>JARBWK010000004.1:179133744-180461037 GCA_030556195.1 Anolis apletophallus
CTGTGATGTACTTCTGCTTACTTATGAGTATATAAATAGTGTATTAAGACACAAAATATATGATATATGATTTGTTTTCGCCAAACTTTATTGTCAGCTTGCTAAACGCTAATATGCTAAATGCTAACATGAGTTATTAATTGAATGATATGCAACGTGTATTTTGTTCTTCCTGAGATTGTAATACGGTTCACCCAGTGTTTTTGACTTGATTAATTGCAAAAAAATTTGCCAGACACTAGAAATAATAACATAAACTCATACAGAAATCTCCCCTGGGTTGACCTCAGAGTTAGTGTCCTATTCATGGTTTGGAGGCATTCTTGGGAAAACATGAGGTTATGCCTCCATAGAAAAATAAGAACTGGTTAAAAACCACAGAAAGCAAACAGTATCATTTGAGTGCTACATAGCCGTGAACGCCACCGTCCTCGAGGATATAGTTCAGGAAATGGCTGGCAAAAGGGACGATCACTCTTAAGAGAAGGGGGGAAAGCAGGCTAAAGCAAGAGAGGAGGGGAGGGACGGAGGCAAATATAAAGGAAAGTCATATTAAGGAAGATATTAAATATTCTGGGGGGAAAAACATTCTTCCTTAGATTTTTCTTCCATTTGTAGCAATTGGAGGAGGGAGAGATTGTGCACATATAGGAACTTCCCAGCACAATAAAAGGTGTTGGCAGGGGCGGTCCTACCTATTCCGGGGGGGTAAGCGGGAAATTTTTTGCGCCCCCCCCATGGCTTCCAAGCGCGAATCACGCTCTGGAGCCCAGTGTGCATGCGCGAATCTCCGCGCAGGTGCACTGGCTCTAGAGCACGCCTCTTGCTTTGGAGCCCAGTGCGCATGCGCGAATCTGCGTGCATGCACGAAACTGCACGCATGCGCACTGGCTCCAAAGCGGGAAGCGCGCTCTGGAGCCAGTACGCATGCGCGGAGATTTTCGCGCATGCGGAGGCCGCGGGCAGCAGTGCGCGGGCCGCGGGACTGGCTGCAGAGGCCCGGCCGGCACGACGACGCAGGCGCAGGGCCAGCAGCGCCGGCGGAGTGGGGCTGGCACGCCGACGCCTCCCAGGTGCCAACGCCTCCCAGGTGCCGACGCCCTCCCAGGTGCCGACGCCCTCCCAGGTGCCGACGCCCCCAGGGGCGACCCCTCCCAGGGAGCGACGCCCCTCCCAGGTGGCAACGCCCCTCCCAGGTGGCAACGCCCCTCCCAGGTGGCAACGCCTTACGCGGCTGCGCAGTTGGTGTAACGCATAGACTGGCCCTGGGTGTTGGATCTGGTTGGTACACATAGCTAAGCAAGCACATCCATGAATCCCCAGATACATCATCATCATCATCATCAGTTTCTCACTTGTTACTCGCCCTCCAATAAAATGCTCCAGGCCAGTGTTTCTCAACCAGTGTGCCGGGGCACACTAGTGTGCCATGAGCGATCACCAGGTGTGCCGTGGGAAATTTTGTACTACGTCACAGTACAAAATGCACAATTAATCATACATAATCATACGCAAAAAACACATTCAAAGTACCCAATCCTGCTGGAGAAAATCAAAAGTCTTACATACAGTAGTTCGGCATGATTGCCACAGAGAGCGGAGGAGTTGCAAACCAGGAAGTAGCGAGTTCACGGAGCGCTCCTCTACGGAAAACTCGTGATATACAGTATGATGAAAAAACTTGGACCTTCCAGGTGTTTTGGACTCCAACTCCCACCATTCCTAGCAGCCTCCGGCCCTTTTCCTTTTCCCCCCTCAGATACTTAAGCAGGAAAGGGCCTCAGGCTGTTAGGAATGGTGGGAGTTGGAGTCCAAAGCACCCAGAGGGCCGAAGTTTTCCCATGGCTGACAGCTGTTGAGCAAGACCTTCGTGTGTGTCTTTCTGCCATTCCTGCCAGGATATCTATGTTGTGTTCATCGAAACAGGGCCAGGTTTCACACTGAGTGTATAAATACATTTAAAAACATATTAACTCTATGTATTACTGTGTTAGAGTGTCATTTTGTGTCATTTTGGTTGGTGGTGTGCCTCAGGATTTGGTCAATGTAAAAAGTGTGCTGCAGCTCAAAAAAGGTTGAAAAACACTGCTCCAGACGATTTACATAAAACAATTGCATTAAAAAAATACACAATACCAAATAGACTGCATTAAACATTAAAAGCTCTGCCAAAAAGCCAGGTCTTGAGTGCCTGAGCAAAGGGTCGTAGGTCACGCATGGCCCTCAAGTGGGGAGGCAAGGAGTTGCACAAGACAGGGGCAGAGGTGGAGAAGGACCTAAGTCTTATGCTCTCGAGACATGCTTCCCTGGCGCCTGGAACATACAGTAAGTTTAGTTGGAGGAGTCGTGGAGACCACTGGCGGCGAAGAGGGGAAAGGCGGTCTCTGAGATATGCCGGCCCCTGACCATAAAGCGCCTTAAAGTTCAGAACCAACAACATAAACAGGGCCCAGAATTCTGTTGGAAGCCAGCGCAAATGTTGGAGTTATGTGGCATCTCAAAGGTGTTTTTGCAAGTAGCCTGGCAGCCGCGTTCTGAATAGTGCGGATCCTCCGAGTAGTCGACAGGGGAAGGCCAACATACAAGGCGTTACAATAATCCAGTCTAGATGTGACCGTCACATGGATGATTGTAGCCAAGGCTTCCTCTGAAAGTTAGGGTGCTGCCGGAGATGGAAAAAGGCCTGCTTACTCACATTAGCGATCTGGGCCTCCATAGTCAACTGTGAATCCAGGACGACACCCAAGCTCTTAACAGTGGAAGATGGATGAAGGGGGGCACCGTCGAAGTTGGGCGCGGGGCACACTCCAGGCGGGCGGCCAGGCCACAAAATCTCAAGTCTTAGTAGGATTCGCCTTCAACCTACTGGCAGCCATCTCGATACAGCCTCAAGACATAAGGTGAAATTGTCTGGTATTGAGGTGACTCCAGGCTCCAGCCGTAAAAACATGGCTGTCAGGATCAAGTCAGCATTAAAAATAGAATTTATACCCTTGTGAAATGGTTACACTTACACAACTCCATTTACACAAACATGAACTGAAAGCATTCATTACACAATGATCAAAAAGGTGATTGATTGCAACAGGATTCAAGCTGTAAAGTAGCATGGAAGCCCTATTAAATATACTGAGTTGTAGAAAAGTAGTAATTTCCTCGTAGTAATTTATTTAAATTTTTATGCTGTTCTTAGCTAGGTTTGCTGGAAACTGAAAAGTACCTCACGTGGATCTGCTAATAAATAAAAACTAAGGCTTAAAATTAAAACGATGTGAGGCCAGGGTGGACCATTGTTGGCGATCAATCTGGCCGAGCCTGAGATGTTGTTTCAGGGAGTCCTTGTATCTCTTTTTGGGGGCGCCTCTCTTGCGCTGACCCGTGGCAAGTTCACCGTAGAGTAGTATCTTTGGGAGCCGGCGGTCCTCCATCCTAGAGACGTGCCCTGCTCAGCGCAGCTGTGTTCTCAATAGCATGGCCTCAATGCTAGTGATCCCTGCTTGCTCAAGGACAGCAACATTCGTCACAAAGTCAGTCCAGTGTATATTTAGGATTGTGCGAAGACAGCGCTGATGAAAGCTTTCGAGGAGTCGTAGGTGCTGGCGATAGGTGACCCATGTTTCAGACCCATTTAGGAGAATAGACAGTACGATAGCTCTGTACACACTGATTTTGGTGCTTTGCCTCAGGTGCTTGTTGCTCCAGACTCTTTTGTGAAGCCTTCCGAATGCACTATATGCCTTTGATAATCTATCTCTTTGTCAATCTTGGCGTCTGAAGAGATGATGCTTCCCAGGTAGGTGAACTGCTGAACGGACTTAAGCACAGATTTGCCTATGTTGACATGGGGATGATGGTGTTCTTCCTGTGGTGCGGGCTGGTAGAGGACTGGGAAACCTGCAGGTACTGATCCCATGGGTGTGGAAGTTGCACTATATTTAGAACTTGGAATTCTAATAGAAGAACCTGCAAAATACAGTTTACTGTAAATAGAAATGATAATAGCAGTAATCTGTAGTATACCCAGTTTTCACCAAGGCAGGACAGGGGATCAGCCCTAGAACACATGATCCAGGACGATGGGCTTCCTAGTTCCAGGCTAAGAGTGCCCACATGCCCAAACCCTTGCTGTTTCTTTTCTGTGGAGCCTTGTGCACAAAAAAGATATATGTTGCTAAAGGTCTTTTAGTCTATGGTTATTTGCTGCTTATCCTTCTGACATACCGTATTTTTCGCTCCATAAGACGCACCTGCTGATAAGACGCACCTAGATTTTAGAGGAGGAAAATAGGAAAAAAAATATTTTCGCTCCCCCTCTAAAATCTAGGTAAGTCTTATCAGCAGGTGCGCTCTTCTCAGAGGGCTCGCTGGTTGCTCTGCCCTCTGCCTCCTTTTCCTTCCCCCACCCTTTCCTTGAGGGAAGAAAAGGTGGGGAAGAAAAAGGCAGAGGGCGAGCCGGGCCGCGTGATGGCCAGAGCTGACGCGATGCGGTTCGCCGCTCCGCCGCTCCCCTCCTTTCCTTCCCTCCGCTTTCCTTGAGGGGCGGAGGAAGGAAAGGAGGCAGAGGGAGAGCAAACCGCCACGTCAGCTCTGACGCGACGCGGTTCGCTCCGCCCTCTGCCTCCTTTTCCTTCCTCCGCCCCTTTTCTTGAGGCGGAGGGAAGGAAAAGGAGGCGCGGGAGAGCGAACCGCGCCACGCCAGCTCTGACGCGACGCGGTTCGCTCCGCCCTCTGCCTCCTTTTCCTTCCCTCCGCCCTTTCCTTGAGGGGCGGAGGGAAGGAAAGGAGGCGAGGAGAGCTCCGCGTCACGTCCAGCTCTGACGCGACGCGGTTCGCTCCGCCCTCTGCCTCCTTTTCCTTCCCTCCGCCCTTTCCTTGAGGGCGGAGGGAAGGGAAAGGCGAGGGAGAGCGAACCGCGCCACGTCAGCTCTGACGCGACGCGGTTCGCTCCGCCCTCTGCCTCCTTTTTCCTTCCCTCCGCCCTTTCCTTGAGGGCGGAGGGAAGGAAAGGAGGCGAGGGAGAGCGAACCGCGCCACGTCAGCTCTGACGCGACGCGGTTCGCTCCGCCCTCTGCCTCCTTTTCCTTCCCTCCGCCCCCGCCTTGAGGGCGGAGGGAAGGAAAAGGAGGCGAGGGAGAGCGAACCGCGCCACGTCAGCTCTGACGCGACGCGGTTCGCCCGCCTGCCTCCTTTTTCCTTCCCTCCGCCCTTTCCTTGAGGGCGGAGGGAAGGAAAAGGAGGCGAGGGGAGAGCGAACCGCGCCACGTCAGCTCTGACGCGACGCGGCGGCTCGCCCTCTGCCTCTCTTTTCCTTCCCTCCGCCCTTTCCTTGAGGGCGGAGGGAAGGAAAAGGGAGGCGGGAGAGCAACGCGCCACGCCAGCTCTGACGCGACGCGGTTCGCTTCTCCGCCCTCTGCCTCCTTTTTCCTTCCCTCCGCCCTTTCCTTGAGGGCGGAGGGAAGGAAAAGGAGGCGAGGGAGCGAACCGCGTCACGCCAGCTCTGACGCGACGCGGTTCAATCCGCCCTCTGCCTCCTTTTCCTTCCCTCCGCCCTTTCCTTGAGGGCGGAGGGAAGGAAAGGAGGGAGGAGCGAACCGCGCCACGCCAGCTCTGACGCGACGGTTCGCTCGCTCCTCTGCCTCCTTTCCTTCCCTCCGCCCTTTCCTTGAGGGCGGAGGGAAGGAAAAGGAGGCGGGAGAGCGAACCGCGCCACGCCAGCTCTGACGCGACGCGGTTCGCTCCCCGCCTCCTTTTTCTTCCCTCCGCCCCTTTCCTTGAGGGCGGAGGGAAGGAAAAGGGGAGGCGAGGAGAGGCGAACCGTCACGTCAGCTCTGACGCGACGCGGTTCGCTCCGCTTCTGCCTCTTTTCCTTCCCTCCGTCCTTTCCTTGAGGGCGGAGGGAAGGAAAAGGAGGAGGAGCGAACCGCGCCACGTCAGCTCTGGCCGCGACGCGGTTCGCTCCGCTTCTCTGCCTTTTTTTCCTCCCGCCCCTTTCCTTGAGGGCGGAGGGAAGGAAAAGGAGGCGAGGGGAGAGAATTGAACCGCGCCACGTCAGCTCTGACGCGACGCGGTTCTGCTCCGCCCTCTGCCTCCTTTTCTTCCCTCCGCCTCTTTCCTTGAGGGCGGAGGGAAGGAAAGGGAGGCGAGGGAGAGCGAACCGCCACGTCAGCTCTGATCGCGACGCGGTTCGCTCCTCCGCCTCCTTTTCCTTCCCTCCGCCTTTTCCTTGAGGGCGGGGAAGGAAAAGGAGGCAGAGGGAGAGCGAACCCTTATGGAGCGAAAAATACGGTATATTCAGGTTTCGCACATTTGGGCCATGACATTACCCGGGTTCATGTTTAGTTCAGTTTTGCTCTCCCCCTTCCTTTTTGCTGGGTTTGTAAGACTAAACCTACGTCTGCCAGCTCAAACTGTGGGCTAGAAACCCTGACTTTGCCAGGAAAGGCAACCACAAAAATTGTCGCTCTCAGGACTTTGCAGCCAGTCAAGAGCAACAGAAACCACAAATCACTTCCTTCGCAGAATGGGAAGTGGGAAGGAAAGGGCAGACCTGAGGCATTTCAGCCCAGAGGTGATTTGAAATCTGTGTCACGGTACAGGTGGTGGTGGTGGTGGGGGAGGGGGGGTGTCCTCACAGGAAATAACAACTGTTTTCTCATTTGCCCGGAATGCGTGAATAGGGCATTGCTTTATATGCAGTTAACAGAGACAAAAATGTGCACAAACAAGACATACGCTTTCCTTGGGTTGTTCGGTATATGACACCATGCCTGTATCCAATATCCAGGGCCGGATCTAGGTAATTTTAAATGGTAAGCGAACAGTATTTTGGCGCCCCCCCCCCCACCAATCACTCACACACACACACACACACACACACACATATATATATATATATAAATGTGTGTGTGTGGGGGGAGGCATAGACAAATTTTGGCCCTCCAGGTATTTTGGACTTCCTACTGGCTGTTTGGAATTGTGGGAGATGAAGTCCAAAACACACGGAGGGCCAAAGTTCGCCCATGCCATATGTATAGGTGAATAGATACAGATATAGACACACACACACACCTTCCTTCTCACCCTTTCCCTGCCCTCTTACTATTCTCTTTGTGTGTGTGTGTGTGTGTGTGTGTGTGTCTATATCTGTATCTATTCACCTTCCTTCCTTCTCAGGACGTTTCCACACAGCCCTATACCCCAGAATATCAAGGCAGGAAACCCCACAATATCTGCTTTGAACTGGGTTATCTGAGTCCACACTGCCATATATCCCAGTTCAAAGCAGATAATGGGATTTCCTGCATTGATGATCTGGGGCCCTTCCACACAGCCCTAAACCCCAGAATATCAAGGCAGGAAACCCCACAATATCTGCTTTGAACTGGGTTATCTGAGTCCACACTGCCATATATCCCAGTTCAAAGCAGATAATGTGGGATTTCCTGCCTTGATGATCTGGGGCCCTTCCGCACAGCCCTATATCCCAGAATATCAAGGCAGGAGATCTCGCAATATCTGCTTTGAACTGGGTTATCTGAGTCCATACTACCATTATTTAAACTAAATATTGCAAAATTATGGGTTTTTTCTTGAAGTGACACACCACCCAAATTATGCTTGGTTTTTTGGCGAATTTTGACACACCATGCTCAAAAGGTTGCCCATCGCTCATCTAGTCCAAGGACCTTCTGCCTTCATACAACAAAAGATCACAATCAAAGCACCCCAGACAGATGGCCACCCAGCCTCTGTTTAAAAGCCTCCAAAGAAGGAGCTTCTACTACACTCTGAGGCAGAGAGTTCCACTGCTGAACAGTTCTCATAGTCAGGAAGTTCTTCCTAATGTTCAAGGGAATCTCCTTTGTTGTAGTTTGAAACCATTGTTCTGCATCCTAGTCTCCAGGGCAGCAGAAAACAAGCTCGCTCCCTCCTCCCTATGACTTACTGTCACATATTTATACATGGCTATCATGTCTCCTCTCATCCTTATCTTCTTCAGGCTAAACATGCCCAGCATTTTAAGCCGCTCCTCATAGGGCTTGTTCTATAGGGCTATCATGTCTCCTCTCAGTCTTCAGTCTGCAGTGATGTTCTTTTGACCCACCCTCCTACACAGACATGCTTCCCTGTGATGTGCGTGCTCTCTCTAAATATAAATGTAAATATAATGTTCATTTGTGGGATTAACATAACTCAAAACCACTGGACAAATTGCTGCCAAATTTGGCCACAAAACATACTAATACTAACCCAAGGAGGGACCATCGGTCAAAAAATTGATTTTGTTATTTGGGAGTTGTAGTTTCTGGGATTTATAGTTAACACACAATCAAAGAGCATCCTGAACTCTTGCAACAATTGAATTGAACCAAACCTGGCATATTGAACTCCCATGACCAACATAAAGTATTGAAAGGGTTTGCTTGGGAATTGACCTTTGAATTTGGAAGTTGTAGTTCACCTACACCCAGAGATCACTGTGGACTGAAATAATGTTGGATCAGGACCAAATTTGGCATGAATACTCAATATGCCCAAATGTGAACACAGATGGAGTTTGGGGAAAATAGACCTTGACATTTGGGAGTTACAGTTTCTGGGATTTATAGTTAACACACAATCAAAGAGCATCCTGAACTCTTGCAAACTTGGCATATTGAACTCCCATGACCAACAGAAAGTACTGAAAGAGTTTGCTGGGCATTACCTTGAGTTTGGAAGTTGTAGTTCACCTACACCCAGAGAGCACTGTGGACTCAAATAATGATGGGTGGGCCTCTTCTGACCCTCCCTCCGCTCACCTCAGCCTCCTCCTCCTTCCCCCGCAAGCAGTAGCGTCCGTTGGCCCTCTAGGAGGGGTGGGGGTGGGTTTGGCTACCTTAGAGAAGGCGGAAGTGTTGTGAGACTGAGGTGGGGCTTGGTGTTGATTGGCATTCCTGCCATATGAGTGCTGCCTGGAGGGCGGGGCCAGTGCCTGGGCTTCTGAAGGAGAGCAGCTCCAAGAAGGGAGCTTTCCCTTTCCCCTCCTCCGTGATGTTTTGGCCTACAGCGGTAGAGAGAGCGGCGCGAGCGAGCTAGTGGAAGGCAGAAGGGAAGAGGGGAAAGCGCACGAGGCAGAAGGGAGGGGGAAAGAGCGGTGTGAGGGGAAGAAGATGAGTGCATGGGAGGAGGGAGCCACCAAGTCAGGGTTTATCGGACCGCAGCCTCCCTCTCCTCCTCCCTCGCTCCACGTGCATTGGCGGCAGCAGCAGCGCCGCAACAGAGGGAGGAGACGCGGGGGGGCAAGGGAACTAGAACGGTGGGCGCCTCTGCCCACTCTTCTCTCGCCCTACGCGAGCCTTCCTCCCACCTTGCCGGGCGCCTGGGGCGTGGCGCCCGGCCCTGGATACGCCCTTTGCCACGTGGCGCCGTGAGGCGACCGCTTAATTGGCCTCCGCTAAGAACCGCCCCTGCCAATATCCAAACAGGGTGCACCCAAAGAATCAATGGGAATATTGAATTGCCAGGTTGTAACTGATTGCGTGTCTTTACTCTAGCATAATTGATCTGGAAGAGCCCACAAGGGCCATCCGGTTCAGTCCCCTGCAATTAGGGCCGGACTAAGGTAATTTTAAAATGGTAAGCGAACATTATTTTGGTGCCCCCTCGCTCTCCGGCCTTGTGGAGGGTGCGCATGTGCACCAGCCAGCTGGTTCTGCGCATGTGCACCCAGTGCACATGCCTACCCAGCGCACATGCCCGCCCAGGGCACATGCCCACCCAGCACACATGCCTACCCAGCGCACATGCCCGCCCAGGGCACATGCCCACCCAGGGCACATGCCTACCCAGCGCACATGCCCGCCCAGCGCACATGCCCGCCCAGGGCACATGCCCACCCAGAGCACATGCCTACCCAGCGCACATGCCTACCCAGTGCACATGCCCACCCAGGGCACATGCCCACCCAGCGCACATGCCCACCCAGCGCACATGCCCGCCCAGCGCACATGCACACCCAGCGCACATGCCCACCCAGCGCACATGCCCGCCCAGCACACATGCCCACCCAGGGCACATGCCCGCCCCAGGGCACATGCCCACCCAGCGCACATGCCCGCCCCAGCGCACATGCCGACCCAGCGCACATGCCCGCCCAGCGCACATGGCCACCCAGGGCACATGCCTACCCAGCGCACATGCCCACCCAGCACACATGCCCGCCCAGGGCACATGCCCACCCAGGGCACATGCCTACCCAGCGCACATGCCTACCCAGCGCACATGCCCGCCCAGGGCACATGCCCACCCAGCGCACATGCCCACCCAGCGCACATGCCCACCCAGCGCACATGCCTACCCAGCGCACATGCCCGCCCAGCACACATGCCCGCCCAGCACACATGCCTACCCAGCGCACATGCCCACCCAGCGCACATGCCCACCCAGCGCACATGCCCGCCCAGCGCACATGCCCACCCAGCGCACATGCCCGCCCAGGGCACATGCCCACCCAGGGCACATGCCTACCCAGCGCACATGCCTACCCAGCGCACATGCCCACCCAGGGCACATGCCCACCCAGGGCACATGCCCACCCAGCGCACATGCCTACCCAGCGCACATGCCCGCCCAGGGCACATGCCCACCCAGCGCACATGCCCGCCCAGCGCACATGCCTACCCAGCGCACATGCCTGCCCAGGGCACATGGCCACCCAGGGCACATGCCTACCCAGCGCACATGCCCACCCAGCGCACATGCCTGCCCAGGGTACATGCCCACCCAGGGCACATGCCTACCCAGCGCACATGCCTACCCAGTGCACATGCCCACCCAGGGCACATGGCCACCCAGCGCACATGCCCACCCAGCGCACATGCCCACCCAGCGCACATGCCTACCCAGCGCACATGCCCGCCCAGGGCACATGCCCACCCAGGGCACATGCCTACCCAGCGCACATGCCCACCCAGCGCACATGCCCGCCCAGGGCACATGCCCACCCAGCGCACATGCCTACCCAGCGCACATGCCCACCCAGGGCACATGCCCACCCAGGGCACATGCCCACCCAGCGCACATGCCCACCCAGCGCACATGCCCACCCAGCGCACATGCACACCCAGCGCACATGCCCACCCAGCACACATGCCCGCCCAGTGCACATGCCTACCCAGCGCACATGCCCGCCCAGGGCACCTCCCCCCCCAGGGCACATGCCCACCCAGCGCACATGCCCGCCCAGCGCACATGCCCGCCCAGCGCACATGCCCGCCCAGGGCACATGGCCACCCAGGGCACATGCCTACCCAGCGCACATGCCCGCCCAGCGCACATGCCCACCCAGGGCACATGCCTACCCAGCGCACATGCCTACCCAGCGCACATGCCTACCCAGGGCACATGCCCACCCAGGGCACATGCCCACCCAGCACACATGCCCACCCAGCGCACATGCCTACCCAGCGCACATGCCCGCCCAGCGCACATGCCCGCCCAGCGCACATGCACACCCAGCGCACATGCCCACCCAGCACACATGCCCGCCTAGCGCACATGCCTACCCAGCGCACATGCCTGCCCAGGGCACATGCCCACCCAGGGCACATGCCTACCCAGCGCACATGCCCACCCAGCGCACATGCCCGCCCAGGGCACATGCCCACCCAGGGCACATGACTACCCAGCGCACATGCCTACCCAGCGCACATGCCCGCCCAGGGCACATGCCCACCCAGCGCACATACCCACCCAGCGCACATGCCCACCCAGCGCACATGCCCGCCCAGGGCACATGCCCACCCAGCGCACATGCACACCCAGCGCACATGCACACCCAGTGCACATGCACACCCAGCGCACATGCGTACCCTCCACGAGGCCGGGAACTGAGGAGGAGGGTTTGGCGGCCAGGGGCGGAGGCTCCATGCATGCGGTCTCTGGCTTCGTGGAGCCGCTGCGGGTGGCTCTGGCCTGCTCAAGCCACATTTGGTGCGGCACGGGCGGGCCACCTTCCACGGGGTCAGAGACTGAGAATTGGCGTTTGGTGGCCAATGCGCCCCAGAATATAGGGTGCCCCCCATTGGCGCTTTGTTTGTGTATCGTTAGATCCGGCCCTGCCTGCAATGCAGGAATACTCAAACAAAGCATTGATTACAAATGGCCATCCAGTCTTTGTTTAAAAACCTTGGCCGCTGTGTCGGACTGGATGAGGGCTAGCAAATTGAAAATGAATCCAGACAAGACAGAGGTTCTCCTGGTCAGTCGCAAGGCCGAACAGGGCATAGGGTTACAGCCTGTGTTGGATGGGGTCACCCTCCCCCTGAAGACGCAGATTCGCAGCTTGGGAGTGGTCCTGGACTCATCGCTGAGCCTGGAACCCCAGGTCTCGGCGGTGGCCAGGGGAGCTTTTGCACAGTTAAGACTCGTGCGCCAGCTGCGTCCGTACCTTGGGAAGTCTGATCTGGCTACGGTCGCCCACGCTCTGGTCACATCCCGAATAGATTACTGCAATGCACTCTACATGGGGCTGCCTTTGAAGACAGTTTGGAAATTGCAATTAGTCCAACGGGTGGCAGCCAGATTACTAACTAGAGCTCCATACAGGGAGCATACCACCCCCTATTGTGTCAGCTCCACTGGCTGCCTATCCACTTCCGAGCTCAATTCAAAGTGCTGGTTTTGACCTTTAAAGCTGTATACGGTTCTGGCCCAGCTTACTTGTCCGAACGCATCAACCGCTACATCCCATCCTGTACCTTAAGATCATACGGGGAGGCCCTGCTCTCGCTCCCGCCTACTTCTCAAATGCGGCTGGTGGGGACGAGAGATAGATCAGCTTCATCCCTCCTCATTCAGGTGGTGGCTTGGTCTTTTCAGCCTTGAAAGACGTCTGTGACTTGAACATGCATGGGGTAGAAAAGGTGAATAAAGAAAAATTATTTTCTTTGTCCCTAGGACTATTGAAGGTATTAGGACTAATAAAGATCAGCTTCATCCCTCCTGGCATTCAGGAAAAAGTGAAATCCTGGTTATGGGACCAAACGTTTGCACATTAGCACGATACGGCACTTTGATTGGATTGAGATGGCAATCTGGTGGACAAAACCTAATGCTTATGGATGGAATACTGTTTTAACTGTTGTGAATGTACAAGACGATGCTTATGGATTTTAATGTTAATTGTATTTTTAATGTATTTTAATTCTAGCTGTATTTTAATGTATTTTATTCTTAACTGTTTGCTTTTCTTATATGTATAGTATGTGGCATCGAATCATTGTCGTTGTTAGGCCGCACTGAGTCCCCCCTCGGGGGTTGAGAAGAAGCGGGGGTAGAAATGATGGAAATAAATAAATACATAAATAAATATCCTTTTCTGGCTTTGTGGAACTGAGTTGCTAAAGTTTTTTTTTTGGTTTGGTTTGCACATGTTGGGAAAGTCAACCACTAGGCATAAGGGTAAAATTCCTCCAATCCTGTCCATTGCAAGCCCTGTGACAGACAACTGCTGTGAGTCGACACCAAAGTTGGCAGAACATTGTGTGGCTTTCTGCTCACTTGGTAAGCACAAAACGATGGCTCTTTTGGCTTAGAGTGCTTACAGCAGCTTGGCTCTTCTAAACCAGAGAGGAATGAGAAGCGACCTGATCCAGGCCTATCCTAGAATTCAGAAGAGCTCTCTATGGCTGTTCTGTTTTTTGGCCCCGGGCCCAGATGGCTTCTTGATGGGAAATGAATGACCTGCATGTCAACCCTGGACTCATCAAATGAGACTTTTCAAAAAGGAAATACTGGCTGGAAAAGGAAATGCTTGTAAACCAGGAATCCTACATTCTATAAAAAAGGAAGAGAGAAAGAATGATAGTTTGTGGCACCTTTTGTTCTAGCACAGGCCTGCCCAACAGACGGCCCGCGGGCCGTAAATGGCCCGCCAGCCCCTTGGACGCGACCCCCCTACCCTCCTGGAAGAAATTTTTTTAAAAATTTTTAAAGGAAAAAATTCGGGGGGGGGCTGCTCACGGGGCCGCTCGCGGGCGCGGGCATGCGCGGCAGGGCGGGAGCGGCATGTATGTTTATGCCCCTCATGTGTTCCATCCCTCCCGCTCCCCTTACTTAAATATAGTTGGGGAGGGGGCAGAGCCGGGGAGGGGCGGGGGCAGAGCCGGGGGCGGAGGCAGACCCTTAGGCCCCCCAGGTGATCAGTGACCGGAATTCCGGCCCCTGGTCCGGTAGAAGTTGGACAGCCTTGTTCTAGCAGACTTATTTCATCATGAGATCTAGGGGATTTCAGCCCACTGCTACAGACCATTGATGGAAGGCAGTATTCAGGCTTCATGCACATGTGTAGTCTGTTCCTCAATTCATTCTGACCTCAGCCCAAAATTTTATAACTTTAGATATTTATTTATTTATTTATTGGACTTTTATGCCGCCACTCCCAGAGGCTCGGGGCAGTTTACAGCAAAATTACATAGATACAATAGCAGTTAAAACACAGTAAAACATGATAAAACACAATAAAACACAATGGAGAATCACAAGCACCCAAAAGCCTGCCTAAATAGATGTGTCTTGCATGCTCTGCGAAAGGTATTTAGATTACCGAGAGCCCGTGTCTCCGGAGGCAGAGCATTCCACATTACCGGGGCGATGACAGAGAAGGCCCTTCGCCTGGTCGATGTCAAGTAGAAAGATTTCGCGCTGGGCATGTCAAGAAGGTTCTGGTCTTCTGAACGTAGTGATCTCGGGGGGGGGGGGGTTATATGGAATAAGGCGATCCCTTAAGTACACTGGCCCCAGACCATATAAGGCCTTGAAAGTAAGAACTAACACCTTGAAAGTGATCCGGTAGTCAATTGGCAGCCAGTGCAGATCCTGTAGAATTGGTGATATACAGCAGCTCAAAAGTTCCCCCGCGAGCAGCTGGGCTGCAGTATTCTGCACTAGCTTAAGTTTCCGGATTACAGTCAAGGGCAGGCCAATGTAGAGAGCATTACAGTAGTCTAGTCTTGAGATGACCGTGGCTTGGATTACCGTGGCTAGGTTGTTCCGGGACAGATAGGGGGCCAAGTGCTTCACATGTCGCAGGTGGAAATATGCGTTTCTGCTGACAGTGGAGATTTGGGTCCCCATTGATAGCAGAGGGTCCAAATGGACACTCAGGCTTTTTACCGATGATGATGGGCGTAACGCCTCGCCATCCAGGGTCGGCCGTTGGATCTCCCGATCGCCCGGACGGCCCAGCCAAAGGATCTCCGTCTTCGCCGAATTCACCTTCAACCTACTGGCTCGCAGCCATCCAGTAACGGCTTCAAGGCACCGATGGAAATTAATGGGTTCGAAGTCCAGTTGGCCCTCCATCCTCATAATGAGCTTGGTGTCATCAGCGTACTGCTGACACTCCAACCCAAAGTTACATACCAGCTGAGCAAGTGGTTGCATATAGATGTTAAATAACCAAGGGGAGAGTAAGAGGGATCCTCCGGAAACCAGCCCTCCCCTTTGCCCTCGCTGCTTCCGATTATGGAGGAATGAGGACAGCCATTTCAAGGCTGTCCCCCTCACTCCAGCCACGGCAAGGCGGTGCGTCAAAATATCATAATCGACTGTATCAAACGCTGCTGTGAGGTCCAATAACACAAGCAGTGCCGATCCCGCCTTGGTCAAGCTGGCAACGTAGCTGGTCTGTGATGGAGACCAGAACCGTTTCCGTCCTGTGCCCCATACGGAAGCTGGACTGGAAGGGATCTAATCCGGCTGTGTCATTTAGGAAAGTCTGTTAACTGCTTCATTGCCGCCCTCTCAATCACTTTGCCCAGAAACGAAAGATTCGAAACAGGGCGGTAATTGGAGGAAACCGAGGGATCTAACCCTGTTTTTCCAGCAATGGAGAGACCACAGCCTCTTTCAAAACCTCTGGAAAGATATCATGACTGAGGGCAAGCAATGGCCATCACCTCACTGCCCATGCACAGAGCTGCATATAGATCAGGCCTCCACACCCACTGTGTTTGTGGAACCGGAATTCTACAAAAGTGGAAGAACTCTGAATAAAAACACACTATTTTTTAAATCTGGGATAGCATTTCTCTAGGAATATTTCTAGGCCTTCAGTATGACTCTGCCCATTACAATGATTCTGCTGGACTACAAATGCCTAGAGCAGAGTTTCCACAAACTGTGCTCCTCCAGATGTTTTGGACTTCAACTCCTACAGTTCCTAACATCTGGTAAACCGACTGGGATTTATGGGAGACTAAATCCAAAACACCCGGAGAAGCAGTTTGAGAAACACTGGCCTAAAGAAAAGCTCTCTCTAGGGCAGTGGTTCTCAACCTGTGGGTTCCCAGATGTTTTGGCCTTCAATTCCCAGCAATCCTAACAGCTGGTAAACTGGCTGGGATTTCTGGGAGTTGTAGGCCAAAACACCTGGGGACCCACAAGTTGAGAACCACTGCTCTAGGGCCTTCCAGCATTACACTATCAGTGGCGGATCTAATGTTACGCGAACTACACGGCCGCATGGTCAGGGGTGCATCTGGCCGCCAGGTTCCGCGCATGAGCATTTGGTGCGGCGGACTCCAGCAGGCCAGACACGCAAATTGCCCTACACTAGGCCAAAAAGGAGGAGCATTTTGCAGCCGTGGAAGGGGCCCCGCCTGCACCGCACCAAATGGGCATGCGCGGAACCAGCTGGTTACACGCGTGCACATTTGGTGGGCCGTGCTACACGAGGTCGGAGACGAGCCGCCCGCAGTGCAAGCCACCCCCCACGAGGCCGGAGACCGAGTAGGAGAGCCCGGCAGCAGGCCAGACCATGTGAAGAGGAGGAGAAGAGCCGGCAGCAGGCCAGAACACTGCTCTAGGGTCTTCCAGCATCACACTATCAGCGGCGGATCTAATGTTATGCGAACTACGCGGCCGCATGGTCAGGGGCGCATCTGGCCACCAGGTTCTGCGCATGTGCGGTGCGACTCTAGCAGGCCGGACACGCGAATTTCCCTACACTAGGACAAAAAGGAGGAGCGTTTTGCAGCCGTGGAAGGGGGCCTGCCCGTGCCGCACCAAATGTGCACGCGCCAAACCAGTGGCCGGAGACGAGCCGCCCGCAGCACAAGCTGCCCCACACAAGGCCAGAGACCGAGGAAGAGCGCCCGGCAACAGGCCAGAACATGTGAATACCTTTTATTTTATTTTTATGTGTACCGTTTATTTTTCAGTGATTGGTGGTGGTGGTGGTGGTGGTGGAGACAAAATAATGTTCGCTTCCCATTTAAAATTACCTTCGTCCGGGCCTGTACACTATGGTCAACTTTGAGCGGAGGTAACCAAAGTCACGTTGGAGGATCTAAAGATTTCTAGTGAGTACATGCTACTAGTTTCTTTGCTATGTGTGAGAAATTTGGTTAGGTGCTACTATTGTATAGTTCCAAGGAGAAATCTTTATGTATTTTCTGTCTCAACTGCCGAAGGAACATGTCTGGCTTGAAATGCTATGCCAGTGTTTCTCAACCTTCCCAATGCCACGACTCCTAATACGGTTCCTCGTGTTGTGGTGACCCCCAACCATAACATTATTTTCGTTGCTACTTCATAACAGTAATTTTGCTACTGGTATGAATCATAATGTAAATATCTGATATACAGGATGTATTTTCATTCAGTGGACCAAATTTGGCACAAATACTCGGTATGTCCAAATTTGAATAGAGATTGATTTTGTCATTTGGGAGTTGTAGTTGCTGGGATTTATAGTTAACCCACAATCAAAGAGCATTCTGAACTCCACTAACAATGGAATTGAACCAAACTTGGCACACAGAAATCCCATGAACAACAGAAAATCCTGGAAGGGTTTGGTGGGCATTGACCTTGAGTTTGGGAGTTATAGTTCACCTACATCCAGAGAGCACTTTGGACACAATCAATGATGGATCTGGAGCAAACTTGTCATGAGCACTTGATATGCCCAAATGTGAACACTGGTGGAATTTGGGGAAATAGGCCTGGTCATTTGGGTGTTGTAGTTGCTGGGATTTATAGTTCACCTACAATCAAAGAGCATTCTGAACCTGTGACGATGGAACTGAGCCAAACTTCCCACACAGAACCCTCATGATGAACAGAAAATACTGTGTTTTCTGATGGTCTTTGGTGACCCCTCAAATGCCCCCTCGTGACCCCATCAGGGGTCCCGACCCCCAGGTTGAGAAAGAATGTGCTATGCCTTCCAGGATAGGGTTTGGTAGATATGTTGGTGCTGCATTCAAGTAGGAATATGATCTCAATCTCCGATCTACTATTGGGATAAATCTGATTCTTTAGCATGGTTAAAGTTACTTATGTGTATGATTGATTTTAGACAGAAATCAGTGTTATATTTGATATTTCTCTTTGTCTTGATAATATTTCTAACTGCAGTAGCTATACGCCACGTATCCCAAAGGAAAAGAGAAATGTATTTTGGCCTTGATTTGGTTCACACTGAACAATACTATCAGCCACTAACATATTATTACAAATATTCAAGAGATCCGCCATAAATTCATACCTATAGGATTTTTTTAACATAATATGGCAATTCTCATCTAGGTATTGACATACATTTAATATAGTATATTTCAAATATTTGAAGGTATTAGGAGACCTCTAGTGGTAGCAGTTTGCCACATGCCTCAAAGTGCTTTTGCTTTTTCCTACAATGGACAGCAAATTGAACAACTGTTTAAGCAGATGAGCAAAATTATTAATCCCCTCCAGAATTCTAAAAAAGTACCCATAAGTCTGTTTTTCTCTGTAGAAAATGTATCTAGAAAGCTACTTTTTAACCTGAGACTTGTATTTGGCGGAAATTGTTAGCAGATTATATATCTATATCTATCTATCTATCTATCTATCTATCTATCTATCTATCATCTACAGTATCTATCTATATTCTAATAACTAATGGAGTGAAACAAGGTTGCGTTCTTGCACCAACCCTATTTACAATCTTCTTCAGCATGATGCTCCAAAGGGCTACGACAGACCTCGAAGAAGACGGCATATATATATACGCTATCGTACTGATGGTAGCTTGTTCAACTTAAGCCGTCTGAGGGCTCGCACTAAGATTATGAGCTGCTTTTTGCTGACGATGCTGCCCTTGTCGCCCATCCAGAAGCAGCCATGCAGCGCCTCACATTCTGCTTTACAGCAGCTGCAGAGCTGTTTGGGCTGGAAGTCAGCCTGAAGGAAACAGAAGTTCTCTACCAGCCCGCACCACAGGAAGAACACCATCATCCCCACGTCAGCATAGGCACATCTGTACTTAAGTCTGTTCAGCAGTTCACCTCCCTGGGAAGCATCATCTCTCCAGATGCCAAGATTGAAAAAGATATAGATCACAGATTAGCAAAGGCATAGAGTGCATTCGGAAGGCTTCACAAAACAGTCTGGAGCAACAAGCACCTGAGGCAAAGCACCAAAATCAGTGTGTACAGAGCCATCATACTGTCTATTCTCCTCTATGGGTCTGAAACATGGGTCACCTATCGCCAACACCTACGACTCCTCGAACGCTTTCATCAGCGCTGTCTTCGCACAATCCTAAATATACACTGGACCAACTATGTGACGAATGTTGCTGTCCTTGAGCAGGCAGGGATCACCAGCTTTGACGCCATGCTATTGAGAACACAGCTGCGCTGGGCAGGGCACATCTCTAGGATGGAGATCCACCGCCTCCCAAAAATATTACTCGACGGTGAACTCACCACAGGTCAGCGTAAGAAAGGTGCCCCAAAAAAGAGATATAAGGACTCCCTGAAACAACATCTCAGGCTCAGCCAGATTGATCACCAACAATGGTCCACCCTGGCCTCACATCGGGAGGCATGGAGACGCACTCTCCACAATGCTGCGGCCTCTTTCGAGAAGACACGCCGAATGGGTCTCGAAGAGAAACGGAACTTGCCTATCTCAGATTGGCCTTTTTAGTCATCCACGTGCTTGTAAAAAGTGTGGGATGAGTCCTTCCTAAGAATCTTCATTTGCGTAATGGGATGACTCACTTACCAGATTCTGCATTCATCTTCATTTGACAATACTCTCCTCTTTTGTTGGCACCCAAGACTGGTCCTGAAGCAAAACACCTAAAGGACAAAAAAAATCTGAACGAAATTAAAATGATCATTGGAAGGCAAATGTGGGGGTGGGGGGAAGAGGTGGTGAAGAAGTTCACTGGATATACATGCCTACATCAAATTGCTAATATCAATTGGATTTGATTTAGGCCAAGTTATTTTATTGACATTGATATTTTTTTCGTGTCAGGAGCAATTTGAGAAACTGCAAGTTCTGGTGCGAGAGAATTGGCTGTCTGCAAGTAGCACGTTGCCCAGGGGACACCCAAATGTTTTACCATCCTATGGGTGGCTTCTCTCATGTGAAGGCATCGAATATGTGCTAGCTGGAAGCTGCCCTGAGTTCCCCCGCTCCCCAGGGGGCAGGCTCGAATCAACACCTTTTTGCGCCCTAGGCCATACTTTGGAATTATGCCTTTAAGCCAACCTCTACCGCAAACACCCCCCCCCCAACATCTTTTCATCCGCTCGTCTCTCTTAGGGCCCCGCATCCAGCTCTCCCGGTGTGGCCCCACTAGGTCCGCCACAGGAGTTTCCCTCTCGGCAGGCACTATGGATGCAGGCATGGGGGAGTCTCCTTCCCGATGCCAGGGATTGAGGCACATGGCTCCCACCCGGTATCGGGGATTGCGCATGCGTTGTAGTCAGCAGCTGTACTGATGCCGCGCTTCTCCCCAATACCGGGGCTTGTTGCGATGGGCTTCTCTCCTGTACTGGGGTTTGCGCATGTGCTGTAGCCAGCAGTTGCGCTTCTCTCTCCAGTAAGGAGGAATCTTTTCCTTGTGTTGGAGGAGGAATACCAGCTTTCATGGTGTTAGGGCATGCGCAGACTGTGCAATGGAGTTTCCTGTACTTGCACTGAAGGAGCCAGCAAGTGGATGCTGTCGGCATCGAGGGAGTTAATTGTTCCTCCTCTCGACGTCGACACCAGTGTCGAGAGCCCCTGCGCATACGCCGCTTTGCTTCAAGGGTTTTGGGTTTCTCCCTTTATATCCATTGTCATTCCGAACAGTATATTAGACTATTAAAAACCACTCTGAACAACAGGTTTAAACCCTGAAGTATGGTTTTATTATAAGAATAGTGAGAAAACCTCAGAGATACAAGTCATACATGGCAATCTGATATTTTCACATTAACACATTGGCATTGGTGGACACAACAATGCATTGGTTACTATGGTTAAGATCGGAATTTGTAACTCGAAATAAAAGAGGTTGTTAGTCTACATTACTGGTACGGTTGGGTCTTCCTGATTTGTAACATGAAACTTTAAAAACCTGAGAAAGGTTTCCAAAAGCACAGGTAGGGAGTGTGGACGGATGCCAATCCAGATGCCTAGCTGTTCAATTATATGTATGTATGTATGCTGAGAGGAGAGTCCTATTTTCTCTAGATCTCTACTCCCAAATGGTTATGTACGAGCAGTACTGCTAATGCAATTGGAAGAAAAATATGGTGCCGCGGACACACCACAGGTCAGGCAAAAAAGGGGAATGCATACAGCACCCACAAGGTCCATCACTAGCTATGTTTTCAACCTGGTACATCGGGGCCTGAGTATGTGAAATAATTCAACTGGAAGAACCGCACTGTCAAAGGCCAACTCAGTGCAAGCTGTGACAGAGCCACTAACGGCCACAGTACTTTTAAGGACAGCATTGTCCATTTCTGGGAAGACTGCCAGCCTATTCGTAGGCAAGCCTGGGATATGCCAACAAGGCTCGCTTCCAATATTTTGGTTTTGAACTCTGACATGGACTCAAATCGTTTCAGGAGAACACCTCATCCCTCATCTAGAAATACTATATCTTTTTCTCATCTACGTATCTCCCAGCTAGATGTGGATTTCCTTCTGCCCACATGCAGAATCTTGCACATTTACAAATTACAGAATTGTTTCCATCTCTGTGACGATTTTTCTTTGGCCGCAAACTTGCAGCCTAGAGGTCCATATCTTCTGGAAGCATTTCTGAGCGAAGTTCAAGTAACTCTCAATTTTAAGATGCTCAAAACACTACAGTCTTGGGGGAAATGTCCAAAATGTAGCGTTTGATGGCTTTATGTCCATCCACAGGGGAAAAAGCTCAAAGAACAAATATTTTCTATAATAAGGTTAAGGAAGACATGACCTGAAACTTTCTGAAGTGAAAAAATGAGAGATTTATTAAATACAAGCAATTAAGTAAGAGCATCGCACAAGAATGGTGGATATGTTCTCCACAAGGTCACAGGCCCAGATTACCCATAAGGCCACACTAGGCCATGGCCTATGGGTGCAGGCCTAGGGGGACGCCAGATCAACGACCCCCAAAAATGTTCAAACAAAACCGCAACGTGCGGCATGATGACTCTCTTTCTCTCTCTCTCGGGAGGGCGGGGGGAGAGTGCTGCGAGAGGGTGGGGGAGGAGGGAGTGGCGCCCCCCTTGCCATCGCCCCTGCCCCCTTGACAAGGAAGGAGGGGGCGAGGTAGTGGAGGTGGAGGGAAGCCCCCGGGGCTGCTGGCGGGCATACGCAGTACCCAGGAACATGGCGGAGGCATGGCCGAGGCACCCCCTCCCTCCTGCCGCACATGCCTGGCAGTGGCCCCGTGGGTGGGGCTTCCTTCCGCCTCTTCCTCCTCTTTACTGCGCCCTCCTTCCTTGAGTCAAGGAGGAGGAAGGGAAGCCCCGCAGCCGTGGCTGCTTCCGGGCATGCGCAGCAGGAGGGTGCGAGCGCCGCGGCCTCTGCCTCCTCCGCCATGTTCCTGGGTGCCGCAGCAGCCCCGGAGGCTTCCTTTCCTTCCTCCTCCTCCTCCGAGGAAGGAAGGGAAGCCCCCAGGGCCACTGCCACGCATGCGCTGTACCCAGGAACATGGCGGAGGAGGCCGTGGCACTCACACCCTCCCTCCCGCCACACATGTGCGGTGGTGGCCCCGTCCCCAGGGAGCGGGGCTTCCAAAGTGTGGCCTAGGGTGCCAAAAGAGCTTAATCCGGGCCTGCAAGGTCAAATAGCATTTTTCATGTACAGAGCTGTGAAAGAGCTGGAAATCCCAGAGTGAAATGTCATTCCTATCGGATTATTGAAAGGAAACTGAATGACCGACCTGGTCAACAACTTCTCAACAGGTCGTGGAGCCGAGGAAGAAATAGCCCTTTTCTTTTGAAGAACAAAACCTCTGTATGAGAAAAATGGGGCCCTCCCCCCAAAATATATACAAAACAGAGAAGATATCATTTTTGTCCTACCTGAACCTGGATAGCGTGCACAACACATTCCTAAGTATCCTGAGGCAAAAGCTACTACCATGTTTGTATCTAACATAGTAAAGCAGGGGTTAAGATCACATCATAAAGATGACATGGGTTTACTTAAGGATGTTTTTTAAAAGAAGCAACATACCAAATGGAATGATAAGTCTTTCATTCAGCCATGAGCACTGCCATTTTTTTATTTACTGAATTTAATTTCTTCATATGTCACAAAGTTGATTTGAAAACTTCTAAATATGGCTAATCCTGTGTATGAAGCTAAACACAAGAGGAGTGGGAAAGGAGAGACACGACGGGACATACTGAATAAAGTATTATATTAATAAGAAGTATGAAACATCAATGCATGAAGGTGTTACCACACAGTGTCACGGAGTCCAGACAATATAGTCAACAAAAATATTTGCTCTCGCAAGGTCGCCAATGCGACACACCCGCCAATGCAGGGTATTTGTAAAGACTCCGAACTGGAGTTAAAGGTCAATATAATCCAAGTGGAGATCCCGGCATGCGTGGACGCAGAGGGAAACAATCAGTCCCTCCAGAAAGTGAAAGGCTCTCAAACTCAGGCCGGCCACCAAAAGACCGTTTCACCGTAAACGGCTTTTTCAAGGCATCTGTGAGTGATGAAAAGCGTCCAGCGAATCAATCATAACGCAGATATAACATAACCCATGCAACATCGAAGTAGGGTGACCTTCTTTTCATCACTCACAGATGCCTTGATGTCTTTTGAGTTTGAGAACCTTTCAACTTCTGGACGGACTGATCGTTTCCCTCTGCGTCCACGCACGCAGGAATCTCCACTTGGATAATATTGACCTTTAACTCCAATCTGGAGTCTCCTTTGGAACTTTACGAATTGTTGTGCATCGTTTAAACCTTTAGATTATTATTTTCGTTGCATCTAGACTCCAATCCGGAGTTTCTACTTGGAACTTTACAAATATCCTGCATTGGCGGGTGTGTCGCATTGGCAACCTTGCATGAGCAAATATTTTTGTTGACTATATTGTCTGGACTCCGTGACACTGTGTGGTAACATCTTCATGCATTGATGTTTCACATTTCTTATTAATATAATACTTGATTCCAGGGGTGCTCACACTTTTTCAGCATGCGAGCTACTCTTAAAGCAACCAAGTCCAAAAGATCTACCTGCCCCCACCGCCGCCGCACGCTCTTGCCACTGCGCATGCTCCTGCTGTTGTTTTCTGCACGCGCAGCGCTTCTTCCGCCTGCGGGGCATTGCAGGAAGGAGAAAGCACGAGGCGGGGCATCCAGAGGGAGCGCTCCGCCCTGCCTGTCTCGCCGGCAACTGAGGCTGCGCAGCTGCTTCTGGACGTGAGAGAGGCAGGGCGCTCCCTCCAGAGGCCCCATCTCATGCTTCCTTCTTCCTGCAATGCCCCGCAGGCGAAAGAAGCACCGTGAAAGCGGAAGCCAGCAGCAGGAGAATGCACAGGGTGTGCGCGCGCATGGCAGGAGCGCCTCATCTGGCTGGTGAGGCCCGAAGATCACCTGGAAGAGGGCCGAAGATCTACTAGTAGCTCCCGAGCTACCTAATGCTTTATTCAGTATACCCCTGCTTTATTCAGTATATCCTGTCGTGCCTCTCCTTTCCCACTCCTCTTGTGTTTAGCTTCTTGCACTAGCCTCCTTGTTACTTTGCCTAATCCTGTGTATGGTCACATTTAAGACACATGAAAGTGGCATGTTGAGTTTTTTAGTGTGTTCCGAGACTTATTACTTGATGATGCTAAAGTAACAAAACGAGACAACGGTTAAGCACCTCCTCTTTCCGTATCTGCCCTGATTCTTGATGCTTTTAGCAACAATTCCGCCACTTCCATGTTTTTGCTATATGGCAACACATTATGTAAAAGTAGTATGACTTTTCTTTAGTTCCAGGATGACATGCAGGGACCTGGAATTAGGGATTTTTTAAAATTACCCCCCCCCCCAAAACCCCAACTCCTCAAATTTGGAGAGGAAGTGGGGGATAATAATACTCAAATGTTCTCAGTCTAGGACACATTACAAACACTACAATTACTTCCCTTTTAATATTTAGGCCACTTTTGTAAATTCAAGAGTAGACAATTTTTTTTTATTTTCTACTAGGAAAAAAATAAAACACTGAATGGGAAGTGTAGCAAAATTAATATTAAGGCCAAACCTCCACCTGAAGCGGCAAACTATGGCACAAATGACGGTAGGTATTAATAAGAATACCAGCCAAGGCTTAATGTTAATCATTCTCCGTAAATACAATCATTCCGTTAAAACTACCATACCGGATTCATATGCTACTACAATCCTAATACATCTCCAGCATTCAGCCATTCAGATGCGGTACTTCCGATGCGCTCCACAACGTTTTGGTTTTTGTGTCTAGAGACCACCGTCATATTCAAGGGATATCCTTCACTTTTAAGACTGTTACAAATCTGATTTTTTATTATTATTATTCTGAAATGATAAACTTAAAAGACAAAATCCGCAATTTTTTCTGTCTTAGAAGAGATGTGGTTCAATGCCCATTGGATGTGTAACGAGACTTCCTTTAAAAATAAAAGGAGAGAAAAAATGATCAAAGTTCATAACGATGTAAATGCAACCCTTGATTTTTGACTCAGTTTTTTGTAAGCGTAGGCATCACAAGATCAAGTAGTTTCTTCAGAGCTGCTCTTGCTATGACGCTTGGCGGACCTTCTGCCATTCCACAAACTCATCGAGAAGAACAGGCCCTGGAAACGAAAGAAGGCCCGTTAGTCACAAAATGAACTTTCAGCTTCTTGGCAACCGCAAGGCCAAACGACATCAGCTCAAATCATATTAACGTTGAATAATCTCTCGCTAATTTGAAAATGAATTCCACAACACTGTGGGTGTTTTCTAAAGCTGTTTAAAGAGAATATATATTTTGGAGCAAATGAACAATGTCACCACCATGTTTGAGAAGAATGAAGGGTAGAAAATTAAGGAAATCTGGGTAATGTCACATTTAACCTTACTTTCCCAAAAAATATAAGGTTTTTAAAAATAAACCTGAGAGTTTGTTGCTGGCAAGTGGTTTTTGTTTATTCTGCTGATGATAAAACACACCAGTATTTTCAAGGAAGAAGAAGGGAAGGAAATTAGCAGTCTTTGGAAAGAAGCAGAACAGGAAACCTTCAACTTTTCAAACCTCAGTGCTTCTAGAACAACACCCTGCTCTGAACTGTAGCTTGTGTTTACGTTTTTGATAGCTAGCTATGTCACCACTGGCTTGGCATTGCCATCCTCAAGCCTGGAGAAGCTGCTGGTAGAGAGGAAGCCAGGGGGGGGGGGCGGAGCCAGACTGCACCAAGCCCCGCCCCTCCCCTCTGGCTTTGGAGCTCCCAGCGGCTTCTCCAGGCTTGAGGGTGGCAGTGCCAAGCCAGCCTTGTGCTAGCTATGCCACCACTGGCTTGGCATTGCCATCCTCAAGCCTGGAGAAGCTGCTGGTAGAGCAGAAGCCAGAAGGGGGGGCGGAGCCAGGCTGCGCCAAGCCCCGCCCCCTCCCTTCTGGCTTTGGAGCTCCCAGCAGCTTCTCCAGGCTGGAGGATGGCAATGCCATGCCAGCCTTGTGCTAGCTAGGTCACCACTGGCTTGGCATTGCCATCCTCAAGCCTGGAGAAGCTGCTGGTAGAGCAGAAGCCAGAAGGGGGGTGGAGCCAAGCTGCGCCAAGCCCCGCCCACTCCCCTCTGGCTTTGGAGCTTCCAGCAGCTTCTCCAGGCTTGAGGATGGCAATGCCAAGCCAGTCTTGTGCTAGCTATGCCACCACTGGCTTGGCACTGCCATCCTCAAGCCTGGAGAAGCTGCTGGTCGAGCAGAAGCCAGAGGGGCGGAGCCAGGCCCCGCCAAGCACCCTCCGACTTTGGAGCTCCCAGCAGCTTCTCCAGGCTTGAGGATGGCAATGCCAGCCAGTGGTGACATAGCTAGCACAAGGCTGGCTTGGCACTGCCATCCTCAAGCCTGGAGAAGCTGCTGGGAGTGCCGAAGCCGAGTTAGAGGGCAGGGCTTGGCGCAGCCTGGCTCCGCCCCCTCTGAGAAGCACCCCATCCGGCTGGGATCGACCTCCTTCAGTCCCGGGATCGACTGGTCGATAGCGATCGACTTCCTGGGCAGCCCTGTTCTATGTGGTCTCCTATATTTCACATCAATATCTTACACCCTGCATTCCTACAAAAACCTTCAATATTATCTATATAAAATTGAAAAACCATGAAGCCATAAAAGTCAAAAGATAAATAAAAATACATTCAGGACAGTAACAGTAAAAATATAAAAACTGAAATTAAGACTGATAGGACTAAGACCAATATGGCAATGAGTAAAGACGAGGGATGCAATCTCCTCGGTGTCTTAGTGTCAAGACGTTAGGCCTCTGAATGTCAACAAAACAAGGATGGAACTGGCTTGGTACATGACAGGCAGAGAGTTATGTTCTTTCACATCAAGTATAGTATGGGCACTCTGCCTGCTTTTGAAGAAAAATTAAGTACTGCCAATAATGAAAATACAGTACAGTAGGGCTGCACAGGAAGTCAATCGCGATTGACCAGTCGATCGCAGGCGGATGGGGTGCTCCTCAGAGGGGGTCCTCAAGGCTGGAGCAGCTGTTGGGAGTGCCGAAGCCAGAGGGGGCGGAGCCAGGCCGTGCCAAGCCCCACCCCCGCCCCTCTCCAGCCTTGAGGTGGTAGGTAGATCTTTCTGACTTGGTTTTATTATAAGTAGCTCACATGCTGAAAAAGTGTGGGCACCCCTGCAGTACAGTATAAGCATATCAAAAATCAGTGTTGACTCATTACATCTGTTCTTAAAAGCAAACATTTCTACTGCATTTTCAGATGCATAATTCTATCCATATTCTAAAGAAAGAAAACTGCTTCCATCATGCCTCTTAATATAGGCTAAGAATATGTGTACATATACTGAAGATCTAGTAAATCTGTACAGAATTTTTTGACAAAAGGTCTGGATGGCTTGACTTCTTCAGTTTTAGTCTATGAACCTATCTTGGTACTAATTAAATACAAAATGGTTTTTAAAAGTTTTTGTTTACAAATAGGTTTCTCACCCATGGCCCTTATCTGCTACTCTCTTCTGTTATTTTTGCACGCCTGTAACTAGTGCAGTTTTTAAAGGATTGTAAGGTATTTACCTGAAAACCAAAATTCATCCAATGCATACATTTAAACATAACAAAACTGAGTTATACTCACATGCCCCATCTTCATCGTAGTTGCCAAGGTCTGCATGGACGGTTCTGCTGAATTCTAACACATTGTACCACTGATCTTTGTTAATTACTCTGTATTTTGACTGCTACAGAACAAGAAGAGATTGGGTCTCAGCCAAAAATGTAGTATAAGAGAACAATCACACAAATAATCATGCAATTTTTTTCTTCTTCATACAGGCAAGAAATTACTGTGGTTTTAGTGTAGCTATAAATGAGTCAACTTGACTGTTACAAAAAGGAGACTCTTTTGGGAAAGGTAACAAGGGGAACCATTGCATGGGGCAGTGTTTCCCAACCTTTCTTGAGCACATTTCTTACATTTACAAAATCCTGGGGCACACCACCAACCAAAATGACACAAAATGACACTCGAACACAGTAATACAGATAGTTAATACGTTTTTAAATGTATTTATACACTCAGTGTGAAACCTGGGCCTATTTCAATGAACTCAACATAGATATCCTGGCAGGAATGGCAGAAAGACACAAACTTCCCACACAAAGAACTCCCATAACCAAGAGACAATGCTATAAGAGTTTGGTGGGCATTGACCTTGAGTTTTGGAGTTGTAGTTCACCTATATCCAGAGAGCACTGTGGACTGAAATAATGTTGGATCAGGACCAAACTTGGCATGAATACTCAATATGCCCAAATATGAAAGCAGATGGAGTTCAGGGGAAATAGACCTTGCCATTTGGGAGTTGTAGTTGCTGGAATTTATAGTTCCCCTACAAACAAAGAGCATTCTGAACCCCAGCAATGATAGAACTGGGCCAAACTTCCCACACAGAACCCCCAGGAGGCAAGAGGGGGTCTCTACTTGGTGAAAGGGAGGCGGGACTTCCCAATGCATGGAGAGGGAGAGAACAAGTAGACAACGGGTGGGGAGGGGGGTGTTTGTAATGTTGTGCCTTTATCGAGGTAGGTTACTTAGGGTTTTTATACTTCAACACACTAAACTCCCCCCCCCCCCCTTCCTGGAGGTTCCAATTTCCCACGGCACACCTGATGATCGCTCACGGCACATTAGTGTTCCCCGGCACACTGGTTGGGAAACACTGGCAATCCCAACAACAGCAAAAAAAAAAAGGAAAATAACAACAGCAATCATGTGAGACAACTGATTGCCAACATGAGGAAAACCAACAATGTCAAGCCAGACTCGGAATACTTCAACGAAAGCGAGAAAAGGCCAAGGCATCCAGAGTAGCAGAGACTACAGAACAACGTCAGGCCAAACATCAAGCAATGCAAGATGCCTCTATGCTAAAAGCAGCAGAAACCCCAGAACAGCGATGGGCCAGGCTTCAACAAAAACAACACAAGGCCAGGGCCATCCAGAGCAGGAGAAACTCCAGAACAGCGTCAGGCCAGGCTTCTACAAAACAATTCATTAAAAAAAAACAACAACCTTTTCTTAAATAAACATGACCTGGACCAAACTTGGCAAACAGACAACTGGTAACCCAATTTACATCCTGGTGCAGTTTGAGGGAGGATGGATATCAGATGATAGGATTGGCAGCACCTTCACCCATTTTCAGACACCACTGTGACCCCCACCAATGATCTGGACCAAACTTGAGTTTGATTAAGACATACTGCAATATATGACTAAACTGTTATTACCTAACACCCAAAAACAAACAATACCCTTTTCAAATAACCTGGGCACCGCCGGGTCCCCAAGCTAGTGATTCTATAAAACAAAAGCTCATCTGAATGATGTTAAAAATATTGTCACTCTTCTCTGTGCTTTTTAGACAGTATTCCAAGGCAGCACTCAAGTCTAAAAACAACCAGTTACTCAACTAGTTATCCTACGAGAAGATTCTTTCAAGTGAGGATGTAAAAGATAACTGAAAGCTAATCAATACATAAAGGGCAGGGCAAACAGTGTGAGGCGGTCTCACAGTGTTGTGACTGAGCCCGTGGCTCTGCCTGTGAGTAGGGCTGGGGAGAATGCTGAATTTACAGCGTCTGAGTGTAGTATGGAACTGGGTGGGGCTGAGTGTAACCTACACGCTGGAGCAGGCAGAAAGAGGGCTGCAAGTAATTCCAGTAGGGAAAGTTTGGCACAAAGGAAGAGAGTACGGCAAATACTTATGGCTCCTACTGACGCTGAGTACTTTGAGGGTTTTCCCAGGGATGGGGAACGATCGTCAGAAGACAGTGATACTGAATTGGACTGGACTCAAGTAGAGGAAATTCAGGATGTGTCTGATGCAGCCACCAGTAGTGATACTTTTCTGGGGTTTGATAGTGATAAAGACTGGCCCTCTGAAACCCCAGGGAATGATTGGGATACGCTAAATTTTGAAAGACGCTGGGGATCTTGGAGGGACTCACAAAGGGTTTCAGCTGCAGAAAGGGAAGCAGCTGCATCGCCTAATCAGGGGGAGTTGTCCTCTTCGGGCGAGTCTGATCTCTACGTCTATTTAATGTGGGCTTTTTGGGAGTCTCCTTGCGGTGAGCAAGGAGTTGTTCTTGGTATCCTGATATCTTGCATCGTGTTCCTGATCCAGTTTACTCATGAGTTGAGGTTTTACTCTGCCCTTTTGGGCTGAGATGCTGCTGCCACAGTTGGGAAAGGTGGGTGGTTTGGGGTTACAATGTTCTGTTTTCTGTCCAGCTACAGCCGTGTCTTCCTTGTGGTGGGGTTTGAACTCCGCTGGACTTTCTGTGACTGTCACAAGTTACAAGAATGGTATTGTATATATGAAGGGAGGTTGACAATGTGTTTTGTGGGGATTATGATAAATGTTGTCGCCATGCATTTAGCTCCTGTGGACCTTGGATTGTCTCCTCGTTTCTCTGTCTTTCTCCTGCCCACGACTCCATACCGGTTATTGACTACGCTATTGGCTCAACCCTCTGAGGACGTCGCAGATGACGTCTTTAGTTTGCTTTTGATCATTCCCTCCGTAATTTTTGGGTTTCTCCGTGGTTTTTTGGGTTTTGGCTGGTTAGGCTAGTTTTTTGTTAGTCCCATTTCCATTTCTTGTACAATAAACTCTTTGTTATCCTTTCTTACTCTTGGGTTTGGCTTTAATTGGCATCTGCATCACGACACACACTTTCTGTAAACATACATATATTACCAATCAAATATCCAGCACATTTAATTTTTTGAAATTAAGATAAGCATACCTCCAAGTATTGGTAAAATACTGAAAACAATGGCCACGTTCTTCCAAGTAGAAGTGCTAACATAGATTTTGCAGTGTCAATATCAAGACTTCTCTGGTCTTTATCCTAAATTGATTAAAGAAACCATAATTCAAAACACAAATGATAGTAGGGACTTCAATTCATGTTGCTCTGAATAAGAGATGTGCACTTACCCTTGCAAAATCAAATGCATATCTGTAGATATTCTTAAACGTTGAAATGTCGTTCAGTTGTGACCGCAAAAAATCAAATTTACTCTGCAGTTTTTCTGTACAGTCACATCTTAAATAAAGAAATAAAAAGCAAGTTTTATGCTAAATTCATGCATGGGCTGAGATAGGCACACATGCTTCACAGTGTCAATGGTTAGATAATCAAGGCTCGAAGCATTTCAAAGCTCACAACACACGGTGGTGGCCTAAGCAGTGTTTTTCAACCTTTTTTGAGCCGCAGCACATTTTTTACATTTGCAAAATCCTGGGGCACACCACCAACCAAAATGACACAAAAGGACACTCTAACACAGTCATACATATAGTTAATATGTTTTAAAAAGTATTTATACACTCAGTGTGAAACCTGGGCCTGTTTTGATGAACACAACATAGATATCCTGGCAGGAATGGCAGAAAGACACAAACTTCCCACACAGAACTCCCATAACCAAGAAAAAATACTATAAGAGTTTGGTGGGCATTGACCTTGAGTTTTGGAGTTGTAGTTCACCTATATCCAGAGAGCTCTGTGGACTCAAACAATGTTGGATCAGGACCAAACCAATACTCAATATGCCCAAATGTGAACACAGATGGAGTTTGGGGAAAATAGACCTTGACATTTGGGAGTTACAGTTTCTGGGATTTATAGTTAACAATCAAAGAGCATCCTGAACTCTTGCAACAATGGAATTGAACCAAACTTGGCATATTGAACTCTTATTACCAACAGAAAGTACTGAAAGGGTTTGCTTGGGAATTGACCTTGAGTTTGGAAGTTGTAGTTCACCTACACCCAGAGAGCACTGTGGACTCAAACAATGTTATGCTATGTTGTTGTTTGTTTTCCATCCAGAATCACAATGTTAGAAGGAGGCTCACCACTTTAAGGTCCCTAAAACAGGCATGGGAAAACTTCAGCCCTCTGGGTGCTTTGGACTCCAACTCCCACCATTCCTAACAGCCTGAGGCCCTTTCCTGCTTAAGTGGCTGAGGGGGAAAGGAAAAGGGCCTGAGGCTGCTAGGAATGGTGGGAGTTGGAATCCAAAACACCTGGAAGGTCCAAGTTTGCCCATGCCAGCTTTCGACAGAGACCTCTTCCTCCCCCTTCATGCCCTTTCTTCCCCCTCCTCCCGAACACTTATTTTCTTCTACACTGCCGCTTCTGCTGCCATTGTGATCCGAGGGGGCAGCATGAGCGTGTTCAGGAGTGGAGGGGGAGGAAGACATGACCCGTGTGGGCGCTACTGTGCAGACTCGCCCCAGAGCAAAGTGAGGCAAAGCGAGCAGAGCGAGGCTGGGAAGAAGGGAGCCTGAGTGGAGAAGAAAAAGTGTTCGGCAGGAAGGGGAAGAAAGGGTATTGGAGGTTCCCATTTCCCACGGCACACCTGATAATCGCTCACGGCATACTAGTGTGCCACGGCACACTGGTTGGGAAACACTGATCTAGCCAACAATTGCTTTTACCCATCATTTCTATTAAATCAGAATAAATAATTCTGTTATGCTACAATACAGTACTTCTCTTAGAGACATATATGCAATGGCTAAAATCAGCACATCACCGATGACACTGAGTGGACCAGACAAAACCATCAAGGATTAACAAGGAAGAAAAATAAAAACATAACTCTAGTGATGTTTGAAGACACTTCCAGAACCATGTGGCTATAGTGACAGGAAAGAAATCAGTATCAATATTACATTGCATTTTCCCCAAACACTGTGATCTAAATTGAGAAGAAAAGCTGTTTCCAAATTCTAAATGTGGCCTTTGTCGCAATACTAAGTTTAACTACACCCTGGCCAAATTTGGCAAGCTGTTAGTAAATGACAAATATGAAAGGACATGGCCTCTGCAGCATTTTGCAAGCTATATATATATATAAAAAATAAAGGAGGTCCCGTCGTCGAACGACTGACAGAGACAGAGAAACCTTCCAAGGCAGAGACACCAAACTTGCCAACACAAATAGGCCTCAGGCAAGGAAGGTTTTTAGCAACGAAACTCCCCCAAACCTAGAAGGCCCCAAAACAACGATACAAAAACCCTACATTTCCTAGCATCCTCTGCGGCAGCCAGCGAAACCCATTGACCAACATCAGTTACCATAGTAACGGTGGGCAAAGTCACTTAGAATGCTGAGAGATTTCAGTTGAGGGTTAAACTGCCACGGCCAAGATCTAGGAGGGAGACAAATAGGGCACCAGGGACACAGGCACCACTGACAAACACATACCCCCAGAATAACACGAAAGTAATACCTACACACAACACAATACGCACATAACACAACCTTGCGTCTACTGCTCAACCCATTTGTATGGCATTCCTTCCTTCCACACAGGCATAAGCTGACCCAAAAGACAAGCCATGCCTCCTAAAAGAACAGCATCGGACGACACACTCGCAACGCTACATACATCACACAAAAAAAGGCAGAACAAATGCCAGAACAGAAAGACACTGCACTACACTAGCTTTTGCCATCACCATAAACAAGGCTCAAGGACAAACACTACAAATCTGTGGCCTAGACCTTGACACAGAATGCTTCTCCCACAGACAACTCTACGTAGCGTGCTCCACAGTTGGGAAACCACAGAACCTCTACATCAACACAGCAGACGGAAAGACAAAAAACATTGTATATGCACAAGCTGTGCAGAACGCCAGGAACACCACACACCGACAACTCCACAGGACTTCAACATCCCACCCACCAGAACAACCCACAACGACACAGCCATGACCCCACCAAGACCATAAGTAACATCAATTCCAACCCTTACATACTCAGACTTTCTCACATCTTCTAAATAGGGCACAGCAACGCGTGCCGGGTACAGCTAGTATATATATATTTCTTCATTCAAAGCGAAAGTTATGACATGTCGTGGTAAACTAACAATAAATGAAGTTGTATGCACATGGTCCCCCTTTTGATTTTAGAAATAAAAGCAGCATGAAAACATATTTGTGGCTGGTTTCAAGTAGAAACACTAAGTAAATATTTAAACATTTGCCTTTTTGATCACCTCAGAACTGTTTCCGGTACGAAAATGGACAAAAGGAGAAGGATACATACAACATCTATTCTGACACGGTGAAGCCAATTACAGTCAATTATCAGACCATTTCAAAATAACCTGCATGCAAAGACTGTTCGTTATTTTCAACAAGTTTACTAACTGAAAGAATGACATTTCAGGCCTATGCAAAGATTTTAAATGTAAATTCTTACTGTAATGAGGTCATTCCCTTTAACCACTCTTCCTTTGTAAAGAATCCCATGCTTTCAGCCTCCAGTTTCCAGGCTAAAACTAGCATAATAATCTGTACAAGAAGACCAAAGAAAAATATGCAGCAATTACAAGAAATAAATAGCATCTACCCAATAATACTTGGACTATTTAATGATTTTTGAATGATAATGAAAATTGACAATAATTCCAAATACAGAAACAATTTTGAATTACAAGAATTTCTGCTTTAACTTTAGAATTATGAACAAGGTTTGAATGAGGCATATGTCTGAGATGAAGATGCTCAATACAGAGGCATTTGGACAGTTTCCAAATCAGAAGTGCCTTGGAGACAAAGCAAAGTAAGCCGTTTCCAGGGCTTTAGAGACAAGATGGTGAGCGCTTTTGTCCTAATTTGATATACTGTATTTGTTAAATTCACAGTCACCTGATATTTTATTTATTTTATTTATTTCAAACTTTTCTACCCCGGCCTTCTCACCTCCGAAGAGGGACTCAGACCAGCCAACAGCAAGTATTCAATGCTAACATTTAAAATCTAAAAGCATCATAAAATTTACAATAAAATACAATGCAATAAATACATTTAAAATGCCTTTCGCCAAAGTAAAATCAAGTCCAACTTAACACATATATTCGGTCCGTATCAAGTGGTTAGGGACTTTAGTCACTTCGCGATCTCCTCCTTCATTTTGCGAAGGCCTCATTGCACAGCCACGTTTTCACCCACTTCCTAAAAGTCAGGAGGGAGGGGGCGGATCTAATTTCATTTGGGAGGGGATTCTACAGCCGGGGGGCCACCACAGAAAAGGCCCTGTCCCTCGTCCCCACTAGACGCGCCTGCGAAGGTGGTGGGACCGAGAGCAGGGCCTCTCCAGACGATCTTAGCACTCTTGACAGTTCATAGAGGAGAATACGTTTGGACAGGTAAACTGGGCCAGAACCGTATAGGGTTTTGTAGGTCAACACCAGCACTTTGAATTGTGCTCAGAAGCTAATTGGCAGCCAGTGGAGCTGGCGCAACAGGGGAGTTGTGCGCTCCCTGTATCCTGCTCCCGTTAGTAGTCTGGCTGCTGCGCGCTGGACTAATTGCAGCTTCCGAGCAGTCTTCAGAGGCAACCCAACGTAGAGAGCGTTGCAGTAGTCTATACGGGATGTAACCAGAGCATGGACCACCGTGGCCAAGTCTGACTTCCCAAGATATGGACGCAGCTGGCGCACAAGCCTGAGCTGATATGTACTTAACAGAAGGTGGTAGAAGGATCAGGGGGAAGTTTGTGAAGTTTTACTATCCATATTCTAGTCAGGGAATGATTTTCTAAGAGTTCTAAGAATCTATCTGACTTTCAGTGTATTTTCTTCTTTGTAGGGTAGATAGCCATAGTTTAAAAAGCCCTACTTTAAACTACTTGCTGGGTGGCTGACACCAGAGTCCTGATCCAGTCTGCCTTTATTTATTTATTTAAATTTTTTGTACCCCGACCTTCTCACCTCCATAGAGGGACTCAGACCGGCTTACAGCAAAATTCAATACTATACAAATTTAAAAACATGTTACAACAACATATTAAAAACATAAAACGCTAAGATACGTACAGTACGTACAAGTCACATTGCCATTTAAAACAATTCAACTCAGTCTGTAAACGTGGTCACTCATTTCAAACTATAATCAACCTCAGCCTATTCTGGGAAAGCTTTGTTCCACATCCAAGTCTTCACCCGCCTCCTGAAGGACAACAGGGAGGGGGAAATCTACTATCACTTGGGAGAGAGTTCCACAGCTGAGGGGCCACCACAGAGAAGGCCCTGAACTGAGCTTAATGGGATTTCGATCACTGCAGGAAAACTTCTTTAGAAGTACCTCTATAAGTTCCCCGAGAGATCACAGAGAAAATAAGGGCATCTCTTTTAAAAAAATACTTCGCCTCTTATAAACAGACTAGCTGACCCGGCCACGCGTTGCTGTGGGATGTTTGTAACTTGGGGGCTGTGTGTGTAGTTATGTATATGTGTGTTTGTATCCTTCTCCCTTCCTTTCTTCTCCCCTCCTTCATTCCATCCGTTCTCCCCTCTATCTTTCCCTTCCTTTCTTCTCCCCTCCTTCCTTCCATCCATCCATTCTTCCCTCTATCCTTCCCTTCCTTTCTTCTTCCTTCCTTCTATCCTTTCCTTCCTTTCCCCTCCCCTCCTTCCTGCTATCCTTCCCTTTTCCTTCCTTTCTTCTCCCCTCCTTCCTTCCATCCATTCATGTATGTGTGCATGTCTTTATGTATATGTGTGTGTGTGTGTGTGTGTGCTTATGTTTGTGTGTATATGTGTATATGTATATTGTGTAGGTTTTCCTTCCTGCCTTCTTTACCTTTTTCCAGTCTTTCCTTTTTTCTTTCCTTCCTTCCTTTTTCTCTCTCTCCTTCCTCTCCACTTTCCATCGTTCCTGTGTGTGCACACGCACCCCGCCCCCGTATGCATGCCATCCTTTTTTCCTTCCTTTCTCCTCCCCCCTTCCTTCTTTCTCCATCCATCCATCCTACCTTCCTTTGCTTCCTTCCTTTTTCCTTCTTTTCTCCTGCATCCTTTCCTTCCTCCCTTAGTAGGAGGAGGAGGGCCCAAGGAGGAGGGAGGGAGGAGGGGGCTTCACGGACTGTTAGGGAAGGAAGGTAGCTCCCTTTCAGCTCCGAAGAGAGAGAGGGGGGGGGGAGGTTCCTTCCTTTGTTCCCAAACAGTCCGTGGACTCATCTCCTCCCTCCATTCGCCATTGGCAAGCACCGTGTGCCAGGCTCTCCCATGGGCCGGGAAGGGAGCGCGAGCCACGGTACGGAGCTGAGAGAGAGAGAGCTTCCTTCCTTTGTTCCCAAACAGTCCGTGGAGTCATCTCCTCCCCCCATCTGCCATTGGCGGGCGCCAGGCACCGGGCTCTCCCATGGGCCAGGAAGGGAGCGCGAGCCACGGCGCTGAGAGAGAGAGAGCTTCCTTCCTTTGTTCCCAAACAGTCTGTGGAGTCATCTCCTCCCTCCATCTGCCAGGGGGCGTGGGCACCCTTCTCCCATGGGCCAGGAAGGGAGCGTTCCCTCCAACGGCTTCCCTTCTCCCTGACGTTTCCAACGGCTCCCCCTTCAGAACGCACGGCCACGGCGTGTTTGTGCGTCGCGCGCTCCCTTGCTCTCCCTCTCTCTCTAGCGCGCGCTTCCCCTTCTCCCTGATGGCTCTTTATTATGCATGGTAGGTGTTATTTTTATAGTTTGGGAGGGGTGAGGAGAGGAGCTGTGTCGCGCGGCTGGCATATGCGCCATTTTGTTGGCTGGCGCAGTGGCTTATGGGGATTGTAGTCCATATGGTTTTTTTTTTGAATTGGTGGCAATTAGCTCTTTTTGGGGTTTTTTTTGTGGTATGCATACCTCGTAGGGTTTTCTGGGGATGTGGGCTGTTTTTGTGTCTGCCTTGTGTGGTTTCTTTGTCTATAAGCCTGTCAGGATGACATGGAGGATTTTATATATATAGATGGCTCAAACTCCTCTGCCCCTACTTGTCTGAGATATGATAAACTGAAATATGATATGATAAATTTCCTGAGGCAACTATCATTACTGAACGTTTTATTAAATTAAGCAGAAAAAAAATCATTGTTGTATTCAGATTTTCCCACTGCAGGCAAATGAAGAACACAGACTTCAAAAAAGACAAAGTAAGTGTTCATTTCAGACAAAAGGAAAGGGAACATACGTGGGAAATAGATATTGTGAAAATAATTTGAAAATCTGATTTTACCTATTTTCAGAAAATAGTGTATTCACCTTTACTAACCAAACTTACATTTTCAGGTTCGACCCCAATATCTTCACAGAATTTCTCCATTCCCTCAGGTCCAACTACTTCATCCTCACCTTCGAAACAAAGAAAGCAAGCTAAGGTATCATACATAAAAAGAATACTTTTCTCACTGATAACCAGACCACATATTTAGCCTTGAAATACGCACTGAAAACATATACAAATACATAGAAGAAGGAATGACTATATGAGGAAGACTACACTCGGGAAGTTCCCGTTTCTGGTGGTTTCTTGCAAAAGCTACAATAATAGAAACAGGAAAATCTCTGTGTTGTTCTGAATATTTCTATCAGATACATTTGCATAAATAATTTTAACTTCTAAGTAAGCACAAAAGAAAAGCAGACAGTTAGAAACAGTACTCATATTCAACTAAGAAGGGAATGAAGCATTTCTCCCACCTGGAGAATTAAGCATTTTATTCCACAAAAAGAAGGAAACCGAGTGCAAGGACATGTCAGTAAGGGTAATGATAGACTAAGAGTGGAAGCAAAGCAGTTATCTTTATTTATTTATTTATTTATATTTCATTTTTGTATTCCGCTCCTCCCAGCAGACTCGGGGCGGATCACATAAGATTACATCAACAGCACAGCGCAACATGCGGCATGCGGCCAATTACAGTCAATAAAAGTATAAAACCAACAAACAAAAGCCACATTAAAACAATTACAAAGGTCAAAGCATGGATTAGGAAGACATACATCAGGAGTAATCACCTCGGGCACTTAGTTAAAAGCCAGCCCGAAGAGGGCCGTCTTACATGCCCTCCGAAATGGGCCCAATTCCGAGATGGCTCGGGCGCTCTCCGGGAGGGCATTCCAGAGCCCTGGTGCCGCCACAGAAAAAGACCTTTGTCTAGTCGTCGATAGGTGGCAGGAGCGGACGGATGGAATTAGCAACAGATTCTGCTCATCTGAGCGCAGTGATCTCGGGGGAACGTACGGGGTAAGGCGGTCCTTCAGATACGCAGGCCCCAGGCCGTGCAAGGCCTTAAAGGTCAGAACCAACACTTTGAAGGCGATCCGGTACTCAATGGGAAGCCAGTGCAGCTGCCGAAGGGTAGGTGTAATATGCTCCTCGCCGGCACTCCTGCTAGCAAGCGGGCTGCGGCATTCTGCACTAGCTTGAGTTTCCGGATCGTCGACAAAGGAAGGCCTACGTGAGGGCATTACAGTAGTCTAATCTCGAGATGACCGTCGCTGGGATCCCCGTGGCCAGGTCATCCCCGGCCCGGTAGGGGCCAGTCGCCTAGCCTGTCGGAGGTGGTAAAACGCGGTCCTGCTGACCATGGTGACCTGGGCCTCCATGGTCAGCGAGGAATCCAGCACAACCCCCAGACTCTTAACTGACGGCGATGGGTTAAGCCGTTCGCCGTCCAGGGTAGGCAGCCGGCACTCATCCAGCCCAGGCCGACCAGGCCACAGTATCTCCGTCTTCGATGGGTTCACCTTCAGCCGGCTGGCACGCAGCCAACCAGTCACGGCTTCAAGGCACACGAGATGGAAACAATCGGGTACGGAGTCCGACCTGCCGTCCATTCTCAGCAGAAGCTGGGTGTCATCAGCGTACTGATGGCACTCCAGACCAAAGTCACGAGCCAGCTGGGCCAGGGGGCGCATATACACATTGAATAATAAGGGGGAGAGGATGGTCCCCTGGGGGACCCCAATCAAGTGGGAGCCTCCCGGAGACCTCCCCGCCTCCACACATTGTCCCCGGTCCCGGAGGAAGGAGGTCACCCATTTAAGGGCGGTCCCCCTCACCCCGGAAGCGGCTAAACGGTGGGTCAATAGTGCATGATCTACGGTGTCAAATGCTGCTGTCAGATCTAACAAAACAAGCAGAGCTGATCCACCCTGGTCCAGCTGGCGGCGAAGTTGGTCTGTAATGGCGACAAAGTACGGTCTCCGTCCCGTGCCCAATACGGAAGCTGGACTGGAAGGGATCAAGTCCAGCTGTGTCTTCTAGGAACCGCTGCAGCATTACTATCTCTCGGCATTACTTCGCGAACGAAGATTCTTAGGAAGGACTCATCCCACGCTTTTTACAAGCGTGTTGATGACTAAAAAGGCCAATCTGAGATAGGCAAGTTTGGTTGCAGAAAGCACAGCAGAAAGTCTCCTTGGGTGATGTTGTTTCCAAGTTGCGGTTCTTTCTGTGTTGTCGTTTCTCCTTGAGACCCGTTCGGCATGTCTTTTCGAAAGAGGCCGCAGCATTGTGGATAGTGCGTCTCCATGCCTCCCGATGTGAGGCCAGGGTGGACCATTGTTGGTGATCAATCTGGCCGAGCCAGAGTTGTTGTTTCAGGGAGTCCTTATATCTCTTTTTGGGGGCGCCTCTCTTGCGCTGACCCGTGGCGCGTTCACCATAGAGTAGTATCTCTGGGAGGCGGTGGTCCTCCATCCTAGCGACGTGCCCTGCCCAGCGCAGCTGAGTTCTCAACAGCATGGCTTCAATGCTGGTGATCCCTGCTTGCTCAAGGACCTCAACATTAGTCACATAGTCAGTCCAGTGTATATTTAGGATTGTGCGAAGACAGCGCTGATGAAAGCGTTCGAGGAGTCGTATGTGTTGGCGATAGATGACCCATGTTTCAGACCCATAGAGGAGAATAGACAGTACGATCGCTGTGTACACACTGATTTTGGTGCGTTGCCTCAGGTGCTTGTTGCTCCAGGCTCTTTTGTGAAGCCTTCCGAATGCACTCTATGCCTTTGCTAATCTGTGATCGATCTCTTTGTCAATCTTGGCGTCTGAAGAGATGATGCTTCCCAGGAAGGTGAACTTCTGAACGGACTTAAGCACAGATTTGCCTATGCTGATGTGGGGATGGTGGTGTTCTTCCTGTGGTGTGGGCTGGTAGAGAACTTCCGTTTTCTTCAGGCTGACTTCCAGCCCAAACAGCTCTGCAGCTGCTGCAAAGCAGGATGTGAGGCGCTGCAGGGCTGCTTCTGAATGGGCGACAAGGGCAGCGTCGTCAGCAAAAAGCAGCTCACGGACTAGATAGTTTAGAGTCTTAGTGCGAGCCCTCAGGCGTCTTAAGTTGAACAAGCGACCATCAGTACGATAGCGTATATATATGCCGTCTTCTTCGAGGTCTGCTGTCTCCCCTCCTTGTACGTGCAATTTATACATCAAACTACAGAAGTTACATTTGAAATATCAATGTTCAAGGGCACAACATATCTCATGAAAACCTTTCATTTATATTTTTGAAAACATATGAACTGTGAGATGATAACATGTTTCCAATATTTTGGTCATTTCCCATTAAATTTGCAGGATACACCTGCACACTGCAGCTGACATGTTAATATGGTTTGGAAAGCTCTGTTGTAAATCAATCAGACTTTTTTTATTCTTATGACAGTGGGAGATAGTGCTGTGCTATGAAGTTTAATTGCTTGTCTTGTGGCACTCACCTCCTGTATTACACAAGAACAGTTCTTAAGATTGGTGAAAGGAAAGGTGAAAATAAGAGAAATAGAACATCAGCGGACTTTAGTCTGTGTACGTATTTTTCAGAAGAATACCAAGGTCCATGAACTGGAGCCAGCTGTAAATTAGTGGCTCAGAAAAGTCGACATAGTGCAGGAATTAGTTTTCATTACCTGTGCTGAAGTTTTAACATATCTGTTCCAGTGTTTTGCCAGGTTTCTTAAGTTCAACAACCTAAATTTAAGGATATTTTGCAGTTAAAATTGTTGCTGCTCGGCTCCAGTTCACCCGAAAATCATAATTTATTTTCTGCCTCTTTCCAAATTGTGTATAGTTGGATAAGCACTAAGACTCTAAACTATCGAGTCCGTGAGCTGCTTTTTGCTGACGATGCTGCCCTTGTCGCAGGAGTTCGGCAGGAGGAGGGAGGAAGGAAGGTAGAGAGCTTTTCTTGCGGCACAGCAGGAGGTCTGTCAGGGCACACTACTGTGCTGCGTCACAGCGGTTGGGAAACACGGGCTTAGCAGACAAAAAAAGTGAGTAGAGTCAGCCCTCCAATTCATTTAATTTAGGATCCCCATTAAAGTGAAAAACCATGAGTAAAGAAATTGCTTTCTTAAAAACCGAGGGAAGACTGCTCTAGGAATTTCTTCCATTTTCCAGCATGGCTTTATGGTCAACTTTCAGTGGAAGCTGGTCACAGAATCACACTGGAGGATTTAGAGCAGGCCTGCACAACCTGCAGGCCTCCAGTTCCCAGAAGCCCTGGCCAGCTTGTCCAATGGCCAGGAATTCTGGGAGCGGAAGTACAGAACACCAGAGCCATGCTGACAAGACTTTAGTAATACAGCCCCTTTCTATTGACCGCTCATTCACTCCTTTCTCTTCTTTTGTGGGATAATGTATGTAAGTCCTTAAAGTCAACTAAAATGCTTTATAGCCTCAGCAGCTGGCAGTTCAGCGTCGCCTCTTCCTGTTTGCTATTCCTTATAAAGGCTTACTTGGAAGTTCAAGTACCTGGGCATTTACGTGATCCAACACAGGAAACATCAGGTGTTTAGTGGACAAGCCAATATATTGGGGAATAAGTGATCATTCCATCAGTACTTGTTTGAGGAGGTATCTTTTGAGCTCAAAAGTAGTTTTTAAAACATTTTACACCGTAGGTAAGCATTCCCACAGTATATTTAATACCTCAGGCAAACTAGTTCTTAAGACAAAGCATAAAATACTATTTGTTATTAGTAAATTGAAAGAAAACTATGTTAACCTTGCATCAGTTACATACCTGTATATTCATAAAACCACGCCAGGCACTTCTTCCTTGAAAAATGCTCCTCACCACTTATCACTTTACTCGAAGCTTGTGACCTGCAGTAGCTTGTGAAGACATGAAATAATTCTTATTACATTACTATCATTCTGGAAATTGTTGAAATTTTTCCACAATTAATGAACCAAAAAGTTTGCAACAAATGTACTTCACAGAAAGACCAATTATTTTACAAAGTCCAATTCTACAATCATGGCAGTTTAAACAAAGCCCGATAGGTAATTTGGGTCTGAACCATTTAGGGCAATGGTTATCAACCTTCCTAATGCCACGACCCCTCATGTTGTGGTGATCACCAACCATAAAATTAATTTTGTTGCTATTTCATAATTGTAATTTTGCTACTGTTATGAATCATAATGTAAATATCTCATATGTGAGAGTTCAAGTCCAAAACACCTGGAGGGCCGCTGTTTGCCCGTGCCTGATTTACACTGTAGAATTGGAAGCATATATAGGCTTTGTTTGCTTAACTGGTTTCCAATGACATCTGAACATCCAATGACATCATAGTTTGCTTAACTGGTTTCCAATGACATCTGAACTAGAAAGTGGATTACATCCTAGTTGTATAGTTTTGTGGTCAGGCAGTACTCAAAGCATCTGGCTCTTCTCATATTACTGCATCAGATCCTATGAAGTCCACCAGCAACACTTGGGTGCATTGACACTGTAGAATGAATGCAGTGTGACAACAGCTTTGACTGCCATGGCTCAAGACTATGGAATTGTAGGATTTGGTGAGGTACCAGTGCCATTTGACAGAGGGAGCTGAAAGGTTTCTATAAAATTATATCTCCCATGATTTCACAGCATTGAGCTATGGCAGTTAAAGTGGTGTCAAGCTGCATTCATTCTACAGCGTAGAGACAGCAAAAGTGTCTTGTGACAGACAAATCCCTGCAGTAACACATATTTATTTAGTTACTATTTTTATATGCCGCCCTTCTCAACCCCGAAGGGGACTCAGAGCGGCTTACAGCAAACCACAATACTGTCAGAGTGGCTTACAATGTACATATAACAATATTGCCGGAGCGGCTTACAGCAAACTGAAAAAACAACAAATAACATTACTGTCATAGCACAACATCAGCACTACACATCGTATTGCACGACAACATATCGCAATATTGATTAGCAATATTGCATGTAATACAATACCAAATGCATATACAACACACCATACCATAATCATACTATTATTATAAAATAACAATATATTAATATATGAACACATTATTAATATTAAAATATCAACATATATTCATATATTATTTGTATTATAATAATTATTATATTATAGTATATATTAACATTATAATATATTGAAATTCTATATTTCATATCATATCAGGGCTGGCTGACATGGAGAGTTGGTAAGGTGCCATCTGTTGTCATCATGGCCTTTTTTATTTTCTGCTGAACTTAAGCTTATGTAATACCGTAATAGTGTATTATCCAACTCTCCTATTTGTCTGAACATTCTTTCTAACCCCTTTGTAGGAACAACTTACTGTTGTTGTTATTGAAATCATCATCATCATATACAGACGGTCCCCGAGTTACAAACATCCAACTCAGAAACAACTCCTTCTTTGGAGGCTTTTAAACAGAGGATGGATAGCCATCCGTCAGGGATACTTTCTGATTTTCCTGCATGGCAGGGGGTTGGGCTAAATGGCCCATGTGGTCTCATCCAACTCTAGGATTCATAGATTCCTACTTAAGAATGGGAATTATGCCAGAGTTAAAATGGAGAAAACATGTCTCCACTGAAGCTTGATCTCCAATCCTTGTTTCCACAGCAAGCCATTATTTTTCAAAATCCAATTACTACAGGGACAGAAACTAAGGTGAAATCTTGTGAACAAGGGGCACAGACAGCAAAATAAGTGGTTGTGAACCCTTCCCTATGCTATCCAAAGCTAAAAGTTATATATTTTGCCTGGACTTGCATACAAATTCAACTTAAGAACAAAACTACATATCTACCTTGTTCCTAACTTAAGAACTGTCTGTAATTTTACAGATAGATTATCCCTTATCCAGAATTGAGAAACCTGGAATATTCCAGAATTGTCCACAATGGGAACAAATTATTATCATATTTTACAGGTTCAGTATTCCTTATTAGAAATTCCAAAACACCGCAATTATTCACATGGAACAAATTATCATCACCATCATCATTATCTATTATATAAAGGGGTTCCCGTCATGGAACGACCGTCCCAAACAGAGAAACCTTACAACGTAGAAACACCAAACTTGCCAACAGAAATAGGCCTCAAGCAAGGTACGTTTGTAGCAAAGGAACTCCCCCAAAACCTAAAAGGCCCCCAAAACAACGAGTAAAAAAACCTCTACATTTCCCAGCATCCTCCGGGGCTGCCAACGACTCTCCCAGCCACTACATTCTGACAACATGATTGGCTGCCAATAAGGGCGGATTTGCATAACTCCTGTACTGGCCAGCCAACATGAACATTCCGACCCATAATAAACTGTCAGAGGAGGATAAGGCAAAGGGCTGAGGCACAAACACAAACACCCAATTCACTTCCCACAGAAAATGTACACCCCTACAAATCACAGATCACGCCCAAAATTGACAGTAAGGCTTCATTAACTTAATTTCCCTGACTAGGCCTCACTTAATGGAATGCTGTTTACGCTCTGAATTGACAGTAAGGCTTCATTAACTTGATTCTCCCGACTACGCCTCAGCTCACTGGACATTGTGTATGGCCTGAATTGACAGTAAGGCTTCATTAACTTGCTGTTCCTGACTAGGCCTCAGCTCATGGGACATTGTGAATGGCCTGAATTTACAGTAACCTACAGTACCTTGGCACACAGAGCCCCTATGACCCACGCTACATTCTACTACAGTTTGGAGGAGGGTGGACCATGGATTATGGGACTTGAAGTACCTCCATGGATAATGGGATTTGTACTACTTCACAACCCATCATTCCCCACAGACCACTGTGGCCCAGAACCAAGATCGATAAAGACCAAACTTGGCACACAATGCCCCCCATGACCCACACTCCATCCGACTGCAGTTCAGAGGAGGACACACCATGGATAATGGGATTTCAAGTACCTCCACTCACTTCCAAAGTACCCCACCCACACAAGCATCAACCTCTACATCAACACAGCAGACGGAAAGACAAAAAACATTGTATATCCACAAGCTATGCAGAACGCCAGCAACACCACACACCAACAACTCCCCAGGACTTCAACATCCCACCCACCAGAACAACCCACAACGACACAGCCATGGCCCCAACAACACCATAACTAACAACAATTCCAACCCTTACATACTCAGACTTTCTCGCATCTCCTAAATAGGGCACAGCAACGCGTGCCAGGTACAGCTAGTATATTTATATGGGTTGAGCCTCCCTATTCAGAATTCCAAAATACTCCAAATGGAACAAATCATTATCATCATCGTATATTTATAAAGGTTCAGCATCTCTTATCAGAAATTCCAAAATATTACATAATTGTCTGCATGAAACAAATTATTACTATTATCATCATTGCTGTATATTTATACAGATTAAGCATCCATTATCCAGAATCCCAAATACTCCAACATTGTCCACATGATTGGGGATCGCAACACATTTCCTTCATGATAGATCAATGTCCATAAACTTTGCTTCGTGCACAACATTATTTAAAATTACCTTCAGGCTATGCGTATCAGGTATATTGATTTAGGTCCTATCTCCTCCCCAAGATATCATTGTATGCAACATTGTAAAATCAATGCAATTTCACACCATTTGACCTGCCATGACTCAATGCTATTATTATTATTATTAAACTTTATTTGTACCCCACCACCATCTCCCAAAAGGGACTCGGGGCGGCTGACATGAGGCCAAGCCCAACAACACAGCAATTAAAAAAAAAACACAGCAGCAAATAAAAACAATACAATCAATACAATACATATAAACAGTAAGTACACAAAGTTTAAAACAGTAGTGGCCGGGCCAAATGTCATATATTAAGATTTTTAAAATAAACAAACACTGGACGTGGACGGAGATAAGATGTATCTAGCAGAAAGGTTTTTGTGTAATGTGGAGAGATCAACCCAACAGGTAGTTTTATTAGTCAGACTTTTTTATTAGTCAGACTTCTAGGCCGCCATTCCCGGGTGGCTCGGGGCGGCTCACAACAAGTCAGATACAAAACATAGTTAAAACATATTATAAACTCTAAAAACATACTAAAAACATCCTAAAAGCATAAGTTAAAAGCACTACATGATGTGCGGAGAACAAACGCGTAGCGTAGTACAACATACACAGGATCAGTGGACAGGCTGACACGCTAGGGCATCTTAAGGGCCGAAGGCTTGCAAGAAAAGAAATGTCTTACAACCTCGCCTAAAAGACAGGAGGTCTCGGAGGGCCCGAGTCTCGGCTGGGAGAGCGTTCCACAACGTCGGAGCGATTACCGAGAACGCTGTCCTGTGGGTAGCCGTCAGCCTGAATGTCTTGGCGGAGGGAATTGTCAGCAAGTTGGTATTTTCTGACCGCAGCGATCTCGTAGGGCAATATGGGGTAAGACGGTCCCTCAGGTACATTGGCCCCAGGCCGTGTAAGGCCTTAAAGGTAAGTACCAACACTCTGAAGGCAATCCGGTGCTCAATTGAAAGCCAGTGCAGATCCTGCAAGGTAGGTGTTATGTGTCAACCTGCTGGAGTACCAGACAGGAGTCGGGCGGCAGTGTTCTGCACCAGCTTGAGCTTCCGGGTCGCCGACAAAGGAAGGCCGACGTAGAGGGCATGACAGTAATCCAGTCTCGAGATGACCGTGGCTTGGATCACCGTGGCCAGGTCGTTCCGGCCTCCTTGCCTGTCTGAGATGAAAGAAAGCTGTTTTACTGACCATGGAGATTTGGGTCTCCATGGTCAGTTGGGAGTCCAAGTGAACTCCCAGGCTCTTTACGGAAGGTGATGGGCATAATGTCACACCGTCCAGGGTCGGAAGCTGGACCTCCCCATCACCCGGGCGACCCAGCCACAGGATCTCAGTCTTCTCTGGATTCACCTTCAACCTACTGGCTCGCAGCCATCCAGTAACGGCCTCAAGGCAATGATGGAAATTATCGGGGACGGAACCAGGCCTGCCCTCCATCCTCAGCGTACTGATGCCACTCAAGCCCAAAACTCCGCACCAGCTGTGCAAGCGGCTGCATGTAGATGTTAAATAACAGAGGGGAGAGAATGGCCCCCTGAGGAACTCCACAAACTAATGGGGAGCCCTCGGAGACCGCTTCGTCTCTCCTCACTCGCTGAGACCGATGGTGGAGGAAGGAGGTCAGCCATTTCAGGGCTGCCCCCCTTACTCCAGCCATGCCCAGGCGGTGAGTCAAAAGGTTGTATTCGACTGTGTCAAATGCTGCCGTGTCCAATAACACGAGCAGCGCAGGCCCGCCTTGGTCGAGCTGGCAGCGGAGTTGGTCTGTGATGGAGACCAGGACCGTCCCCGTCCCATGCCCCGAACGGAAGCCGGACTGGGAGGGGTCTAGCCATGTTGCGTCATCTAAGAAGGACTGCAACTGCTCCATTGCTGCCCTCTCAACTACCTTCCCCAGGAACGAAAGATTCGACACTGGTCGGTAGTTGGAGGGAACCGCAGGGTCTAATGTCGGTTTTTTCAGCAATGGAGCTACCACCGCCTCTTTTAAGCACTCTGGAAACACTCCTTGCTCAAGGGAGGTATTGACAATGTTCAACAGAGGCCCACGTAACCCCTCCAGGCAAGATCTAACAAGCCAGGAGGGGCATGGGTCGAGGGAGCAGGTGGTAGGCCTAGTTGCAGCCACAATCTTATCGACAGCTAAGTTAAAGTGCATCTGAGGATATTTGCAGGGGATTGGTCAAAGCAGGATATTGTTCCTTTTATTCAGGGAAGGCACATCAGAATAGCCATGTTTTCAGGCCGCCCGCTGGACCAGTTAAAATTTCCGGGCCATCTTCAAGGGCAGCCCCATGTAGAGTGCATTACAGTAATCCAATCTGGTGGTGACTAAGGCATGGACCATCATGGCCAGATCCGACTTCACGAGGTACGGTCGCAGCTGGGCACAAGTTTTAATTGTGCGAAGGCCCTCCAAGCCACCGCCGATGCCTGAGCTTGCAACATTAGCAATGAATCTAGGACAGGGGTGCTCACACTTTTTCAGCATGGGAGCTACTGATTAAAAAACCAAGTCCCAAAGATCACCTGCCCAGAAATGTAAAACGTATAACTATTTTCTTATTTATTTATTTATTTATATTATTCATTTTTATGTACCGCTCCTTCCAGCAGGCTCGGGGCAGTTTACATAAAATGAAGTTATAAAACATCAACATTTCAATATAAAACATAAAAATGCATCCAACCACCATTTCTCCCACACTGCCATATTACCACACATATTATCAGCCAGAAAGTAAGAAGAGAGGCTGTTGAACTGCAAGGCCATTTAATACGCAGCAAGGTAAACAAAGGGACATGCATAAATACATCCAACCACCCCATTTCTCCCACACTGTCATATTACCACATATTATCAGCCAGAAAGTAAGAAGGGAAGCCTTTGAACTGCAAGGCCATTTAATACTCAGCAAGGTAAACAAAGAGACATGCATAAATACATCCAACCACCCAATTTCTCCCCACACTGTCATATTACCACACATAATATCAGCCAGAAAGTAAGAAGGGAAGCCTTTGAACTGCAAGGCCATTTAATACTCAGCAAGGTAAACAAAGGGACATGCATAAATACATCCAACCACCCCATTTCTCCCACACTGTCATATTACCACACATATTATCAGCCAGAAAGTAAGAAGGGAAGCCTTTGAACTGCAAGGCCATTTAATACTCAGCAAGGTAAACAAAGAGACATGCATAAATACATCCAACCACCCAATTTCTCCCACACTGTCATATTACCACACATAATATCAGCCAGAAAGTAAGAAGGGAAGCCTTTGAACTGCAAGGCCATTTAATACTCAGCAAGGTAAACAAAGGGGCATGCATAAATACATCCAACCACCCTATTTCTCCCACACTGTCATATTACCACACATATTATCAGCCAGAAAGTAAGAAGAGAGGCTATTGAACTGCACGGCCATTTAATACTCAGCAAGGTAAACAAAGGGGCATGCAAAAATACATCCAACCACCCCATTTCTCCCACATTTCCATATTCCCCAACATATATTTCTCAAGGAACAAAGCAAGCAGAGAGGCTTTGGAGCGAAAAGGCCATTTTAAACATTAAAAATAAACAAAGAAACATGCCACAGTACAATCAAGCACCCACCCCATTTCTCCCACCTTTCCATATTCCCCAACATATATTTCTCAAGGAACAAAGCAAGCAGAGAGGCTTTGGAGCTAAAAGGCCATTTTTAAACATTAAAAATAAACAAAGAGACATGCCACAGTACAATCAAGCACCCACCCCATTTCTCCCACCTTTCCATATTCCCCAACATATATTTCTCAAGGAACAAAGCAAGCAGAGAGGCTTTGGAGCGAAAAGGCCATTTTTAAACATTAAAAATAAACAAAGAAACATGCCACAGTACAATCAAGCACCCACCCCATTTCTCCCACATTTCCATATTCCCCAACATATATTTCTCAAGGAACAAAGCAAGCAGAGAGGCTTTGGAGCTAAAAGGCCATTTTTAAACATTAAAAATAAACAAAGAGACATGCGGTAAGGAAATTACCCCAAAGTGCGGTAAGGAAATTACCCCAAAGTGTCCTTCTTCTCCTCCTCCGTCGTTGCTCCTATTTCCACGCCGCCAGCATGCGTGCCGCCTCCAGGAGCTCACGAGAAGTCCGAGAAGCAGAATGGGCGCTTCTGTGCATCTTGTGCGAGGCCAGCCATGCCCGGTCATCCAGGCCCGCCCCTTTGGTCTCCTATGACTCTGAGTGGCTGGAGAAGGACGGAGGGAGGAGGAGCAATCCAAGAGAGGGGCCCATTCTGCCTCTTGGACTCTGGAGCTTTTGGAGGCGGCGTGCGAGCGGGGAGCGGGAGGAGCAATGACGGAGGACTTCTTTGCAGCGCGCGGGGGGTGCGTGAAGAGGACCAACAGGAGGACACCCAAATTGCGGATCTGTGAATTCAGGAGGAGTGCAACCCAATCAAGCACAGGTTGCTACCCTATGCCCTGATCCGGCTTACGATCAACCAGGAGGGCTATAAGGTTATGGGAATGATAGTTTTGTAAGATCTTTCAACTTTTCTGTGAAAGAGTACTTGTCAGTCGCCAAGCCAGAAATCCCAGGATCCCATAGCTTTGAGCCATCATAGTTAAAGTGGTCTCGGATGTGCTAATTCTACAGTGTAGACCAGGGGTGCTCACACTTTTTCAGCATGCGAGCTACTCTTAAAGCAACCAAGTCCAAAAGATCTACCTTCCCCCGCCGCCATGCGCTCTTGCCACCGCGCGTGCTCCTGCTGTTGTTTTCCGCCCGTGCAGCGCTTCTTCTACCTGTGGGGCATTGCAGGAAGGAGAAAGCACGAGGCGGGGCATCCAGAGGCAGCGCTCCGCCCTGCCTGTGTCGCCGGCAACGGAGGCTGCACAGCTGCTTCTGGACGAGAGAGAGGCAGAGCGCTCCCTCCAGAGGCCCCGCCTCGTGCTTCCTTCTTCCTGCAATGCCCCGCAGGCGAAAGAAGCACCGCGAGAGCGGAAGCCAGCAGCAGGAGCGCGCGTGCACGCAGGGTGTGCGTGCGCATGGCAGGAGTGCCCCATTTGTCTGGTGAGGCCCGAAGATCACCTGGAAGAGGGCCGAAGATCTACTAGTAGCTCCCAAGGCTACCTAATGAGTACCCCTGGTGTAGACGCACCCTCAGTATACATACATGTAAATGCAAATATTCTGAAATCTGGAAAAAAAATCTGAAACCAAAACACTTGTGGTTTCAAGTAATTTTGAGAAGGGATAACCTGTATAGCAACATTAATGTAAATGCTAATTTGCAAGTGAAACAGGTACACTCTCACAGATACAGCTGATGGGAGCATGGGAGAGGGCCTTCTGAGTTGCTACCCTCGGGCTCTGGGACTCCCTTCCCAAGGAAATTAGACTGGCACCCTCCCTATTTTCTTTTCTATTCTGACAGTCCTTTGTTGAGTGACTAAATAAGACAAATATCACACAATGTACTGGATATTGCCAATTGTGCTAGTGTGTGTGTGTGTGTGTGTGTTAATGATGTATGTTGTAAATAGATTTGAGAGGAGGGAACTGGTAAACGTAACTCAGCCTTCTTTGCCTAAGAAAGCCCTATGAAATTCTTGGTGTCACCATAAGTCAGTAGGCATCCTAAAGTCACCTATAAACACACAAAGGCTGCTTTCAGTCCCAGTCTCAAGAAATGACAAGATAGGAATAAATGTTATAATAATAACTGCTATTGTTAAAAAGTGGGCCTCTTCAAAAGCATACAACCTAAAATATCTGCACTTACAGGGAAGGAATCGTAATCAAAATACAAACTATACAATTCAATTGTAAATCGTTCAAACAAAATATAAAAAGTAATATAATGTAAAATTAAACTGACATACACACACACACATATATATATACATACATACACACACACACACACTCACATGTGAATGGAGCATTAATGCAACACACTGACATATTATGTAATAATATTTATTTATTTATTTATATTCCACTCTGTCTCCCCGAGGGGACATAGAGCAGATTACAACATACACAGATAGGCAAACATCCAATGCCTTTAATACAGTGGAATAACAGTGACATACAAATAACACAGAGGAAAGGTAAAGGCTTTGTCAGAAATAGTAAAAATTAACATTATTTATTTCACAATATTTATATGCCGCGCTTCTCAAACCCCAAAGGGGACTCAGAACAGCTCATAAAGCAAAATGCGAATACAATGAACTATAATTATTGCCACACCACAACATCAATATTACATATCACATTGTACTATAACAATATCACATTGAACTATAAGAATTATTTCGCAATATTATTAGTAATATTGCATGTAACACAAAATATAGTTATAGTATCATATTATTAGTTGTATTATATTGTATTACATTACAACATTATCAATACTATATGTATACACAATATATTATACCATATTATATTATACTATATTATATTATACTATAATATATCATATTATAATATACTACATCTCCCTTGGCGCCCCCTTGCAGTGGGGGAGAGGCTTGCTTATCCTAATGAAGTTGCGAGCTATGCTGGCGGTGGCATAATAGCCACCGGTAGGGCCTCCCATGCCAGACAGGTCACAACCAAAGGGTCTGACAAAGAGCGTCAACGGGTAGGATGGGCTCTCTAGCCTTTTGGCAACCATCCTAGGAGAAGGAAAACTCTGATTTCAAACCCAGGCAGATGGTGCTCGTCTAACCCTGTAAGGTCAACCATCTAAGAGAAGGAAACTCAGACCAAACCTACGACCTGAGGACCTTGCTGCCACCGTCCAAGCTTGCTAGGCCCCGGCAGACGAACCTTTGGTTTAAAGGGTGAGGCCAGTTGTGGGCACGCTACTCTCCACCAGAAAAATCCATTGCACAGGCTCGATGGACACATCCAACTTATATATACACACACACACACACACCAAAATACAAGGTTATAAAACATTACAGTCATGCTTGTTTCATGTCTGTTAACCGCTATAGTTTAAGGATGGAACTCCATCACCGACTACGTTTTGTGTGTGTGACTCAGACAGCATAACCTACGCTTACTGTGTGCTAAAATGAAAAGCATACTAAGCACATGTGATTAGCCTGAATTGTACGAAGAAAGTCTTTTTAGGATTAATAAAATTAATGCACTGATTACTTAGATATAAAATATTTAGGTCAGAGAAATTCTCCCCACTTGAGTTCCACTTCTCCTCTGCACAATGGTAAATAAATACACATATAGTTCTGTATAAGCAACATATAATGTTACAATATCTTCTGATCAACAGTTACGTTTTCTTGTGCCAGGAAAAAGATGTGATATTCAGTTGATTATTAATGGTGATTCCAAGGAATGTGCCTTGTTACTTGGGAAATTTATAATCAAAGCCATATATTTCCACCTGAATTGCATCTGTAGACCTCATAGAAATCTAATTGCCTTTTGGGGAGTTGGGGATATAAATCCATTTGTTTTATTCTTTTATTATATTTTGCCTTCCTCCTGAATAGAACCTAAGGCAGCTCACAATATAAATTCAAGGTTAATAACTTAAATAATAATAATAAAATTAAAGTATGATTAAATAGATTGGCATATGAAAAGCCCTCATACTTTTAAAACCATAAAACAATACAAGTGCAGCAGGTTGGTCTCATTACAGACATTTCTGCATAGTCACTTTGCCAACTTTACTATGTACTCTAACTGATTATCTCACCCGAGTTTCAGATAGAGGTTCTTTCCCTGATAATTAAGAACCTCCCGTATGCTAACCATGTGCTTTACCACTGAGCTCGGGCCTTTCCCCTCTAAACTCATGTCAAGCAATGCAAGAATTGGTTCATGTTCTATCTGTCAGTGCATGGACCCAGAACCTGTGACCCCTATGTGTGCCACTGGATGAATGTTCTTTGGGTTCACTGGAGAAGAGCAAGACTTGTAAAAACTAAAAGTAAAGTCCAGGAAAGTAAACTGAACTCTTGGACTGATACTTTAACCTCTATCATATACAAAATTAACTGGAGAGGAGAAGTGCCGTATATTCCGGTGTATAAGATGACTGGGCGTATAAGACGCCCCCCCCCCCCAACTTTTACAGTTAAAATACAGATTTTGGGATATACTTGCCATATAAGACCACCCCTCTTCCAACGCACACCAAATAAAAATTAAAAAAACATCAGATTTGATTTTAAATCCAAGACTCTCAGAGTGGTATCCAGCTCTTTGGCTTAGAAATGGAGATGCGCACCAACCCCCAGAGTTGGACACAACTGGACTTAATGTCAGGGGAAAACCTTTACCTCACCTAGAGTGAGCCCAGGTCCAACAACAATAATAGAACCCTAGAGTTGAAGGGACTCCAATGGCTCTTCAGACTATCCCTAATTCTGCCAGGAAAACACATCCAATCCCTCCTGACAGGTGGCCATCCAGCTCTGCTTAATAAGAACAATAACAATAATCGTAAGAGAACCCTAGAGTTGGAAGGGACCCCAATGGCCAGGGAGGAACATACATCCAAGCCCTCATGACAGGTGGCCACACAACTCTACTTAATAACAACAATAACAACAACAGAACCCTAGAGTTGGGACTCCAATGGCCATCCAGTCCAACCCAACTCACTCCTGCCAGGCAAGAAGACACAATGCAAGCCCTCCCAACAGGTGGCCATCAAGCTCTCTTTGGTGATGATGATGATAATTGAACCCTAGAGTTAGAAGGGACCTCAATGGCCATCCAGTCCAATCCCACTCCTGCCAGGCAGGAAGATACCATCCAAGCCCTCCCAACAGGTGACCATCAAGCTCTCAGAACCCCGGAGTTAGAAGGGACCTCAATGGTCATCCAGTCCAACCCCACTCCTGCCAGGCAGGAAGATACCATCCAAGCCCAAGTCATGTTAATAAAACATAATTTCCATTGAATACTATTGACCATTCCAATGCCAGGACCATTGAATCCAATTCAGTTGAATACAATACAAATATACTTATTCAGAAGTATATGTATACTTCTGAATATATACTTATTCAGAAGTATATGTATACTTCTTAATATATACAAGTCATTTCTCACAAGAGTAACATTTCTGTAGGTCCAACTCCTTAAACAAATCATTTAATAAACAGGTGCTGCCTTAGCTTCTGTTGAAATCCTCTGAAGGAGGTTATGCAACCTTTCAAGCTATCCTGCTTTTCATGTTGCATTTATTTCACGTGGTTTTGGAAACCTTGGTGAAATGGCTTTTATATCAGGCAAATGAACAACCAATAATTCTATCAATTGTGGCAGCATAGTCCTGGTTATCCTGCCCACCTTTGGACACAATAAGTTTTTGTTAATTTCTTCAGTGTAAGAAATACGTATTTAATGATATTGCTGGCACAGACTTGCATATTAGAACATGAGTTTCTCATTGGCATGTTAAGCAAGTTTGGAAAAGCATGTTTTGTTTCACATGAGGTAAGAACCTGTGTCTTCTACAGATATCAAGTGCAGCCATGTTAATAAAACATAATTTCCATTAGAACCCGTCGTTGAGAACTATCTAAACCAGAGCTGCTCAAGTAGCCAATCGCGATCGACTAGTCGATTTTCGGCCCTCAGATGGGGCGCTCCTGCCATGCGCGCGCACACCTTGCACGCACACGCACTACTGCTGCTGGCTTCCGCTCTCGCGGTGCTTCTTCCACCCGCGGGCATTGCGGGAAGGAGGGAGTGCGAGGCGGGGCCTCCGGAGGGAGCGCCCTGCCTCTCTCTTGTCCAGAAGCAGCTGTGCAGCCTCTGTTGCCGGCGAGACAGGCAGGGCGAGCACTCCCTCTGGAGGCCCCGCCTCGTGTTTCCTCCTTCCTGCAATACCCTGCAGGCAGAAGAAGCGCTGCGTGGGCGGAAAACAGCAGCAGGAGCACACGCGGCGGCGGGGGCAGGTAGATCTTTTTGACTTGGTTGCTTTAAGAGTAGCTCGCATGCTGAAAAAGTGTGAGCACCCCTGGTCTAAACATTTTCACACATCAATAATATATGTGCCTGGACAGGTAGATTGCTGTTTGACCTATTGTTTTTGAATTGAATCATTAAAATTTGCTGCAGGCAGTGAAATAAAATCTTTTTCAACTAAAGGCGAGACATAGCACCCATTTGATATAACAACAGTACTTACATTGTAGAAAGATAGCACAGAAGTAGTAGGGCGAAGATTAAGAATCGGGAATTTCGTGATGTAATGACATACAATTGAAATTAAATTGCGATCCAGAGAACCCTTCTCTCTCACGCTCACTGTCTCCATCACCTTCTATGGCTCAGGTTGGAGAGCCACCTTCCCCAAGTTCCACTGCCCATGCTTCCTTCCAGCTTTCCAAGGGACATACTTCGCTAGCAGGACTGAGAATATTATATGTGGTGGAACTGAGAAAATGACTGATAAATCATTTCTGTAGATATAAACTTCTGTGATTAATAGAAACCTCAACTGCATCTTAATTTTATAGCACTGTCAGTGTACACAACATTTTAAAGTACAGGTGAGAGCATTCCAGTCATCTAAGACGCCCCATTTCGGATCGTTATGGTTTTCTTCCTGGGTATTTATTTATTTATTTAAAACTGTTGTACCCCGACCTTCTCACCTCTATCGAGGGACTCAGACCGGCATTACAGCAAAAATTCAATGAGATACAATTTAAAAACAACTACAACAACATATTAAAATACATAAAAACCCAGCATAAAACCACATCACCATTAAAACAATTCCACTCAATCTGTAAACGTGGTCATACATTCAGACAATAGCCAATCTCAGCCTATTCTGGGAAGGCTTGGTTCCACATCCAGGTCTTCACCAGCCTCCTAAAGGACAACAGGGAGGGGGCAGATCTAGCATCACTTGGTGGAGAGTTCCACAGCCGAGGGGCCACCACAGAGAAGGCCCTGTCTCTCGTCCCCACCAGCCGCACTTGCAAAGCCGGTGGGACGGAGAGCAGGGCTTCTCTGGAGGATCTTAATGTCCTTGATGGTTTGTAGGGGAGAATCCGTTCGGACAGGTAAACAGGGCCAGAACTGTATAGGGTTTTGTAGGTTAAAACCAGCACTTTGAATTGTGACCAGAAGCTAATTGGCAGCCAGTGGAGCTGGCTCAGCAAGGGAGTTGTATGCTCCCTGTGCCCCGCTCCTGTTAGTAACCTAGCTGCCGAGCGTTGGACTAATTGCAGCTTCCGAGCAGTCTTCAGAGGCAACCCCATGTAGAGAGCGTTGCAGTAGTCTATTCGGGATGTAACCAGAGCGTGGCCCACCGTGGCCAAGTCAGACTTCCCAAGATACGGGTGCAGCTGGTGCACAAGCTTTAACTGCGCAAAAGCTCTCCCGGCCACCGCCGAGACCTGGGGTTCCAGGCTCAGCGAGGAGTCCAGGATCACACCCAGGCTGCGAACCTGTGCCTTCAGGGGGAGTGTAACCCCGTCAAGCACAGGCTGTAACCCTCTGCCCTGTTCGGTCTTACGACTGACCAGGAGGACCTCTGTCTTGTCTGGATTTAGTTTCAATTTGTTCGCCATCATACCATCATACCATTCATAACATTCTAGCCTGTTGCCTCATTAGAGCAGAGTCCCATCATCAGCCAAATGCTCAGTTCTGGCTTTTCTCTCTAACAGAAACGTGTTTGCTACCAGATCAGAAAAAGAAAAGAGATAAAATACTTATTCAAGAACTGAGTATTTCCTTTTGTTCCCTGCTTAATATGTTATGTATAATTTTATTCTGTATGGTATGCCATTAAATTATTTTGTCTAATGATGCTCTAGCTGTAGACTGTGATTGCACACAAGTGGTAAGTGTGTGTAGGTGAGTAGGTGTGTCTCATGGTCCACATAGATGAAAAGAACCTCAGCATCTGCCATACCGGTTGTTGTTTCTATATGCAGATACCCGGTGCTCATAGGAAACATTGGACCTACTATCTGACTGCATCTTCTCTAATCAACCTGCCCGATCATTAAGATCTTCTGGAGAGACCCTTCTCTCATTGCTGCTATCATAAATATGGTTGGTGGCGACAAGAGAAAAGGCTTTCTTGGTAGCCGCACCGGCTGTTTGGAACTCCCTCTCCATTAAACTCACCCTTTCCCCGTTATCCTTCAAGAAATAGTAGAGGACCTACTTGTTCAAGCAATTTTTTTCACAAATGGATTTAATTGCTAATTACAGCAAGGTCGATTTGTGCTGAGCTTAGCGATATACATACGATTTAATTGATGGGTCTCCAAAATAATTCTAATAGGTTTTTAATGTTTTTAATGCTTAATATTTATTTATAACTTATTTCTGGATGTTATTATACTTTGTGCGATTTTTGTCTTGTATTTTATGTTAAATGTACTTTGACTTGTATCGTATTATGTTCTGAACTGCTTTGGGACCTGCTAGGGAGAAAAGCAGGATATAAATAAAGATTTATTGTGTGTGTGTGTATGTGTGTGTGTATATATATATATATATATATATATATATATAAATACAAAATGCATCATGTTATATATAAAATATATGTAAAATGCTTTAAAAAGTTCAAAAGGTTTTCATACACATATTTTATGTATAACAACCATATATATATGGTTGCAAGCGTTGCGTTGTAATGTATTTTTTTTATTTCTTGGCTTTTAAAGTCTCTTCTGTTGTGTTTTTCAGTGTTTTATAAGTGATTGTTAGCGAGCTTGAGACCCCGCCGCCATTCGACGGGCCCACCTTCACCCGTTTCCAAAAGCTGGACGCAGCAGCTGTTGATAAGTTACTGTCTGCAGCTAGGCCAACTACTTGCTCCCTCGACCCGTGCCCTTCCTGGCTTATTAGATCTTGCCGGGAAGGGCTACGTGGCCCCCTGGGCACGATCATAAATAGCTCCCTTGAGCAAGGAGTCTTCCCGGGGGGACTGAAAGAGGCTTTGGTAAGACCGCTGCTGAAGAAGCCGAATTTAGACCCTTCGGCTCCCTCCAATTACAGGCCTGTGTCCAACTTGCCTTTTCTGGGCAAAGTAATTGAGAGGGCAGCAACGGATCAGCTGCAGCGGTTCTTAGATGACACAGCTGGACTTGATCCCTACCAGTCCGGCTTCCGTATTGGGCATGGGACGGAGACCGTGCTTGTCGCCATTACAGACCAACCGCGCCAGCTGGACCAGGGCGGGTCAGCACTGCTTGTCTTGTTAGACCTGACAGCAGCGTTTGATACGATAGATCATGCATTGTTGACCCACCGTTTAGCCGGCGCCGGAGTCGGGGGGACCGCACTTCAATGGGTGGCCTCCTTCCTCCGGGGCCGGGGACAACGTGTGGAGGGCGGGGGGTCTCGGGAGGGCCCCACTTAACTGTGGGGTCCCCCAGGGGCGATCCTCTCCCCTTGTTATTCCACGTCTAGATGCGCCCCCTGGCCCAGCTGGCCCGCGACTTTGGTCTGGAGTGTATCAGTATGCGGATGACACCCAGCTTCTGCTGAGAATGGACGGCAGGCCGGACACCGTACCCGATTGTTTCCACCGATGCCTGGAGGCCGTGACTGGTTGGCTGCGTGCCAGCCGGCTGAAGGTGAATCCGTCGAAGACGGAGATCCTGTGGCCTGGTCGTCCCGGACTGGTGGGTGCCGGTTGCCTACCCTGGATGGCGAGCAGCTTAGCCCGTCATCATCGGTTAAGAGCTTGGGTGTTCAGTTGGACTCCCTGCTGACCATGGAGGCCCAGGTCTCCGCGGTCTGCAGGGGGTCCTTCTACCACCTGCGACAGGCTAGGCGACTGGCACCCTACCTGTCCGGGAACGACCTGGCGGCGGTAATCCAAGCGACGGTCATCTCGAGACTAGACTACTGTAACGCCCTCGTTGGCCTTCCCTTGTCGACACTCCGGAAACTCAAGCTAGTGCAGAATGCCGCGGCACGCCTGCTGACGGGCTCGTCAGTAAGGGATCACATCACGCCTATTCTTCGGCAACTGCACTGGCTCCCTATTGAGTACCGAATTGTCTTCAAGGTGTTGGTACTGACCTTTAAGGCTTTCCACGGCCTAGGGCCTGCGTACCTGAGGGACCGCCTTACCCCGTATCTGCCCCCGAGATCACTGCGGTCAGATGAACGGAATCTGCTGACTATACCATCTGTCCGCTCCTGCCACCTATCTGCGACCCGACAGAGATTTTCTCAGCGGCAGCTCCAGTGCTGTGGAACTCTCTGCCAGACAGTGTCCGAGCCATCTCGGAATTAATCCCTTTCGAAGGGCTTGTAAGACTGCTCTTTTTCGAACTAGCATTTAACTAGCCCAAATAGATGATATACCATATGCTCTGTGTATATTCTCAGTACATCCCCTGTGCCTCGTGACCTACTGTATTGGAGTTTTAACTATGTTATGTTTTTAATTGTAGGGCAGCATGTCTGTGACTTGGCTGCCCATATGTATTTTACTGTCACCCGCCCGAGCCTGCAGGGATAAAATAAATAAATAAATAAATAAATAAATTGTCACTTGCTGGTCTGATAGGTGTATTGCGTCCAAATTAGGTGTCAATTCGTCCAGTGGTTTTTGAGTTATGTTAATCCCACAAACTAACATTACATTTGTATTTATTTATTTGCTTACTGTATTTGTATACTGCCTTTCTCAGCCCGTAGGTGACTCAAGGCAGTCAACAGGGTACAATTCAATGTTTACAATATCATAAATATAATTAAAAACAAAACATATAATAAAAACTAAGAAAATCAATAAATATAAATTCATAGTGTCTCCTTAAAAACGTTGTCCGGTCTCACTGTCGTCGTTCCATTTTCCTATGTCAGTTACTCTGCATTTGGAAACACTTGTTCAAAAAGCCACGTCTTGACTCTTTCCCAGAATGTTAAAAGGGAGGTGGCCGATCTAATATCTATAGGGAGAGCGTTCCACAGCCGAGGGGCCACCACCGAGAAGGCTCAGTCTCTCGTCTCAGAGAAACGTACTGGTGACGAAGGCGGTAACGAGAGCAGGGCCTCCCCAGACGATCTTAAGGTCCTAGATGGTTCATAAGAGATATAAATATATTGCGAACTAGCAGTCCCCTTCCACGCGTTGCTATGGCCCAGCCTGTGTATACGTGTTTTGTGTGTATATGTGTGTATTTGTGTATTTCTGTGTTTATATAGGTGTATGTATATTGTGTATATTTGTGTGCTTGTGTATATGCATATATGTATGTATGTGTATATTTGTGCTTGTGTATATATATATGTGTGTGTGTGTCTGTATGTATGCAGGTGTGCATATGTATATGAATGTATGTGTATATGCATATATAAGTCCGTTCTGCTGTTTTTTTTGTGTGTTTTTAGGGGTGATGGACACTTGTTGGACTATTAGGCGTATTGTGTCAAAGTTTCACGTCAATTCATCCAGTGGTTTCTGAGTTATGTCTCCAACCTCCCTTTTTTGGGCAAGGTGCTGGAGCGGGTGGTCGCTTCTCAGGGTTTTCTAGAGCAGTGTTTCTCAACCAGTGTGCCGGGGCACACTAGTGTGTCGTGAGCGATCATCAGGTGTGCCTTGGGAAATTGGAACCTCTAGGAGTGGAGGGGGGAGAGACTAGTGTGTTGAAGTATAAAAACCTTAAGAAACCTACCTCTATAAAGGCACAAAATTACAAACACCCCCCTCCCTACCCTTTGTCTACTTGGTCTCTCCCTCTCCATGCATTGGGAAGGCCCGTTTCCCTTTCCCCAAGTAGAGACCTCCTCTTGCCTCCTGGGGGTTTGTGTTTGAAGTTTGGTCCAGTTCTATTGGTGGGGTTCAGAATCCTCTTTGATTGTTGGGGAACTATAAATCCCAGCAACTACAACTCCCAAATGTCAAGGTCTATTTCCCCTGAACTCCATCTGCGTTCATATTTGGGCATATTGAGTATTCATGCCAAGTTTGGTCCTGATCCGACATTGTTTGAGTCCACAGTGCTCTCTGGATATAGGTGAACCACAACTCCAAAACTCAAGGTCAATGCTCACCAAACTCTTATAGCATTTTCTCTTGGTTATGGGAGTTCTGTGTGGGAAGTTTGTGTCCTTCTTCCATTCCTGCCTGGATATCTATGTTGTGTTCATCAAAACAGGCCCAGGTTTCACACTGAGTGTATCTATACATCTAAAAACATATTAACTATATGTATTACTGTGGTAAAGTGTCATTTTGTGTCATTTTGGTTGGTGGTGTGCCCCAGGATTTTGCAAATGTAAAAAGTGTGCCGTGGCTCAAAAAAGGTTGGGAAACACTGTCCTGGAGGGCATCGACTACCTGGTTCAGTCACAGTCTGGCTTTAGGCCTGGTCACGGCACTGCGACGGCTTTGGTCACCTTGGTGGATGACCTCCGCAGAGAGCTGGACAGGGGGAGTGTGACCTTGCTGGTTCTTTTGGACATCTCAGTGGCTTTCGATATCATCGACCATGTTATCCTTCTTGGACGGCTCTCTGGGATGGGTCTTGGGGGTACAGCTCTGTCATGGCTCCAATCCTTCTTGGTGGGTCGTTCCCAGATGGTGAAGCTGAGGGACACCTGCTTGGACCCCTGGCCCTTGACCTGTGGGGTCCCACAAGGTTCCATTCTGTCCCTTATGCTTTTTAATATCTACATCAAACCGATGGGAGAGGTCATCCAGGGATTGGGGTCCCATCTCTATGCAGATGACTCCCAACTCTACTACTCCTGTCCACTTAATTCCAAGGAAGCCCCTTGTGTGTTGGACGAGTGCCTGGCCGCTGTGCCGGTCTGGATGAGGATGAATAAGCTGAAGATCAATCCTGACAAGACAGAGGTCCTCCTGGTTGATCGTATGCCGGATTGTGGTATAGGGTGGCAACCTGTGCTTGATGGGGTTACACTCCCCCTGAAGTCACAGGTTCGCATCTTGGGTGTCCTCCTAGACTCTTAGCTAACGTTTGAAGCTCAGGCGTCGGCGGTGGCTGGGAGGGCTTTTGCACAATTAAAACTTGTGTGCCAGCTGCAATCGTATCTAATGAAGTTAGATCTGGCCACGGCGGTCCACGCCTCAGTCACCTCCATATTGGATTATTGTAATGAACTCTACGTGGGGCTGCCCTTGAAGATGGCCCAGAAGTTTCTACTGGTCCAATGGGCGGCAGCCATATTGCTAACCGGAGCGACTTACAACCCCCCCCCCCCCTGTTTAAGGAGCTCTACTGGCTGCCGTTCATCTTCTGGTCCCAATTCAAGGTGCAGGTTCTTACCTACAAAGCCCTGAATGGTTTGGGACCTGTCTACCTACATGGCCGCATTTCTGTGGTGGGAGCGAGAGTAGGGTCTCTCCAGATGATCGGAGGGAACCCAGGCGATCCCTCCGATCATCTGGAGAGACCCTACTCTCGCTCCCACCACATTCGCAGGCGTGTTTGGTGGAGATGAGTGAGAGGGCCTTCTCTGTAATGGCCCCCCCGACTCTGGAACGTGCTCCCCGGGGATATTAGACAAGCCTCCACTTTGGCAATCTTTAGGAGGAGCCTGAAGACGTGGCTGTTCCAATGCGTCTTGCCTGAATAAAGTAAATGACGCCCTGCTCTGATCAACTTTTTGCAAAATGTCCTCAGAAGCACTTTAACTACCTGTTGGGTTGACTGCTCCACATTATCCGCCAAAAACCCTCCTGTTACACACATTCTGCCTCTGTTCGCATCCAGTGTTATTTATTTTAATATTTTAATATGTCACCTCTGGCCTGGCCGTAATGTTTTTAAACTGTGTTGTTTTTTGCTTATTTGTAAGTTATATGGATTGTATTATTTTTATTTGCTGCTGTGTTGTTTTATTGATGTGTTAGCGGGCTCGGCCTTGGAGAGATGGATGCTGGCAGGGTATAAATAAAGTATTATTATTATTATTCCACAAACAAACATTACACACACACACACACATATATACATATATATATATAATATTACTATATATATATAGGTATATATATTGTATATGTAATATTACTTTATATAATAATATATATTTATACAATAATATTATATAATAATGGTATATTGTAATAATATTACAATATATATAAAATATTTTATATAATAATGCTATATATATATTGTAATATTACATATTGTATACATATTATAATATTACTATATATATATTATTATAATAATGGTATAAATATTGTAATAATATTACAATACATATTATATATAATAATATATTTATTGTATAATTAAACATATATATTTATATATAATTATAATACATATATAATATATAATATAATATAATATAATATAATAATATTACAATATATATAATATATAATATAATAATGAGATATACATATTATATTACTATATATATATTATATAATAATTGTATCTACATATTGTAATATTACTATATATATATATATTTATACAATAATGGTATATACATATTGTAATAATATTACAATATATATATTTTATATAATAATGGTATATACATATTGTAATAATATTACAATATATATATATAATATTTTTATATAATAATGGTATATACATGTAATAATATTACAATATATTATATAATAATGGTATATACATATTGTAATAATATTTATATATATAATATAATAATGATATATATATATTGTAATATTACTACATATATATATATATTATAATAATGGTGTATACATATTATGATATTACAATATATATATATTTATATAATGGTATATACATATTGTAATAATATTACAATATGTATATATAAAATAATAATGTTATATATATATAGTAATATTACAATATATAATATTTTTATATAATAATGGTATATATATTGTAATATATTACTATATATATATATATATATAATGTAGATATAGGTATACATATATACACTATGACCCATGACCCAGGTGGTGCAGTGCCTGCCCCTCAGCTGCTGCTGCTCCTACCTGGTGATCTTGCACTTCTTGAGGCCGGCCTCGTCGCCCGCCTGCCCCGAGGATTTGCGCTTCTTCTTCACGGGCATGGCTTGGCTTCCCCGCAGAGCCCAGGAGGGCGGGCCAGGAGAACCAGGAGGAGGGAAAGGAGGAGGCCCGCTTCCCCCTGAGGGGGAGGGGGAGGCGCCCTTCCTGAGGCCCAGGCCCCCCGCTCCGCCAGGCCCGGCCTGTCCCCTCCCTCAGGCCTCCCCCGTCCTCTCAGGAGCAGCCGGGGCCTGCGAGCCTGACTGAGGGACGCCGGCAACGAAGCCCAGAAGGCGGAGAGGAGGAGGAGCCTGAGGAGGCGAGGCCAGCGCGCCGCGGGAAGTGACAGGCCGGCGCGCCTCTCCTGGCACGACGCTGAGTCCCGCCTCCGCCGCAGGCAGCCAACAGTGAGGGCCGCGCGCGCCGCCACGCCCGCCGCCAGCCCATTGGACGGAATAGAGGCGGGGCGTCATGACGGACAGGTCTTGTGAGCCTATAATGACCGGGCGGGCTTTAAATAGCCTGGGACTTCACTTCCCGTCAGCCTCAGTCAGCCAAGGCAGCGCAGGGGCAGGCTGGGAAATGGAGTCCGGAAGCGACCGTGGGGCCCCCTGCAGTTGTGTACTTCTATTCTGATGGAGGGATGTCTTTTTTTAAAAGACTAATTTCAGTTCCACCTTGTCTCCTGTGCCATGCACTAGTAATACAATATAAATTAATATATTCTGATATACATATAATACTAATAATAACAATGATAATACAATATTATGATTATGTTTCATAACACTAATAATAACAATACAATATTATAGTTATGTGTTTTATATTACAATTTACTAATATAATATTACAATCTCTCGGCATTACTTCGCGAAGATTCTTTAGGAAGGACTCATCCCACGCTTTTTACAAGCGCGATGATGACTAAAAAGGCCAATCTGAGATACGCAAGTCCGGTTGCAGAAAGCACAGCAGTCTTTTTTTAAAAGACTAATTTTACTTCCACCTTGTCTCCTGTGCCATGTACTAATAAAATAATATAAATTAATATATTATAATATACATATAATACCAATAATAACAACAATTATAATACAATATTATAATTATGTGTTTCATATGACATGGAATATTACTAATATAATATTACAATAGAATGGTATAGTACAATATAGTAATATATAATACTCATAGTGTGCTATGCTAATGATATAATGAACGAAACGGAAGTCCTCTACCAGCCCGCACCACAGGAAGAACACCACCCCCCCAGGAAGCATACCTTCTGTGCTTAAGTCCGTTCAGCATTTCACCTCGCTTGGAAGCATTATATCTTTAGACGCCAAGATTGATAAAGAGATTGATCACAGTTTAGCAAAGGCATATTGAGCATTTGGAAGGCTTCACAAAAGAGTCTGGAGCAACAAGCACCTGAGGCAGAGCACCAAAATCAGTGTGTACAGAGCTATCATACTGTCTATTGTCCTCTATGGGTCTGAAACATGGGTCACCTCCAACACCTACGCTTTCATCGCGCTGTCTTTACACAATCCTAAATATACACTGGACCGACTATGTGGCGAATGTTGCTGTCCTTGAGCAAGCAGGGATCACCAGCGTTGAGGCCATGCTATTGAGAACACAGCTGCGCTGGACAGCGCACGTCTCTAGGATGGAGGACCACCGCCTCCCAAAGATACTACTCTATGGTGAACTCGCCACGGGTCAGCGCAAGAGAGGCATCCCAAAGAAGAGATATAAGGACTCCCTGAAACAACATCTCAGGCTCGGCCAGATTGATCACCAACAATGGTCCACCCTGGCCTCACATCGGGAGGCATGGAGAGGCACTATCCACAATGCCGTGGCCCCTTTCGAGAAGACACGCCGAACGGGTCTCGAAGAGAAATGACAATGCAGAAAGAACCGCAACTTGGAAACGACATCACCCGAGGAGACTTTTCCGCTGTGCTTTCTGCAACCGAACTTGCCCATCTCAGATTGGCCTTTTTAGTCAACACCCTATTTTTAGGTACCTGTCCCTTATTCTTCTGTCAAAATGTGGCACTGATGTCATCAATGCAAATATAATATACTATAATAATACAATACAATATAATATAATGTGTGTCTGCAGGTGAGGAAGTGAGCCAACCTGAAGTCTTTCCTAACTGGCTCCCAACAGGGGCTCGGCGCTCCTGAGAATGGCCTGGTTCAGGTCTTGGACTCCAATTCCCAGAAGCCTCAGCTGCCTCGGCCAATGAGCAGGCCTTCTGGGAGCTGAAGTCCAACCGCTGCACTAAGTCTGTCCTGCGATCGATCGTGCCGCCTTCGTTTGCTTTCGCCTTTCGGTTGCCGTAGCAACGCGGCCTAGCGACGCGCCGTTGGGATTCCTTGGCCTTTGCTCTGGCGCCGCTGCAGAGGCTCCTTCCTCGGAGGCCTCCTGGGCTGCCATGCGGTAAGCTCCCTCCCTCCCTTCCTTCCGCAGCTCTTTGTGGGCCGGCACCCTCCCTCCCTCCCTTCTTCCTACGACTGTCTAATCCATTTATTTCCCCCACATGCCTTACTTTCATGCCAGCTTCTCACACCAGAAGCGACTTGCAGATTCTCAAGTCACTCCTGGCAGGAAAAAGAACCAAAAAAATCCGTATATTTGTGTTTTTCATTTTTCTTGAATCTGATATTTTATCTTATTGAAGTTAATTTTGTTCATTTCCTTTTGTTTTGGTCGTTTTGTGTTTTTCGAGACACACACACACACACACACACACACACACACACACACACACAAGCTGTACCCGGCACGCGTTGCTGTGCCCTTTTTAGGAGATGCGAGAAAGTCCAATCATCCACGGTGTGCCCTCCTCTAAACTGCAGTTGGATGGAGTGTGGGTCATGGGGGGCATGGTGTGCCAAGTTGGGTCTTTATCGGTCTTGGTTCTGGGCCACAGTGGTCTGTGGGGAATGATGGGTTTTGAAGTACTACAAATCCCATTTTCCATGGTGGTACTTCAAGTCCCACCATGCATGGTCGGGGCTCTGTGTGCCAAGGTAGGTTACTGTAAATTCAGGCCATACACAATGTCCCATGAGCTGAGGCCTAGTCGGGAGAATCAAGTTAATGAAGCCTTACTGTCAATTCAGAGCGTAAACAGCTTCCCAGTAAGTGAGGGCTAGTTAGGGAAATCAAGTTAATGAAGTCTTACTGTCAATTTAGAGCGTAAACAGCTTCCCAGTAAGTGAGGGCTAGTTAGAGAAATCAAGTTAATGAAGCCTTACTGTCAATTTAGAGCGTAAACAGCTTCCCAGTAAGTGAGGCCTAGTTAGGGAAATCAAGTTAATGAAGCCTTACTGTCAATTCAGAGCGTAAACAGCTTCCCAATAAGTGAGGCCTAGTTAGGGAAATCAAGTTAATGAAGCCTTACTGTCATTTTGGGCGTGGTCTGTGTTTTTTTGGGGTGTAAATTTTCGGTTGGAAGTGATTTGGGTGTTTGTGTTGGGGATTGGCTCAGGCCTTTTCCTTATTCTGTTTTGGCAGTTTATTAAGGATCGGAATTTTCATGTTGGCTGGCCAGTGCAGCAGTTATGCAAATCCGCCCTTATTGGCAGCCAAACATGTTGTTCAGAATGTAGAGGCTGGGTGAGTCTTTGGCTGCCCCGGAGGATGCTGGTAAATGTAGTTTTATTTTTACTCGTTGTTTTGGGGGCCCTTTTAGGTTTTGAGGGGGAAAGTTTCTTTGCTACAAACGTACCTTGCTTGAGGCCTATTTCTGTTGTCAAGTATTGTTTTTCTGCGTTGTAAGATTTCTTTGTTTGAGGTATACATCACATGACGTGAACCCATTTATATTATATATATATATATATTTCTTTTATTTATATGTATGCATTTATATTGTGTTTATTGTGGATGTTTTGATTTTTCGTATTATTGTGATTTGTTGTCTGGGCTTGGCCTCGTGTGAGCCGCCCCGAGTTGTTGTTGTTGTTGTTTTCCTTCCCTCTTCCTTCGCACAATTAAAACTCATGCGCCAGCTGCGACAGTTACCTCGTGAAGTCGGATCTGGCCACGGTGGTCCACGCCTTAGTCACCTCCAGATTGGATTGCTGTAGTGCACTCTACGTGGGGCTGCCCTTGAAGACGGCCCGGATGTTGCCACTGGTTAAACAGGCGGCAGCCAGATTGCTAACTGGAGTGACTTACAGGGAGCGGTCAACCCCCTGTTTAAGGAGCTCCATTGGCTGCCGTTCATCTTCTGGTCCCGATTCAAGGTGCAGGTTCTTACCTACAAAGCCCTGAACGGTTTGGGTCCGGCCTACCTGTACGTGACCGCATTTCCGTCTACGAACCCAGGCGATCTCTTCAGTCATCTGGAGAGGCCCTGCTCTCGCTCCTACCCCCTTTGCAGGCATGATTGGTGGGGACAAGGGAGAGGGCCTTCTCTGTGGTGCCCCCCAGACTCTGAACTCATTCCCTAAGGCAGTGTTTCCCAACCAGTGTGCCGGGGCACACTAGTGTGCCGTGAGCGATCATCAGGTGTGCCATGGGAAATTGGAACCTCCAAGGGGGAGTCTAGTGTGTTGAAGTATAAAAACCCTAAGAAACCTACCTCAATAAAGGCACAAAATTACGAACACCCCCCTCCCCACCCGTTGTCTACTTGGTCTCTCCCTCTCCATGCATTGGGAAGGCCCGCCTCTCGTTCCCCAAGTAGAGACCTCCTCTTGCCTCCTGGGGGTTCTGTGTGGGAAGTTTGGCCCAGTTCTAACATTGGTGGGGTTCAGAATGCTCTTTGATTGTAGGGGAACTATAAATCCCAGCAACTACAACTCCCAAATGTCAAGGTCCTCTGAACTCCATCTGCGTTCATATTTGGGCATATTGAGTATTCATGCCAAGTTTGGTCCTGATCCAACATTGTTTCAGTCCACAGTGCTCTCTGGATATAGGTGAACTACAACTCCAAAACTCAAGGTCAATGCCCACCAAACTCATATAGCATTTTCTCTTGGTTATGGGAGTTCTGTGTGGGAAGTTTGTGTCTTTCTGCCATTCCTGCCAGGATATCTATGCTGAGTTCAATGAAACAGGCCCAGGTTTCACACGGAGTGTATAAATACATTTTAAAAACACATTAACTATGTGTATTACTGTGTTAGAGTGTCATTTTGTGTCATTTTGGTTGGTGGTGTGCCCCAGGAATTTGCAAATGTCAAAAGTGTGCCGCAGCTCAAAAAAGGTTGGGAAACACTGCCCTAAGGATATCAGACAGGCCCCCACATTGGCAGTTTTTAGGAAGAGCTGAAGACGTGGCTGATCCAATGTGCCTTCCCTGAATAAAGTAAATAACGCCCTGCTCTGATCAACCTTTGCAAAATGTCCTCAGAAGGACCCTAATCACCTGTTGGGTTGTATGATCCATATTATTTTCTTAAAAACCCTCCTGTGTCACACATTCTACCTCTGTTCGCACCCAGTCTTATTTATTTTAAGAATTTTAATAATTTACATAAAGCCATAATGCTTTTAAACTGTGTTGTTGTTGTTTATTGCTTATTATAAGTCAGTGCTGTCCAACTTCTACGGGGTCCAGGGCCGGATAAAAGGTCACTGATGACCTAGGGGGCCGCTCGGCCCCGGCCCCAGGCCCCGCCCCCAACCCCAGGCCCCGCCCCCTCCTAAAACAGCCGAAAAGGCAGAAGGCGGCGCCAGAGCAGCGCGTCACAGGCCTGGCGTGACGCGCTGCCCCTGGCACCGCCTACTCCTCCTTTTCGGCCCCTCCCTTCCTAGGGCGGAGGGGGTGCCGAAAAGGAGGAGTAGGCGGCGCCAGGGGCAGCGTCACGCCAGGCCTGTGACGCTCTGCTCTTGGCGCTGCCTACTCCTCCTTTGGGCGCCCCCCCTTCCTAGGGGCGGAGGGCGCGAAAAGGAGGAGTAGCGGCGCCAAGGGACAGCGCGTCACGCCAGGCCTGGCGTGACACGCTGCTCTTTGCGCCGCCTACTCCTTTTCGGCGCCCCCTCCGCCCTAGGAAGGGAGGGGCGCCGAAAGGAGGAGTAGGCGGTGCCAGGAGCAGCGCGTCACGCCAGGCCTGTGACGCGCTGCTCTTGGCGCCGCCTCTCCTCCGGCGCCCCCCTACTACGGCGGGGCGGAAAGGGCAGAAGGCGGCGCCAGGGGCAGCGCGTCACGCCAGGCCTGTGACGCGCTGCTCTTGGCGCCGCCTTCTGCTGCTTCTCGGTGGCTCCCCCGCCCTAGGTGGGGGGGCGCCGAAAAGGAGGAGGAGCTAGCTCTCTTCCTCCTCCCTGCCCCGCCTCCCCCTCCCCCCCGCCCCCGGCCGCCCTTTTTTTTTAAAAAAAAATAGGTTTTTTTTTCAAATTTAAAAATGGGGGCTGGGGGCATAGGTGGGGCCATGTCCAACAGGCTACGGGGCCGGATCCGGCCCGGGGCCGCCAGTTGGACAGCCCTGTTATAAGTCATAGTGATTGTATTGTTTTATTTGCTGTTGTGTGGTTTTACTATGTGTTGTTGGGCTTGGCCTCATGTAAGCCGCCCCGAGTCCCTTCTGGGAGATGGTGGCGGGGTATAAATAAAGTGTAATAATAATAATAATAATATCAATAAGTTCCTGTTTTGGGGTCACCACTTAACCTTGCCATAAATCAGAAATGGAGTTCGAAGTATCATATAATATATATATATATACACACACACACACATATACACAAACACACACACACACACACACACACACACACACACACACACACACATGATCCAGGGCATATCTTTGAAAAATTTCATGTAAACTCATTTTAGTTAATGGAGGAAATTCCTACAGAACTGCAGTACAGGAATGCATAATTAATTCTGGTAGCTCTAGTGACAAGAGAAGCTTCCTAAATCCACACAGAAATCCCCATCTTCCGGTCCCAATTCAAGGTGCAGGTTCTTACCTACAAAGTACACAAAGAAGCACAAGGCGGGGGTGCTTGCACAATATACAAGGGCAACTAGTAAAAGCAAACCTTGAATGAAAATAACATGCAATAAGTTCTGAGTGACTGAACCTGTATAGGAGCAATACTATAATCTCTATATGAGGGTGGAAGCTAGATATCCACGTGATACATTAGAATGATACACATAGTAAATATCATAAGTAAATAAGGAGAAGCCCACTAGATATTATACAAAACGTTTATCAAAAAACACACTTGAATACAAATGCAGTGAGGATGTACCCTGAGTGCAACACTAGAGCACTCTATATTGCACAAAGTTAGAAGCAAGAGCTGCTAATATACATGCAGGGCACGAGATATACAGTCACATAAACATGTAAGCATAGGATATATACATATATAATAGATAACACATCAAATCAACATATCCATGGCACATATCACATTTAAATGCACATATACGTGTCCCTGGGTGTGTTAGTGAGTGCAAACCGCCGGGTGATTTGCCTGGGGATGCAAAGCGGCCAAGCCGCGGCTTCTGCTCCGGTTAAGGGAAGTTTGTTTACCTTCCGCAGGAGGTGGGACACAGTCTTTTGTTGCGCCCAGGGTCTCTAAACGAACTGGGGGGTCCAGGTTTCGCTGTGAATACTCACTCAGAGTGCGGGATACACGGGAAAGGAGCCGCTAGGTCCCGGGATTCAGCAGGCTGAGTAGCCGTAAAGTAAAACAGAAGTCGCAAGCTGCTGCAAACGAAAATCTCGTTGCAAGAATGGCGCGGGGTTTCCTCGTAATCGCAGGGAACCTCTGTCAATGAACCCAGGCGATCCCTCCGGTCATCTGGAGAGACCCTACTCTTGCTCCCACCACCTTCGCAGGCGTGTTTGGTGGGGACGAGGGAGAGCGCCTTCTCTGTGGTGGCGCCCCAACTCTGGAACGCGCTCCCCAAGGATATCAGACAAGCCCCCACTTTGGCAGTCTTTAGGAGGAGCCTGAAGACGTGGCTGTTCCAATGTGCCTTCCCTGAATAAAGTAAATGATGCCCTGTCGTGTTCATTATTTGCAAAAGTCCTCAGAAGCAGTTTAATTACCTGTTGTGTGTCTGTCCCATATTGTCCTTGAAGCCTTCCTGTTATATGCAAACTACCTCTGTCTGCACCCAGTGTTCGTTTATTTTAAAATTTTAACATTTACATGTGATCCGCCCGAAATGGTTTTAAATTGTCTGTTACTGTTTGTGTTTGAGTTTTATTGATTGTATTGTTTTTTTAATAATTGCTATTGTTTTGTTATGTGTTACTGGGCTTGGCCTCATGTAAGCCACCCTGAGGCCCCTTGGGGAGATGGGTACGGGGTATAAATAAAATTAATAATATAAATAAATAAATTTTCCCAACCCACTTGCCAGCTGATCTTACAGTGATTGTTGTTGTTGTTGTTTTTATTTTCCTTCCCTTTTCCCAACCCAGTTGCCAGCGGATTTATTTATTTATTCATTCATTTATTTATTTACGTCATTTATATTCCGCCCTTCTCACCCCGCAGGGGACTCAGGACAGATCACAATGCACATATACAGGCAAACTCAATGCCATTGACATACAGCATATATAGACAGACATAGAGGCAATTTAACATTCCAGACATCAGTTAAATTTAGCCTAAAATTTCCTACTTGACAGATGCAACTGTCTTTTGGGTTGCAAAGGTCGACAACAAGCTACACAAATTGGTCGAGAGCTCTCCCCGACCTGGACAGGTCTCGAACTCATGACCTTCTGGTCAGTACAAATCTTATGCAGCTAACACCCAGCCAGCTGTGCCACATTCCCGGTGCTGATCCTACAGTGACATCCTACAGCTGATTAACTAGGCTGTTCCTGTATCATTTCCAGTTTCTTTAGTAGCTTTACGCCCAACTGGGATCCGAGCCATGGCTGATGGCCATGATGGAAGTAGTGATATTCAGCTACTCACCTGTATAACTATTTTTCTTTTCTTGCTCTCTTTCCCTTTGGGAAGATCGGTTTTCTCTCCTTTTGTTACGAATGTGCTTCTCTTTCTTCTCCCAGGTTGAGCCCAAGGTGCTATTGACATCATGCCTCTGGACGGAGATGGAGATGGAGATAAAAGGAGGATCTTTATTTCAGCCACCGTCGCAAACTATTTTGGGCTTTCGTCCTATACGACGAGCCTTGCCCCTCTCTCTTCAAGTTCTGAACTGGGCAACTTCTTGGATGATGGCAATGAGTTTCTTTTATGTGTGCAGCATTCACAAGATCAGATTTTTGTCTCCAACAAGGTACCTTCTTATTCTCAAGCTAATTGTCTGACAGACTAGACCTTTCTGAACACATTTAAAGCACTGTAGCGCATAATTGGGATTTATGTTTTTTAAAAAGTAAATCATAAAAAATGGGAGTGATTTCATCTCTGGTATAAAATGTACAATCTGCAAAATGCCATTGGTTTTACTCTTGATGCTTTTATATGTTTGTAAGCCGCTCCGAGCCCTCAGGGAGTGTCGGCATACAAGTCCAAATAATAAATAAACAAATAAATAATTTATTTATTCAGTTTTGTATGCCGTCTTTCCTCAAGGGCTCAGGACGGCTTACAGAGAGTATAAATACACACTTTAAAACCACCGAAAAAAAATTGAACTCTTAGCTAAAAACTATAAAACTATTTACAGCTGGTTAACCAGATCAGACCCCGAAAGCCTGCTGGAATAAAAACGTCTTGCACGCTCTTCGGAACTTAGTTAAATCTCTCAAGGCTCACACATCTTCCGGCAGAGCGTCCAAAGAGTTGGAGCTATGATCGTAAAGCAGGGGTGCCCATACTTTTTTTAGCATGCGAGCTACTTTTATAACAACAAAGTTGAAAAGATCTACCGCACGCACACTCCCTTCGCGCACGCTTCCGATGCCACCTTCCGCCCGCACGGGGTTTTTTCCGCCCGCGCAGGGCTTCTTCCGCCAATGCGTCTTTAGTGGGCGGGCCCTGGCGGTCGTCTCTTCACACGGAGGGATACAAGGCTGCGGGAAGGAGGGAGTGTGTGTTTGTGTGACGTGATCGCCCATTGGTTGCTCCTGGGGGGGGGGGGGGACAAGGTGAAGGCGCGCGCAGGGATAGGATGCGAGGCTGCGGGAGGGAGGGAGTGAGTGAGTGAGTGTGTGTGTGAGAGAAATGGCCTCGCCGGAGGAGGATGGTCCCGGCGGTGGGGCTGCAGCTGATGAGCGCGCCCTTGGTGCTGGTGAGTGAAGCCTGGACGGGGCCCCGCTTCGCGCTCTGCCCTGTCTCTCTCTCGCCTTGGCCCTCGGCGGCACTGGGGCCCCGTCCAGGCTTCACTCACCGGCGGCTAGGGCGCGCTCGTCAGCTGCAGCCCCACTGCGGGGACCATCCTCCTCCAGCGAGGCCTTCTCTCACACACACTCCCTCCCTCCCGCAGCCTCGCATCCTATCTCTGCTCGCACCTTCGCCTTGCTCCCCCCCCCCCCCAGGAGCAACCAATGGGCAGTCACGTCACACACACACACACTCCCTCCCTTCCGCAGCCTCGCATCCCTCCATGTGAAGAGACAAGCGCCAGGGCCCACTGGCGGAAGAAGCTCCGCGCACACGGAAGGTGGCACTGGGAGAGCGTGTGCACGGTGGATGAGTACGTGCATGGCAGGAGCGCCCCATCCGGCTGGTGAGGCCCGAAGATCGACTAGTCCATCGCGATCGACTACTGTCGTAAAGGCTCGCCGTCTTGTCGATGTCCGCCGATATGAGCGGCAGCTAGGAATCATCAAAAGATTTTGGTCAATGGAGCGCAGTGACCTCTGGGGTTGACATGGGGTGAGACGGTCCCTCAGGTACGATGGCCCCTAACCATATAAGGCCTTGAAGGTGATAATCAACACTTTGAAGGAGACCCGGTGCTCCACTGGAAGCCAGTGCAGCTGCTGCAGTATTGGTGTCATGTGAGTTCTCACCGGCGTACCAGTGAGAAGCCTAGCAGCTGCATTTTGCACCAGCTTGAGCCTCCAGATCGCCGACATAAGTAGGCCAGTGTAGAGGGCATTGTAGTAGTAAATTCACGAGGTGACCGTAGCCTGAATCACCGTGGCCAGATCCTCCCTGGTCAGATAGGGAGCCAGTCGCCTAGCCTGCCGGAGATGGAAAAATGCCACTTTGCTGGCATTGGAGATCTGAGCCACCATTGATAGCCGAGGGTCCAGCAGGACTCCCAAGCTCTTCACAGAGGACGATGGACACGGGTACACCGTCAAGGGCAGGCAACTGAACAGTCCCTCCACCAGGGTGACCCAGCCACAAGATTTCTGTCTTTGCCAGGTTCACCCTCAACCTGCTAGCATGCAGCCACCCAGCCTTCAAGGCACTTTTGGAAATTATTAGGTACAGAGTCCGGCCTGCCGTCCATTCGCAGAACGAGCTGAGTGTCATCAGCGTACTGGTAACACTCCAGCCTGTAGCCCCGAACCAGTTGAGCGATAATGACATGGTAATGATGAGATTTTGTATCATCTAGTAGCAGACTTCCGTTCTTGCGATTTCCTCTTCCGGTTGTATCATGTTGGAAATGAACACCTGAGAAACATGGTCAGTTTAGTCTTGGTCACTACCTCCTGTAGATTGGGTATTTTATAAATATTTTCACCTTGGTCATAAGCTGTTTGTTTTACAGTTAATGTCAGCATAAGGCCTCTCTTTCATCATACAGGTTGAAGCTGGTAATTCAGAAGATAAGATGTTGGTGTTCTTCAAGCTACGGCCAGATATTATCACAGAGGATAACCTTCATACCAATATCCTTGTATCATCTATGTTAGATTCTCCTGTCAATATGCTTTATCAAGCATTACGGCAGGTATTTGCACCAGTGTTGTTGAAGGTGAGAATGCATGCTTTATCAATACATTTGTGGGATTTTCCCCAAACCCATAACGACCGAATTCTCTTATTTTATGATTTGTTGTGAACAAAGTAAGGATGGAGCTTTTTGAACATTTGTACATGTTCAGCTGTTTGTTTTTCAAGTTCTAGCTTTAGTTCAGGGGTGGGCAATTATTTTTTCCAAATAATACAAGAGCCAAAAAATATTATGGAGGGCCGCACCTAAAGGCGGAACTACATTCTGATCTCCATTTGTATTTATTTATTTATTTACTTAATATATTTACTATATATTACACATCATTAATATCAGCATATTAATATATCAAGAAATATTCATATATTATTAGTATTAATATCATAATTATTATATTATAGTATATATATATAGACATTATAATACAGTATATTGAAATTATAATATAATATAGTATTATATTATTTATTATATTATTATTATAAAATTATTATAAAATAATAATAAAAACTACTATAATTAAATTAAATAAAATTCAAGAAGACAAGGTGCGAACCAAGATGGAATGGCCCAATGGATCCAGCCCAGAGGATGGCAAAGCGGACCCTGCCGCTGCTGCAGCAGAGGAGAGCAGAGCAACAGGCGATCGGAGGCTGCAGGCCTCCATCCGCTCTCGCCCCCAGCCGTTCCCCATATTGCCATGGTCCTGCCTCAAAGTGGGGGCTGCCGCGGGCTGCACCAGGGCAGTGGGGGTTCCTTCCTGCCTTCTCCGGTGACTCCGGAGTGCCCTCGCGGTGGTGATCCTGGGCTTTGGCCCTCTTGGATGGAGGGTCGCGTGTCGGTGGAGTGAGGGAGGGCCCGAGGGTAGAGGCAGCACCAGCTCTGGGCTCTCCGCCTCCTCCTCCTGTCTGGAGAGGCACTGGAGGGCCAGCATGGGAGGGTCTGCTGGCGGCGTGACGGGGAGGAGGCTTTGGATGACTTCCTGTAGCCCCGGATGAGCTGGCTGAGGCATTCTGGGAACCGTAGTTTCCTCACTCCTACGGCTCCCAGAATGTCTCAGCCAGCTCCTCCGGGACTATAGGAAGTCGTCCAAAGGCTCCTCCCCACCACGCCGCCGCCACTGACGCTCCCACACTGGCCATCCAGAGCCTCTCCATGCCAGAGGCATGAGGAAGAGACGGAGAGCCTGGGGCACTCCAAAGCCACCGCGATGGGATGGCGGCAGCGGCACCCCTTCCTCTTGGCCTCGCTCCTGACGCCCTGTCTCGGGCCAGACAGAATCGGCTGCCGGGCCGGATGCGGCCTGTGGACCGTAGGTTGCCCACCCCTGTCTTAGTTTATATGTGGCGCACAGACATAAAACTGTACTTTAAGAAGATGGCACTTGGCTGCAATGGGGGAGTCATAACTTTTGACATCTTATTTACAGGATGAGAAATGGAGCAAAGATTTTGATCCTAAACTCCAGAATCTTTTACGGGAGTTGGAGGCTGGCTTAGGTTCTGTTTTGAGGAGGAGTGATAATTCTTATACAGGCCACAAGTACAGGGAAGATGATGTTCAAGGTATTTAAATCCTATTTTAGACAAACATTGTAAGATACAGCAATCTGTAATTCTGAGCATCACTGGTAAGTATGCTTGCTTCATTTCAATAGAATTTGCTTTGAAATGAGCCTAACTATATCTGCTGAAGGGGGCTAAATTACAGAAAATTGAATGCAACTGTGTTTAACGTACCAAGACTTTTTATTGTTTTCCCTGCAAAAGATTAACATAGCTAGAGAAGTATCATGTAATCCTCGCCTCCCATGCTAACTAATTCTCAGTGAGTTTTCACATTACTTAGTAGAGAAAGTGGCCTCTTTTTTGGTACAAGTTGACACTGTTTTTCGTTTGATACTAGTCATGGGCATTTGGGCCAAAAGGCATACTGTTTCCGAGTCCGTTTTTGTGTGACCCCTCATTTTGTTTACCAGAAAGTTACCCGAAAAGGGAGGGGTGTTTTCTGTTTTATTTGGCAGAGATTCAGCCCATTGCCTACAATGGGAAATTTTAGAGCAGGGGTAGGGAACCTATGGCCAGGTGTGGCCCTTTTCATGATTGCATCTGGCTCTCCAGAGCAGCCTGGGCCTCGGTTTCCCAGCATGCAGCAGGGAGGAGTGACGCAAATGCGCTGCGACTGCCACTTCCGCGCCGCCATTGCTGCCTATTCCTCATCCCCTGCTGGGGATGGCGGAGCCCGGTGGCGGCACCCCGTCCTTTTCTTCTTTGTCCTCCGCCACGGGCCTCGGGGCAGCAGAGGCGGGCCTGGCCTTGGCATGCGGACCCAGCCTCGCTGCCCCTGGGGGACGCCCAGCTCATCACCCTTATCGTCCGGCAGCTCAAGAGCTGCGGCTTCTTCGACGTCTTCTGGAGGGACTGCCTCGCCGACATCAACACCAAGGTCCGCCCCTTCCCCTCCTTCCTTCCTTCCTTCCCCTTCCTTCCTTCCTTCCTTTCTCTTCCTTTTTTTCCCCTCTCGTTTTCTTTCATTCCTTTTCCTCCCTCTCTCCCTATCTTCTTTCCTCCCTCATTCTTTCCTTCTCTCCTTCCTTTTCCCTCCCTCTCTCCCTTTCCTTCTTTGCTCCATTCTCCCTCTTTGTTCCTTCCTTCCTCTTCCTTCCTTCCTTTCTCTCCCTTCACCCTTTCCTTCTCTCCTTCCCTTTCCCTCCCTCTCTCCCCTTCCTTCTTTCCTCCATTCTCCCTCTTCCTTCCTTCCTCTTCTATTCTTTCCCCCCAAGTCTTCCTTTCCTTCTCCTTCCTTTGTTTTCATTTCCCTCTCTCTCCTGCTTTTCCTTCCTTTTCCATAGTTCTTCTTTTCTTTCTTCCTCTCCCCCTCCCTCCTTTATTTCCTCTGTCTGTCTGTCTGTCTTTCTTTCTTTCCCCCTTCCTTCCTTCCTTCCGTCTTCTCTTCCTTCCCAGAGTCCTGAGCATGCCTTTTGCAGAGCCAGGTCTGAAGTGTCCCATCATTCTGCCTTTTCTCATAGTATGTACATATATACTCACATTTAGTTGAATTCAGTCTTTATATATATATATATATATATATATATATATATATATATATATGGCTCTCACTGAAATAAATTTCCAAATATTTTGCTTTCATGGCTCCCTGAGTCAAAAAGGTTCCCGACCCCTGCTGTAGAGGCTCAATCCTCAGCCATTTTAAGGCCTGTCTGCATAAAACCTACCTCAATTGTAGGCCCCATTTGCAACTGCAGGCCTGCCAGCTGTCAAAACAATTCACCAATCTGATTTTCTAGCATTATTTTAAAATTTAAATGTAACGTTTTTAAAAATAAGACACACCACAAGAGAGTTCTGGGAATTGTGGTCCCTGGTTGTGTCCCTTCTCAGCCAATCAGAGCATGGATGCCACCAGGCTTTTTATTGGCTGAGAGACACAGATAGAGAAAAACTTCAACTCCCATCATGTTCCAAGAGGAACTTTAAATGGCCGCCCTATGCTGGTGCCAACTGGGAAAGCGAGTTCAAAGGGTCATCTCTGGAAAAAGAGGTAAAGAAGGAGTGCGTCAGCTCCCCCTGGTGGCCAGAGTTTGCCTCTATTCGTCTATATGTGTTGTATGTGGAAACAGCAGGGATTGTCTGCTAAGTATGTGTACCTGTAATCCGCTCTGAGTCCCCTTTGGGGTGAGAAGAGCGGAATATAAATAAAGTAAATAAATCAACAAACTTTCCAAGGAAAAATGGTGGAGGCTTCTTCTGTCGGGGAGAGAACAAGACGCCACAGATCCCCTTACCTCAAGTATTTTGTGGACTTAACTCTTTCCAAAAATATCGTCTCTCTGAATTCATTTCACTAGTCTTTTCATCTCTCTCTTCCCTTTTCTGTTTTTGGGTATTACACGAAAATGGCCCTCCAAAAACTAGAAATCTTTTTGTCAACAGTGGTTTGGGCCCAACTCTATTTGATACACTGATGCCTTTAAGCAAGATTATGCTGCTGTCAGCATTGCACATACTATATCTGTCTTAAAACATGACAGCAGTTGAGCCTCTAAAGCACAGCTCTGTTCTTCAATGCATAAGCTGGCTTAACCCAGATGCATGCACGGTGGGGCTGGACCTCGCTCCCAGGGAGTACAGATACTTTTTTCTGACTGTTAAATACAGTTTGGGAGTGCCTAGAGGAAGTCACAATTTTTTCCTCATTTTTGTGGGAGTCCTGCACCCTATGCTCAGCAAAAGTCGAGGGCTGAATGCATGAGCTTATTGAAAATATATAGAAAAAAATGTTGCTAGTAGTTCTTTGATCTATTTGACAATTATTCTAAAATGACTTTAAAATGGTTGATACATGTTGGCCTATTTTATATGTTGTTATCCGCCCCGAGCCTGCAGGGAGGAGCGGAATACAAAACCGAACAATAAATAAATAAATAAATAAATAAATAAATAAATAAATTGTATCTTCTGGATTTTTTTTTACAGCAATACTTTCTCCCAATGATGAGTTTCAGTTTTGGATAGAGCGCGCTCAACGTGGAAGCAAGTCATCGAGCAAGGAGAGAGCCTTGCTTTTTAAAGATTTATTTGAAGCCATCACATATGTGTGTAGTATCTTCATTGGTTTATTCATATTTTTTGTATTAAAAGCATTAGGCTTATTATGCAGCAAAGATCCTTATGTGCCTTCTGATTGACTCTAGCTTATGGTGACTCTATCTGATGTTCCCATGCCCTTCCTCTGAGTATAACAGAGCGTACTTTGCCCAGTGTGGATTTCAGTGACTGAGGAGGGAGTTTCCCAGAGTTTCATTTGGGCATTCGATCCATTATATTACGCTGGCTCTCATCAGAAAAATGTATTACAACATTTAAAAACAGGGAAGATGCTGTTGTTGATGGTTTTCATGGTCGGAATGACTGGGTTGCTGTGAGTTTACCGGGCTGTATGGCCATGTTCCGGAAGCATTCTCTCCTAATGCGAGTGAGGAGGGGCGAGGTTGTCTTCGGGGGTTCCCCCTTACACTGCGGGGTCCCTCAGGGGGCAATCCTCTCCCCTCTGTTATTTAACATGTATATGCGACCACTTGCTCAGCTGGTACGTAGCTTTGGGCTTGAGGGTCACCAGTACGCTGATGACACTCAGCTCATTCTGAGGATGGAGAACCGACCCGAATCCGTATCCTGATAATTTCCATCGCTGCCTTGAGGCCGTTACTGGATGGCTGCGAGCCAGTAGGTTGAAGGTGAATCCGGCTTAGATGGAGATCCTGTGGCTTGGCCATCCGGGTGATGGGGATGTTCAGCTTCCAACCCTGGACGGCGTGACATTATGTCCGTCGTCATCAGTAAAGAGCCTTGGTGTTACTTTAGACCCTCAGCTGCCGATGGAAGCCCATGTCTCCACCGTCAGGAGAGTGCCGTTTTTCCATCTTGGCGAGGAGGCTGGCCCCCTATCTGTCCTGGCACGACCTGGCCACAGTGGTCCAAGCTACAGTCATCTCTAGGCTAGACTACTGTAATGCTCTCTACATTGGTCTTCCTTTGCCGGTGATCTGGAAACTTAAGCTGGTGTAGAACACTGCAGCTTGGCTGCTCGCGGGAGTCCCGGCGAGCTGCCACATCACACCGATCCTGCGCGAACTGCATTGGCTCCCTGTGGAATGCCGGATTACCTTCAAAGTGTTAGTTTTGACTTTCAAGGCCTTAAATGGTCTGGGGCCAGTGTACTTAAGGGACCGCCTTACCCCATACTGTCCCACCAGATCCTTACGCTCTGAGGAGCAAAATCTCCTGGCTGTTCCAAGTTCCAAGGTATATCACCTGACCGCAAGACGGAGAAGGGCATCTTCAATCATAGCCCCGGTCCTCTGGAACGCGTTGCCCTCCGAAACCCTTCAGAGCCTTCTAGCATTCCGGAAAGCCTGCAAGACGCTATTGTATCGGCAGGCTTTCGGGTCTTGAATAATGGTTGGTCTTTCCTCCTGTTGTAAATGCTATTTTATTGTTGATGTTTTTATTCGATGATGCTGTTTTAATGTGATGTTTTAATTGTCTTACTGTAATTGGTATGTGAGCCGCCCCGAGCCGGCTGGGAGTGGCGGCAAACAAGTTTGAATAAATAAATAAATAATGTTTTGCCCACATCTATGGCAGGCATCCTCAGAGGTTGTGAGGTCTGTTGGAGGCAAGTGTGAATCTGCAAGGCCCAACAATGTTAATCAAGGTGGCCAATTGCAACATTTACATTTGTCTGAAGCTGACAAGAGTTCTTTCTCCCACCCTGGACATCATTCCACATATATAGAAACCTCACTTGCCTAGTTTCCAACAGACCCCTCAACCTCTGAGGCTGCCTGCCATAGATGTGGGTGAAACATCAGGAGAGAATGCTTCTGGAACTTTGCCATACAGCCCGGAAAACTCAGCAACTCAGGGAATTCGTTGTTTTTCTGTTTATATTTTTATGCCTCACAATTGAATCTAATGGTTCCATTGTGCTCGCTGAAAGTGCTTATGTTCAGTGAAGACCAAATACAGGGCCCCCTGGATCCACAATCTCCGCTGATCATGGATCGTCATGCCAACCATTATTAAATGACAGTAACATGAATGTGGGCTACAACCTAGTAGTCATCTATCTGGCTATGATGAACTGGGCTGTGCAAGTGAACAAGGGAGCCTTGTCTGATGATTCCATAAAGCCATACCAAAGGCCATATGTTTACATATTGTTTCCTTGAATACTTTGTTTTGACCTTTTAGATATTTCGCTTCGTATCGAAACCATTAGGTGGTGTCATATGTAGAATGTATTATGATTTCGCTCTGATTAGAGGCTTATGAATAAAATAGGGTAGCATAAACTGAAGGTAGATTAAATGACATGGGTGAGATGATTAAAAAGTTGCTGCTTCATGTTGACAATGGTCAGTTGAGCTGTTTTATAGAAGTTGGACACCATTAGCTGTTGTAGCTCCATTACATGGAATGCTGGGATTTATTGAGCTGTCCGAAGCTCTCTGATAGAGGAGGGTAAATGCATATTTCAGGAAACTACACATCCCAAAATTTCATAGCATTGAGCCATAGTAGTCAATGTGTCAAACTGCATCAATTCTACAGTGTAGACACAGCCTTGGTTGTTCTATAAGAAATCACGGCTGATAAAATAGAATCCCAGGAAGTAAAAGATTTCTATTTCTGAACATCCTCTTCACTCATTTTCAGTGTTTCCCAACCTTTTTTGAGCCAAGGCACACTTTTAACATTTACAAAATCCTGGGGCACACCACCAACCAAAATGACACAAAATGACACCCTAACACAGTAATGCATATAGTTAACTGACCTTGAGTTTTGGAGTTGTAGTTCACCTACATCCAGAGAGCACGCTGGACTCAAACAATGTTGGATCAGGACCAAACATGGCATGAATACTCAATATGCCCAAGAGTGAACACAGATGGAGTTTGGGGACAATAGACAGGGAGCCGGAGGGAGGCCGAGAGCGGTTTTGCGCGCACCGAAGAGGAGGGGGAGGAGGGAGGGGCGGGGCCCTGCGGGCTGCCGTCCTCCCGGTTTAGAAAACCATGGTTTGGAAGCAGCCAGGGCCCGTGATTTGCTCTGCTTCCCCTGGTCCCCCTCACAAGCGGAGGGAGACCCTGGGGAAATGGAGGAGAAGCATCTCGGACCCTGGCTGCTTCCAAACCATGGTTTGGAAGCAGCCAGGGCCCATGATTTGCTCCGTTTCCCCAGGTCTCCCTCACAAGCGGAGGGAGAGCCTGGGGAACAGGCCCTGCCTGGGAGCCGGGTTTGGCCGGCTCGCGTCTCCCGCCGGGGCTCGGCGGAAGAGGCGAGACGGCCAAACTTGGCTCCCAGGCAGGGCCTGGGCCCTCCTGGGAGCCTTTCTTCCTAGGCTCCCTGAGGTGCCCAGGCCCTTCCTGGCAGCTGGGATGGGCCGGCTGGCTGGCGCGCGGAGGGGAAACGGCCGAAGCAGGCGGTGCCCCAGCCCCTGCTTCTTCGCTGCTGCTGCCGGCCCTTCCTCCTCCAAGCAGCAGCAGGCAGGAGGGGGAAGGAAGCGGGGGAGACGTTTTTACGGCACACCAGATGATCTGTCATGGAACAGTAGTGTGCCGCGGCACAGCGGTTGGGAAACACTGCCTTGCCAAGTAGTTTTCAAGACAGAGGAATGAACATGGTAGATTAGCCAAAAGTACGTAGTATGTATGTGCTTCTGTCTTGCAACATCTGCTCTAAGAGCCCTTCCAGATAGGCCCTATTTCCCAGGATCTGATCCCAGATTTTCTGTTTATCCCAGATTATCTGGCAGTGCGGACTCATATAATCCTGTTTAAAGCAGAAAACCTAGGATCAGATCCTGGAATATAGGGCCTGTCTGGAAGGGCCCTTAATGACTTCTGCCCAAAGTTTAATTCCTTAGGTACCAGTAATTGCTGCCCCCCGGGTGGTGCAGAAGGTTAAACCGCTAGTTGCTGAACTTGCTGACCAAAAGGTTGATTGTTTACATCGGGGAGTGGGGTGAGCTCCCGCTGTTAGGCCTAACTTCTGCCAACCTAACATTTCAAAAACGTGCAAGTGTGAGTAGATCAATATGTACTGCTTGTGCAGGAAGGTAACGGTGCTCCACGCAGTCATGCTGGCTACGTGGCCTAGGAGGTGGCTCTGGACAACACTGGCTCTTCTGCTTAGAAATGAAGATGAGCACCACCCGCCAGAGATGGACACAACTAGATTTAATGTCAGGGGAAACCTTTACCTTTATCAGTAATTGCTACAGGTTTTGTAATGTAAACTACTTGGAAAAAATCATTAAAGAAATGAGTAAGAATTATTTGAACTAAAATAGATATGGGAAAGCAAACACTGAAATTAAATCGTTAACAGAGTTTTAGTAGTGAAGGCATTAGACGTTGTTGTTACTTCAGCAAATGTTGCTATTTTTCAACCACGTCCTTTTTCTCCAGGGGATTCAAACTACATGTAAATAATCAGTCATTAACTGCACAGAATAAATAATTAAATGACAAAGGATTTGCATTTAAGTGTCAAAATTGCACAGTGATATTTCTGAGTAAGTTACTTCTGTATTAAAGCATTTGTACACATGTAGAAAAATAATGTTTTTCAACTCTGAATTCTACTTTCAGGATTATTGCAATTTGGACAGTCTGTCTTTATTTGAGGTGGTGGATTTAGTGGAGACGACACGGGATACTGTTGATGATGTATGGAGGCAAACCGATCATGAACCTTTTCCACAGCAGCGCATGCAAAATCTTTTGGATATCATAGGTAAAGCTGAGGGCATAAAAATTACTCTGGCATAAATAAATGGTTAGAGTTTAACTTCTTGTTTACTGAGGGTGTCTGAAATGAACCTTCATCTTTTTATCTTTTGTCTTCGTACTCTTGTACTTTACAAGATTTTTAAAAGGAGAAGGTGTATCACTGAGTATATTATATGTTATATATTATATGTTATCTTCGTCTCCAATGACAGTTAATGGAGCATCTGGTCAGAACATGAATGGATGCTGTGTGTCAAGAATGGGCAGTTGTGGCAAGTTGGCAAGCCATTTTTTTTTGGCAAAAGAAGAAAAACAAACCCAAAATCAAGTGTGGCCAGAAGCCCACATTTTATTTTAGAAATTCAGATGCCAAGATTGACAAAGAGATAAATCACAGATTAGCAAAGGCATAGAGTGCATTCGGAAGGCTTCACAATAGAGTCTGGAGCAACAAGAACCTGAGGCAAAGCACCAAAATCAGTGTGTACAGAGCTATTGTACTGTCTATTCTCCTCTATGGGTCTGAAACATGGGTCACCTATCGCCAACACCTACGACACCTCAAACGCTTTCATCAGCGATGTCTTCGCACAATCCTAAATATACACTGGACCGACTATGTGACTAATGTTACTGTCCTTGAGCAAACAGGGATCACCAGCGTTGATGCCATGCTATTGAGAACACAGCTGCGCTGGGCAGGGCACGTCTCTAGAATGGAGGACCATCGCCTCCCAAAGATACTACTCTATGGTGAACTCACCATGGGTCAGCGCAAGAGAGGCGCCCCTAAAAAGAGAGATAAGGACTCCCTGAAACAACACCTCAGGCTCGGCCAGAATGATCACCAACAATGGTTCATCCTGGCCTCACATCGGGAGGCATGGAGATGCACCATCCGCAATGCTGCGGCCTCTTTCGAGAAGACACGCCGAATGGGTCTCGAAGAGAAACGACAACGCAGAAAGAACCACAACTTGGAAACAACATCACCCAAGGAGACTTTCTGTTGTGCTTTCTGCAACCGAACTTGTCTATCTGAGATGGGCCTTTTTAGTCATCAACACGCTTGTAAAAAGCGTGGGATGAGTCCTTCCTAAGAATCTTCGTTCGCGAAGTAATGCCGAGAGAGAGGACAAATATTTTAGCTATTCCAGTACTAGTGGCAGAATACTTTCAATCAATGCTGTTATATTTTATTTGATTTCTGGTATATATAGGCAGTTCAAATATGCTTTTTTAAAATGTAATTATTAAATATGCGTACTGAACATTGTTAATTAACATATAAGATCTGAAGCAAAAGGAGAACCTTTTTTCCAATCAGAAAATGTATAACATTGTGTAAAGTCCTGCTAATTTGCTCAATGTGTGTCTGTGGTTTCAGCTGGATCTCTCGGAAGGTTTGTCCAGAAGAAGCTGGGAACCTTTAACCTTTGGGAAGATTCCTTCCACATTGTGAAAGAAAACCTGAAAGCTGGTGTTACAATTTGTGAACAGTGGATAGCAGCTTGTGACCACCTTACAGGACAACTGTGGCAGCGTTACACTCCACATCCGTGGCAAGCGGAAAAATACGCTCCTGAAGCTCTAGGCAAGCTTGCTAAACGCCTTGAAGAGGTAACACTTGGCTTCATTTTGTTCTTTATATGTTGGGAAGAAAGGGAATGCCTTCTACAATCTATATATATAAAAAGAGAAGGTCCGTGCATCGACGATCGTAGACAAAGAAACTATATGTCCAAGAACCACGAAACTCGGCAACCAAGACAACCATACCCAGAGGTACATTCGTGGCCCAAAACACCGGCCCTCACTCACTCCCTCCCAACACCCCCAAAAACGACCCCCTAAAAACCGGCAACGGACCTCCCGTCCCGGCCTCTCCGCTGCCAGCGCGAACGCTTAGAACGTTTGCGCATGGCAGCCAAAGCGCAGTGTCCCGATTCCTGTACTGCCCGCGGGGGCCTGGAAGTGCGGAGGGAGGAAAACAGCACAGGGCAGAAACATCAGCGAGGCCGCCACTCTACACCTCCCTGCGACGGTTGCTGCCCCTGTGATGGATGGGAGGAAACCTACCCTTTTACCGGGCACCTCTTCCGGAAAAAGGGCAGCTTCCCTCCAACCTCTGCCGGGATCGGAAAAAAAAACCCGGTTCCAGGAGTGAAGGAGGAGGAGAAGGCGGAGGACGAGATCCCGGCAGAGGAAGCAACAGGGAGGGGGGCCCGAAGGGGGAGCCTTCATTACGCCGTGGCCGCCTCTTCCGCCCCCTTCTCGCTCTCCTCCGCCGCCTCCCTGCTACTCCCTGAAGAGGAGGCCGAAGGGGGCCCGCACGATCTCTCTCCCTTCGGCCTCCTCTTCTGGGAGCGGAAGGGAGGCGGCGGAGGAGAGCGAGAAGGGGGCGGAAGAGGCGGCCACGGCGCCGCCGCCGTTGTAATGAAGGCTCCCCCTTCGGGCCCCCCTCCCTGTTGCTTCCTCTGCCGGGATCTCCTCCTCCGCCTTCTCCTCCTCCTCCTTCACTCCTGGAACCGGCCCTCCTTCTCCACCTCCTTCGCCGCCTCCCAAACGTTCCCGGAGGCGCCGTCCCACCTCCCTGCCACTCCCAGAAGAGGAGGCTGAAGGGAGAGAGACCGCACGGCCGGCGAAAGAGGGCAAGGAGCCGCCGGACGAGGCGGTTGTGCCGCAGCCGTCCTCCTAGCGAAGGTCCCCCTTCGGGCCCCCCTTCGACAGGGAGGATTGAAATTGTTCTCTGCATCATTGTTATGGCAGTCAACCTTCTGTGGATTAGCTTATGATATTTATGTCCTTGGATACCAGATACAGAATTGACCTCTAGGGCGGTTTTTGAAGTCTTCTTACAAGCCTTGTAGTATCTGCCAAAGCTTACAGTTTTGAGAACGTTGACTCAGTGACAGAGTGTGTGTGTGGTTTTTTTTTGCAGAGGCTTCAGTATTATAACTGTAGAAATTAACACATTCAGATTTTAATGTAGTGGAACTAGATTAATATAATTTCCATTAAATCTTATTGTTTGTTGATTTTATTTTAATGGAATGGTTTAGAACAGGGCTGTCCAACTTCTACCGGCCCGGTCACTGGTGGCCTGGGGGGCCGTAGGGTCTGCCCCCTCCCCCGGCTCCACCCCCGGCTCCAACCTCACCCCGCCCCTCCCCTGGCTCCAATTTACTTACAATTCCTAGTTGCATTATTAATTATAAAATAAATATAATATTTTACTAACATTAAATGCAGGGGGCATTCAAAAGGGGCATGCATACAATTAAATATAATATTTTACTAACATTAAATGCAGGGGGGGGCATTCAAAAGGGGCATGCATACAATTAAATATAATATTTTACTAACATTAAATGCAGGGGGCATTCAAATACACAATTACATAATAATATAAAGGTTAGCCTACCTTCCCAAACGCGCGGGATCCAGGAGCAGCCGGAGCACGAGCAGAAGCGACGACCGAGCGAGGCAGCAACCGGGAAGGTACAAATCACGTCTGCGTGGGCCGCAGGGATTAAGTAGCCGAGATTTCGGCAACAGGAGTATCGCGAGACTACGGAAGCCACATGGGATTTCGCTCTCAACGCAGGCGAGATTTCGCGTGAGAGCAAAATCCCATGTGGCTTCCGTAGTCTCGCGATACTTGCTCCGAAACCCGAAAGTGGGTAATTTTTAAAAATATTTTAATTTAATTAATTTTTTTATTTTTATTTTTTATTAAAAAGCTTAGGGGGCCGTAGGGAAGGGGCTGGGGGCCGTATATGACCCCCGGGCCGCCAGTTGGACAGCCCTGGTTTAGAAAGCTCTTCTTTGTGGCTTTCTATCCAGATATTTGGCAAACTACGTACTCTTGGGGATGGGTTCATAACTTCAGTTGACCGATTTTCTCTTTTTTGGTCCGTAGGTGCTCTCTATTAGAACTCTTCATGAGAAACTGACCTATTTTTTGCCAACTGGTGAACAGCAGGCCCTGCACCTTGCCCAGGTGTTTGAGCCTTTTGCTGGTTTGAATCCTGTGCATTATAATCCCTACACAGAGGTATAACATATACACTTATATGTTTTCTTTTCTTGCATTTGATAGAATTTTGATGGAAATGTACAAAATTAATACATATCCTTTGTCTATAGCCCTTGTGGAAAGCAGCTGTACGTCAGTATGAACGAATTATTGCTCCGGCCGAACAAAAAATAGCAAGCAAAATGAAAACGTTTATTTCAGAAATTCAAGATAGCCCACAACAGGTAAACTTAAAAGAAAAATCACTGGCATTAGTTGACAATTATATGCACAACCCCTGTTATTAATATGCCTAACTTGAATCTTTGTTAGGTGTTCCATAGGAGAAGCATAAGTACGCCTTCAAAGGTCATGTTGCCTTTCAGCTGCTGTGTTGGATTCAACAGTCATTATCTATCCAAGAGAGAAAATACTGTGAAACTTTAGGAAAATGCCATTGATAACCTTTTGAAAAACACCTTTTGGAGAAGAGACAAATACCCTTTAGAGTAGAATTTTCTCTTGTGGTATACAACCAGATATTTATTTTTATTATTATTTATTTACTTCATTTATATTCCGCCCTTATCCCCCCACAGGGGACTCAGCAGATCACAATGCACATATACAGGCAAACATTCAATGCCATCTCTCGGCATTACTTCGCGAACGAAGATTCTTAGGAAGGACTCATCCCACGCTTTTTACAAGTGTGTTGATGACTAAAAAGGCCAATCTTGGATAGGCAAGTTCGGTTGCAGAAAGCACAGCAGAAAGTCTCCTTGGGTGATGTTGTTTCCAAGTTGTGGTTCTTTCTGCGTTGTCGTTTATCTTCGAGACCCATTTGGCGTGTCTTCTCGAAAGAGGCCGCAGCATTGCAGATAGTGCGTCTCCATGCCTCCCGATGTGAGGCCAGGGTGGACCATTGTTTGTGATCAATCTGGCCGAGACGGAGATGTTGTTTCAGGGAGTCCTTATATCTCTTTCTGGGGCGCCTCTCTTGCGCTGGCCTGTGCCGAGTTCACCATAGAGTAGTATCTTTGGGAGGCAGTGGTCCTCCATGCTAGAGACGTGCCCTGCCCAGCGCAGCTGTGTTCTCAATAGCATGGCCTCAACGCTGGTGATCCCTGCTTGCTCAAGGACAGCAACATTAGTCACATAGTCAGTCCAGTGTATATTTAGGATTGTGCGAAGACAGCGCTGATGAAAGCGTTCGAGGAGTCGTAGGTATTGGCGATAGGTGACCCATGTTTCAGACCCATATAGGAGAATAGACAGTACAATAGCTCTGTACATACTGATTTTGGTGCTTTGCCTCAGGTGCTTGTTGCTCCAGACTCTTTTGTGCCATAGACATACAACATATATAGACAGACAACGAGCTACACAATTGGTAGAGAGCTCACCCTGACCCGGGCAGACCTCGAATTCATTACCTTCTGGTCAGTAGAGATCTTATGCAGCTGACTCCTAGCCAGCTGCGCCACATTTCCGGTGCCATATAATTATGCAAGGCAATGCTCTCAGTTGTTAGACTGAATAACCCGTTATCTCTGATCTGTTAGGAAAACAAAGATTTGCCAGTGTCTAAAAACAGAGCTTTAGAAGTGTTTTTCAGTGCCCACAAATATATACTTTCCCATTAAAAAAACTTGTTTTATATAATGCATGCAAGAGAAAATAAATGAAGTAGACCTTGATAAAAAGAACATACTTGGTTTATTCACAACCTTCATGTGTTCATCATACATAGGCACAAAAATGTATTCGTCCAGTTTCAAATATCTTTGAGGTGGTTCCCTGTGCCAGCCAGCCACGGCATCTCTTTTGCAACAAAACAGCTATCAACAGGTCAGATAGTCCGAGGGAGAGAGAGAGAGAGAGAGGAGAGAGAGAGCATTTGGTCTGCAGCCTCTTTTATAACTTCTTAGGAACCTTAGAGCAGTGTTTCCCAACCTTTTTTGAGCTGTGGCACACCTGGTCCGCCCCCCTTTCGGCCCAGGCCCCTCCCTCTTTCCTGCTTGGCTGCCTGGCTTCTCGGGGGCGATGGAGGCGCAACCCGGTGCTCCTGCAGGAGCACCGGGTTGCGCCTCCATCGCCCCCCGAGAAGCCAGGCAGCCAAGCAGGAAAGAGGGAGGGGGGCCGGGGCCGAAAGAGGGAGGGGCCTGGGCCCCCGACCCCACTCTGCGCCCGCCTCTGCCTGGCTGCCTGGCTTCTCGGGGGGCGATGGAGGCGCAGACCTGAGTGATCAATAACCGATATCCAGAAAAGTGCTGTTTCCTGGTGTCACCACGCCGTGTGGATTGCAGCTGCACCAGGACACAGCGCTTTTCTGGATATCGGTTATTGATCACTCAGGTCTGCGCCTCCATCGCCCCCGAGAAGCCAGGCAGCCAGGCAGAGGCGGGCGCAGAGTGAGGTCGAGGCCGGGCCTTCTCCTCCTCCCGCGCCGCAGAGCAAGGCCAGCACCAGGTCTCGTGGGAAGAAGGCCTCGAAGGCGGCGCAGTGGTGGCGGGCGTAGGCCTCGAGCACTTGCCGCCCCACCTGCTGCTGGAAAGGGTCGGGCCCTTGCAGGATTTATTTTATTTATTTATTTCAGGATTTTACCCCGCTCTTCTCAACCCCCGAGGGGGGACTCAGAGCGGCTTACAGTAAGGCACAATTCAATGCCCACACAGTAACAATATAAAACCCCAGAACCCTTCAACAATTAAAATACATACGCATTCATTCCAGATTAAAACAATGTTCTGTCCATAAAAACATTGACCCTATTCATCCACTTTCCATTACAATCCCATCTAACATGCTGCCTTGTGCTGGTGTGCAAACGCCTTGTCCCACAGCCAAGATTTTACTTTTTTCCTGAATGCCAGGAGGGATGAGGTGGATCATACATCGATAGGGAGCGCATTCCACAGGCGGGGAGCCACCACCGAGAAGGCCCTCTCCCTCGCCCCCACCAGCCGCATTTGAGAAGTAGGCGGGAGCAAGGGCAGGGCCTCCCCGGATGATCTTAGATTACGAGTGGGACGTAGCGGCTGATGCGTTCGGACAAGTAAGCTGGGCCAGAACCGTATAGAGCTTTAAAGGTCAAAACCAGCACTTTGAATTGAACTTGGAAGTGGACAGGCAGCCAGTGGAGCTGACACAACAGGGGGGTGGTATGCTCCCTGTATGTAGCTCCCGTTAGTAATCTGGCTGCCGTCCGCTGGACTAATTGCAATTTCCGAACTGTCTTCAAAGGCAGCCCCACGTAGAGTGCGTTGCAGTAATCTATTCGGGATGTGACCAGAGCGTGGACGACCGTAGCCAGATCAGACTTCCCAAGGTACGGGCGCAGCTGGCACACAAGTCTTAACTGTGCAAAAGCTCCCCTGGCCACCGCCCAGACCTGGGGTTCCAGGCTCAGCGATGAGTCCAGGATCACTCCCAGGCTGCGAACCTGCTTCTTCAGGGGGAGTGTAACCCCATCCAACACAAGCTGTAACCCTATGCTCTGTTCGGCCTTTCGACTGACCAGGAGGACCTCTGTGTTGTCTGGATTAAGTTTCAATTTGCTAGCCCTCATCCAGTCCGACACAGCGGCCAGGCATCGGTTCAAAGTCTGGACAGCCTCCTTAGTGACAGGTGGGAAGGAGTGACAGATCTGGACGTCATCTGCGTACAGATAACACCTTACTCCGAAACTCCGAATGATCTCTCCCAGCGGTTTCATGTAGATGTTAAATAACATCAGGGACAGTACTGAACCCTGAAGGACTCCACAAGACAACGGTTTTGGGGTCGAACAGGTGTCACCCAGTAATACCTTCTGGGTACGACCCTCCAGGAAGGATTGGAGTCACTGCAAAGCAGTACCCCCAAGCCCCATATCTGCAAGGCGACCCAGAAGGATACCGTGGTCAACAGTATCGAAAGCCGCTGAGAGGTCCAGCAGAACCAACAGGGACACACTCCCCCTGTCAAGTTCCCGGCGTAGATCATCTACCAAGGCAACCAAGGCTGTTTCAGTATCATGTCCCGGCCTAAAGCCAGACTGTGGCGGATCAAGATAATCAGTGTCTACCAAGAACCCCTGGAGTTGTGAGGCCACCACACGTTCCATGACTTTGCCCAAAAAGGGGAGATTGGAAACTGGCCGATAGTTCACTAATTGATTAAAGGATGAGCCGGGTGCTGAGCTCGAACATGGCCCGGCACTGTGGCTCGTTCGGCGGCGCCTCCGCAGACTTGTAATTTGCAGAGAGAGGGGGGAAGGGGGAAGGCTTTCTCGCGGCACAGCAGCAAATCCTAAACGGCACTCTAGTGTGCCGGGGAACAGCGGTTGGGAAACACTGCCATAGAGTAAAGGAAGCTGCATACAGGAAACAGTAAGCAACAGGATCATAGATAAGCATTACTAGAGGAGGCTTAATGAAGGTTGTCATTTCCTACAGAAATATTGTTTCTTGTCTCCTCTTGTCCAGTATGTGAGCAGTGGCATTATCCTGAGTGAAGGAGTAAAGCTCCATTGTCTCTCTCTAATCCAGCTCATGCGGCTGCTGATGAGTGAGAGAGAATCCAAGAGGCATTACTCGTGACCTGAAAGATCAGTCCCAGTCCTTACGTAGCTCTAACGTGGAAAAGGGGGGGATAATAATTAAGGGGGCTATTAGCTCGCAGAACGGTAGACTGCTCATTGTTGTGGGAGGTTTTTGATTACATTGTGCAACTCTTAGCTCTGTTTTGTAGATGGAAGACATTGCAAAAAGCTATTTCCCAACTCCTTCAGGAATATAAGCCTCTGGGGAAATGAGTTTCCTGCCACGACTGCATGCTTAGGGGATGGATCTGAGAAGGAAATTAAGATAGCTAATTGAACAACTCCTTTTATTGTCTTTGTTGCTACGTATTTACTGATTTTTAGCTGCTTTTCAAGGTTGCAGTTGATCACCAATGTTGCCATGATTTTTGTTTAGTTCTAATGTGTTTCTCTGTTAATTGCTTTGAGGTCTCTGTTGTGCCAAAATGTTAACAGGAAAAAGAAATAAAACTCTTGCTGCCTTTATAACATATTTGCTAAAGCTGTTGCTCTAGCATTGAACTTTACTTTACTTTGTTAGGTCAAACAAGCATTTCAATTGCAGACATTGCAGAGCTGTTCAGCAGTGGAACTCTCTGCCCCAGAGTGTGGTGGAGCTTCCTTCTTTGAAACAGAGGCTGGACGGCCATCTGTTGGGGGTGCTTTGAATGCAGTTTTCCTGCTTCTTGGTAGAATGGAGTTGGACTGAATGGCCCACACTGTCAGAATAGCATTAGTAGCTCACAGAATGTCTCAGCCCCCTTTACACTCAGTGTGATAAAAACACAAAAAAATTACACACGAGTCTTTTGCTTTAAGTAGAAACAAAAATATAGTTCTATTCACTGTAGATCAAAAAACACAAAGCAAAACAGAAGAGTTGTTGTCACCAATATACGGTTCTTTCTCCATTGTCGTTTCTCTTTAAGACCCATTCGCCGTGTCTTCTCGAAAGAGGCCGCAGCATTGCGGATAGTGCGTCTCCATGCCTCCCGATGTGAGGCCAGGGTGGACCATTGTTGGTGATCAATCTGGCCGAGGCTGAGATGTTGTTTCAGGGAGTTCTTGTATCTCTTTTTGTGGGCGCCTCTCTTGCGCTGACCCGTGGCGAGTTCACCGTAGAGTAGTATCTTTGGGAGGCGGTGGTCCTCCATCCTAGAGACATGCCCTGCCCAGCGCAGCCATGTTCTCAATAGCATGGCCTCAATGCTGGTGATCCCTGCTTGCTCAAGGACAGCAATATTAGTCACATAGTCGGTCCAGTGTATATTTAGGATTGTGCGAAGACAGCGCTGATGAAAGCGTTCGAGGAGTCGTAGGTGTTGGCGATAGGTGACCCATGTTTCAGACCCATAGAGGAGAATAGACAGTACGATCGCTCTGTACACACTGATTTTGGTGCTTTGCCTCAGGTGTTTGTTGCTCCAGACTCTATTGTGAAGTCTTCCAAATGCACCATATGCCTTTGATAATCTGTGATCTATCTGTTTGTTAATCTTGGCGTCTGAAGAGATGATGCTTCCCAGGTAGGTAAACTGCTGAACAGACGTAAGCACAGATGTGCCTATGCTGACGTGGGGATGATGGTGTTCTTCCTGTGGTGTGGGCTGGTAGAGGACTTCCGTTTTCTTCAGGCTGACTTCCAGCCCAAACAGGTCTGCAGCTGTTGCAAAGCAGGATGTTAGGCCCTGCAGGGCTGCTTCTGAATGGCCAACAAGGGCAGCATCATCAGCTTCAGTTTCAGGATGCTGCGTAACCGCTCCTAGCAACAACCAAAGGTTTCTTCAGCTCAAATGAGCCACCAAGCTAAGCTAAATGCAAAGCTCAAAACTTGCAAACCTAGTGCCTTGTTATATGCAGAAACAAAAAAACAGCAATTATCTTGTGGCAGCTGTAACAGAAAAGGTTCTGATCCTCCCTGTTACTTAGAAAAAGCCTGTTGTAAACCTCTAGTAGCAGCGCAGGAGGTCTCTTCCAACTCTATAATTCTATGACATAATCATTTTGAATACTAGTCTCATTTGCTGTTTTTGTTTTGTGGTCCTTTTTATATATTTTTAGCTACTTCAGGCATTTCAGAAATACAAGGAGTTAGTAAGACGTCCAAGCATTAGCAAAGAATTGCTTTTAGAAAGAGAAACATTACTGGCAAAACTTCAAGACTCGATCAAAGGTAGGTATATATGACATTATGACATTTTTTCTAAGATAATTTAAGTTACTTCGACCCCATGAACATTACCATATGGTCAACGTAGACTCGTATAATGTAGTTCAGTGTAGTTAACCTGCATTATATGATTCTACACTGATCAAACAATGCAGTTTGAAACTGTGTTATATGGCTGTGTAGATGGGATCTTTGCTTTTCTTAAAAATACGCAAGCCTTCTTTCACTCATTCATGGGTCATTGGGACTATAGTACCTTCACTCTTATCAAAACTTTCTTTTCTCTAAGCAGAGTGCTTAGTCTGTCCAGGGAGAACCTAAGAAACATGGACTCTTTGTGTTCTCTCTGCTGTGGCGTGGCTCCTGGGCTTTTGAATGCCAAGGGAGTAGAGGAGCCTGGTGCTGCTTTTATGTTCTTCCAGGACAGATCATGCTCCTGCCTTTTGCTGTCTGTTTAGAGAAAGAGACAGGCCCAGATTAACACTTTTTTGCGCCCTAGGCCACACTTTGGAATTACGCCCCCCTCCCCCCCAAACACCACTCAGACCACACTTGGCTGGCTTTCGCCATGGTGCCTCCGGAGCAGAAGAGAAAGGCGAGTAGGCAACATCCCGCCACCTCCAAGGTCCCCATGCATTCCCACCCGCTGGAAAGCTCAGCTGTGCTCTGAAGGTTTCCTCAGGAGTCGGGAGGCTTGGGGAGAACGCAGAGGGTGCAAACTCGCTCCAAAGTCGCGCACGAGAGAGAGAGTGTGCGTGAGAGAGAGAGAGCGCGCGACAGAGCGTGTGCGTGAGAGAGAGAGTGCGCGAGTGAGCGAGAGAGTGCAAGAGAGAGAGAGAGCGCGATATGGAGCAGAGACTTTGCCAGGAGAAGGAGTGAGGAGGGGCATGAAAAAGGGGGAAAGAGGGGGGGTTGGTCCGTGATCTGTGCCCCTGCCCTCGTTGGCCTTATGGGTAATCCGGGCATGGAAGGAGATGATTCCTTTTTGATACTACTGTAGCTTAACTTAATACTGTATCTCAACTTTTTATCAAAAAAGAAACCATTCCCTTCTCAGAGATGGGCAGATACATTTTTTCCGAATGCCTGGGTGGAAAATGCTGGTGGTGATGGAGACCAGAGGTGGCCCTTAGGCAGTACTGGCACTTTCTCCTCTCTGTGAGAGGGCTCTTGGTTTATCCATAGGTCATATTAAAATAGATAATTTGGGACCCAAAAACATTCCCTTGGCACCCAAGTTTGACTTATGTACAAGGATATTTATGGAGGCTCTTGCAGTTTCTTGCACTATTAAATATTCTGTCGGGGTACTTTGAATGCGATTTTCCTGCTTCTTGGCAGGGGGTTGGACTGGATGGCCCATGAGGTCTCTTCCAACTCTATGATTCTATGATTCTTTTGCACCAGGTGTATTTAGATTATAGAGACTCTAAAAGTTTGACAATCTAAGCATGTTAGAAGGCGTCAAAGTCTGTTTTTCATTCAAATAAAATTCTGTAGAACACATACTATTTATTGCAGGACATGTGAAATTTATTTATTTATTTATTTATTTATTATTTCGATTTATATCCCACCCTTCCCAAAAAGGCTCAGGGTGGTTCAGAACAATGAATACACAACACAACGTAGTTAAAAACAGAATAAAAGCAGATTAGGACCAGAATGGAAAGCACAACCTTAGAGATTAAACACCTGGCGGAAACGGGGTGGTCTTGCAGGTCCTCCTGAAGGCCTGTCACTCCGTTATTGCTCGTGCCTCTGCCGGGAGGGCGTTCCACAGGGTAGACGCCACTACAGAAAAGGTGCGCTGCTGAGTCGATAACAATCAGCAAATCTTCAGTGATGGAACCTTCAGTAGGTTTTGGTCCATGGGCCGTAGTGGTGTCTGGGGAATGTGCAGGGAGAGGCGGTCCTTCAGATACACTGGCCCCAGACCATGCAAGGCCTTAAAGGTTAATACCAGCACTTTGAAGGCAACCTGGTACTCGATGGTAAGCCAGTGCAAACACTGGAGGACTGGTGTGATGTGGCATGTTAGTGTCACTCCTGCCAGCAGTCGAGCCACAGCGTTTTGCACCATCTTCAGTTTCTGGATTACTGACAAAGGAAGGCCAATGTAAAGGGCGTTACAGTAGTCCAATCTCGAGATGACTGTGGCCTGGATTACCACGGTTAGGTCATCACCAGATAGGTAGGGCGCCAGCCGCCTCGCCTGGTGCAGATGGAAAAACACTGCTCTGCTCACGGTGGAGACCTGAGCCTCCATCGTCAGCAGATGGTCCAGTTGGACCCCCAGGCTTTTAACCAGCGGTGACTGAGTAACCACCTCACTGTCCATGATTGGCAGCCGGGCTCCCCCCCGGGATGACCCAGCCACAGGACCTCCATCTTCGACGGGTTCACCTTCAACCTGCTAGCCCGTAGCCACCCAGTCACGGCTTCCAGGCGCTGATGGAAATAATCGGGTACAGAGTCCGGCCGGCCTTCCATCCTCAGCACCAGCTGGGTGTCATCAGCGTACTGATGACACCAGACCGAAACTACGCACCAGCTGGGCAAGTGGACGCATATAGATGTTAAATAATAGAGGAGAAAGGATAGCCCCTTGGGGAACCCCACAATTAAGGGGGACCCTTTCCGAGTCCATCCCTCCCCTCTCCACCCGTTGTCCCCAATCTTGGAGAAAGGAGGACACCCATTTAAGAGCGGACCCCCTCATACTTACTGTGCTGAATATTAAAATAAAATGTCAGTGTTTTCTAGAGCTGTTTGGAGTATTCCTTAATGTTTTGCTTGATACACTTCTGCAGATTATCAGTCGGACTTTGAGACACGGTGTCACGGCACTCCGGGTGATGCATCAGGGCCACTTTCTGGCAAAAATCTTTCTGAAGTGGTAAACAATATTGTTTGGGTGCGACAGCTACAATTGAAGGTGCCATTTTTAATTTCCTTAGGGCTTGTTTCTTAAATCCATTCCTGCTTGTACAGGGAGCAGTCTGCAAATTAGGCCTGGTTATGTTTTTCGTTATCCTCTGAAAGTCGTTATAAATTCATTTAAAAATTAATATTGAACCATTATCGACCCACTGTAAGCAACCCGGAAGTAAATGACCTAAATCGAAGCCACTGCCGCCATTTTTTCGTAAAGACTTCCGCATTTTGGAAAGGGGTTTCCCTTCCCTGGCTTTCCCTTTCATCGCCAGAGAACGGCCCCGTTCAGATCCTGGAGTAAGACTTGGACTCGAGGGTTGATTCTGAGCTGGCACGGGGGCGTGGAGGGCATGCACTCCACCCCTCCTTGCCAACTTAGAATCAACCCGCATTAGAAATATCGCGGGTTGATTCTGAGCTAGCGAGGGGGCGTGGAGGTGGGAATCCCCTGCGCACTGCGCATGCATGGGCGCCATTAACGAAATAGTAATGAATTTCGTTATTAAATACGGCTCGATTCCAAAACAGAGCCGGAAAATTGCGCAAGAGTATCACTTTCGAAACGGAAGCGGTTCCTCCTCCCCCCCCCTGAGTTTTTTTTGGATCAACCACCCCTACTGCAAATGCATCCTAAAGAAAAGTTGGTGTCAGGGTCCCTTCGTTAAGATGGAACAGAGTTCCAGATAGCAGTGAATGGCCTGTTGAACAACTATGTGCTTGGAAGAGTGTGTATGTAAAATAGGCATTCAGATTTTCAGGAATAGCTGTGGATGTTCCACAGGACCCAGAATAGCACCTAGTAGGAGATTAGCAGCCTAACTATGCACATAATTCATCTGTACATTATATGCTTTTGCTGTCAGCACCCCAACTGTATGTGTCTTGATATTCTATCGTTCAAGGTGGGCTGATTAGATTTCAGTCTCTGCTCCCTGCATGAAAATACAGTCTCCTGCAAATAACAGAGAGTCTATATCTTTGATGTTTTGTGGTGCTTGGTTTTGTTACTGGAAGTGACGGTTGTTTGTCTTTTTAAGGTTGATGATGCCATTAAGATTGCAGAGGCCCTGCTTTCGGATCTGTCTGGATTTCAGAATTTCAGACGAACTGCAGATGATCTTCTAGAGCAATTTAAAGTATATGAGCAAGAACAATTTGATGACTGGTCCAGGGAGATTCAGTCAAGTTTGTCAAACCCAAAGTCTGGCATTTGGTAAGAATAAAATGTTGCTTTTGGCAAGAACCTTTTAGACATGATGAGTAATTTCCTAGCAGCTCACCTCCTTGCTTCTATTGGAGTGTGTTATCAGTTATATTCTGCTATGGAGATATAGGACAAGGCCCCAGAAGAGGGAGGTTCTGTCCTCCACCGCCATTGTTGCCTCGGGGGAGCTGCTTCGCAGAAGCCCCTCTTGGTCAGCGGGAAAGTTTCCTGCCGACCAGCCGGGTGGCCAATGGCCTGCTGGCCACGCCTCATCAGGAGAGGCCAGAGTTGGCCTCTCCCTCCTCCCGGGCAACCCCTTTTAAGGCTGCCCCATACGCCCCGGCAGTCACTTTGCCTGAACCGGCTGACCCATCCCACCCACCCTGCATTCGGTTTGTGCTTGGTTTACTGTTAGCTTGTTTTGTTAGCATGTCCTGGTCAACCATTGCTTTGTTGATTGTCATGGTGCTATCTGTCACAACTCCTTGTTGGCGTGGGCATGGGCCCTGGATCTGGCCTGGTATCCCCCCTTAGCGGAAGTGGGGAACACCTGTTGGTCACAGGGGTGCCGAGTTACGTTGGCCCGGTATTGTGCCGGCAGCACCCTGGGCCTGTTTATCGGTATCGGACAGCAGTGGGCTGCCTGGTCTTGATCCAGGACCCATGCATGGCTGCCAACCCTTTGTTCCTGTTATCAATAAACGAGTTGTGGCCAATGTTTATCCCAAAAAACCTTGTGGCTGCAGGAGGTGTATGCCTATATTAGTGCTATGATTAAGAATGAAAGAACTCACCCTTTCAGTGGTTAATTCCAGTATTTTTGAAAATGATTAATTTTTAAATAGATGTTAAGAAAATATACTGTAACTTTTAGGATAACCTAATAGCTAGTAATTTAATTGCCTTGTTTTAGCATACAGGCCAGCAGTCCCGTTATGGAACTTGACCATTCTGACGGAGCGTTAAAAATACATTATTCAGATCGTTTGGTGACCCTCCTGAGAGAAGTGCGCCAGTTATCTGCCCTCGGCTTTGTTATTCCGGCCAAAATACAGCAAGCTACAAATACTGCCCAAAAATTCTGCAAACAAGCCGTGATTCTGAAACAGGTATATCTATCTTGAAGGACAAGTTTTGACTGTACTGGATGCTGTCAACGTGATGGATGAATTCCATAATGCTGTTATGCATTCTTTTGATAATGTAGAATTCCAAGACACACAGCTTTACTAGTCTGGAATATGAGTATGCAGAGGGAACCTTTAGCACTGACTGGGGAAAGAAGTTGGTTGTATGAGCTTTCATGGATTTAAGTCTGCAAATGCTTCTGCTACCAATGTATGCCTCTCGGTTCAAAAGGTGTTGCAAGATCCTTTTGTTTGATAATGTAATGTGTGATACATTTTCTTTGCATTTCTACTTAATTTACATTTATTTATTATTTATTTAAGAGCCTTATATGCTTCAAAGTTGGTTTATAATTGCCAGTTCCCTGTCGTGGTCCCTGTGAATATATACATATGGTAAATATGTCATGAACCGAGATGTTCTGGTTATTCTTTTGCTCAAGGGGACAAATGCGACGGGATAGTTAATGACGTGCAAATAGACAAGAGAAGACCAAATTTGGATTTAAACACTATGCATGTGACATTTTTAAAAATATATATAAGTTGCAACAATCACGTTTGAGCATAAAAGCATAAAAAGGAATACAATGCAATAAATCAGGTTAATATACAAATATTAAAAAGAAACATAAAATCACATTAAACATTTAAACCCTTAAACCACAATCACTCTAAGTATAATATAAAAAATTGATTCAAAAGAAACTAATCACCTTAAAAATTTGATTTGAGTAAAGCACAGCAGCATTTAATCAGCAATTAGCAGCATTTCTTAAGGACATGCATACCTTAAACACACACACACACAGCAAGCAATCACAAGCTCACACATACACACACGCACATATGTTGCAGTCATACCTTCAAAGCATCTTAAGAGCATTCATACCTTACACATACGCATGCACACACAGACATTCATATTGCATTCATTCTGCATCCATACTTACATACATACACTGAGGTAGATGGTGTCGCTTTCCCCAAGTCCATGGCTAGGTGATTTGGGATGAGGTATTCTCCCCCCCGTCTGGACCAGAGAACCAACAACCTAGTGGCGAAACCTGGGATCTTATATTAATTCCTCCACTTTCCCTCTATCCGTAGTCAAGACTGACAGTTATTAATTTGATCCCATTCTTGTTATTACTCCATTGTTTGAAGCCAATAGCATGTCGGCCACTCTCTGTTCATGCTTAGGTTTTTCTGTAACTTCTTCTCAAGCTTGAGTGGTTTCCAAGATAAAGGAAAACCCCGCTTCTCTCTGCCAAGTCCTCAGGCCCTCCCCTACTAGCATGCATTGCAGATCTCCATGTTTCTCTGGCCTATCTAACACAACTTTGGTTCACATACTTCAGCCATACACATTCACACATATCATGCTATCCTCACAATTCCTGCGCAAAGAGTTCGGAAACTTTTAGAGAGATAATATCACTTTAAATGGTAGCCCCGCCCATTCCCCGCTGTTGCCATGCCTCGGTCCTTCAAGCTGCTCATTGCGGTGGAGTAAAGGATCTGGGGGTGGCAGCCCCTCCCACTTGCTATATATACCCAAGGGGAGTGGGCGGGGCTACTATTTAAAGTGATATTATCTCTCTAAAATATTCCGAACTATCTGTGCAGGCGCAGGCATTACCATATGTACAAATTCACAGGTGACCACTCAGGGAACTACAGTTACAGATAAGCAACCAATAATTACATGGAATCATGTGCAATTATAGCTAAGCTCTCAAAAAGTGAGGACAATTTTAAAGTATCCAAATGACTTATTACAACTGTACTATATACTGAGGAATTTAAAGTAAAATTTATACATAGTACCAGGATCTCAAATCATAAATGTGATGGCCTAATTCTATTATTCATTTGCATCACAAAGCATATCCATGCCTTAAAATGTCATAGTACAAATAGCTCTTTGTTTAAGTTGCTTGTTGTTGTTGTAATTAATACCTTTGCCTTAAATTGTTTTCATTGACTACAACTGAGACACTATGACCAATACATGGTATCTAGTAGGCCTGGGTAATCATGGTTCTAAAACAGGCCTGGGCAAACTTCTGCCCTCCAGGTGTTTTGGACTTCAACTCCCACAATTCCTAACAGCCTACCGGCTGTTAGAAATTATGGGAGTTGGAGTCCAAAACATCTGGAGGGCTGAAGTTTGCCCAGGTCTGTTCTAAATGGTTCTAAAGTACTTACAAAACTAAAGTTCTGGTGGTGAGCACTAGGTGGCGCTGGTGCTTTGCTTCTACAAAACTGTTGCTAAAGTTCTAAATGGTGAACACTAGGTGGTTCTGTCTTAAAATGCCAATTGAAATAATAAAAAGTTTTGAAAGTTCTGGTGAGTTCTGAAATTTCAGAACACCAGAAAACTTAGCAAAACTTAGAAGCAATAAATGGCCACCTAGTGGGTTCTGTCTTAAAAATAGAAGCAAATAATGAACTAATAACCAGAAGTTTTGAAAGTTTTGTTAGAGTTCTGAAATAGTGTTACCACCAGAACTTTAGCAACACTGTAGAAGCAAAGCACCAGCGCCACCTAGTGTTCACCACCAGAACTTTAGCAACACTGTAGAAGCAAAGCACCAGCGCCACACTAGTGTTCACCACCACCAGCGCTTGTTCACCATCAACACTGTAGCAACAAAGCACCAGCGCCACCTAGTGTTCACCACCAGAACTTTAGCAACACTGTAGAAGCAAAGCACCAGCGCCACCTAGTGTTTACCACCAGAACTTTAGCAACACTGTAGAAGCAAAGCACCAGCGCCACCTAGTGTTCACCACCAGAACTTTAGCAACACTGTAGTGCCCTCCTGTAATTTTGCAAGTTGTTGAATGCTTTGGAAAAAAAGGAATGTTGTTTTCTGAAACATACTGTTTATTAAGAACTCCTATATGTTTAGGTGCATCTGGGAACTGTTTTTATTTTGATATTTGTTTTGTTATTGCCTTTCTTTGGTAGTTTTTGCCACTTGATCATCATATTATTAACTTGCTAAGGATTAGATTCAGCCTGTAAATAAATACCAAGCTCCAATGAAGTCAGTCTCACTTTCTTCAGAGCACGTGTGCACAGGCTTGCATTTGAATTGTTTCTTTGATATGTAATTGAAAAGCTTAGTAATCTGTGAAATAACAACCAAGGGAAAGTCTGTTTAATTTAAGCACGGTGGCTATGCATAAATAGCTTCATGTCCCATTTCTTTTCACAGGTGGCACATTTTTACAACAGTATTGATCAGCAAATGATTCCAAGCCAGAAGCCGATGATGCTGCAGTCTGCTTTAGCGTTTGAGCAGATAATTAAAGTAATCCCCTTTCTTAAACTAATTCAGCATGTTATTACTCTTATGTTCCTGGTGATTCAAGGGTTTCGTTGTTTTATATATTTTCTCAGCTTTGTCTCTTGATAATGATGTTCTTGACCGCGTCGCATGTTACTTTCAGAAGGCATGCGATGAAATTATTACCTTTAGTGTATGACTCAAGGCTTTTGAGGAAGAAGCATGCACAACTGGTTTTTTCCCCTGACAATCATATCTCCTTTTAGTTAGCCTTGCTTGCTCCTTAGGGGGAAAATGTGCTAATATAGAGTTTTAAACTTCCATTGGGGAATGCATATTCACCCAGTTCTGGAGTCACTGTTCATAGGACAGTTCAGTTGACTCCTCAGTCACACTTCTTGTGTCTAGTCAAACTGGGGATAATCATTGTTGACTTTGTATTATAATATAATATCCTCTCCATTGGGGCCCCCTTGTTGTGGGGGAGAGGCTTGTGTACCCTAATGAAGTTGTGAGCTATGCTGGCGGTGGCATAATATCCACCGGTAGGGCCTCCCATGCCAGACAGGTCACAACCGAAGGGTCTGACAAAGAGTGTCAATGGGCAGGATGGGCTCTCTAGCCTTTTGGCAACCATCCTAAGAAAAGGAAAACTCTAAATTCAAACCTGGGCAGATGGTGCTCGTCTAACCCTGTAAGGTCAACCATCTAAGAGAAGGAAACTCAAATCAAACCTACGACCTGAGTACCTCACTGCCACCGTCCCAGCTTGCTAGGCCCCGGCAGACGAACCTTTGGTTTAAAGCAGGGGTGCTCATTAGGTAGATTGCGATCTACTGGTAGATCGCGTAGGGCATCCTGGTAGATCGCAGGTAGGGCGGGAGAAAGGCTCAGTCCCACCCCACAGGCTCCCAACGCCGCCCAAGTGCTGCCGGCTGTGGGTTATCTGAGGTCCTTTCCACACAGTTGAATAAAATCCCATGTTATCTGCTTTGAATCAGATTATATGGTAGTGTGGACTCAAAAAACCCAGTTCAAAGCAGATATTGTGTTATATGTTTCACATTTTTGTAGAGGGTAGGTAGATCATTTTGACTTGGTTGTTTTATAAGTAGCTCGCATGCTGAAAAAGTGTGAGCAGCCCTGGTTTAAAGGCTGAGGCCAGTTCTGTGTACGCTGCGCTCCACCAGAAAAATCCATTTCACAGGCTCGAAGGACACATCCAACCTCCGAAAAAGCATCAACACGCTTGTAGAGAGCATGGGATGAGTCCTTCCTAAGTATCTTCGTTTACGAAGTAATGCCAGAGATTATAATATATGGGGGAAAGGCTCCTTTTGAAAATAAAGGTCTGGCAGGGAGCTTATTTGATTTGGAAAATTTAAATACAGGCAGTCTCTGAGTTACAAACATCTGACTTACAAGCGACTCCTAGTTAAGAATGGGGACTAGACAATAGGAAGTGAGAGAAATGTATAATAATAATATTAATAATAATAATAATCTTTATTTATACCCTGCCCCCATCTCCCCAATGGGGATTCGGGGCGGCTCACATGAAGCCAAGCCCAAACAACAAATTACAATAAAATAAAATCAACAACAAACACAATAAAAATACATACAGTACATTTTTTTAAAAAAAAACAACTAGATATCTAAAATCACAAAGACAGGGCGAGATAAGCGGAATAGCATCCTTTACGGGGAAAAACATCCTTCATGGGGAAGGGAGGATGGACTCCAAGAACGGGGGCATTGAGGAGAGCGATGGTAGAAATTAGCTACTCTCCGAAGACACAGCGGAAAAGCCAGGTTTTTAGGTGCTTTTTTGAAGGTCTCCAGAGTGGGGGGCTTTACTAATCTTTCTGGGCAAGGAATTCCAGACTCAGGGGGCCACAGAGGAGAAGGCCGTCTCCCTTGTGCCCACCAGGCGAGTCTGTGAGACTGGCAGGGGCAACAGGAGGGCCTCCCCCGAGGAGCGGAGGGTTCGAACAGGTTCATGGAGGGAGATCTGGTCACGAAGGTAGGCGGGTCCCAAAGCATTTAGGGCTTTATAGGTGATCACCTGCACCTTGAATTGGGACCGGAAAATAAATGGCAGCCAGTGCAGTTCTTTAAACAGGGGGGGGGGGTTACTGCCCCCTGTAACTTGCTCCCTGTAATGTATCCCTAGGAAGGGAAATTCACTCCTGAAACAGTTCTCATGGGGAAAAAGGTGTCTCAGCTGAAGCTTTATCACCAATCTTTGTTTCCACAACAAGCCACATTTTTTATAATCCAATTATCACAGGGACAGAAAGTGAGTTGAAATCTGAACAGGGGCACAGACAGCAAAACAAATACCTATTGTATCCAGAAGTTAAATATAAATATATTTGGCTGGAGTTACACTTTGTAAGTGTACCTGCTCCAACTTACAAACAAATACAATGGAAGAACAAATCTACAGAACCCATCTTGTTTGCAACTTGGAGACTGCCTGCAATGGTGATATTGGAACATTTCCTTCAGTCTTGACCAGACCAGGCCTGGGCAAACTTTGGCCCTCCAGGTGTTTTGGACTTCAACTCCCACAATTCCTAACAGCCTACTGGCTGTTAGGAATTGTGGGAGTTGAAGTCCAAAACACCTGGAGGGCCGAAGTTTGCCCAGGCCTTGTCTAGAGATTTGTATGAACCCATTTTTTTCTCTATCTTTTTGTCAGTTCAGTTGTAAAGATTTTTTTTTTAAAAAAATTGAACCCTGGTTTTGGGGAAAATATTGGGGTATAAATCAAGTTGATAATTGTATGGGGTCCATGGGAATCTTACTCTCTTTTATGAACTTGAGAGAATTACATGTTTGTCCCTTCTCCGTGCATTTTCTTTCCCTTGGCAGCATTCAAAAGCCGAAGGACAGATAACATGGGACAATCCCAAAGAGCTGGAAGCGTATATCAAGAAGCTTCAAAATGCAGCAGAGCGGCTTGCCACAGAAAATAGAAAATTGAGGAAATGGCACACTAATTTTACAGAAAAGGTGTGTTTGAATGACTTATATTAATGAGCTCCTTTCATTCTCTGGATGGTGCAGAGGAGCAATTAAAAAGTCATGTGGGTTGTGTCCTCACTGTTATCCAGGCCTGGATTACCCATAAAGCCACCCTAGGCCATGGCCTAGGGGCGCAAGCCAAGGGGGGCGCAGTTCAAATGGATAAAAAAAATTGTTGAAACAAAACCGCAGCGCCCGGCATGGAGATGACTCTCTCTCTCTCGCGGGGGAGGGCGGGGGGAGAGTTCTGTGAGAGGGCGGGGGAGGAGGGAATGGCGACCTCGCCATCGCCCCCACCCCCTTGTCAAGGAAGGAGGGCGCGAGGAGGAGGAGGCAGAGGGAAGCCCCGGGGCCGCTGCTGGGCATGCGGCACCCAGGAACATGGTGGAGGAGGCAGAGGCGCTTGCGCCCTCCTGCTGCTCATGCCCGGCAGTGGCCCTGGGGGCGGGGCATCCCTCCTCGCGCTTGCCTTCCTTGAGTCAAGGAAGGAGGGTGCGCTGCGAGGGCCCGGGGACTTCCCTTCCTTCCTCCTTCCCCCTCCTTCCTTGACTCAAGGAAGGAGGGCGTGCGGCGCCATGAGGATAAGGAGGTGGAGGGAAGCCCTGCCCCCACTGCTGGCCCCGGGGGTGGGGCTTCCCTCCTCCTCCTCGCGCTCTCCTTCCTTGACTCAAGGAAGGAGGGCGCGTGGCGCCGCGAGGAGGAGGAGGTGGGGGTGCGGTAGAGGTTGGTTTGGGGTGCAATTCCAAAATGTGGCCTAGGGCGCCAAAAAGTTAATCTGGAGGGAAGCCCCGCCCCCGGGGCCAGCAGTGAGGGCGGGGCTTCCCTCCGCCTCGTGCTCTCCTTCCTTGAGTCAAGGAAGGAGGGCGCGCGGCGCCGTGAGGAGGAGGAGGTGGGGGAAGCCCCACCCCCACTGCCGGCCCCGGGGGCGGGGCTTCCCTCCGCCTCCTCCTCTCACCCTCCTTCCTTGACTCAAGGAAGGAGGGTGCATGGTGCCACGAGGAGGAAGGTGGGGGGGGGTACAGTAGAGGTTGGTTTGGGGGCGCAATTCCAAAATGTGGCCTAGGGCGCCAAAAGGGGTTAATCCGGGCCTGCTGTTATCGCACTACGTTTTACTAACTGAAATGAAAGCAGAACTGTGAACTCTTGTCTCTTGAAGGAGGATAAGGACAGTCTACTTATTCTGTGGATTCTTCCTCTGCATATTCAAGACTGTGGTGTTTATGGGGAACTCCAATAACTCAAGCTAGCATTTTTGCCATTGTCTCCGGAGAGCAGGGTTTGAATCCCTGCTCAACCATGGAAACTCACTGGGGGAATCATACTCTTAGCCTCAGAGGAAGGGAAAAGCAAGCCCTCTCTGAACAAATCTCTCTAAGACCCCGTTATATAACCTTAGGGTCATCATAAGCCCCCCCCCCAAAAGAACCCCCAGTGACTCATTCTTTATACTTTGTTAGTGACCACCTTTAACATTCTTTGTATTCTGCTCAATAGGTGGTTGGCCTGATGAATATTGATCTGCTTCGGCAACAGCAGCGCTGGAAAGATGGTTTGCAGGAACTCCGAGGAGTTTTTTCCACCCTGGAGACACAGGCATTACTTTATTACTACCTCCACTTTTAATAAAATACCACAGGATATTGAGCTATAGATATGTAAAAAATGAAGATATAGAGCTTTTGTTTCATACTGCATAAACGAGCCAAGTATATTAAGTATTTCCTGTTTGCTGAAGGGCGAGCTGCCTCATGTTCTGGGAATGTGGCGCAGCTGGCTGGGTGTCAGCTGCATAAGATCTCTACTGACCAGAAGGTCATGAGTTCGAGGCCTGCCCGGGTCGGGGTGAGCTTTCGACCAATTTGTGTAGCTTGTTGTCGACCCGAAAGACTTGCATCTGTCAAGTAGGAAATTTAGGTACCACTTTGTGGGGAGGCTAAATTTAACTGATTTACGAGGCCATAAAATCTCCAGGAAGTACACAAAAAGAATGAATGAATGAATGCAACAGTTCCCCCTGGTGGCCAGAAGCAGGAATGTTAAATTGCCTCTATGTCTGTCTATATATGTTGTATGTCAATGGCATTGAATGTTTGCCTGTATATATGTGCATTGTGATCCACCCTGAGTCCCCTGCGGGGTGAGAAGGGCGAAATATATATGATATAAATAAATAAATAAATAAACGTTCCGCTATCTGGAACAGAATGGCACATGGAGGCACATTGGAGAGCTTTCTCGTCTGTATTGCACCACTTAAGTCAGGCCTGGGCAAACTGGCAAACAGGCCTGGGAATCCAAAACAGGTGTTTTGGACTCCAACTCCCACAATTCCTAACAGCCTACTGGCTGTTAGGAATTGTGGGAGTTGGAGTCCAAAACACCTGGAGGGCCGAAGTTTGCCCAGGCCTGACTTAAGGACTGTCTTCTCCCTTGTGACCTGACAGACGTCAACACAATCATTACTTTGACTGATTGGTATACAGTAGGTGGGGTTAGAATTAGTTTAATAAGACTGTTTTCCTAAAGTGTGTTCCTATGACGAATTGTATTGACAGTTAACAGTGTGTAACATGTTCTCATGGTCAAATTATAGGGATTCCATTCACATGATATGAAGGCATGGAGACAACACTGGAACCATCAGCTGTACAAAGCTCTGGAACATCAGTACCAAATGGGTTTGGAGGCACTGAATGAAAATTTGCCAGAAATCAACATCGATCTAACTTACAAGTAAGACATTTCTCCCAATTGGTATAACAAAGAATAATGCATATATTTACTTACATGGAATCATGGAATCAGAGAGATGGGAGAGGTCACAAGAGTTCTCCAATGCATCCTACTACAGGAGTGCACACCTTAAAGGACTAGTTGCAATCACACAATTCCAGAGTGTGTGATTTAAAGATCAAAAGTTTTAATATGTGTATTGAAAATGTATCACTTTTCCATTTGTTATAGATGATATATATGAATGTTTAAATACTTTAAGGCAGTGTTTTTCAACCTTTTTTGAGCCGCAGCACATTTTTTTACATTTACAAAATCCTGGGGCACACCACCAACCAAAATGAGACAAAATGACACTCTAACACAGTAATACATATAGTTAATATGTTTTTAAATGTATTTATACACTCACTTAGTGTGAAACCTGGGGCTATGATCCCAAATTGCCACTGTCACTTGACGCGCAACTGCAGCAATAACTCTAACTTTATTTACTTAGCCGCGTCTGAGCGAATCCAAGATGGCGCGACCATAGCACTCTCACGTCACTTCTTAGGTGACACGAGAGTGCTATGGTTCCATTTCTTAAAGGGATAGATGCACCTTATAGTTTATATATGAATGAAGTTTGAAAATAATTTCCCACGCCACACCTGATGATCTCTCACGGCACACTAGTGTTCCGCGGCACATTGGTTGAAAATCACTGCTTTAATTAATGTAAATAAGTGTAATGGAAGTGAACAATTAGATGTAATAACCATAGTTATGTACATTGCCTTTTTGCCAACCTCTGCACCCTGCCTTCAAAATATTAGATATTGGTCAAGACTTAATATACTAGCCATAACTCCATTATCCCTACCTTCCCTCCTTCTTTCTTTATTGACTTGTATACTCCCCCCCTTGTATGTGTGTGAAAAAATGGAAATATCTAACATATTGAAAGTGAGAAAAAATGTATTTTTAAATGATTTTTCAGGCAAGGGAGACTGCAATTTAAGCCTCCTTTTGAAGAAGTGCGAGCGAGATATTACAGAGAAATGAAGAGATTCATCTCTATTCCTAACCAGTTTAAAGGTGTGAGTGAGACAGATGAAGAGTCAATTTTTTGTGTCATGACTGAACGAAACGCAAGTGGATTTCTCACCACCTTCAGTAAAGCAGAGGACCTCTTCCGAAGACTGGCAGAGGTTGCAGACCAATTCAAGGTGCACAAAATGTTTATTTCAGCATTCACTTAGATTAATTTGGGCTCATGTTAAGACATTTTACTTAATGTCAGAGTCTTGTTGCACTCCATATAGCAATTGCATTTACTTTATGACTGCTGACAACGTATTTGCAATCTGTAGCATTTTCGAGATGAACAGGACAAGATTAACTACAGTTTATAATGATAGGAGTTCATGTAGTGTTGTGAAGCAGACGCCAATTAAAGCCAAGCCCAGATGTAAAAGGGGGTAACAAAAGGTTTATTATACAAGGAATGGGAATGGGACTAAAAAAAATTAGCCTAACCGGCAAAACCCCACAAAAACCCAGGGAAAGCCCAAAAAATCACTGCAGGAGAATCCAAAACAAACTCAGGATGTCCTCTGTGACGTCCTTCGTGGGATGATCCAAAAGCGTAGTCTGTAACCAGTTTGGAGTCAAGGGCAGGAGAATGACGGAGGAAACGAGGAGACAGTCCAAGGTCCAACAGGAGCTAAATGTATAGGGACAACACATATTGTAATCCCCATAAATCACATTGTCAACCTCCCTCCATTGAAATACAATACCAGTCTTGCAGCTTGAAACTCACGAAAGGTCCAGTGGAGTTCAACCCCCGCCACTAGGAATACACGGCTGTAGCTGGACAGAATACAGAACATTGAAACCAACCCACCCCCCTTTCCCAACTACAGCAGCAGCAGCATCTCAGCCCAAAAAGGTGGCAGAGTAAAAACCTTAACTCACGAGTAAACTGGATCAGGAACACGATGCAAGATAACAGGATGTCAAGATAACAGGATACCAAGATAACAGGATACCAGACACAACTCCTTGCCCGCCGCAAGGAGTCATTTCCCAAGCCCACAATTAAAGCCCTAAAGATCAGACTCGCCCGAAGAACACTCCCCTGGATCAGGCGATGCAGCTGCTTCCCTCTCTGCAGCTGACACCCTTTGTGAGTCTCTCTAGGCCCCCCCAGCTTTTCTCAAAACTTGGTGCTTCTCAGTCATTCCCAGAAGTTTCAGAGGGCCAGTCTTTGTCACTGTCAAATCCCATAAACGTATCACTACTGGAGTCAGCATTACACACATCCCTAACATCCTTTACCAAGCTCCAATCTAGCTCGGTATCACTCTCTTCTGACTCCAGTTCCTCATCTCTGTGAAAGCCCTCAAAGGATTCAGAATCTGTGGGAGACGTAAGTATCTGCCGAATTCTCTTCCTTAGTTCTAACCCCTCATTGCTGGAATTGCTTGCATTCCTTTTTCTGCCTGCTCCAGCGTTTGAAGTACTATCAGCCCCTCCCAATTGCATACTACTCTCAGACGCTTTTGACTCAGCGTCTTCTGCAGCTCTACTATCAGGCAACTTGTAGTGAAGAACAAGATTGTTAAGATACAAGTGTGTAGAGTTCATAGTTTTTTGCTTCTCTATTTGAAAGGGTACGGTGTAGCAAAGAGAGTATGCTGACTAACTAAAGTAAGCAATGTTTCTCTTGTTTCCATTACAAAACATGAATGCCAAAGGAGTGGGTTATAATCGGACAAGTGGATATGGAAGCTCTAGTGGAAAATCATCTTTTCACTGAACAGGACTGGGAAAAAGATTTCAAAGCCCTAAAAGTGAGAGGAAAAGAAGTGGAACGCCTTCCAAGGTAGTAGAAAGATTATGAATGAGTAGAAGAATTGTACATTGAGAAGTATAAAGTCTTAATAAATAATCTAAAGGTCCTTGTATATATTAGTAGAGAGTCTAAACATGGTTGAAAGCTTGTTGGAAAAGCCAGGTCTTTAATTGTGTGTGTAAGTTTGGAGGGTGGGGGCTAGCCTGATCTCCCTTGGAAGGGCATTCCAAAGCTGGGGAGCCATCGCCAAGGAGGAAGGCCCTCTCTTTTGTCCCCACCAACCGCACTTGAGATGGAGGTGGGACTGAGAGGAGGGCCTCCCTGGTAGATCGTCAAGCCCATTCTGGCTCATAGAAGGAAATGTGGTCTCAAAGGTTGGTTGGACTCGAAGTGTATAGGGCTTTATAGGTAATAACCTGCACTTTGAATTGGGTCCAGAAACTCACCGGCACCCAGTAGAACTGCTTTAGTAGGGGCATGGTGTGTTCCCTATAACCAGCTCCAGTTAGTAATCCGATTGTCACAGCAAAACCATGTTATTGTGTTGTGACATTGAATTATTGCCAACTGTAAACCGCCCTGAGTCGCCCTTGGGCTGAGAAGGGCGGTATAAAAATGCCGTAAACAAATAAAAAATAATAAATTTAATTGCTGAGTGTGAGACATGTTCAAAGTTAATCTTAAACGTTAAATGTTGAATATGGAATATAATTAATTTGTGGTTTTAATTTTTTTTAAGCACTGTGAAAGTAGATTGCATAATAGTAAACTGCAACCCTGTGAAGTCTGTGATCGATGATCTTATCCAGAAGTTGTATGATACTCTTGTGATGACTCTAAGAAAGTCCATACAAGGTAACCTTCAAAAGAGAGCAAGCTTCTTAAGCTGTAGAACATAGTAATAAACACTTTACTCACATTCCCTCCTTGAAGATCTGTTTTTTTGTCTAGCACAGTTTTTCCCAACCGCTGTGCACACCACTGTTCCGTGAGGGATAATCTGGGGTGCCACGAAAACGTCTCCCCCTCTTTCTACCCCCTCCTGCCTGCTGCTGCTTGGGGGAGGAGGAGGAAGGGCCGGGCGTCAGCAGCAAAGAAGAAGGCGCTGGGGCGCCGCGGTTTGGAAGCAGCCAGGGCCCGAGATGCATCTCCTCCATTTCCTTGCGGGGAGCCTTTCTCCCGGTTCGCGGCTCCACCAAGCCCGGCAGAGCCGCAAACCGGGAGAACGGCTCCCCGCAGGGCCCTGCCCCTCCCTCCTCCCCCTCCTCTGGTGCACGCGAAACTGCTCTCGGCCTCCCTCTACCTGTGTATTTTCCCCAAACTCCATCTGTGTTCATTTTTGGGCATATTGAGTATTCATGCCAAGTTTGGTCCTGATCCAACATTGTTTGAGTCCAGAGTGCTCTATGGATGTAGGTGAACTACAACTCCAAAACTCAAGGTCAATTAACTATATGTATTACTGTGTTAGAGTGGCATTTTGTGTCATTTTGGTTGGTGGTGTGCCCCAGGATTTTTTAAATGTTAAAAGTGTGCCTCGGCTCAAAAAAGGTTGGGAAACACTGGTCTAGCATGTTGTTTTAGTTTTTTTGGTTCAAGAGGGTGAGGTTTCAGAACACAGGCCAAGACATTAACATGACTGTGTTCACTTTCTTCTTGATCGCGCAGTAGTTGAAACTGGATGGGAAACAATTCAAGCTAGCCTCTTTGACTGAGTAGCTCCCAAAAGTCAAGCAAAGGGCAATATGTCATTGGCAGACTTCTTGCTTTACGGTCACTGACTTGTTTTCTATTCTTCTCCTTAATCTCTGCTAGTATAAATTATGCTGGGAGGAACATGGCTATAAACACTTCTTAATTCTGGTTGGGAAGCTCATCACACTTTTATTGGCAATTATGCACAGCGTAACATCAATTATACTTTCTTTTTTTAAAAAAAAAAAAATTAAGAGCACTTTTTTCAACCCAAGGATTGAATTTAATTTCAGAAGATTTGTTGGGTATTTTATTCTGTTTGTGGGGTTGTTTTTTTTTTTTTTTTACAGAATGGGGAGGTAGTAGAAAAGCTAGAACCAGAAAAACCTCTCCGCACTAACCCTTGTTCTTGGTTGTTCACTAATTCTTGATAATATCCCTATATTGGGAAAATGGATATATAGACTACATATATTGTCCTTTGTAGATGCTTGCTTTGTAACGTCCATTCGTGTAAGCGATCATTATCTATAGCTCCTTCTCCGGCTTAGGTGCCTTCAGATGTGTTGAGCTGCAGTTCATATCATAGATCCCTTCCCGTCCGGTTTCCGTACGGGGCATGGGACGGAGACGGTCTTGGTTTCCATCACAGATCAGCTACATTGCCAGCTTGACCAAGGCGGATCGGCACTGCTTGTGTTATTGGACCTCACAGCAGCGTTTGATACAGTCAATTATGATCTTTTGACGCACTGCCTGGCCGTGGTTGGAGTGAGGGGGACAGCCTTAAATTGGCTGTCCTCTTTCCTCCACAATCGAAAACAGCGAGTGCTCTGGGGGGGGGGGGACTGGCCTCTGGGGGTTTCCTTCTATCTTGCGGGGTTCCCCAGGGAGCCATCCTCTCCCCCTTGTTATTTAACTTCTACATGTGACCACTCGCTCAACTGGTGCGTAGCTTCGGGCTTGAGTGCCACCAGTACGCTGATGACACTCAGCTCATTCTGAGGATGGAGGGCTGGATGGAATCCGTACCCAATAATGTCCATCTCTGCCTTGAAGCCGTTACTGGATGGTTGTGGGCCAGCAGGTTGAAGGTGAATCCAGTGAAGACGGAGATCCTGTGGCTGGGCCGTCCGGGCGATAGGGACATCCAACTGCCGACCCTGGATGGCGAGGCATTATGCCCGTCATCAGCAGTAAAAAGCCTGGAAGTCATCTTGGACCCTCTGCTGTCAATGGAGGCCCAGGTCTCCAGTGTCAGCAGAACTGTGTTTTTCCATCTTCGTCAGGCGAGGCGTCTGGCTCCCTATCTGTCCCGGAACGACCTGGCCACGGTAATCCCAGCCACGGTCATCTCAAGGCTTGACTACTGTAATGCTCTTTACATTGGCCTGCCCTTGACTCTGATCCGGAAGCTTAAACTAGTGCAGAATGCCACTGCCCGACTTCTCGCAGGGGAGCCTGCGAGTTGTCGTATAACACCAATACTCCGGGATCTGCACTGGTTGCCAATTGAATTCCGGATTACTTTCAAGGTGTTAGTTCTTACTTTCAAGGCCTTGCATGGTCTGGGGCCAGTGCACTTAAGGGATCGCCTAATCCCATATAATCCCCCCGAGATCATTAAGGTCAGAGGATCAGAATCCCTTAGACGTTTTTTTATGAAACTTGTAAAATATACCAATAAAAACTATTTTTTAAAAAAGAATCTCTTAGACGTCCCTAGCTTAAGATCTTTTCGCCTAACGACAACTAGGCGAAGGGCATTTTCAATCATTGCCCCGGTGTTGTGGAACTCCTTGCCACCTGAGACTCGCGCCCTGCATAATGTGATCTCCTTTCGCAGGGCATGTAAGACTCATCTCTTCAGGCAGGCTTTTGATTAATGCGGGGAATTTCTTAAATTTCTTTCTATTGATAATGTTTTATTCTGCTATTTTAAATGTTTTATTCTGTTTGCTATGTGAACCGCGCCGAGCCTCCAGGAGTGGCGGTCAAAAATTGAAATAAATAAATAAATAAATATCAATCTCAATCAGCATGGCCATAATTCAGAGATGGTGGGAGTCACCAGCCAAAGTAACTGAAGGACTATTGTTTGGGGAAGGTTGCTACATAAGTTGTTAATAATTCCTTGCCATTGTAATATTTTTACCCCCCCCCCCCACACATCTAATAAGATTGTGTTTCCTGTTTATTTCTGTATAGGCCATGTACATGATATTAATTCATTTATCACTGATGCCATGAAAACTTTGGTAACAAGACCCCAAACTGTGGATGAAATCACAGAAGATAATTTGAAATATAACACCCTGAAAGAAAAAAAAGGAGAGGTAATTTTAAAAATATATAACGAAAATGATATTATTCGGCCACACTCTTTAGCTGGAAACCTGGGTTTCTTGCTCTCTTCACACACGAGGCAGTGGCAGTCGCTGGTTTTTGCAAACTGAGATTCCCCTGCTCTCCACTTGTGCTGGATTGCTGTATTTGTCTTTGTATACTGTATATATTTTTTATTTCTTGTTGTTGTACATTAAAATGACAATTGGTTTCAGAAATATAATATTGTGACATCTCCAGAGGTTATATATTGCTGTCTGCATAGGATTATATATAGGGTTTCCAAAAGACTACTTTGCTGTAAAGGTGATACTTGGTGATTATGAGTTACCGTAAGCACCCACTTCTACTTTTCTGGCTGGCATTGAAATTTATTAGCTCAGCAGTGCTGAAAACTCTGAAGTAAATTATGTAGTGCTTTTGTGAGCCGCCTCAAGTCCCTTTGGGTGATGGTAGCAGGGTATACACAAAGTTTTATTGTTATTTTATTATTATATGTTATAGTGGTGTATTTTTAATATTTATACCTTTTGTATCAAATTATAATTAGTCAGCTGTAGGGGTGGATATCTCTGGTTTAAAATACTTTGAAAGCCGTTATTTTTTCGCATTTGAAATTATTTCTACCATATATTGATCCTCGGGGTCCAACCCAGAAGAGAATTTTCAAAACCGAACTCAGGATCGCCATTTTTCTAAAGGTCACATTATAGGTCTTTTCCCCCGTCTCAGTTCTCAACTCGCGAGAGGAGACTGGAGGGCAGCAGCACCCGCCTTTCTCCTCTCACCAGCTGACAGCTGAAGTGGGCTCTTTATTCCCATCGGGGGGGTGCGCCTCCCCAGGAGGGACAAGGCTTGTCTCCTCCCACGGGGAGGAGGAAGGGGTCCTCCCCACGTGCATGGGAATAATGCATGGGACAAGGCATCCTCCCTGCTCCTCCCAGCTGACAGGCATCATACATTATATATAATGCGCGATGCTTCTGAGCGCGGGGGAGGAAAGAAGGGAGAGCAAGCCCTCCGTTCTAGCCTCCCAGCTGGCATAATGAATAAAAACGAAAATTCGTTAGTAATTACGTTTCAATTATGAAAATTATTTCAAATTTTTGGGAATAATTTCTAGAACGACCCAGCAAGCGAAATCCCCCCCCCCACGAGTTTAGAATCAATTTTTTATGGATCAACCACCCCTAGTCAACTGTTCTGAGATTTTTCCAACAGCATGTTGTACTTTTGAATACATATCAAAAATGGTTGACATGAACTGATTTTTCTATAAGTACGTTTAATTAAACAGATGGATTAGAAATGATTCCACTTTTTATTCAAAATATTTTTGTTTTGACAGTTGGAAGATGTTCTGTATAAGGATATAGGGTGCATATATATATATATATATATATATATATACTCTGTATATATGGATGAAGGATATATTTATAGAGAAAAACAAATTTCTTGCATTTCTTTGATAGCTATACTTACATAAAATGTCTTTCTTTAGGTTTTTTCCTTCTTTCAAGAAGCAGAAGGTAAAAACAAGCTTCTGAGGACAGTAGCTGGCGGGGGCATTGAAGCTATCGGCAATCTAAGAGCGAAATTGGATAAATTTGAATTAATGATGGAGAGTCATCAGCTTATGGTTAAAGAGCAGGTAATTCGATTTAAATTGCAAATAGTAAAGGCCAAGTTTTCTCTTGACATTAAGTGTAGTCGTGTCCGACTCTGGAGGGTGGCACTCATCTCCATTTCTAAGCTGAAGAGCCAGCGTTGTCCCTAGACACCTCCTAAATCATGTGGGCAGCATGACTGCATGGAGTGCTGTTACCTTGCTGCAGAAACAGTACCTATTGATCTACTCACATTTGCATGTTTTTGAAGTGCTAGGTTGGCAGAAGCTGGGCCTAGCAGTGGGAGCTCACCTCGCTTCCTGGATTCGAACTGCTGACCAGCTCAACGGTTTAACCCGCTGCACCGCGAGGGGGCCCCTGATGGTGCAAATAGTTTTCCCCATATACGCTGCCTTTTGAAAATGTCCATGAACAACTTTTGAAACTGTAATGGGATGGTGTAAAACATATTCTTTGTTTTTTAGATTGAAGTGATGAAAAGTAACGTGAAGTTACGTGTGAATACCTACATTCAAGAACTGGAGAAATTCAAAGCTCGTTGGGACCAGTTAAAACCTAGTGACGATATCATTGAAAGTGGACATCATGATCTTCTGCAGAAAAGTGCCGAGACTATAAAGGAAAAGAAAATTGAGTTTGATGAGCTTGAAGATACCAAACAAAAATTAATGTACGTCTGTTTTGAGTTGTACATATTAGTGAATATAGGAAAGGAAAGTTTGCCTCACAGGCTATGTTTTGACCTCAGGATCCTTTTTGAGGTTTCACTTCTGAATCTTATTGAAGACTGAAAAGGAAAGGCGCGAGCCATCTCCCTTCTGAGCCATTAGTTATTTATTTATTATTTCAATTTATATACTACCCTTCCCAGGAGGCTCAGGGTGGTTCACAACAACGAACAACACAATCACAGCATAATTAAAACATAAAAACGGATTAAGACCAGAGTGGAATATACAGCCTTAGAGATTAAACGCCTGTCGAAAAAGATTGATCTTATAGGCCCTCCGGAAGGCCTGTAGACCAGTTATTGATCAGGGCTTCTCTGGGAGGGCGTTCCAGAGAGTAAGCGCTACTACAGAAAAAGTGCGCTACCGTGTCGATGACAAACGGCAGACCTTAAGTGATGGAACCTCCAATAGGTTTTGATCCATGGACCGTAGTGGTCTCTGGGGAGTGTGCAGGGAGAGGGGGTCCTTCAGGTACACTGGCCCCAGGCCATGCAAGGCCTTAAAGGTTAACACCAGCACTTTGAAGGCAATCCAGTACTCGATAAGGAGCCAGTGCAAACGCTGGAGGACTGGTATGATGTGGCATGTTAGTGTCACTCCAGCCAGTAGTCGAGCTGCAGTGTTTTGTACCAGCTTAAGTTTCTGGATTACCGACAGAGGAAGGCCAATGTAAAGGGCTTTACAGTAGTGCAGTCTTGAGATGACTGTGGCCTGGATTGCCGCGGCCAGGTCGCTACTGGAAAGGTAGGGCGCCAGCTGTCTTGCCTGGCGCAGATGGAAAAACGCCGCTCTGCTCACGGTGGAGACCTGAGCCTCCATAGTCAGCAGAGGGTCCAGTTGGACCCCCAGGCTTTTGACCAGGGGTGACGGCTAACCACCTCGCCATCCATGATTGGCAACTGGAGCCCCCCCCCCCCCCCCCGGGGCGACCCAGCCACAGGACCTCCGTCTTTGACGGGTTCATCTTCAACCTGCTGGCCCATAGCCATGGCTTCCAGGCACTGATGGAAATAATCGGGTACAAAGTCCGTCCGTCCGTCCATCCTCAGCACCAACTGGGTGTCATCAGCGTACTGATGACACTTCAGACCAAAACTATGCACCAGTTGGGTCAGTGGACGCATGTAGATGTTAAATAATAGAGGAGAGAGGATAGCCCCTTGGAGGACCCCGCAATTAAGGGGGACCCTTTCTGAGCCCATCCCTCTCCTCTCCACCCGTTGTCCCCGATCATGGTGAAAGGAGGCCACCCATTTAAGGGCGGACCCCCTAACTCCCGTCATGGCTAAACGGTGGATCAATGGCGAATAGTCGACTGTGTCAAATGCTGCCGTGAGGTCCAATAACACGAGCAGCTCTGGCCCGCCTTGGTCCAACTGGCAGCGCAGCTGGTCTGTGATAGAGACCAGCACGGTCTCTGTCCCATGCCCCAAGCGGAAGCCGGACTGGAAGGGATCTAATCCGGCTGAATCGTCCAAGAACCGCTGCAGCTGTCCCCTGTCTTTATGAAAAAGGAAAGCTCTAGAATTATCTTCAGTTTTTAATCCATTCATAGTAACCACGTTGTTAAAACCTTGAATTGCTGCCTGACCAAAAAACTTAAGGGTACTTCAGAAATGCCTAGCTTCCAGTTCTACCAAGTGATTGGAGTGGAACTAACATTTTTTAAAAACTTGCCTGGATTCTTTAGTGACTTGAATGGAAATCCATGTTATCTCGATTCCGTATACCAAACGAACAATGGGATGCAAATTGTAATTGGCACGCAATGATAACATTCTTGTGCTCTTTCCCCTCAGAAATGACTGCCGCCACTTTGGATTAGAAGAGCCCGATTTCTCTTTAGCCAATGAAATCCACAAAGACATTGATTCTTGTTCAGAAGTCTGGACTCTATATGAAGAATTTCAGGAAGGTTTTCAAGAAAAGGCCAATGAAGACTGGATTACATTTAGGTGTGGTTTTATTATATTATTTATTTACGGTATATATATTCTGCTCTTCTCACCCTGCTGAAGGGGGACTGTGGTCGGATTACAGAACTCCTATACTGCAAACATTCAATGCCGATTATAGTGACACGACAGACAACAAATAGAGGCATATGTAGCCTTTCCCCATCATTTGGTATCTTTGGAGGCTGTGCTCGGTTCCGACCACAGAGGGGCGCTGCTGCTCTATCTCCTTGCTGAAAAGCTTTCTGTGTTCTTAATTTTTTCCTCCAAACACAGTGCCTAAAATACCTCCCTGTTTAATGTGGTTCCTATTCATCTACTCACCTTGCTGTTTTCAATCTGCTAGGTGGGCAAGGAGCTGGGCTGAAGGCTAGGAGCTCACCGTGACCCGGCTTCATACTGTCAACCTTTTGGTTGACAAATTTACTACAGCTGCAGCTGGTGATTAACCTGCTGTGCTAAAGCCAGATGGTTGTTTATGTTGTCTGATTATAACAGTTCCGTGAAGGCACAGGTTCGCAGTTTGGGTGTGATCCTGGACTCATCACTGAGCCTGGAACCCCAGGTATCGGCGGTGACCAGGGGAGCATTCGCACAGTTAAAACTTGTGCGCCAACAGCACTCGTACCTTGGGAAGTCTGACGTGGCCACGGTAGTCCATGCTCTGGTTACATCCCGTATAGATTACTGCAACGCCCTCTACGTGGGACTGCCTTTGAAGACTGTTTGGAAGCTTCAACTGGTTCAACAGACAGCAGCCAGGTTGATAACAGGAGCGGCACTCAGGGAGCGCACAACTCCTCTGTTGTGCCAGCTCCACTGGCTACCAGTTTGCTACCGGGCACAATTCAAAGTGCTGGCTTTAGCCTTTAAAGCCCTTAACGGTTCTCGTCCAACTTACATGTTCGAACGCATCTCCCCCTATGAACCATCAAGATGTTTAAGATCATCCGGAGAGGCTCTGCTCTCGGTCCCGCGATTGGTGGGGACGAGAGACGGCCTTTTCAGTGGTGGCTCCTCGGCTTTGGACCAACCTTCCTTATGTCATTAGATTAGCCCCCTCCCTCCTGACATTTCGCAAGAAAGCCAAGACCTGGCATTTGCAGATGTAGTATGATTATTAATTTAGACCTAAGGAACGACGCCGCTGCAATTGGAAATCAATTTAATAACGAGATGCTGATATTGTATTTAATTTTAATTGCTAATTTGTATATGATGTGATTGTGTTGGTAACTGTTGATGTGTTTATCTTGGGCAGTCCTTGCCATGTGTACACCGCCTCGAGTTGCCTTCGGGCTGAGAGGGGCGGTATAGAAGCAAAATAAATAAATAAATAAATAAATAAATAATCTTTAACTTTTTTTATGCGTCACCAACACAGGAGCAAGACCTACCTCTTTGAAGAATTCCTTTTGAGCTGGCACGACAAACTAAGAAAGATAGAGGAACACACAATTATGACGGTGAAACTGCAAAAAGAAGTTGACAAATATAAGGTAAGATGCTGAAAGAGAAATGTAACAAGTAATGAGTATTGAGATATATTTTAGAACACATAATCTGTCTTATTTTAGAAATACCTAGAGCTGGGAGGCTGCCACACATTTGTCCAAGAAAGGGATATGGGAGAGAACCAAGCAATTAACCAGTATAGTGGGATTCGGAGAGGGTGATCCCCCCCCCCCCCAATAATGTCTTCATGGAGTTAGGATGTAACTGTTTGAAATTATAACTCAAAATAATTATTTATTTATTTATTTATTTTTTAACACTTTCAAGCTCCCTGAAGTGAGGCAACAAAATACATCCCTTCAAAGTGAGGGAAAATAATAAGAGGAAAAATCTAGTAAAGTCCATGCTGCTAGTTCTCTTTACTAAAGAGGGGTATGTTCTCAAGGATGGAGTCTTATAGTAGATTTTGTTGGGAGTAAGCATCTCTGAATACATTTGGACCTGGATTGTTGTTATGATAAAAGCTTGTCCTGTGGATGATTATAATTTAAAGACAATTTTTGATGTATGTACATTTTTTCTGCTTCAGATGACACTTCCTGTTTTGAAATATGTCCGAGGCGAGCATTTGTCACCAGATCATTGGCTGGACCTCTTTCGTATTCTTGGTCTTCCTAGAGGCACTAGTCTAGAGAGACTAGTGTTTGGAGACCTCCTCAAAGTAGCAGATATCATTGTGGAAAAAGCAGCAGAACTTAAGGTATGAATGATATTTTAATCATGTATTATGACAAAAAAAATATTTGGAACAGTATTTCACTTGGTGTTTAAGATTTTAACAACTCTATTTTAGAACACAGGAAAATGATCTTCAAAAATATGATCTTTTAAAATGAATTTGGGCTGGGAACTTTTTCTTCTTCTTAATTTATCTAAATAATGGCACTTGGTGGGTTTCACATCAGTGGAGTAGAGAATTTGCTCAAGGTTTTTGCCTGAACTTTAAAGGAACTATCCCCGAATAGGTTCAAAACTGAGGAAAGTTCCTTTAAATTTTCAAATGAAATCTAAGGAAAACCATAATATTACAGAAAAAGATGAAAGACACTCAATCCATCTTAGCTCCCTTGGAAGAAGAAAAGAAGCTGAATCAATTTGTGTGGAATGAAAAAACTGCACTGGAATTATTGCTTATGTGTTTCAATGTGTAATTACTATCTTTAATAACAATGCGTAGATTTAATAACTTTCTATTCTTAAATAGAACGCTTATGAGCATGCTATCAGAGAGGCGAAAAAATTGTATTATGCCTCTCTGATAAAGTCTGCTAGCTCACTCCCAGCGAAATTGTTTGGAATCATTCGGTCCTTGACGACGGTCCCTACCGTCCCAAATAATACTGATTTGACCCCGTCAGCTGAGGTTTTCCAGAGCTTCTTTGCAGACAAGATCTCACTACTCTGCCAGGATCGCCCAGTCACGGTTGATACAGTGAGTGAACTTGAGACTCCGTGGACACTCGACGGGCCTACCTTCGACCAGTTCCAGCTGCTGGACGTAGGGGCAATCAACAAGATCATTGCTGCAACTAGACCAACATCTTGCTCCCTCGACCCGTGCCCCTCCTGGCTTGTTAGATCTTGCTGGGAGGGGTTACGTGGACCTCTGTTGAATATAGTAAACGGCTCCCTTGAGCAAGGAGTTTTTCCAGAGAGTTTTTCCAGGTCTCCACCGTGAGCAGAGCAGCGTTTTTCCATATGCGCCAGGCAAGGCGGCTGGCGCCCTACCTCTCCGGTGATGACCTGGCTACGGTAATCCAGGCCACGGTCATCTCAAGACTGGACTACTGTAATGCCCTTTACATTGGCCTTCGTTTGTTGGTAATCCGGAAACTTAAGCTGGTGCAAAATGTTGCGGCTCGACTTCTGGCTGGAGTGACACTATCATGCCACATCACGTCAGTCTTGCAGCATTTGCGCTGGCTCCCAATTGAGTGCCGGATTGCTTTCAAAGTGATGGTGCTAACCTTTAAGGCCTTGCATGGTCTGGGGCCAGTGTATCTGAAGGACCGCCTCTCCCCGCACATTCGCCAGAGACCACTACGGTCCATGGATCGAAATCTATTGGAGGTTCCATCTCTCAAGGTCTGCCGCTCATCATCGACGCGGCAGCACGCTTTTTCTGCAGTTGCACCTGTTCTCTGGAACGCCCTTCCTGAGGAGACCCGATCAATAACTGATCTGCAGGCCTTCAAGAGGGCCTGTAAGACCTACCTTTTTCGACAGGCCTTTAATCTTTAATGCTGCATAGTCCACGCTGGTTTTATGTCTTAATAAAACGTATCTGAGGGACCGTCTCGCCCTATATTGCCCACCGAGATCACTACGGTCTGAAGAGGCCAACTTATTGGCAATTCCATCTGCTAAGCTAGCTCGCTTAACATCCACCCGCCGGAGGGCGTTCTCCGTGATAGCTCCTACGCTATGGAACGCCCTCCCGGCGGAGGCCAGAGCCCTGAGGGACCTACTCCCCTTCAGACGGGCCTGCAAAACTTATTTGTTTAGGCAGGCCTTTGGGGAGTAGGCCCTTGTATATGCTCCATGGGCTGATCTATCGGCTATTGCTATTGTTTTTATTTGCTGTTTTTAATTGTCTTGGCTGTTTTAATTGTATTGCTTATTTTAACTGAGCTACATTCTTTTGTGCTCTATGTTTTATGCTGAATCTCTGGCGCTGAGCCATTAGCTTGTGAGCCTATAAATAAATATATAAATAAATAAATAAATTTTACTGTGATTGTGTTGGTTGTTGTTGTAAACCACCCTGAACCTTCTTGGGAAGGGTGGAATATAAATTGAAATAATAAATAATAAATAAATAAATAAATAAAATTTAGGTGAGTTTATTTTTTGCTCCATCTGTAGTAGGGATGAAATTCACAAATTTTCTAAATAACATGTGATTTCTTTCTGAACGAAGGATCTGAACAGTCGAGCTCATGGTGAGGTTACCATCAGAGAGGCCTTACGCGAGCTTGAGCTTTGGGGAGTTGGAGCCGTCTTCATGTTGACAGATTATGAAGATAGCCACGGCCGACTGATCAAATTGATCAAGGACTGGAAAGACATCGTCAACCAGGTTGGCGACAATCGCTGCCTCCTTCAGTCGCTAAAGGACTCTCCATATTACAAAGGATTTCAAGATAAAGTGTCCGTATGGGAGAAAAAACTTGCTGAACTGGATGAGTACCTGCAGAATTTAAACCAAATTCAAAGGAAATGGGTCTACCTGGAACCCATTTTTGGCCGTGGAGCTTTACCTAAGGAACAAGCACGCTTCAACAGAGTAGACGAAGACTTCAGGTCAGTTTTAATTTACTTCCCATCCAGGTATCTCAGGATATTAATAAGGGAGAGTGGGGGTGGCACAGAAGTATTCAGTTTAGGCAATTCCAAATTTTATTTCAAATATTTTCACATTAAGGGACATGATAAGCAGTTCTTTTTGTGGTCTTTGGGCCTCACACAAATGGGTCTTCTACCTATACAAATTCCCTAGTCAGAATGTTCTAGAGCTGAGAAGCCCCACCTTGCCTTTTATACTCAGCATGTTCTAGACCAGGCTTCTTAAATTTTTCCACTCGCAACTCCGTTCAGCCTGAGAAATGTTTACTTGATTATGGGTCTATAAATATGCAAAACAGGTATAAAACTCAAACATTTACTGAAGGTTTCGAGGACAATGTGGGGCAGACACCCAACAGGTGATTAAAGTGCTTTTGAGGACATTTGCAGGGATTGAACACAGCAGGGCGTTATTTACTTTATTCAGGGAAGGCACATTGGAACAGCCACGTCTTCAGCTGTATCAAGTACAGCTGAATCCTCTTCTGCAGCGTCCACTACAAAACAGATTCATGCAAATATCGGAAACAGCCACTAGGTGACATTTAGACAACTTTGACTGTTGCCCAATTTTTCGGGACACCAACATTTAATTTGAGGGATCCCATTTGGAGTTGGGGCCCACATTTTAAGAAACAGTGCTCTATCTCAGTGTTTTTCAACCTTTTTTGAGCCGCGGCACATTTTTTACATTTACAAAATCCTGGGATACACTACCAACCAAAATGACACAAAATGACACTCTAACACAGTAATACATATAGTTAATATGTTTTAAATGTATTTATACACTCAGTGTGAAACCTGGGCCTGTTTCGATGAACACAACATATATATGACTTCCGCTCACATACTTATACATGGCTATCATGTCTTCTCTCAGCCTTCTCTTCTTCAGGCTAAACATGCCCAGCTCTTCAAGCCCATCCTCATAGAGCTTGTTCTCCAGACCTTTGTGAAATTTCACCCTGAGTGAAACTTGCTTCCCGTGAACTATGTATGTCATGAAACTGTTATAAACAGTTCCTTGGGGGCAACTCTGGTAAAATAGTAAAAAAAAAAATTCCAAGCGGAGAGGCTCAATTTGTTTCTTGGAAACCTGTGATGCTAGGAGGGGGGAGAGTGCCAATTTCCCACAGCACACCCGATGATCGCTCACGGCACACTAGTGTGTCACGGCACACTGGTTGGGAAAAACTGCTCTATCTCATCCAAATGATTCCCTCCTCAATTTCTCTGTGTCCATTTCAAGAGCAACGTCTAGGTCTTAATCATTTTGGGAATTGGTGGTGGTGGTGGTGGTGGTGGTGGGGAGGGCAATCACTATACGAGCCTTGAAAGTTCAGAATGGTCAGGCTGTGGTCCATTCTTCCATTTCTTCACTGAGGAGACTGATTTACCCCGATAGACGTGAAAGGTGCCTATTCTCACCTTTTCTTGTTGTCGTTGTTGCTGCTTCTTCCTTTTTTTCATCAGATTTTTAATTCCTGTCCTACCAACCTAACATTATTTACACTTCTGCATATTGTCCTATATCTTAGTACTTAACAGTGATGAATTAATTGTAAGTTATGGACAGGGAGGGGCAGGCCCTGGTTAACACCTTTTTGTGCCCTAGGCCACACTTTGGAATTACGCCCCCCTTTTTTTTGTAAATATTTTTTATTGAACAGTTTTCATTTTTCCAAACATACATGATAACAATGGGGAGTAATCGGGTATGGGTAAGGAGGGGAGGAAGGGGTCCAATGGGGAATGGGGAATACATTGACTTCCGTTCTCATTTCACGCTATTCATATATTTCATTACAATAATCAATATTTTGTTCGAGGCATCCCTGATGCTCTTAATCTTCCTAGTCTATTACTGACAGTGTTCCTTTCTTTTCTTATACATTTTTCATATATTCATCAATCAAGGTCCAATCTGTCTTTATAATGCTTTTGCCATTATTCTGTCTCAACCAATACGTTAATTCATCCATGTCTTTTATTTCAATTGTTTTACATATCCACTGCTCCTTAGTGGGTATGAGGTTTTGTTTCCAAATCTTTGCAAATTCTATCCTAGCTGCGGTTGTCAGGAATATGAAGAGTTTTTCTATGTTGTCATTAACAAAAGTATCGTCTTCAATCAAGCCTAGTAAATATAATTCTGGTCTTATCTTATATTCGATTTTCAGTATTTTTTTACATTCCTCATGTATCATTTGCCAATATTCTTTCGTTTTGGGGCACGTCCACCACGTATGGAAGAAGGTGCCCTCCTGGTTCTTACATTTCCAGCACTTATTTTCTACATTTTTATACATTAAGTTTAGTTTTTGGGGGGTAATATACCAACGGTGTATCATCTTTAACCAGTTCTCCTTTAAGTCAGTCGCATAGGTAATTTTCAGGTGCTTGCACCAAATTTTTTCCCATTCCTTAAACTGAATTGGCCTCCCGATATTTTGTGCCCATTTTATCATTGATTGTTTAATTACATCCGTCTCCGTCGCCCAGTTCAACAACATGGAGTATGTTTTGGATATTATCTTCTTCTCCATTCTCAATATTAAGTCCCAGGGTCCATCAGTATCACTAAACCCTTTAGTCCTATCAATATTAAACCATTCTCTGATCTGGAAGTAGTGGAGCCATCTTACGTTACTAAATTTCCTTGCAATTTCCTCTTGAGTTTTTAATATAAAAATTCCTTCTTTCTTCATTATGATATCTTTATACTTTGGCCATTCCGTCCATCCCAGCAGCCGTCTCTGGTTTGCTTCTAAGGGTGATAACCATGTCGGAGTCTTGACATATATATATTCTTTATATTTATTCCAGACTTTCATCAGAGAGGAGCGTATAAAATGGTTACCGAAATTCTTCTCCTTTTGGGTTCCTCCATACCATAGGTAGGAGTGCCACCCCTTTCGTAGATCAAAGCCTTCCAAAATTAGAATTTTACTTTTGGTTAAGGTTATCCAATCCTTGATCCATGATAATGCACAGGCTTCATAGTAAAGCTTCAAATCTGGTAGGGCAAAGCCTCCCTTTTCTTTTTGCATGGTCATTACATTATAATTTATTCTTGGTTTCTTGCCTTTCCAAACAAAGCTCATTATGTCCTTTTTCCACTTTTTAATACTATCCATATTCCTTATTATCGGTAAATTTTGAAAGAGGTACAACATCTTTGGTAGTAAGTTCATCTTAATAGCCGCAATTCTTCCTAGTAGCGAAAGGTTTAGTTTCTTCCATTTCTCTATCTCTTCTTTTATCTTTGTCCATTGAATTGTATAGTTATTTTTAATAAGTGCAAGTTCCTTGCCGAGAGCCAGATCCCCAGATATTTAATTTTTGATGTAACTTCAATTCCTGTCATTTCTTGCAAAAAGTTTTGGCCTTGCTTATTTATGTTCTTAGTTAAGATTTTTGTCTTCTTTTTATTTAATTTGAATCCGGCCACTTCTCCATACTCCTCAATTATAAGTAACCATTCACATATGTTCTTTTTAGGATTTTCTACTATACAGATCACATCGTCCGCAAAAGCTCTTACTTCTTCACTGAGGAGACTGATTTACCCCGATAGACGTGAAAGGTGCCTTTTCTCACCTTTTCTTGTTGTCGTTGTTGCTGCTTCTTCCTTTTTTTCATCAGATTTTTAATTCCTGTCCTACCAACCTAACATTATTTACACTTCTGCATATTGTCCTATATCTTAGTACTTAACAGTGATGAATTAATTGTAAGTTATGGACAGGGAGGGGCAGGCCCTGGTTAACACCTTTTTGTGCCCTAGGCCACACTTTGGAATTACGCCCCCTTTAAGCCAACTTCTACCGCCCCCGCCCCCACCACTCAGACCCATATTTGGCTGGCTTTCGCCATGGTGCCTCCGGAGCAGAAGAGAAAGGCGAGTAGGCACCATCCCGCCACCTCCAAGGTCCCCATTCCCACCGGCTGGAAAGCTCCGCTGTGCTCTGAAGGTCTCCTCGGGAGGTTTGGGAAGAGCGCAGCGGGTGCAAACTCACTCCAAAGGCACGCACAAGAGAGAGAGAGAGAGAGAGAGAGAGAGAGAGAACAAGAGAGAGACAGCAAGAGAGAGAGAGAGAGAGAGAGCAAGAGAGAGAGCAAGAGATAGAGAGATGTCCACTTGCCGTGCGCTCCCGCAGACCGAGGGAGGATTCAGGTTGGGGTTTGTGCGGCTTTTGTTTGGCTGCTCCCGAAGGCAGAAGAGCGAGACCCCGGCCTTGATCCTTCCCTCCCTCCCACAGCTCCCTTTGGCCAAGCAGGCCGCCCCGGTTTGGTCCGAGAGTGCAGGGGCAAGCCTGGGTTGGTGTGGTCTCGTGCTGGGGACCTGGGAGAGGTCCACCCAAGCAACGCCATTTCTCTTCCCTCTTCCTCCGTCCCTCTCTTCCTTCTTTACTTTCTTTCTTTCCTCCTAGTTGCCTCCTCCTTCTCCCCTCCCTCCCACCGCCCTCTCCCGGACTCTGCCGCTTGGTTCTGGCTGCAGGAATTTACAGTCTGCTGCTGGGGGAGCCGGGCAAGTCGCCATGGAGGCAGCTTCCCCGGGAGCCAGAAGGTCAGGCCAGCCAGAGACCCGCGGGCAGCCCAGAGAGCGAGAGACTTTGCCGGGAGAAGGAGCAAGGAGGGGCATGAGAAAGGGGGAAAGAGGGGTGCGGACCAGTTATTTATTTTTTTGGTCCGTGATCTGTGCCCCTCCTCGGCATGCGCCCCTAGGCCATGGCCTATGTTGGCCTCATGGGTAATCCAGCCACGGGGAGGGGGGAGTGAAGAAGGCAGAATTGAAAAATAAAAACACAATCTCCAAACTATGCAGTGTGTCTCTGGGAGAAAAAGGAGGACTTGAGAAATATACAACCTCCAGTGAGAATAAGAAGAAGGGAGGGAGGCCGAAAATTTAAATAAATGTGGCAAAAAACAGTGAGTTCCGAGTTTTTTAAAAAAGATGAACAACACAGAAGACAAACAAAAGTGGCCAGGGAAAGCAGAATCTCCAGCAAGAATGACTAACCACCATTCTTATGTGAGTGAATTGAGAGCAGAAAGAGTGAAGAGCAAAATAGAGAAGCTTCATTTGGCAGGTTATAAAATATTTAATGGAAATAAATTGAGATACAGTAAATAAGATTGAAGAGTAAACTGCTTCTTATCAATCTGAACTGTTGCGTAATAGAAATTCAAATCTACAGTAGCAGTGAAAAGTGATTTAGAATTGCCACCTAGTGTGGTATTTAGAATATATTTTCAGTGCTACGGTATATTTAATCAAAGTGGCAGGAAGCAATGAATTTAAACATTTGATGGACAAAGCACAAGAATGCATAACAGACTTTCAGACAACAATATGACGCGTAAAACTCATGAATTACAACACTACCATAATGAATTTATTCAGAATGAGAAACAGAAACGACACCAGAGTAGTAGAACACATAAGAAAGAAAGCAAACGAAAGGCATACACAGATGGACCAGTCTAGCAATAGGAAGAGGAATTATACAAATAAATTCCAAGGGGATCAAGGAAGGACATATCGAGAAAGCATTTAAGAAGGTTTACATATCTGGCATGTTTTGATGAGGAGAGAAATTAAGATTGACAGGAGGAAATGAGGGAGTAATGAATGTTAGAAGAGGAAGATGGGTTAGGGATTTCCAAGTAACGTCATCAGTACATACAAAGTAAACAACACAAACGTAAAATGAATAAGACAATATAAGCATAAAAATCACAATAGCACATATATATTTAAAATAATCCTGTCTGTTCAAAGCAATTTAAAAAGGTCGGGCCGAGGCTAGTGCAGTTTGTAGAGGGCCTGGGAAATTAGGTGCAATGCTATAGCAGGCAACAACAATAATAGGTACAGTCTATAGCTGTTCATTTTCAGGGCCTAATAGCACCGGGAATGTGGCACAACTGGCTGGGTGTCAGCTGCATAAGATCTCTACTGACCAGAAGATTATGAGTTCGAGGCCTGCCCGGGTCGGGGTGAGCTCTCGACCAATTTGTGTAGGTCGTTGCCGACCCGAAAGACAGTTGCATCTGTCAAGTAGGAAATTTAGGTACCACTTGTGTGGGGAGGGTAAATTTAACTGATTTACGGGGCCCTAAATATCCAGGAAATACACACAAAATAATGAAGGAATGCAACAGCTCCCCCTGGTGGCCAGAAGCTGGAATGTTAAATTGCCTCTATGACTGTCTATATATGTTGTATGTCAAATGGCATTGAATGTTTGCCTGGTTATGTGCATTGTGATCCGCCCTGAGTCCCCTGCGGGGTGAGAAGGGCGGAATATAAATGATGTAAATAAAATAAATAAGTAAATAAATAGTATCATAGCAGGTGCAATGCTATAGCAGGCAACAACAATAATAGGTACAGTCTATAGCTGTTCATTTCCAGGGCCTAATAGCACCGGTAATGTGGCACAACTGGCTGGGTGTCAGCTGCATAAGATCTCTACTGACCAGAAGGTCATGAGTTCGAGGCCTAACCGGGTTGGGGTGAGCGCTTGACCATTTGTGTAGCTCATTGTCGACCTTTGCAACCCAAAAGACAATTGCATCTGTCAAGTAGGAAATTTAGGTACCACTTTGTGGGGAGGCTAAATTTAACTAATGTACAAGGCCATAAATTCTCCAGGAAGTACACAAAAAAGAATGAAGGAATGCGAGAGCTCCCCCTGGTGGCCAGAAGCTGGAATGTTAAATTGCCTCTAAGTGTCTGTCTATATATGTTGTATGTCAATGGCATTGAATGTTTGCCTGTATATGTGCATTGTGATCTGCCCTGAGTCCCCTGCGGGGTGAGAAGGGAGGAATATAAATGATGTAAATAAATAAATAAATAAATAGGAAAAAGTGACCTGGGTAATTGGTAGAAAAAGATATGGCCATATTCAACAGTATGTGGGGCTGAGCTAGAACTAGTCATTCTCAAAGGCTTGTTTAAACCACCAGGTCTTCAAGCTCTTACGAAAGGAGGGGAGGGATGGGGGCCTGTCTTATTTCTCTAGGAAGGGCGTTCCAGAGACAGGGCCACCACCGAGAAGGCCCTCTTTCTTGTCCCCACCAACCATGCTTGTGACGGTAAGTGGGAGCGAAAGGAGGGCCTCCCCGGAAGATCTTAAAGTTCTCCCTGGAAGATCTTTAAGTTCGAGCTGGGAGATGCTTAGGGAATATGGAATAAAGTTTGCAATGCTGAGCTGATAACTTAAATGTTGATTAAATTGTTTCAGTCCTTAGGAAGTATATAAGAACACTAGCTGTACCCTGCACGCGTTGCTGTGCCCTATTTAGGAGATGTGAGAAAGTCCGAGTACGTAAGGGTTGGAAATGATGTTATTTACGGTCTTGGTGGGGTCATGGCTGTGTCGTTGTGGGTTGTTCTGGTGGGTGGGATGTTGAAGTCTTGTGGAGTAGTGTGTGAGTTTTGTAGTTGGTCGCTAGAGGTAGGCATAGTGCTTTGTGTGGCTGTCATGTTGTGGGGGTGGTGTTTGTAAAGTGGAGGATTGGTGGTGTGTGTTTGGGATGGTGCTTGGAGAAGAGTGTGTGGTGTTGAGTGTGTAGTTTGTTGTTGTGAGTGTGCAGTGGTAGTGTGTTGTGGATATATGGTGTGTATGTGGGGTGTATTAGTTGGTTGTATTGTGGTGTTTTGTTTTTAGCAGTGGTATGGATGTGTTGTGTGTATGTTGTGTTGTGGGTCTCTAGAGGTAAGTTTCCCGAGTTGTGTGGTTGTCATGTTGTGGGTTTGGTGGTTGTTAAGTGAGTGAAGAAAAGGAAGGAGGGAGGAAAGGGGAGGGAGGGAAGGAAGGAAGGAAGGAAGGAGAAAATAGGGAAGGAAGGGAAGAAAGAAAGGAGGAGGAAGAGAATGGAGAGAAGGAAGAGAGAAGGAAGGAAGGAGGGAGGAAAGAAGGAGGAAAGAGAAAAGGGGGAAGGAAGGAAGGAGAAGGAAGGAGAAAAGGAAGGAGGTAGGAAAGGGGGGGAGGGAAGGAAGAAAGGAGAGAAGGAGGAAATAGGGAAGGAAGGAAGGGAAAAAAGAAAGGAGGAAGAGAATGGAGAGAAGGAAGAGGGAAGGGAGGGAGGAAAGAAGGAGGAAAGAGAAAGAAGAGAATGGAGAGAAGGAAGAGGGGGAGGGAGGAAAGAAGGAGGAAAGAGAAAAGGAGGGAAGGAAGGAAGGAAGGAAAGAGAAGGAAGGATAGAGGAAAGGGGAAGGGAGGGAGGAAGGAAAGAGGAAGGGAAGGAGGAAATAGGGAAGGAAGGGAAGAAAGAAAGAAGGAGGAAGAGAATGAAGGAGAGAAGAAAGAGGGAAGGAAGGTAGGAAGGAGGAAGGAAAGGAGGAAAGAGGGAAGGAAGGAAGGAGAAGGAGGGAGAGAATGAAGTAGAGAAGAAAGAGGGGAGGGAGGGAGGGAGGGAGGAAAGAAGGAGGAAAGAGGGAAGGAAGGAAGGAGAAGGAAGGAGGGAAGGAAGGAGAGAAGAAAGATGGGAGGAAGGGAGGAAGGAGGGAGGAAAGAAGGAGGAAAGAGGGAAGGAAGGAAGGAGAAGGAAGGAGAGAAGGAAGTAGAGAAGGAAGATGGGAAGGAGGGAGGAAAGAAGGAGGAAAGAGGGAAGGAAGGAAGGAGAAGGAAGGAGAGAAGGAAGGAGGGAGGAAAGGAAGGAAGGAAGGAGAAGGAGGGAGAGAATGAAGTAGAGAAGAAAGAGGGAAGGAAGGGAGGAAAGAAAGAGGGAAGGAGGGAAGGAAGGAGAAGGAAGGAGAGAAGGAAGGAGGGAGGAAAGGAAGGAAGGAAGGAAGGAGAAGGAGGGAGAGAATGAAGTAGAGAAGAAAGAGGGAAGGGAGGAAAGAAGGAGGAAAGATGGAAGGAAGGAGAAGGAAGGAAGGAAGGAAGGAGGGAGGGAGAGAATTAAGTTTATTTTGTGTTGTTTTGGGGGGGTGGGGGTGGGTTAGGCTGTTTAGCGGGCTTTTTGGATGTTTTGGTTGTGCGCATGCGCGTTGCTGTGTTTTGCTACAAAGGATCTTGGGAGATGTAGTCTAGTTTGGTTGGAGTGACGATGGCGTGGTTTGAGCTTGTGAGGGAGGTTTCAGGGCAAAGGTAAGGAGTTTGTGGGTTTTTGTTGCTGTTTTGGGGTGGTGGGAAGGGAAGAAGGTTGTGTTGCAGGCAGGGTAGTTTGTATGTGTATATATGTGTGTGTGTGTAGCTGTTCCCACTCTCCTGTCTTCCTGCTCTCTTTTCTTTCTTTCCCCCGTATTTTTTCTTCCCCTTCTCCTTACTCCTCCTCTCCCTTCATTCCTCTCCTTTCCTCTTTATTCTTTCTCCTCTCCTCTTTCTTTCCTCCCGTTTCCCCCTCTCCTTTCTTACTGCTGTCTCCTTCTTCCCTCTCCTTTCCCCCTCTATTCTTTTCTCTCTTCCCTCTGCCCTGTCCTTCCTTCTATCCCCTCTCGTTCCTCCCTCCTCTTTTCCTTCCTGGGCTGCTTCTCCTCCTCCTCCGCACTGAAGAAGGAAGAAGAAGGCGCGGGGCAGCGAGGAGGCGGCGATGCCCCTTGGGCTCTCTCTCTCTCTCTCTGGCGGGCTCCTCTGGGCTCCGAGGCGGGTGGCTCCTCCTGAGCTGGGCTCTCCTTCCCTTTCTCTCAGTCCCAAGGCGGCTCCGGAGCCGGGACCCTCGTCCCGCGGGGTGTGGAGGCGATGCGTGAGGGAGGGAGAGAGGGGGGACCCGGCAGAGGGAGAAGGAGGCGCGGCGGCGGTGCTGCTGCTGCTGCTGCTTGTTCTCCGAAGGGCGCCTGTGTAGGTAGATGGTGGCTGGCGGAGAGGGAAGAGGGATCCCCGGTTGTGTGGCGAAGTGTGTGGGATCAGGCCGCAGCGCTTTGTCTGCCATGTGCGAACGTTCTAAAGGTTCGTGCTGGCAGCGGAGAGGCCGGGGTGGGAGTCCCGCTGGCAATTTTTTGGGGATCGTTTTTTGGGGTGTTGGGAGGTACGTAGGGTCGGTTTTTTTGACGTTGTCTGTAGCCAGTGTAATGGTCCAGTCGGTTGTAAAGTTTGGTGTTTCTGCGAGCCATAGTTTCTTTGTCTATATACGACATTAAACGGACTTTACAAATTTATATATAGAGATAAGAAGAGCCATGCTGAATCGGGCCTCAGCCCATCTAGTCCAGCATTCTGTGTCACACAGTGGCCCACCAGTTGTACACGGGGATCTCGAGCAGAAGGGAGGGCAAAACCCTCACCTGCTCCCCCCCCACAACCAGTACCGGGGAAAATCCTGCCTGCCTCCATCAACACAGAGGTGGCACTTGGATGTCCATTTCAGTAACTGCTGATTCCCTTGGTATCCATGAATCTGTCTAATCCTGCCTTGAAACCGTCCAGGCTGACCGCTGTCACAACCTCCTCTGGAAGTGAGTTCCATAACCCAATGACCCTCTGTGGCCCTTGACCAGATACACCAATGCCATTCGAGCAGAGGCTCTGTGTTGGTACAATGCCCACTTCTGTGAAGATACATGATCACTGGATGAAAAAATTACAGTTTTTTTAATTCCAGCCTTCCCCAATGTGATACTTTCACGGTGGTTTGGGTGGCATTCCAACCATCGCGAACAAAGGGCATTGTAATGACGCTCCAATTTCGGTAAGGATCACGCGTAGATAGAAGCACGGTCCAACACGATTTTATTGCAGGTACAACACTTGTAAAGCTAAAGCACCGTCCCGCCACCCAAACACACCTTTTATACCCAAACCCCCCTCCCCTTGCCCATGCAATGTCCAGGCAGGGTTGCACCATATCCGGGTGAATCAGCAAATCCCACAGTCCAAAGGGATGTGACCTCATTAGTCTCTGAGTCAGCACTAATAGTTCAATGTCCAATGTCCGAGTCCAGAAGAGGTTGCCTCACTTCCCCTGGAGACACCTGGAAGTTACATCACTCCCAGACTGACTCAGCATAGTCCTTCAGTAACTAGAACAAAGCTCACTTCACCTCCCGGAGAACTGGGACAAAGGTCAGCACCAACTCATGGCAGGCTGGAAACCTGAACTTCTTCCAAGCTCAGATTTCCCAGATCTGACAGGCATGAGTGGTGAACGGGCTTCAGTGGGCGTGGCTGAAGCTTGTCCACCACTCATGCTCCTCCTCTGCGCGGCCTCAGCGAACAAGGGGCATGAGTGGTGAACGGGCTTTAGTGGGCGTGGCTGAAGCTTGTCCACTGCTCATGCTCCTCCTCTGCGCGGCCTCAGCGAACAAGGGGCATGAGTGGTGAACGGGCTTCAGTGGGCGTGGCTGAAGCTTGTCCACCGCTCATGCTCCTCCCCTGCACGGCCTCAGCGAACAAGGGGCATGAGTGGTGAACGGGCTTCAGTGGGCGTGGCTGAAGCTTGTCCACCGCTCATGCTCCTCCTCTGCGCGGCCTCAGCGAGCAAGGGGCATGAATGGGAAACGGGCTTCAGTGGGTGGGGCTGAAGCTTGTCCACCGCTCATGCTCCTCCTCTGCGCGGCCTCAGCGAGCAGGGGGCATGAATGGGAAACAGGCTTCAGTGGGCGTGGCTGAAGCTTGTCCACCGCTCATGCTCCTCCTCTGTGCGACCTCAGCGAGCAAGGGGCATGAATGGGAAACAGGCTTCAGTGGGCGTGGCTGAAGCTTGTCCACCGCTCATGCTCCTCCTCTGCGCGGCCTCAGCGAACAAGGGGCATGAGTGGTGAACGGGCTTCAGTGGGCGTGGCTGAAGCTTGTCCACCGCTCATGCTCCTCCTCTGCGCGGCCTCAGCGAGCAAGGGGCATGAATGGGAAACGGGCTTCAGTGGGTGGGGCTGAAGCTTGTCCACCGCTCATGCTCCTCCTCTGTGCGGCCTCAGCGAGCAAGGGGCATGAATGGAAAACGGGCTTCAGTGGGCGTGGCTGAAACTTGTCCACCGCTCATGCTCCTCCTCTGCGCGGCCTCAGCGAGCAAGGGGCATGAGTGGTGAACGGGCTTCAGTGGGTGGGGCTGAAGCCTGTCCACCGCTCATGCTCCTCCTCCTCTGCGTTGCCTCAGCAAGCGAGGGGCCAGAGTCATGGCGGAGAGCGGCCCCCCGTCCCCGGCGCCGCTCTTTGCCATGACTCCGGCCCCTCGCTCGCTGAGCCCACACAGAGGAGGAGGAGCATGAGTGGTGGATAGGCTTCAGTGGGCGGGGCTTCAGCCCATCCACCACTCATGCTCCTCCTCCTCTGGGCGGCCTCAGCGAGCGAGGGGCTGGAGTTATGGCGGAGAACGGCGCCAGGGACAGGGAATTGCCGTCTTCTCCCTCTCCCCCGCCGCCCCTTTCACCCGTGAGCCGCTACCTGTGGCAATGGGAGCGGCTGAGGCTGGCAGCGGGACCCTGGGCTGGAGCCTGGGCTTGGTGGCGGCCTGCAGCCTGCTCTACTGCCTGAGGGGGCCGTTTGCCAAATTTGGTCCAGAACCATCATTGTTTGAGTCCACAGTGCTCTCTGGATGTAGGTGAACCACAACTCCAAAACTAAAGGTCAATTAACAATATGTATTACTGTGTTAGAGTGTCATTTTGTGTCATTTTGGTTGGTGGTGTGCCCCAGGATTTTGTAAATGTTAAAAGTGTACCGCGGTTAAAAAAAGGTTGGGAAACACTGCTTTACGGTATGATTACGGTAGTTAGATATTCATATCTGACTTTCACATTTAAGCTAAACAACATGTGATGGCATTTTTTCACACCTCGCTGTTTCTTTTTAAAGATCAATATTGGTGGACATCAAGATAGACAACCGCATAATATCATTGAACCTTCGAGCAGGAATCAGAAACGCCTTGATGACTATTCTTGACCAGCTTCAGAGGTGTCAAAAATCCTTAAATGAATTCTTGGAGGTAAACTTTTTAAATCATTCCCCATGAATGGTGAGGCAACAGAAATCGAAATCTCATTGTATTGCAATGTTTGTGGAAAAATCTAGAAAAATCCTGGTCGACCCAGGGGGTCAACTTTTCACTCCCTGAGACTGTCCAGTGAAGGCCAGATGTACTCAATAGCCTTGGAATTTTGTATCTTGGTTGGAAAAACAGAAAGTGAGACTGAATTGCCTAGTAGAGAAAAGCATAGCTGGCTGGTTTCTGTATATGAGTTCTAATAGGAGATTATAATGTTTGGCTACATTTATATTACCTATATTTCCCATTTGACTATTGACCAAGACGTTATTTTCTGGTACTTGTCCTTGCGAAAACAGGGAATATGGATGTCCTGCTCGTTGTTGAGTTGTGCCATTGTTTTATTTTTGTTACTGCTGTTTTTAATTGTTTTATTATCTTGTATTTTACTGTGCCCTTTGGCTCCTGTAAGCCGCCGCGAGCCTCAGGGAGTCGGCGGCATAGAAGCCCGAATAATAAATAAATAAATAAATGTTGCAAGTATTTATAAAATGCTGTGTAGCACTTTCTAAAATGAATTATTTTAGTGTCTTGGAAATCTAGAGTTAATTATGTAGAGTGTTTCCAGAGGGCTTGAAAGAGGCAGTGGTCTCTCCATTGCTGAAGAAACCGGGATTAGATCCAACGGTCCCTTCCAATTACCGCCCGGTTTCGAATTTATCGTTCCTGGGCAAAGTGATTGAGAGGGCAGCAATGGAGCAGTTGCAGTCCTTCCTAAATGACACAGCTTAGTTAGACCCCTTCCAGTCCAGCTTCCGTTCGGGGCATGGGACGGAGACGGTTCTGGTCTCCATCTCAGACGAGCTACGCTGCCAGCTAGATCAGGGCAGATCGGCACTGCTTGTGTTATTGGATCTCTCAGCAGCGTTTGATACAGTCGATTACGATCTATTGACTCACCGTCTTGCCGGGGCCAGAGTGAGGGGGACAGTCCTTAAATGGGTGTCCTCCTTCCTCCGGAACCGGCTACAGCGAGTGAGGAGGGGTGGGGTTGTCTCTGGGGGTTTCCCGCTTCATTGCGGGGTGCCTCAGGGGGCAATTTTCTCCCCTCTTTTAGTTAATATCTATATGCGACCACTTGCTCAGCTGGTACGTAGCTTTGGCCTTGAGTGTCACCAGTACGCTGATGACACCCAGCTCATCCTGAAGATGGAGGGCCAACCCGAATAATTTCCATCGTTGCCCTGAAGCCGTTACTGGATGGCTGCGAGCCAGTAGGTTGAAGGTGAATCCGGCAAAGACGGAGATCCTGTGGCTTGGTCGTCCGGGCGGTGGGGATGCTCAGCTTCCAACCCTGGATGGCGTGACATTATGTCCGTCGTCATCTGTAAAGAGCCTTGGGGTTACTTTGGACCCTCTGCTGTTGATGGAGTCTCACGTCTCCACCGTCAGCAGAGTGCCGTTTTTCCATCTTTGCCAGGCGAGGAAGCTGGCCCTCTATCTGTCCCGGCACGACCTGGCCACAGTGGTCCAAGCTACGGTCATCTCGAGATTAGACTACTGTAACGCTCTTTACATTGGCCTTCCTTTGTCAGTGATCCGGAAACTTAAGCTGGTGCAGAATGCTGCAGCTCGACTCCTTGCCGGAGTCCCGATGAGCTGTCACATCACGCCGATCTTTTGCGAGCTGCACAGGCTTCCTATAGAATGCCGGATTACCTTCAGAGTGTTAGTTCTGACTTTTATGGCTTTAAATGGTCTGGGGCCAGTGTACATAAGGGACCGCCTTATCCCATATTGTCCCACCAAATCCTTACGCTCCGAAGAGCAAAACCTCCTGATTGTTCCAAGCTCTAAGACATACCATCTGACTGCAACTTGGCGAAGGGCTTTTTCGATCATAGCTCCAGTCCTCTGCAATGCGCTGCCCTCTGACATCCGTGCCCTTCATAGCCTTCTATCATTTCAAAAAACCTGCAAGACCTTATTGTTTCGGCAGGCTTTTGGGGCCTGAATAGCTGTGGTCTCTCCTCTTGCTGTAATACACCATCTTGTATTGTTCTGTTTTTACCGAGGTGATTTTAATACGATGTTTTAATGTGATGTTTTACTGTGATGTTCTGACTGCAATTTTTAGCGGTATTTTTGTGATTGTATGTAAGCTGCCCCGAGCCATTAGGAGTGGCGGCGAATAAATTCAAATAAATAAATAAATAATATATTTCAAACAGGAAAAACGTTCTGCATTCCCCCGGTTCTATTTCATTGGGGACGATGACCTTTTGGAAATCTTGGGGCAGTCCACTAATCCATTAGTTATTCAGTCCCACTTGAAGAAGCTTTTTGCTGGTAAGCTATAAATCCTTTCATTGGGGCTTCTGGGTTTCAGAGTTTTCATTCTTCCTTTTCTTCTTAATCCATGTGGGAACGAAGAGTTTTGTCCACACCTTGAAGGGCTAGAAAATTATGTGTTCCTGATATATTTACTCTACCCCCTTCCATTCAGATGTTGAACTGAAAAAAGGAATCAATAAGAATCTGTCTTGAAATAAATAGATCTCTTTTTATATATTCTAGGAAATTGTGAAATAATAATAGTTGTATTATCCCACTCGCAACGCTACATACATCACACACAAAAAGGGCAAAACAAACACCAGAACAGAAAGACACTGCACTACACTAGCTTTTGCCATCACCCGAAAGGATTGGAATTTGAAGAGGGGGTGCGGTGGACACATAGAAGTAAGATTCCTTTATTAGACCAGGCGGAGAGGATTCTCACCAGAGTTGAAGCTACGTTTAGCTTGGAAGGACTCGGGTTTAGGACTCTAAGTTCACGTCTGACCGCAGGAGCGGTTTGCCTTGTCTACGCACTCTTGTTTCGTGGGGAAATCAAGTCAACTTGATTGCCAGCTCGAGAACTATTTTGGATTTACCGTTGGAGGTGATTTGAACTTGCCTTTCATCTTCTAACTTTTGAACTATCTTTTATTCTAAATAAAGCTATATTTACAGAGACAGCTTGTGTGTGCGATTGTCACGATGCACGGACTTGACCGGCCCCTTAATCACACACACAGAGACGGACTGAAGGCTAACTACTTTATTGAATATAAAAACAGTTCAAAAGATATTGTCCAAAAGAATAGCAAGTAATCCAAAAGGCTTGAAGTAATAATGTCCAAAACAAACGTGGCAAAATCCAAAGGCTTGGCAAGGCTCCACGCAACTCTGCGGATCAGGATACAAGACAAGGCTCCGCGCAACACTGCGGATCAGGAAACAAGGCAAGGCAGATGCAAGGCAGGACTTGATGACCACTAGCTCACTTAGCTCCGTGGACCCACTTCGCTTCACGCCTATTCAAATGAGACGTGGTCGAAGCACTGAGGATTCGTTCCCACGACTCCTATACTTAATCCTTCGGCCGAGGTCCCCGACGCTCTAGGCTTCGTCGTCTCCAATCTCTGCTGACGGACCTCGGCCTGTCTAGGCTGCGGTACCATCCCCTTCTGCGGGACTCAATGCTACTTCTCCTATCAAAGGTTCGGCCTTGCCTCTCACCATCTGGGTCACTAACTGCATGAGAGCTTCCCTCCCTGGGATCTTCCCAGCCGCTTGCTTCCATGTTTTGACTCAGAAGCTCCTGGGAACCTTTCCCACCCGGGTGCTCATAACTCCCACAATCACTGCCCTCCATTTGCACCTGGTTATCGGAATCTACGTCAGGGCCAAACATCAATTCTTCCCATGCCAAACTCTCCGTGGGCGAAGGAGGCCCACTGATGGGAAACTGTCCTTCTCCCCAATCTTCCAACTCATCCTCTGAATCTGGTTCTGCAGCTGCAGGGCCTAATGCTAATGGGACCCCGGGTCCTAGCCCCAGTTCTCCAGGCACAAACGAGAACTGCTGTGCTACAGCGATCTAGGGGTACTGCCATGATCTGAGGTGCAACACCGGATGAAGTTTGATCAATTAGAGAACTGGCCCCTTTCCGGAGGGCTTGTAAGACTAACCTTTTCCGGCAAGCATTCAACCTTAGCGGCCCCTCTTAAAACTCACAGAAACTTGTTTTTTATATGTATTGCTTTTTAATGTATATGCTTTTAGATTTTGTTAACCGCCCCGAGCCTACAGGGAGGAGCGATATAGAAACTGAAATTTTCTTTCTTTCTTTATTTAAACCCTACTTTTTCCCCAGGAAAAGGCTTTTAATGCCTACTTGTATGTGGACAGTTAAGTGGACAGTTTTAAGGCACATTTTTGATAACGTCTAAGTGTTAGAAAGAACTTGGGATCTGCTGGATCAGATGTTTCATTTGTGTCTTATTTCATGTGGTAATGTAGTCCTTTGCTATGCAGGTGTGGAAGCCATAATATTTTTTACCACAGTGTTATGGAAATTATATAATGACTCACCAAGTGTGGTATTGGATGAGACTTCACCCCGTTTACTTTTTTAGAACGTGGCAGGGCAGGCTGTCCTTCAATCCCACTGCTGCCACCAAATGTGACGAGGTCTGGAACCACGCCGACTACTTCGTGACTTTTTTAACTGTGTGGCAGGACTGCCACCAATTATCAAGGCTTTCCTTCTTTATTAATATCTTATTCTTATTATTAACTTACTGCCACCATTTGTCAATGCTTGACCACTAGATGTGAGGGTCTTTGTGAACAAACGACTTCCATAGATGTAGTGTTGAAAGTGTTTAACAGTTTATTTTACACAAATGGGCTCAAAGCTTAGGTGGTTTCTAAAGATCTCCTCAGAGGTACAGACTTGTAACTTTAAACAATGTAACACTGGGGTTTTAACTTCCCCTTACACAGTTACACACAAGTAACTACTTAATACTGGGTTACTCTCAACCCTGGGACTAAACTCTGTCCCACACACTGGGGTTTCCCTCAACCCACACACAGAACTGAACTGCACACTGCAGTTCCTACAGACAGCTTGCAGCTTCAGCAATTGCTAATTCCCAACTAACTCTGCTCACAGCTGCTGGCCAACTGACATTCTCCAACTGTCAGATTCAAACTGAACATTCTAAAGCCAGAGTGGCCTCTGTTGTCATGGCAACAGCCTCTGCTTACAGCTTGCTGCTGCGAACATTCTACTGCTCACTCTCTGCAGCTTTTAAAGAATGTTCCTTCTAAATACATAAACAAACATGTGATTAACATATAAATAACCACCTCATCACACCAAGATACTGCTTTTGGTTGGATTCTTGCCTTACAAAAATAAATGTTGTAGTGAAAATACTTTATAATAGTACAGCGAGTCAGTATAAACTATACTTAATAGGAAATGATCTTGTCAATTAACAGGAATCCACAGTGTGAGCTTTGATGAAGATTTTAAACACATACTTGCAATGAAATCTTTAGAAGGTGAAATTGTGCCTTTTAAAAATAAAATCCTTCTGTCCAATGATGTTGAGGTAAGGAAAAAAAAACTCCGTGCATAACATCACAATCTAAGAAAGATCAATATTTTTATAGTGTTTCTGATATTTCCTGATAACTTATTTGCCAGGTTTGGCTACACAAACTGTCATTAGAAATGAAGGAGACATTGAAACAACTATTGATTGACTGTGTAGCTGCTGGAAAAAGGTCACAAGGGTCAATTGACCCATCGCTTTTTCCTTCTCAGGTAGGATTCCTTTCTATTTTTGCTTTATAATAGTTATTGAAATGATGCAAAGTAAAACTAGCTGTATCACAGGCATGTGTCATTAGCAGTTGAATCAACCTTATAAGCTTTGATTTTCTCCTTCGCTTTGAATATTCAGATATTGACCTTTTAGTTAATTAAGCTAAAATGGAAGATCTGTTTAAATAGCTGTCTCTGCATACATCCAAGTGAATAAACATGTTTTTTTTAATACTAATACTATTTTTTCCCAATAGATTCTTTGTTTAGCTGAGCAAATTCAGTTCACAGAAGATGTTGAATATGCAATCAAGGAATGCAATTTGCAACAGATAGAATTAGAACTAATGGCTAAATTGGAGCATTATACCAGCATAGACACCAATACCGAAGATTCAAGTAACCCGGGTATGGAAAATATTAACAGGTCTATTTTTCAAACTGATTGGAAATTAAACTACATATACATGAAACACACCTTGTTTTTATTCATTACATTAATAATTTTGTTACTTTAATTACATGGGTATAATGTAAAATCGGATTACCATGATTTGTCCAACCTCTGTCCTTTTCGATTATATACTTGTCATTGCGTAGCATTTCCTATACCTGGTAATTTAGAACAAAAGGCTTTCCATTGTATCTTAAGGCTGCAAATTCCACTGAATGGGGGAGATGTGTAATTCTTATGCAGTCTATAGAAGAGAGATTTTAATTGCTGATAGTGGTCAATGGACAATAAGAAAGGGAGTGGCGGGAATATTTACGTTGGCAAAATGGGTCTGGCATGTAGTGGTCTATTGCAGTGTTTCCCAACCTTCTTTGAGCCGTGGCACACTTTTTACATTTCCATAATCCTGGGGCACACCACCAACCAAAATGACACAAAATGACACTCTAACACAGTCATACATATATAAGTAATAGGAATTTACCTTGAGTTTTGGAGTTGTAGTTCACCTAGATACAGAGAGCACTCTTGACTCGGGACTGGCAAAGCAGGCAGGAAGGAAGGCGCCGCGGCGGCGGCCAGGGAGCCGGAGGGAGTCCGAGAGCGGTTTCCCGTGCACCAGGGAAGAGGGGGAGACACGGCGGGGCCCTGCGGGGAGCTGTTTTCCCGGTTTGCAGCCCCTCCGGGCCCAGGCGGAGCCGCAAACCGGGAGAAAGGCTCCCCATGCAGGAACAGGCCCTGCCTGGGAGCCGGGTTTGTCCGGCTCGCGTTTTCCGGGCTCGGCAGGAGATGCTAGCCGGACAAACTCGGCTTCCAGGCACCGGGGAAGAGGGGGAGGAGGGAGGGCGGGGCCCTGCGGGGAGCTGTTCTCCCGGTTCGCGGCTCCGCCGAGCTTCACAGAGCCGCAAACCGGGAGAACGGCTCCCCATAAGGAACAGGCCCTGCCTGGGAGCCAGATTCGTCCGGCTCACGTTTTCCACCGGGCTGACAAACTCGGCTCCCAGGCAGGGCCTGGGCCCTGTGGGGAGCTGTTCTCCCGGTTCACATCTCCGCCGGGCTCGGCCTCCTCCTCCGGAAGGATAGACTCTGTCCTGTGGGCTCACTTCCAGAGGAGGAGGAGAGCGTCACCCGGCCCCTCCCCTCCTGAGCCTCCCCTGCCTCTCTAGGTCCTAGAGAGGGTCGTGTTTCCCAACCGCTGTACCGCGATCAGCTGGTGTGCCGCGGGGAAACCTCTCTCAACAGCAGCGGGGGGGGAAAGAGGGGGGGGGGGAGTTTTCTCGTAGAACACCAGCTGATCTCTGACAGAACACCAGTGTGCCGCGGAACAGCGGTTGGGAAACACTGGTCTATTGAGCTTTGAGAGGATTTGGAAGGGCATGCAGTGGCATGCAGTAAGAGTTGAAATAATTGTATTATTTCCTCAGAATCTGGAAATTGTTCAAGCCTAGAATGTAGGGAAGTTTTATTTATTTCTTGTCAAAAGCATTGTATAAATAAGTATAAAACTGATAAAAATAGAGAGAACAAAATATTTTTTTTTACCAAAAACGGGCAACAGTGATCACATTGTCTGTAGCTTTAAACAGTTCTTTTGTGCATGAGGCAGGGCATTGTGGACAAGCATACATATGTGGAGCTGTTTGTTCTGCTCCATAGTCACACAAAGTGGAGCCTTGGGGTCGTTTTTGACCCATTGTTGTCAATGGAGGCCCAGGTCTCCAGCGTCAGCAAAACCGCCTTTTTCCATCTGCGGCAAGCTAGACGTCTGGCCCCCTACCTATCCAGAGACGACCTGGCCACGGTGCTCCAAGCCACGGTCATCTCGAGACTGGACTACTGCAATGCCATTTACATCGGCCTGCCCTTTTCAGTGATCTGGAAACTTAAGCCCGTCCAGAATGCCGCTGCACGACTTCTCACTGGGACTCCAGAGAGGTGTCACATAACACCCACCCTCCAGCAGCTCCACTGGCTTCCAGTCAAGCACCGGATCACCTTCAAGGTGATGGCGTTAACTTTCAAGGCCCTGCATGGTCTGCGGCCGCTGTATCTGAGGGACCGTCTCTTCCCCTACCAACCCCAGAGGTCACTTCGTTCCGAACAAATGAACCTCCTTGAAGTACCGACCTTCAAAGCAATCTGTCTTACATCGACCCGGCGCAGAGCCTTTTCTGTAGTGGCGCCGTCAATATGGAACACTCTTCCTAGCGATGTACAGGCCATGCAGGACCTTCTCTCCTTCTGCAAGGCCTGCAAGACTCACCTTTTCCGACTAGACTTTGATTGCTAGGCCAGAAATCTTTTTAAAGCTAGTTTAATACGTATGCTTTTACCTCTGTGTGTTTTACCTGATTGTAAGCCGCTCCGAGCCCTCGGGGAGTGGCCGCGTACAAGTCCAAATAATAAATACATAAATAAGTACTAGTGTCATTTTACCAGCTTGTCTTTTGATCTGCCCAATCTGCTTTTGAGTGTTCAAAGGGGGTGCATCCATTTGGGATTTCCTGGGGGAACATTAAGCAGAAGTAGGGAAGTGAGTGCTAGTGAAGTGATCCTTCGGCAGACAGATGTACAATTGCACATTGGAAGTAGATGGCTAAAAGGATTTTAAAAACATGACTACAGTTTTATTGTCCACATCCTTTGATTATCCTTTACCCTTAAGCATAAATTATAAGGATAGAATGGGAGAAAAATAAATAAAGATAGTCTTATTTGTTAAAGATTACTATGATATAATTTTACTTTTTTCCTCAGAGTCTGGAATTCTTGAGCTGAAGCTGAAAGCTCTTATTCTTGATGTCATTCATAACATTGATACTGTACGACAACTAAACGATGTCCAGACCAACAGCGTCGATGACTGGGCTTGGAAGAAGCAACTCCGATTTTATCTTAAAGATAAAAAATGTTACATCCAAATGGTGGATGCCGAACTGCAGTACACATACGAATATCAGGTACTGATGTTACATTTTGAAGACCCTTTTCCAATGGCCTAAATAGTTTCCTTCAGGTGTAAATGACACGTGTGTTTGTGTGTGTAGAGTGAGAGAGAGAGAGAGAGAGAGAGCAAGATAGGGAGGGAAAGAGTGATTCTAGCTGGGTTTGTGTTCTAGAGACGGCTTTATTAAACATTTGAATGAAAGGCAGGTCTTTCATTTGGGGGCATATGTTCTGGATCGCTTGCCACCACCAAATCATAGCATCATAGAGTTGGAAGAGACCTGGTGGGCCATCCAGTCCAACCCCATTTTGCCAAGAAGCAGAACAATCGCGTTCAAAGCACCCCCGACAGATGGCCATCCAGCCTCTGCCTAAAAACCTTAAAAGAAGGAGCCTCTACTACACTTCTGAATTGCTCTCACAGTTAGGAAGTTAGGAAGTTCTACCTTTCTGTAGTTTTAAGCATATCTTGCATTTATTTATTTATTTATTTATTTACCGTATCAACTTCTCGACCCCCGAAGGGGGACTCAGGATGGCTTACAATAAGCCCCATCAAGAGGCTATTATTTATTTATTTATTTATTTATTATTTACTTTATTTATATTCCGCTCTTCTCACCCCGAAGGGGACTCAGAGAGGATTACAGTACACATACTTGCAGACAATCCCTGCAGTTCAACATATGACATATAAACATGTGACATTTATCACAGTATAGTACAGTACATACATTTTGACATATTACACATATAGATGAACAGAGGCAAACTTTCTGGCCACCAGAGGGATCTGACACACTCCCCATTTCTCAGCATTTTTCCAGCATCCCTTGTTGTTCTTCCGCATTCCTGGGTTCTTTTTTTTAATGGCCTCATAAATCAGTCAAAATTTGCCTCCCCACTTTAATGTGGTACTTTTATCTTCTACTTGACAAATGCAACTGTCTTTTGGACTGCAAAGGTCGACAGCAGGCTACACTTAAGGTCGAGAACCCACCTCGACCCGGGCAGGCTTCGAACTCATGACCTACTGGTCAGAGAGATCTTATGCAGCTGACACTTAGCCAGCTGCGCCACATTTCCGGTGCTATTACACATGATACAATAACAAAATCACAAATAAAAACATATCAAAGTTAAAAACAATACATAATAAAAAACCATACAAACCCATCAATTTAATCAATTTATTTAATTATTAGGGGTCTGTTATTTTATTGCCTATGTTACATGCTAATGTTTACTTTAAATCACCTTGTATTGAATATTATTTATATTTTATTTATGTAGGGTAATTTCCCAAAGCTTGTTTACACACCACTAACCGACAAATGTTACCTCACGCTTACACAAGCGATGAAGATGGGCTTTGGGGGAAATCCTTATGGTCCTGCTGGAACTGGGAAAACAGAATCTGTCAAGGCTCTCGGAGGACTGCTTGGAAGACAAGTTTTGGTTTTTAATTGCGATGAAGTGAGTAATGCATACTACTAACAATGTTCATATTTTGGGATGTAGCCTTTATGAAGCCCTAAATGGCCTGGATTGTCTAATTAAACTAAAACAGAATTACAAATTTCAACAATCCAATCCCAACCGAAACAAATAGGTTTTGCACGCCCTGCGGAAAGATGGCAAATCTTGCAAGGCACGAACTTCAGTTGGCAAAGTATTCCAGATGGATGGCACCACCACAGAAAAGGCTCTGCGCCAAGTAGATGTTAAAGGGATGGTTTTGAAACTAGGCACTTTGAGAAGGTTCAGATCTTCAGAACGGAGTGATCTCTGGGGTTGGTGGGGGGGGGGGGGGGAGTGAGGCGGTCCCTCAGATACATCGGCCCCTGACCATACAAGGCCTTGAAAGTTAACACCATCACCTTGAAGATGATCCGGTGCTCGACCGGAAGCCAATGAAGCTGCTGAAGGATGGGAGTTATATGACATCTCACTGGCACCCCAGCGAGAAGTCGCGCAGTGGCATTCTGGATGAGCTTAAATTTCCAGATCACAGACAAGGGCAGGCCAATGTAAAGTGCGTTACAGTAGTCTAGTCTCGATATGACAGTGGCTTGGATCACCGTGGCCAGGTCGTCCCTGGATAGGTAGGGGGCCAGACGCGTAGCCTGCCGCAGATGGAAAAAGGTGGTTTTGCTAACAGTGGAGACCTGAGACTCCATTGTCAGCAAAGGGTCTAAGACAACCCCAAGGCTCTTTACTGAAGATGACGGGCGTAGTGCCTCACCATCCAGGTTAGGCAGCTGGACCACCCCACTATCTGGACATCCCAGCCACAGTATCACAGTATACCCTCAATCTGCTGGCACGCAGGTATCCAGTAACTGCTTCAAGGCACTGATGGAAACAAGACGGTATGGAGTCCGGCCGACCTTCCATCCTCAGAACAAGCTGGGTGTCATCAGCGTCCTGATAACATTCCAGCCCGAAAGTTCGAACCAGTCGAGCAAGTGGTCGCATGTAGATGTTAAATAACAAAGGGGAGAGTATAGCCCCTTGAGGGACCCCTCAAATTAGAGGGGCCCTCTCAGAAGCCAGACCCCCCGCCCCCTTTCCACTCTTGTGGATATTATTCCATCCTGCCTCACATGTGTGTCATGAGACTAAAAGTGGGTTGTGGACTCACCTGTTTATCTCCATTGAAGTTTTCCTACCTGGACTAACAGACTTCATTTACTTTATAAGGGCATTGATGTGAAATCAATGGGGAGAATCTTTGTTGGTTTGGTGAAATGTGGAGCCTGGGGCTGTTTTGATGAGTTTAATCGCCTGGAGGAAGCCGTGCTCTCTGCTGTGTCTATGCAAATCCAGACCATTCAGCATGCTCTGAAGAAACACCGGCCTGTGTGCGAATTACTTGGAAAGGAGGTATGATATCTTAAGTCCTCTTTTGCTTACTCCTGTGTTGTAAGACATTAGAAGAGACAGTATATTTAATTGGCAAATGCCTCTGTCCAGCCCAGAGAAAATGAAAAAAGTCCTGTGATGAGATTGCCAACTTTTTGTCCCAAACCATGGATGGCACACCATACACGTTCGAAGAGCAATGGCAATTTATTTAAAGCAGGATTTCTTTTATTTCTTTTCATCTTACAAAACAGGTTAAAGGATGTACTTTTTCATTTTATGATTTATATCATGCTTGAAGGCTCGGAGTGTTTGGCTACATATATTCTGCAAACAAGAATGATAACAATTGCAAACAAGTATAAGGTTTCAGTGCCCTTGCAGCATATATACAGGGTTGCAAGATGGAAAATGCTTACCACCTTGATCAGATGTTACAAATTAGATTAATTGCTAATCAGCACAGGTAGCCTTTGGTTGCTTGGTTTTCCTGGTATTTGAGAGGATGAAGTTGAGAATACCATTTTTCATTGGATCATTGTCACGCTTCCCTCAATTGTTTAAAAAAAGGGGTGTGCAACTATTACATGACAAAAAAAGCCTAACGTTCCCTTCCACTTACTCGCTCGCCCAACCATCTGCTCCCTCACTCATTCATCCACCCACAGGCCCGGATTACCCATAAGGCCATCCTAGGCCATGGCCTAGGGGTGCAAGCCAAGGGGGCCGCAATTCACATGGACCCCCCCCAAAACCGCAATGCAACTCTCTCTCTCGGGGGAGGGCAGGGGGAGAGCGCTGCGAGGGGGCGGGGAGGAGGGAATGGCGCTCCCCCTCACCATCGCTCCCGCCCCCTTGTCAAGGAAGGAGGGCGCGAGGTGCGCTGCGAAGAGGTGGAGGCGGAGGAAAGCCCCGCCCCCGGCACCGATGCCGGCACCAGGGGCAGGGGCTTCCCTTCCTCCTCCTCGCGCACGCCCTCCTTCCTTGACTCAAGGAAGGAGGGTGCGCTGCGAAGAGGAGGAGGCGGAGGGAAGCCCCGCCCCTGGGGCCGATGCCGGCACCGGGGGTGGGGCTTCCCTTCCTCCTCCTCCTCGCATGCACCCTCCTTCCTTGACTCAAGAAAGGAGGGCGCGCTGCGAAGTGGACGAGGCAGAGGGAAGCCCCGCCCCCAGGGCCGATGCCGGCTCTGGAGGACGGGGCTTCCCTTCCTCCTCCTCGCACGCACCCTCCTTTCTTGATTCAAGGAAGGAGGGTGCGCAGCGCCACGAGGACGTGGGGTGTGTGGCAGAGGTTGGTTTGGGGGGCCTAATTCCAAAGTGTGGCCTAGGGCGCCAAAAGGGGTTAATCCGGGCCTGTCCACCCATCCACCCATCTGTCCATTCACCCACTCATGCATGTACTCGCTCTCTCACTCAAATGCCTTTCCAGGAACACCTCTTTATGAGTGAGTGCATTGATGGGCATGCAAAGCGCGTGAATGATTGCGTAGGTGGGTGCGTGAATGTGTGGGCAAGGGGGTGAGCGGATGAGAGGGTGAGGGAGGAAGCAAGAATGTGAGCAAGTGAAGTGGTGGGCAGATGGGTAGGTGAGCAAATAGGTGAGCATGCAAATAGGCCAGCTAGGCCTTTTACAGTGGTGAGGTGGTCTAAATAATAAGTGTGACTATTACGCGAGGAATCATAAAATACCAAAAACAGGACCCTGAAAAGGGGATGCAACTAGTGACTATTATGCAATGAAATGTGCTAGCTGGAATGTAGAGTATCTCTTGAGAAAATGTCTAGTTTGTCTAATAGTTCTAAGGATGTATAATTGTTTCATAAGTATCTCAAATGCTTAGGAGTACTTAACTGTTGTTCTCATGAGTTGGATAAAACTCTTGTTACATCTTGATAAAATGCATTGCTTTTAAATGCCAGGTTGATATGGATCATAATTCTGGAATTTTTATCACCATGAACCCTGCTGGAAAGGGCTACGGAGGCCGGCAGAAATTGCCTGATAATCTCAAACAACTTTTTCGGCCGGTTGCTATGACTCGTCCTGATAATGAACTCATTGCGGAAGTTATTTTGTATTCAGAAGGTTTTAAAGACGCTAAACCTCTGGGAAGAAAATTAGTAGACATTTTTAATTTAGCAAGGTAAGTGGTCATAAATACACCTTTTCCTTTTGCGTGTCTCCATGCCATCTCATCTTTCTTTTAGGAAATAGATGTTCTCTGGATAGTGCCAAGAATTATATGAATTGTGCTATAAAATTTAACTAGCCACAATTTTGAAGAATGCGGAGATAAAGGAACCACACATTCTTCAAAAACCTCTCTTCCTTCAGAGATGTTTCGAAAGTGTTTAGATATTCAAATAATAAAAATGGAGGTTGTTTTAGATCAGGGCTGTCCAACTGGTGGCCCGGGGGCCGTATACGGCCCCCAGCCCCTTCCCTGTGCCCCCCTAAGCTTTTTAATAAAATAAATAAATAAATAAGCCACACGGGATTTCGCTCTCAACGCAAGGTCGCGCCTGCATTGAGAGCGAAATCCCGTGTGGCTTCCGTAGTCTCGTGATACTCCTGTTGCCGAAATCTCGGCTACTTAATCCCTGCGGCCCACGCAGACGCGATTTGGACCTCCTCGGCTGCTGCCTTGGTCGGTCATCGCCTCTGCTCGTGGTCCGGCTACTCCTGGATCCTGCGCGTTTGGGAAGATAGGCTAACCTTTATGTTATTATTATGTAATTGTGTATGGATGCCCATTATGAATTCCCACCCTGCATTTCCCCTTAGTAAAAGATTATATTTGATTGTATGGATGCCCCTTATGAATTGTAAGTAAATTGGAGCCGGGGGAGGGGCGGAGGCGGGGGCGGGGGGCAGACCCTTCGGCCCCCCAGGTCATCAGTGACCGGAATTCAGGCCCCTGGGCCGGTAGAAGTTGGACAGCCCTGTTTTAGATTTAACAAGATTAAAATGAATCATAGAGTAGGATTCTTATTTTGGTCTGTTCTGATGAAATTATATGGGGAACAATAGAGAGGAAGCACGAATGCTTATGAAACTATTGGCAAATGCTCGTACCCTTTGCTTTGATCTGCAGCAGCCAGACGACAAGCTTCCACAAAAGCATTTGAAAGAAAGCCCTTAATGCTATCTGGATTGTGTAGTCACCATCCAGGCCTCAAACTGTTTCCAGGATTTTCTGTGTAAGCATCCGCACAGCAAAATCACTTTTTTAAATGTGGCTTTGAAACTGCATTAAATGGTCAGTGTAGATGGGGCCTGAGTCAGTATTATAATAGGATTTAATGGATCTCCATAAATACTAGAACACATTATTCTAATACTAAAAAATGTAATAGAAGAAACATTTAAAATAACAATTTTTAAAATTCAGGGAGCTCTTGACCCCTCAACAGCATTACGATTGGGGCTTGCGAGCACTGAAGACTGTTCTGAGAGGGTGCGGGAATCTTCTTCGTCAGCTGAAAAAACATGGAGTGAAAGAGAAAGGTAATTATATATATGTTCTTCTTCTTGGCCTTTCTTCGCAAATGAAGATTCAGGAAGGACTCATCCCACACTTTCTACAAGCGCGTTGATGACTAAGAATTTCAGAGGTTGGATGTGTCCTTTGAGCCTGTGCAATGGATTTTTCTGGTGGAGCGCAGCGTGCACAGAACTGGCCTCACCCTTTAAACCAACGGTTCGTCTGCTGGGGCCTAGCAAACTTGGACGGTCCTCAGGTCGTAGGTTTGGTTTGAGTTTCCTTCTCCAGACGACCACCATCTGGTTTGAAATTAGAGTTTTCCTTTTCCTAGGATGGTTGCCAAAAGGCTAGAGAGCCCATCCTGCTTGTTGACGCTCTTTGTCAGACCCTTCGGTTGTGACCTGTTTGGCATGGGAGGCCCTACCGGTGGCTATTATGCCGCCGGCAGCATAGCTCACAACTTCATTAGCGTACGCAAGCTTCTCCCCCACGGAAAGGAATATAGTCAAGTGTTTATTAGCAGTGTAACTAAGTTCAATCAAGAAAGTTGTTCTTTGTAATATTTTATTTTGATTCGCCTTTCAAGAGCCCTGACTGAAGTTAACTTTGCCTTTTGTTTCCAGTAAATTATTTGGTTAACTTTAATCCAGTCTGAAGAGTCTTTATTTTAAAGAATTGTAGTACGTCAGAGGGTATACCGATAGCCACTGGGAATAGCCAGACATATAGTTTGTAGGGTTCCAGCCTGGTGGGCTGGGACAGACCCCGGGGGTATCTAGACAGGTACCAGCTGATTCAGACTCTTTTGAGGATGAAGGATGGTCTGAAGTAGAGGGCTCTGTGGAGAGCCTGCATTGGGACAACACCTGGCTGAGGGGATAGGGATCTACAGATAGTTTTAGTGAAGATTCCATGGATGTTGATTATGACTCAGACAGTTATGAGAGGCCAGGCGGCCTTGGGTCGCAAGAAAGAGTTTCCACTCTTTTCCCAGATGCAGATTCCGGGGAAGAGGAGTTGCCCTGTTCTCACCATGATAGCACACATGCTAGGGATAATGAGCAGCCTTTTGATAGAAGAGGGAGTATCAGAAGTTCAAGGCAAAGTTCGAGCCTGAGAACAGGAACGAAATGGGCACATCGTAAATAGTGCTTTAAAGATCATGCTCCCGGGTTTCAAGTCAGACTTGAAGCCATGTTTAGTGTGGAGAGGATCTAGTTTTGAGCTCCCAGTTTCCCAGCTACCGCAGGAGGCGGTTGGTTCACGATCCACGGACTAAGTTTCACGTTGGCTGCGGCAGCGGCTTGCTCCAAGTTTCCAAGAGCAAGCTTTCACGTTACCGCAGGAGCGGTTTGGGTTCTTTTTACCCTTGTTTTTGGGCTTGTTTGCAATCCGGATTTAGTTCCAGTTTCCCCAGGACTTTTAGATTCCTTTTGGATTTATCGTTTTGGATTTTACCTTTTAGACTATTTGAACATTCAGTTATTCTATCCTTTTCCTTTTGGACTATACTTATTCTAAATAAAAGAACATTTATTGCATCTGCCTGTGTATGTGTGATCTGGGGGGCTGTCCGAGGCCTGAGTTACAACATAGTTTTCCTTTTACCCCGGCATGCCATCACAAAGAGACTATTTCCGTACTTAATCATCTATTAAATGTACAAAGCATACTCATCCTCAGTTCCCAATCTCTCAAATTGAATGCTGATTTTTCAGAATCTCCTATCATAAAAAATAGTTGCAGAACCCTTTATTTTACATTCTTAGGGAATTAGCAAAAGGAGGAGTCTCAGGTGGATTGTATTTTGCTTGATAAGCAGCAGATGTCTTATTTTACCTTAGTTTACCTTTTCTATTCTTTTGAGCATATTGTTAGTAAGATCGCAGGATTCTCTTCATTGAGTTGCTGTGAGATTTCTGGGCTGTATAGCCATGCTCCAGGAGCATTCTTTCCTATGCTTCTGGAACATGGCCATACAGCCTGGAAAACTCACAGCAACCCAGTGATTCCGGCCAAGAAAGCCTTTGACAACACATTGTCTCCATTGATTTCTCACTTTGGGTGCGGTCATGACCTTAAGTATTCATGTTGTGGCCATGTAAATTGTGGTTTCATTTTCTCCACTTAATCTGCTTCTTATCCATTATCACATTTCCATTGGATTTGAAATTTAGGACAGCGCAAATCATACTCCTGTTGGGTCTGTGCTTCTTTTCTGATCATGGATGTGCTGACCTTACTTCTTCAAGGCAGCATCAACTAAACTTTATCATTTCTGCTCTACCATGCAGTTAATGAAAGTCATATTGTGGTCCAAGCTTTGCGACTTAATACCATGTCAAAACTGACATTTGCGGATTGCGCACGATTTGATGCATTGGTAAAAGATGTCTTCCCTGGAATTGATTTTAAGGATGTAGATTATGCTGAGCTAAACAGTGCTTTGGAAGAAGCTTTTGAGGAGGCTAATTTGGAAATCATATCTACCCAGGTAAATATCAAGTACAACTATATTCAGTCCTTGCATTATAGGTTCTTCAAGACATCCAGTCAATGCGTTTGGTTATGGAAATGTAAAAGCAAAATCATAATTACACTAGCTGACCCAGCCACGCGTTGCTGTGGGATTTTTTTTAACTTGGGGACTGTGTGTGTAGTTATCTATATGTGTATATGTACAGTATGTGCGTGTATATGTGTGTACTTATGTATATGTGTGTTTGTATATGTATGTGCATGTATATGTGTTGATGTGTGTAAGTACATGTGTGTTTATTTATGTGTATATGTGTATATTTGTATATTTCTGTGCATGTATATATGTGTGTATGTGTTTCTGTGTTCCTTTCTTCTCCCCTCTTTCCTTCCTTCCTTCCTTCACTCCATCCTTCTATCCTTTCCTTCCTTTCCCCTCCCCTCCTTCCTGCTATCCTTCCTTTCTCCTTCCTTTCTTCTCCCCTCCTTCCTTCCATCCATTCTTCCTTTCCTTTCTTCTCCCCTCCTTCCTTCCTTCCTTCCCTCCCTCCCTTCTTTCCTTTCCCTCCTTCCTGCCATTCCTCCCCATTCTGTATCAGTCCTTGCTCCCCTTGTCTCAGTCCCTCCATTCCGTTCCCTACCTTTCCCTTCCACCACCAACAGTCAGACTCTCTAAACTGCCAGGGGGGGGGGGGCTCCCAGCCTACATTGTAACTGAGGGAGTATTTGCATAATGCCTCTAATTGGTCAGTTCCACTAACATTCCGACGCTGTAAACTGCCAGAGGGAGGTGGTGTGGGGGATCATGGGAGTTGTAGTCCATAATGTTTTTTTTAATTTGTGGCCGTTGGCTCTTTTTTGGGCGGGGTGTGTGTGTGTGTGTGTTTTGGTAAACATACCTCGTAGGGTTTTCTGGGTATGTGGGCTATTTTTGTGTTTCTGCCTTGTGTGGTTTCTTTGTCTATAAGACAGGACCCATGACATGGAGGATTTTATATACTGTATATAGATTGGCCTTAATGGTTACTTCCAGCTAGAATCAGTTGTTGAAATGTGAATTGGTAAATGTAGAAATGCTATTGTTTCAATGGGTCTACTCTAGTCAGGACTAGGAATAAGAGTCTGGCTTCCATTATTGAGAGATGTTATTATGCCCGTTAATTTATGCAAAAGTAACATGAACCGAGACAAAAACTGAAATCTCATTCAGATTTATCCATTTTGTTAAATCTCTTTGATTATTGTGGCATTTATTTTTGCAAAATATTAAAATTAGGAAAATGAAGGCCAACAGAGAGTTAATGGGGGAATTATACTTGTCAGATAGAAATTATTCAAAACAATAAGATTTTCTTGTTATTAATTTGTAACTAATTCTGAAAATATATTTTATTTGCTGCTCATCCCGGTGAGGGAAGTAGTCTTAACACGTAACTTTTTAAATCTTTTTTTCTTCAAAGATTAAGAAGGTTTTGGAATTGTATGAACAACTACGCCAGAGAATGGGAGTCGTGATTGTAGGCCCAAGCGGGGCAGGTAAATCAACTCTCTGGCGTATGTTACGGGCTGCGCTTGGAAAAATTGGGAAAGTAGTGAAACAATATACCATGAATCCCAAAGCTATGCCTCGCCGTCAGTTGCTGGGCCATATTGATATGGACACCAGAGAGTGGTCAGATGGTGTTCTGACAAACAGTGCTCGGCAAGTAGTACGAGAACCTCCAGGTACGTATTCTTTCTCCATTCCTATATATGTTTTAGCAGAAGCAAGTCTCATTGTGTTTGATGGGTCCTATTTCCAGTTATGCATCCATAGACTGTAATCTCAGTGTTAAAATATTATAAGTACAATGTTAGTTTGTTGCAGTAATAATATATTAGTGGGACAGAATGAGGATTTGGATTCCATCATGATTGGATTCCTTATCACAGAAAGGCCACTAGCAGTACCATTACCTAGGAGAAAGCAAGAGCAAAGATGTTAAAGGCAGAAGCCTTTTAAAAGCCAGACCCAGTTAGAGTAAAGAAAAAGAGTTTATGGTCCCCAAACGACAGTGCTTTAAAGCACTCAAAGGCAAAATAAAAGAACACTTGAAAGTCAGTGAAAGTAAACAGTCATTGAGAAACATAAACAGGGCAAGCACAACGTGAAGTCAAAAGGGAAGTCCTGGGTCGTCACCAGGGTGTCGTCTTTCAGAGATGAGCAGCAATAGTCCTCAAGGAAACTGGGTCAAACAGAGGGAGAAGGCAAGTCAACATCCAGACAGGAGCTAATGCAGGAAAACAACATACACCGTAATCCCTGCAAACGCCCCACATTCCATCCCCCTTCCATACTATACCCCACTCTTGCAGGCAGGCAGTCTCTGGCACTCACAGTAATTCACAGGAACTCAAACCACGCCAAAGGTGGTACGGCAGCAGCAACTAAACACAAAAGCACAGTAGTAAAAATCCCCAAATGTTTTCCAAACCCCCAGCCTGAAGCAGCAGCGTCCCAACCCAGAAAGCAAATGACTATCATCAGCCCCACCCAGTTCCATACTACTGCTAGATGCTGAAGAATCAGCCCCACCCAACTTTCTACTACCAGGAGCAGCAAGAGCCTCGGGCTCAACTACAACAAAAGATGCAATAATAATAATAATTTATTTGTACCCTGCATTGTCATAGTCAGACTGTCTTAAAGAAGCCAAGCCCACTATAGAAAATGGTAAAAGTTTATTAACCGCAAACCAAAACTCAAAACCTGGTCAGACTGACCAAACACACTGAAAACTAGTATGTTAAACAGTGCAAACACAAAAAATGGCACCCATTTGGCCAAAACAGACTCAGTAGAATAAAATGCAGATTAAATCTCCGGAAAACCCGCGATAACTCAGAAATGTCAAAATCGAGGAACTAAGCAGCCACGCATCATCAACCAGTCCATTGTTGTCACTAGGATGAGCAGCCAATGGGAAGTCGTCAATCCAAAAGGGGCAGACAGCGGAGAAGTGTAGAAGCAGTCCCAGGTCAAACCGAAAGAGCAGTCAACGTCACGGAGTAGCCAAAAGCGATCCGAAGTCAACACAGGAAACCAGGAAATCTAGCACATAGGGATTTAAGCTGGTGTGTGATACCAGAGTCCAGAAGACAGTCCAGGGTTCACGATCCAACAATCAGCAACGCAGCAACACAAGACAGGGCTCGGGCAACAAGTAAGACACCTTGCCAGCTGCAAGGAGGCATTATTCCCAATCCTCCTTTATTCAAAGTTCCTCCTCAGAACTAGATTGAGCCAACGCCCCAGCATCATTCCTTTCAGCCGCCACCACTCCTTCACGTGCAGCCTTTTGCCTTTCACGCCAGGCCATCCTTCTTCTGCGGCGACTTAGATCACCCCAGCATGAATCGTGATCTTCATTACTCCAATTCCCATCCCCAGCAAACCCCACAAGTGAATCAGTACTAGTAGGTTCTTCACACACGTCCCATATCTGCTGTACTTTAGTCCAGCCCAAGTCACTGGATACATCCTCATCCCCATCTCCCATAGACTGTTCCTCCTCATCACACCCACCATCCCCTGAAAATCCCAAGAATGCATCATCCTCAGAGGACTCATTAAGTATTTGCCTTATCCTCTTTCTCTCTTGCTCCTCGTCAGATTCTGACTCACGAGTAACCCGTTTTGCACTCCTAGCCCCAATGTCTCTGTCTCAGCCTCAGATTCAGGCTCAACTACAACACTGCACCATCTCTCTGAAGGGACTCGGGGAGGCTAACAAAGCACCCAAGGTGCCACACATAAAATAGAATTACATATCATCAAAAACAATATACAATTTGACTGAATACACAAAATGGACAACGTCAATTAATAAAAAAAATTTTTTAAAAAAGTTCTAAAATACAGTCGTACGTGAGGGTCATTGAGTTTCTTCAGACACGAACTAAAGTGCCGAAGAACAATGATCGACGTCATCACATGACCATAGTACATTACTCCCAAGTCAAAGGCCTATGTAAATAGCCATGTTTTTAGTCTCGAACGAAAGGTTTGGAGATTCGGGGCTAATCTAATCTCTCTAAGGAGGACATTCCTATCACCCTCCAGGGCACTTGGACATTTCCCTTGATAAACCACACGTTCAGTTGAGGTACAACAGGTTTATTTAGAATAACTGGTTATAGGAAAGAGGCTAGAAGTCAGCTAAGATGCCTTTAAAGTGGCACCGGTGAAATAGCAGCAATGTTCATTGGTAGCAGCAATGGACCAAGGCAATCGGGTTCAAGCAGGATACAAAGGCAAAGTCTTTCCGTGGCAATCAGGAACAAGGCAGCAAGGCAAACGGAGGCCCAAGCGGGCTGAGTCCAAAGCAGCCTGCGAGCTGGCAGGTGAAGGCTTAGCAGGAAGGCCGTGAGGCCCGTTCAGGAATCCATGATCTTGGAGATGTAATGGTTGGCTCGAGATGGATAGCCTTGCTCAGACCAAACGGTTATAGGGTCCAAACCCTTTGATCTATTCGACGTAACTGCGTCACATATCATGGTTCTCATGATGGGCTGCAGCTGCTGTTTAGGTAAACCTCAGAGGCAAAGTATGTGATCCCAATTAGTGCCCACATCTGTGAAGAGGAGGCATTGGAGCTCCTGGTCCCAGGCGCTTCTGCTTATCGCTAGGAATAACAGCCGCGGCCTTGAATGTTTGACCCAGGCTGCAAGGCACTGAGTTCACTTGGGAAAGGCAGACAGGCTTAGAGGATTTCTGAATGCCAACAGGGCTGCAGTGTGGTTTGGAGGAAGTGAGGGAAACCAAGGCCTGGGGCCTGACAATTCCAGAGCTTGGGAGCCACCACCGAGAAGGCCATTTCTCTCATCCCCACCAGCCGTACCTGTGACGGCAGTGGGACCAAGGGCTTCCCAGGAGATCTCAAGGCCCATAGAAGGAGACGCAGTCTAAAAGCACTAATATAGTAAGTAATATTACTATATTCATAGAAGGAGACGCAGTCTAAAAGCACTAATATAATAAGTAATATTAGGAAATGATTGCTGTTATACTGAGAATGGCTGGATTCCCTGAATGGCTGAAGGTGTAACCCTTAGCCAGTGTGTTAATTCCTTTGTACCAGCAGATCTAGACAAGAATTCACACTTCTTTTTCAAGTTGTGACTTCTCTCCTTTCCGGAGAGCATTTATTTTCATTTTTCTTTGTTTTGTACATTAGACTGTGCTAAGAAATGGATGCTTTTGTCCATGTTTCCATCTAAGATTGAGCCAACTAAATCTAATCTGAATTCCTACTGAAAAGCAGCTATCATATGAGAAATAATGTTTTACTATTTATTGCCAACAGACGTTACTTCATGGATAATCTGCGATGGTGACATTGACCCTGAGTGGATCGAATCTTTGAATTCTGTCCTTGATGACAACCGTTTGCTTACTATGCCGAGTGGTGAAAGAATTCAGTTTGGTCCAAATGTTAATTTTGTCTTTGAAACACATGACTTGAGTTGCGCTTCTCCGGCCACAATATCTCGAATGGGAATGATTTTTCTAAGGTAAGTTTACATTTCACAAACGTATAGGCTTTTGTACTTTCCAGTATTGTTGAGGCACCATGCCCAAATATTTCTGATCCCTATACCTAGTTAGAGACTAGAACAGGGGTGGGCAATTATTTTTTCCAAGGGGCCACACGAGAACCAAAAAATATGATGGAGGGCCGCACTTAAAGGCTGAACTGCATTCTACATAATATCAATTGAATTTCTTTAATAATAATAAAAAGGCACTAAATTACGTTTTTGATATACTATGATAAGATTGTTAAGAGTATATGTTATGAGCAATGAAAAGGTTGTCATAGGAAAAATGACATTGATTCACTCAAATTTTACAAAACAATGGTTAACAAAATGTGAAGATTTGTATCATTTGTGTCTCTGTTGGTCTTTAACAAGTGCATCAAAGTCAGGTTGGATGTCAGAGGTGGACATGCGAAGCACCCCTGGCAGATGGCCATCCAGCCTCTGTTTAAAAGCCCCCAAAGAAGGAACCTCCACCACACTCTGGGGCAGAGAGTTCCACTGCTGAACGGCTCTCACAGTCAGGAAGTTCTTCCTAATGTTCAGATGGAATCTCCTTTCTTGTAGTTTGAAGTCATTGTTCTGTGTCCTAGTTTCTAGGGCAGCAGAAAACAAGCCTGCTCCCTCTTCCCTATGACTTCCCTTGACATATTTATACCTGGCCCTCACCATGTCTCCTCTCAGCCTTCTCTTCTACAGGCTAAGCATGCCCAGCTCTTTAAGCCGCTCCTCATAGGGCTTGTTGTCCAAACCCCTGATCATTTTAGTCTCCCTTCTCTGGACACATTCCAGCTTGTGAACATGGCCCTTAATTTGCAGTGCCCAGAACTGGACACAGTATTCCAGGTGTGGTCTGACCAAGGCAGTTGGTTAGTTAAAATATAAAGGCATAGTTTCTAATAATAAGTTTGAGCTGGCACAAGACTTCAGCTCACATGTTTACATGCCTTTTTGCACAAGAGGAGGGAAGTGTACACTCTGTTATTGTGTTGTTCTGAATTTTAGTATTCTATCTTATCCGAGTATTAGAAGCTCCAGCTGAGTGGAGGAAGAGCTCCCTCCTCCCTTCCAATCATGCAGGGGGCATGCCTAGTAAACCACACACCCCATCCAGAGACCCCAACCCGCCTTTACCTCTTCTTTCCGACACTGCCTCCTCTGCTCTTTCACCGGAAGGCCTCCTCTTTCTCGCCCGCGGCCTCCTTCCCGAAGAGAGGGAGGCGAACTCCCACTGGGCCGGCTACAAAGCAACGTATGGGCAAAAAGGGAGGGAGGGAGGGAGTAGAGTGCCTCCTCCTGTCCCTCTCTGCGGCTCCGGAAGAACTTCCGCAGGAATCCCCGCCTCCCTGAGGGTCTCCTGCTCGATGCCGCTTGTGACCTCACTGAGCAGGAGACCCTCAGGGAGGCGGGGCTTCCTGTGGAAGTTCTTCCAGAGCCAGAGAGGGACAGGAGGAGGCACTCTGCTCCCTCCCCCCCTCCTTTCCTTTTTGCCCATACAGACACAAAGCATCACGTTGCTTTGTAGCCACCCCAGTGGGAGTTCGCCTCCCTCTCTTCGAGAAGGAATCCGCGGGCTGGATGGCATTGCCCGGCGGGCCACATTTGGCCCGCGGGCCGTAAGATGTCCAGGTCTGGGCTGGAAACAAAGAGATTAAAAATACAATCGTTTAATTCTGCAGAAGAACTAAGGGGTGGTTACAATCAAGCCAATCCAAGAAAGCAGTTCCATCCTTCAAATCAGTCTGTCTGTCTGTCTGTCTCTCTCTCTCTCTGTTCCTAAACATCTTTTCCCTCTTTGTTTCAAAACAATATTTTTTCAAAAACAATTTTCTGTGCAATTTTCCTTCCAATTTTTGTCAGGTCAGTTTGATCTCTCTCACCCAAATATCTTGTCTTGGTGTTTGGTAACACTATCTCTTCCCCAATTTCCTTCCCTCCTTTTTGCTCCCTCCTCCTCTCTTTAACCCATTCTTAAATCTTTTGTAAAATTCACTTTGCATATCCTTGCTCCAACAGTATATCATACATGCTAAGACAGGTCAAAGTTCGAATTTAGTTCAAACCTAAATACGACGGCTACTTCTATAAGCCACTTTATTTTTACTGACTATTTTTTTCCTGCTTTCAGTGATTTTACTTGTTTCAATTAGAAAATAATATTTGTGTTTAATGCCTGGCCCTAAGTATCTCACGTTTCTATTACAATAGGATATTGAAAACATATTCTTGTTTTGTTTTCTCATTCTAGCGATGAAGATACGGATCTGAATTCCCTGTTAAAATCTTGGCTTAGGAACCAAAATGAAGAATGCAGACAGAATCTTGAAAACTGGATTGGAGATTATTTCGAAAGAGCTTTGAACTGGGTCCTAAAACAGGTCAGTAACAGAATTAATCTTTTGGTTGTGTGTAATCTGACAATGTTAGGTTTTCTTCTAGTCATATATTCCATTTGACAGCTCTATAGAGTCATAGGAAGCTCACGTTATGAATCCATGAATCTCCCCAAGGCCTCCAACACTTGGAAATATATATGTGGAATATTTCACTCTCACATCTGGATTATTAATATCGGGCAGATTCTCTTTTCACTTCCATTTCTTATATAGATAGATTCTGTTGTGATTGAGCCTCCATCTGCTACTGATAGTAGTGATTCAGAAGACTGATGGCTCAGCATCTGGGGAGAATATGGAACTGGGTGGGGCTGTTTGTAACAGGAGTCCTGGTGTTTGCAGAAAGAGGCTTACTCGTGAGTCAAGTGAGTCAAGTGAAGAGGATCACTTGCAACTCAAGAGAGTCAAGCAAATAATTACAGCACCTACAGACTCTGAGACATTTGAGGGATGCTCTGGGAATGATGGGAGTCAGAGTACAGAGGACACTTCTACTGAAATGGATTGGACTCAAGTAAGAGAAATTCAGAGGGTTTGTGAGGAGCCCACAAGTTCAGACACCTGGGTAGGATTCACTGATGATCAGGATTGGCCCTCAGAGTTCCCAGACAGTGGGGGGATGTTCTAAATCTTAACCACAGGTGGAAATCTTGGAGGGTCAGTCAAAGGGCAGCAGCTGCTGGGAGAGTAACTCCTGAGGAGGATGGTAGAGCGTTGACCTCATCAAGTGGATCTGACTTGTAGTGAGCTTAAAAGGTGGGCATTTTGGGACTAACCCCTGTGGCTAGCAAGGAGTTGCCCTTGGATCCTAGGACTCTTGCATCTTGTATCCTGTCATCTTGCATCTTGAAGCCTTGTTTCCAGACTGATTCTGCTGCTTCCTGTGGTGGGGTTTGAACTCCACTGGATTGCTCTCCAGTTGGACTGTGGGTTGTGTCTTCGCTTCTACGTCTATCTCCTCTCCTTGACCTTGGCCTTGCTCCTGGATTACGTCTCTCCTACGCCCCTTTGGATACCTTCTTGGACAACCCTTTGATGACTTCAATGCAGATGACCTTGGATTGATTCCGATGACGACACCTTCTCTGCTGCCCTCAGCGTGCCTTTCTCTGTTTGTTTGGCTTTGATTTTGCTAAAGAGTTTTTGGCGTTTTGAATGCAGGCTTTTTCTCCCAGTTTATTTTCATGCCGGTTAAGGCTTCCTTTTGTTAGCGTTTTCACTGACCATTAAGTGCTTTTGTTTTGCAAATACTTATCTCCAGATACTCTATGAATATTAAAACAAACTATTTACTCTTCAATTGGGTTTGGCTCTCTGAACTGGCGTCTGCTGCGACAGATTCTGTTGCAACACAGAAAGTCTTAAAGAGCCAGACCAGGTAGTAAGTCAAACACAGTGTATTTCAAAACAGCTCAGTCAACTCAAAAAATGGCAAAAAGGGCCAGGAACACTTTAACTTCAGCGTGAATGGCAAAACAAGTCAAAAACAATGACCAAACAGTCACAGAGTCAATAGAACATAAAATCTGGATTATATTTCTGGAAAATCCACATTAAATCCCAAAGGAAAGCACTACACAAAGGAAAAAGCACATGTTGTCAATCATGCCGATGTCGTCATCAAATGAGAGGATCAGCCGAAAGCAATGAGACGTCAGAACAAGCCAATGGTCGAATATGGGAAACCAGCAAACCCTCAGCCGAATCAAGTCAACGCCAGCGAGGGAGAAGCGATAGAAGCAATTGACCCAACCACATCAATCACGAAGCAAGCAGCGGCAACCTAACACATAGGAAGGAATACAAAGTGTAGCCCAAAGGGAAACAAACCCCGGAAACCAGCCCCTCCTATACTCAAGTCCATTAAGATAACGTAGGACCCAAACTCACGTTCTAAAGCATGAAATACAGGAACCAGGAAAAACACAGCATATAGGACACGACCCAGGCACCCAGCAACACATTGCTAACTACAAAAGACTCCAGATTCCAAGCCCCTTTTTATTCGCAAATCTTCATCAGAGCTGGAACTAGCCAACACGCTCTCATTGGTGCTTTCAGCTGCGATGGCAGCCTCCGGTGTAGCTCGTTGCCTCCCTCTCCAATCTTGCCATCTCCTGTCAAGACTTAGCTCCCCCCAGGATGAAGCCTGATTCTCAGAACTCCAATTCCCATCTGCACAACCATCGTGCACCTCCTGCACTCTAGTCCAGTCCATCCCACTAGAACCATCCTCAGAATTCCCAGCCACACTTCCCATAGTTGGCTACTCACTGACAGACCCATCATCCCCAGAGAAACCCTCAAAAGAGTCTTCATCAGTAGATTCCCCAAGTATTTGCTGGATCCTTTTCCTTTGTTGCTCTTCATCTGATTCCTGCTCACGAGTAACCCGCTTTCCCTTCCTAGCTCCCAATTCCATACCCTCAATGCTACTCAAAGGCTCATCTACAACACATACAATTGTGAAGATCTTTGTAGAGATGGTATGGCTTTTTTTTTTGCTTGTTCTCTCTTCTTATTGGCACTGAGATTGCTCTAGCTCTCCATTTGCCAACATTTTAAAACAAGACTTTGTCATGTTGTTGGAAACTATTTTACAGCTTACTAACTGTGTTTTCTATTTTACAGAACGACTATGTGATAGAAACAAGTTTGGTTGGAACAGTGATGAATGGGCTGTCTCATCTCCACGGATGCACAGAACGTGGGCAGTTCATAATTAGCCTCATACGAGGGCTTGGTGGAAATCTCAACATGAAATCACGGCAGGAATTTACAAGAGAGGTATTGTTTATACGATGAATTGTTCAAATTCTTAATAATTTCAGGAGAATTTTCTGGAAAAAAAGAAAAATTCCTGAAAAATGTTTTAGGCAAGGATTGCTTAAAAAACATAATGTAAAAACTTCCCTAATGGTTTAATCCATATATCACCTGCATTAAAGCTTTTTATGTGACTAATTAGTATGGAAAAATATTATTATTCATTTCATTCATTTCATTTATTAGATTTCTGCGCCACCACTCCCGGAAGACTCGGGGCGGCTCACACAAGCAAATAAAACATCACATTGAACATATTAAAAACACATTAAATGATCTCTATTTCCTACTATTCTATACCAAAAATTGTTCTACCACTTTCATTGTCATCTGAAAAATCTTTAATAAATACATTTTTAAAAAAACAAAAAAAACCACATTAAATGAGTGCAGGTTAAACAGATAGATTGATTAGTATGGAAAGAATGGAGAATGGCTTTTATATGGTTTATGTAGTCTTGTTTATTTATTTAATATAGTTATACCCTGCTGTTCTTACCCTAAAGGGGACTCAGAGCGGCTTACAGATTATATTTATTTATTTATTTCCATCCTTTCTACCCTGCTCTTCTCTACCCCAAAGGGGGACTCAGAGCGGCATAACAAAAAGGCAATGATTCGATGCCGATATACAATAAATACAATATAAAACCATAAACATTCAGCATAAAATACCATTAATACATAATATACATACATTTCAGTTAAAAACAGTACTTCGTCCAAGACATACTGTAAGTATTGAGTCATATCCATCAACTTGCCATTACAATTCCACTCCAAAGTGCTGCATTGTGCTAATGTGCAAACGCCTGGTCCAACAGCCATGATTTCACTTTTTCCTGAATGCCAGGAGGGATGGGGTTGATCGTATGTCGCTTGGAAGCACGTTTCACAGACGGGGAGCCACCACCGAGAAGGTCTTCTCTCTCGTCCCCACCAACCGCGTTTGAGAAGTTGGCGGGAGCGAGAGCAGGACCTCCCCGGATGATCTTAAATTACGAGGTGGGACGTAGCGGCAGATGCGTTCGGACAAGTGAGCTGGGCCAGAACCGTGTAGAGCTTTAAAGGTCAAAACTAGCACTTTGAATTGAGCTCGGAATTGGACAGGCAGCCAGTGGAGCTGACACAGCAGGGGGGTGGTATGCTCCCTGTATGTAGCTCCCTTTAGCAATCTGACTGCCGCCCGTTGGACTAGCTGCAATTTCCAAACTGTCTTCAAAGGCAGCCCCACGTAGAGTGCGTTTCAGTAATCTATTCGGGATGTGACCAGAGTGTGGATGACCGTAGCCAGATCAGACTTCCCAAGGTACGGGCGCAGCTGGCGCATGAGTCTTAACTGTGCAAAAGCTCCCTCGGCCACCGCTGAGACCTGGGGTTCCAGGCTCAGCAATGAGTCCAGGATCACTCCTAAGCTGCAAACCTGCGTCTTCAGGGGGAGTGTGACCCCATCCAACACAGGCTGTAACCCTATGCCCTGTTCGGCCTTTCAACTGACCAGGAGGACCTCTGTCTTGTCTGGATTAAGTTTCAATTTGCTAGCCCTCATCCAGTCCGACACAGCAGCCAAACACCGGTTCAAGGTCTGGACAGCGTCCTTGGTGACAGGTGGGAAGGAGTGACAGATCTGGACATCATCTGCGTACAGATAACACCTTACTCCGAAACTCTGAATGATCTCTCCCAGCGGTTTCATGTAGATGTTGAATAACATCGGGGACAGTATCGAACCCACAAGACAACGGTTGTGGAGCCGAACAGGTGTAACCCAGTAACACCTTCTGGGTACGACCCTCCAGGAAGGATTGGAGTCTCTGCAAAGCAGTACCCCCAATCCCAATTTCTGCAGGGCGACCCAGAAGGATACAGTGGTCATTTTACACATCTTAATTTGTATTTTGTGAATGCAGTTTGTTTTTAATATTGTTTTAGTTTTATGAATGCAAAAAAGAATTTGTTTGTGAAAGGTTTCAGCGTGTCTAATTAGAAATAGTACATGCTATTTTGTAGCCAAAACATTTTTTTTTTACTAAATTCAGATGAGAAATTACAGAAAGGTTAGGTAGGAGAAACTGTCACCAATTGTGTGTTTTACCAAATTACTATCAATATCACTGTTAGAATTCATGTCTTCTTTGGCAAAAATGGTCGGATCCAACTAAACAGGAGAACATGCCATTGACAGTAGTGGTACAAGTTAATAGTCATTGCTATCTTGAGTTGCATTGATTTTCATAGAACTGCACTTCAGTACACTTGGGTTGGATTTCAAGAAGTGGAGTTGTGTATGGTTTGCATGTCCTAAGCATGTTTTTAATTTAATTTATTTTTTTAAAAATAAGGTTTTTACTTGGGCACGGGAGTCTCCACCAAATCCAAATAAACCACTGGACACCTATTTTGATCCTGATACTCAGCATCTGATGTCATACTTGCTCAAGAAACCCGAGAACCTGACGGCTGATGATTTCAGCAACATCCAGACTCTTCCAGTCATCCAGACACCTGATATGCAACGAGGCTTAGATTACTTCAAACCATGGCTGGGCTTTGATAGTAAACAGCCGTTTCTTCTTGTTGGGCCTGAAGGATGTGGAAAGGGGTAAGCATTTCCATTTTCATGCCACATGATGTGATATTAGTGCGGTAGATTATGTGGTTGACGGTCTTAGCGGAAACCCAAGTTTTCTTTGTAGGTTTGCTTCTGGTTAATTTACTCTCCCCCTCTTCTGCATAGATAAAACACTACAAAAAACAATCTTGATGCAATGGAAACACGATTGTGTCAGCATTGGTTTTGTGTATTTTTTTAGTGTTGTCCTTTTTAGTAAGAAAATGCATACATTTTCAAAGATGTTTTATTTATTTATTTACATTATTTATATTCCGCCCTTCTCACCCTGCAGGGGACTCAGGGCAGATCACAATGCACATATACAGGCAAACATTCAATGCCATTTGACATACAACATATATAGACAGTCAAAGAGGCAATGTAACATTCCAGCTTCTGGCCACCAGGAGGAGCTGTCGCATTCCTTCATTCTTTTTTGTGTGTATTTCCTGGAGATTTTATGGCCTCATAAATCAGTTAAATTTAGCCTCCCCATACAAGTGGTACCCAAATTTCCTACTTGACAGATGCAATGGTCCCTCTCAATTACCGCCCGGTTTCGAATTTATCGTTCCTGGGTAAGGAGATTGAGAGGGCAGCAATGGAGCAGTTGCAGACCTTCCAAGATGACACAGCCTGGCTAGACCCCTTCCAGTCCGGCTTCTGTTCGGGGCATGGGACGGAGATGGTCCTGGTCTCCATCACAGACCAGCTACGTTGCCAGCTGGACCAAGGCAGATCGGCGCTGCTTGTGTTATTGGACCTCACAGCAGCGTTTGATGCTGTCGATTACGATCTTTTGACTCACTGTCTTGCCGGGGCAGGGGTGAGGGGGACAGCCTTGAATTGGCTGTCCTCCTTCCTCCAGAACCAGTCACAGCGAGTGAGGAGGGGCGAGGTGGTCTCCGAGAGCTCCCCCTTAAATTGTGGGGTTCCTCAGGGGGCCATACTCTCCCCTCTACTACTTAACATCTATATGCGACCACTTGCTCAGCTGGTGCGTAGCTTTGGGCTGGAAAGTCATCAGTACGCTGATGACACCCAGCTCATCCTGAGGATGGGGGGCAGGCCCGAAACCGTACCCGATAATTTCCATCTCTGCCTCAAAGCCGTTACTGGATGGCTGCGAGCCAGTAGATTGAAGGTGATTTCATCGAAGACGGAGACCTTCTGGCTGGGTCGTCCGGGCGGTAGGGATGTCCAGCTTCCGACCCTGAATGGTGTGGCATTATGCCCATCTTCAGTAAAGAGCCTTGGAGTTTTTTTGGACCCTCTGCTGTCAATGGAGGCGCAAATGTCCGCTGTCAGCAGAGTGGCGTTTTTCCATCTTTGCCAGGCTAGGAGGCTGGCCCCTTACTTGTCTCGGCACTACCTGGCCATGGTGATTCAAGCCACGGTCATCTCAAGGTTAGACTACTGTAACGCTCTCTACATTGGCCTGCCTCTGTCAGTGACCCGGAAACTCAATCTGGTGCAGAACGCCGTAGCTCGGTTGCTCGCAGGAGCTCCTGCGAGCTGCCACATTGCACCAATTCTGCGGGAATTGCACTGGCTCCTCATTGAGTACCGGATCACCTTCAAAGTGCTAGTCTTGACTTTCAAGGCCTTGTATGGTCTGGGGCCAGTGTACCTGAGGGACCGCCTAACCCCAGACCCATACCGTCCCACGAGAACACTTAGATCTGAAAAGAGGAACCTTCTAGCCGTGCCCAGTGTCAAGCAATACCTCCTAACTTCAACACGGAGAAGGGCGTTCTCCATCATCGCCCCAGTTCTCTGGAACGCACTACTCCTGGAGGTTCGGGCCTTGCGTAACCTGTTGGCTTTTCGGAAGACCTGCAAGTCGGCCCTATTCCGGCAGGCCTTTGAGTTGTAATGTACTATCCCCTATGACTTGTGTTATCTCTTAGGAATTGTTTTATCCTTGTGGTTTTATTGCTGTTGTAGATTTGTTGTTTTATTGTGGTGCTTGATGTGAGCCGCCCCGAGCCGGCTGGGAATGGCGGCCAATAAATCTAACAAACTGTTTTTCGGGTTGCAAAGGTCGACAACGAGCTACACAATTGGTCGACAGCTCACCCCGACCCGAGCAGGCCTCAAACTCATGACCTTCTGGTCAGTAGAGATCTGATGCAGCTGACACCCAGCCAGCTGCGCCACATTCCCGGTGCATTTTATTTATGCTAATACGTTGTTCATCTCCTTAAGTCCCATTATTAGCAGAATGGTGGGATATAAAATAGTAGTAGTAGTAGTAGTAATACTACTACTACTACTACTAATGTCTCAATGGCTGTAACAGATTGTATTTTTAAGTGCTCACCATTTCCTTTTTCCAGAATGCTGCTTCGATATGCCTTTTCTCAGCTTCGGTCTACTCAGATTGCCACAGTTCATTGCAGTGCGCAGACAACATCCCGGCATCTTCTGCAAAAATTAAGCCAAACCTGCTTAGTGATCAGCACCAATGTGGGGCGGGTGTACAGGCCGAAGGATTGCGAAAGACTGGTTTTATACTTAAAGGATATCAATTTACCCAAGCCTGATAAATGGGGGACTAGCACCCTTGTGGCTTTCCTGCAGCAGGTGAATAGAATTTACTTTTGTTAATATCCAAATATGAATTAAAGTTTCCTGTTTGGGGCCTCTGTGACCAGGCATTATTCAAACTGTTATGTGTGTTCATATCATGATCCGATCACCATGCTCAATATATCCCATATGCATGGGGGTATTGGGATAATGATACAAAAGGTTTTCTAGGGTAGACCCTCTCTCACCCAGACTCAGCCCCCCTCATCCGAATCAAACTCAGCCCCCCCCCCTCCCTGAATCAAAATCCTGGGTACGGCCCTTGTTTAATGCACACGCTTCCTACCTAAAGCCTTGGTTCCTTTTTGTCTTCTGCAGTAGCATTTATCAATAGGTACTGTTTCAGGAGCTTTGATCAATCCTTTTTGGTTTTGACTTCAGTTGGTTTGACTTCAGATTCAATTCTCTCTCTTGGTTGAAGCGTTGGATTGGCTATTTCAGATATCATAGGCTTAGATTTGGATGTTGACAACTGTTGACTCAGTGCAACACGAGTCTCAGTAGTAGCAGGAGGAGGTGAAAGTAAGACCACCTAATACATTTATTTATTTATTTACTGTACTTTTATACCGCCCCTCTCAGCCCGAAGGCGACTCGAGGTGGTGTACACGCGTCAACAATGCCACAATATAAAATCCAACAAACTATTAATACAGCTATATATATAAAAGGAAGAGTCGTCATGGAACGACCGTCCCAAACAGAGAAACCTTACAACTCAAAGACAACAAACTTGCCAACAGAAATAGGCCTCAGACAAGGTACGTTTGTAGCAAAGAAACTTTCCCCCCCAAAACCTAAAAGGCCCCCAAAACAACGAGTAAAAAAACCCTACATTTCCCAGCATCCTCCGGGGCTGCCAACGACTCTCCCAGCCTCTACATTCTGAGAACATTATTGGCTGCCAATAAGGGTGGATTTGCATAACTCCTGTACTGGCCAGCCAACATGAACATTCCGACCCATAATAAACTGTCAAAGGAGGATAAGGCAAAGGGCTGAGGCACAAAATTTACACCCCTACAAATCACAGACACGCCCAAAATTGACAGTAAGGCTTCATTAACTTAATTTCCCTGACTAGGCCTCACTTAATGAAATGCTGTTTACGCTCTGAATTGACAGTAAGGCTTCATTAACTTGATTCTCCCGACTAGCCCTCAGCTCATTGGACATTGTGTATGGCCTGAATTGACAGTAAGGCTTCATTAACTTGCTGTTCCTGACTAGGCCTCAGCTCATGCGACATTGTGTATGGCCTGAATTTACAGTAACCTACCTTGGCACACAGAGCCCCTATGACCCACGCTACATTCTACTACAGTTTGGAGGAGGGTGGGCCATGGATAAAGGGGCTTGAAGTACCTCCATGGATAATGGGATTTGTAGTACTTCAAAACCCATCATTCCCCACAGACCACTGTGTCCCAGAACCAAGACCGATAAAGACCAAACTTGGCAAACACTGCCCCCCATGACCCACACTCCATCCGACTGCAGATTAGAGGAGGACACACCATGGATAATGGGATTTCAAGTACCTCCACTCACTTCCAAAGTACCCCACCCACACAAGCATCAACCTCTACATCAACACAGCAGACGGAAAGACAAAAAACATTGTATATCCAAAAGCTATGCAGAACGCCAGCAACACCACACACCAACAACTCCCCAGGACTTCAACATCCCACCCACCAAAACAACCCACAACGACACAGCCATGGCCCCAACAACACCATAACTAACAACAACTCCAACCCTTACATACTCAGACTGCCTCGCATCTCCAAAATAGGGCACAGCAACGTGTGCCGGGTACAGCTAGTGACTATATAAAAACAATACGATTAACAGTTAAAATGATAAAATTATAAAAAACAAATCTCAGCGTCTCATCAATAGACTCGATTTCCGTTGCCTCTCTCTCTCTCGGCATTACTTTGTGAACGAAGATTCTTAGGAAGGACTCATCCCACGCTTTCTACAGGTGCGTTGATGACTAAAAAGGCCAATCTGAAATAGGCAAGTTCGGTTGCAGAAAGCACAGCAGAAAGTCTCCTTGGGTGATGTTGTTTCCAAGTTGCGGTTCTTTCTTTGTTGTCGTTTCTCTTCGAGACCAGTTCGGCGTGTCTTCTCGAAAGAGGCCGCAGCATTGTGGACAGTGCGTCTCCATGCCTCCTGATGTGAGGCCAGGGTGGACCATTGTTGGTGATCAATCTGGTCAAGCCTGAGATGTTGTTTCAGGGAGTCCTTATATCTCTTTTTGGGGGGTGCCTCTCTTGCGCTGACCCGTGGTGAGTTCACCGTAGAGTAGTATCTTTGGGAGGCGGTGGTCCTCCATCCTAGAGACGTGCCCTGCCCAGCGCAGCTGAGTTCTCAATAGCATGGCCTCAATGCTGGTGATCCCTGCTTGCTCAAGGACAGCAACGTTGGTCACATAGTCGGTCCAGTGTATATTTAGGATTGTGCGAAGACAGCGCTGATGAAAGCGTTCGAGGAGTCGTAGGTGTTGGCGATAGGTGACCCATGTTTCAGACCCATAGAGGAGCAATGTCATATTAAATCCATAGGTCTCAGTTAAATGATTATCATTTGTCTGCAAATGCCTGCTCAAACAGCCATGCCTTCAGTTTCTTCCGAAATGTCAGGAGGGAGGGGGCTGCTCTAATGTCCATAGGAAGGGCGTTCCATATCCGAGGGGCCACTGTTGAGAAGGCCCTGTCTCTTGTCCCCGCCAATCGGGTCAGCGAAGTAGGCGGGACTGAGAGCAGGGCCTCTCCAGATGATCTTAAACACCTGGATAGTTCATAGGGAGAGATGCGTTTGGACAGAAAAGTTGGAAAGGCATAAGCCGCAACCTTCATGAATGCATCGTGTGTGAAAAGAAGGAATAATAAAATGACATATACATACATTTGAGAAATTATGCCTTTGGCCGGATTCCATATCTTTGGTTGTTCTTTTATCTCACCCCCACTAGGTGCTTACATATCAGGGATTTTATGACGAAAACCTTGAATGGGTTGGATTAGAAAACATCCAGATTGTGGCTTCGATGTCTGCTGGAGGAACTTTGGGAAAGCATAAGCTCACCTCCAGGTTCACCTCTATTGTTCGTCTTTGTGCCATTGAGTAAGTCTCTTCTCGATCATTCTTATTCTTACGCTTTTATTCAGCATTGAGCTTCAAGGCTTGGACATGATTTCACTTTGGCGAACGGCTTTTTAAAATGTAATTTTAATATGTATTTGGTAATTTTATTGTCATTTTATGATGTTGAGATTTTAATATTGGCATTGAATTTTTGCTGTCTGCCGGTCTGAGTCCCTCTGCTGAGGTTGAGAAGATCGGGGTACAAAAAATTTAAATAACTAAATAAATAATAAAGGCAGCTTATAAAGTAAAAGCAGACACAGCAGAAAGTACGTATTTGTTGTGCAATGAGTGTTTGGTTCCAGAATCAATAATAATCATCTTGCACACTTTGATATTCTTAAAGCAAGTATTAGAACAGGGGTCGGGAACCTTTTTGATTCAGAGAGACATGAAAGCAAAATATTTCAGTGAGAGCCATATAATATAAATATAATATATTTTAAGACTGAATTCAACTAAATGTGAGTCTATACATACATACGATGAGAAAAGGATTCCCCCGGCAGAATGACGAGACACTTCAGACCTTGCTCTGCAAAAGGCACGCTCAGGACTCTGGGAAGGAAGAGAAGATGGAAGGAAGGAAGGGGGAAAGAAAGAAAGAAAGACAGAGGAAATGAAGGAGGGAGGAGGGGGAGAGGAAGAACGAAAAGAAGAAGGAACTATGGAAAAGGAAGAAAAGAAAAGCAGGGGGGAGACAAGGAGGGGAAAAGAAAGGAGGAAATGGGAAGGGAGGAAAGGAAAGGGTGGGGAAAAGAAAGGAAAGGGAGTGAAGAAAAAGTAAAATAATGAAGGGAAAAGAAGAAAAGAAGAAGGGAAAAGAGGAAAGTGAAAAGAAAGGAAAGAGAAGGAAAGGAAGACGGGGGAAAAGAATAGAAGAGGTAGGAAGGAAGAGGGAGGGAGGGAGGAAGAATGGAGGAAAGAAGGAAGGGGAGAGAGGGAGGGAAAAGGAAGGAGAAGGAAGGGGTGAAGGGGGAGAAAGAAAGGAAGGAAAAGGGAGAATGGAGGAAAGAAGGAAGGGGAGAGAGGGAGGGAAAAGGAAGGAGAGAAGGAAAGGGTGAAGGGGAGAAAGAAAGGAAGGAAGAAGAAGGAAGGAAGAGGGAGAATGGAGGAAAGAAGGAAGGGGAGAGAGGGAGAGAAAAGGAAGGAGAGAAGGAAAGAATGGAAGAGGAAGAAAGGAACAAAAAGGGAGGGAGGAAAGAAGGGAGGGAGAGAGAGAGAGGAAAAAGAATGAAAGAAACAGAGAGGGGAAAAGAAAGGAAGAGAAAGGAAAGGGGAGGAGGGTGCGGGGCCAAAGCGAACCTTGGTGTCGACGTCGGCGAGGCAGTCCCTCCGGAAGACATTAAAGAGGCAGCGGCTCTTGAGCTGCCCGACGATGAGGGCGTTGAGCTGGGTGTCCCTCGGGGGCAGCGAGGCCGGGTCTGCTGCGCCAGGTCAGGCCCGCCTCTGCCGCCTCTCCTGAGGCCCGTGACAGAGAACGAAGAGGAATACGAGGACGAGGCGGCGCCACTGCCGGGCTCCGCCATCCCTGGCAAAGAAGGTGCAGGGCCCCGAGAGCTGCGGGGGATGAGGAAGAGGTGGTGATGGCGGTGTGGAAGCAGCAGTCACGGCGCATTTGCGTCACTGCTCCCCGCTGCATGCTGGGAAACCGAGGCCCGGGCTGCTCTGGAGAGCCAGATGCAATCATGAAAAGAGCCACATCTGGCTCCCGAGCCATAGGTTCCCTACCCCTGTATTCTTTGAAGCAAAAATCTTCTCACGTAAGCCAAACCCTCTTTCAGCTTTGATCTGTTTAACTCAGATAGTACTGCTTGTTTGTATAAGTCAGTCTTTCTCAACCAGTGTGCCGTGGCACACTAGTGTGCCGTGACGGACCTCCTGCTGTGCCGCGAGAAAAGCTCTCTGCCCCCCTTCCTCCCCCCTCCTGCCGAACTCCTGCTGCTTGGGGGAGGAGGAAGGGCCGGGCAGTGGCAAAGAAAAAGAAGAAGGGACCGGGGCACCGCCTCCTTCGGCCGTTTCCCCAGCCAGCCTCCAATGCGCCATGACTCTCACCCCCGCTCGCTGATGCCACGTGGAGGAGCCCCGCCCACTGAAGCCCGTCCCACCGCTCATGCTCCTCCTCTGTAGGAGAGCTGAAGCTGGGGGAGGGGCGGGGCATGGCACGGCCTGGCTCTGCCCTTTCCCCAGCTTCTCGGCACTCCCAGCAGCTGCTCCAGCCTTGAGGGGACAGTGCCAAGCCAGCATTGTGCTGGCTCTGGCACCGCTGGCTTGGCACTGCCCCCTCAAGGCTGGAGAAGCTGCTGGGAGAGGTGAAGCTGGGGGTAGGGGGTGGGGCATGGCACAGCCTGGCTCCGCCCCCTCCCCGGCTTCGGCACTCCCAGCAGCTGCTCCCAGCAGGCCACCAACCCCCAGCCGTTCTTTACTGTGTTAGAGTGTCATTTTGTGTCATTTTGGTTGGTGGTGTGCCCCCGGAATTTTTTTAATGTTAAAAGTGTGCCGCGGCTCAAAAAAGGTTGGGAAACACTGGTATAAGTAAACGTTGCAAACAAATTTTAAAATGATTGTGAAAGAATAATTGATTTTTAATATATCTATTTCCTAGTTATCCGGAGAGAGAACAACTGCAAACAATTTATAGTGCGTATTTAGAACCTGTTCTGCACAAGAACTTAAAGGATCATCCCGCTTGGGGCTCCTTAGCAAAAATTCATCAATTGGCAGGATCTATGGTTCAAGTATATGAACAGGTATAAACGATTTTGATCCAAAACAGTGCTCTTCAAAGTGGTCGTGCATGGACCAGTGTCGCCCCCAAGCGCATCCTTGGTGGGTTTTAAGGAAATATCTTGCCCTCCAGTCATTGATCTTGCTCCCGAAGCTTTCTGTTCTGTATAGATTAAGGTGGATATTAGACCTTTATAGATCCTCACTCAAAAGTGTGAACAATTCAAATTAAAGTCTTTTCTATAGAGCAGGGCTGCTCAGGAAGTTGATTGGAAGTCAAGGCTGGAGAAGCTGCTGGGAGTGCCAAAGCCGGGGAAGGGGCTTGGCGCGATCGCGGGACCGAAGGAGGTTGATCACAGCCGGATGGGGCGCTTCTCAGAGAGGGCGGAGCCAGGCCGCGACAAGCCCCTCCCCCTCCCCCAGCTTCGGCACTCCCAGCAGCTTCTCCAGCCTTGAGGAGGGCAGGGCCAAGCCAGCCTTGTGTTAGCTATGCCACCACTGGCTTGGCCCTGCCCTCCACAAGGCTGGGGCAACTGCTGCTAAAGCTGAAACCAGAGGGGGCGGAGCCAAGCTACATGAAGCCCCGCCCCCTCCCCGGCTTCGGCACTTCCAGCAGCTGCTCCAGCCTTGAGGAGAACAGGGGCAAGCCAGCCTTGTGCTAGCTATGCCACCACTGGCTTCGCCCTGCCTCCTCAAGGCTTGGGCAGCTGCTGCTAGAGCTGAAACCAGAGGGGGGCGGAGCCAAGCTGCACCAAGCCACACCCCTTCCCCAGCTTTGGCACTCCCAGCAGCTGCTCCAGCCTTGAGGGCAGGGCCAAGCCGGCCTTGTGCTAGCTATGCCACCACTTTCTTGGCCCTGCCCTCCTCAAGGCTGGGGCAGCTGCTGTTAGAGCTGAAACAGAGGGGGGCAGAGCCAAGCTGCACCAAGCCCCGTCCCTCCCCGGCTTCGGCACTCCCAGCAGCTGCTCCAGCCTTGAGGAGGGCAGGGCCAAGCCGGCCTTGTGCTAGCTATGCCACCACTTTCTTGGCCCTGCCCTCCTCAAGGCTCGGGCAGCTGCTGCTAGAGCTGAAACAGGGGGGCAGAGCCAAGCTGCACCAAGCCCCGACCCTCCCCAGCTCCGGCACTCCCAGCAGCTGCTCCAGCCTTGAGGAGGGCAGGGCCAAGCCGGCCTTGTGCTAGCTCTGCCACCACTTTCTTGGCCCTGCCCTCCTCAAGGCTGGGGCAGCTGCTGCTAGAGCTGAAACAGAGGGGGGCAGAGCCAAGCTGACTTGGTCCCTCCCGGCCCGCACTCCCAGCAGCTGCTCGCAGCCTGAAAAAGGGCAGGGCCACCGCCCTTGTGCTAGCTATGCCACCACTGGCTTCCCTGCCCTCCTCAAGGCTGGGTCCCTAGAGCTGAGGTGTTTTGGCCTACACCCCTTCCCAGAAATCTTGTCCCAGCAAATGTGGACAGCAGCTGTTAGGATTTTTCTGACTTGGTTTTATTATAAGTAGCTCGCATGCTGAAAAAGTGTGGGCACCCTTGCTATAGAGGAAGGTTAATGCACGTTGGTCCTTTGTGGAAATCAGTAACATCAGCTCAGTGGTGCTTAAGGGTAATGATGATGCAGGCTTATGAGATTCTGGCTGCAAAGTCATCAAAGGGCAGATACCAGTCATCACTGGTTCCAGGAAACAATAAGTATGAGATAGTTTGCAGTGAGATTCAGCATCTTCTGCAAATTGGGCTTATTAGAGGGTGTGCTACTCAATACTTGTGGTGCTCTAGACACAGGGCTGTTTCACACAGCTGTTTAATGTGAGTGCAGTCAAGTCTTAAAAACTCAGTTGCACTCGCATTGAAGTCCGTCCCCGTCCCACCCGAAATCACGTGCTTTTTAAGACTTTAAAAAAGAGCTTTGGAAGGAGGTGAAGGCTGTGTTCGGTTTCTTGGGCTTCAATAGCCCAAGAAACCTGAGACAGATGTGTAGATGGGCACCGGAAGTTGCGTGGTGTGATCCCGGTCCCATCTACACAGCTCCCGCACCTGCTCTGAAAGACCCAGATTTTTCCAGCACCAAATTACCTCGGAACAAAGCAGGGATTTCCTGCTTTGTGTCGAAAGCCTTTGTTTTTCCCTGAAGCGTCATCCGGTCACTCCAGTGGGAAACACTATAGGTGCTGTCTGGATGCGCCCAAAGACTTCATTTTTACAAATGTTTTGTGAAGTACCAGTGTTTTAAGTTGGAGATCCTTCAAATCACCGAGGACAATTTACAGAAAAATTCCTGCTAATTGGCAATAGTAGACTTGATTGAGACAAATCTTCATGTTCCAATATCAACAACTTGTTGAAAATACTTAAGATTCTTTTTTCAGGGTAATAAATTCCAATTCAGCGGGCTTTTTTCTAATCAATAGCATTTACCAAAATATCAGTCATGCCCAAAATGGATATGACCCCTGAAAAATTGAACAAGATTCCTTATCCTTTGTTTACTACTTCCAAGTAAACAAAGAAAGCATTACTCTACATGTAAGTTTTCACACATATGACTTGTAGGAGAATACTGCTTGATTAAAACTGTAGTATTGACATCCTCTGTTTTCCAGATTCGTGCCAAATTCACAGTTGATGACCACAGTCACTACCTCTTTACACCCTGCATTCTTACTCAGTGGGTTCTAGGCTTGTTCAGATATGATTTAGCAGGAGGTGAGTAATGCCAATTTACTAAGTACGTTAAATCATTGAAGTATTCCTTCCTTCTCACCCTGCTGTCACAAATTACTGAGCTGCTCCTACAGGTTCTGTACCAGTTTGTTAAGTAGGTCTATTTATGTTTTTAATTGGGTTGACTTTAATGCAGTTGTTTATTTATCGATATGTATATGGCATTGAATTTTGCCTTTGTGAGGCCGCCCTGCGTCCCTTTAGGGGTGAGAAGGGCGGGGCACAAGTGTGGTAAATAAATACATAAATAAATAAATATTCAGAATGGTGATTTGCTTGCTGCTCTTGTTCCATGAGCCATCAACTTCTGGTTTGTGGTGAATTTCCAAGAAACCGTGAACCTAGTACTGGTCCATGTCACATTGTGAGGAGTGCGAGAGAGCTACTCTGCCAGCCAGATAGTTTGAGAAGTACTACCCTAATAATATTTTATGATTAGAAAAAAAAACAATGCCATCAAATCACATGAAAGGAAAGTCTGACTAAGTATTAGACAGAGCGTCCAGATGGTAAGAGCTGACAGTGGAATAGATTATCTGAGAAAGTAGTGAAATCATCTTCATTGGAAATTTTCAAAGGGAAGTTCAACAACAATCTCTTAGGGATGTTTACCTGTGGAATTCTGCACTAGGAATGGATTGGATTAGATGACTCTTAGAGTCTTTTCCAAATCCTTGATTTGTTGTTCAACATCAACATGAGCCGCTGGGAGAGGTCATCCGGAGTTTCGGGATGCGGTGTTATCTGTACGCAGATGACGTCCAACTCTGTCACTCCTTCCCACCTGCTACTAGGAGGCTGTTCAGGTCCTGAACCGGTGCTTGGCTGCTGTGTTGGACTGGATGAGGGCGAACAAATTGAAATTGAATCCAGACAAGACATAGGCACTCCTGGTCAGTCGAAAGGCCGAACAGGGCATAGGGTTACAGCCTGTGTTGGACGGGGTTACACTCCCCCTGAAGACGCAGGGTCGCAGCCTGTGAGTAATCCTGGACTCCTAGCTGAGCCTGGAACCCCAGGTTTCGGCGGTGACCAGGGGAGCATTTGCATAATTAAAACTTGTGCGCCAGCTGCGCCCGTACCTTGGGAAGTCTGACTTGGCCATGGTTGTCCACGCTCTGGTTACATCCCGTATAGATTACTGCAACGCTCTCTCCGTGGGGCTGCCTTTGAAGACTGCTCGGAAGCTTCAATTGGTCCAATGGACAGCAGCCAGGTTGATACAACAGGAGTGGCACTCAGGGAGTGCACAACTCCCTTGTTGTGCCAGCTCCACTGGCTACCAGTTTACTACCGGGCACAATTCAAAGTGCTGGTTTTGGCCTTTAAAGCTCTAAACGGTTCTGGTCCAACTTACCTGTCCGAATGCATCTCTCCCTACGAACCATCAAGATGCTTAAGATCATCTGGAGAGGCCCTGCTCTCAGTCCCGCCTGCTTTGCAGGCGCGTCTGGCGGGGGCGAGAGACAGGGCCTTCTCGGTGGTGGCTCCTCGGCTTTGGAACTCCCTTCCTAGTGACATCAGATCGGCCCCCTCCCTCCTGACATTTCTTAAGAAAGTCAAGACTTGGCTTTTCGAGCAAGCCTTCGCAGACAAACTTTAATTGAGATCAAGGATTACTATGACGAAACGGAAACCGATTGTAAGATTGTGGAGCTGAGATTTGTATTTTGTAGTTTTTAATTGTTAATTTTATATGTTTTTATATGACTGTTTTTATCTTGTGATGTATTGTATATGGGCAATTGTGGCCGCTTGTTCACCGCCTCGAGTCGCCTTTGGGCTGAGATAGAGAGGCGGTCTAGAAGCATGGCAAATAAATAAATAAATAAATAAATAATGATTCTGCATGGCACCTGAAAAATGCATAGTTTTATTTTAAGAAGACACAATACATTGGTTTCCCCCCCTAAACACTGGTGTAGATTGTCGAAAGCAGCTGCCTCTTCTCCTTTATATGTTATCCTAAAACTGCATATTCATTCTTTGTTTCTCTTGTCTCTGCTGCCTTTTGATGGCCTCCCTCTGGTATGTAGCTTTATTTTAATTTTGTCCATATAGTTTGTTGTGTTCTTTCAAGTCATTTTTGACTGATGCAGTCCCAAGGCAGACCCGTCACACTGATTGTTGTTGTTGTTGTCAAGATCTGTTCAGACAAGATGTGCTTTTTTCTTCTGAGGATGAGAAAGTGTGGGTTGCCTAAGGTCACCCAGTGCGTTTCCATGGTTGAGTGAGGATTTGAACCTAATCCTAGTCCAATGTTCAAATCATATACAACATTGTTTTTTTCCCTGGGTGTAGAAATACATTTTGTATCAGAGTGCTATAATTTGTATCTTGCAGGGGCTTCAACAAACACTATAGATACGGTATTGGAAATTGTTGCTTATGAGGCGCGCCGTCTCTTCCGTGACAAAATTGTTGGAACCAAGGAACTTTATGCGTTTGATAATATTTTAATGAAAGTCTTTCAAGGAGATTGGGGATCTGATGTTTTGGACAATATGGCAGGTAAGATAAAATTTAATGGTCTAGGTCAGTGGTAGAGAACCTGTGGCATGTTTGCCAAAAGATCACATGAAGACCATATATCAAAACATTCTATTTAGATATCTAGACACATGTGGAGTACCTCTGTGACCCCATATGCTGGTCACTAAAATTCATCTATCTATCTATATAATAAAAGTCAATGTTTGCGGCAGCAGGTGCGGAGGGCGGGAGGTGCGGAGGAATATGTGGCAGCTTTTCAATTGGTTGCCACTGTGGGATTATTTGCATAAAGGACTCTCATTGGCCAGCCACAAAACTCCAACACTCTAAGGCACCAGACAGTTTTTCTGTTGGCAATGGAATATTCATTTCCTAATAGGATTTCACTACAGAGAGAGGGTTTCCTGATGTACTGAGAGCATTACTAGCATTACAAGCTAGGCCCCAGATTTCACTACACAGAGAGAGTTTCCTGATGTACTGAGAGCACTACTAGCATTACAAGCTAGGCCCAAAAATAGACATACATCCTTCCAGCCAAAGGTGAAAACATCACTTTTCCCAACAGGCCTCAGCCTGAATTGACAGTAAGGCTTCCTAGGCCACAGCCTGCATTGACAGTACGCCTTCCTAGGCCTCAGCCTGCATTGACAGTAAGGTTTCCTAGGCCTCAGTCTAAATTGACAGTACGGCTTCCTAGGCCTCAGCCTAAATTAACAGTAAGGCTCCCGAGGCCTCAGCCTGAATGGACATTAAGGCTTCCCAGGCCTCAGCCCATTTCAAATAACCCTGGCACCGCTGGGTCCCAAAGCTAGTATGATATAAGTTCACTAATAAATATAACAATATAAACCACAACACACGTAACAATCATTCAACACATGAAGTCCTTTCGTAAGTCCTTAGGAGTGCTCCTACCTTCGATAGGCAAGCACTGGTTGTCCATGAGTAGTACAAATGTTCAATTATAAAGTTCTGAATAAACACATCTACCCCGTTCGTACGGAAATCCCAAGGAAAAACCGTGGACGAGACCCTGTGGCAAAGGAACCACCGCGGGACTACATTACCCAGAAGCGCTGCTATTAGCGTTCCAAATCTCGCGGGCGTATCCAGCTAATGGTAGAGCAGCTTTCCGGGATGCAGGCACACCACACGTGCAATCGTGGGATGATCACCAAGATCCTTAAAGGGGACCGTATTCACTATTTCGCTGTAATGTCTGGTCCCTCCGTGATACAACAAAATTCACACCTCATGCAACAGAAAATAGGCATGCTGTGATGCATGTATCTCCCAGCCGACGAGAACATAAAGGTATATTTCAGTCATGGTTGACCTTTTCCAAGGCTGTGCTTAAATTCCAGGCATGTAGGCGATATCTTAGTCGTCTTCCATCACATAATCAGAATCCATCAAGTTATATCACTTTCCTTTCAATCCTTTCAGACTCCTTAAGGCCCCTTGACATCTATTGGGAGCATGTCTGCTAATAGCAGTGCTTCTGGGTAATGTAGTCCCGCGGTGGTTCCTTTGCCACAGGTTCTCGTCCGCGGTTTTTCCTTGGGATTTCCGTAAGAAAGGAGTGATGTGTTTATTCAGAACTTTATAATTGAACATTTGAACTACTCATGGACAACCAGTGCTTGCCTATCGAAGGTAGGAGCACTCCCACGGACTTACAAAAGGACTTCATGTGTTGAACGATTGTTACGTGTGTTGTGGTTTATATTGTTATATTTATTAGTGAACTTATATCGTATGTATTTTGGTGACCAGCATATGGGGTCACAGAGGCACTCCACATGTGTCTAGATATCTAAATGGAATGTTTTGATATATGATCTTCACGTGATTATTGACGCAGGGTTCCTGGTCAGTTGTTGTTTAGCTTTGTAATAGCACTTCCCTCGTTTTTGTTGTTGTTATGTTTGCCAAAAGAAGCACGCAACGCCCTCTCCTGGCATACGAGTCATTGCCCTTCTGCTTACTCTTTCACTTGCCTGCTCCCTTTACTCATTTGTTGCTCACCCGCCGCCACCTCCCCCTCCTCACAACATCCCTCCCTGAGTGCCACCCCCCCCCCCAAAAATTTGGGCACTCTGTCTCTAAAAGGTTCACCATCATTGGTCTAGGTTTTGCAGTAGTTGTTTCAGAATATCAACAATTCTTCTCACTTTCATTGCATTTTTACAGATAGTTTCTATGTAACATGGGGAGCTCGTAATGAATTGGGAACTGTTATGGCACCAGGACAAACACTGCCACCCCATGGAAGGCCACTTGGTAAACTTAACTCAGGAGACTTGAAAGATGTCATTAGAAAGGTATGTCAAAACACTAGTATGTGTTCAGAACCTATTTGTCCATGGACTTAATGGCTAGAAACCCAACCATCAGTAGTGCTGTCGTCAGCATATTATCTGTCTTGACAGGAGCACACAATCCCACTTTTTATGGACTACTACGTAGTTTATGTATCCAGTGATGCTTAGGTTTGGGATTTTGTAAGGACAAACAGTAGAAATATTATTTTGATTTTATGAATGGTCCTATCAGAAATTCATAAGGATGTATGCAAACTACAAGTCCCATTATTCTGCCATTGCGCGCCCCCCCCCCCCCAACCCCCACACTGGTAGTTAAAGTTGGTCATGATGGATATGTGCGCCAAGATCCATTTCTAGTGAGTTTCACAGTACTCTGTGGATGTCAGTGGACTTTAACTCCCATCATCATCTGTTATTGTCCCCAAAACACTGCCAGTATTTAAAGTTGGCCATTATGGGTCTGCATGCCAAGTTTGGTCCAGATCCATCATTGGTGGGATTCACAGGACTCTCTGGATGTGGGGGATGGGAAGGGATGGGAACTGCAATTCCTATTATACTGGGTCAGTCACCCCCAAACCCCTCCAATATTTTCTCTTGGTAATGGGGAAGGGATGTGTTTCTTTTTTTAAAAAAAATGTATTTATTGAGGTTTCTTCAATAACAATAAAAGAGGTGGAACAAATTTGGGTATAGGACAGTAGGAAGGAAGGAAGAGAACACAGGAGCCGGTGTGGGAGGGGGGGCAGGGGTGAACCGGGAGGGGAGGAGGGGGGCAAAGGAGGGGGGGAGAGGGGCTGTTTGGGGCTGAGTATGGGGGAGGGGTCAGGGGAGGGGAGGTGGACAAAACGGGGGGGAGAGGGGAACCCCCTGGCTTCCGGTGCTTTTGTATTGTCCGAATTGTTCAGTTGGGGGGAAGGAGAAAGGAGGGTGCGTGCACGCTTGTCTTTATGGTGTGAAGGGAAGGGAAAAGAGAAAAAGGGGGGAAGCAAATTGCTTCTTGGCATGTCCTTGAGTGTCTTGTGCCTGTATCAGGAAGCCTGGCTGTGTTGGTCTGAGTTCCAGATTTTTAGGTAGGCCACGAAAGGTGACCAATCAGTTCTGCACAATCCCATCCCCTCCAGTTCACTCATGTAATAGGAAAGTCTGTCCATGCTCATAATGTCCTGGACTTTTTCCACCCATTCTGCAAGACAAGGCGTGTCTTTAGACTTCCACTTTTTCGCGTACACCATCCTTGCTGCCGTGGAGAGGAACAAGAACAGCCGTTCAGCATTCTTATCTACTAGGTCACTTTCATCCACCATTCCTAAGAGGCAAGCCTCTGGCGTCATCTCCAGCGTGGCGCGTAGAATCTTTTGAATTTGAATAAAGATTGTTTTCCAATATTTTGAAGCTTCCTTGCAGGACCACCACATGTGGTAGAAGGTGCCTGTCTGTGACCCACATTTCCAGCATGTTGTCTGGGCGGACTTGTACATCAGACCCAGTTTATGGGGGGTCATGTACCATCTGAAGAACATTTTGTACCAATTTTCCTTCAGATCGATGGCATAAGTGATTTTGATTTTCTTCCGCCAGACCCTCTCCCATGGGATGTGTTTCTTTGTGCCAAGTTTGGTCCAGATCTGTTGTTGTGGGAGTCACAGGGCTCTCTGGATAGAAATTGCCCACAAACATAGATATATACATAGATACATATGTACAAACGCATCTTCACATTATAGAATAGCTATTAATTTGTAATCAACTTGTGGGATTGTGAACTTTTAACTTTTTATAGTAGGCTAGCAGCAGATATATTTATTTGATTGTTTCTTTTTCCATTATAACAAATTGTGGAAATGCTTTGAAACATGTACAAAACAGAGATTTCTCTTTGATTGGTAACAGACCAGAAAATCAGTGGTCTTAGTCAACTGCACTTTGTGGGCTTGCATTTAAATTGGTAATTGATAAGATAATGGACTTGCTTAAGCAATTGCACTGTTTTAGTGCATTTAGCAGTTCATGGCTGCATATCAGCAGGGAAACATGTCCCTTTTTTTTGGCAGAAATCACTGCTTTCAGGAAAGGCTTCCTAGGTGCTGCAGGGCACAGAAAAAATGGTGGAGCAAGGAGAAGCAGTTCACTCATAAACAGGGGCGGTCCTACTTATCCGGGTGTGTGTGTAAGCGAATATTATTTTGGCACCCCCAGTGGCTCCCAAGCGCGAGTCACGCTCTGGAGCCAGTGTGCATGTGCGAATCTCCGCGCATGCGCACTGGCTCCAAAGCTGGAGGTGCGCTTGGGAGCCAGTGCGCATGCGCGGAGATTCGCGCATGCGCAGAAGCTCCTACAGGCGCTGTAGTGCCTGTGGTGGCGTGGCAGGAGCGTGGCTGTGTGGCAGGGCGGCATGGGCGGCGGGGCCGGCGCGGTGGCACCCCTCCCAGGAGGCGCCCTACGCGGCCGCGTAATTGGCGTAACGATTAGACCGCCCCTGCTCATAGGTTGCACTTTGCCTACCATCGTATAAGGTTTAATGTTATATTTGAGAGAGAACTTGTGATGAAGTCGTGTTGTTTTGTTGCAAGATAAATGTATAGTTTGTTATTGCTTTTTTGCCTATACGTTTGATGGTAAAATGTTTAACAAGCCACAGAGGGTCGGCGGGGAATGCTGGAGCAGCAGGCCCCTGCGAAGGCTGTTGCCGTGGAGACGGAAGTTAGAGCTGCACCTGTTTTAGAACTTTCAGATTTTTAAAATAAGTCGGTTGGTTTTGTCGGTTGGTGGGAGGGAAGCTGTCTTTCAGAGCTTTTAGAAAGCAGTTCGGTTAGGGGTTTTGAGAATCCCAGGTGAAAGACAGACTTGGTCCAAGTTAGAGTAGAAAACTAACTTAATAGATAGGTAAAGCCTATAGTTGGCTATTTACCTGCTGGAGCAGTTAGTTATTAAGACTGATTGGTTCTGTGTTAGGAAGTACAGTGGAAACTATATCCTATTGTTGAAACGTTGTAACCGCAAGATTTGTACCTCTTAGGAGACTTGTTTGCAACTAACTAAGCTCTGAACCAGGGGTGGGCAATTTCCGGTCCTCGAGGTGTTTTGGACTTCAACTCCCAGAAATCCTAACAGCTGGTAAACTGGCTGGGATTTCTGAGAGTTGAAGTCCAAAACCCCTGGAGGGCTGGTAATTGCCCACCCCTGCTCTGAACTCTGTTATAAAATAAACGGTTGAACATCTTTATTACCTCTCAATGTCCTTCTTTTTAAAACACAAGCCTTAAAAGAACAACCTTTACATCAGTGGCTGATCTGATACAATTGGTGGCAGCAAATATATTAACTGGTGGCAGTTTGAACATCTGTAGGTGGGGCTCAAAGGGAAAATACCCATCCTACTACAGAGGGAAGAAAGCCTTACTGCCCAGAGTTATAAAAGGGTTCGTTCCTTACATGTTAGTGGCAGTGGTAAGATTTGCAAAGTAGACCTGCCCTGCCACGGTTAACATAAGGAGCCTGGAAGCCTTCTTTATATACTTCATTACATTATTTGGTGGCAGTGTATTTACTGTAAGGGTCAAAGGGTCCGACCCGCGACATATTTGGCGGCATGGTAGGATAGCCTGCCCTGTCACAACGTAAAAGGAATGGTCACTGGTGACTGACCAATGGGCCAACCCGGATCTCTTACAGTACTAAACACAACATCTGCATCAAAAGAACAGCATCCATAGTGGCCTCTTGCAAATCTGGGAAGACAGCTTGAAATCAGCATTCACCACATCAGATTTGATCATTAGCCATATCCTTTTGTTGTTGAAACTTTCCCCCATGTATACAGAAGGCAGTCTTGGAGGGAAAAGGAATCAATGATTTGCAGTATACAACAGTTGATGGTTTTCTTTGGGCGGGGGTAATTTCTCAAGATTCCCTAATCTAATTAGGGAATCTTGAAACCTTAAAAGGCCACGTGCATTAGAAGGGCACACACATAAGAATGATTTCTAAATTGCTTCCTATTACTGTATTTCATTGCTATTTACATTTGTTAATTCATCACTTCCTTTAGGGCATTATTCACTATGGGCGAGATAACCGTGAAATAGAAATGCTGCTTTTCCCAGAGGTCCTCGATTACGTATCCAGAATTGACAGAGTTCTGAGTTTTCCTGGAGGGTCCCTTCTGTTAGCAGGGCATAGTGGCGTGGGCCGCCGGACGGTGACGTCTTTAGTGAGCCACATGCACGGGGCAGTTCTGATCACTCCCAAGATTTCCAGAGGCTATGAAGTGAAACAATTCAAAAATGATCTCAAACATGTAAGTTGTAGAACATAGATGATGTACAGTTTTTATAATTCAATAATGTGTTATGTAGGATTGTTTATAAATTTTATCTAGCTTCATACACTTGTTTGTATTTATAAATATTTGTAGCTTGATACTAAGGAACTGGGTTTAGCAGAGCAGGCTAGCAGGCTGATTGAAAGGTTGATAGTTGAACATAAGATTGAAAGGTTGACAGTTTGAGCCTGGGTCAGGGAGCACCACCTGCCCCCCACAACAGTTTGAGCCCCAACTCACCTGCCCACCTAGCAGGTCAAAAGCAGAAATGTGAGTAGATAAAATAGGCACCGCTTTTAGCGGGGAGGTAATAAAGGCACCCTTAAGGACATCGATCGGAGGAAATCTCTGTGACACTGAAGATGGAGCAACAGCACCCCCATGGCTGGAGTCGATCACAGCCTCCAAGATGCCAGAAATTAGATGGAAAAATTGCCTTTACCTCTGTTTGTGTTGTCTGTCCTTTTTAATTATATAATCAGCATTTAATATTTGTTGTATTCGTGTTCTGCAAGCTGCTCTGAGTCCCCTTCAGGGTGGGAAGTGTCGCGACCAAATGCCACTCAAAAAAGCCAAGCCAGATAAAAGCAACAAACAAAGTTTATTTACAATTCTTCACTGCCTTCAGGGCACAAAAGGAGAACAAAAATAATGCTTAAAGGCAGCATAAACACACAAAAGTCCCAATCCTGGAGAAAACAACCCCAAATCTTCATCAATTGACACCCAAAACCCACTAACTATCTAACTAAATAAGAGAATGCTTGCAAAAGCTCCAAATGTAGCAGCAGCCGAAACGTAGTCAAAGAGGCTGTCCGAAGGTCGTTAACCAGATGTCAATCAAGGGAGGCAGCAGAGCAGGAATGTGGAAACTGGAATCCCAGGAACACGAGTGAGGAGGTCCACACAGGAAATCTTCAGGAGTTCGGTCTTCCAAATCCCAAGCCGTGCCAAAGGGAACACACGGCAACGGCAAGTTCAGTATATATATCACGAAATACCCAGGCCAGGAATGAGCATCAGAAGAGAAACACAGAGAACTTCACCCAGCAACACTTTGCCCCGCCGAAAAGTCCATGGGCCAAGCGTCCTCCTTATATCCTACAAACAATTAGCCACCGTCCTTAATCTGATGACTCCCCACTATCATCCTGAGCAGCTGCGATAGCATCTTCAGCTGTTGATCCTTGATTTTTCCTCCACTGGTGCCATCTCCTGTCCTTACTTAGCATTTGCCAGTCAGTTTCTCCCACAGACCCCTCAGGCCACTCACTATCACTGCTGAACCCGAAAAAGCTGTCTGAAGACATTGGAGTTTCACATACATTTTGCACTTCCGTTACCACAGTCCAGTCCAGCTCTTCCTCTGAATCATCCCCTTCACTTTGACTCCCATCATGTCCTGAAAAGCCTTCAAAAGTATCACTGTCAGTGGATTCACTAAGTATTTGCCGGATTTTCTTTCGTTGCAAAGATCCCTCATCACTTGAGTCACATGTAGATCGCTTTCTCCTCAGGCCAGTATTGCTCCCAGCCCCACCCATCTCCATGTCGGACGCTGAGTCATTGCTAAAATCACTATCAGCTGAAGCTGAGCTGACGTCAGACGCCAAAGCAGCAGTCTCACTACTCCTAGAGGTAACCTGAGCCATAGGCTCAGTTACCATAGGAAGGGTGGGGTTTAAATACTGTAAATAAATAAAAACTCAACTGATTTATGAGGCCATAAAATCTCCAGGAAGTACACAAAAAAGAATGAAGGAATGCGACAGCGCCCGCTGGTGGCCAGAAGATGGAATGTTACATTGCCTCTGTGTCTATATATGTTGTATGTCATTGGCATTGAATGTTTGCCTGTATATGTGCATTGTGATCTGCCCTGAGTCCCCTGCGGGGTGAGAAGGGAGGAATATAAATGAAGTAAATAAATAAATAAATAAATAATAAGAACCATGTGATTCAAACTTTGAAGTTTGAAGAAAAGGCCTGATTTGAGAACTTTAACATTTCACATAGTTTAGTAATTAAGTTTCTGTTACTTCAGTACAACTAGGTGAGGTATAAAACTTGGCAAAAATTGTATATTTCACAAGTGGGAGGTATGACTTTAATCAGAGAAGAAAGATATGCATTTATATACTGTATTATTACTTAAGTCAGAGCTGAAGGATGTGCATTTATACGCTGTCTTGTGGAACTAAAATACATTACTTTCCATTTCTAGGTAATGCAGCTCACAGGAATTGAAGCGCAGCATGTTGTGTTGCTGCTTGAGGACTATCAGTTTGTCCAGCCCACATTTCTTGAGATGGTTAACAGCTTGCTCTCTTCAGGTGATGTGAACATAATACTTGAACAGCATACATTTGGAACAAATTGGCTAATTCAGAGAAGAACAGATTTCATATTTGAAAGATCAACAATCTTTGCTGTTGTTTAACAGGTTTCTCAGAGATCTATTCAGAATTTGGAGTTTAGTTCTGTATATCTACTACAGTAGAGTCTCACTTATCCAACATAAATGGGCCAGCAGAACACTGGATAAGCTAAAATGTTGGATAATGAGGGAATAAGGAAAAGCCTATTCAACGTCAAATTATGTTATGATTTTACAAATTAAGCACAAAAACATCATGCTTTACAAAAAATCAACAGAAAAATCTGTTCAATATACGGCAATGTTCTGTAGTAATTACTGTATTTACAAATTTCGCACCAAAACATCACAATGTATTGAAATAGATATGGATCCGGGCAGGAGGCAGACTGCGTTGGATAATACAGAACGTTAGATGAACGAAGGTTGGATAAGCGAGACTCTACTGCAGGGGTGGGCAATTATTTTTTCCAAGGGGCCACACGAGAGCCAAAAAATATTATGGAGGGCCGCACCTAAAGGCGGAACTACATTCTAATCTACATTATTTATTTATTTATTTACTATATTTACTATATATTACACATCATTAATATTAACATATTAATATATCAATAAATATTCATATATTATTAGTATTAATATCATAATTATTATATTATAGTATATATATATAGACATTATAATATATTGAAATTATAATATAATATAACATCATTATATTATATTATTTATTATATTATTATAATAAATTTTTTATAAAATAATAATAAAAACCACTAAAATTAAATTAAATTAAATTCAAGAAGATAAGGTGCAAACCAAGATGAAGGCTGACATCCTCAAGAGAGGAAGGATCCCAAGATGGAATGGCCCAATGGCCCCACCCAGCCCAGAGGATGGCAAAGCGGACCCAGCCGCGACCTCCTTGTCCCCAGCCCCAGCTGATCACCCTGCTATGGAGTGCCTGCCATCCCTGGAGGCCAAGAGGAAGGGGTCCGGGCCGCCATCCCATCGCGGGTTCTGGGGGCCTGTGTCGGCAGACAGGCCGGAGGAGCGGCGGCTTTGGAGTGCCTCCCATTCCTGGAGGCGATCTGGGCCTGCAGGGAGAGCACTCGGCGATCTGAGGCGGCTAGTCTTCCGGGGCGCCAGGGCGCTCAGCCCGCGCAGGATGCCGAGTGCTCCTGCTGCAGGCCCGGATTGCCTCCAGGAATGGGAGGCACCCCAAAGCCGCGGCTCCTCCAGTCTGTCTGTCGACACAGGCCCCACAGAGCCCGCAATGGGATGGCGGCAGCGGTACTCCTTCGTCTCGGTCCCGCCCTGATGCCCTTCTCCCGGGCCGGACAGAATCAGCTGCCTGGCTGGATCCGGCCCGCGGCCCGCAAGTTGCCCACCCCTGCTCTACTGTATATGAAAACATAATGGATTTTCAAAATTTGGATTAACATGACTGCAATCCATCTTTCCCATTTTTCTTTATCCGTTTTTAAGGTGGAAAGGAAAAGAATGAATACAATGCTGTCAAATCCAAAGGCAGTCTAAAGCATTTACTTTTATTTTGTATCAAAAGCATGGCATACATAAGTATAAAACCGATAAAAATAGAAGGAGCACATGCAGCTAAATAATTTTGTGATGTTTATGTTTCCTGTATACATGTATTTTATTGTAATTGATTTTAATTTTATAGTAATTTGCTGTTTGGGCTTGACCTTGTGTGAGCTGCCCCACCGTCCCCATTGGGGAGATGGGGCAGGGTACAAATAAAGTTTATTATTACTATTTATTTTGGCCAGTAGCCCTTCCTTAGCAAGTGACAAACCTATATTAATAGACATAATCGTTAGCAATGGTCTTGATAAAGACGTTGGGTGTTTATCTATTTGTGGAGGAAAAAAGACAGACCTCCAATTTAAAGTGTTTAAAAGCAATGTTTTTGGGTTTAGAAAGGTTAGCCGTTTACAAGAAACATTGCTCGGGGAAGCCCAACTGTATTTACTCAGTCTTCGAGGAGTCTCTTTCTTTGTCCCCCAAAGCACTTACTGAGTCTTCCACAAAGCAGAATGATGGCGTTATTGTAATAACTGTTGTTTTAGCTCTGCATATATAACACAAGCAACTGTTCCTGAAATAGGTGAGGTTCCTGGACTGTACACAACAGAAGAATTGGAGCCTCTCCTCTCCCCTCTGAAAGATCAAGCATCGCAAGATGGATTTACTGGACCCGTTTTTAACTATTTCACTTACAGTAAGTAAACCAGAATATGTACGTATGCATGTTTTTTCTCCCCGTCCCCTTCACCTAAGAGACTTTGGATACCTGATAGGTGTTTTTGTTTGTTATTATTTTGGGATTTTCAATCAGAAATATATAAATTTTGTGTACAGTTTGAAAATGAAGAAACAAATATAATTAAACATGTTAAATTTTTGCCTTATTCAATACTAAATATTAAATTAAATTATAAAATTTTAAATTGCTATATAGCAGTGTTTCTCAACCAGTGTGCCGTGGCACACTAGTGTGCCGTGAGCGATCATCAGGTGTGCCGCGAGAAAAGCTCTCTGCCCCCCTTCCTCCCCCCCTCCTGCCGAACTCCTGCTGCTTGGGAGAGGAGGAGGAGGGGACGGGTGGCAGCGAAGAAAAAGAAGAAGGGACTGGGGCGCCACCTCCTTCGGTTGTTTCCCCAACCAGCCTCCAATCTGCCATGACTCCCGCCATGACTCTCGCCCCTTGCTTGTTGAAGCCGCGCAGAGGAGGAGCCCCACCTACTGAAGCCCGTCCACTGCTCATGCTCCTCCTCTGTGAGAGAGCTGAAGCCGGGGGAAGGGGGGGCATAATGCACTCCCCCTGGCTTTAGCACTCCCACAGCTTCACCAGCCTCGAGGGGGCAATGCCAAGTCAGCGATGGCAGAGCCAGCACAATGCTGGCTTGCCCCCTCAAAGCTGTGGGAGAACTGAAGCCAGGGCGAGGGGGCGGGGCATGGTGTGGCCTGGCTCCTCCCCCGGCTTCGGCACTCCCAGCAGCTGCTCCCAGCAGGCCACCATCCCCCAGCCATTCTTTACTGTGTTAGAGTGTCATTTTGTGTCATTTTGGTTGGTGGTGTGCCCCCAGATTTTTTTAATGTTAAAAGTGTGCCACGGCTCAAAAAAGGTTGGGAAACACTACTGTATAGGACTATAGATCCCATCCGTAGAAGGTAAACAGACAGAATTGCAGCTCGAAGAAGGAGCTGCCACAGCAGAGTAGCCTTCACACGAGTCCTCCCTATTCTTTCAGACAGTATTCTTGCTGTAACCTGTAACCAAAAGATAAGCCAGTGCTTGCCGAGGGCTTCCCAACGAGTCAGGGTCACTTGAACTCAAGATAGGAACTTGCCAGTTTATTCCAGTCTCTGTTATTTTCCATCTGTTTCCTTGCTTAGTAAGAGAGATCCAATCAGAAATGCATTAGGTAAGCATAGATCAAATGGACAATGGGTTAACACCAATCACAATGCACTTTATAGATTTCTGTAAAACAATAAAAGACTGCGACCCCATTTTGGGAATGCGGCAATCTTTTCATGCCTAGAGCACAACTGCCGTCATTTGCTCCTTCCACACCGCCCTTCCGAGTCAGAAGGGGGACTTCTGAGAATGTGCAAAGTGCATGCCCTTTAAATTTAGTATCATGGGTACACATGGGTAGATGCAAGACATCCACAAATATTTCTACAATCACAGTAGTTAGCAATATTAGCTGTCCGAATGCATCTCTCCCTATGAACCATCCAGGTGTTTAAGCTGTCTGTGGCTTCTGGGAGTTAGAGGTGTTTAAGGTTGTCTGGAGAGGCCCTGCTTCACTGACCCGATTGGCAGGGACGAGAGACAGGGCCTTCTCAGTAGTGGCCCTTCGGCTATGGAACGCCCTTCCTAGGGACATTAGATCGGCCCCCTCCCCCCTGACATTTCAGAAGAAACTGAAGACCTGGCTGTTTGAGCAGGCATTTGCAGGCGAATTATAATAATTTTAATTGAGACCTATGGAATATGACATTGCAACGGAAATCAACTCTATTGATGAGACGCTGAGATTTGTTTTTTACAATTTTATAATTTTAACCTTTAATTGTATTGTTTTTATATAGTTGTGTATTAATTGTTTTTTGTATCTTATATTGTGGCATTGTTGCCGCGTGTATACCGCCTCAAGTCACCTTCGGGCTGAGAGGGGCGGTATAAAAGTACAGTAAATAAATAAATAAATAAATATCATTATGAAAACAGCTATCAAAAATCTTGAAGAATCTTAGTGAATTCATAAACCCTGAATTCCTTAAGCAGAGGCTGATAAATGGAGATCTACTGTATCTCGGAAGCTCAATTACAGGATAAATGTGTTCGAGGAGAATGACCTGTTCAAGAAAGTGAGCACAGCATAAAACAAGTGAGGTGATTTGGCCAATCTATATCTTATATATATAAAAAGTGAGAGTCCGTTTTTGACGCTTATGCACGGACACACCATAACACCCAGGCCCTCAAAACCCACCACACACATTTCAACAGACCACCACCTACAATCGTGGCACAAAAAAAACCCCAAAGCATAACTCCTAAGACCCCTAAAACCGGCCCCCCAAAAAACCCCATGCAAACCTATGGAGGGATCCGGAACACCAAAAAACTACAACCAAAATGGCGCAGGAACCACTTCCTGTCCCGCAAATAACACTCCCCCGGAAGTTGTCCCTCAAAAAAAAAACCCGGCAGGAAACACATACCTAAAACACTAACAGAAAGTTCCTAGCCTTTTTCCTCTCCTCCGCTGCCTCTCTTTCGCTCCCAGAAGAGGAGCGGAAGGGAGAGGGACCGTGCGGGCCACTTTCACAGGAGGAGCTGAGGGACGTGCCCCCAACCACAGCAACGTTCTCCAACGCAGCCCTCCTCCCTGCGAAGGTCGCTCTTCGGCCCACCCTGTGCCTAGGTGTAGCACCCATGGGTTCGTTCGTGCCACTGGGAGGGGGTGAGGCGCCGGGGGTCCCGATGCCATTGGGACCCGCACAGGCTGAAGGGGACTCGGAGGACGAGTTGGAAGGCCCAGAGCAAGATTGGTCAGCAGTGCCTTTGCCCAGTTCACCTGTAGAGAGTTTAGCATGGGATCTCGGTGGGAGCATTCTCCGGGGAAGGAGCGGACCAGGTGGAGATGGGAGGCAGCGAAGCAGATAGCGGAGATAGTTATGAATTCCCAAACGGCCGAGGTTCCCAGGACCTGGCCGAGCAGCAGATGGAGGCCAGCGGCTGGGAAAGTTCGGGAGGCTGCTTCTCAAGGAGATAGCGATACTGAACTGGAAGAGCGGGGCCGTTCCCATAACAGACGCTTGGGACATAGAGCAGGGGCAGGAGGAGCTGGCATCTGTCCCTAGACCGTCACCGTTCGGAAAGTAGAGACTGGAGACGCCGGGCCCTAGATCGTCGAGGGGCCCGGCCGAAGGATTAAGAACGGCCCGTGGGAACTGATCCTCAGTTCTCCGGCCACGTCTGATCTGAAGGGCGTGAAGCGGAGTGAACCACGGAGCCTAGCTTGGCTTCGCCTTGGACCAAGACCTTGCCTTGTTATTGATTCGCATTGCGGCGGAGACCCTGCGTTGTTCCGGAGTCAATCCGGGAACTTGCCAAGTTTATTGCCACGTTTGCTTTTGGAACTATCTTTTGGAACTTTGCTTTCTTAATTGGACTACAGCTTTGCTGTTTGCTTTATTCTTTGATCTCTTCAAGAGAATTGCCTTTTGGACCTTTTTATATTCAATAAAACTAGTTAGCCTTTGCTACGTCTCCGTGTGTGTTAAAGGGGCAGTACTAAGTCGGTGATTGTGACACTAGGAAGTGGCGAAGGGGGAGCAATGGCGATGGCGCCATGGATGCTCTTCCGGCCCCTTTCCGCTCTCCTCTGCCGCCTCCGTGCTGCTCCCTGAAGAGGAGGACGAAAGGGACCCCCGCGCGATCTCTCTCCCTTCGCCCTTTTCTTCAGGGAGCGGAAGAGAGATCGCGCGGGGGCCCCTTTCGTCCTCCACTTCAGGAAGCAGCACTGAACCGGCAGAGGAGAGCGCACAGGGGCCGGAAGAACGGCCATGGCGCCGCCGCCATCGCTCCCCCTTCGCCACTTCCCTGCCACAGGGTGGGCCGAAGAGCGACCTAAGCAGGGAAGAGGGCTGCGGTGGAGAACGGTGCTCTGGTCGGGACCACATCCTCCACCTCCTCCTGCGAAAGGGGCCCGCACGGTCTCTCTCCCTTCCCCCCCTCTTCTGGGAACGACAGAGAGGCACCGGAGGAGAGCGAGAAGGCGGCCATCAGGAACCAGAACAGACGGACAACGAAGACACAGGCAAGCTGACAAAAAACAAAACAAAAAAAACCCCACTACTGCACACACAAAAAAAACCCCCAAATAAACACACACATACACACCAATAGTATATATATACACACATACAAATATATACACACACAAAACCACAAACACATATATACACAAACCCATACCTTCACCCACACACACACACAAACACCCCCAAATATACACATACACAAATAAAAACACACACACAACAATTAAACACACATACAGCCATACATACACACAACCAAACACATACACACACACACACAACACACACTCACATCATAACATACCCTTACATACTTTTCAACATCTCCAACATAGGGCACAGCAACGCGTGCTGGGTTCAGCTAGTATATATATAAAAAGAGAACTGTCATCCTAAGTAGCCTATAGACAGCAAAACCACACAAGGCAGACACACCAAATCAGCCCACGTACACACAAAACCCCACGAGGTATGTTTACCACCCCAAAAAATAAAATAAAAATTTAACAACACGACCAAAAATACAGAAAAACAATTGGACTAAAACTCCCATGATCCCCCACGCCACCTCCCTCTGGCAGTTTAGAGCGTCGGAATGTTGGTGGTGCTGGCCAATTAGAGGCATTATGCAAATACTCCCTCAGTTATAATGTAGAGGCTGGGAGCCACCCCCCTCTGGCAGTTTAGAGCGTCGGAATGTTGGTGGTGCTGGCCAATCAGAGGCGTTATGCAAATAATCCCACAGTGGCAACCAATCAGAAAGTTGGCACATATCCACATACATACAAACATTCACTTTGTTGTCCCAAGCCTGGGAATACAGTGGGACAGGACTACAATACAACAAAAGGAAGATACAAATCCCAACTGATCCTGAGCAAACTGCTAATGGTCTCTTAATGTTATCAACAAGAGGCAAAATGGCCATCTGTCAAGAGTCCTTTGATTGTGCTTTCCCACCATGTGGGTAGAAGGGGTTAGCCATAGACTATGGCACAGCAACGTGTGCACGGGTCAGCTAGTAGTATAGAAATACGTAGTGGGATTCCTGGGTGACATTTGAGATTTACTTGGATTTTAAAAATGTTCGTTACGATATCAAAGGCATTCATTTAAATAATATTTTGTGTGGAGCAGTAATATTAAATTTACAGTTTGTAATACTAACTGTTGCATAACTTTTAGGAATCCAGCAGAATCTTCATGTTGTTTTGATTATGGATTCTACTAACATGAATTTCACAATAAATTGTGAAAGTAATCCTGCCCTTCATAAGAAATGCCAGGTGCTTTGGATGGAAAGTTGGTCTGAGAGCAGTATGAAAAAGGTAAGTGCAATATGAACATAGAGAGACACTCTGTTTCTTTAACACAAGGGAGAGGGCCTTCTCCTCTGTGCCCCCCCCCCCCGACTCTGGAATTCCTTTTTCCGGAGAGATTAGGAAAGCCCCCACTCTGGAGAACTTTAAGAAACACCTGAAAACCTGGCTTTTCCGCTGTGCCTTCGGAGAGTAGTTATTTAATTTCTACCATTGCTCTCCTTAATGCCCCCTTCTTGAGTCATCCCCCCGCGTAAAGGATGCTATTCCGCTTATCTCACCCTGAGTTTTAACACTTTATATGTGTGCCTGCAGCCTGCCCTGTCCTTGTGATTTTAGATTTCTAGTTGTATATTATTATTTTTTATTTATATGTATGTAATGTTTTTAAAACGTGTTTATTGCTGATGTTTTGATTTTATTTTATTGTAATTTGTTGTTTGGGCTTGGCCTCATATGAGCCGCCCCGAGTCCCCATTGGGGAGATGGGGGCGGGGTATAAATAAAGATTATTATTATTATTATTATTATTACCTTCCAACAATTGTATTTAAGGTAATTGTTCTGCTCCGTGCATTTACGAAATATATGTTAGTATAACAGGTGCTGGGGCTCACAAGATATCCTAGAAGTTGTAATAATTACAAAGTTCTAACCTATGCTTTAATATTTGCTTTATAGACCTCCAGATTTGCAGTGGCATTTAGTCATTTCTTTTCACAGCTACATCATTAGGTTGTACAGAATGTCTTCGGAATTATTTTAAAGCTGAACCAATCTATTTGATCACATTTCCTGAAAGTACGTAGCATTCTTGATGGATGACCCAATACCTGAATTATGCAAGCTTTTGCTCCCACTACTAACTAAATATCAGATCAAGGGCTGATATCCCGGTGGCCAGTAGAGCTTTTGCTTGTGAGCCAGCTACACCCGTATTAAAACCTGTGCGCCAGCTACACCCGTACCTTGGGAAGTCTGATTTGGCCATGGTCATCCATGCTCTAGTTACATCCCAAATAGATTACTGCAACATTCTCTACGTGGGGGTGCCTTTGTAGGCGGTTCGGAAACTTCAGTTGGTTCAATGGGCGGCAGCCGGAATGCTAACTGGGGCGACATACAGGGATCATACCACCCCCCTGCTGTTTCAGCTCCACTGGCTGCCTGTCCGTCTCCGAGCCCAGTTCAAAGTGCTGGTACTGACCTATAAAACTCTATATGGTTCTGGCCCAGCTTACTTGTCTGAACGCATCTGCCTCTATATTCCAGTAGCACACGTAAATTGTACTATGGACCTGACTGGATTGACACTTTGGACTTGACTGGATTGACAATGTGTTCCGCTTGATGGCTTTAGTTATTGCTATATGTAGTGATTTTAATGTAATGGTTTTTAATATTTATATTGATGTTGATTATATGATGTTTTTGATTTTATATTGTATTATATTCTATTGTGGTATTGCAGCCTGTAGTGCTGCGAATGCTGAGTCCCCCTGCATGGGTGAGAAGCTACGGGGTACAAATACCATAAATAAATAAATAAATAAATAAATCATTGTTGTACGCCATGTTCTCTCATCTGTTCTGCCCAGACATGGAGCTCTCTGCTATTCGGTTAGCTTGCCAATCACCCATTTGTGGGATGCACAGAGACCACAAAGATGAAGAGGTTGCTTACTTGTAACTATGGTTCTTTGAGAGATCGTCTGTGAATTTATACAATCGGTCTTTCTCCTTTCTTCCTCTGCTTTCACCTGGAGGGCAAGGAACTAAGGAGTCACCTGGAGTGTGCCTAGGCATCCACATTGACAGGAGTTTGCCACTGGAAAAGCTCTAAAATATTCAGTGACAGGCTCGGTGCAGGTATAAAACCGGCCTTCTGTAACAGCTTTTGAAGTAAACAAATGGGATTCCTTCGTTCCCAGTTCTGCTGGATTTTGTTATTCCGGCTGGCATAATGCCACAACTAGATTAAAAAGGAGGGCACTCAGGCAGTGAGTTTCCTTGTTAAATGTATAGTTTCTGTAAAAGTTTCCGGTGACACTCTTTTTTATCAAATTATTTTAAACATTTACTAGGAGAGTGCAGGGTGGGGATAAGAGAAAGAAAAGGAAAAAAAGGGATAATAGATTAGTTATTGGTAGTTGCGTCTTTACAAATGTCTAATACATCTTATATTTTACATTTCAGATACCTGACATGTTATTTTCTGAATCAGATGAAAAAGGAGGAAAAACAACAAAGGACCGCAAAAAGAGGAATTCAGGTAAGATTTTTTTTATGATTCTGTTATGCAATTTTATAATTAAAAAGCTGAAGCAACATTAAAGGTATATTACTATTTAAATGATGATGCATTATAAAAATAATTTGCAACAGCTACAGAGCTGTTTGGGCTGGAAGTCAGCCTGAAGAAAAGGGAAGTCCTCTACCAGCCCGCACCACAGGAAGAACACCATCATCCCCACGTCAGCATAGGCAAATCTGTGCTAAAGTCCGTTCAGCAGTTCACCTCCCTGGGAAGCATCATCTCTTCAGACGTCAAGATTGATAAAGAGATAGCTCACAGATTAGCAAAGGCATAGAGTGCATTCGGAAGGCTTCACAAAAGAGTCTGGAGCAACAAGCACCTGAGGCAAAGCACCAAAATCAGTTTGTACAGAGCTATCGTACTGTGTATTCTCCTCTATGGGTCTGAAACATGGGTCACCTATTGCCAACCCCTATGACTCCTCGAACGCTTTCATCAGTGCTGTCTTCGCACAATCCTAAATATACACTGGACTGACTATGTGACGAACATTGCTGTCCTTGAGCAAGCAGGGTCACCAGCATTGAGGCCATGCTATTGAAAGCACAGCTTTGCTGGGCAGGGCACGTCTCTAGGATGGAGGACCACCGCCTCCCAAAGATACTACTCTATGGTGAACTCGCCACGGGTCAGCGCAAGAGAGGCGCCCCCAAAAAGAGATATAAGGACTCCCTGAAACAACACCTCAGGCTCGGCCAGATTGATCACCAACAATGGTCCACTCACATCGGGAGGCATGGAGACGCACTCTCCACAATGCTCCGGCCTCTTTCGAGAAGTCACGCTGAACGAGTCTCGAAGAGAAATGACGACGCAGAAAGAACGGCAACTTGGAAACAACATCTCCCAAGGAGACTTTCTGCTGTGCTTTCTGCAACTGGACTTGCCTATCTCGGATTGGCCTTCTTAGTCATCAACGTGCTTGTAGAGAGCGTGGGATGAGTCCTTCCTAAGAATCTTAGTTCGTGAAGTAATGCCAGAGAAAGAGATATATTAGTAGTAGTAGTAGTAATCACGTCTTGGATTGGCCTTCTTAGTCATCAATGCGCTTGTAGAAAGCTTGGGATGAGTCCTTCCTGAATCTGAATCCTCATTTGCAAAGAAAAGCCACTATCTATTCTATTATTAAAAACTTTGTAATTTCTTTGTTGCCCATTTCAATTTTAATTGTAATTCATTCCAATTAAAATCTGAATTAAGTAAATAGCAGAAAATTCTTACTACATTTTCATATCGAAACAGATTATGGTAACCTACCTGTTTCAGTTATTTGATGTGAAAAGCAGTCCAAAACCCCCCACAATTCAATGAAAATATAATTGAAATAGACATAATAGAGGCAAATACCTTGGTAGTAGCAAAATGGAACTTCTGTGCTGTACAAATGAACATTCAAGGAACGATTGTGTGGTCCACTAAGATTTTGGGATTTATTACTTCTATTTCTTCCATTTTTTTCACCTGCTTCTCACAGCAGATATGAGGATCTTTCTGTGTTGAATGATAGAGGATGTCCTCCCGTGAAACAATTGAATATTTAAGTTAAATGTCCACGTTAAATGGCTACGGTCGTCCACGCTCTGGTCACATCCCGAATAGATTACTGCAATGCACTCTACGTGGGGCTGCCTTTGAAGACAGTTCGGAAATTGCAATTAGTCCAGCGGGCGGCAGCCAGATTGCTAATGGGAGCTACACACAGGGAGCATACCACCCCCTGTTGTGTCAGCTCCACTGGCTGCCTGTCCACTTCCAAGCTCAATTCAAAGTGCTGGTTTTGACCTTTAAAGCTCTATACGGGTCTGGCCCAGCTTACTTGTCCGAACGCATCTGCCGCTACGTCCCACCTCGTAATTTAAGATCATCCGGGAGGCCCTGCTCTCGCTCCCACCTACGTCTCTCAGATGAGGCTGGTGGGGACGAGGGACAGGGCCTTCTCGGTGGTGGCTCCCACCTGTGGAATGCGCTTCCTATTGATGTACGATCCACCACATCCCTCCTGGCCTTCAGGAAAAAAGTAAAATCCTGGCTGTGGGACCAGGCATTCGTACACCAGCACAAGGCAGCATTTTAGATTGGTTTTTAATGAAAGTGGGTGATTATGGCCAATGTTTTTATGGACTGAACATTGTTTTAATCCAGAGTGAATGTGTATGGTGCTAATGTAGTTGTATTTTAATGTATTTTTAATGTATTTTAATTGTTGAAGTGTTTTGGGGTTTATATTGTTATTATGTGGGCATCGAATTGTGCCATACTGTAAGCCGCTCTGAGTCCCCCCTTGGGGGTTGAGAAGAGCGGGGTAAAATCCCGAAATAAATAAATAAATTATTTTGAAACTTACCACCCAAAAATCTGTGGATCAAGTAACATAAAAAACCTGATGACCCTTACAACTGAAAGTGTTTAAAAAACCTCAAGAGTAATTTTTATCCTTAGCAAAGAACATATATCCTTGCGTGCCTCACACTGGAAGAAAAAATTGAGAGACGCAGTGGGCCACGTCTTGAATGAGACCCAACTTTGTGATTTTAATGTATACATCATGATCTTTGTTTTAATAGCCATTTACAAATTCCCAGCCTATGCAGCAATTGTATATTTTTAATATGTGTCTTAGGTGATTCTGAATTCTTAAAGTCGTTCCTGACGATCCACGAGTCATGTAAACCACACGGAGCGACACCCAGAAGATACATGACTTTCCTGCATATGTATCGTGCTATTCATAACAGCAAAAGGACAGAGTTAATAAAAAGGCAAAGCCATTTGCAAGTATGTAAAATTGATTTGATTTTGAAGGGGCGGGGTGGCTCATTATGGTGCCTTTTCTGTATGCTGAAGAAGTAAAACGATGGTTTGAATTCCTTGACTAGAGAGTTCTTTTTATCTTAGAATTTTGCCTTACCACTATAGCCATATCAGATCTGTTGAACATCCCATTAACGTATTGGTGGTTTGATTGCTAATTTTACTGTGACTCTTAAACTGATAAAAACTGCAAAATACAACAACATAACTTTATTACAGTCACTGAAATGGAACCATAGCACTCTCGCGTCACCTAAGAAGTGACGCGAGAGTGCTATGGTCGCGCCATCTTGGATTCGCTCAGACGCGGCTAAGTAAACAAAGTTAGAGTTAGTGCTGCAGCTGCGTGTCAAGTGACAATGGCAATTTGGGATCACAGCAAGACAAGCGAGTGAGAGTGATGGAGACGTTGTTTCTTGAGTGCAATAACAACTAAGAACAGAGAGAGACTGACAGCTGTTGAGCAAGAGCTTTGTGTGTGTCTTCCTTCCATTCCTGTCAGGATATCTATTTTGTGTTCATTGAAACAGAGATTAGATCAGCAACCTCCCTCCTGGCCTTTAGAAAGAGACATGGTTATGAAACAAAGCTTTTGACTGGTAAAGCAGTGTTTTCCAACCAGTGTGCCGTGGCACACTAGTGTGCCGTGAGCGGTCATCAGGTGTGCCGTGGGAAATTGGAACCTCCAATAGCCTTTCTCCCCCCTCCTGCCGAACACTTTTTCTTCTCCACTCGGGCTCCCTTCTTCCCAGCCTCTCGCTGCTTGCTTTGCCTCGCTTTGCTCACGCTCACGTTGCTGCGGGAGGGGGGGGGGGAGGGAGGAAGACGTGACCCATGCGGGCGCTACTGCGCAGACTCGCCCCACGTCTTCCTCCCCTCCAGAGTGCTCTCTGGAGGTAGGTGAACTACAACTCCAAAACTAAATGTCAATGCCCACCAAACTCTTATAGTATTTTCTCTTGGTTATGGGAGTTCTGTGTGGGAAGTTTGATTCCATTCCATCATTGGTGGAGTTCAGAATGCTCTTTGATTGCGGGTGAACTATAACTCACAGCTGTAGAGCAAGACCTTCGTGTGTGTCTTTCGGCCATTCCTGCCAGGATATCTATGTTGTGTTCATCGAAACAGGCCCAGGTTTCACACTGTGTGTAGAAATACATTAAAAAATATATTAACTATATGTATTACGGTGTTCGAGTGTCATTTTGTGTCATTTTGTGTCATTTTGGTTGGTGGTGTGCCCCAGGACTTTGTAAATGTAAAAAAAGTGCCACGGCTCAAAAAAGGTTGGGAAACACTTCTCTAAATCACCCCCAATCAACCAACATTTGTTAATTTTAGGCCGGAGTGGCTAAACTAAATGAAGCCAAAGCTCTTGTGGATGAATTAAACAGGAAGGCTGAAGAACAAGGTGTATTGCTTAAAATGAAGCAAGATGAAGCCGATGCTGCTCTTCAAGAAATCACGGTTTCTATGCAGGTATTGTGTTTTAGCACAAAAAGTTGTGAAGGCAATAGATGTGGAAAAGCATATTGACAAAAGAGTTGAAATAGAAAGGAGATAGAACAATTAGTCTGGGAAAAAATGGAACAATGTGGGACAATAGTGGCAAAATGCATGTAAATAATAATGTAAATAAAATCATGAAACAAATTTATACAGTTGTTATACACTCTTATATATATATATATATATATAAGTGGGTTGGGGGGGGGCTAATGTCAGAACTGATAATATTTGGGTGCAGTGAGAGATAGATTGGGTGGGTTTTGGGGTCTTCCTTGTCCAGGGTGCATATGAGACTGGATAAGGTTTGAGGAGGAAAAAGGAAATAGCAAGTTCGGGCATTTTTGAATTGGTTTTGGGGGCTTCCTTGCCCAGGATGCATATGGAAATGATAAATCTTGTTAGATGGCAAAGACAGAGATATTGGGGGCATTTTGGGGTGGGTTTTGAGGGGTTTCCTGGCCCAGGATGAACATGGGAACTGATAAGCTTCAGGAAGAAGAGAGTGACGGAGGATCATTTTGGGGTGGGATTTGGGGGGCTAATGTGAGAACTGATAACATTTGGGTGCAGTGAGACCAAGAGTTCCCTTGGGGTGGGTTTCGGGGGGTCTTCCTTGCCCAGGATGCGTATGGGAACTGATAAAGCTTCAGAAGGAAGAATGAGAAAGAGTTTGGAGGCATTTTTGGATGGGTTTTGGGGGACTTCTTTGTCCAGGATACATATGGGAAACGACAAAGCTTGAGGAAGAAAAAGTGAGTCCAAAGGTCTTTTTGGGGTGTGTTTTAGGGGCCAAATGTGAGAACTGGTAACATTTGGGGGAAGAGAGAGATTTGTTAATTGTATAACAGCATTGAATGTTTACCGTATATGTGTTCTGTAATCCGCCCTGAGTCCCTTCGGGGAGATAGAGCGGAATATAAATAAAGTATATTATTATATTATTATATATTTTCCCTTGAAAAGTAATTATAAAGGAAATTAATATTGTAAATAACGATGACTTTTTATTACCAAATAATAATGTATAATGCTCCCTTGAATAATATCTCCTTTCCTGTAGAATGCAAGTGAACAAAAATCTGAAATGGAAAAAATAAAGCAGAAAATAGCACAAGAAGTTGTAAAAATTGAAGAAAGAAAAGGAATAATAGAGGATGAGCTCAGGGAAGTCCAGGTAATCTGTGCAGAAAATTATTAATTCTTGTCTTCTATCTTGTGTTATGTCTGGCCTGAAAATAGATAATTAAATATGTACGCATCTTATCAATACGGAGATGCGGCCCTTCTATGAAGCCATTTTGCTTTCAATGATGCTGGATGATTTCTGCTAGGAGTTTAGAAAGGGTGAAGGAGTTAGGAGACTTCTCCCAGGCGTTTCCTCTTTGGTTATCACTTCTTTGGTTTTTGACTCTCATAATGTAAACTATGTAAATATTTATTTCATAATTGCACTTCCTGTGATGCCACCACGGGTCCCTTCGGGGAGAGGGTGATGGGACGAGAGACAGGGCCTTCTCAGCGGTGGCCCCTCGGCTATGGAATGCCCTCCCCAGGGACATTAGATCGGCCCCCACCCTCTTAACATTTCGTAAAAAAGCAAAAACTTGGTTATTTGAGCAGGCGTTTCCAAACACAGTGTAGCTATGACCTCACATCTTGGAATGGCTGGACAACGCAATTGGACAATGAATTGGTTATGAAATGCAGAGGAGTTATGGTTTTATTATGTTTTATTGATGTTAATATTGTATGTGGTTTTACCTAGGTGATTTTTATCGGTTTTTATATTATTATGAGCACTGAATAGTGCCGTTTGTAAACCGCCATGAGTCGCCCTTGGGCTGAGAATGGCGGTCTAAAAATGAAGTAAATAATAATAAATAAATAATTAATAAATGGGATACAAATAAAGTTAATAATAAAAATAATAATAATTTCCTGCTTATATTTCTTTGCCATGAATTCTCTTAGCTTCTACCTTATTTTATCGGATCTCCATTCCAGCTTTCTAATGTTTCTGGTTTTCTGTACTTGAAACTTGATTTTTTTTCTATATTTTTTTGGGTTGGGGTAACTTTTCAATTCATTTCTTAGTTTCTGTGGCTTATACAATATGGAATATTCGGAGCTCATACAATTCTTATGACAAAAGAAATCGGGGGTTTATCATTGGTTTATTATTATTGTTGTTGTTGTTGTTGTTGTTTTCACGTTCTCAGATAGGCTGAACTACATGTGGGTTAACTCCCTGGACGGGGGTTGGCAATTATTTTTTCCAAGGGGCCACACGAGAGCCAAAAAATATTATGGAGGGCTGGACATAATTGTAATTCATAATTATTTATTTACTATATTTACTATATATTACACATAATTAATATGAACATATTAATATATCAAAGAAATATTAATATATTATTACTATTAATATTCATAATTATTATATTATAGTATATATATAGACATTATAATATATTGAAATTATAATATAATATAACATTATATTATATTATTAATTATATATTATAAAATTATTATAAAATAATAATAAAAACCACTAAAATTAAATTAAATTCAAGAAGACAAGGCGTGAACCAAGATGGAACGGCCCAATGGACCCAGCCCAGAGGATGGCAAAGCGGACCCAGCCGCCGTTGCAGCAGAGGAGAGCAGAGCAGCAGGCGATCGGAGGCTGCAGGCCTCTGCCTGCTCTCGCTCCCAGCCGTTCCCCGTATTGCCATGGTCCTGCCACAAAGCGGGGGCTGCCGCGGGCTGCACCAGGGCAGCGGGGGTTCCTTCCTGCCTTCTCCGGCGGCTCCTGGGCTTTGGCCCTCTTGCATGGAGGGTCACGCATCGGTGGAGTGAAGGAGAGCCCGAGGGTGGAGGCAGCACCAGCTCCGGCCTCTCCGCCTCCTCCTCCTACCTCCGATGTGGAGAGGCTCCGGATGGCCAGCATGGGAGCGCCTTCTGGTGGCGTGGCAGGGAGGAGCCTTTGGATGACTTCCTGCAGCCCTAGATGAGCTGGCTGAGGCATTCTGGGAAACGTAGTTTCCTGACTCCTACAGCTCCCAGAATGTCTCAGCCAGCTCATCCGAGACTACAGGAAGTCGTCCAAAGGCTCCTTCCCGCCATGCTGCTGGCACTGACTCTCCCACGCTGGTCATCTGGAGCCTCTCCATGCCAGAGGCATGAGGAAGAGGCGGAGAGCTTGGGGCACTCGAAAGCCGCCGCACCGCGATGGGATGGCGGTAGCGGCACCTTTTCTTCTTGGCCCTGTCCTGGGCTGGACAGAATCGGCTGCCGGGCCGGATGTGGCCCCCGGGCCATAGGTTGCCCACCCCTGCCCTGGACCAATCACCCAAATTCCAAATGATGGCAGCCACTGCCTCCTTCAATATACTCCCCTCAGGATGTAACATTCCATCTTACCAACCAGTTTACCATTTTGTCTTCACTATAATTCTAATTTAAATTAATTTCAATAATTTGCATCAGGCTCTATAGAGCAGTTGGATTGATCATGGCTTCTGATTTTCTAGATAGCAAAGCAAAAGTACACAGCCTTATAGACAAGACCTGTTTGCCTTTCAAGAAACAGAATTAGCAAACGAATGATGAATTAATTTCAGTAAGCTCCCCCAGGCTGTAAGTCTACAAGTCACCAAGGATGAGAACTGTAATATGGCTAATCTGAACATTCAAAATGCCAAATGAACAACAGGTCTCCGTGCCAGGAGCAGAGTCGGTATTAAAGGAAATACTCATTACATCAAGAGAAAATGAAATAGAGAGTTGGTCATTGCAGGAGTGGGCAGGACTGGAAGAAACAAAAGAAGCAGAGAAGTAAGGCTGGAGAAAAGGGAAAAAAATAGTTGAAATTGGTGATTAAAAATGGACCCTGCAAGCTTATTAAGAGTGCCAAAGGGTCTGTGGGCATCATTAGCTTTGCTGTGACTCCTGGGTGCCACATTGGAAGGAAGGAAGGATTCTCCTCAGAGAGGAAGGACAGATTTAAGCAAGTTGAACTTCCAATCAGAAAGAGCTAGATAATCAAATACTGTTATTGACCCATGGGATGGGTCAGCAATCAGATATGAGTGGTGAAGAATGAAATGTGTATACTAAGGATCAAGGAAAGGAATGTGTTACCATGGGTACTCCTAGTAATGCAAAATTAAAAGCAAAGTATATGGCTGTAGGAGACAATCCAGTTAATATGATAGTTTTTGAAAACAAATATTTTTTTTGTTTTGACAGCTATATAAAATACACATTGAACTTGATTAATGTGGCACAGCTGGCTAAATGTCAGCTGCATAAGATCTCTCTGACCAGTAGGTCATGAGTTCGAGGCCTGCCCGGATCGAGGTGGGTGCTCGACCTTAAGTGTAGCCTGCTATCGACCTTTGCAGCCCGAAAGACAGTTACATTTGTTAAGTAGGAGGTAAAGGTACCACATTAAAGTGGGGAGGCAAATTTTGACTGATTTATGAGGCCATTAAAGAACTCCAGGAAGCGCTGAGGAATGCAGAAGAACAACAAAGGGATGCTGGAAATCGCTGAGAGATGAGGAGTGCGTCAGATCCCCCTGGTGGCCAGAAAGTTTGCCTCTGTTCGTCTATATGTGTGTAATATGTCAAAAATGTATGTATTGTACTGTGATAAACGTCATATGTCTATATGTCATATGTTGAACTGCAGGGATTGTGGTGTTTCAGCCTGGTGCTCATGTGCATGGTAGGGATGATGGGAAGGTTCCTGCAAATGCTGATGATGGGATACTTAGTGAGAACTCTGAGATGCAAAGTGACCTTTCAGATGAGGCTTGCTTTCCTGGGAACAGTTCTCTTCCCAGGGCTTCATTAGATGAGAATTCTTGTGTTCAGGACTCTGAAGGTCTTTATGTTGATAACGGGACACCTGGGAATTTTAATGAGCTTACATTTAACCGCTGAGATAGCATTCGGCAATCTAGGCAGGCTGCCTAGCAGTCGGTTTGCAAACCGAAACTGTTTTGTCTTTATATTAGATGGCTAGAGAAACTGTCTTCAGTTTCCAAGCTTCGTTTAGAATACCATGCCAGATCTTGTCCTGTCTCCAAGCTCCTGATTTTGCCTAGGCCTTGTGCACGTTTTGCTCCTTTAGCTGCCTTGTATTACTCATGGGATTTTCATCAAGCCTTTGGATTTTGGGATTATATCTTTGCCTTTGGATTTTGGGACTATTTGAACTGTGTATTTTACCTTGGATATATTCTACTATTGACCTTCTTTCAACCCTTTTGTTGGACACTATATTTGTTTCAATAAAAGCCTATTTTTCAGAGACTGTCTGTTGTGTGTGTGACTAGGTGGGGAGCTCCTTGTCTGAAGTGCAACAGGGATTGTCTGCAAGTATGTGTACTGTAATCCGCTCTGAGTCCCCTTCGGGGTGAGAAGAGCTGAATATTAATTAAGTAAATAATAATAATAAAATATGGCATTGTGGACTCAGATAACTCAGTTCAAAGCAGATATTGTTGATTATCTGGTAAATTACTTTAATAACCTTGTTACATTTCTCTTTTTAGCCATTGGTCAATGAAACTAAATTAGCTGTTGGAAATATCAAACCAGAATCTTTGTCAGAAATCCGCTCCTTACGCGTACCCCCCGACATAATTAGAGACATACTGGAAGGGGTCTTACGGCTTATGGGTATTTTTGATACATCATGGGTGAGCATGAAGAGGTATGACACATTTTTTTTGAGTTTTCTTTTGAACTAGTGTTATGTATTTCTTTCTAACTATTACAAAAGACCCTGGTATTAACTATAGATGTGAGCCCAGTGTGATGCTGTTGTAAGAGTGTTGCAGTAGGTTTGGAAGACCAAGATATCAATCTCTATTCAGTCAGAATTGACCTGATGGCACACATAGATTACAAATAATTGTAAATAGAATGCATTTTATGCAAAATGTTTTAACATAATCACCAGTTCAATTTTTTTTGAAAAAATCAACAATTCTATTTCTTTTTCCTGTTTTTGATTTCTTTTAATATATTTTGCAGTTTTCTTGCTAAAAGAGGTGTTAGAGACGACATTGCAACTTTCGATGCTCGAAATATTCCAAAAGAAATTCGTGAGAGCGTAGAAGAGCTTTTAGCTAAAAATAAAGCATCTTTTGAGCATAAGGTAAGTTTTAAAATGTATTTAAATAATATCGGTTGAATCTGTCTTACCTGGAAATCCGAAACCCAGAATACTCCGAATAGCAAAACATTTTGTCAGCCAGCCCACAGCTGCTTTTGGGGAAAGGGGTTAGTTACACACCCAGTGCCTGCTCACTTTTCCTCAAGCATCTTTTATGGGAGAAGGATAAGAGCAGGGTGGCTTTACCTACCGAAGTCTTTCTCTGGCTGTCAGGAAGGGAGGTGAAAATCCCCCACCCCAAGTCATTCTCACATTCTCAGGACTGGATATAGTCAGTGGCAGGCCTGGATTAGCCATAAGGCCACACTAGGCCACGGCCTAGGGGCGCAGCCATGGGGGGCGCCAGATCCAGACCCCCCCAGCCTGAGAAGCGGCTGGTATGGTGGCGGAGGAGGGATCGCCTTTTTCTCTCAGGCTGGCGCAAGATCGCCTTTTTTTCTCAGGCTGGCGCAAGGAGGAAGGGGTGGAGCCGCGGAGAGGAAGAGGCGGAGCCGCGGCGGAGGTGGAGCCTTTGGCCTAGGGCGGCAAAAGGGCTTATTCCGGGCCTGGTCAGTAGCCTGTAGTTCCTCTTGGCACATTTCCAGTTATTGGCTGGACAGAAGACAATGGCACCCCCCCCCCTTCCCTCAGTTCTCTTTTTCCCATCACATTTCTAAGAGTGGTGGAGCAAGGGCTGGACGTGTGACCAAACTATACACACATAGGTATCCCAAAATTAGGAGAGGAGGGAGCCCCAAATAACTTCTAGTCCCAAGCATTTCAGATGAATGAATTCTTTATTATGTGTGACTCAGAATTTTGGTATATTGCTCATCATTTAATTATTTACTAATACAAACTGATTTGTTATAATAATTAGGCATTTTGTGGAAAAGAAGAGAATCCTGTATTTATTCATATATTTTAATTATGCTCTTGGCTTTAAGAAATAATATAATTGCCATTTATATTGCCTATCTTCAGAGGTAGGGCTGAATACAAACGACTGGGCTGAAGCATGGGCCCTTGCCTATCTCGGATTGGCCTTTTTAGTCATCAATGCGCTTGTAAAAAGCGTGGGATGAGTCCTTCCTAAGAATATTCGTTCGCGAAGTAATGCCAGAGAGATAGGTAGGAATCCTCTTAATAGGAGACTCACAAAATACATTAGGACAGAAGTTGGAAGTGATGCAGTATGAGTAATGTTGTTGTGTGCCTTTAGGACCCTAAGAGCTCATCGGCACGTAAATATGGTAGCAGTCCCTGGCACACTGGCAAAATGAAATGTTTGATCTCCTACAAGAGATAGGCAGAGGAGGACGCCTCTAAGCACTGATTGAGACTCAGTCTAGAGCAGGGCTGCCCAGGAAGTCGATCGCGATCAACCAGTCGATCCCGGACCGAAGGAGGTCGATCCCAGCCGGATGGGTCGCTTCTCAGAAGGGGGCGGAGCCAGGCCCCGCCAAACCCCGCCCCCTCCCCGGCTTTGACACTCCCAGCAGCTTCTCCAGGCTTGAGGAGGGCAGGGCCAAGCCAGCCTTGTGCTAGCTATGACACCATTGGCTTGGCATTGCCATCCTCAAGCCTGGAGAAGCTGCTGGGAGCTCCAAAGCCAGGGGCGGGGCTTGGCGCAGCCTGGCTCCGCCCCCTGGCTTCCACTCTACCAGCAGCTGCTCCAGGCGTGAGGATGGCAATGCCAAGCCAGTGGTGGCATAGCTAGCACAAGGCTGGCTTGGCCCTGCCCTCCTCAAGCCTGGAGAAGCTGCTGGTAGAGCTGAAGCCAGAGGGGGTGGAGCCAGGCCGTGTCAAGCCCCACCCCAAGCTCTCCCCCCTCCCCTCTCCAGCCTTGAGGAGGTAGGTAGATCTTTCTGATTTGGTTTTATTATAAGTAGCTCACATGCTGAAAAAGTGTGGGCACCCTGGTCTAGAGTTACTCGCGGCCCTGTAGGACAGTATGTGCTGGTTGCAGTTTTTTATTTTGTAAAACTATATTGATCTGTTAAGGCCAATGGATTTATTCTTAGGATAAAATATCTTCAAATGTTTCAGAATGCCAAAAGAGCCAGTGTTGCAGCCGCACCCTTGGCAGCATGGGTGAAAGCAAATGTTCAATACTCCTACGTCCTGGAGCAAATTCAGCCTCTGGAAACGGAACAAGCAGGTCTAGTAGCGTGAGTACTGCACATTATTCTTGATACCTGTCCCAGATTCCTTTATAGCAATCGGATATCAACTTAAAAGCTGGAAACATTAATTGGGGTAACTTAATGGGAGAAGAGATGACTCCGATCTGAATAATAAATGTCTTTAGGCTACAGTTTTGAATTCAGCATTATATGGCTTCAGTATTGCAATGCTTGATGGTTTCTAGAATACACTGATGGATCTTTGCTCTATGGCAGGGGTGGGCAATTATTTTTTTCCAAGGGGCCAGACGAGGACCAAAAAATATTATGGAGGGCCGCACCTAAAGGCTGAACTACATTCTAATCTACATAATTAATTAATTAATTTACTATATATTACAGATCATTAATATTAACATTTTAATATATCAAGAAATATTCATATATTATAATTATTATATTATCTATGTATTTAATAAAACTCAGTTTTGGCGGACGGTGGACGGTGCGACGGGAGGAATATGTGCCAGCGTTTCTATTGGCTGCAACTGTGGGATTATTTGCATAAATGGGTGTGATTGGCCAGCCTCCCAACATTCCAACACAGCACAGAGAGGAAAGGAAAGGGCCTGAGGCTGGAGTTGAAGTTAGCCAGTTGACAGTTTTTTCTGTTGGAAATGGAATGTTCAGTACCTTCACCCAATACACTTCTAAGGTGACTCAGGGGGAAAGGAAAAGGCCTCCGGCACTCAGCCACTGCGCTCCACAGCAATGACGGATCAGGACCAAACATGGCAAACAGGGGCCCACAGGCCCACTACACAACCTGGTGTGATTTAGGGCGGGATGGGCCATGAATGATGTGATTTGCAGTACCTTCACCTCATTCACTTTCCAAACAACACTGCAGCCCCTATACATCACTGACCAGGCCCAAACTTGGCATACAGAGTACCTATGACCCACTCTACATCCTGGTGCAGTTTTGAGTGGGATCGATCACGGATGATGGGATTTGAAGTACCTTCACTCACTTTCTGAGACCGCTGCCACCCTCATCCAATGACCTATCAAGACCACACTTGGCACACGGAACCCCCATGACCCACTCTACATCCTGGTGCAGTTTGGAGAACGAGGGACCATGGATGATGGGACTTCCAGTACCTTCCCTCACTTCCAGACACCACTGCAACCCTCATCCAGAGAATGATCAAGACCAAATGTGACACACACAGCCCCCATGACCCACTCTACATCCTGGTGCTGTTTGGAGGGGGGTGGACCATGGCCAATGGGACTTGCAGTACCTTCACTAAGTTCCTGAAACCACTGCAAGCCACATAAACATCTAATAGGAACCAACCTTGGCACACAATGCCTTCCTCAAATAACCCGGGCACCGCCGGGTCCTCAGCTAGTAGTATATATATAGACATTATAATATATTGAAATTATAATATAACATAACATCATATTATATTTTTATTATATTATTATTATAAAACTATTATAAAATAATAATAAAAACCACTAAAATAAAATAAAATTCAAGAAGACAAGGTGCGAACCAAGATGGAATGGCCCAATGGACCCAGCCCAGAGGATGGCAAAGCGGACCCAACTGCCGCCGCAGCAGAGGAGAGCAGAGCAGCAAGCAATCGGAGGCTGCAGGCCTCTGCCCGCTCTCGCCCCCAGCTGTTCCCCAGCTGATCGCCCTGCTATGGAGTGCCTGCCATCCCTGGAGGCGATCCGGGCTTGCAGGGGTAGCAGTCGGTGATCTGAGGCGGCTGATTGCCCTGGCGACCCGGAAGACGATCAAGTCTTCCGGGTCGCCATGGCGATCAGCCGCTGCAGGTCGGCAACTGCTCCCGCTGCAGGCCCGGATCACCTCCAGGGATGGCAGGCACTCCAAAGCCGCTGCTCCTCCGGCCTGTCTGCCGACACAGGCCCCACAGAGCCTGCGATGGGATGGCGGCAGCGGCACCTCTTTTTCTTGGCTCCGCCCCCGGCGCCCTTCTCCCCGGGCCGGACAAATCGGCAGCCGGGCCGCATCCGGCCTGCAGGGCGTAGGTTGCCCACCCCTGCTCTATGGGAATGTTTCATTGCCTCACTTGTATCTCTTAATAGGAACAATATGGGTATTATTTAATCTAAACCTGTGGCTACACGCATATGAAAAAATAAGTCCAGTTGTGGGTCTTTTTCTAGTAAGTCTGCATAGGAGAATATTACACATCCTTAAACATGCTGAGAATATGGATTTCCCTTCAGAAACAAATTTTGAAATGCATTTTTATGTGTTCAGGTGCAAGCATCCAGTATATCGTTCTTCATAGAATAGGAGATTTGAAGGTCGTGACAGAAATTAATATTTTCAGCTCATAGATACGAGCAATTTCTGTCTTTGAAAAATGCTTTTGGCTGTTGATACACATTTGCACTGTTGCCCATTTTTCCATCCTGGTGGATAAGGATGTTCTCAGTGGATGTTCCACATATTTTTCAGTAACCTCCGGAAAACAGAAGAAAGAAAACAAAAGCTGGAAGACTTGGTTAATTCTGTTGGTCAAAAGGTGGCTGAATTAAAAGACAAGTATGTGTTCTTCCCTTCATTTGATTTTCTCTTTCTTATATTTGAGTTTAATAATTTAACTATGACAATCTGGATTACTTTTTGGAGTAATGCTTTCTGTGTGAAATGAGAATTCAGCCTGACTACAAGGCATGTCTTTTTGTTACTGAAGAGGTCTTAAAAGTGTATTTGACCTACAGGTTTCAGGCTCGAACAAGCGAGGCAGCTAAGCTCGAAACAGAAGTTGTTAAAGCACAAGAAACTGTGAAAGCTGCGGAAATATTGATTAAACAGCTTGATCGGGAGCATAAGAGGTGGAACGCACAGGTGGGCGGTTAAATCTTTTATTAAAATGTACCATTTTCATCTTTCTCCAAGTTGAGGGGTGTTTTGATTTTAAAAAATGTTTTGTATCTGTTCTGGGCTTCTAAGTAGGTTTATTTTTTGTATAATTACGAGGGCGGGTCAATAAGTCTGTGACTTTTTGAATTTCCCGCCTCTTAACTGAAAGGGCAACACGGCTCCTGTCAGCAGGCATCTGTCAGTTGACTCCTGTCAAAATTTGAACAAGCTGCGTCATTTAGTTTGTGTTTGACAGCCAATGATAGCAGACTACCGCGTGATTTGAGGAGAAAATGGAAAAAAGTGAATTTCGTGTGCTCATTAAGCAGTATTTTTTGCGGGAAAAAATCACTCAAACCAAGGTTAAGCTTGATAAATACGATGGGGACTCTGCACCATCCATTTCAATGGTAAAAAGTGGTTTACTGAATTTCGTTGTGGCCGTCCAAGCATGGAAGATGCCGGATGTTCTGGACGCCCAGTTGAGGTCTCTACACCCGAAACAATTGAAAAACTCCACGATATGGTGTTGGCCGATCGGAGATTCAAAGTGCGAGAGATTGTGGAAGCCATAGGCATCTCACGTGGCTCAGTGGTTTCAATTTTAAATGATCACTTGGGTATGAGAAAGCTTTCCGCAAGATGGGTGCCACATTTCTCACAATGCAGGACAATGCAAGGGTGCAATCATGTGCAGTTTTCATGGCAAACATCCATGAATTGGGATACGAATTGCTCCCTCATCCAACCTATTCTCCGGATTTAGCCCCAAGTGACTATTTCTTGTTTCCAAACCTGAAGAAATGGCTCGGCGTAAAGAGATTTGACTCCAACAATGAAATCATCTCACAAACAAATACCTATTTTGATGACCTCTACGAATCTTATTTTTTGGAAGGGATAAAAAATTTGGAGAAACGTTGGACAAAGTGTATAGAGCTCAAAGGAGACAACGTTGAGAAATAAAATGATTTTTTATCCAAAAACCTGTGTTTCATTCAAAAAGTCATTGACTTATTGACCCGCCCTCGTATCTTCTGCTTTTAGATATCTTCTATTAAAATGTTTCATGTTTCATCCGAAACGTTCCTATTCCTTAACTCTAAAAGTAAGAGTGGCATTTCCTGTCTCCAGGTTATAATAATGGTTGCTTCTTAATAACAATATAATAACAAACTTTATTTATACCCCGCCCCATCTCCCCACTTGGGACTCGGGGCGGCTCACATGAGGCCAAGCCCGAACAACAAATTACAATAATACAAAAATCAAAACATCAACAATAAACACAATATAAATTCATACATATATATTTTTAAAAAACAATATACAAATAGATATCTAAAATGACAAATGACAAAGGGGGCACATGTATGAATATAAAATGTTTAAAAACTCAGGGTGAGATAAGCGGAGTAGCTTCTTTGTGAGGGAGAGCACACATAAACATGTAAACAATCCTTAGGTATAGGATGGCTCGTATCCAGAAAGGAAGTTAATCAGATGGGCAAATATAGTCTTTCTTCTTAAAGTTAATCTTTGTAAATCCTTGGGGGACATGCCAAACTTGTATTTTTTATTGTGTTTATTGCTTTTATTGTGTTTATTGTTTTCTGATGTTTGTGATATTTTTTGTATGTGTTGTTCGGGCACGGCCCCATGTAAGCCACTCTGAGTTTTATTATTTTTTATTACTATTTTTGGCAGAATTTTCACAAAGTACCAATAAATGAAATTAAAGTTAAAGCATGTGGAAAGTGGATAAAAACTGGGCAGTATGTCTAGCATGCATTTCTGAGTATTTGTGTCTGAACATATTCAGTGTTGGCCAGATAACCGTCTTTATGGATAAGTGGGTAACTTGCAATGCTTCCATACCCATGCAAAAATGTATTTTAAACACAAATCATGTCAGAAATCTATTCTTTTTAGGTTTTAGAGATAGCTGATGAATTAAGTACGCTGCCAAGGAGAGCTCAGCTGTCCGCTGCCTTTATTACTTACCTTTCTGCTGCTCCAGAAGATCAAAGAAAAACAAATTTGGATTCATGGATGAAATCGGCTGGCCTAGAAAGTAAATGTTGCTATTTCTTTAAAAATACAACAAGTAAACAAATTAGTACTGTATATATTGTAGCACTAGGAAGCATGGTGTATGTCAGTGTTTCCCAACCAGTGTGCCGTGGCACACTACTGTGCCATGAGCGATCATCAGGTGTGCCGTGGGAAATTGGCACCTCCAATACCCTTTCTTCCCCCTCCTGCCGAACACTTTTCCTTCTCCACTCAGGGCTCCCTTCTTCCCAGCCTCTCTCTGCTCGCTTTGCCTCGCTTTGCTCTGGGGTGAGTCTGCGCAGTAGCGCCCGCACGGGTCACGTCTTCCTCCCTCCCCCTCCCCTCCAGAACACACTCACGCTGCCCCCTCAGATCAAAATGGCAGCAGAAGCGGGAGTGTAGAAGAAAAAGTAAGTGTTCAGCAGGAGGGGGAAGAAAGGGCGCGAAGGGGGAAGGGGAGGAAGAGGTCTCTGTCGAAAGCTGGCATGGGCACACTTGGACCTTCCAGGTGTTTTGGACTCCAACTCCCACCATTCCTAGCAGCCTCAGGCCCTTTTCCTTTCCCCCCCTCAGCCACTTAAGCAGGAAAGGGCATCAGGCTGTTAGGAATGGTGGGAGTTGGAGTCCAAAGCACCCAGAGGGCCCAAGTTTTCCCATGCCTGTTTTAGGGACCTTAAAGTGGTGAGCCTCCTTCCAACATTGTGATTCTGGATAGAAAACAAACAACAACATAACATGATATTGTTTGAGTCCACAGTGCTCTCTGGGTGTAGGTGAACTACAACTTCCAAACTCAAGGTCAATTCCCAAGCAAACCCTTTCAGTACTTTCTGTTGATAATGAGAGTTCAATATGCCAAGTTTTGTTCAATTCCATTATTGCAAGAGTTCAGGATGCTCTTTGATTGTGTGTTAACTATAAATCCCAGAAACTAACTCCGAAATGTCAAGGTCTATTTTCCCCAAACTCCATCTGTGTTCACATTTGGGCATCTTGAGTATTCATCCCAAGTTTGGTCCTGATCCAACATTGTTTGAGTCCACAGTGCCCTCTGGATATAGGTGAACTACAACTCCAAAACCCAAGGTCAATGCCCACCAAACTCTTATAGTATTTTCTCTTGCTTTGGGAGTTCTGTGTGGGAAGTTTGTGTCTTTCTGCCATTCCTGCCAGGATATCTATGTTGTGTTCATCGAAACAGGTCCAGGTTTCACACTGAGTGTATAAATACATTTAAAACATATTAACTATATGTATTACTGTGTTAGAGTGTCATTTTGGTTGGTGGTGTGCCCCAGGATTTTGTAAATGTAAAAAGTGTGCCGCGGCTCAAAAAAGGTTGGGAAACACTGGTGTATGTGATGTCCTCAGATTTGATTGCAGTGAGCCTCTTCTCAACCAGGGTGAAAGGCCACTTTCTGAGCTCCATCTGACTAAAATAATACTCAACTAGCTCATATTCTTCCTTTGTCGAATAATGGCAAAAGTGTCAATTTGGTTGGGGTGGGGGGGGGGGGGTGGGACTGCTGTAGCCAACTTGTTTTATCCTGTGATCCCAGCAAGAAAAGCCTGTGGTTTAAATCCAAATGCTAGTTTCAGGAAAAGTAGTGGAACTTAACAAGCGTTGACTTAAGAGGTCCATTAATTCTGTGAGACAATTCTTGTTAGGTTGAATTGACTTAGCTTCATCACTCTGTGATAAAGAGCTGTTTGTCTAACAAGCCCTTTAAGGAACAGATCTCAAATTTTTGAACTAAAAATGCTTCTTTAGAAAGGTAAGTGCTCCAGAATTAAGAACCACTCTCTGCCTTTGCTTGTAACTTTCTCTTTTTCCAGTCACATGTTAAATTCTGCAGATTTTCCTGATGGTCGATTCCACACAAATCTATTTTTATATCATGGGTGGCTGTTAAACCATCTGCTCTTGGAGACGTATGTAGTCCCTTCCACGTAGGGCGAAATTCTTTTAATAGCTATGTGGAGGTAATGATACCACCTTAGGAAAGAGCCTTTATAATCCATATCTTCTACCTTTTTGCTTAGCATGGAGCATATCCTTTATAATAGATTCACGAAAATAGACTGATGGAAGATAAAGATAACATCCCTGACAGGAGTTAGAAATGGAAAAATAAGTCTTTTCCCTACAGCTACTTGAGTCAGTCCTAATAGAGGGTTGACTCATTTTATTCGGGGGAAATCTGTTCAGTCTGCCAGATTCAATAATATTTTTTAGAGCATTGAGATTGTGACTGACCAGAAACTCTGTAAAACAGGGGTGCCCACACGTTTTCAGCATGCGAGCTACTATTATAACAACCAAGTCACGAAGATCTACCTGGCGCGTGCTGCTCCTGACGCGCGCACGCTCCCGACGCCACCTTCCGCCCGCGCGGGGCTTCTTCCGCCAATGAGGCTTTAGTGGGCGGGCCCTGGCGCTCGTCTCTTGACACGGTGTGGTGACGTGACCACCCATTGGTTGCTCCTAGGGGGTGGCGAAAGCAAGGTGAAGGCGCGCGCAGGGATAGGATGCGAGGCTGCGGGAGGGAGTGTGTGTGTGTGTGAGTGAGAGAGAAGGTCTCGCCGGAGGAGGATGGTCCCCGCGGTGGGGCTGCAGCTGACAAGCGTGCCCTCAACGCCGGTGAGTGAAGCCTGGACGGGGCCCCAGTGCCGGCAAGGGCCGAGGCGAGAGAGAGACAGGGTGGAGCGCAAGGCGGGGCCCCATCCAGGGTTCATTCACCGGTGTCGAGGGCGTGCTCGTCAGCTGCAGCCCCACCGCGGGGACCATCCTCCTCCGGCGAGGACTTCCCTCTCACACACACTCACTCCCTCCCTCCCGCAGCCTCAAATCCTATCCTTGCGCGCACCTTTGCCTTGCTCCCCCCCCCCCAGGAGCAACCAATGGGCGGTCACGTCACCACACCGTGTCAAGAGACGAGCGCCAGGGCCCGCTCACTAAAGCCTCATTAGCAGAAGAAGCCCCGCGTGGGCGGAAGGCGGCGGCAGGAGCGCGCGCGCAGGGCAGAAGCGCCCCATCCGGCTGAGATCTACCTCATATGGACTCGGGATCGACTCGTCGATTGCGATCGACTTCCTGGGCAGCCCTGCTGTAAAACATATCTAGGCATTACAACAAGATAGGCATTGTTTTAGACCAGGGCTGTCCAACTGGCGGCCCTGGGGCCGTATACGGCCCCCCAGCCCCATCCCTCCGGCCCCCTAAGCTTTTTAATAAAAAATAAAAATTGAAAAATAAAATAAATATTTTTTTTAAAAAAAACCCTACTTCTGGGTTCAGAGCAAGTATCGCGAGAATACGCAATCCACATGGGATTTCGCTGTCAACACGAGGTCACGCCGGCGTTGACAGCGAAATCCCGTGTGGATTGCGTATTCTCGGGATACTCTTCGGCTACTCTACTACTGGATCGCTGAGGCCCACAGACGCTATTAAGACCTTCTTCGACTCAGTCGGTCGTCGCCTCTCTCGTCGTCCAGGTACTCCTGGATCCTGCGCGTTTGGAAAAGGTAGGCCGAAGCAGGGGGCTCCTCAGGGGGCTCCTCAGGGGGCTCCTCATTCCCTCCCCCCATCTCCCCTCATGCATTAAATATAAAATTAAATATATTTAAAGATGAAATAAGGGGAGATGGGATACATTAAGGGGGGAGGGGAGGATGGAATTAAATATATTTAATATTAAATAAAAATAAGCGGGGGCGGAGCTGCGGTGGGGGCAGACCCTACGGCCCCCCAGGTCATCAGTGACCAGAATTCAGGCCCCTGGGCCGGTAGAAGTTGGAAAGCCCTGTTTTAGATTAATAACAGGAGCGAATTACAGGGAGAGATCAATTTATTTATTTATTTATTTCGCGATATTTATATGCCGCCCTTTTCAACCCTGAAGGGGACCCAGAGCGGCTCAACCCCCCTGTTTAAAGAGCTCCACTGGCTGACGTTTATTTTCCGGTCCTAATTCAAAGTCCAGGTCATCACCTATAAAGCCCTAAACGGTTTGGGACCTGCCTACCTTCGTGACCGTATCTCCCTCCATTAACCTACCTGTTCCCTACGATCCTTGGGGGAGGGTTTTCTCTCAACTTTACCACTGTCTCACTTTACCACTGTCTCAGTCCCGCCTTGTGGGAACAAGAGAGAGAGCCTTTTCCTCAGTGCCCCCCCCCCCCCGGTCTATGGAATGCACTGCCTGGTGAGATTAGGTGAGCCTCCACTTTATTTATTTATTTATTTATTTGGACTTATACACCGCCACTCCTGGATGCTCGGGGCGGTTTACAACAGAAACATAGGAATACAAACATAAAAACAAAGGTAAAATCGCAAGCAAAAAAATTCTAAAATCATCATCTAAAGGCCTGCCGGAACAGGTGTGTCTTGCACGCTCTGCGAAAAGTGTTCAAGTTTTGCAGGGCCCGGGTCTCAGGTGGCAGAGCATTCCATAAAACCAGGGCGATGATGGAGAAGGCCCTTCGCCATGTTGTTGTCAGGTGAAAGGATTTCACGCTGGGGATGTCTAGGAGGTTCTGGTCTTCTGACCGTAGTTATCTTGGAGGGTTATATGGAACCAGGCGATGCCGTAGGTACACTGGCCCCAGACCATATAAGGCCTTGAAAGTAAGAACTCACACCTTGAAAGTGATCCGGTGTTCAATTGGCAGCCAGTGTGGGTCCTGCAGTATTGGTGTTATACGGCAACTCGCAGGTTCCCCCGCAAGCAACTGGGCTGCAGCATTCTGCACTAGCTTAAGTTTCCAGATCACAGTCAAGGGTAGGCCAATGTAAAGAGCGTTACTGTAGTCAAGTCTTTAGAAAGTTTCAAGAAGAATCTTAAGACCTGGCTCTTCCGCAGTGCTTTTGGAGATTAACCATATAATCATGCCATCATCTAACCTCAATATCTGCTATCTCACCCCGTTTTTATCCTTTCTATTTTAATCTGTACATGCGGCCCGCTCATTGTATTGTGTCATGAATTGGTTTTATTTTATTGTAATTTGTATTGGTTGTAGTACTGTATTGCTTATGTTTTGTGTAATTTGTTTATATTGCTTTTGTTTGATTGTTCTTTATTGTTGTGTCGTCGGGCTTGGCCTCATGTAAGCCGCCCTGAGTCCCCGTTGGGGAGATGGTGGCGGGGTATAAATAAAGTTTATTATTATAACATTATTATAAGAGTATTTTATTTATTATTAAGACCCCTACTATGCTGCCATATAAAATCCAGATTATTTGCTTTGAACTGGATTATATTTCAGTGTATACTCATATAATCCAGTTCAAAGCAGATAATGTGGATTATCTGATTTGATAATCTGAATTATATAACAGTGTACAAGGGACCTTCGTTATCTCCTGTTTGCCCCATACTAGAGATCAATGTCAAGTTGATTGATCCTGAAGTATGGTTTCAACAGTCTGTGTTCGCATCAATAGTTTGTTCTAGATCGGACCTGGGCAAAATTGGGCCTACCAGGTGTTTTGGACTCCAACTCCCAGCATTCCTAGCAGCATCAGGTCCCTCCTCCGATCGTTCTCTGGAGTGGCGGGCTGTCTGCAGACACAGGCCCCACAGCCCGTGATGGGATGGCGGCAGCGGCAGCCCTTCCTCTTGCAGAAATGGCCTTACCCCCGACGCCCTCCTCCTCGGGCCGATCAGAATCGGCCGGCGGGCCACATCCGGCCTGTGGGCCGTAAGATGCCCAGGTCTGCTTTAGATGCTCTTGCTCCCCTCTTTTTGGTTTAATAGGAAAAAAAACTGAATCGGTTCTCCTAGAAGAGGAGCAGCATACCTTTTACATAGGTGTTAGTATACTCCTCCTCTGTTTAACATTTGAAAAGTACATATTTTACAAAACCAGAAACCACGGGGTTTTTTGGGGGATTTTTGTTGCATTTTTTTTGCCAACCGTGGAGTCTCTGGAGCAGCAGACAATTTGCCCCTGGCCCATTACAGCTATCCATCCTTGTTCTAGATATACTTCTTCTCTGGGGTTGTTAATTTACTTATTTGTTAGTGTTGCATGCCTCATAATCAGTAATACATTCTAGATCCCTTTCAGAATGGGAGAAGCCTTGTCAATGTAGAACGCTCCAGTGCTTTCAAGTGAATTAAGACATGGGTCTCCTTTTTTCTCAGAGTTCGATCTTAGGCGGTTCCTATGCACAGAAAGTGAGCAGTTGATTTGGAAAGGCGAAGGTTTACCTTCTGATGACTTATCAATAGAAAATGCCCTTGTGATCTTGCAGGTAAGCTGTGCTTGTTTGTTTGTTTTTAACAAACGTGATTCTGGGTACAAAGTTTTAAACCATTCTTTGCCTTTACTTGATGTCAGAGAAGTTGGGGTGAACTGAAGATTATATGTGTGTCATGTCAGATTCACTTCATGATAACCCTAACCCTAACCCCCTGTAATGAAGTCAAAATGTGTGTGTTGTTTTGTTGTTGGAATGTGGGGTTTAAGTGTTAGACAGACCCTAAAGGGTTAACTATGATAATGGAGGCATTTCCCTCCTAGGGGAATGTGTTGCCATAGTGACAGTGGGCGGAGCCAAGGCTAGCTTAGAATGCTGGAGAGTTTGAATTTGTCAGTTGGCCAGCAGCTGTGACCAGAGTTAGTTGGTATTTGGCGGTTGGTGGGATAGCCAGCTGTCTGTTAGAGCTGCAAGTGTGCAGTTCAGCTCTGTGTGTGGGGTTTAGGGAAACCCAAGTGTGTGGGACAGGTTTTAATCCTAGTTAGGGTTGAGAGTAACCCAGTAGTAAGTAGTTAAGTAGTAGAACTGCTGGTACTTGTGCTAGTTACAGTGTCAGGGGAAGTTATACCCCAGTGTTAAATTAGTTTGGAAATACAAGTGTGTACCTCTTTGGAGTCTGAAACCAACTAAGCATTGTACCCGTTTGTGTAATAAACTGTTAAACACTTTCAACACAACATCTGTGGAAGTCGTTTATTATCAAAGCCCTTATATCGGTAGCCAGATTGAATATGGTGGCAGCGTAATTGAAAATAGATCCTCTCACAGTGGGACGCATGCTCTAGGCTGCGTCTTCACAAAGTGGTCAGTGGTCAGTTTAAATCTATGAGGGGTTTCGACGCTAGTCTTAGGCGGCGTTCGCAATCTTTTAACACCCCCCCCCCACGATCATCATGAAGGAGTTAAAGCTTTTGTACTCTGAACAGTGCAGTCCACAGTCTAGGGGCAAAGTCACAATCTATGGACTGGGTTACTGTAAGTTTTCCGGGCTGTATGGCCATGTTCCAGAAGCATTCTCTCGTGACATTTCGCCTGCATATATGGCAGGCATCCTCAGATGTTGTGCAGTCTATTGGAAACGAGGAAATGCGATTTATATATCTCTGAAATGTCCAGGGTAGGTGAAGGAACTCTTGTCTGTTGGAGGTAGGTGTGAATGTTTCAGTTGGCCATCTTGATTAACATTTTAATGGCCTAGCAGTTACCAAGCCATGGTAATCCAGGCAGTGGTCATCTCGAGGCTAGACTACTATAACGCCCTTTACATTGGTCTTCCTTTGTTGGTTATCTGGAAGCTCAAACTGGTGCAGAACGCTGCAGCGAGACTCCTGGCTGGAGTACCGGCCAGAGCTCATATCACTCCAACCTTTTACCATCTGCACAGGTTACCAATAGAGCACCGGGTCATCTTCAAACTGTTGGTGTTGACCTTTAAGGCCTTCCATGGTCTGGGGCCAGTTTACTTAAGGGACCGTCTACTCCCATATGTTCCCCAGAGATCCCTCCGTTCAGAAGACCTCAACCTCTTACAGATCCCGCCCTTACAGACTATCTGTCTGTCATCAACCAGACAGAGAACCTTCTCTGTGGCTGCACCAAGTCTGTGGAATAGCTTACCACCTGAAGTGCGTTCAATCAGAGAGCTGACGGCTTTCCTGAAAGCATGTAAAACTGCTTTGTTCCAGCAACCATTTAGTCTATAAATATCCTGGGAAGGTGGAATTGTCCTACATGAAACTGTTTTATAATTCTCTTGTGTCTATGCTCTTATGTGGTACCATTTTAATTTTCATGTTTTATGCCTTTTGTTTGTATATACTGTAAACCGTCCTGAGCCAGCTGGACAGGACCATATACAAATCAAAATAATAAATAAATAAATAAGGTGTGGCTACTTACGGCCTAAGGGCATCCTTTGTTGGGAGGTGATTTGCTGTCCCTGATTGTTTCTTGTCTGGAGCTTCCCTGTCTTTATTTATTGTTATGATTTTAGGGGGGGGGTTGGTTCATTTCCACATGCTTGTGGATTTCAGTGACTTCTTTGTGTGGTCTGACATATTAGTTGTTAGAGTGGTCCAAGCATGTAGCTCAGCCCCCCCTGCGAAATTCTCAGGGTGGTCCGCGAGAAGGCCTTACTGGTACATTATTTAAACTGTGATGTGTATTCATATCATGATCTGATCAACATGCTCATTATATCCCATATTCAAGGGAGTATTGGAATAACGATACAAAAGGTTTGCTAGGGTATACCCTCTCTCAGTCAAAACACACTGGAACTATTGAAAGATATCAAAAGTTATTATGAACATCAATATCATATCAATACACATGCAAGATGCAGTACATAGGGAAAGTTACAATTAACACATCATAAGAACATAAGAAGAGCCATGCTGAATCGGGCCTCAGCCCATCTAGTCCAGCATTCTGTGTCACACAGTGGCCCACTAGTTGTACACAGGGATCTCTAGCAGAAAGGAGGGCAAAACCCTCACCTGCTCCCGACCCCCACAACCAGTACCCGGGGAAATCCTGCCTGCCTCCATCAACACAGAGGTGGCACTTGGATGTCCATTTCAGTAGCTACTGATTCCCTTGGTATCCATGAATCTGTCTAATCCTGCCTTGAAGCTGTCCAGGCTGACCGCTGTCACAACCTCCTCTGGAAGTGAGTTCCATAACCCAATGACCCTCTGGGTGAAGAAATATTTCCCTTTATTAGTCCTAACTTTCCTACCTTGAGCTTCAGGGAGTGCCCCTAGTCCTAGTGTTGTGTGACAGAGAAAATATTTTTTTCTCTATTCACCTTTTCTATCCCATGCATGATTTTATACACTTCGATCAAGTCACCTCTTAAACGCCGTCTTTCAAGGCTGAAAAGACCAAGGCGTTGCAACCTGATTTCATAAGGGAGCTGCTCCATCCCTTGGATCATTCTTGTTGCCCTTTTCTGTACCTTTTCCAGTTCCGTTATATCCTTCTTGAGGTGCGGTGACCAGAATTGTACACAGTACTCCAAATGTGGCCTCACCATAGATTTGTAGAGAGGCAATACAACATTTGACGACCTATTTTCGATTCCCTTCCTGATCATGCCAAGCATAGAATTTGCTTTTTTACTTTACATCACAACTCTACAATAGAGAAAATAGGCGCGCCTCAGTACTCTTGATGAGATGGGACTCACACATGGAACTAGGTACAGTACCTCGTAGAAGTAACCAAAACCCGGAAATAAAAGCTCAGTCCGAGGAGAAGGGGTAATCCACGAATAAGGGGTGAAAAGACCAAAATAAATAATCCAGCCGTGTGCATCCACCGCATTGTAGAACCGGCCGCGCAATTGCGCTAAGAGCCGGGGGGAGTTTGCAAAGAGAGCAGAGCAAAAAAGCCGCGGCGAGATGCGCTGGGGCTCCTCCCTGGGTGAACTCGGCGTTTCCAGGAACCGAACGCTGCCCGGCCGCGCCAATGCGCTGAAAGCCGGTGAAGGAGGGCTGGTTACGGAGGAGGCGCTGAGGGTGGAAGAGGTATATAACTCCAAATGGCGGGACGCAGGACACACCGCGACGGATGAAGTGTGCAGCCTGTTCCGTTTCGCCGTTATGGCTTCTTCAAGCGGTAATGTGCAAATTAAGCATTAGCGCATCACAGGAAAGGCATAATCATGCACGGATAAATCTAGGCATTCCTTTGCCTGTGAACCCGAGGCAAAGGAATGACTCAGACTCAGCCCTCCCCCCCAAATCAAACTCACCCCCCACCCCCCTGAAACAAAATCCTGGCTGCGGCCCTGGAGTGGTCCATCTGTGGACTCCTTTCTCCCTTCCTGCTCTGGTAATGTTTTCATTCCTGTTCAAAGTCTGGACCTTTGCAGTTGTCCTTATTTTGTTTTACCATTTTTGGGTGGGTGGGGGAGAGATAAAAAGTAAAATGTATGTCTCTTGGTTACTTTCTAAGATAAATGTGATTTAAGCATAGTTCATCCCCCCCCCCCCCCCGCTCTCCTTTCATTCACAGAGTAAGGTTTGCCCATTTTTGATCGACCCTTCTTCCAGAGCAACAGAATGGCTGAAGACGCATTTGAAAGAATCGCGTTTGGAAATCATCAACCAACAGGTCCTGTTTTATTTGTTTCCTAATAATTTTTTTATTAAACACACTGAAAAAATAGAGTTTTATAGACAAAAAAAGTGGTGGAACAATGTGACTGTAGAAAAGTAGGAAAAACTGATCTAAAGAGAGAAGAAAAAAGAAACCCAGTTTCATTTACATAGAAAGTGGTGGAACAACGTGTTTAAAGGAAAGTAGGAAAAACTGATATTAAAAAAAAGAAATGAGAAAATGAAAAAAGAGGAAAAAAGTATCTTGACTTCCATTCCAAGCTTTGTGTCGTATTATAATTTTTTTAAATTAATCTGTTCCCCTAATTTTATTTAATTATTGCTTTCTTCTACTTGCCTTCTCATACTCCTGGAAAAGCGCCCAGCTTGTCCATTTAGTCAATTTTCCTAAATTCTTCTTCAAAAAATGAGTTAATTTATCCATGTCTTTAATTTCTCTCAATCTGATTATCCAATTTTCAATGTCAGGAACTTGTTCTTGTTTCCAATATTTTGCGAAGGAGATTCTTGCTGCCATCGTCATATATGTAAATAATCTGTCTTTTTTTTTGTCTAAGCGCAGTTCTGAGTCCGTAATTCCTAGCAAGTAGTATTCTGGTTTTTTCTTTCTTTCTTAAAGTTCATTTTCAGTATTTTTTGTGACTCTTCATGCATTTCTGACCAGTATTTTGAGGCAACCCTGCAGGACCACCACATGTGAAAGAACATTGCCAACATTTATTTGGGGTATACATCTAGCCCAGGGGTGCCCACACTTTTTCAGCATGCGAGCTACTTATGATAAAACCAAGTCAGAAAGATCTACCGAGAGAGAAGCAGGACGGAGCAGGGGGAGGGGGCGGGGCTTGGAGCAGCCTGGCTCCGCCCCCTCCGCCCTCTGGCTTTAGCGCTACCACAGCTTCTCCAGGCTAGAGGAGGGTAGTGCCAAGCCAGTGGTGGCATAACTAGTGGTTTGGCACTACCCACCTCAAGGCTGAAGAAGCTGTGGTAGCACTGAAGCCGGGAGGGGCGGGACTTGGCACGGCATGGCTCCTCCCCTTCCCCTCTGGCTTTAAGCTACTACAGCTTCTCAGGCTGGTGGCAGGGAGGGTAGTGCCAAGCCAGTGGTGGCATAACTAGCCACTACTGGCTTGGCACTACCCTCCTCAAGGCTGAAGAAGCTGTGGTAGTGCTGAAGCCGGGGGAGGGGGCGGGGCTTTACGTGGCATGGCTCCGCCTCCTTAGAAGCGCCCCATCCAGCTGGGTTCGACCTCCTAAGGTCCCGGAATCGACCAATCGATTGCGAGCCACCTAATGAGCACCCCTGATCTAGCGTAATTTCTTAGGTGTGATATACCATCTATGAAGCATTTTAAGCCAATTTTCCTTTAAGTCTTTTGCGTAGGGAATGTGGTGCAGCTGGCTAAGTGTCAGTTGCATAAGATCTCTCTGACCAGTAGGTCATGAATTCAGGCCTGCCCGCGTCGAGGTGGGTGCTTGACCTTTAAGTGTAGCCTGCTGTCAACCTTTGCAGCCTGAAAGACAGTTGCATCTGCCAAGTAGGAGATAAAGGTACCACATTAAGTGGGGAGGCAAATTTTGACTGAATTATGAGGCCATTAAAGAACTCCAGGAGCGCTGAGGAATGTGGAAGGAACAACAAGGGACGCTGGAACGCTGAGAGATGAGGAGTGCGTCAGCTCCCCCTGGTGGCCAGAGTTTGCCTCTGTTCGTCTAGATGTGTGTATGTGGAAACGGCAGGGATTGTCTGCTAAGTATGTGTACCTGTAATCCGCTCTGAGTCCTCTTCGGGGTGAGAAGAGCGGAATATAAACAAAGTAAATAAATAAATAAAAGTAGGTATATTTTAATTTATTCCAGACTAGGTCCCATTCCTGGAGGTGAATTGATCTTCTCAAATTTTTTGCCCATTTAATCATACACAAACAGCAGGTCCTGTTTTGTGATGCTGGAGAAATAGTCTTTCCGTGACCTTTTTAAAATTGAAATTAATGAGGCAGACAGTATAACCCGTACATCCCAGTATTTGCTATACATCAATAACTTTTTGAAGCAACCCCGTTTTTCTGTTGTTGCTTTACAAAGATTCCTCTATTCATCAAACCTTCCTTGAAACTGTTTACTCTACATTTTTCATGTTCTGCCAATCCGGTGTGAAGAATATACCCAAAGCAATGTTGTTTTCCCTCTTGAGGAAGAATAACACATTTTCTTTTGTTCCTCAGAAGCTGGTTCTGAGTCATTTAGATAAATATAAATCCATTCATATCTCTCATGTGCTGGCCTCATTTACAGCATTCCCAGAACCATTGAAAATCTCTACATAGGGATAGGTTGGGTATCTTCACCTCATCTTCTACAAATATAATGTTGTTTATAACCTAGGCCGGAGTGTATCATACCTACCTCATCACCATGTTAAGTTCTCATCTTCTGTCACAACGCGGGACCTGGCCCTGCCCCTTAATCACACACACACAGACAATGTCAATTAACTGTTTATTAAGCAAGAAGGAATGCAGGTGAAAAGGATAATAAGTCCAATAAAGAATCAATTAGCAATGTTCATCAGGCAATCTCAAAAATCAGGGAATCTCTTCAAAAGCAAAGTCTAAAAGCAAAGCAAGGTAATCCAAAAGTTCTGAGGCTACTCAAACAAACTTGGTCCATGGAACAAAGCAAGGCAATCCAAAGTCCATGAACAGGAACTAGGTCTCTTGGCTGAACTTGGCAAGGTGAGCCAGACTATGGCTTCCAGGGAGCAGGAGACCACCGATGCGTCTCTCCAGCAAAGACGTGGCCGCCAAACTGAGGAACTTTCCCACCGGGTGTATAGTTAAGTCCCACCCTTGTGAGTCCAGCACGTCTCCATTCCCCGCTTCCCATCTTTGCGGCTAGCCACAATATTCCTCCTGCGGTCGAAACAACTCTCGGCCTCAACATCATCTGGCCCGTTATCATCCTGAGAACTCGGCGCCACCTCAGCTTCCATGCTCTCCTCGGCAGCTGGCAAAATCAAGCACTCTTGTGAATCGAAACCTCCCGGTCTCTTATATTCACAATCGGAGCCCGAATCTGGTTGGCCTTCGTCATCCGAGTAAGCAGAAGGCCAGGTGTCTTCCCATTGCAAACTGTCTGTCGGGGAAACATAGCCATCGGGCCCTCCGTCACTTCTATCTTGATCCAAAGCAATCGGGACCCCCGGGGCGCCCCACCCCCACCCAGCTGGAATGGAGGCTGGGGTGCTACATCTTCTGGTATTTGAATATGATTGCTTTCCATTAGTAAGCCAAAGCTTTTCAGCTGTGGTGCAGCTGGCTGGGAGTCAGCTGCGTAAGATCTCTACTGACCTGAGTTCGAGGCCTGCCCGGGTCGGGGAGAACGCTCGACCATTTCTGTAGCTCATTGTCGACCTTTGCAACCCGAAAGACAGTTGCTTCTGTCAAGTAGGAAGTTTAAGTATCATGTTGTGGGAAGGCTAAGTTTTACTAATTTACGAGGCCATAAATCTCCAGGAAGTGTGTAAAAGGGGTGGAGGTGTCGTAATGCAGTGTCCAAGGAAGCCAGACCCAGGAGTAAAAGGGGATAATGAAAGGTTTATTGAACAATAACTGGAAAAAGGACGAACAAAAAAGTAGCCAACTCGGCTCAAAAACCCTCAAAAATCCCAGGAAAGAGTCCCACAAAAGAAAGCAACAAAACAGCCCAAAACAAACACCAGACGCCAGTCTGCGAAGTCCGAAGGGAGAATCCAGAAGAGTAGTCACGAATCCGGTCCAGAAATCCAAAGCAGGAGAAAGGCAGATGAAAAGGAGGAGACCATCCAAGGCAATCAGGAGCTGAGTATACATGAATAGCACAAATCATAGCCCCCATAAAACACAATGCCAGCTTCCCTCCATTTCATACAATACCAGGTTCTGTAGCAGGAACTCACGTAAACTCAGCGGAGACCAAGCCCCGTCTCAGGGACACACGGCAGATAACTAAACAGAAAAAGCATACATTGAAGTCCAAACCCCCCACCTTTGCCCAAACATCAGCTAGAGCTGCCACAGCAGCTCACCCCAAGAACAAAGTGGAGAAATAGCCCATAACTCACGAGTATCAGGAAACAGGAACAAGGCACTTGATATCAGGAACACAGGAGAGTCAGAGACAAGAACCAAAGAGTTGAGACAAGACATCAACTCTTTGACCGCCGCAAATGTAGCCCCAAAAGCCCATTTCTTATATAGCACTTAAACATCACTGTCTTCTGAAGACTCTCCTTGATCATGAGCACCAGCTGCTGCATCTCCTACAGCTGCTGTGCTCTGTGTTTGCCTCCAATCTTGCCAACGCTGTTGGAAGCTTAAAGTGTCCCAATCTGTTTCTGAACCCCCAGAAGGCCAGTCTAAGTCACTGTCAAAGCCACAGAAGGTGTCAGAATTAGACTCTTCGTTACACACATCCCTTACTTCCTGAACCAATGTTGAGTCTAAATCCGTATCACTTTCCTCTGACCCCATTTCTTCTTCCCCAGAAAAACCTTGGAAAGTGTCTGAATCAGAAGGAGCTCTAAGTATCTGCCGGATCCTTTTTCTCTGTTCCAATCCTTCCACACTAGAATCACTAGCAGCCCTTTTCCTTCCAGCTGCAGACTCCTGATCACCCAGGGCCACACCCCAGTCCATACTATTGCTTGATGCTATTGACCCAGAATCTTCCCCAATACTACTACTAGTAGTAGTAGTAGCTGAAGGCTCAGTCACAAGACTAGGAATGCGACAGCTCCCCCTGGTGGCCAGAAGCTGAAATGTTAAATTGCCTCTGAGTGTCTTGTCTTACATGTTTGTATGTCAAGGTGCATTGAATTTTTGCCTGTATATGTGCATTGTAATCTGCCCTGAGTTCCCTGCGGGGAGAGTAGGGCGGAATATAAATGATGTAAATAAATTAATAATACATCCTGTTTTGAGCCCAACTAGCGCTCAACCTTTTCCTTACATAGCCCAAATTGTGCTGCATCTTAAATGTGTCTAGACTGTACTCACCAAGTACCAGTTCCGTCTGTTAATAGAACATATTTATTAGCCAGTATTCTGCTAAAATACCATATTTCTCCTTCTCCGTAGTGGAGTTACACTGTGATGGATGTCCTCCACACTCACTAATTAGAGCACTCTGAGCTTGCCATTAGTTCTAAAATCTCACATCGAAGTGGCTGTTAGTATACTGCACCCTAGGAAAGAAATATTTGATTGTAGCTTGTTTACATATTTGCTGACCCTGAAAATACCTTTGTTGTGTCTTCATCTGTCTTTATTCTGTGAACAACTTTGTAATAAAATCCGAGTTAGTAGTGAAGTGGACCATTCAATGGCTGTCAAATTTTATTTCTGCAGGATGCCAACTTCATAAATGCCCTTGAACTGGGTGTGCGATTTGGGAAAACTTTAATTGTACAGGAAATGGATGGAGTAGAGCCTGTGCTTTATCCATTGCTCAGAAAGGATCTTGTTGCACAAGGTGGGTTTCCAACTCATAATGTTCTGGTATATGTGATGGTTCTACATTTCTGATAAAAAAGACAAATCAGTGGACTTTCAGAATAGTTCTGCTATCTGGCTGTATAAAATGCACATTAAAGAATATTAAGAAATCAGTCAGATTTGTTAATATTCTTTAATATGCATTTTGTACAGCCAAATAGAGGCAGTGGTCTCTCAATTGCTGAAAAAACCAGGGTTAAGTCCCTCGATCCCCTCCAATTATCGCCTAGTTTCGAATTTATCGTTTCTGGGCAAAGTGATTGAGAGGGCAGCAATGGAGCAGTTGCAGACCTTCCTAAATGACACAGCCGGACTAGATCCCTTCCAGTCCGGCTTCCGAACGGGGCACGGGACGGAGACGGTCCTGGTTTCCATCACAGATCAGCTATGTTGCCAGCTTGACCAAGGTGGATCGGCACTGCTTGTGTTATTGGATCTCACAGCAGCGTTTCATACAGTCGATTATGATCTTTTGACCCATCGCCTGGCCGTGACTGGAGTGCGGGGGACAGCCTTAAATTGGCTGTCCTCTTTCCTCCACAATCTGAAACAATGAGTGCTTTGGGGGGGGCCCTCTGAGGGTTTATCTCTATCTTGCGGGGTCCCCCAGGGAGCCATACTATCCCCCTTGTTATTTAACATCTACTGTATATGCGACTACTCGCTCAGCTGGTACGTAGCTTTGGGCTTGAGTGCCACCAGTACGCTGATGACACTCAGCTCATTCTGAGGATGGAGGGCCAGCTGGACTCCGTACCCAATAATTTCCATCTTTGCCTTAAAGCCGTTACTGGATGGTCGCGGGCCAGCAGATTGAAGGCGAATCCGGCGAAGATGGAGATTTTGTGGCTGGGCCATCTGGGCGATAGGGACATCCAACTACCGACCCTGGATGACAAAGCATTATGCCTGTCATCATCAGTAAAAAGCCTAGGAGTCCCTTTGGACCCTTTGCTGTCAATGGAGGCTCAGGTCTCCAATGTCAGCAGAGTTGCGGTTTTCCATCTACGATAGGCAAGGCGTCTGGCTCCCTATCCATCCTGGAACGACCTGTCCATGGTAATCCAAGCCATGGTCATCTCACAACTTGACTACTGTAATGCTCTTTACATTGGCCTACCCCTGACTCTGATCCGGAAACTTAGACTAGTGCAGAATGCCGCGGCCCGACTTCTCGCAGGGGAGCTTGCGAGTTGTCGTATAACACCAATACTCCGGGATCTGCACTGGTTACCAATCGAATTCCAGATCACTTTCAAGGTGTTAGTTCTTACTTTCAAGGCCATACATGGTCTGGGGCCAGTGTACCTAAGGGATCGCCTAGTCCCATATAACCCCCCGAGGTCACTACGATCAGAGGACCAAAACCTCTTGGACATCCCCAGCCTAAGATCATTTCGCCTGACGACAACTCGGCGAAGGGCGTTTTCAGTCATCGCCCCGGTGTTGTGGAACGCTTTGCCACCTGAGACTCGTGCTCTGCACAATCTGTATTCCTTCCGCAGAGCATGCAAGACTCATCTATTTGGGCAGGCTTTTTATTAATGTTGTGACCTTTTAAATCTTTTTAATAATTTCTTGTTGCTAAATAATGTTTTATTCTTTCTATCATTTGTGTAAACTGCCCCGAGTGGTGGTCAAAAATAGAAATAAATAAATAAATAAATTTACTGATGTGTTGATTCATCCATCAACATTTTACTCAGGAGTTGGAGAAACTTGTAGAATTCAGGCCATTTTGTCCAAAGTGTAATACACTTCGTTTTTATTATTTTTGTCTTAATTCAGATGGCAAAAGACTGGCATGTTAACACTAGTATTGGAAGCAGACCTCTCTCCAAGAGTTGTTGTTTCGGAAACCCTGATGGACTGGCAGGCTATAGATAAATGCTCAAATTAAACAAACGCTAAATAATAGATGCTAGGAGACAGACAAGTAGAAATGCTCATTAAGTGCACCAGTGTGTGGTTTTGAGTTTAAGAGCATCAGAGAAAGCTCTGGGCCCTAGACACAATTCATTTTATGACACTTCTTGACAGCATAAACTTCCATTGAGTTTTCAATCAACATGTTTGAACAGTTATATCAGCCAATTAGTGCGCACTTTCAGGTTTAGTTAGAACATCGCTAATTCAAGCGGAAAGCTTAATTTAAACCAGTGAACAAATTGATCTGTTCGTACTTAGAGATCTGCTTTTTGTCCTGCAGTAATGGGAGGAAATCAGATCAAATTCCACCCAGCTCCGTTTTATTCCTGCTATTTGGGATGTAAGTGGAAGATGTGCCACTAATGGCCCTGCTAGCTTTCTGGTCTGTGAAACACTCGTATCCGAGCTGGCTTAATTTAGGAAACAGGAACACTCTTGCTGTGCAGAATTAACCAACCTCTGCTCCTCATCTGCAGTTGTACGTTCCTGTGGTATAGATACAGAACCTGGGTTCTTCATTTCTTGGCTTGTATTAGGAATGTTTCACAGCCTGGTATAAAAATATGATTGTGATACACACACACACACACACACACACACACGGGTATGGCCAAAGGGAAGGGAGGGATTAGCCTCTGAGCCTATATAGCAGGGGTGGGCAATTACCGGCCCTCCAGGTGTTTTGGACTTCAACTCACAGCTGGTAAACTGGCTAGGATTTCTGGGAGTTGAAGTCCAAAACACCTGGAGGGCCAGTAATTGCCCACCCCTGCTATATAGTTACCCATTCCTCTAATGCACCATGAACATGCCCGGATTATCCATAAAGCCACCCTAGGCCAATGCCTAGGGCGGCAGCCATAGGTGGGCGACAGGTCAGGACCCCCCAAAATTAAAAAAAAATTAAAAAAGTTCAACCTTTGGGCGCTTCTGCGCCTGCGCACCATCCACGCCCGCCCTGCGCCCCCTCCCCTTTCCTGCACTCCTCTTTGGTGCCCCGCACCTCCTCACGCCTCAGAGGCGGGGCTTCCCTTCCTCCTCCTCCGCGACGCTGGGCGCATGGCAAGGAGGAGGAGGAGGAAGCCAGGCGCATGGCGAGCAGGAGGAAGAAGCAAGGGATGGCTCTACCCCGGGGCACGCGAAGGAAGAAGGAGGCGCATGGAGCCGCGAGGAGGTGAGGGGGGGGGTGCGGTAGAGGTTTGGGGGCGTAATTTGAAAGTGTGGCCTAGGGCGCCAAAATTGCTTAATCCAGGCCTGACCATGAACATGCAATTCAGGTGGTTTTTTCCCCAGGTGTTTTGGTCTACAATACATATAATTACCTTTGGCAACGTTGGCTGAAGCTGGCAGGGGCTCTGTTCTAAAACGTTTCTGTTATTTACTGGTATTACCAAACCAGGAGAGATTAATGAATCATTCTTTGGTGTACCTTGTTTATATATGACCTATTAAGTAGCAATAATAATAATAACATCCACATGTTTTAAAATAAGGTAGAACTTGTAATCATTTCCCTTGCATGGCAAGGATGGACAAGAGCAAGCTAAAATGAAATTAGTCCATTTTAATCTCTCCTAATCCCTGGGATTTGGACAATTACTGGGGGGAACTCAGGTCTAATTTTGTGCTAACATTGTGGCTGTGTCCCTGGGTTGGAAGAAGCTTGCATCTGGTGTAGTTCAGCTCCTCTCCCTCCCTCCCTCCCTCCCTCCCTCCCTCCCTCCCTCCCTCCCTCCCTCCCTCCCTCCCTCCCTCCCTCCCTCCCTCCTTCCTGTCTTCTTTCCATTCTTTATTTTTGGCTCTTTTGCTGGCAGATTAGCCAGAAGAAGCAGTTCTTTTGCCAGTTTTCTAAGATCAGATAGCATTAAAAGTAGTCCACTGGCAGAAGGGCATTTCAGCTTTCAGAAAACCCTTGTGCATAATCCATTCCTTTACAGCTGGCACATTTTAAGTTTGAGATTAAAGCTCTAGCATTTGGTCTCTCTGGAGTCCCATTGTATACTCGTCTCCTAACACAGTGTTTCCCCCCCTTCTGCAGGACCACGGTATGTTGTGCAAATAGGGGACAAAGTAATAGACTACAACGAAGAATTCCGGCTATTTCTGTCAACACGAAACCCAAATCCTTACATTCCACCTGACGCAGCTTCTATTGTTACGGAGGTTAACTTTACCATAACACGAAGTGGCTTAAGAGGACAGGTAGGCACTCTTAGATCTTTTAATCTGCTTTTCGTGATAACAACAACAAAAAACCTACAAGGCATATATAATTTTGGAAAGATCCTGATTTGTTTCCCTCAAATGGCCTTAAATGGCATAAATACTACTAGTATGGATAATATTTATTTTTATTTATTTATTGTTTCGACTTGTTAGTTGCCCCTTCCGGTAGGCTCGGGGCGACTTCCATATGCATAAAACCATAAAAACACTGTAAAACAACGGACCAATGTCCACATATTAAAATTGAACAAACAGATACACGTTAAAATAACTCTTAGGCCTGCATTACAGTAAGCGGCCTAGGGATGTCTACGGACTGAATGCCTGTACGAATAGGAGGGTTTTACAAGCCCTACGGAAGGCTAGCAGGTCGGTCTGTGCTCAGATTGTGGAGGGAAGAGCGTTCCATAAGACTGGCGCGATGGCACTAAAAGCCCTCCTCCGCGTTGTGGACAGATGGATGGATTGACAACTAGGTACCACCAGGAGGTTCTGAGACTCAGATCGCAGTGGTCGTGGGGGATTGTATTGGGAGAGGCGGTCCCTTAGGTACACTGGCCCCAGATCATTCAAGGCCTTGAAGGTCAAAACCAGCACCTTGAAGGTGATCCGGTGCTCTATTGGAAGCCAGTGCAGTTCGCGCAGAACAGGCGTGATGTGGCAGCGAGATGGAAGGCCTGCCACCAGCCGAGCTGCAGCATTCTGCACCAGCTTAAGCTTCAGGATCACCAACAAAGGAAGGCCAATGTAGAGGGCATTACAGTAGTCCAATCCTGAGGTGACCGTGGCTTGGACCACTGTGGCTAGGTCATGACGGGACAGGTAGGGAGCCAGCTTCCTCGCCTGTCGGAGGTGGTAAAAAGCTACTCCGCTGACGATGGAGATGTGCTTCTCCATCGATAGCTGGGAGTCAAGGGTGACTCTCACAGTTTTTACAGATGGAGACGGGCAAAGTGTCGCCCCGTCCAGGGTTGGGAGCCGGATTCCTCCCGTACCCGGACGACCCAGCCACAGGATCTCCGTCTTAGCCGGATTCACCTTCAACCTACTGGCTCACAGCCATCCAGTGACGGCTTCAAGGTAATGATGGAAGTTATCAGGTGCGGAGTCGGGCCGGCCTTCCACCCCCAGAATGAGCTGGGTGTCATCCGCACATTGGTTAATTGGTTTTTACATTCTCTATTTCCTGGTGTTTTTTAAACAGATTAAAAGCTAAAACTATTTTATTAACTTGTTCCTGATTACATTAAAAAATCCTACTGCATTAAAGTAACTTGTGAAAAATTTGCAGTTAATGTTGAAGGACAGGATTTAAGAGTTCTTCTGAGTTACAAGCTGGGTAGATGCAAGGAAAGCCATGGATGTAGCATATCTGGATTTCAGTAAGGCCTTCAAAAAGGTCCCCATACCCTTCTGGCAAGCAAACTAGTCAAATGTGAGCTACGGTTAGATGGATCTGTTACTGGTTAAGCGAACAAACCCAAAGGGTGCTCATCAATGATTCCTCTTCATCTTGGAAAGAAGTGACGAGCGGAGTGCCGTAGGGTTCTGTCCTGGGCCCACTCCTCTTCCACATATTTATTAATGACTTAGATGAAGGGTTAGAAGGCATGACCATCAAGTTTGCAGACAACACCTACACGAGGCCTCTTCCCTTGTGTGCTTGCCAATGCCAGGGTGCATCCCTCTCCCGCTGTTGGCAAATGCGTGGGGAAGAGGCCCTGGGCCTCCAATGGCTCCTGGGCGTGCGCTCCCAGCCCTCTTTCCCCTGTGTGTTTGCCAATGCTGGGGCGCGTCCCTCTCCTGGCATTGGCAAGAGCGCAGGGGGTAGAGGGCTGGTGTAGGCAGAGGCGGTCTAAGGTAATTTCGCATGGTAGGCGAAAATTATTTCGGCGCCCCCCCAAAACACATTATTTTGCCCCCACCCCCGGCACCCCCAAACATTATTTTTGCGCCCCTCCCCAATTTTTTTTGGTACCTTGCGCGCGCTCCTTCCATTCCTCCCACGCGCCGCCGCTACATGCCCTGTGCAATTTGAAGGCCTTCAAAGGCCCCTCCTCGCGCTTCCTGGTTTCCCCTGCCAGCCCCAACCACGGGGCGTTGCAGAGGGGCGGAGAGCGCTCTCCTGCCCTGTGCAACGCCCGTGGGTGGGGCTGGCAGGGGGAAACCAGGAAGCGCTAGGAGGGGCCTTCGAAGGCCTCTCCTAGCGCTTCCTGGTGCCCGCTGCCAGCCCCTCCCACTGGACGTTGCACAGGGCAAGGGAGAGCGCTCGGGAGGTTCTGGGCATGCGCAAAAATCTCTGCGCATGCTCAGAAGCTGCTGCAGGCAGCAGGGAGGTTTGCTACAGCAGTGCGGCCGGCGGTGCGGCCGGCGTGGTGGTGCCCATCCAAGATGGCGCCCCACGCGGCCGCGTAGGTTGCTTACATGGACGGACTGCCCCTGGGTGTAGGGTGTGCAAACCCTATGTTTCCCCGTTTTCCCCGCATGCTTGCCAACACCGGGTGATGGATGGGCTCACGCGTTGCCAAGCGCGCAGGGAAAGAGGCCTCATGCAGGGAGCGCACATCCATATCCGGTGCAATGGACTGCGGCCTCTGGGGGCCCAGGGCCTCTTCCCCTGCGAGAAGAGGGGTAGTGTTGGCAAGCGTCTCTCCAGGTAGCTGTGTCTGTACCCCTCTCAGGGTGGCAAGGAGGCCTCTTCAGGAACTGTAGCGAGTGAAAGTACTGCAAATCTCATCTATTGTAAATGCCTCCCCCAAACCGCTCCAGTATTTTCTGTTTGTCATGGGAGTCCTGTATGCCAAGTTTGGTTCAATTCCATTATTGGTGGAGCTCAGAATGCTCTTTGATGGCTGGTGAACTATAAATCCACACAACTGCAATTCCCAAATGCCAGGGTCTATTTTGGTTTGATTGGTTTGGGGGGTGGGGGGATGGGACGGCAAAATACTGTTTGCTTACACTTGGAAATTACCTTGGGCCAGCCCTGGGAAGAACTGTGAGAGCTGTTCAGCAGTGGAAGTCTTTGCCCCAGGTGTGGTGGAGGCTCCTTCTTTGGAGGCTTTTAAACAGAGGTTGTATGACCATCTGTCAGGGGTGCTCTGAATGTGATTTCCCTGCTTCTTGGCAGGTGGTTGGACTGGATGGCCCACAAGGTCTCTTCCAAGTCTATCATTCTATGAATCTCTGTTTCGGAGAAAAGCTGCACGACATCTGTTTAGACTAGTTGTTTTTGTGTGGTTCTGATATGCATGTACGTAGCATTTTCCATTCTGCCTGCAGTGCCTCATTCTTCCTCTTGTTAGTATTATTTGTCACATAGAAAAATGTGAGCATTGGGGCCTGCTTGTGTAAAGTAGCTTCTTTGTTATTATCTCCTGGTTACAATACTTTACGATCCTATCCCATATATCAGAAGTGCCCACACTTTTTCAGCACGTGAGCTACTTATAATAAAACCAGGCTTGAGGATGGCAATGCCAAGCCAGTGGTGACATAGCTAGCACAAGGCTGCCTTGGCATTGCCATCCTCAAGCCTGGAGAAGCTGCTGGGAGTGCCGAAGCCGGGGAGGGGGCGGGACTTGGCATAGCCTCGCTCCGCCCCCTCTGAGAAGCAGCCCATCCGGCTGGGATCGACCTCCTTCGGTCCCGGGATCGACTGGTCGATCACGCTCGACTTCCTGGGCAGCCCTGCCATATATACTGAAGCTTCTGGAATGACATAAGATGAAGTATGAGCACCATAAGGCAGTGTTTTTCAACCTCCTTTGAGCCACGGCACATTTTTTACATTTACAAAATCCTGGGGCACACCACCAACCAAAATGACATAAAATGACACTCTTAACACAGTAATACATATAGTTAATATGTTTTTAAATGTATTTATACACTCAGTGTGAAACCTGGACCTGTTTCGAAGAACACAACATAGATATCCTGGCAGGAATGGCAGAAAGACACAAACTTCCCACACAGAACTCCCATAACCAAGAGAGAATACTATAAGAGTTTGGTGGGCATTGACCTTGGGTTTTGGAGTTGTAGTTCACCTATATCCAGAGAGCACTGTGGACTCAAACAATGTTGGATCAGGACCAAACTTGGCATGAATACTCAATATACCCAAATATGAACACAGATGGAGTTTGGGGAAAATAGACCTTGACGTTTGGGAGTTTCAGTTTGTGGGACTTATAGTTAACACACAATCAAAGAGCATCCTGAACTCTTGCAACAATGGAATTGAACCAAACTTGGCATATTGAACTCTCATTACCAACAGAAACTACTGAAATGGTTTGCTTGGGAATTGATCTTGAGTTTGGAAGTTGTAGTTCACCTACACCCAGAGAGCACTGTGGATTCAAACAATGTTATGTTATGTTGTTGTTTGTTTTCTATCCAGAATCACAATGTTGGAAGGAGGCTCACCACTTTAAGGTCCCTAAAACAGGCATGGGAAAACTTTGGCTTTGGACTTCAATTCCCACCATTCCTAACAGCCTGAGGCCCTTTCCTGCTTAAATGGCTCGGGGGGGGGGGGAGAGCCGGAGGCTGCTAGGAATGGTGGGAGTTGGAGTCCAAAACACCTGGAAGGTCCAAGTTTGCCCAAGTTTGGGGGAAGAAAGGGTATTGGGGGTTCCAATTTCCCACGGCACACCTGATGATCGCTCACGGCACACTGGTTGGGAAACACTGCCATAAGGGATGGAGAAATTAGCAGCTGATGGAAAATAATTCCAAATGCTTTTAACACCATATTGTTCTCTTCTGCCATTTCACTGTTTGATTTGCCTTTCAGCTTTTAGCTTTGACAATCCAGCATGAAAAGCCAGATTTGGAAGAGCAGAAAACAAAGCTATTACAACAGGAGGAAGATAAGAAGATACAGTTGGCAAAACTTGAAGAATCACTTCTGGAGGTAATATTCACAGGTTTAAGAATAATAATCATGTATTTAAAAACAGCAGGCTCAACATCGTATATAACATTTGTATGTTCTTGTGTATTTTAAATGGTTTAAACTGTTTATTTTTAATACTCCCAATATTTAATCCTATTTAAATATTGCTATGTATTAGGTTTTAATTCACACATTTTTATTGTTTTTACTGTTAGCCATTTTGAGTCTCCTTTGGCAAAGAAAAGCAGGTGTAAACAACAACAACAACCACAACAACATGGTACTGAGACAGCCTTGGTCGCCTTAGTGGATGATCTACGCCAGGAGCTGGACAGGGGGAGTGTGTCCCTGCTGGTTCTGCTGGACCTCTCAGCAGCCTTTGATACCGTTGACCACGGTATCCTTCTGGGACACCTTGCAGAGATGGGGCTTGGGGGTACTGCTCTGCAGTGGCTCCGGTCCTTTCTGGAGGGCCGATCTCAGAAGGTGTTACTGGGAGACACCTGCTCAACCCCTCAACCATTGTCTTGTGGGGTTCCTCAGGGTTCAATACTATCTCCCATGTTGTTTAACATCTACATGAAGCCACTGGGGGAGATCATCCGGAGTTTCGGGGTGCGGTGTTATCTGTATGCAGATGACGTCCAACTCTCTCACTCCTTCCCACCTGCTACTAAGAAGGCTGTTCAGGTCCTGAATCGGTGCTTGGCCGCTGTGTCGGACTGGATGAAGGCGAAAAACTTGAAATTGAATCCAGACAAGACAGAGGCAAAGCTCAAAACTATAATGGTGTTTAATAAAAAGGAACTGTAGTTTCCTATTGCATGTCAAATAGATGAAATATGTGAAATTTCCCGTAATTGTTGGCTTTTAGGACAGGGCTGTCCAACAGGCGGCCCTGGGGCCGTACACGGCCCCCGAGCCCCTTCCCTGCGCCCCCCTAACTTGTTTTAATAAAATACAAATAAAAAAAATAAAATAAAAAACCTACTTCCGGGTTTAGGCAAGCATCGCGAGACTACGCTAGCCACAGACGGGATTTCGAGGGAAGTCGAAATCCCGTCTGTGGCTGCGTAGTCTCGCGATAGCTGCTGAAATCTCGGGTCCCGTGGGATTTGCGGCCGGCCTGGGCGCGCGCCTCCTCCTCCCTCGCGGCTGCTTCCAGGCCAGCCCCCATTCCCTCAGAGAGAGGGAGAAGGGGAGTGAGGCAGGGAAAGCCCCTCCTGGCTCCGTCCTCTTCCTGTGGAGGGCCCTCGCTTCCCGCCCCGCGGATGGGAGAGCCGCCACACCCAGCCTGAGCTTGGCCTTGGCTCCAGCGCGGCTCTTCGGGGACGGCGTTGGCGTTGGCGCTTCGGCCCTGTGGCGAGACTCCCGCAGTATGGGTAAGGAAGGGCCTGGCTCGAATCAATCAATCTAAAAACAGTGGGACGTTGGGTGAGGGGGGAGGGGTCCCTCAGCGGCGGTTTCCTTGGCGACGCTTCCTTCCTCCTCCGCCCCTCCCCCTAGTTGTGCTGCCTTCCCCCGCGTGCAGGGCGCAACGTGGCTTCCTTTGCGCCTGCCCTGCGACTTGTTTTCCCTTCAGGGAGGGAGGGAGCTCTTTGGGCCTCCTCCACCCGCCTCTGGGAAAGGAGGCCCCATCAAGCCCTGCGACGGCATTGAGGTGTTTGGTTTTTTTTTGGTGTGTCCCAATTTGAGTGTGGACTGAAATAACTCAAAGGTATTAGGAAACATTCCCCCAAATCCACCAGTGTTCCCATTTGGGCATATTGAGTATTCATGCCAAGCTTGGTCCAGATCCATCATTATTTGAGTCCACAGTGCTCTCTGGATGGAGGTGAACTACAACTCCACAACTCAAGGTCAATTGTAAGTAAATTGGAGCCGGGAGGGGCGGAGCTGGGGAGGGCGGAGCCGGGGCGGAGGCAGTCCCTTCGGCCCCCCAGGTGATCAGTGACCGGAATTCCGGCCCTTGGGCCCGTAGAAGTTGGACAGCCCTGTTTTAGGAGATGGTGCTATTGTGTTTGAAAAGAAAGAGGACCACAAAATACTTTTGAAGTCAGCAGTGATTCTCATCCTTTACTAATATTTACCCTATAGTTGCAAGGACATGGTAAACTGTTTGAAATAGATAACGCAAACTTATTATTTCATCTTTGTATGTAACATTCCTCAGTTATACATCATTGACATTGTCTTAATAATACTCTCTGAACATTATAGTTTTTGTTAAAAAGAAAAGTTTTCTTGATTGATGCAAAATAGTTCCAAAATATTACAGAGGGGAAAAGAAGAAAGTTCCATCCATAAAATTTCTCATTTCAAGATTTAGAGCATTAATTTTTTTCTCTATATACATTTCATTGTTTTATTTAAATGTCCACATTAATGGAAAATTAAATTCCCCCCCATTACAGACTCTTGCAACTTCTCAGGGAAATATACTGGAAAATAAGGATTTGATTGAATCTTTAAATCAGACCAAAGCAAGTAGTGCGCTCATCCAGGAATCGCTTGCTGAGTTTCACAGACTTCAGATTTCTCTTGATCAGGTAACTTGCTTTCCCTTAATATGTTTTGTTTTTGGGCGTATTTGCTGTGTAATGTTCTTCCGTTGTACCCGTCTTCCTAGCTGAATTCTGCAGTATTCATTTCAAATTGTGTTATCTTATTCTTAAATTATTTATTCATTATTTATTTACAGCCTTTCTCACCCCTGGGGGGACTCAAAGTGGTTTAAAGCCTGTAACCTCAGTAATTATATTTGTTATTTCACAAACATTAAAGCATATTTATCTCTCTCTCGGCATTATTTTGCGAATGAGGATTCAGGAAGGACTCCGACCAGGCTTTTTACAAGTGTGTTGATGACTAAAAAGGCCAATCTGAGATAGGCAAGTTCGGTTGCAGAAAGCACAGCAGAAAGTCTCCTTGGGTGATGTTGTTTCCAAGTTGCGGTTCTTTCTGCGTTGTTGTTTCTCTTCGAGACTCATTCGGCGTGTCTTCTCGAAAAAGGCCGCGGCATTGTGGATAGTGCGTCTCCATGCCTCCCGATGTGAGGCCAGGGTGGACCATTGTTGGTGATCAATCTGGCCGAGCCTGAGATGTTGTTTCAGGGAGTACTTGTATCTCTGTTTGGGGGCGCCTCTCTTGCGCTGACCCATGGCGAGTTCACCGTAGAGTAGTATCTTAGGGAGGTGGTGGTCCTCCACCCTAGAGACGTGCCCTGCCCAGCGCCGCTGTGTTCTCAATAGCATGGCCTCAATGCTGGTGATCCCTGCTTGCTCAAGGACAGCAACATTAGTCACAAAGTCGCCCAGTGTATATTTAGGATTGTGCAAAGACAGCGCTGATGAACGCGTTCAAGGAGTTGTAGGTGTTTGCGATAGGTGACCCATGTTTCAGACCCATAGAGGAGAATAGACAGTACGATAGCTCTGTACACACTGATTTTGGTGCTTTGCCTCAGGTGCTTGTTGCTCCAGACTCCCGAATGCACTCTATGCCTTTGCTAATCTGTGATCTATCTCTTTGTCAATCTTGGCGTCTGAAGAAATGATGCTTCCCAGGGAGGTGAACTGCTGAACGGACTTAAGCACAGATTTGCCTATGCCGATGTGGGGGTGATGGTGTTCTTCCTGTGGTGTGGATACTTTATAAGTATATGATCCATTCAGAGTTAAACTTTACTTTTGACTTCATTTTGGCCCTATAAATCTGAGCAATTTCTGTATAATCTAGACGTCTTGGGGGTACCCTTAGGAAAATTAGAGGCAAGTGTGGACATGAATATCTGCAAAAGAACTGAAGGTCTACTATTACTACCTCTCTATTCCTCCATCCCTCTGCATTGGCACCCCCTCCTTGCGGGGGAGAGGCTTGCGTACCCTAATGAAGATGTGAGCTATGCTGGCGGTGGCATAATTGCCACCGGTAGGGCCCCCCATGCCAGACAGGTCACAACCGAAGGGTCTGACAAAGAGCGTCAACGGGCAGGATGGGCTCTCTAGCCTTTTGGCAACCACCCTAAGAGAAGGAAAACTCTGATTTCAAACCCGGGCACATGGTGCTCTTCTAACCCTGTAAGGACAACCATCTAGAAAAGGAAACTCAGACCAAACCTACGACCTGAGGACCTCGCTGCCACCGTCCAAGCTTGCTAGGCCCCGGCAGACGAACCTTTGGTTTAAAGGGTGAGGCCAGTTCTGTGCAGGCTGCTCTCCACCAGAAAGATCCATCGCACAGACTCGAAGGACACATCCAACCTCCCAAAAAGCATCAACGTGCTTGTAGAGAGCGTGGGATGAGTCCTTCCTAAGTATTTTCGTTCGCGAGGTAATGCCAGAGAGATTCCTCCATCAGACATAAAATATATAGTGGACCCTTAGTATGTGGTAGCGCGGGGGAGTTAGTTGCATCCAGGATCTCAAAATACATGGTTGAAGTGTCATATTTATAAAGTGGCATAATAAATAATACAATAAACACATATTTCAAGTATGGAATTAAAACAAATTCTAGGTTTAGCTCCATGCGATTGGGCTGTGGAACGCAGACGATCCTGAGCCTTGTCCCTATGGGCAGCCACTGAAAATAGGGTTTTCCACGGAGGACTGGAGGAGTTGGTTGAAGGAAGCTGGCTATGATTTGAGTGAAAGAGGAACTTTCCCCTCGTGGTCAACTGTGATTCGCACCCAGTCGTAGTTCCTGCGCTCGTGCAGGCAGCTCAGAGAGTCTCGAGACTAAAAATGACAGTTGGCCCCCGCCCATATCCCCCCCCCCCCCGTATAAATAGCCCACAAAGGGGCCAACTGCCAGTTCTCTTAATACGCCGTTAAGGCAGCAACGGATAGAGAGAGACAGTATTTTATCTATGACTAGCATGGCTACTACTTCATTTAAGAAGTGCATCAATTGTCCAAATAAGATTCCGGATAACGATGCCCATGAGAAATGCCTAACGTGTCTCGGAGAAGCTCATTTCTCCCAGGAATGCGAGATTTGTGCTCTTTTCACTCCGCAAACTAGAAAGAACAGGGAGCGGCCCTGTATGAACAAACTTTAAGGCTGCCCTGTATGAACAAACTCTGCCCCCTTCAACCAGCTTTTCCTCGGGGCAGCAGCGAGGACAGGAAAGCCTGCAGGGCAATGGAAAAGAGCCTACCCTGGATGGCGAGCAACTTAGCCCGTCATCCCTTGTAAAGAGCTTGGGCGTCCAATTGGACCCATTGCTGTCCATGGAGACCCAAGTCTCCATGGTCAGCAAAACATCGTTTTTCCATCTTCGACAGGTTAGGCCAGTGTTTCCCAACCTTTTTTGAGCCGCGGCACACTTTTTACATTTACAAAAACCTGGGTCACACCACCACCCAAAATGACACAAAATGACACTCTAACACAGTAATACATATAGTTAATATGTTTTAAAATGTATTTATACACTCAGTGTGAAACCTGGGCCTATTTTGATGAACATAACATATATATGACTTCCTCTCACATATTTATACATGGCTATCATGTCTTCTCTCAGCCTTCTCTTCTTCAGGCTAAACATGCCCAGCTCTTCAAGCCGCTCCTCATAGAGCTTGTTCTCCAGACCTTTGTGAAATTTCACCCTGAGTGAAACTTGCTTCCAGTTAGCTATTGATGTCATGAAGCTGTTATATACAGTTCCGGGGCACTCTACAAAAATCCAGTACAATAGTAAAAAATAATAATTTCCAAGCGGAGAGGCTCAATTTGTTTCTTGGAAACCTGTGAGGGAGCTGCTAGGAGGGGGGAGAGTGCCAATTTCCCACGGCACACCTGATGATCGCTCACGGCATACTAGTGTGCCACGGCACACTAGTTGGGAAACACTGGGCTAGGCGACTGGCACCCTACCTGTCCAGGGATGACCTGGCCACGGTGATCCAAGCGACGGTCATCTCGAGGCTGGACTACTGTAACGCCCTCTACGTTGGCCTTCCCTTGTCGACGATCCGGAAACTCAAGCTAGTGCAGAACGCCGCAGCTCGCTTGCTGGTGGGAGCACCGGTGAGGGAGCACATCATCTTGCGACATCTGCACTGGCTTCCTATCGAGTACCGGATCGCTTTCAAGGTGTTGGTTCTAACCTTTAAGGCCTTGCACGGTCTAGGGCCTGTGTACCTGAGGGACCGCCTTACCCCGTACGTTCCCCCGAGATCGCTGCGCTCAGAGGAGCAGAATTTGTTAGTTATCCCATCGATCCGCGCCTGCCATCTGTCCACAACTAGGCAGCAAGCTTTTTCTGCTGTGGCACCCATGCTATGGAATTCACTTCCTGCCGACACCCGTGCGCTCCTAGAACTGGTCCCTTTCCGGAGGGCGTGCAAGACCGCCCTCTTCAGACTCGCCTTCGGGCAACCCGGAAATGTGTCATATGGTCTCGCCCATGAGTTTTTAAGGAATCTTTTAATCTTAAAATGTCTTAACATTGTTGTATCTTGATGTTTTTATTAAATGTTGTGATCCGCCCCGAGCTTGCAGGGAGGAGCGGAATATAAAACTGAATAAATAAATAAATAAATAAATAAAAATAAAGGTGGCTCAGGCCCAAATGAAAAAGAAAACAAAGAAATCCAAGCCGCCGGGCGCAAAGGAGCAAATGGCACCGAAAAAACAAGCAACCGAAAAGCCTTACCTACTGGGCAAGGGGGCGACCCCTCACGACCCCGATGTTGCCCACGCCGAAAAGCCACGGGAGGTGCCCGATACGGCTAATTGGGCCAAGGCTTCCACCTCGAGGCCCGTAGCAAGCCAGAAAGGGGACGATACCAAGGCTTCGGTAAGGTCCTCCAGCTCGGCGCCGCCTCCTCTTCCATCCGGGCCCTTCCAGTCTGCTCCTTCGCCACGCGTTCAAGCTAGACCGCCCTCTAGAGGCCGAAAAGAAAAGAGACGCCGACGTCATAGCCCATCGACGTCGGCACGCAGTAGCTCCTCCTCCAGCTCCCCCTCCCCTCAGAAGGAGAGAGGGAGGCGCAGAAAGGACAAGAGAAGGAGGGAATTGTCGTATGCAACCCCTCCTGTCACAAACAACAAACAAACAGAGAGGGATTGCCTTGAGGCTCTTCTATCAGGGCTTCAAAAGCACAGGGCAGCCTGCAAACATCCCTTCCACCACAAGGGGGAGTGTGGCACATAAACCAGCAAGGGCAGCTGGTATTTACAGGACTTCCTGAGTCAACAAAGATGCTTCTTAGTGGAAAAGCAAAACAATCAAATCAAAGAGACGTAGACTCAGACTCCTCTGCGCATATGTCCAATCAGCCTCAGTACATGACTTCAGATACCTCAGATGAGGAGGCACGATATGATGTTATGGAAACAGGGAAAAAAATCAGCACCAGCCTCAGATGCACCGCAGTTTGCTGCTTTTCTATCACGTATGATCAGAGCACTGAACCTTCCTTCTCCTAAACCAGTGTTTCCCAACCAGTGTGCCGTGGCAGACTAGTGTGCCGTGAGCGATCATCAGGTGTGCCGTGAGTAATTGGGACCTCAAATACCCTTTCTTCCCCCTCCTGCCCGCAGTGCTCTTTGGGTGTAGGTGAACGACAACTTCCAAACTCAAGGTCAATTCCCAAGCAAACCCTTTCAGTACTTTCTGTTGGTAATGAGAGTTCAATATGCCAAGTTGGTTCAATTCCATTGTTGCAAGAGTTCAGGATGCTCTTTGATTGTGTGTTAACTATAAATCCCAGAAACTGTAACTCCCAAATGTCAAGGTCTATTTTCCCCAAACTCCATCAGTGTTCACATTTGGGCATATTGAGTATTCATGCCAAGTTTGGTCCTGATCCAACATTGTTTCAGTCCACAGTGCTCTCTGGATGTAGGTGAACTCCAAAACCCAAGGTCAGTGCCCACCAAACTCTTATAGCATTTTCTCTTAATTATGGGAGTTCTGCGTGGGAAGTGTGAGGCCGCTCCAAAATTCTGTAAAGATCACGCTTAGTCTGCTGTCCGATCCAACGAGATTTATTGAAGGTACAACACCTGTAAAGCCAAAGCATTGGCTCTTCGCTCAAACACACCTTATATACACAACCCCCCTCCACCCATCACCTGCAAAGGTTGCATCATCCCCCTCTGACTCAGCAGTCCTGCTGTCCAATGGATATTACATCATATCCCTGCTGAGTCAGCAACATGCAAGTCAGTGTCCACTGTCCGGAAGAGGTTGCGTCACATCCGTCCTGACTCAGCACTGCTCCCAGGAGATTACATCATCCCCGGGATTTCCCCAAGGTCCTGCACGCCAGGCTTTTCCCTGTTAGGGCAGACTGGGAGTTCTTGAGCCTTCCCCAAGGCTCAGAACCTCCAGCTCTGACAGGAAGTTTGTGTCTTTCTGCCATTCCTGCCAGGATATCTATGTTGTGTTCATCGAAACAGGCCCAGGTTTCACACTGAGTGTATAAATACATTTAAAAACAGATTAACGATATGCATTACTGTGTTAGAGTGTCATTTTGTGTCATTTTGGTTGGTGGTGTGCCCCAGGATTTTGTAAATGTAAAAAATGTGCCACGGCTGAAAAGGTTGAAAAACACTGTCCTAAACCACCGGAGACAGTGGAGGATCCAATCTACAGCAGTCTACCCCATAGAGTTGTGTTCAGGGAAAGTGAGGGGTTGCTATAGGAAGGGGCAGAAAAATCTCCTATTCAGCCAAGTTGCATGTGCCTACACTTAAAGCTAAAACTACGTACACAGAAATATGGAATCCTTTCTATCAAGTGTATCTGCAGGTTAATCTACTTGCATTATTTACTGTGCAGCTTTATTTGATTTGGAAATTGCTATATTTTTGTGTCCTCTAGGTGGCAACAGTGTTCTAATATTGAATCCTTTTTTTTCCAGGAGAGGGATGCCTACCTCCCTCTGGCCGAAAGTGCCAGCAAGATGTACTTTATTATTTCTGACTTGTCCAAAATTAATAACATGTACCGCTTTAGTTTGGCTTCCTTCCTGAGACTTTTTCAAAGAGCTCTACAAAGTGAACTGGTATGTGTTATTATTCTGAAACAGATAATGCGTTATTTATTTTTAGAGTTTTATTATATATGCATTGGTTTTAAATTGTTATTTGCCTGAAGTTCTAGGAATTGGACCGACTGAAATAGGCTTTGAAAGGAAAAGGGAGAAATAAAGGGCACTCATTGATTAGTGGGATCACAAAATGTCTGAGTGCTCAGTATGGCTTAAATAAGAACATAAAATTAATACTGGCAGCACTGCCTAGCGTGCCCTGTGATGCCCGTGTATGACTAAAGAGAATTTACGAACCCAGGCGATCTCTTCGATCATCTGGAGAGGCCCTGCTCTCGCTCCCACCCCCTTCGCAGGCGCAACTGGTGGGGACGAGGGAGAGGGCCTTCTCTGTGGTGGCCCCCCGACTCTGGAACTCGCTCCCTAGGGATAACAGACAAGCCCCCACATTGGCAGTTTTTAGGAGGAGCTTGAAAACATGGCTGTTCCAATGTGCCTTCCCGGAATAAAGTAAATAACGCCCTGCTCTGACCAACCTTTGCAAATGTCCTCAGCAGGCCCGGATTAGCCATAAGGCCACACTAGGCCACGGCCAAGGGGTACAGCCATGGGGAGGGGGGGCGCCAGATCCAGACACCCCCCAAAAAATTTCCCCCAAAAAGCTGATTTTTGGCCGCTTCTGCGCGTGCATGCAGGGCGCCATAGACTCTCAGAGGCCGTTCCGCTGCCTCTGAGAGTCCATGGTGCTCTGTGCGCAGCGCAGAAGCGGTCGAAGATTGCCCTTGTTTCTCAGGCGTGGTGGCCTTAGGAAGGAGGGAGGAGCCGCGGGGAGCCTCCCCGCAACTCCTCCCTTCCTCCTAAAGCCACCACGCCGGCCTGAGAAAAAAGGGCACTCTTCGACCGCTTCTCAGGCCGGCGTGGTGCCTCATGGCAAGACAAGGGTAACCCCCTTCTCAACCAATTCTGCCAAGGTAATCCTGTGATAAGTCAACCTTAGAGCCACCGTAAGTCAGACATGATTTGAAGACACACAACAGCAACAACAGTATAAACCTATTATTTCTGTCCAATGGATGCAACTCCTTTCTGCTCATATTACTGGTGCTTTCTGACTTCTGTCTTGGATTAACCCGTTGCCATTGAGTATATACATTATATTCTATCTGTACACATTTACAGAAAGCTTCTCAGTGACTCTTAAAATATTGTTGGGGTCATCTCAGAGACCTTTGATCCATAAAGTGATATTTAGTACTTAATATTTTAAAACCTCTAAATCCTACTTTTCAGGATTTGGGAAATACCGAGGAAAGAATAAGATCTCTTATCAGCTCATTAAAACACATGGTATATGAATATGTCTGCCGCTGTCTGTTTAAGGTGAGATTTTATTTTCCTTTGCTCTGATTTACAATGCCGAATGTAAAATTATATTCCCACGGTAGTCATAGTTTGGCTGTATTGAATATATGGATGAGTAGATATGCAGTAATGCTATATTTTGTTATTTGTTGGTGAGAGGTGTTTTCTCTTTACTCGTGAGGACTGTACGCAGCAGCTTTTTGTCTTATTTGGCAGAACAAATGAGTCTCCAGCGTTGTGTGCAGCCTTTTTGCTCACCTCGGGACCGTTGCGTTATTACAGCACCGAGGCAGCATTAACTTCAGAAGCACCATTGCTTGAAATAAGGAAAGCCAGCTTGTCCAAAACAAACAACACTCTTTCAGGGTTTTCTAATTGTTTTCTTGATAATAGTTCTTTAGTAGGCACTGAATGCTTAGCTCATAAAACCATCAGAGCTGTGTTTGTTCGGTTTTCTTAAAGAGAAACTCACATACTGGAGGGATCAGGCTCTTAAGCCATGCCAAAGCTTTTACAATGCATCTGCTTCCCTTTCTTGATTCTACGAGGGCGGGTCAATAAGTCCGCGACTTTTTGAATTTCCTGCCTCTTAACTGAAAGGACGAAACTGCTCCTCTCAACAGGCACTTGTCAGTTGACTCCTGTCAAAATTTGAACAAGCTGCGTCATTTAGTTTGTGTTTGACAGCCATTGATAGCAGACTACTGCGTGATTTGAGGAGAAAATGGGAAAAAAGTGAATTTTGTGTGCTCATTGAACATTATTTTTTGCGGAAAAAAAACCATCCCTCAAACCAAGGCTAAGCTTGATAAGTATGATGGGGACTCTGCACCATCAATTTCAATGGTAAAGAAGTGGTTTACTGAATTTTGTTGTGGCCATACAAGCAGGGAGGATGTCGAACGTTCTGGATGCCCAGTTGAGGTCTCTACACCTGAAACAATTGAAAAAATTCACGATGTCTTGTTGGCGGATCAGAGATTGAAAGTGCGAGAGATTGTGGAAGCCATGGGCATCTCACGTGGCTCAGTGGTTTCAATTTTAAATGATCACTTGGGTATGAGAAAGCTTTCTGCAAGATGGGTGCTGCGTTTGCTCACCATCGACCACAAACGCAATCGTGTGACAATTTTGCAGGAGTGTTTGGCATTCTTCAACCGCAATATGGCTGAGTTTTTGCACCGTTTCGTAACCGTGGATGGAACGTGGATCCACCACAACACACTAGAGACCAAACAGCAGTCAAAACAGTGGGTTTCTCGGGGTGAATCGGCGCCAAAGAAGGCCAAGGTGGGTTTGTCAGCCAATAAAGTCGTGGCGACCGTTTTTTGGGATGCACACAGTATAATCCACATTATAAGGTATAATTACCTTCAAAGGGGTAAAACAATCAATGGCAAATATTAAAAATATCTATTTTTAACTTAAGTGTATGTGTATTATGTGTCAATGCTATTTGTATTTTAATTCTGAATGTTTTTGGTTTTATATTGTATTTATATTGTGTATCGGCATCGAATTGTTGCCTTTTGTTAGGCGGCTCTGAGTCCCCCCTCGGGGGTTGAGAAGAGCGGGGTAGAAATGATGTAAATACATAAATAAATAAATATTATGTCAACTTATTGGGTCAATTTAATGATGATTTTTTAAAAAAAGACCACATTTGGCCAAGAAAAAAGTTCTTTTGCACCAGGACAGTGCAAGGGTGCACACATGTGCAGTTTCCATGACAACAATCCATGAATTGGGATACAAATTGCTTCCTCATCCACCCTATTCTCCGGATTTAGCCCCGAGTGACTATTTCTTGTTTCCAATCCTGAAGAAATGGCTCGGCAGAAAGAGATTTGACTCCAACAATGAAATCATCTCACAAACAAATACCTATTTTGATGACCTCGACAAATCTTTTTTTTATATGAAAGGGATAAAAAAAATTGGAGAAACGTTGGACAAAGTGTATAGAGCTCAAAGGAGACGACGTTGGAACAAAAAAATTTTTTATCTAAAAACCTGTGTTTCATTCAAAAAGTCACTGACTTATTGACCCGCCCTCGTAGTTAGGACCAGAGGCGGATTAACGCACTCGGCAGAGTAGGCGCCCACCGAGAGCGCCAGATCCGCTGGGGCGCACCGTCACTGGCTGGAAACTCTGCTTCCGTGCCGGCTGTGTTTCCAGCAGGCGCGGAGGTGGAGTTACCAGCTGGCGCGGAGGCAGAGTTTCCAGCATGCGGAGCTGCTTCCTGGACGCCGAGAGGATGGCCTCCCGCCACCTCCGCCCCTCCCTTCCTCTGCCCGGACCAGGCCATGCCCATGCCCCACCCTGCCGCGCCACGCCCTCATCCGAGAGTTGGCCCGCAGGGTCCACCTACGGCCACGGCCCCTCCAGGTGACACTCACTTGCCCCCTCCCATGCCCCTCCCAAGGGCACCGCCCACCACATGGTTTGGGGGGGGGACGCCAAAATAATTTTCGCCTACCATTTGAAATTACCTTGGGCCGCCTCAGGTTAGGACGGCATGTTTGGTTCTTGTTTGATAGTGGCAGCCTGTATGAGAAAAGAGAAGGTGCAGTGATATCTAGGTGAACAGGTACTGGGAGACTTCATCACCAACAAGGACTGGACTCACTTCATTCAACGTAGGGTTGTGTATTGATCACATCCCATTGCTGGTTATAGTGATTATCTAAATTGTCTCAGGTCTGAGTCCAAAACTTGCTTCATAAACACACATCATCCTGCCTTCCACTGACTTGTCATTGTAAACCAACACTCAGATGTAACGTTCAGTTCTCATTCATTAGATATGGAAGGAGTTATGCTTGCCAAACGATTCGCGTTACGTACCTTAAAATTTGCTCCGTCTTTAAAAAAAAGAAACTGGTGATATTTTTTTTGCATTTTTGGTAGAATTCAAACTTGTCACGTATCTGGCAAATCAGTGCAGGACTTTGCATGCAAGTTTTTATTACCCTGATATTTTCCCAGAATTGATGCATTTATACTCTTTGTAGGCAGTTGTTATGACAGTGATATATTTTAGAGTGATATGTGCGGAGTGCTGAATAAAAAAAAGAAGTAGTTATATTTTGATAAGGAGAAGACAAGTGAGTTACGTGATTTGATTATCCTCCTTCGTGCAGTTTGTATGACCGAAGCACATGTGACAGATGTATTCTAGGCACGAAACCTACAGAATTACAGTTCAGTTCATGTACTTTAAAGTCACAGATCCATTAAACACAGAAAACAGTGGTGTGAAAATGTAATGATTAAAACAGGGCTGTCCAACTGGCGGCCCCCGGGGCCGGATCCGGCCCCGTAGCCTGTTGGACACGGCCCCACCTATGCCCTCAGCCGCCATTTTAAAATTTTTTTAAAAAAATTGATTTTTTAAAAAAAAATGGCGGCCGGGGGGGGAGGGGGAGGCAGGGCAGGGAGGAGGAAGAGAGCTAGCTCCTCCTTTTCGGCGCCCCCCTCCCTACCTAGGGCGGGGGCCGCCGAAAAGGGCAGAAGGCGGCACCAAGAGCAGCGTCACAGGCCTGGCGTGACGCGCTGCTCTTGGCCGCCTACCCTCCTTTTCGGCTCCCCCCGGCCTAGGAAGGAAGGGGGGCGCCGAAAAGGAGGAGCAGGCGGTGCCAAGGGGCAGCGCGTCACGCCACGCCAGTGACGCGCTGCCGTTCTGGCGCCGCCTTCTGCCCCACCGGCGCCCCTCCCTTCCTAGGGCAGAGCCGCCGAAAAAGGGCAGATGGCGGCGCCAAGAGCAGCGCGTCACAGGCCTGGCGTGACGCGCTGCTCTTGGCACCGCCTACTCCTCCTTTGTGGTGGCTCCCCCGGCCTAGGCAGGGAGGGGGGCGCCGAAAAGGAGGAGGTAGGCGGTGCCAAGAGCAGCGCGTCACGCCAGGCCTCAGACGCGCTGCACTTGGCGCCGCCTACTCCTCCTTTTTCGGCGGCTATAGGAGGGGGCGGGGCCTGGGCTGGGGGTGGGGCCTGGGGGTGGGGCCTGGGGGCGGGGCCGAGTGGCCCCGCAGGTCTTCAGTGACCTCTTATCTGGCCCTGGACCCGCCAGAAGTTGGACAGCACTGGATTAAAACATACGCTGTGTAATAATTAAAAAACACACACACAAACACACAACAATGCAATTGTTACAAAAGAATCATCCTGTGAGACTTCAGAAAGAGAACAGAAATGTGCCCACTAACTGTGGTTAACTTGTTTGTTATCCAATAAATATTTCAGAAATGACTCCAATGTCTTTGGGGGATATTTATTCAAAATAGGAGAAAATTACAGTAGAGACCATTGAAACAAAGGAAAAAAAATATTTATTTATTTATTTAAAACTTTTGTACCCTGACCTTCTTACCTCTTTCGAGGGACTCAGACCGGCATAAAAACAAAAATTCAATGCTATACAATTTAAAAACAACTACAACCACATATTAAAATACATTAAAACCCAGCATAAAACCACATCGCCATTAAAACAATTCCACTCGATCTGTAAACGTGGTCATTCATTCAGACAATAGCCCATCTCGGCCTGTTCTGGGAAGGCTTGGCTCCACATCCAGGTCTTCACCAGCCTCTTAAAGGACAACAGAGAGGGGGCAGACCTAGCATCACTTGGGAGGGAGTTCCACAGCCGAGGGGCCACCACAGAGAAGGCCCTGTCTCTCGTCCCCACCAGACGTGCTTGCGAAGCCGGCAGGACCGAGAGCAGGGCCTCTCCGGAGGATCTTAATGTTCTTGATGGATCGTAAGGGAGAATCCATTCTGACAGGTAAACAGGGCCAGAACCGTATAGGGTTTTGTAGGTTAAAACCAGCACTTTGAATTGTGCCCGGAAGCTAATTGGCAGCCGGCGGAGCTGGCACAGCAAGGGAGTTGTATGCTCCCTGTGCCCCGCTCCTGGTAGTAACCTGACTGCCGAACGTTGGACTAATTGCAGCTTCCGAGCAGTCTTCAGAGGCAACCCCACGTAGAGAGCATTGCAGTAGTCTATTCGGGATGTAATCAAAGCATGGACTACCGTGGCCAAGTCAGACTTCCCAAGGTATGGGTGCAGCTGGCACACAACTTTAACTGTGCAAAAGCTCTCCCGGCCACCGCCAAGACCTGGGGCTCCAGGCTCAGCGATGAATCCAGGATCACTCCCAGGCTGCGAACCTGTGCCTTCAGGGGGAGTGTGACCCCGTCAAGTACAGGCTGTAACCCTATGCCCTGTTCGGCCTTACGACTGACCAGGAGTACCTCTGTCTATATATGACCTGAAGTTTTGACTGTATCTCAAATGATTTACATAAGGAGTATGTTTATATCACCCTCCCAATATCGCTGAGATTGGGTAGTTAAATCCGTCCCTAGAAAACACTTGGTATAACTTAGGGATTGTCAAATCTTCCAGATACCTAGCATAGGGAACTCAAATGTATTGATAGAACTTTCTATGGGCATTTGATAAACAATGTTGTAAATGAATACCTTCAATCTGTTGTTTAAAAATATATATTTCTCGTCACAGTTTTATGTGTAAAACATACATAAACAGGCCCAGTCAATGCAGTTTAATACCGTGTTTCCCCGATAGTGTCACCCCCGATTGGACGTAATGTCAAGCCGTAATATAAGCCCCCCCAAAAGTAAGCCGTACCTCGTCACCACGCTGCCGCCGCCACACCTCCGCGCCCATCGGTGCACCTCCGAGGGGGAAGAGAGCAAGAGGCGTGCACCTTTCTGCCAGGCCTCCAAGGAAGGGAGGGGAAGAGAGCAAGAGGCGTGGCGAAGCGGCGGCGCGTCACTCTGACGCAGCGCCGCTTCGCCACGCCTCTTGCTCTTTTCCCCCTCCCTTCGTCCAAAGCAGGAGCGCTTGGAAGCTGCGCCGCGGAGGTGTGCCGCGGCCGATGGGGCCAGTTGCGGCGGCGGCGTGACGGCGGCGGCGTGGGCGTGGCGACAAGGTACGTCTTCGTTTATATAAGAAGTACCCCGAAAGTAAGACGTAGGGGGACTTTTCGGGGGGGAAAGAAAGTAAGACGCTGTCTTACTTGCGGGGAAACACGGTAGTAAACATGAAACATAGCTGATAATAACACATTTTCGTAATACTGAAAAGCAAAGGACTCAGCTTTGCATTCTATAGATGCGAGGTCATCCTCCATAAGTGAACCAGCACTTGACACACACCTTGGCATGCAAAAAGAGAGAGAGGGAGGGGGAGAATGCAAAAATGTTTCAGCTACATTCTGACATGAGATGAATTATTTGTTAATGCATATACAAGATTTTGGCCTTGTATACTTGTAAGACAGCAGGAATAAATGGCACCTCCTTAATATAGAAAAAATTGTGCCTTAAATATCATTCTGAGGCACCTGAACTGGAAACTATCTGTGGGTGGTCTGGAAGAATTTGAGGAGAAAAAGCATATTATTTAACCCGTTCTCTATGCTGTGCTATATATGCTCTATATATCTGAAGCATTTTTTCCCTAAAATTTGTTGTCAGCAATGAGTAATTTTAAAAAAAATGAAGCCTGTTCTAGGGAACAATTCAGAGCGACATCCTAAACATAGAACAGCAGGACTTCAGTCCTGGGCAATTTAAGCGCATAGGAGAAAAGAGTTAAACAGCTGAATTAAATCAGGCTGATTTAGATGAATACTGCAGGTGCTCAGCTTGAAGCAGGCCATCTCTTATGCAGATCGAATTTGGAATGTGTCCAAATCTGAAACTCTCCTCGTTCTGCCCATCCATAGTGGACATATGTGTTTCACGCCAGAACAGGAACACCTCTGTCTTTAAACACCACACCAGTGTAGTGAAATCAGAAAGCAATTTATTGAAGGATATATGTGAGAAAAACCCTCTGTGTATAATGAACACTCTCTTCCAACAACCTAAAAGACGCCTTTTTACACGAACTTCAGCAGATGTCAACACTAAAATCAGATTGACTAATCAGGGGTGCCCACGCTTTTTCAGCATGCAAGATACTTATAATAAAACCAAGTCAGAAAGATCTACCTACCTCCTCACGGCTGGAGAGGGGAGGGGCGGGGGTGGAGCTTGGCATGGCCTGGCTCCACCCCCCTCTGGCTTTGGAGCTCTCAGCAGCTTCTCCAGGCTTGAGGATGGCAATGCCAAGCCAGTGGTGACATAGCTAGTACAAGGCTGGCTTGGCACTGCCATCCTCAAGCCTGGAGAAGCTGCTGATAGAGCGGAAACCACAGGGGGGCAGAGCCAGGCCATGCCAAGCCCCGCCCCTCACCTCTGGTTTTGGAGCTCCCAGCAGCTTCTCCAGGCTTGAGGATGGCAATGCCAAGCCAGTGGTGACATAGCTAGCACAAGGCTGCTGGCTTGGCACTGCCATCCTCAAGCCTGGAGAAGCTGCTGGTAGAGCGGAAGCCAGAGGGGGCAGAGCCAGGCCATGCCAAGCCCCATCCCTCCCTCTGGTTTGGAGTTCCCAGCAGCTTCTCCAGGCCTGAGGATGGCAATGCCAAGCCAGTGGTGACATAGCTAGCACAAGGCTGGCTTGGCACTGCCATCCTCAAGCCTGGAGAAGCTGCTGGTAGAGCGGAAGCCAGTGGGGGGGGGAGCCAGGCCGCGCCAAGCCACTCCCCCTCCCTTCTGGCTTTGGAGCTCCCAGCAGCTTCTCCAGGCTTGTGGATGGCAATGCCAAGCCAGCATTGTGCTAGCTATGCCACCACTGGCTTGTCACTGCCATCCTCAAGCCTGGAGAAGCTGCTGGGAGTGCTGAAGCCGGGGGAGGGGGTGGGGCTTGGCACCACCTGGGTCCTCCCCCTCTGGGAAGCGCCCCATCCGGCTGGGATCAACCTCCTTCGGTCCCGGGATCAACTGGTCGATCGCGATCGACTTCCTGGGCAACCCTGGACTACATCCTTTGCAGCCAAAGGTGGTGGTCATCCATCTAGTCGATGAAAACAAGACCTGGAGCTGATTGTAGTTCAGATCACAAACATCTTCTTGCACAATTTAGAGTCAGACTAAAGAGATTAGGGAAAACACACAGACCAGTTAGATATGATTTCACTAACATTCCTAATGAAGATGTAGTGGAGGTGAAGAATAGATTTAAGGGATTAGGTTTAATAAATAGAGTACCAGAAGAATTATGGACAGAAATCCACAACATTGTTCTGGAGGTGGCAACAAAGTACGTCCCAACGAAAAAGAAAACCACGAAGGCAAGATACTTGTCTGCTGAGACACTGAAAGTAGCCCAAGAAAGAAGGAAACCCCCTCCGGGGGTTGAGAAGGGTGGGGTATAAGTGTTTGAAATAAATGAAACAAATACACAGTGATGATGGGGGAGATATGCCCAGTTGAATGCACAATTCCAGAGCTTAACCAGAAGAGATAAGGAACTATTTTTAAACATGCAATACATGGAAATGGAAGAAGACAATAGAATACGAAGAACAAGAGACCTCTTCCAAAAAATTAGAAACATTGGTGGTAAATTTCCGGCAAAAATGGACATGATCAAAAACAAAGATGGCAGGGACCTAACAGAAGCTGAAGAGATCAAGAGAAGGTGGCGAGACTATACAGAAGATTTGTATAGGAAGGATAATAATATCGAGGATAGCTTTGACAGTGTGGTGAGTGAATTAGAACCAGACATCCTGAGGAGTGAGGTTGAATGGGCCTTAAGAAGTATTTATTTTTTATTTATTTATTTATATTTCATTTTTGTATTCCGCTCCTCCCAGCAGGCTCGGGGCGGATCACATAAGATAACAGCACAGCGCAACATGCGGCATGCGGCCAATTACAGTCAGTAAAAGTATAAAACTAAAAAACACAAGCCACAATTAAAACAATTACAAAGGTCAAAGCATGGATTAGGAAGACATACATCAGGAGTTATCACCTCGGGCACTTAGTTAAAAGCCAGCCCGAAGAGGGCCGTCTTACATGCCCTCCGAAATGGGCCCAATTCCGAAATGGCTCGGGCACTCTCCGGGAGGGCATTCCAGAGCCCTGGTGCCGCCACAGAGAAGGACCTTTGTCTAGTCGTCGATAGGTGGCAGGAGCGGACTGATGGAATTAGCAACAGACTCTGCTCATCTGAGCGCAGAATCAAGGCAGCAGGAGATGATGGGAACCAGCAGAATTGTTTAAAATCTTGAAAGATGATGTTGTCAAGGTGATGCATGCCATATGCCAGCAAATATGGAAAACACAAGAATGGCCATCAGATTGGGGGAAAAATCAGTTTATATCCCCATACCAAAAAAGAGAAAAACTAAAGAATGCTCAAACTTTAGTACAGTGGCACTTATTTCACATGCCAGTTAGATAATGCTCAAGATCCTGCAATACATGGAGCGAGAGTTGCTGGATGTACAAGCTGGGTTTAGAAAAGGCAGAGGAACAAGAGGCCCAGTTGCCAATATCCGGATGCTGGATAACGGAGAAAGGCAGGGAGTTTCAGAAAAACATCTATTTCTGTTTTATTGACTATTCTAAAGCTTTTGACTGTATGGATCATATTAAATTGTGGCAAGTTCTTGGCGGTACGGGCATACCAAGCCACCTTGTCTCTCTCCTGAGGAATCTGTACAAGGACCAAGTAGCAACAGTAAGAACAGACCACAGAACAACAGACTGGTTCAAGATTGGGAAAGGAGTATGGCATGGCTGTATACTCTCACCCAACCTATTCAACTAGTATGCAGAACACATAATGCTACATGCGGGGCTTGATGAATCCAAGGCTGGAATTAAAATTGCTGGAAGAAAAATTAACAACCTTAGATATGCCGATGATACCACTTTAATGGCTGAAAGCGAGGAGGAGCTGAGGAGCCTTCTAACCAAGGTGAAAGAAGAAAGTGCAAAAGCTGAGTCGCAGTTAAACAAAATTATGGTAACCAGACTGATTGATAACTGGCCAATAGATGGAGAAAACATGGAGGCAGTGACAGACTTTGTATTTCTAGGTGCAAAGATTACTGCAGACGCATACTGCAACCAGGAGAGCAATGACCAATCTCGCTAGAGTACAGACATAACACTGGCAACGAAGATCCGCATAGTTAAAGCAATGGTATTATCCGTAGCAAGATATGGATGTGAGAACTGGACCATAAGGAAGGCTGAGCAAAGGAAGAGAGATGCTTTTGAACTGTGGTGTTGGAGGAAAATCCTGAGAGTGCCTTGGAGCTCAAGAAAATCAAAACAATCCATACTCCAGGAAATAAAGCCCTTCTACTCACTGTAGGGAAGGATATTAGAGGCAAAGATGTGGTACTTTGGCCTCGTAATGAGAAGACAGGAAAACATGGAGAAGACAATGATGCTGGTGAAAATGGAAGGAAAAAGGAAGAGGGCAAGATGCATGGATGTTATCCTTGAAGTGACCGGCTTGACTTTGAAGGAGCTGGGGGTGGCCACGGCCAACAGGGAGCTCTGGTGTGGGCTGATCCATGAGGTCACGAACAGTTGGAAGTATCTGAATGAATAAATAACACATGTGAGCAAAACAAAAAAAACGATAAAATAGTATAGTTCAAAGCAATATTATTCCAAGATAAAAGTCAGTCCATAAACTTTCAGGTAACAAGGTAAAAATACAAGGTCCAAGGTACAGAATCCATAGAACTAGACAGCATGAAAATCCAATGAACAGAGTAGGAACTTGGCAAAACTTGAAACATGAAACTAAAAAGACACTTGGACAAACAAGATTGTCATCATCAATACGCTGATGACACCCAGCTCATTCTGAGGATGGAGGGCAGGCCCGAAACTGTACCCGATAATTTCCATCTCTGCCTTGAAGCTGTTACTGGATGGCTGCGAGCCAGTAGGTTGAAGTTGAAGACGGAGATCCTCTGGCTTGGTCGTCTGGGCAGTGGGGATGTCCAGCTTCCGACCCTGGACGGTGTGGCGCTATGCCCGTCATCTTCAGTAAAGAATCTGGGAGTCCTTCTCGACCCTCTGCTGTCAATGGAGGCACAAATCTCCGCTGTCAGCAGAGTGGCGTTTTTCCATCTTCGTCAGGCTCGGAGGCTGGCTCCTTACTTGTCTCGGCACGACCTGGCCACGGTGATCCAAGCTATGGTCATCTCAAGGCTAGACTACTGTAATGCTCTCTACATTGGCCTGCCTTTGTCGGTAACCCGGAAAATCAAGCTGGTGCAGAATGCCGCAGCTCGGTTGCTCGCAGGAGTTCCTGCGAGCTGCCATATTACACCAATTCTGCGGGAGCTACACTGGCTCCCTATGGAGTACCGGATCACCTTCAAAGTGTTAGTCTTGACTTTCAAGGCCTTGTATGGTCTGGGGCCAGTGTACCAGAGGGACCGCCTAACCCCATACTGTCCCATGAGAACACTTAGACCTGAAGATTGGAATCTTCTAGCCGTGCCCAATATCAAACAATACCACCGAACTTCAACACGGAGAAGGGCGTTCTCCATCATCGCCCCAGTTCTCTGGAACTCATTTCCTCTGGAGGTTAGGGCCTTGCGCAATCTGTTGGCTTTTGGGAAGGCCTGCAAATCGGTTTTATTCCGGCAGGCCTTTGAGCTGTGATATGCTATCTTTTGAGACTGTGCTTTCTTTTAGGAATCGTTTCATTCTGTGGTTTTAATGCTATTGTAGATTGTGATTTTATCATGGTGTTGATGTAAGCTGCCCCGAGCCACTGGGAGTGGCGGCTAACAAGTCAAATAAATAAATAAATAAATAAATAAATAAATAAATAAAGTAACAACATTAGTGAGACTGAAGTGAAACTTTCCCTGGTATCAATATAAAGCCTTTCACTTGCCCTCACATCCAGAAAAGGCTTTCTTATCTCTCTTCTCCTGGAAACAACTTGACCCCTGTCAAGCCTGAGAACTATGCCTCTGTTTACAAAAGTCTAGTTCATCCTCATTAAATTCTGCACCTGACAAATTATCCTCAAAGAAAGACTGCTGTGGCCGGTGTCCAGGAATTTTTATCTTGTGCATCTGCAGGAGAAACACTTCATTCATCAGACAGCTCAGGCCTCTCTCCTGAACTTAACGTAGGCCAGCAAAACCCTCATCCTCATTGCCAACAGACACCGGCCCAGAAGAACCCTCATCCCCATTGAAATCAGGCACAATTACAGGCTGAACTACAACAACATGGCTTTATTTTTGTATACATTACAGCTCACGTCAGCATAGGCAAATCTGTGCTTGAGTCCATTCAGCAGTTCACCTCCCTGGGAAGCATAATCTCGTCAGATGCCAAGATTGATAAAGAGATAGATCACAGATTAGCAAAGACATAGAGTACATTCAGAAAGCTTCACAAAAGAGTCTAGAGCAACAAGCACCTGAGGCAAAGCACCAAAATCAGTGTGTACAGAGCTATTGTGCTGTCTAGTCTCCTCTATGGGTCTGAAACATGGGTCACCTGTCGCCAACACCTATGACTCCTCAAACGCTTTCATCAGCGCTGTCTTCCCACAATCCTAAATATACACTGTACTGACTATGTGACGAATGTTGCTGTTCTTGAGCAAGCAGGCTTCACCAGCGTTGAGGCCACGCTATTGAGAACACAGCTGCGCTGGGCAGGGCACGTCTCTAGGATGGAGGACCACCGCCTCCCAAAGATACTACTCTATGGTGAACTCGCCACGGGTCAGCGCAAGAGAGACGCTCCGAAAAAGAGATATAAGGACTCCCTGAAACAACACCTCAGGCTCGGCCAGATTGATCACCAATAATGGTCCACCCTGGCCTCACATCGGGAGGCATGGAGGCGCACTATCCACAATGCTGTGGCCTCTTTTGAGAAGACACGCCGAACGGGTCTCGAAGAGAAACGTCAACGCACAAAGAACCGCATCTTGGAAACAATATCACCCAAGGAGACTTTCTGCTGTGCTTACTGCAACTGAACTTGCCTATTTCGGATTGGCCTTTTTAGTCATCAACGCGCTTGTAAAAAGCGTGGGATGAGTCCTTCCTAAGAATCTTCGTTCGCGAAGTAATGCCTAGAGAGTAGTAGTAGTAGTTATTAAGACAAAGTACAAGTTACAGGTCTGTATATCTGTCTTCCCATGTTCCAGAAGCACAAAATTGAAGGGAAAGAGCTATTTCCAGAGACACATTTGTGTTTCAAAAGGCCACCTGTTCTCTTGGCAAGTGAATCTTCACTGTCTAATGGCTGAGAATAGGCAGTATTCTACCAGAAATATATACCATTGTATCACATTATAAAAAAATATATATACTACATGCCTTTACTCAGAAGATTCAAGTTCTCCTCTTAGTTTTGACCCTCTGAATGTCCAGTTTAGTAATGGTTATTGGTGCATTTCTATGCCTATTGGAGCCTGGTCAGCACTATACTCTGCTCTGTACCCAGGGTCATTTGACCATTTGATACAGCCGTGGCCAAGACAGTTCCCATTGGAAACCCAAACTTAAAAGTTGGTGGAAATCTGGATAATGGATTTCACGGTGTCCAAATGATAGATTTCACATGGTGCCTTGAGTTGCCCTACAATCACCCGCCCAAGCACCTTTCCCAGGAAGGAGATTAATCTTGCTTGGGAGATACTAGGCAAACCACTTGTCAGCTCCATATCTGCAGTACATGGATAGTAATACCTTGAAGGACAAATAACATTAGACCAGCATAATGTTTGTGAAGTTTTTCCAGTTCTCTAAAGAAGTATATAAATGCCTTTTCCTATGCCTACGTATTTAATCCTTGTTACAGATATTCAGCTAATCCTTAAACATTTTCCTTCAAGATACTTTATGTATATTCTACAAGTATTATATTTATGTGTTCTACAGCACATGAGATAATCATTGGACTACTTTTCACTGAAAACAACCTTTCTTAAAGAGTTCCAATGGTTCAATTGAATTTGCTGCTGGTCACTCTGCTGCTGTGCACATACTTTACAGTAAATAGACCCATTACAATGAATAGAAATGAATCCAGAGTGCTCTAGAACAGTGTTTTTCAACCTTTTTTGAGCCGCGGCACATTTTTTACATTTACAAAATCCTGGGGGCACACCACCAACCAAAATGACACAAAATGACACTCTAACTTACTATATTGTACTATACCATTATACTGTAATATTATTAGTACTATTACAAGTAATATAAAATATATAATTTCAATATTGTATTATTTTTAAAAGTGGTATCTTGTATTACATTATAATAATATAAATATTATCGGTACATACAATATACAGTATTATCAGTAAAGCACATGAGTTAATCCTGACTGTTATCATTACTCTCATAGTCAGTAACGATATACACCATGACTATGACAAATACTGATAATATAACAATATAATAGCATATACTAAGGGAAAATAATAATATAATGTTAATACATAGTTAATAATAATAATATAGCCCATGAGGCTCCTTCCACGTCACGTCATAGTCTCTAAGGCCCGGTAGGCCGCTCGCGTACCTGCCCGGAGGCGGGCCCAGTTGTTCCCCGCGTCAGGGCAGCAGTGGGCGAAGAGGCAGTAGAGCCGCGGGTAGGAGAGGAAGCCCGTGAAGGCGGAGGCGGCAGCACCAGCCAGGCTCAGTTTCAAAGGCTCCACCGCCCTGGCCGGCCAAACCCAGCACCAGGCCCGCCGCCAAACCCAGCACTGCCAGGCACATCTACTGCCGCATCGCCTGAGACGAGGCACTTCCGCTCCACTGGCATCCCCTCAGGGAAGGCACTTCCGGTCCCGCTGCCTCCGCCACCGCCATCTTGGTGCCAGGCAGGAATTCAAGGCCACCGCGATGGGATTGGCCCACGAGGAATAAAGGGGCATGGCTTATTCAAGACTCAAGAGGTTCCAATTTCCCATGGCACACCTGATGATCGCTCACGGCAACTAGTGTGCCGCGGCACACTGGTTGGGAAAGACTGCTCTAGAAAACTTTTACTTTCCACCACCATCCTAAAAACGTTGGTGCTTTTTGGAGCTTGGCAAGTTACTTTTTTTTAAGTTGTTCATTCATTTTATTCATTGCAAAGATAATTGTTGCTGTTAATCTTAACTGAAATGAATGGGGTAATTTGTTTTGCAAAGGAATGATTTGTCATTCCTTTTTCTCTTTGTTTATGAATGTGTACACAGACGTATTTAGGTGGCACACCTTTGGCAAGACCCATTGTTTTTGCTTGCTTTATTGTAAAATGCCATGTACATTTGATGGCCCACACGCCATTCGCTGCCTGGAGGAGACACAGAATGCTGCCTCTTAGCGCGCTGATCTCTGCCCCTGGATGGGGGGGGGGTGGCCTTGCGCGCTGGCTCCCTGCCGAATCCGAGGAGTGCAGAGGCAGGGAATACGGTCCCGATGGAGGGGGAGGACCCGGAGTGACATCTGGAGCTTCTTGATGAGGTGAATCCTGGATAGCGCCTCTGAATCCGGGCGCCTCCAAAACTCCCTCTTGCCCTGGTATCGGAGTGGGCGGACCCACAGGCCCTGCCCCTTCACCCTCCATGACGGACAGGAGCGAAGCTACTCCCTCCTTCTGCAAAGGAGGCCATATCCAGAAGGGTGGGAGGGAGGGAGAAGAGGGCCAGGTCCTCGGGATTGAACCCGGACAGAGCCAAGCACCCTCCCCACAACCAACACACCCAACTCCCCCTTGGCATTTGCAAGCTCCGAGAGTTGGGAGAGACCACAGGGGCCGGCCACGACATTTTTTTGTTTCAACTTATTTATTTATTTATTTATTGGTCCGTGATCTGTCCCCCCCCCCCTGGCTTGCGCCCCTAGACCGTGGGCTATGTTGGCCTTATGGGTAATCCTGGCCTTATTATATTTCATTTTTTAAATGTCCTTTTATCTTAACTTAGGATGAATTGTCCTATTGATTTTATGCTTAGTTACATGGTGTTTATTGTTATTTGGTTTACGTATGTAAGGCATTGAATTTTGTCACTATTTCTGTGTAAACTGCTTTAAGAGTCCCCCCAGGGGTATATAAATTCTGAAAATAATTAAATAAATACATACATTGTTTTTGAAATGTATCTGTGTTATGTTAATCCCAAATAACTTTTAGTACATAAATGGGTTCCTGTAATTCTTAGTTCTTAGTGTAAATCTGTTCTTAGTTCTAGTATCTTCCATATTACTCCAGTTTAATATGAGATTTGAATTGTCACAGCACTTGGGTGAATTAGTGCATTTCAGCATTTTGTGGTTATATATACATCTAAGAAGGGATGGGAGCAGGAAGAGAGAGAGAGAGGCATTTTATTTTCACCTACTGTCCAAACTTTCCCCCAAAGAATGGAAGATAAATGGAAGGTGAAAGATATAATTTTGAGATATCAAAATGAATAATTACCATTTGCTTTTGTTATGATGGTGCTTTATATCATCGGCATTGCTGGACCTCACCTTTTGTTCCGGCTAGGCATTGCAGACGGTTTTAAAATGCTGCTGGTTAGCTCCAGAAGTGAACTCATTGAAAAACTATAAATTAGTAGTTAGGGATTTATGTAGTTGCTCGATGCAGAAATGAGCTCGTTCAATTACCCGTTTACTTCAGCTGATCTATGGCTCGAGATATAACAGTGTCGGCTGCATTGACACTGTAGCCATTCTGCATTAAAATGTTTTTGCGCTAAAGTTATAAACGGTTGTGTATTACACAACCTATTTTGAATCATTTATATCACTTTAGAAGTCATTGGATTCCACATTAAAAATAAGATGATGTTAAATGCTTTTACTCTCTTGAAGAATTTCCTGGTAAATGTTGAAATGGATCAAAACGAGGGATGCAATCCAAATACGTACACAGATCTGGAACTGGGAAGTCCTGAAATAAGAGAGCATCCGGCTGAAATATAATTGTTGTGTTATTATCTGCCATCATGTTGACTTTGACTTATGGTGACTCTACTAGTAGTATATGAGAGACTTCCAAGTCACACTGCAGACTCATGTGGTTTCCTTGACTGAGCCTATAGATCTGTGATGGAGTCTTTCCCCCTTATTGTCTTCTACCTTACCAAGCATTATTGTCTTCTCTGAAGAATCAGTATTTTCATGATATGTCCAGAGTGCAGCAGTCTCAGTGTATTCACTAGGCCTGTGCAATCATGGTTCTAAATGGTTCTAAAGCAGTGCTTCCCAACCAGTGTGCCGTGGCACACTAGTGTGCCGTGAGCGATCATCAGGTGTGCCGTGGGAAATTGAGACCTCCAATACCCTTTCTTCCCCGCCGAACACTTTTTCTTCTCCACTCAGGCTCCCTTCTTCCCAGCCTCGCTCTGCTCGCTTTGCTCACGCTGCCGCCATTTTGATTCGAGGGGGGAGCGTGAGCGTGTTCAGGAGGGGAGGGGGAGGGAGGAAGATGTGGGGCGAGTCTGTGCAGTAGCGCCCGCACGGGTCATGTCTTCCTCCCTCCCCCCTCCCCTCCTGAAAAAGGGAGTCGAGTGAAAAAGTAAGTGTTGGGCAGGAGGGGGAAGAAAGGGCGCGAAGGGGAGGAAGAGGTCTCTGTCGAAAGCTGGCATGGGCAAACTTGGACCTTCCAGGTGTTTTGGACTCCAACTCCCACCATTCCTAGCAGCCTCAGGCCCTTTTCCTTTCCTCCTCAGCCATTTAAGCAGGAAAGGGCCTCAGGCTGTTAGGAATGGTGGGAGTTGAAGTCCAAAGCACCCAGAGGGCCAAAGTTTTCCCATGCCTGCTTTAGGGACCTCAAAGTGGTGAGCCTCCTTCCAACATTGTGATTCTGGATAGAAAACAAACAACAACGTAACATTGTTTGAGTCCACAGTGCTCTCTGGGTGTAGGTGAACTACAACTTCCAAACTCAAGGTCAATTCCCAAACAAACCCTTTCAGTACTTTCTGTTGGTAATGAGAGTTCAATATGCCAAGTTTGGTTCAATTCCATTGTTGCAAGAGTTCAGGACGCTCATTGATTGTGTGTTAACTATAAATCCCAGCAACTACAACTTCCAAATGTCAAGGTCTATTTCCCCTGAACTCCATCTGTGTTCACATTTGGGCATATTGAGTATTCATGCCAAGTTTGGTCCTGATCCAACATTGTTTGAGTCCACAGTGCTCTCTGGATATAGGTTAACTACAACTCCAAAACTCAAGGTCAATGCCCACCAAACTCTTATAGTATTTTCTCTTGGTTATGGGAGTTCTGTGTGGGAAGTTTGATTCCATTCCATCATTGGTGGAGTTCAGAGTGCTCTTTGATTGTGGGTGAACTATAACTTCCAGCTGTTGAGCAAGACCTTCGTATGTGTCTTTCTGCCATTCCTGCCAGGATATCTATGTTGTGTTCATCGAAACAGGCCCAGGTTTCACACTGAGTGTATAAATACGTTTAAAAACATATTAACTATATGTATGACTGTGTTAAGAGTGTCATTTGTGTCATTTTGGTTGGTGGTTTGCCCAGGATTTCGTAAATGTAAAAAATGTACCGCGGCTCAAAAAAGGTTGAAAAACACTGTTCTAAAGTACTTACAAAACTAAAGTTCTGGTGGTGAAAACGAGGTGGCGCTGGTGCTTTGCTTCTACGGTGTTGCTAAAGTTCAGAACTCTAACAAAACTTTCAAAATTTCGTTATAAATGGCAGTTTCTAATTGGTTCTGTCTTTAAAATCGCCAATAATGAAGTTTTGAACATTTTGTTAGAGTTCTGAAATGTTCACCACCAAAACCTTAGCAACACTGTAGAAGCAAAGCACCAGCGCCAGCTAGTGTTCACCACCAGAACTTCAGTTTTGTAAGTACTTTAGAACCATTTAGAGCCATGATTGCCCAGGCCTAGTATTCACAGACCTCTCTCTTAAGCAATTGATGGTATCCATTGAACTCTTCTCTAGCACCGCATTTCTAATGAGTTGATTTTATTTCTCATAGCTTTCTTTACTGTCAAAGTTTCACCACCATACATAGAAATTGGAGATACGATGGCAGGAATACTACTTTTAGAGGCCTTTTCGCCATGCCTTATGGAGTTTATACAATCTTATCAGCATTACCTGTTCTTTTTAGGTGAACGTGGCAAAACTAGTTTATAAAGTGTGAATTTCCGAGATTTGAGTACAGAATAACGTTTTAATTTGTTTACCTTTTGTTCATTTATAGGCCGATCAAATAATGTTTGCATTGCATTTTGTGAAGGGAATGCATCCTGAACTCTTTCAAGATAATGTAAGTGAAATAGTAATGGTTCCTTTTTACATTTGGCACTAATACTGAAAGGTATTTCTAGATGTATTATATTTGCATGACGTTGTCAAAAGAAAAACTTTTCTCTGACCCACCACCATGACTTTACAGGTGGTGGTGGGTCGTGCAAGAGAGATTTATCAGTGGCTTCCTCTAAACCAGTGGTTCTCAACCTGTGGGTCCCCAGATGTTTTGGCCTTCAGCTCTCATAAATCCTAACAGCTGGTTTCTGGGAGTTGAAGGCCAAAGTACCCGAGGACATACAGGTTGAGAACCACTGCCCTAGATCTAAGGCAGTGATGGTGAACCTATGGCACGCATGCCGGAAGAGGCATGCAACCCCTTCTCTCCTGGCATGTGTGCCATTGCCTGCCCACCATTTCACAGATCCTCACACTTTTTCTGGCAATCACCACGCCCGCCTCACCATCCCCTTGCCCACCTGTTCCCTCTTCACTTTCCCACTTGCTCGCTCACCCCTGCTCTTGCCTGCCCGCCATCTCACCATCCTGCCCCCTTCTCGCTCCCCCACCTCCACCTCCGCCCGCCACCCTCACCTCAGCCTGGGCACTTGGTCTGTCAAAGGTTCTCCACCACTGCTCTAAGGAAAGCCACAGAAGGGAGAGGCCAGAGTGTCCCTCTACTGGTTGTCCTTCCACCATCAGGTTAAAATGTATTTATTTATTTATTTATTTATTTATTTCGAACACTTTTACCCCACCCTTCTCAATCCCGGGGGGGGGGGGGGGGCCTCAGGGCACCTTCCAATTGGCAACAATTTGATGCTGCATATTAAAATACAAAACACCAATAATTACAATAGTTAAACGCGTAAAAACATTAAAACAATATACTTACAGTCTACTGAACTATTACCAGTCTGGTGGACATTATCTAGCTCAGGGCTGCTCAGGAAGTCGATCGCGATTGACTAGTCGATCCCAAGTCCATTTGAGGTAGCTCGCAGCCGGATGGGGCGCTTCTGCGCGCGTGCACCCCACCGCCGCCTTCCGCTCGCACGCGGGGCTTCTTTCGCCAAAATGAGGCTTTAGTGGGCGGGCCCTGGCGCTTGTCACTTGACACGGTGTGGTGACGTGACCGCCCATTTGTTGCTCCTGGGGGGGGGCGGGAGCAAGGCGAAGGTGCGCGCAGGGATAGGATGTGAGGCTGCGGGAGGGAGGGTGTGTGTGTGTGAAAGAGAGAAGGCATCACTGGAGGAGGATGGTCCCCACGGTGGGGCTGCAGCTGAAGAGCGCGCCCTGTCTTTCACTCGCTTTGGCCCTCGGGGGCCCGGTGCCTTCCTTCGGCCCATTCATCCCTCTCCCCCCTGCCTGCCCCTGGGCTCACCCAGTGCCACAGTCCACCACACAGGCCGGGAGCCGCCATGCCAGCCTCCTTTTTGGGTTGAGCAGCGGCAACGGTGGCGCAGAGGGAAAAGAATGTGTGGCCGGAGCTCCCACGGGACTGGCTCGCCTCCTTCCTTCCATTCAGAGGACCAAGGGGGGGGGGGGGACGAAGCCACACACTTCCACAAAGGAGCCAGTCACTCACTCCTAGCCTCGGCTTCCCTCCCCCCTCAGTGAGTGACTGACTGGCTCCTTTGCGGAAGGACTGGGAGCGCGCCAGGTAGATCTTTTTGACTTGGTTGTTATAAAGGTAGCTTGCAAGCTGAAAAAGTATGGGCACCCCTGATCTAGCTGTATGCTATGATTGAGTACTCCATTTAACTTACCCACAATCCATTTCCAAGCCATTGTCAACATTGTCGATTTTATTCACACCTTGAAAACAGGCAAGCTTTTTAAAGAATAAGTTAGAAGAACTGTTTTAAACAGTTTTTTAATTAATTTTTTATTTAATTTTAAATGGATTGTTTTAATAATCATAACTAGTTTAATTCTATTTTAACACTTACTGGTACTTTTTGTGTTTTTATTTGCATAGTAAGTTATGTGCTGCTATGGGGAAAATCTTGGGAGAAAAGTGGAATGGTGATGATGTTTGATGATGACGATAGTGGGACAGCTGAAATGCTAATAGGCTCGCAGTGTGCCCCTCCCTTCCCCTTTTGTGCCCTCCCCCAGTGTTTTGACCTCTCCCATCAATCTCCCCCCCCCCTTCAGTTCCATACCTGTTACAATATCCTGTGTTTTAAAATATATTTTAACTGTTTTCTAATCCAGTGTTTCCCAACCAGTGTGCTATGGCACACTAGTGTGCCGTGAGCGATCATTAGGTGTGCTGTGGGAAATTGGAGCCTCCAATACCCTTTCTTCCCCCTCCTGCCAAACAATTTTTCTTCTCCACTCGGGCTCTCTTATGGTAGTTCTGTGTGGGAAGTTTGATTCCATTCCATCATTGGTGGAGTTCAGAATGCTCTTTGATTGCGGGTGAACTATAACTCCCAGCTGTTCAGCAAGACCTTTGTGTGTGTGTTTCTGCCATTCCTACCAGGATATCTATATTGTGTTCATCGAAACAGGCCCAGGTTTCACACTGAGTGTATAAATACATTAAAAAACATATTAACTATATGTATTACTGTGTTAGAGTGTCATTTTGTGTCATTTTGGTTGGTGGTGTGCCCCAGGATTTTGTAAATGTAAAAAGTGTGCCACGGCTCAAAAAAGGTTGGGAAACACTGTTCTAATCTACTTTTAAATAACTGCTTTACTGCTGAGTTGTCCTTCCCCTCCCGGGGTGCTGGTGCCCGCTTTGTGCTGGTCAGCGACCGTAATAAGGTTTTGTTGTAGTGGGATATCCTACCTATGTGCCCACAAAAAGCTATATCCAGGGGAGTTCATCTGTTGCAGCAAAAGTGACTCAAGAAGACTTATAAGAGGAATGCTTTAACTATGATTTAAAAAATAGGAATGGGCCAAAGAACAGCACAGTCTCTTTCAGCATTCCTCCAATCCAAATTAGATGCTAGTTAGGGAAGAACTTTGGTTAACCTGCATTAATATTGATGTTGGTGCCATTGTAATGCACAGCTAGTTTAGTACCATGGAGAGAAAGGGATCCGTGGGTGGAATTCATATTCTGAAGAATTTTCTTTGGAAATTTTAGAGAATAGGTGAGGTGCCAGAGAACCGAAGAAGAGCAAAATATTGTCTCTCTTTTCAAACAAAAAGGCAAAAATGTAGTAGATCAAAGAAACGACAGGGCGGTCAGCCTGACCTCAATACCAGAAAGAATATTATAGAGATTATGCAGGAGTCTGTCTGTAAGTATCTTAGTTATAATGCAACGATCAGTAAGAGCCAGCGTGGTTTCGTCAGGAACAAATGCCGACAAACTAATTTTACATTTTTTCGCTATCAGGTCAGTTCTGTCGTTTTCAAGTTTTTGACCCTAGTGTTCAGAACCCCCTCCTCCTTCAGCAGCAGCCAGGGCAGTGGCAGTCTTAGTCGTTTCAGGGGCAACGTGGCATTGGCCAGTCCAGATTGGCCCTGGGGTGTGGGTAGTGTAGATCTGCCCTCCGTCCCAACCAGAATAAACCTCCTTTGCCAATACAATTTGTGTCAAGTTCTATTCCGTAATTGGATCTATTCTACAGGAGACTGAGAACTGAGTTTGGCCATTTATCCCTTGGGTCCATGTGTATATTATGCTGCATCTTTAGGTTTTCTCTCTCTCATTCTTTCAACAGGAATGGGACACATTTACCGGTGTAATTATTGGCGACATGTTAAGAAAATCTGTGAGTTATCTTTTATCTATCTATCTATCTATCTATCTATCTATCTATCTATCTATCTATCTATCTACGTATATAATAAAAGTCAGTGTTTGCGGGCGGTGGGTGGTGTGGTGGGAGGAATATGTGCCAGGTTTCTGATTGGCTGCCACTGTGGCATTATTTGCATAAAGGGCTCTGATTGGCCAGCCTCAGAACTCCAACATTCTACGGCCCCAGACAGAGGGGATTGGTTGCCACTGAAATGGCATTTGCATAAAGGACCAACTTTCTAAAGTAACTCAGAGGGAAAAGGAAAGGCCTCAGGCAGTCAACCATTGTGGCCCACAGCAATGACGGATCAGGACCAACCTTGGCAAACAGGGGCCCAATGGCCCACTTCACAACCTGGTGTGGTTTAGGGCAGGATGGGCCACGAATGATGGGATTTGCAGTACCTTCACCTGATTCACTTCCCAAACAACACTGTAGCCCCTATAAATCACAGAACAGGCCCAAAATTGACAGCAAGGCTTCCTCAACTTGATTTTCCTGACTAGGCCTCAGCTCATGGGCTATTGTTAGGCTTCCTCAACTTGATTTTCCTGACTAGGCCCCCAACAATGACAGAACAAGACCGAACTTGGCACACAGACCCCCCAAGATGCATCCTACATCCTGGTGCAGTTTGAGGGAGGATGGACTATGGATGATGGGACTTGCCGTACTTAAATTCACTTCCTTAGAGCACTGTGGCCCACACCAATGACGAATCAGGACCAAACTTGGCACACAGAGGCCCAATGGCCCACTTTACAAACCTGCTGCGGTTTACGGCAGGATGGCTCACAAATGATGGGATTTGCAGTACCTTTACCCAATTCATTTTCCACAGAACATTGCAGCCCCTACAAATCAGAGACCAGGCCCAAACTTGGCACACAGAGTACCCATGACCCACTCCAAAACCTGGTGCGGTTTTGAGTGGGACGGACCACGGATGATGGGAGTTGAAGTGCCTTCACTCACTTCCTGAGACCGCTGCCACCTTCATCCATTGACTGATCAAGACCACACTTGGCACACAGAGCCCCCATGACCCACTCTACATCCTGGTGCAGTTTGGAGAATGGGGGACCATGGATGATGGGGCTTCCAGTACTTTCCCTCACTTCCAGAAACCGCTGCAACCCTCATCCAAACAATGATCAAGACCAAATGTGACACACAGAGCCCCCATGACCCACTCTACATCCTGGTGCTGTTTGGAGTGGGATGGACCACGGCCAATGGGACTCGCAGTACCTTCTCTAAGTTCCTGAGAAACATCTAATAGGAACCAACCTTGGCACACAATGCCTTCCTCAAATAACCCGGATACCGCCGGGTCCTCAGCTAGTATTACATATAAATGATATATTTTATTATATCATGTACTGTCCTGAACTCTTGAAGGTGCCTATGTACAACGCTGGCTCTTCAGCTTAGAAATGAAGATGCACACCACCCCCCAAAATCGGACGCAACTAGACTTTATGTCAGGGGAAACCTTTACCTTTATACACACACACACACGTGTATATATATTTGGCTGGTTATACTTTTAAAAGTGCTGTTCCGACTTACATACAAATTCAACTTTAGAACAAACCAACAGAACCTATCTTGTTCATAACTTGGAGACTGCCGGTATTTCAGTATGGCAAAGTTGTGTTTCCCTCTCTCTCTCTCTCTCTCTCTCTCTCTCTCTCTCTCTCTCTCTCTCTCTCTGAAAGAAGCTGGACTTGAAATGTTTCAATATGACTAGATCATGTCATTATTAAATAATTTCTGTTATGTAGATTTGCAAAAGTAAACGTAACATTCACAGTCCACTTTGTATTTATTTTATCAAGGATTCCCAGAAAAGCGTGAGAGACCAGATACCCTCTTGGATTGAGCAGGAAAGAACCTGGGCAGTAGCAACACTGAAGGTACGCTTACACTTGGATGTTTCTATATATACCAAGGTCTTCTAAGAAGAAGAAATGCAAAGTGTTTATGCAATAGAAACTGAAATAAATATTACCAATTTGTTCCAAAGTCCATTTTTCTCACATCTTTTGTCTTTAAACTACACCCACATAATCTGTTGGGTTTCTTTTCCCAATGGTGCAGAAATTGGTCTTACATTGTTCAGGCACAAGTTCACATTTCTGCATAATAAATAGTTAGACCTAACCTTGAGAACGTCTGTATTCACAATTTTTTTCCTTTCTTTTTCTTATGCATAAATAGGACAAATGGTATGAATTAAATAGTATGTAAATTAAATGAAATTTAACATTTCAACAAATAGGATCTGCACTGGCTCCCAATTGAGCACCGGATCTCCTTCAAGGTGTTGGTTCTTATCTTTAAGGCCTTGCATGGCCTGGGGCCAGCGTACTTGAGGGACCGACTCACCCCACACTGTCCCCCGAGATCACTACGCTAATTTGTTAGAGATACCCTCGGCGAAATCGGCTAAACTGACATCTACTCGCCGGAGGGCGTTCCTCCGTTATAGCTCCTACGCTGTGGAACGCCCTCCCGGCTGGAACGCGGCTGCTATAAAGGACCTGCTCCCGCTTAGACGCGCCTGCAAAACTTATTTGTTTAAGCAGGCCTTCGGTGAGTAGGTCCTGCCCATGTTCCGCTTTAGCCGCTGTCCTGGGGTGTCACGCTGTCTAATCTCTGAACTGTACCTGGGGGTTTTGTATTTTGCTGTTTTAACTGTTTAATTGTCTTAGATGTTTTATCGCATTGCTTGTGTGTAGTTGTACCTTCGGTTCCTGTGAGCCGCCGCGAGCCTCAGGGAGTCGGCGGCATAGAAACCCGAATAATAAATAAATAAAATAAATAAATAAATAATATTTCAATAATAGTGTTAACCAATATATGCATGCTTTATTTTTTTCTCCTGTGGCATTTTATTATATATGTGTGTGTGTGTGTGTGTGTGTATGTGTGTGTGTGTGTGTGTATTTCAAGGTTTACATTTAAATAAAACAAAATTACCTATTAGCTAAGGTTAGGGAAAGGACAGTCTGAGGGTCAGTTTTGGGGTTGGGATGGATTGTCTAAGGGAAGTATCTATAGCAGACCTGGGCTACTTTCGGCCTGCAGGCCGAATGCAGCCCGCCGGCTGATTCTGACTGGCCCGGGGAGAAGGGTGTTGGGGGCGGGGCCATTTCTGCAAGAGGAAGGGCTACTGCTGCCGCCATCCCATCGCAGGCTGTGGGGCCTGCGTCGGCAGACAGCCCGGTGCTCTGGAGAACAATCGGAGGAGCGGCGGCTTTGGAGTGCCTGCCATCCCGGGAGGTGATCCGGGCCTGCAGCGGGAGCAGTCGGCGACCTGCGGTGGCTGATCGCCCTGGCGACCCGAAAGACTTGATCGCAGGTTGCCGACTGCTCCCGCTGCAGGCCTGGATCGCCTCCCGGGATGGCAGGCACTCCATGGCAGGGCGATCAGCCGATCGGGAACGCCTCTGACGGAATGGCTGGGGGCGAAAGCAGGCAGAGGCCTGCAGCCTCCAATCGTCTGCTGCTCTGCTCTGCTACGGCGGCAGCTGGGTCCGCTTTGCCATCCTCTGGGCTGGGTCCATTGGGCCATTCCATCTTGGGATCATCCCTCTCTTGAGGATATCAGCCTCCATCTTGGTTCGCACCTTGTCTTCTTGAATTTTATTTAATTTTATTTTAGTGGTTTTTATTATTACTTTATAATAATTTTATTATAATAATATAATAAATAATATGATATAATGTTATTATATTATAATTTCAATATATTATAATGCCAATATAATAATTATGATGTCTTGCTTTCTGGCTGTGAGCCGCCCTAATATAATAATTATGATAAATAAATAAATAAATACTAATAATATATGAATATTTCTTGATATATTAATATGTTAATATTAATGATGTGTAATATATAGTAAATATAGTAAATAAATAAATTATGTAGATGAGAATGTAGTTCTGCCTCTAGGTGCGGCCCTCCATAATATTTTTTGGCTCTTGTGTGGCCCCTTGGAAAAAATAATTGCCCACCCTCGATCTATAGTATAAAAATGGGGCATGCAGGTATGGCTGAGGGTACACAGGGGAGGCAATTAGGGTGGCTGACTTCCTGATTATAGACCTGGCAGAGGTTTCTGTCTCCAGACCTTCTATGAATAATGGGGGGAGCACCCATTTCAGTAATGGTCTTATAATGATCACACTGTTTATGTTACATTTTGCAGGTTGGTTATGAAACTATGAGATCATACCCTCGGGTATCAGTGAGAATACTTTAGCATGGTGCTAAAAGGCTAAGGCGTGCGATCATATGACAGCTTATTGAAATGGTTCTGTGTTTAGCTATTTCAAATCAGTGTTTTCCAATGAAATCTAACACATATGCATTTGTTCTGTAGATCTCCCTCCCATCTCTGTATCAAACACTTTGCTTTCAAGATGCACCTCTATGGCAGACATTTTCCCGGAGCTCAATGTGTGAGCAAGATTTTCCCTCTATTATTACAAACAGAATCTCACTCTTCCAACAGGTAAGTGTTCATATTTGAAGCTTATAACTTTTCTGGTGGAATTTGTTGTTATTAGTTGCATAAACATTAATGAGCGCAATTAGCTAAGCCACATCACTTTCAGTCAGGTGTTTAGTTTCTCATTTTCACGTTCATTTATATTACTGCTTGGAGCTTTTTAATGGGTAATATAAGGCAAAATATCTAGACAATCCTTTCCATTGGTGCGCCCTTGTCATGGGGGAGAGGCTTGTGTACCCTAATGAAGTTGTGAGCTATGCTGGCAGTGGCAAAATAGTCACCAGTAGGGCCAGACAGGTCACAACCGAAGGGTCTGACAAAGAGCATCAATGTACCATTCTGGTCATTTGACCTGGACTTCTATTTAGATATTCCTTTCTATTTGCGAGGACTACTCTCTGGGACTACAGCGCATTTTTGCCATATTGTCTACATGTCTTTATACCGGGTTTTCTCCGTGTTTGGAAATTGAAATGAAATAGATATATTTTGAATACTACAAAACGTATATATGATCCAATTTATTTACATAACCACTAAGACATTTGTCATCTGGTTATATACTTACTTTATACCAGTGTTTCCCAACCAGTGTGCCGGGGCACACTAGTGTGCCGTGAGCGATCATCAGGTGTGCCGTGAGAAATTGGAACCTCCAGGACGGAAGGGGGGAGAGTCTAGTGTGTTGAAGTATTAAAACCCTAAGAAACCTACCTCGATAAAGGCACAACATTACAAACACACACCCCCCCCCCCCATCCGTTGTCTATTTGGTCTCTCCCTCTCCATGCATTGGGAAGACGCGCCTCCCTTTCCCCAAGTAGAGACCTCCTCTTGCCTCCTGGGTTTTCTGTGTGGGAAGTTTGGCCCAGTTCTATCATTGGTGGGGTTCAGTATGCTCTTGGATTGTAGGGGAACTATAAATCCCAGCAACTACAACTCCCAAATGTCAAGGTCTATTTCCCCTGAACTCCATCTGCGTTCATATTTGGGCATATTGAGTATTCATGCCAAGTTTGGTCCTGATCCAACATTGTTTCAGTCTACTGTGCTCTCTGCATATAGGTGAACTACAACTCCAAAACCCAAGGTCAATGCCCACTAAACTCTTATAGTATTTTCTCTTGGTTATGGGAGTTCTGTGTGGGAAGTTTGTGTCTTTCTGCCATTCCTGCCAGGATATCTATGTTGTGTTCATCGAAACAGGCCCAGGTTTCACACTGAATGTATAAATACATTTTAAAACATATTAACTATATCTATGACTGTGTTAGAGTGTCATTTTGTGTCATTTTGGTTGGTGGTGTGTCCCAGGACTTTGTAAATGTAAAAAGTGTGCCGCGGCTCAAAAAAGGTTGGGAAACACTGCTTTATACACTGTTGTTTTCTGGTTTTGAATACCAGCCCGCTCGTTGTTTGAAAAGCGCGTCAATGGGCAGGATGGGCTCTCTAGCCGTTTGGCAACCATCCTAAGAGAAGGAAAACTCTGATTTCAAACCCGGGCAGATGGTGGTCGTCTAACCCTGTAAGGTCAACCATCTAGAGAAGGAAACTCAAACCAAACCTACGACCTGAGGACCTCGCTTCCACCGTCCAAGCTTGCTAGGCCCCGGCAGACTGACCTTTGGTTTAAAGAGTGAGGCCAGTTCTGTGCACGCTGCGCTCCACCAGAAAAATCCATTGCACAGGCTCGAAGGACACATCCAACCTCCTAAAAAGCATCACCGCGCTTGTAGAAAGCTTGGGATGAGTCCTTCCTGGATCTTTATTCGCATAGAAAAGCCAAGAGATCTAGACGACATACTTGTATCTATCTCTTCTAGAAGCACAGTCTAAAGCAAGTATGATATAGTATGAGCCTCTGTAGGGATGGAAATAATATTCATAATTATTTATACCTTGGACCAACCAAAATGGGTTTCTCGGCTGCTGGGAATTCACAGACCGAAGAATAATAAACTACTGAAATTTTGCATTATTTTCTTCTGTTACTCAGTATCCCAAAGTGTTGTAGAGTAATTATTCTTTGGAGAAAAGCATATGGGTTTTTGTGCCAAGAAACTGTGTGCAGTGTTTGTGTGCAGAACTACACATTTTTCCCATAGAATTCCTTTGTGACACTTTGGAAAATTCAAATATGAGGAAAATGCTTTGGAGGAACATTTTCTTTTCTTTGCAACCGGGGGAAAACATCTCTAATTATTTGTTGTCCCATGCAAGTATGAAATAATCAAGGACTTTTATCCTTTAGCCTCTGTATTGGTGGGTGTGTATATTTGTGTATGTGCTTATAATTGTTTTGCCCCATTTTTCACATGACGGGCTTCATTTTAAGTATGCTTATTCTAGGTTCATTATGTAATAAATAATGTATAGCACCTAAGACGATGCAACTCTTGTTCATTAAGTATGAGGCTTTTGCTTGCAAAGCGCTGCTGACTCTGTAAGGCCAAATCCTATGATGTTGTCAACTTAGTTATGTTTGGCTAGATTAAATAACGTTTAAGATACGATTCAAAACCTGGATGCCAGGGTATAGTTGCTTTGCATATTAACTTCCAGAGCACAGCACTGTTTCAAGAAGTATTTCTAATTAAATCACCTTGATAAAAAAGTTGCAAACTTGTGTGTAACTGTTATTTATCTTAAGTAAAGAAGAGGAACTCTGGAAAATATAGGGTCAAATACCGCGTCCAGAGCCTGTGGGCTGGCCCTTAATTGGTTCCGCTCAGTTCTCCAGAACCGGGGACAGCGAGTGGAGTGGATGGGGCAAGTCTCCGAGAGGTGCCCCCTCTATTGTGGGGTACCTCAAGGGGCTATCCTTTCACCTCTTTTATTTAACATCTATGTTCGACCGCTCACTCAGCTGGTACGGAGTTTCGGACTGGAGTGTTATCAGTACGCTGATGACACCCAGCTCCTTCTGCGTTTGGAGACCGGGGCAGTTTCGGTACCCGATAATTTCACTCTATGCCTTGAAGCCGTGACTGGATGGCTGCGTGCTAGCAGGCTGAGGGTGAATCCGGCCTGGCTGCCCTGTGGGAGTGGAGCGACCGTTGCCTACCCTTGACGGTGAGCCGCTTGTTCCATCTGCCACCGTGAAAAGCCTAAGTGTCATTTTGGACCCCTTGCTGTCAATGGGGGCCCAGATCTCCGCCGTCAGCAAACAGGCGTTTTTCCATCTTCGCCAGGCTAGGCGGCTGGCACCCTATCTTTCCGGGGAGGCCTTAGACACAGTGATCCATTCCACGGTCATCTCAAGACTGGACTACTGTAACGCTCTATATGTTGGCCTTCCTTTGTCAGTGACCCGGAAACTTCGTATAGTTCAAAATGCAGCTGCCAGGCTCCTTACAGGAACCCCTGTGGGATGTCATATAACACCTATCCTGTGTTAGCTGCATTGGTTACCGATCAAATTCCGGATCTCCTACAAGGTGTTGGGATTGACCTTTAAGGCCTTGTACGGCCAAGGGCCGACGTACCTTAGGGACCGCCTCTCCCCCTATCAACCCAAGTGGTCACCTCGATCTTCCCAAGAGAATCCATATACCGGTCCTAGAGAAATTCGCCTGGAGGTCACTAGGCAGAGAGCTTTCTCAGCCTCCGCCACAAAACTGTGGAACTCTCTGCCACCCGACATCCGAGCCATGCGCGAACTGAGAGGTTTCACTGTCGCACTGAAGACTTGGCTCTTTGGCAGAGCGTTTGAATAGTTGTTTTAATTGTAATTCTTTTACAGTGTTTTATTGGTTTTATGTTGTAAGTCGCCCAGAGCACCGCTGCTGGAGGGTGACTAAGCAAGTAATAGAAATTGATTGGATTGTTTGATTGATTGAAATACTCTTCATATGTCCTGTGAAATCTGTGCACACATGTACCTTTAGAGCAGAAGGTAAACTTAGCAGATACGATGAAAATGGGAATATTTTGTATTTCATACAAATGCGGTGGCACAGTGGGTTAACCTGCTAAGCTGCAGAACTTGCTGACCGGAAGGTCGGCAGTTCGAACCTGCGGGACAAGGTGTGCTTCCATTGTTAGCCCCAGCTTCTGCCAACCTAGTAGTTCAAAAGCATTCAAATGTGAGTAGATCAATAGGTACCGCTTCAGCGGGAAGGTAACAGCACTCCATGCAGTAATACCGACCACATTACATTCGTCAACCTCACCAAAGCCTTCGCCACTGTGAGCAGAAAAGGTCTGTGGCAGATCCTGGAACATCTAGGATGTCTCCCCAAATTCCTCAAAATGATTATCCTGTTACATGAGGGCCAGCGCGGTCAAGTCAGATACGGCGATGCTCTCTCGGAGCCCTTTCTCATAACTAATGGAGTGAAACAAGGTTGTGTTCTTGCACCAACCCTATTTACAATCTTCTTCAGCATGATGCTCCAAAGGGCTACGGCAGAGCTCGAAGAAGAAGGCGGCATATATATATAAGCTATCGTACTGCTGGTAGCTTGTTCAACTTAAGCCGTCTGAGGGCTCACACTAAGACTCTAAACTATCTAGTCCGTGAGCTGCTTTTTGCTGACGATGCTGCCCTTGTCGCCCATTCAGAAGCAGCCCTGCAGCGCCTCACATCCTGCTTTGCAGCAGCTGCAGAACTGTTTAGGCTGGAAGTCAGCCTGAAGAAAACGGAAGTTCTCTACCAGCCCGCACCACAGGAAGAACACCATCATCCCCATGTCAGCATAGGCGAATCTGTGCTTCAACAGTTCACCTACCTGGAAAGCATAATCTCTTCAGATGCCAAGATTGATAAAGAGATCGATCACAGATTAGCAAAGGCATAGAGTGCATTTGGAAGGCTTCACAAAAGAGTCTGGAGCAACAAACACCTGACGCAAAGCACCAAAATCAGTGTGTACAGAGCTATCATACTGTCTATTTTTCTATATGGGTCTGTAACATGGGTCACCTATCGCCAACACCTATGGCTCCTCGAACGCTTTCATCAGTGCTGTCATCGCTCAATCCTAAATATACACTGGACTGACTATGTGACTAATGTTGCTGTCCTTCAGCAAGCAGGGATCACCAGCATTGAGGCCATGCTATTGAGAACACAGCTGCGCTGGGCAGGGCACATCTCTAGGATGGAGGACCACCGCCTCCCAAAGATACTATGGTGAATTCGCCACGGGTCAGCACAAGAGAGGTGCCCCCAAAAAGAGACATAAGGACTCCCTGAAACAACATCTCAGACTTGGCCAGATTGATCACCAACAATGGTCCACCCTGGCCTCACATGGGGAAGCATGGAGACGCACTATTTATTTATTTATTTATTTATTGTTCACTTTTGTATTCCGCTCCTCCCAGCAGGCTCGGGGCGGATCACAGCATAAAATACGTGGGCCGCATGATGCTACATGTCAACATGCGGCCCTACAATCAATAAAAACATATGACATAAAACCACATTTAAAAACAGATACATTGTCAGGCACAGATTAAGAGGACATATATTAGGTTTTAGACCAGTATGCCTAATTAAAGGCCAGCCCGAAGAGGGCCGTCTTGCACGCCCCGAACGGGCCCAACTCCGAGATGGCTCGGGTACTGTCCGAAGGGCGTTCCAAAGTACTGGTGCTGCCACGGAGAAAGACCTTTGTCGAGTCGTTGACAGGTGGCAGGAGCGGACTGATGGAACTACCAGTAAATTCTGCTCATCCGAGCGCAGTGATCTCGGGAACGTGCGGGGTAAGGCGGTCCTTCAGGCACGCAGGCCCTAGGGCCGTGCAAGGCCTTAAAGGTCAGAACCAACACCTTGAAGGCAACCCGGTACTCAACAGGGAGCCAGTGCAGTTGCCGGAGGGTGGGTGTAATATGCTCTCTCGCCTCGGCACTCCTGCTAGCAAGCGAGCCGCGGCATTCTGCACTAGCTTGAGTTTCCGGATTGTCGACAAGGGAAGGCCAACGTAGGGGCATTACAGTAGTCTAGTCTCGAGATGACCGTCGCTTGGATTACCGTGGCCAGGTCATCCCTGGACAGGTAGGGTGCCAGTCGCCCTAGCCTGGCGGAGGTGATAGAATGACGTCCTGCTGACCACAGAGACCTGAGCCTCCATGGTCAGCGAGGAGTCCAGCACAACTCCCAAGCTCTTAACTGATGGCGACGGATTAAGCGCCGCCGTCCAGGCTAGGCAACCGGCACCCACCCAGCCCAGGCCGACCGGGCCACAGGATCTCCGTCTTCGATGGGTTCACCTTCAGCCGGCTGGCACGCAGCCAACCAGCCACGGCTTCAAGGCATAGATGGAAACAATCAGGGAGCAGAAGCTGGGTGTCATCAGCGTACTGATGGCACTCCAGACCAAAGTCGCGGGCCAGCTGGGCCAGGGGGCGCATATAGACATTGAATAATAAGGGGGAGATGATGGCCCCCTGGGGGACCCCACAGTCAAGTGGGAGTCTCCCGGAGACCTCCCCGCCCCCCTCCACTCGTTGTCCCCGGTCCCGGAGGAAGGAGGCCACCCATTTAAGAGCAATCCCCCCAACCCCGGAAGCGGCTAAACGGTGGGTCAATAGTGCGTGATCTACAGTGTCAAACGCTGCTGTCAGATCTAACAAGACAAGCAGTGCTGATCCACCCTGGTCTAGCTGGCGGCGAAGTTGGTCTGTAATGGCGACACGCACGGTCTCCGTCCCATGCCCAATACGGAAGCCGGACTGGAAGGGATCAAGTCCAGCTGTGTCGTCTAGGAACCGCTGCAGCTGCTCGCTGCTGCCCTCTCAATTACTTTGCCTAGAAAAGGCAAGTTGGAAACAGGCCGGTAATTGGAGGGGGACCGAAGGATCTAGATTCGGCTTCTTCAGCAGCGGTTTTACCATAGCCTCTTTTAACCCCCTGGGAAGACTCCTTGCTCAAGGGAGCTATTTAAGATCGTGCCCAGGGCCTCGTAGCCCTCCCGGCAAGATCTAACAAGCCAGGAGGGGCGGGTCGAGGAGCAAGTAGTTGGTCTAGCTGCAGCTAGTAGCCTATCGACAGCTGCTGCGTCCAGCAATTTGAAACGGGTGAAGCGGGCCCATCGAGTGGCGGCGGAGTCTCGAGTTCACTAACTGTATCAAGAGTGGCAGGAATGTCCCGCCAAGGGTCGAAATCTTGTCAGTGAAAAAGTTCTGGAAAACCTCAGCCGAAGGAGCCAAACCCCTATCTTTTGGGACAGTTGGGATTGTTGTCAGAGACCGAATCACCTTAAATAATTGGGCTGGGCGTGAACTAGCTGACTCTATCAAGGAAGAATAGTAAACCTTTTTTGCTTCCTTGATAGCTTAAACCTCCTTAAATTGTTTATGAGCTGATTTCGACGCCGTCACGGAGGCTCCGCCACTTGTCCTCTAGTTGTCTCCTTCTCCGTTTCATCGCCCGCAGCTCCTCTGTATACCATGGCGAGCGATTTCTACGGGGAAGGAGAGAACGCCTGGGGGCGATCTAGTCTAGGGCCGTGGAGAGACTGGAGTTCCAGTACTCCACCAGTCCGTCGACCGAGTCGCTGGGGGGTTCCCAATCCCTTAGAGCATTCAGGAACCTAGTGGGTTCCATAAGTCTCCTTGGGCGAACCAAAATAGTGAACTATGCACAATTGTGAATTATGCACAATGCTGCGGCCTCTTTCAAGAAGACACACCGAATGGTCTCGAAGAGAAATGACAACGCAGAAAGAACCGCAACTTGGAAACAACATCACCCAAGGAGACTTTCTGCTGTGCTTTCTGCAAGCGAACTTGCCTATCTCAGATTGGCCTTTTTAGTCAACAATGTGTTTATAAAAAGCGTGGGATGAGTCCTTCCTAAGAATCTTTGTTCGCGAAGTAATGTCGAGAGAGAGAGAGAGAGACATTGTCAATCTTTTCCAGCTATATCAATTTGCCATATAATAAAGGGCTGGAACTGGGACTGAACTAAGCAATGGCATTAATAGATTAATTTATTCGCCACAGATTGAAAACTGTCAATTGTAATCAGATTTTAATTGAACTATCTCCTATGAATGGTAATGAATGGCACTGAATGGTTTAAATGATTTATGTGTATTTTACTGTTATTTAGAAAGCAGGCAATTTTCATTAAAGGTTTTCAGATATTACCTGCACCACAGGACAAAAATTGATGTTTATTTTAACTACTTTGTATTGAGAGTTGTATTGAAATCCTATGCAACTCTATTCAAGCATAAACCGTAATAACTTCAGTGGGATTAACTATTAGATCGATTGCAACCTGAATCAGTCACAAACCAATGTTTGAGTGGTTGTCTTAGAAATACAGCAGAGTTCATCTGGAATCAAAACGATGCCAAATACGTCTCTTTATTTGAGCAAAGGATATTTGGTCTTGTTGTAATTCAGCCCTCGAAGTTGCCTGATAGCAGAGCTGTAGTAGATGCTGCGTTATCACCAGCTGGGAGTAGCATGCAATTGGGAGGGGCTGATGATAGAAGCAGAAACAGGAATGCCAGCAATTCCAGCATTGATGAGTTAGAGCAGAGGAAAAGAATTCGGCAGATACTTACATCTCCCACGGATTCAGAGTCCTTCGAGGGTTTTCATGGAGATGTGGAACTTGAGTCAGAAGAGAGTGATACCGAGCTAGATTGGACTTTGGTAAAAGAAGTTCAGGATGTATGTAATGCTGACTCCAATAGTGACACGTTTATGGGGTTTGACAGTGACAAAGACTGGCCTTCTGAAACTTCTGGGAATGACTGGGAAACACTAAGTTTTGAGAAATGCTGGGAGACCTGGAGAGACTCTCAAAGAGTGTCAGCTGCAGAGAGGAATGCAGCTGCTTCGCCTGAGCTGGAAGGGTGTTACCCCCTTTTACATCTGGGCTTGGCTCTAATTGGCGTCTGACTTACAACAGGTCTAGCTTCCTATTTTGGATTGTGCTGAATCGCATGCAACTAGGAAGTCTCTCAGCATAATAATAATTATTATTATCTTATGATTTCCCCACTCCACAGCTAATATTCAGTAGCAGGACATTGTGGGAGTTTCACTCCAGGATTGTGGCCAAACATAAAATGATATACATATTATCTAGAAATTTTTATACCCTATTCAGGTACTAGCCATGGCTGGCAGCCAGTGCGGAGAGGAGGCTGAGGCCTGGGGAAAGGGAGGAGGAAGAGGCCACCCTCTTACCATTGCGGTGTGCCTTTGCTCCCAGGATTAGCATTCCAGTAGCCAGTGGGGAGGGGGGGGAGTATAAGATAGGGAGGAGGAAGAGGCATGGGGAAGCGGAGGAGGAGGACACCACCCTCCCTGACATAGCAGGGAAAGAGAAGAGGCTCCATGCGGCAAGCCTCCATCTCCACTCCCATGGTGCCCACTCTCTTGTGTGTGTCTGTGTGTGGCCGTGCACGCGCGTCTGGCTCCCAATGCTTTAATGGCTGGCTGTTTCCCCGCGCGGGGATTTCTATGCTGTTTTATTTTAAAATATTAGATGGAAACATCTAATGATGTACAATAAAATCTCATTCAAAAATAGTTTCTTTTATATTTGACCTCTTTAATACATTGTGACTTTGAAAGAAAAAAAATTATCTAAGTCCTTTGTATCTGGCATGTGATACTCATCCCTACCAGTTTGGGTGTGATCCTGGACTTATCGCTGAGCCTGGAGCCCCAGGTTTCGGCGGTGACCAGGGGAGCATTTGCACAGTTAAAACTTGTGCGCCAGCTGCGCCCGTACCTTGGGAAGTCTGACTTGGCCACAGTGGTCCACATTCTGGTTACATCCCGTGTAGATTACTGCAACACTCTCTACGTGGGGTTGCCTTTGAAGACTGTTCGGAAGCTGCAACTAGTCAAACAGACAGCTGCCAGGTTGATAACAGGAGCGGCATTCAGAGAGCGTACAACTCCCCTGTTGTGCCAGCTCCACTGGCTGCCAGTTTGCTACCTGGCACAATTCAAAGTGCTGGCCTTTAAAGTGCTTAGCCTTTAAAGCCCTAAACGGTTCGGGTCCAACTTACCTGTCCGAACGCATCTCTCCCTATGAACCATTGAGATGTTTAAGATCATCTGGGGAGGCCCTGCTCTCGGTCCAGCCTTCTTTGCAGGTGCGATTGGCGGGGACGAGAGACAGGGTCTTTTCAGTGGTGGCTCCTCGGCTTTGGAACGCCCTCCCTAGAGACATCAGATCAGCCCCCTCCCTCCTGACATTTTGCAAGAAAGTCAAGACCTGGCTATTTGAGCAGGCATTTGCTGATGAAATATAACAGTTTAATTAGATCTATGGAATGACGACGATGTGACGGAAATTGAATTTCAACATGACGCTGAGACTGCAATTGTATGTTTTTAATTGTTAATTTGTTGTTATATGGTTATTATTATTATTTTTGGTTTGTTTGCTTGTGTTGTATTGAAGGCAGAGACTGCCTTGTGTAAACCGTCCTGAGTTGCCTTCGGGCTGAGAGGGGTGGTATAGAAACGTGACAAATAAATAAATAAATAAATAAAATAAAACTGTGCTGGGATTTTAATGTGAATATATTTTGTTTAAGGTCCTTGTGGTCCAAGCTGTCAGACCAGATCGGCTACAGAGTGCAATGGCCCTGTTTGCATGTAAAGCTCTGGGTGAGTTGGCACTTTAAAGAATATCATGCAGTAAGCAGTATTTTAATACCAAGTCAGGTGTCTATAAACATGAATGTTATATACTGCATATGGTTTCTGTTTCTGTGATGCTGGGTTGGGGAGGCTTTTCAGGGGTTCCCTCCCACTCTTTCAGCTGCCACTCCTCCTGATCCTCTTTTTTTTTAAAAAGCAAAACACCAAACACCCAAACAAACTGTGATTCTAGACCACCATTGATTGTAAGATTCCCCCACCCCCTTTTTGAACCTTGATTTAGGGGAGGGGGGGTGAACTTTAGAATTGGGTTGCTGTGAGTTTTCTTGACTGTATGGCCATGTTCCGGAAGCATTCTCTCCTGCAATTTCTCCCACTTTTATGGCAGGCATAGGTCTGTTGGAAACTAGGCAAGTGAAATTTATATAACTGTGGGATGTCCAGGTAGGAGAAAGAACTCTTGTCTGCTTGGGTATGAATGTTGCAATTGGCCACCAAGTATGAATGTTGCAATTGGCCACCTTGATTAGTATTTAATGGCCTTGCAACTTCAAAGTCTGGCTGGTTGCTGCCTGGGAGAATCCTTTGTTGGGAGGTGTTACCTGGCCCTAATCAAGTCTTGTCTGGAATCCCCCTGCTTTTTGAGTGTTGCCTTTTATTTACTGCCCTGATTTTAGAGTTTTTTAAATAGTGGTAGCCAGATTTTGTTCATTTTCATGGTCTCTTCCTTTCTGTTGAAATTTTCCACATGCTTGTGGATTTCAATGGCTTCTCTGTGTAGCCTGATATAAGTGGTTGTGAGAGTGGTCCAGCATTTCTGTGTTCTCAAATAATACGTTGTGTTCAGGTTGGTTCATCAGGTGCTCGCTATGCCTGATTAAATTAGTCTGCAGAGCCTTGATTAGTCTGCATGTTCCTTGATTCGTGTTGGGGTGTGTGTTTGGTAGTCCCTATGTAGACTTGTCCACAGCTGCATGGTATACAGTAGACTCCTGAAGAGGTGAGAGGGTCCCTCTTGCCCTTTGCTAAACATAGCATTTGTTGGATTTTCTTAGTGGGTCTGTAGTTAGTTTGTAGATTGTGTTTCTACATCTGCTTCCCTATGCAGTCAGTCGTTCCCTTGATGTGTGGGAAGAACACTTTTCCTCTGGGTGGATCTTTGTCTTTACTCTCGTGGATTGTTCTTGGTCTTGCAGCTCTTCTGATGTATGTGGTGGTGTAGCGCAGTGATTTTCAACCGTGTGATTTTTTGAGCCGTGGCACATTTTTAAAATTTACAAAATCCTGGGGCACACCACCAACCAAGATGACACATAATGACACTCGTAACTGTCATTTTACTGTCACCCTCCCCCCTCGTGACACCGCTGCTTCCGCCAAAACCCCCTCCCACTTCCCCTGGAAGGCCCACGCGCAGGAGGCCCATCACCGGTCTGTGGGGGAGGGCTGCGCTGTGTGGCCGAAGTGCACACGGGCTCGGCTGAGCAGGAGAAATAGGAATTGAGCACACGGGGTGGCTCCGAGCCTCGGAACAAACTGCGGCGGAGGCTCGCAGCCGTCACCACCCCCAGCTCTCCTTCCCAAAGGGGTTCAGCCCCTCCCCAGGAGTGCCTCCCCCCCCCCCCGCGTCCCTTCGGCTTCCCTAATGTTGCCTTAGGGCCAGATCGGGAAGGAACCAAGCTGGGCTGTAGAGCTGCGCATCTCGGCCTCTGCTCTGCTCTGCTCTGAGCGAACCCAGAGCCCAGCCAGAAGAGGCCAGGAGATGAGGGATTGCTCCCCTTCCCCGGCTTGAAGGGGCTAGCCTTCAGCCAGCGGAAATGAGGCTTTCCTGGCCGAAGCAGCAATGCCAGCCAGCCTGGCTGCAGTCAGGGAGAGCCCTCAGCATCCAGGACTTTCCTCCCTCCCTCTTCTCTCTCTCCTTCCCTTCCTTCCTTCCCTCCCTCTGTGCGCCAAGGGCAGGAGGAGCTACAGCTCCCCCAGGTAGCGCAGGGAGGGAGGGAAGGAAGGAAGAGAAGAGAGAGAGGAGGGAGGGAGAAAAGTTCTGGGCGCCGAGGGCTCTCCCTGACTGCAGCCAGGCTGGCTGGCATTGCTGCTTCGGCCAGGAAAGCCTCATTTCCGCTGCCTGAAGTTTCCTGCTAGGCTCTCTCTCTCTCTCTCTGTACACTGTAATTTCCCACAGCACACCTGATGATCTCTCAAGGCACATTAGTGTGCCGCCGCACACTGGTTGGGAAACACTGGTGTGAGGCCTGTAGAGCTGATTTTAGGTGGTTCAGTTCAGCTTGGAGGAGGTGGGGTTCGCAGTTTCCAAGTTGGAAACTTGTCTAGTTTCCAACAGACCTCTCAACCTCTGAGGATGCCTGCCATAGATGTGAGTGAAACATCAGGAGAGAATGCTTCTGGTACATGCCCATACAGCCCGGAAAGCTCACAGCAACCCAGTGATTCCAGCCATGAAAGTTTTCGAGAACACATTTTAGAATTGATGAAATATGTTATATTTAAAATGGATCAGGCTAAGAAACTTCAGAGAGTGTTGTATGGTTAATATATCTAGCCAAAAGGCTATAATAGATGACTAGATAGTTTAAATACATTCTTAACTTTCCCACAACATTACTGTATACATCTATCCATTTCTAGGGATTAAAGAGTTGTCCCCGCTACCACTAAATCTGAAACGTCTCTACAAAGAAACACTTGAAATTGAGCCCATATTGATCATTATTTCTCCTGGGGCTGATCCTTCCCAGGAATTACAAGAACTTGCAAGTGTTGAAAGGAGTGGAGATTGCTACCACCAGGTGAGTTTCAAGTCCAAAAAAGGCCTCGTATACATACAGTACTTTGGGTGATTAGGGCTCATTGGCTGATTTTGTCTTTATTTACTATTTTTGAACTTAAATGCAATTGCTTACACTCACATTTCTTTCATCATTTTGACATAATCATATTTAATCCCTTATTTATTTTCACGTTTAATTTTACTGCGTGTTTTGATGTGATCAGCTATTGTGTTAGAATTCACATCATTTGATTTAGGGCTCGCTTTTTGATACATGTTTGGGCAACCATCTTCGACTTCCCAAGTATTTACTTTAAGGCAGGGGTGGGCAATTATTTTTTCCAAGGGGCCACACGAGAGCCAAAAAATATTATGGAGGGCTGCACCTAAAGGCCGAACTACATTCTAATCAACATAATTTATTTATGTATTTATTTCCTTTTCATGGTCACTGTGAATCGTACTTGTGGTATTTAAGTGCCAGCGCAAGCAGTATCGGAACCTTCTGAAATACAAATGGCAATCATTAATAAGGCCCGCCCACCTCCCTTATAAATAGCCCGACACAGGCTGACCCCTCAGTTCTCTTTTTCCGCCGAGCAAGAGAGGAACCTTCAGATCAGCTCGGAAGAAGTGAACTTCTATAGCTTATTTATTAAATTAGGATTTAAACTAAAAATGTCTTCAACAAATTCCTTTAAGAAATGCAAGAAATGCCCAAACATTTATCCTGATAATGACGGGCATGATATTTGTCTGATGTGCTTGGGTGAAGGGCACATAACTCAGACATGTAAGATCTGCAGGGCTTTTACGCCCCAAACTAGAAAAAATAGAGAAAATAGACTTAAAGCTGCATTATACGAAGATATTTATCGTTCACAAACTCCTATACCACAAAAGGAGGTAGAAAAAGTGACAATTTTAACTAAAAAGAAGAAAAAGGGCAAAAAGGTAAGCCCTATGGACTTAATAATAGATGGCTTGGTACAAGGGCAGTTGCGTCCGTTGCAACCGTTGGAGGCAAACCAGTCGCGTGCCCCAACTGTCATCTCAGCAATAGCTGAGACGCCTGCCCTCCCAATGGAAGGCAGGGCAGAGCGAGAGCCTTCATTGCCGGTAAGGCAAGAGCAAGCATCAACCCCGATACGGGCAAGAGAGGAGGAGGCAGTGCAAAGAGGCGCAGCCGAAACCGAAGCGCCTACAGCTCTACAGCAAGGAGCACAGACTCCAACAATGGGGGCGGAGCAGGATGCTCAGACGCCCGGGCCTCCCCCTCCTTCGGGCCCTTTTACCTTAGAGGCCCGATCCCCAGTGAGGGAGAACTCCAGGAGGAGTGAAGACCGCTCCCATTCAAGGGAACGATCCCACTTGGAGAAACAATCCTCGGGATCGAGGAAGAGCCCCCCGCATGCGCGCTCCACGATGCCGCAGCAGCGTGGATCGGGAGGGAGCCTCCGTACGGGGACGCGCTCCCCGAGATCGGAGCGCAGCCGCGAGTAGAGCGCCACCGCCAGGGAACGCGCTCCCCAACCCTTAGGAACAACAGGCAACGCTGGGATGTCCGCTCTCCGGTACGGAGAGAAGCCCCGTACCGTGAGGATAGGCGGACTCCAAGGAGGGAAGCCCCTTACCGTGGGTCACGATCCCCGGAGGCAGAGAGAAGGCAAAGGGTCAGAGCACGTCCTCCATCGAGAGACTCAAACCGTGATCAAGGGGGGAAAAGGGAAAGGTCTCCAAGCCTGGACTCATCATCCTCATCTTCCTCTCCTTCTTCAAGAGCAGCATCAAAGAGGAGAGGAAGACAAGGAAGGAGCAGGAGCATGCACTCAGTGCCAGCTTGGAGAGAATACGATCATCCCCCTCCTTATCCACCCTATGACTACAGAGGTCATGATCACAGAAGATATGATAACTGCTGGCTTCCTAGAGAGCCATACTACAATGACTTCTATGATCAGCACAACACAGGAAGGGATCATTATTATCCTAACTACCCTCCTTGTTCTCACCCTTATGAGAGGAGGCATTTTAACTGTCAACATGCATCACATCAGCATGAACAGGATTGCCATCAGCCTACACAAATTGCACAACAGGTCACACAACATGACCAGACGCATGAACAGCCACTGCATTTAGAACCGCATCAAAGACGCTTAGTAATTGGAGAGCAAAGAGATAAAGATCAACCTTATCAAACGACTGATGTTCAAGTATCAACAAAGGAAACATCTCAGACAGCATTATTAAACCATCCTGATGCTATTCAGAGAGCTACTGCAGCACCTACTCAAATAGGTGAATTTAATGAAGATAAGAAAATTGACTCTGGTACTTCTGATGATGACAATGAAGGAGATGACGATTTGCAATCGCAATCTGAACTCTCCAAATTTTTGACTATTATGAACAGAATAATTAAAGTCTTAAACTTGCCATCACCTAAAGTGCAGGGCTCAGTGGAAGACCCTATGTGGACTTCAGAAGAACAAGATGTTCCCATTTCACAAGCATTACCACCATTACCTTACATACTGAAGCTTGCATTGGGATCTGATGTTTCTCCTGCATCAACCCCTGCAGTCTCAAAAAGAATTGACACCATGTATAAAATAGATTTGTCTAGAGCAGAGTGGGCAGCACGTCCAACAATCCCAAATACGGTGGTGTCTGAAATTGTTAAATCAAAACGTCCTAAAGGGTCTCCTACTGCACCTTTACAAAAAGATGAAAGGATATCAGATGCAATAGGGAAAAAGATACATTTATCATCAGGTCTGCTTACACGTATTGCCCATTACATAACCTATATGAGTGGGTACCAAACATTCTTGAGGACAAGAATGCTACCTTATTTAGAGTTGATACCAATAAGGGATCGAGGTGTTCCAAAGACATTACAGAGAGAAGCATTGATTTTGTCAAAGCTTCAGAAAAACGTGGGAAAACACATTTCTGACACGGCAGGAAGGCTATTTGCATCTGCAACAACGCTAAGGCGTTATGCTTGGCTTAAGTCCTCCACTCTATCAGAGGAAGGTAGAGCCTTGGCTGAAGACTTACCCATGAGTGATCAGGGTCTCTTCCATCCGGATACGGATGAGAAAATTAAACAAAAGCATGAAGTGAGGCAGGCAGCACATAAACTAGGCCATCCTCCAACACAAACTTATTTTCAGCAAAGGCCTAGATGGCAGAATAACACTCCCTATTACAGAAGACCATTTATTAGGAAGACAAGGGGTTGGGGAAACAATAGGTTCCAGGGTAATAGGAATCAGAATTATTTCCAAAACCCCAAATTTAACCCCTATCAAGGAAAACAAAAGAATCAGGGACAACCCAAACGGCGTCTTTGATGTTCGCCCAACTGAAGTTAAACTTTTTAGTATGGCAGTTGATATTGACAATCCAGTTGTTTCTGTAAGTACCACAAGTATACAGCAGGAGGTAGTTATGACAGACTTAATTTGTTACAAGGACAGACTTGTTCCTTATTTAGAAGAGGGGAAATCAATCACCTCTGACAAGTGGGTGTTGAAAATAATAGAGCGAGGTTATTTCTTAGAATTTTTAGAACAACCACCTTTGGGTAACGTGAGATCTACTAATGCATCCTCTGCTCTATTAGAGGAGGTTGAAGCATTGCTTCATAAAGGCGCTATTTCACCCTTGAGTCAATCTGATTTTAAAAGCTGTTTCTTCTCACGATATTTCTTGGTTAAAAAGAATGGTGGTGTAAGACCTATTCTAGATTTAAGAGATGTTAATAAATTCATAGATTGCAATAGATTTAGAATGGTTACTTTAAGTTCAATACTGCCATTACTGAATAAAGGGCTGTGGTTTGCCACCATTGACTTGCGTGATGCGTATTTTCACATTTCAATAGCAGAACAACATCGAAGATACCTTTCTTTTATTGTAGGAGAGAAGGGATTCTGTTTTAATGTCTTGCCTTTTGGCCTTACTACGGCACCTAGGGTGTTCACAAAATGTATGGCGGTAGTTATTGCATACTTACGTATAAAGAAAATAACCGTTTATCCATATCTGGATGATTGGTTACTGGTTTCAGAATCTAAGCTTAGATTAGAATTAAACATTGATTTTACACTTTCTCTCTGCAGTCTCTGGGATTGGTGGTAAACGCAGAAAAGTCCAATTTAGTTCCAACTCACAGGATCCAGTTTATTGGAGCAGTAATAGACTCTATGCAAGAGAAAGTTTTCCTCCCAGAAGAGAGGTATGCGGCTCTTCGGAATCAAATCAAGGACATTATAATGAACAACATGGTGCTCCCAACACAAATCCAAATTTTGTTAGGCCATATGGCTTCTACTACAGCAGTAACACCACACGCAAGGCTGCGTCTGAGGCCTCTACAGTCTTGGCTCCACTCAGTGTTCAACCCACAGCGGGACAGCCCATTTACCACTATGATCCTGCCTTATGCTGTCATCAATACGCTGCAGTGGTGGATGGAGCCTCATCATGTAGTTTGTGGCCTCCCCTTTCAGCATCCAAGTCCAACCCGTTCTGTTACAACAGATGCATCTATGAAGGGTTGGGGTGCTCATTCGGAAGTCCTAACGGCCCAGGGCCACTGGACTATGGAAGAGCAAACCTTGCAAATAAACTGTCTAGAACTGCTAGCAGTAAAAAAGGCCCTAGCAGCGTTCGAGTTGGTCCTAAGAGGGCATGTAGTACAGTTACTGACGGACAATACGACAGTAATGTATTATGTGAACAAGCAAGAGGGCACTCATTCGCAGACTCTTCTACGTATAACACTGCAGTTGTGGGAATGGTGTATAAGAAAGGGCATTTACATCATAGCCATACATCTACCAGGAGAAGAAAACGTAGAAGCAGATGCATTGAGCAGGTCTCCCCTGACGCTTCACGAATGGTCACTGCATCAAGGGGAAGTGTATCGAATATTCAGGGCTTGGGGAAACCCACGAGTCGACCTCTTCGCCTCCCCACAGAATGCGAAGTGCAGATTGTTCTGTGCACGCATGAGACCCAATCAGCATGCAGGTTGTTTAGGGGACGCATTTCTCCTAACATGGAACGAGGGTCTGTACTACGTATTCCCTCCGTTTCTGTTGCTATTGAGGGTAGTGGCGAAACTACAAAAAGACAGGTCGGATGCAGTTGTAATCACGCCATGGTGGCCGAGACAACCATGGTTCTCGATTCTGCTGAAACTGAGCAAAGGTGTCTTTACCCGTCTTCGGGACAGGCTGGACTTGCTGACATCTCAGAACGGTCAAGTGTTATATCCAGAGGCATCCAAACTGAGATTGACAGCGTAGAGGCTTTACCCTCTCGAATAGATCAAGGACCTCAATTATCTTCGCAGGTTATGAAATTTATAAATGCGGCTCATAGAGAGTCTACGAAAAAATCTTATACTTATAAGTGGACAAGGTTCACCAAATTTGTACAACCTAAAGGTTTGGACCCTTTACTAGCACCTAATGCTATAGTACTTGATTTTTTGGCTTTTTTGGCAGATTCAGGACTATCTTTACCATCTCTAAAATGTTATGTTGCGGCCATTTGTGGTACAGGAGAAAATCTAATTTACCACCTTGTTTTTCAGACCCAATGATTAAATTGTTTTTAAGAGGAGTCTGTAATTCAACCCCACAAGTATCTCCGGTAGTACCGGCATGGGATTTACAGTTGGTTCTCACAGCTCTAACTAAGAGTCCATTCGAGCCGATGGCCACAATAGATATGTCATTTCTTTCTTGGAAGACAGCTTTATTAATAGCTTTGGCTTCGGCTAGGAGAGCAAGTGAGCTATGTGCTCTACGTTCGGATGTCCCTTATGTTAGGTTTCATAAGGATAAAGTAGTGTTGAGGATTGATGTGGCTTTTCTCCTAAAAATAGCTACAAAATTTCATGGATCACAGGAAATTATTTTACCGGCATTCTTTCAAAGTCCTACTACTTCATTGGAGAGAATGCTACATTGCCCGGACGTTAGAAGAGCTGTCACTTTTTATTTGAACAGGACTTCAAATATTAGGAAGACAACTAGATTGTTTGTTAAGTATAGGGAAGATGCAAAGGGACTAGCTTTGTCTTCCCAAAGGATGTCTTCGTGGATTGTCTTGGCAATACGCCAGGCCTATAAGATGGCGGGTAAGTTGCCTCCCTTACAGGTTAAAGGACACTCCACGAGGGCCGTTTCGACGTTGGCTGCTTTCATGAGAGGAGTTTCGCTGGAAGCGGTATGTCGTGCGGCTACATGGTCTACTCCGCATACCTTCGTGACTCACTATAAGATGGATGTGACGTCAAGGAGGGAGTCGGAGTTCGGAAGAGCTGTCCCGTTTTCTGCGGTGGCATGACGCCCACCAGCCAAGGTTAGTGGCTCGTTAATCTACCACAAGTACGATTCACAGTGACCATGAAAAGGAATTATTGGTTGCTTCCCTGTAACCGTAGTTCCTTGAATGGTCACCTGTGAAATCGTACAAACCCTCCCTATCCTCCCCTCAGGTCATGCACCTTCTTCTGTCTGTATGTTATGGTGGAAGAGAACTGAGGGGTCAGCCTGTGTCGGGCTATTTATAAGGGAGGTGGGCGGGCCTTATTAATGATTGACATTTGTATTTCAGAAGGTTCTGATATTGCTTGCGCTGGCGCTTAAATACCACAAGTACGATTTCACAGGTGACCATTCAAGGAACTACGGTTACAGGTAACCAACCAATAATTATTTACTTACTATATATTACACATCATTAATATTAACATATTAATATATCAAGAAATATTCATATATTATTAGTATTAATATCATAATTATATTATAGTATATATATAGACATTATAATATATTGAAATTATAATATAATATAACATTATATTATATTATTTAATATATTACTATATTATTATTATAATAAAATTATTATAAAATAATAATAAAAACCACTTAAATTAAATAAAATTAAATTCAAGAAGATTAGGTGCGAACCAATATAGAGGCTGACATCCTCAAGAGAGGAAGGATCCCAAGATGGAATGGCCCAATGGCTTCAGCCCAGAGGATGGCAAAGTGGACCGAGCCGCCGCTGCAGCAGAGGAGAGCAGAGCAGCAGGCGATTGGAGGCTTTCACCCCCAGTTGTTCCCCAGCTGATCGCCCTGCGGGGCCAAGAGGAAGGGGTGGCGCTGCCGCCATCCCATCGCGGGCTCTGTGGGGCCTGTGTCGGCAGACAGGCTGGAGGAGCGGCAGCTTTGGAGTGCCTGCATCCCTAGAGGCGATCCAGGCCTGCAGGGGGAGCAGTCGGCAATCTGAGGCGGCTGAATGCTCTGGCAACCCAGAAGACGATCAAGTCTTCCGGGTCGCCACGGCGATCGGCCCCCGCAGGACGCCGGGTGCTCTCCCTGCGGGCCTGGATCGCATCCAGGGATGGCGGGCACTCTGGGCCCGCCGCTACTCCGGGATGGCAGGCCCCACAGAGCCCACGATGGGATGGCGGCAGCGGCACCCCTTCCTCTTGGCCTGGCCCCCGACATCCTTCTCCCGGGCTGGACAGAATCGGCTGCCAGGCCGGATACAGCCCATGGGCCGTAGGTTGCCCACCCCTGCTTTAAGGTCATTCAGATCAGACTTGTTACTACTGGTACAGTTCTGCATTTAGTTATAATGGCTTCATCTACATGAGTCCTAAAATATATTTTCCACAATAACCTATTATATTTGACTGTCTTTTTAAGGTTGCTATGGGCCAGGGCCAAGCCGATCTAGCTATTCAGACGGTGAAAGACTGTGCCAAGACCGGAGAATGGCTTTGTTTGAAGAATTTGCACCTTGTTGTGTCGTGGCTTCCTATATTGGAAAAAGTAAGAAATCATACATTCAAAAGGCTTCAAGCTTTGTTTCATGGCAGAAGGGGATTGCTAGGAAATTCAAATGATCTAGTACAGGGCTGTCCAACTGCCGGCCCTGCAGGTGTTTTGGACTTCAACTCCCAGAAATCCTAGCCAGTTTACCAGCTGTTAGGATTTCTGGGAGTTGAAGGCCAAAACACCTGCAGGGCTGGCAGTTGGACAGCCCTGATCTAGTATATATAGACTCAGGTATAAACCTAAAAATCTCATACACAAAAAAATCAAAAACTGGATTGATTTTTCTACAGGTCAAAACTAAGTACCATACAGGCAGTCCCAAGTTATGAACAGGATAGGTTGTTCTGAAGTTGAATTTGTATATAAATCAGAACAGGTACATTTTAAGTGTAGCTCCAACCATATATATTTGTGCCCCTGTTCAGAAGACGTCACCTCACCAGCGAAAATTGAATTTTGAAAAAAAAATGGCTTGTTTTTGGTGATAATGCTTCAGCTGAGACAGCTTTTCAGGAATTTCCCTTCCTAGGGCTAGATTTCTCTCACTTCCTGTTGCCCCCTTTCCTGGTTTCGTTCTTAACTTTGAATCATATTTAAGTCGGGGATTGTACCTTCATTCTTACTGTAAATGTTGTAAAAGGAAAGTCCCTTCGCTGACTAGAGCAACAAAAGATGATAATTCAACTCATCCATGGTGTTGAATGTTCAGACATAATGGAAAACTATTTTTTTCTCCTGATGTAAACTAACTTGCATGTCTCCATGCACCCTCTTCCCCTCCATAGCACATCAGAAAAGGAGCCTAGCAGTGCTTGTTTTCCATTTTTACTAACCACAGCCACACAGCCCAAAGCCACACAATACTCCAATTATTCCAGCCATGGAAGCCTTCAACAATACTCAGAACACTATAATTTGTCAACTGTGGTTATTGAAGAAGAGGTAGACTAAAGCATGAATTTCATATCTCAGTTTTTCCCTCAAAGTAGGCACAACATGGATACCAATATGCCAAGAGTAGCCAACAGTTATTCTGAAATAGTTTTGGAACAAATAATATTTGTAAAAAATATCAAATGTTGTTCATGGTTTTCAGATAGAGGTTCTGCACTAAAATCACAGTATATCTTTATTATGTTTTTTTTTCCTCTGAGGAATATTGTATAAAATTTCCATTTTTATTGCCTGTAGGAGCTTAACAATCTGCAACCTCAACCTGGGTTCCGACTTTGGATGACTGCTGAAGTCCATCCCAAATTTTCTCCCATTTTGCTTCAGTCAAGTCTCAAGATTACTTATGAGGTAAGATATTTAAAAAAATATGATTATATGGGAGCCAGAGTTGTGTAGGAATATCAGCGTTGGTTGGTGGACTACTACAAATTCTGGCTTAGCCATGGAAACCCACTGGGTGACTTTGGGCAAGCCGTACTCTCTCAGCCCCAGAGGAAGGCAATGGCCAACCACCTCTGAGCAAACCTTGCCAAGAAAATCCCATGATATTGTCACCATAAATCAGAAGCAGCTTCTGTAGTGGTCATGTCTTGTTTTCTCTTGTTTACTGCAGTCTTCTCTATCCCCCTCCAAAGCAGGCCCGGATTAACCATAAGGCCACCCTAGGCCATGGCCTAAGTCGCAAGTCCAGGGGGGAGCAATTCACGGACCAAAAAAAAAAAGTTCAAACAAAACCGCAACGAGCGGCATGATGACTCTCTCTCTCTCTCTCTCTCTCTCTCTCTCTCTCTCTCTCTCGGGGGAGGACGGGGGGAGAGCACTATGAAGGGGCAGAGGAGAAGGGAATGGCGCCCCCCCCGGCCATCACCCTCTTATCAAGTAAGGAGGGCGCGAAGAGGATGAGGCAGAGGGAAGCCCCGCCTCCGGGGCTGCTGCCGGGCATGCGCGCGCCGCAGGGGGCGCCTCTGCCTCCTTCCCCAATGTTCCTGGGTGCTGCGCATGCCTGGCAGTGGCCCCAGGGGCTTCCCTTCTATCCTCCTCGGGAGGAGGAAGGAAGGGAAGCCCCTGGGGCTGCTGCCGGCATGCCCGGCAGCACCCAGGAACATTGGGGAAGGAGGCAGAGGCGCTCGCGCCGTCCTGCCGCGTGCACATGCCCGGCAGCAGCTTCCCTCCTCGCCGCACCCTCCTTCCTTGAGTCAAGGAAGGAGGGTGCGAGGAGGATGAGGCAGAGGGAAGCCCCTCCCCCGGGGCCGCTGCCGGGCACGTGCGCACGGTAGGATGGCGCAAGCGCTTTGCCTCCTTCCCCAATGTTCCTGGGTGCCACGCATGCCCGACAGCGGCCCCGGGGGCTTTTTATTATTTATTTTATTTATTCGCTCTTATATACGGCTCCTTCCGGCGGGCTCCTGGGTGCCGGCTCCGAAAGGCCCAGGGGCCGGGAAGGGGCCTGGGAGCGGCTCCCTGGGCTCCTGCCTGGCCCAGCTGCACAATGGCGCTGAGCCGGGCCTGGGCGAGGCCTTGCCGACCCTCCGCACGCAGCACATCAAGGTGAGAGAGGAGAGGCAGGTGGAAAGAAGGAAAGGGGGTGCGGTAGAGATTGGTTTGGGGCCGTAATTCCAAAGTGTGGCCTAGGGCGCCAAAAGGGGTTAATCCGGGCCTGCTCCAAAGCTGCTGTTGGAGCTCATAGCAACCCCCAAAAGGCCTGAGATACGTTACAATGGATTGAAAGTCTGAGAGAGGAAACAGCCACAGCTGGGCAGAGATAGCTTTTGCGATAGACCCACACACACAAACTAGAATCATTATCTAGTTTTCGCTGACCGTTCTCTCACACTGTGGCCGCTTGCATTTTCTTTCTGTTTTGGATTCCTATAAGAGGATAAACAAGGACTGATGTTGTGCAAATGGACGTCTGCTCAAATTACTCTGAATACAGCCTTTTTTTTTTTTTTTTTTACACTAAACTGTTATTTTTCTGCTTCAGGCACCTCCGGGCCTAAAAAAGAACTTAATGCGCACATATGAATCTTGGACTCCAGAGCAAATTAGCAAAAAGGGCAACTTGTCTCGAGCCCATGCGCTTTTTAGCTTGGCTTGGTTTCATGCGGCATGCCAGGAAAGAAGGAATTACATCCCTCAGGTAATGAGCGTTGCTGTGATTTCTCTTGTATGGATCATCCTATCATATTTATTCCTATACACCGAAATTAAATTATTCTGAGACTACAAACTTTTCCTTTTGCTATCTCAAACACACTGTGCAAGGGTGTATTAATTAATAACAGTTGTGCTATGTTTTCCTGTCTTCCCGTGATCAATTTTATTAGCTCCGGCTCTTTGCTTGTAATAAAATGAACTGTTAATATGTAATAGTTGATGCTTGTTTTTTTTTTCCAAAACAATTTTAGTTGGAAGCTATTTTAAGTGTCTTAAAGACCCTGCAGCTGTCTTAAATACTTAAAGTTTGTTTGTTTGATTTGGACGCCTGCCTTAAGAAAGCTGCCTTGCGGGCTGTTCTATTTTTCCTAAATTGATGCTTGCGCTTGTTTTTGTTTTTTCTACATTTGGAGGTCACAATGACTTATAGGAGTTATATTCTTCTCCATTTTCTGCCGCCAGAGTTATCCGTGTTCTACCTCTTACGATTAAGAGCTGCACGTTTGATTCTCTGGATTACTTTTGAATTTTAGAGGTCATAAATTGTCAATTAATGGTCAGCATTAATAAGGCCCCCCTGCCAATAAAAATGCAAAGTGAATAACATTTTTAGATATTCCTGAATTTTAGAGCTCTGCACAGTTTAGATCAGGGGTGGGCAATTATTTTTTCCAAGGGGCCACACGAGAGACAAAAAATATTATGGAGGGCCGCACCTAAAGGCTGAACTACATTCTAATCTACATTATTTATTTATTTATTTATTTACTATATTTACTATATATTACACATAATTAATATTAACATATTAATATATCAAGAAATATTCATATATTATTAGTATTAATATCATAATTATAATATTATAATATATACAGTATATAGACATTATAATATGTTGAAATTATAATATAACATTATTATATTATTATTTATTATATTATTTATTATTATAAAATTATTATAAAATAATAATAAAAATCACTAAAATAAAATTCAAGAAGACACGGTGCGAACCAAGATAGAGGCTGATATCTTGAAGAGAGGAAAGATCCCAAGATGGAATGGCCCAATGACCCCAGCCCAGAGGATGGTAAAGCGGAGCCAGCGTGTGCGTGGCCTGCCTCAGGGAGACTGCCTGCCTGCCTTCTTTGCTCGCCCTCTCTGCTTGCTTGCCACTCACCCGCCGGGGGGGGGGGGGGGCTCTGAAGAGAGCTCGGAGGAAGGCGGGGACTCCAAATGTGGAGGTCAGCGGCCCCTCGGGAGCTTGGCCACTTTACCGTTCTTGTCGCACGTCGCCCAAGGCCTCCATGACCCGCTCGTGGTTGGAGGCAGGTCTTCCTGGCCACCTCCCTTCCTTCCTCCCCTCCGCCCTCCTCCCCTTCCGCCCTCTCTCTGCCTCCGCCGCGCAGGCAATCAGAGAGGAGAGCAGCAGGCGATCTGGGCCTGCAGCGAGAGCACTCTACGACCTGCGGGGGCTCATTCCCTCATTGCCAGGGCGATCAGCCGCCACAGGTCGGCAACTGCTCCCGCTGCAGGCCCGGATCGCCTCCAGGGATGGCAGGCACTCCAAAGCCGCCGCTTCCGGCCTGTCTGCCGACCCAGGCCCCACAGAGCCTGCAATAGGATGGCGGCAGCGGCACCCCTTCCTCTTGGCCCCGCCCCCTACGCCCTTCTCCCCAGGCCAGACAGAATCGGCTGCCGGGCCGCACCTGACTCGTGGGCCGTAGGTTGCCCACCCCTGTTCTAGATGCTGTTGGTCTATCGCTCCCTATTTTCGACAGTACACAATACGACGAGTGAGATTTCTAGATGTTCAATCCACTGGTATAGACAAGTGTCCTGGATACCTGTCTTGGTCAATGTTGTCATGGTCAATAGACCATTAGATATTGTTTCTTTTAACTAGACTGATATACTTCTCTGAGATTTAGAAAATATTTGTTTCATTTGGGGGGATGGTTGAATTCTTTGCATTTGTTTTCTGCTGAAATTTGACACGGCACTAAGTTTTGAACATTTTTTTTTCCTCATTTGAGCGCTCACACTTAATAATACCAGTTGAATAAATTGTATTCTTTTTCTTTTATAGGGTTGGACTAAATTCTATGAATTTTCTTTATCTGATCTTCGTGCAGGGTATGACATTATCGATAGACTTTTTGATGGTGAGTAATCACTTCCTCCAGGAATTTCAATGGTTGGATTTCTTTGAAACCATAAATTATTTAAACCGTCACTTGGGTATATCTTTTATCATTCAAATTCTAAATAAGATTGTCCTTGGAGAATGGTTTATATCCGATTATTAAACATAAATGTGCATATATACATTGATAATTAATGAAATCTCTTTATGTAAGAACATTTTTTTGAAATACTATGTCCGTTTTACGAAAATGTGATTAATGGGAGAATTATGAACAATAGCTGTTGACATAAGAACATTCCATATAACTATGAATAATAACCAATTATAGGCTTATGCATTCAAGCATGACAAAGAAAATGTATTTAAACTCATCAGTATAAAGCCAAAGGATTTGATTTACACATTTTAATGTGTAACAGTCTATGGCATATTAGTCTGAAACATAACTCAAAATTTTATTCCATCAGATTCATTTCACATTTCTTGTTTAGAGGATCTTTGTTATATTTTAAATACAAATCTGATTTTTAGTGGACGAGAAGAGTCAGGTTTATCAAATAAATGCATCCTTCAATAATGAAATATGTTGTTTATGATATAAGAAACTAGCTTGGGAACCCGGCGGTGCCCGGGTTATTTGAGGAAGGCATTGTGTGCCAAGGTTGGTTCCTCTTAGATGTGTATGTGGCTTGCAGTGGTCTCAGGAACTTAGTGAAGGTACTGCAAGTCCCACTGGCCATGGTCCACCCCCCTCCAAGCAGCACCAGGATGTAGAGTGGGTCATGGGGGCTCTGTGTGTCACATTTGGTCTTGATCATTCTTTGAATGAGGGTGGCAGCGGTCTCGGAAGGTGAGTGAAGGTATTTCAAGTCCCATCATCTGTGGTCCATCTTCCTTGAAACAGCAACAAGGTGTTGAGTGGGTCAAGGGAGCTCTGTGTGCTAATTTTGGTATGTAGTGGTCATTGGGTGAGGGTCGCGTTGTGAAGTGGGCCATTTTGCCCCTGTGTGCCAAGTTTGGTCCTGAGTGTGAAGTGTGGTCTTCCTCAATCACTGGATGAGGGTCGCAGCGGGCTCAGGTAGTGAGTGGAGGTACTTGATATCCCATCATCCATGGTCCGCCCTCTTCTAAACTGCAGTCAGATGGAGTGTGGGTCATGGGGGCATTGTGTGCCAAGTTTGGTCTTTATCGGTCTTGGTTCTGGGCCGCAGTGGTCTGTGGGGAATGAAGGGTTTGAAAGTACTACAAATCACATAATCCATGGAGGTACATCAAGTCCCATCATCCATGGTCCACCCTCCTCCAAACTGCAGTAAAATGTAGTGTGGGTCATAGGGGCTCTGTGTGCCAAGGTAGGTTACTGTCAATTCAGGCCATACACAATGTCCCATGAGCTGAGGCCTAGTTGGGAAAATCAAGTTAATGAAGCCTTACTGTCAATCCAGGCCTTAAATAGTATCCCATTAAGTGAGGCCTTGTCAGGAAAGTCAAGTTAATGAAGCCTTACTGTCAATTTTGGGCCTGGTCTGTGATTTGTAGGGGCTACAATGTTCTGTGGGAAGTGAATCGGGTGAAGGTACTGCAAATCCCATCATTTGTGGCCCATCCTGCCCTAAACCGCACCAGGTTGTTAAGTGGCCAATTGGGCCTCTGTCTGCTAAGTATGGTCCTGATCTGTCATTGCTGTGGGCCGCAGTGACTGACTGCTTGAGGCCTTTCCTTTTCCCTCTGCGTCACCTTAAAATGTTGAAATGTAGATGGCCAATCTGTAACTTATGCAAATTCTCCCTCAGTGGCAATCAATCATGTTTTTTGAATGTAGGGGCTTGGATTCTTGGATGCTGGCCAATCAGAGTCCTTTATGCAAATACTCCCTCAGTGGCAATGAATCCCCTCTGTCTGGTGCCTTAGAATGTTGGAGTCCTGAGGCTGGCCAATCAGAGTCCTTTATGCAAATAATCCCACAGTGGCAATCAATCGAAACGCTGCCACGTATTCCTCCGCACCTCCCGCCCTCCGCAAACACTGACTTTTATTATATACATAGACAGACAGACAGACAGATAGATATCTTGGCTTTTCTTCGTGAACGAAGATTCAGGAAGAACCCATCCCACGCTTTCTGCAAGCGCGTTGATGACTAAAAAGGCCAATCTGAGATAGGAAAGTCCGGTTGCAGAAAGCACAGCAGAATGTCTCCTTGGGTGAAGTTGTTTCCAAGTTGTAGTTTTCTAATTTTTACTTCCAGGACATGCCAGATGTAATTGCTTTAAAATGTTTGCTTCATTATATGTTGACTGTATTTCGTCAAAGCTACTTTGAGTATACATTATAGGAAACGAGAGTATAAACTGAAGTAACCACAGCAGCTGAAATTGCTATCTTGTACCAATCCACTGAAAATTTGGTAGTTAAGGAATTGTCATTGATTTCAGTTCAGATCATCATGAGAGCTCAGATGCAGGCAGGGAAGCTTCTCAGCCCTTCATGTTGGAAACAAAAATCCACATATATTATGGGATGGCTTTTATATAGATGTCTCAACAGCCTTTGAAAAATCTTGCTAAAGAAATTCAGTGACGGGGTCACCATAAGTCAGAGTAGACTTGAAGGCGCATCGCAGTTCCCATATGCCTAAGGAGCTGTTAGATTGTGATGCTGGGCTTTAAATTTGCCGATGCTCCCAGTGCTTTTGGAAATGCTTCTGAAATTTGTCTTTATATTGATTTGCCATTCATCTTGGATGTATAGAGTGCACTTTCAGAAAAGTACCCTTATTTGCTTGAAAGGATTGTGGCTGAACATAAGAGAAAAGGCATATATAGCGTAGAGTCCCTCAAGCCGAAGATGTTCGAGCTCTGCAGAAATCTTGAATGGAGATAAACTCACAGTTAAATGAAAACATTAGGTCATCAGAACAGGTGTGAGTCGGATCACGACATGTTGGGAGAAGCTCTTCTGCTTTCGAGATAGCTTTGATGGTGGAATGAAATATTCTGCCACAAAGTCATTGTGCCATATTTTAACAAGCTTTCTATTTAATAATTTACAGGTGCCAAAGATTTTCAGTGGGAATTTGTGCATGGCTTATTGGAAAATGCCATTTATGGAGGTCGTATAGATAATTACTTCGATATGAGAGTCCTCCGATCCTACCTAGAACAGTTTTTTAATTCCAGAGTCATTTCTGACTCAAATTTCCGGGGTAGGAAGATGAGCAGATTTCCATATTCCATCTCTCTGCCCAGCTCCTGCAATATATTGGTGAGTATGTTTCCTTCCTTATCAGATGCTCCAACAAAAATTAATTTTCTTTGGCTTTATTACAGTGGTGAATGATTATACTTCTTGCTGCTTAATTGCACATCAACTTTGGTATTGCTAGCATGTTTTATTATGGTCAGTAGCTCAGTGAAAACTTGGTGAGAGCTGCATTCATGAAGATTGATCAGGCCTGTGACAGGATGAGTAACAGGATGAATAATATCATAAATCAGAATAGACTTGGAAAGCACATAACAAAATGACACACACACATATAGAGAGAGAGAGAGCTGCCATCCAAAGTAGCCTATAGACAGCAAAACCACACAAGGCAGAAACACAAAAACAGCCCACATACCCAGAAAACCCTACAAGGTATGTTTACCAACCCCCCCATTCAAACATAATGGTTAAAAACAATAAAAACCAATTGGACTACAATTCCCATGATGCCTCACCTTACCGCTGCTCTGTGCATGCGCAGAAACACTTCCCTCGCATGCAAACCCCTTCTCCCTCCTCCCCTGCCAACCGCCGGCACAGGGGTAACAGAAAGAAGGGCCGCCATCTTCCCAAAGGCCGGCAGCTCCATTGCTGCCTCGGCCAAGACTCCCTGTGTCCTGTGCCAGTGAGGGAATGGGTATCTCTGTGGGCTGGCGCTGCCGCTGGCTGCGGAAGACCCAAAAGGAAGAGTGAGGCCCACTGTGTTAGGCGAACCTGGGCCTCAGTTTGTGTGGCGGCCCTGGCTCTAGAGGCTTCCGTGGCAGCAATTGAGTCCCCAGTTTTGGCGAAGACGGCGGGTCTCCCTTCTCCTTCTGGATCTTCTGCAGCCTGCGGTGGTGCCGCCATCTTCCCCAAGGCCCAAGGCCGGCAGCGCGATTGCTGCCTCGGCCAAGACTCCCTGCAGAAGACCCAAAAGGAGAAGGGAGACCCGCCGTCTTCGCCAAAGCCGAACACTCAATTTCGCCTGGGTTGCAGCGTGCGAAGGATGGGCTTCTGAGGCAGACTGGTAGCCGTGGGAGCCAGGAAACTACGGCTCCCAGATTGCCTCAGCAAGACCATCCCACGCACGCTGCAGGACACGCCTCCTGTGGCGTGCGTGGGATGAAAGGCACCTCCTGCGGCGAGCGAGGGATGGGAGGCTTGCTGAGGCATTCTGGGAGCCGTAGTTTCCTGGCTCCTACGGCTACCAGACTGCCTCAGAAGCCCATCCCACGCACGCCGAAGTCCGGGGTCACAAGGAGTCACCATCCAAAGGCGCCTCCTTGGGCCCAAGGCGAAATGGAGCTGCTGCCCTTTGGGAAGGCCGTTCTGCCTCCGGGAAGGAGAGGGACCGGAGACAGCCAGGCAACTGCCCTCGGCTCGGCCACTCCCGTTTGGAGGCGCTCCTGCCTCCTCCTCCAGCGGCCCCCCCTTCTTCAGCAAGGAAACAGCAGGCCCCGCCCACCGCCAGGCCGTTCTGCCTCCGGTAAGAGGGAAAGTGGGGAGGAAGGAGAGAAAGAAGGAGGGAGGGAGTGAAGGAAGAATATAATGTAGGAAGAAAAGAAAAAGGAAAGACCGAAAGGAGAAGGGACGCGAAGGAAAAAGAAATGGGGGGGGAGGCGACAAAAGGAAGGAATGAAAGAGGGAAAGAGGTCACGCAGGAAGGAAGAAGAGAAAACAGGCAGGTAAAATAAGACAACACAGGAGGGAGAAGCTGGTGAAGGGAGCACACATACACACATATATACATGCACAGAAATATACACACACATACATACACACATCTGTACTTACACACATCTACACATCTACATGCATATACATATACAAACACACATATACGTAAGTACATACACAATATACACATATACATATACACACAAAAATAAGCACACACATACATACACACACCATGTGGGTAGAAGGGGTTAGCCACAGACTATGGCACAGCAACGCGTGCACGGGTCAGCTAGTTGAGCTGTCGTGTTTAGTGGCTTATAGACAGCAAAACCACACAACGCAGACACATCAAACCAGGCCACATACACACACAACCCAATGAGGTATGTTTACCACAAAGAAAACCCCCAAAAAATTTAAAACAAAACGGTCAAAAACCTGAAAACCCAATGGGACTACAACTCCCACCAACCCCCACGCCAAAGCAGCAATGCGCATGTGCGGTACTCATTCCCGCACGAGCAAACCCCTTCTCCCTCCTCCCTCCCCCGCCAGCACGGAGAAAACTGTAAGAGGACCCGGCATCTTACCAAAGGCCTGCAGCTCGATTGCTGCCTTGGCCTGGCCGCCCTGTGTCCTGTGGCCAGCGGGGGAATGGCTGGTGGCGACGCTGGCTGCTGAAGACCTAAAAGGAGGAAGGAGGCCCGCTGTCTTCGCCGAAGCCGGGGGCTCGGTTGGTGTCGCGGCCCGGGCTCTGGAGGCCTCCACTGCAACAAACGAGGCCCCGGCTTCGCAAAAGACAGCAGGCCTCCCTCCACCGTTTAAGTCTTCAGCAGCCGTCGCCCTCACCAAAGGGAATGGCTGGCGGCGGCGCTGGGTGCTGGAGATCTAAAAGAAGCAGAGAGGCCCGTCGCCCTCGCCAAAGGGAAAGGGGGGAGGAAGGACATAGAGAAGGAGGGACGGAAGGAGGGAAGGAAGGATGGAAAGAAAGAAGGAAAGAGGTCACGCAGGAAGGAAGAAGAGAAAACAGACAGGTAGGAAAAGGCAATACAAAAGCTGGTGAAGGTAGCAGCAAAAGGAAGGAAAGAAAGGTAGATACGTACACACATTTACACATACACAGTCATATACATATACAGACACACATATACCTAAGTACACACACATACACAATATACATATACACATATACACACAAACATAAGCACACACTTACATATACACATATACACACACACACACACACACACATATATATATATATACACACACACATACAAAACACATATATACAGACTGGGCCACAGGAAAAAGGAAAAGAAGGAAGAGGTAAGAACAGGTAAAAATGAAAGAAGGAAGGGAACAGGGAGGGAAGAAAGGTAGGATGGATGGAAGGAATGAAAGAAGGAAATGAATGCTATTTCATTCTCTACTTCCTTCTTTGCCTCTTTCCTACTTAATTTTCCATACCACAACACAACGCCACAGCAACAGATGGCCGGGTATACACACACACACACTTTACTTTGTTTGAATGCAAATAAAGTGCCATTTATACACATTTTTGTTATTTTGCTGTTAACCAGTGAAGTAAAAGTATGTTTTACTTTACAATTACTGTTCAACAGTTAAGTAGACATCTTGGAATCTAGCCTGGGAGACAGAAAAATAAATGAAAATTAATTTAAGTAGCATAATCCTAACTATTGTATTCTGGATTTACAGTGATTTCCATGAGTCTTGTTTCCTATTACACTTCAAATTATTTTCCACACTAAAGATGCGTGTTTGATTCACTTTCAATGTGACTTTATAGTAATAAATAGTAACCATTTCACAAATATTTTATTATTCAGAAATCACTTTGCTAATAATATAAATTAAGAGATCAGATCTAAATTGGAATGTGTTTCCAAAGTTTGGCCACTTTTCATTGAACCATAATAACTCAGGCTTTTGCATTATAGTCAATGTTATCTCTCTTTCTTTTTAGGATTACCGTCAAGTTATTGAAGGTCTTCCAGAAGACGATAAACCTGATTTCTTTGGCCTTCCTGCTAACATTGCACGTTCCTCTCAACGGATGATCAGTTCTCTCGTAAGATTTTTCTGCTTTCCCTTTTTTCCTGATGCGTTACTTGATCTGTTTACTAATAGTCATTTTATTACTTGGAGAAAGTCTTCCAGGATTCATTGTACTGGTGAGATTTTTTGGACCGAATGGTTCCAGATAATTTCTTTTTAGTTAGAGCTGAAGAAAACAATTCATTAGAAGACGCAGCAGACAGGGATCATATGCGTGAGACGTGATCCTGTCTATGAATATTAGAATTGTTGAGATGAGCCTGTGTTGTGGTGACTATACTGATCGTATTAATGCAAGAAAGATTCTGCTTGTCTTTTATTTGGCTGTCGTTTATAAGATACTGAGAGGCTGGAGCAACAAGTTGATTTATAAACCTAATTACGTTGCCTCCTTTTCCATTACTGTTATATGGAGCTCATGTTAATCGTTGTATGAAAGAACTGTGTTGATAACAATGTCCATTGTAATGTGGACTTCTCTCCATTTTTAGTCTTCCATACGTATGTTAGAAGGATTTATGTTAGGAAGATATTTGCTTATTTAGGTCCTGCCAGTTCATGTTAGTAATTTTGTTTCCTCTCTGAGAGACTAAAAGAGCTTCTGCACAGTTTTTGAGTATCGTTCATACATCTTATTCATTTATTTATTTATGCTTCACATTTATAGACCGCCACTCCCAGAAGCCTCGGAGCGGTTTACAGTAGTATGCATAAATACAATCCAACATAGAATACACATATAATAACCAACACATTACATAACATTAAATTATAATAAATACAAGAAGGTGGAGGTGAACTAAGGGTTGCGTATCAGGTGGAATCGATAGTCAGTTTAGGGGCCGCAGGTAAGTTTAGGGACCGAGCAGTCTGGTTTAAAGGGCCCATTCCGCAACCTCAATGCGGCCACACTTCCAAGTGATGGGGAGGGGACTCCAGTCGGGTGGCAAGGAAGGGTCTCAACCATGGCGATTTGGGAGGCCCTCGCCGTTCCGTACTGGGCTCCTTTAGGAGAGTTTAAGGTTTCAGTCCGACTCCAGCTCCTGGCCATCAGACCCCAGAAAACTCTGGGGCCGAACCGCCAGTGCTGAAGTTTACATCGGTTGACTCTATGTTTCAAATGCTCCTCTGGTTCTGGTTCCGGCGCCCGTGTTTCAGTCCACTTGCTGTTCTGGGCAGCCGGAGCTGCCGCTCTGCACTCCTTCCACTGTAGAACTCTCTGGTCGTTGCCAGATGTGGTGCTCTGTGACTGGCATGGATATCCAGTGCTAAGCTTCCATTTATATTAGTGTGTGGAGTCCCAGCTCTGCAACCATGTCTGGTGCGGACTGGTCTGCCATCAGAGTGACCAATGGGTTGCTGGGAGGAAGCTTACTTAAGAAAAATGTGTTTGTGTAAAAGAATACATGGATATCCAGTGCAAAAAAACATAAGGGTCAGAAAAGTTTTATTTATTATTTATTTTTATTATTTACATCATTTATATTCCGTCCTTCTCACCCAAGGCCAGGGGGGCCACGTCAGGGCGGATCACATGTTGGTAGTACAGGCAAACATTCAATGCCATAGACCAGTGATTTTCAACCTTTTTTGAGCCACGGCACACTTTTTACATTTACAAAATCCTGGGGCACACCACCAACCAAAATGACACAAAATGACACTCTAACACTGTAATGCATATAGTTAAAATGTTTTTAAATGTGTTTACATGCTCAGTGTGAAACCTGGGCCTGTTTCGATGAACACAACATAGATATCCTGGCAGGAATGGTAGAAAGACACGAAGCTCTTGCTCAACAGCTGTCAGTCTCTCTCTGTTTTTAGTTTTTATCGCAGTCAAGCTTGAGAAGCTCATCTCACACAGATATGTGGTTGAAAACGGGAGCAATGTCAAAATAGCTTTGTTGGCCAGAATGAGAAACTTCTCCATCACTGTCACTCGCTTGTCTTGCTGTGATCCCAAATTGCCACTGTCACTTGACGCGCAGCTGCAGCACTAACTCTAACTTTGTTTACTTAGCCGCGTCTGAGCGAATCCAAGGTGGCGCGACCATAGCACTCTCGTGTCACTTCTTAGGTGACGCGAGAGTGCTATGGTTCCATTTCTTAAAGGGACAGATGCGCCTTATAGTTTATATATGAATGAAGTTCGAAAATAATTTCCCACGGCACACCTGATGATCTCACGGCACACTAGTGCTCCGCGGCACATTGGTTGAAAATCACTGCCCTAGACATACAACATATATAGACAGACAATGAGCTACACAATTGGTCAAGAGCTCACCCAACCCGGGCAGACCTCGAACTCATGACCTTCTGGTCAGTAGAGATCTTATGCAGCTGACTCCCAGCCAGCTGCGCCACATTCCCGGTGTTCATTCTTATCTGCAGAGATGGAGACATCATAATGCTGGGTAGCATTATAAAATTATTTAATTTGGGTGTATTCTATTCCTATTATCCCTGTCCTGCGTCACATAAGGAAGTGGGGTACAATGTGCAAGCTATGTCGTACCACATGAGATCTGTCTGGCTTGTTTGGCAGTGGGAGTTAAGCCATGACTAATCTTATCCATAAACAAGAAGGAATATCTCAATAAGTAACCAACACGCAATTCTGATAATTGGTGGAAGATTTTGCTATTCATAGCATTAGTGAAAGCCTGTATAGAATCTTATTAAATTGCAAGATATCAGTTATTGTGTCATATGCATTAAATATTTCATGATTTTTCAAAAAAATATATTTAATAAACTTGTTTGTGACACTAACAAGTAGAAAAGCCAGCTGCAAGATATTGACACAAATACTGTTAATTTAATCAGTGGGATTTACCCGTGTGTTGGCAGACCATTCAGTAATTGATTAAATGAGCTTACTCTAGTTGGAACTAACTAACAGGATTCTAAAGCTGTAGTTTCTCAGCCCAGACCTTAATTGTGTGAAGTGATTTTTCCCTAAACAAAGCTTTACCATGCATTAGTTACTTAAACCCTGTCTGTGATAGATAATTAAGGCACAGTAATTGTAATATTCAAAGTCTTACTTCAATGACTGGACTGCAGTGTATAAAGTCAATTATTTAATGTATTTCTATTAGGAAGGCAGCCCCCTTTGAGTAGTGAGCATTTCTTCATCAGACAAATGGGAGGCTGGGATCTGTTAACTTTTTATTTGCGCTTGAACATCGAACATCCCAAATGCTACACATTGGAAATGGATATGTGCACCAGTTCCTTATGAGTTCCATTAAATGGGATTTTTATTTTACACTAGCTTGGGGACCCGGCGGTGCCCGGGTTATTTGAGGAAGGCATTGTGTGCCAAGGTTGGTTCCTATTAGATGTTTATGTGGCTTGCAGGGGTCTCAGGAACTGAGTGAAGCTACTGCAAGTCCCATTGGCCATGGTCCACCCCCCTCCAAACAGCACCAGGATGTAGAGTGGGTCAAGGGGGCTCTGTGTTCTAATTTTGGTCTGTAGTGGTCATTGGGTGAGGGTCGCGTTGTGAAGTGGGCCATTGGGCCCCTGTGTGGCAAGTTTGGTCCTGATCCGTCACTGCTGTGGGCCGCAGTGTCTGACTGCCTGAGGCCTTTCCTTTTCCCTCTGCATCACCCTAGAATGTTGGAATGTGGATGGCCAATCGGAGTCCTTTATGCAAATACCATTTCAGTGGCAACCAATCCCCTCTGTCTGGGGCCGTAGAATGTTGGAGTTCTGAGGCTGGCCAATCAGAGTCCTTTATGCAAATAATCCCATAGTGGCAACCTATCGAAACGCTTGAACATCGAACATCCCAAATGCTACACATATTCCTTGGCACCTCCGCACCACCCTGAAATGGGTGGGTGCTCGACCTTTAAGTGTAGCCTGCTGTCGACCTTTGCAGCCCGAAAGACAGTTGCATCTGTCAAGTAGGAGATAAAGGTACCACATTAAGTGGGGAGGCAAATTTTGACTGAATGATGAGGCCATTAAAGAACTCCAGGAACACTGAGGAATGCGGAAGGAACAACAAGGGACGCTGGGGACGCTGAGAGATGAGGAGTGCGTCAACTCCCCCTGGTGGCCAGAGTTTGCCTCTGTTCGTCTATATGTGTGCATATGGAAACGGCAGGGATTGTCTGCTAAGTATGTGTACCTGTAATCCGCTCGGAGTCCCCTTCGGGGTGAGAAGAGCAGAATATAAATTAAGTGTATTATTATATTATTATTATTTACTGAAAGGTTGCAAGTTTGAATCTGGGGAGCTGGATGAGCTTCCACTGTCAGCCCCAGCTTCTGTCAGCCAAGCAGTTCGAAAACATGCAAATCTGAGTAGATCAATAGCTACCGCTCTGGTGGGAAGGTAATGGCACTCCATGCAGTCATGCCGACCATATGACCTTGGATGTGTTTACAGACAACGCCGATTCTTCGGCTTAGAAAGGGAGATGAGCTCCAACCCCCAGAGTCGGACCCGACTGGACTTAATGTCAGGGGAAAATCTTTACCTTTACCTAACAGTGGAAATAAATGTGTTGTTTCAGGTCATTGGTATACTGCTGTTTGTATAATGTACTGTTATTTGTATGATTTACAGTGTTTTTGAGTTGAGCTAGGGGAGGGTGATTCTTTGTGATAACTTACGGTTAGATACAAATAAAGACTGACTGACTGTATTGCTAATACAATATTGCACATGTCCCCTTCAGAGGAACAAGTGGCACATAACTTTGAAATTTGATTATATTCATATTCGCAACTGGCAGAATGAATGGAAGGGTTGGGTTTTTTTTTTACTGTGACATAAAGGTTGGCTCTTCGTTTGCTTAAGTTAAAATTGCATAAGCTAGCATGTCTCCTGTGATTTGTATTCAAGCTTTTAAGACCTAATTCCCTTGAAAAATATGCTGATGCAGTTCCTTGACATAGTATAAAGCCTGCACATTTTACTTTTGATACTTAGTGAAAACCTCATCTTGCAAATCACTGCCATAAATTATAGTTTGGACATGCACAAGGCAAGAACGCATATTTTAGAATCCCTATATCGGGAGAAAGGTGGGATAAAAATCAATTAAGTAAGTAAATAAATAAATAATCTGTTTACATATTTGTTTATATATCACTCAACTCATTCTCGTGAATCTCAAAGGCACAATATAAATCTATTATATAAAGGGGTTCCCGTCATGGAACGGCCATCCCAAACAGAGAAACCTTACAACGCAGAAACACCAAACTTGCCAACAGAAATAGGCCTCAAGCAAGGTACGTTTGTAGCAAAGAAACTCCCCCCAAAACCTAAAAGGCCCCCAAAACAACGAGTAAAAAAAACTACATTTCCCAGCATCCTCCGGGGCTGCCAACGACTCTCCCAGCCTCTACATTCTGACAACATGATTGGCTGCCAATAAGGGCGGATTTGCATAACTCCTGTACTGGCCAGCCAACATGAACATTCTGACCCATAATAAACTGTCAGAGGAGGATAAGGCAAAGGGCTGAGGCACAAACACAAACACCCAATTGACTTCCCACAGAAAATTTACACCCCTACAAATCACAGACCATGCCCAAAATTGACAGTAAGGCTTTATTAATTTAGTTTCCCTGACTAGGCCTCACTTAATGGAATGCTGTTTACGCTCTGAATTGACAGTAAGGCTTCATTCACTTGATTCTCCCGACTAGCCCTCAGCTCATTGGACATTGTGTATGGCCTGAATTGACAGTAAGGCTTCATTAACTTGCTGTTCCAGACTAGGCCTCAGCTCATGGGACATTGTGTATGGCCTGAATTTACAGTAACCTACCTTGGCACACAGTGCCCCTATGACCCACGCTATATTCTACTACAGTTTGGAGGAGGGTGGACCATGGATTATGGAACTTGTAGTACCTCCATGGATAATGGGATTTGTACTACTTGAAAACCCATCATTCCCCACAGACCACTGTGGCCCAGAACCAAGACCGATAAAGACCAAACTTGGCACACAATCAGGGGCGGACTAAGGTAATTTTAAATGGTAAGCGAACAGTATTTTGGCGCCCCAACCAATCACTCATACACACACACACACACACACACATGGATGGGGTGCATAGACCAATTTTGGCCCTCCTGGAATTTTGGACTTCCTACTGGCTGTTTGGAATTGTGGGAGTTGAAGTCCAAAACACATGGAGGGCCGAAGTTGGCCTATGCCATACACACACACCATCCTTCCTTCCTTCCTTCTCACCCTTTTCCCTGCTCTATTCCTATTCTCTTTGTGTGTGTGTGTATATATATATATATATATATATCTATTCCCCTTCCTTCCTTCTCATCCTTCCTCCTCACCCTTTTCCTTGCCCCCTTCCTAATCTCGTTCCCTTTCTTACCCTTTTCCCTCCTCTCTTCCTATTCTCTTTTTGTGTGTATGTATGTATATGTGTGTATCAGGTCTAGGCTAATTTCGGCCCTCCTTCCAGATGTTCTGGACTTCAACTTCCAGAATTCCTAACAGCCAGAAGTGTGGGAGCTGAAGTCCAGAACACCAGGAAGGAGGGCTGAAATTATGCGGGCCAAAGCTAGAGTTGAGTTCCATAGGATATCACACTAAATTCCTTAATATTCTATACATTGGATATCATGATAATACATGGAACCTATCAAATAGATGCTTGTGTGTGTGATAATTACAAATATCAAAAAGCCAGATCACTCAACATTTAAAAATAATTATTATTAGAGGTAATATATTCCCACCATCCATAAGGCGAGTGTATGGGTTTATGCTGCCTAAACTAGAGTTGAGTTCCATAGGATATCACACTAAATTCCTTAATATTCTATACATTGGATATCATGATAATACATGGAACCTATCAAATAGATGCTTGTGTGTGTGATAATTACAAATATCAAAAGCCAGATCACTCAACATTTAAAAAATAATTATTATTAGAGGTAATATATTCCCACCATCCATATGTATGGGTTTATGCTGCCTAAACTAGAGTTGAGTTCCATAGGATATCACACTAAATTCCTTAATATTCTATACATTGGATATCATGATAATACATGGAACCTATCAAATAGATGCTTGTGTGTGTGATAATTACAAATATCAAAAAAGCCAGATCACTCAACACTTAAAAAATAATTATTATTAGAGGTAATATATTCCCACCATCCATAAGACAAGTGTATGGGTTTATGCTGCCTAAACTAGAGTTGAGTTCCATAGGATATCACACTAAATTCCTTAATATTCTATACATTGGATATCATGATAATACATGGAACCTATCAAATAGATGCTTGTGTGTGTGATAATTACAAATATCAAAAAGCCAGATCACTCAACACTTAAACAATAATTATTATTAGAGGTAATATATTCCCACCATCCATAAGACAAGTGTATGGGTTTATGCTGCCTAAACTAGAGTTGAGTTCCATAGGATATCACACTAAATTCCTTAATATTCTATACATTGGATATCATGATAATACATGGAACCTATCAAATAGATGCTTGTGTGTGTGATAATTACAAATATCAAAAAGCCAGATCACTCAACACTTAAAAAATAATTATTATTAGAGGTAATATATTCCCACCATCCATAAGACAAGTGTATGGGTTTATGCTGCCTAAACTAGAGTTGAGTTCCATAGGATATCACACTAAATTCCTTAATATTCTATACATTGGATATCATGATAATACATGGAACCTATCAAATAGATGCTTGTGTGTGTGATAATTACAAATATCAAAAAGCCAGATCACTCAACATTTAAAAATAATTATTATTAGAGGTAATATATTCCCACCATCCATAAGACAAGTGTATGGGTTTATGCTGCCTAAACTAGAGTTGAGTTCCATAGGATATCACACTAAATTCCTTAATATTCTATACATTGGATATCATGATAATACATGGAACCTATCAAATAGATGCTTGTGTGTGTGATAATTACAAATATCAAAAAGCCAGATCACTCAACACTTAAAAATAATTATTATTAGAGGTAATATATTCCCACCATCCATAAGACAAGTGTATGGGTTTATGCTGCCTAAACTAGAGTTGAGTTCCATAGGATATCACACTAAATTCCTTAATATTCTATACATTGGATATCATGATAATACATGGAACCTATCAAATAGATGCTTGTGTGTGTGATAATTACAAATATCAAAAGCCAGATCACTCAACATTTAAAAAATAATTATTATTAGAGGTAATATATTCCCACCATCCATAAGAGGAGGTTGAGTTACAGTGAAGGTGTTATATGTGTTCCTAAGCATCCCACCATTGTTAAGCTAACACACAGGTGAGTAGACTTAGCAACTGTGTCTTACCTTTTCCCGGGCCTCACTCCCGGGGGGGGCAGGGCAGCTGTCGTCCTTCTCCGGCCCTGCCCCTAGGGCCACGCTCGGGCGAAAAAGAGAGCCCGCGCAGCCCGGGAAGGTGGAAGGTCCCAGCAGGGAGGCACCCTGGATGGGGAGTTTGCCCTGAGTAGGCAGCAGCAGGCCAGGGAGGCAGGCCCTCCCCACGGCATTGGGGCCTCTGGCGGCCTGCATCCGGGGCGCCTCAGCCCTCGGGGCTGGCGAGTTCGGCTCCGCCTTCGCCACACTAGCCGAACGGGCCTGTAGCAATGGCGCTGCATGTGCTGCACCTGGCGGCTGCGGCCAAATGCCCTTAGCCATGGCCAGATACGCCCCCAGATAAGTGGCGCCCTGAGGCAGCCGCCTCCCTTGGCCTCCAGTAAGATCCGCCTCTGCACACAATGCCCCCCATGACCCACACTCCATCCGACTGCAGTTCAGAGGAGGACACACCATGGATAATGAGATTTCAAGTACCTCCACTCACTTCCAAAGTTCCCCACCCACACAAGCATCAACCTCTACATCAACACAGCAGACGGAAAGACAAAAAACAATGTATATCCACAAGCTATGCAGAACGCCAGCAACACCACACACCAACAACTCCCCAGGACTTCAACATCCTACTCACCAAAACAACCCACAACGACACAGCCATGGCCCCAACAACACCATAACTAACAACAATTCCAACCCTTACATACTCAGATTTTCTCGCATCTCCAAAATAGGGCACAGCAACGCGTGCCGGGTACAGCTAGTAATAAATAAATAAATATGGGTCTTCGTATATTGCAGTGAAATTTCCTGCTATGTGGATTAAATTGGGATCATCGTTCTCAAATTATTTTACTAATATATATCTGGGACACAAAATTAATGGATCGAAAACTACTGTAGATTTGGAAGTTTACAGAAATGGGAGAAACAACATGAAAATTACCCAACCCCCCCCCCCCTCCATTTTTAAGGTACACATTTACAATTTTCAGAGTAGAGAGAGAGAAGAACCATATCTTTGGAAAGGGGTAAATCATTTTAAAGGCACAGCTTTACTTACTCAAAATGCCCAAAATATCAAATATGAGAAGTGTTAATTCCTTGTTAACCCCCAAATAAATTTTCTATTTTAAAAAAGGGATTGGTTTTTGTGAGTGATCTTTAATTTTTATTTATTTACTAGCTTGGGGACCCGGCCCTGCCCGGGTTATTTGAGAAAGGCATTGTGTGCCAAGGTTGGTCCTTATCAGATGTTTACGTGGCTTGCAGTGGTCTCAGAAAGTTAGTGAAGGTACTGCAAGTCCCATCGGCCATGGTCCATCCCACTCCCAATAGCACCAGGATGTAGAGTGCGTCATGTGGGCTCTGTGTCCCACGTTTGGTCTTGATCATTCATTCATTGGATGAGGGTTCCAGCGGTCTCGGAACGTGAGTGAAGGTACTTCAAGTCCCATCATCCGTGGTCCATCCTCCTTCAAACGGCACCAGGCTGTAGAGTGGGTCATGAGGGGTCTGTGTGGCAAGTTTGGTCTGTATTGGTCATTGGATGAGGGTCACAGTGCTCTCAGGAAGTGAGTGCAGGTACCTCAAGTCGCATCATCCATGGTCTGTCCCACACAAAACTGCACCAGGATGTAGAGTGGGTTATGAGGGCTCTGTGATCAGTCTTGATCAGACATTGGATTAGGTTTGCAGTCTTTGAAAGTGAGTGAAGGTTCTTCAAGTCCCATCATGCATGGTCTGCCCTCCTCCAAACTGCACCAGGATGTAAAGTGGGTCATGGAGGCTCTGTGTGCCAAGTTTAGTCTTGATCATTCAGTGGTGAGGGTTGCAGCAGTCTGGGGAAGTGATTGGAGGTACTTAAAGTCCCATCATCCATGATCTGCCCTCCTTCAAACTGCACCAGGATGTAGAGTGGGTTTTGGGGGTTGTGTGTGCCAAGTTTGGTCTGTATTGGTCAGTGGATGAGGGTCACAGTGCTCTCAGGAAGTGAGTGAAGGTACTTCAAGGCCCATCATCCGTCGTCCCTCCCACACAAAACTGCACCAGGATGTAGAGTGGGTTATGAGGGCTCTGTGATCAGTCTTGATCAGTCATTGGATTAGGTTTGCAGCAGTCTTGGAAAGTGAGAGAAGGTTCTTCAAGTCCCATCACGCATGGTCTGCCCTCCTCCAAACTGCACCAGGATGTAGAGTGGGTTTTGGGGGTTGTGTGTGCCAAGTTTGGTCTTGATCAGTCAGTGGATGAGGGTGGCAGCGGTCTGGGGAAGTGATTGGAGGTACTTAAAGTCCCAGCATCCATGGTCTGCCCTCCTTCAAACTGCACCAGGATGTAGAGTGGGTTTTGGGGGTTGTGTGTGCCAAGTTTGGTCTTGATCAGTCAGTGGATGAGGGTGGCAGCGGTCTGGGGAAGTGATTGGAGGTACTTCAAGTCCCATCATCTATGGTCTGCCCTCCTTCAAACTGCACCAGATGTAGAGTGGGTTTTGGGGGTTGTGTGTGCCAAGTTTGGTCTTGTTCTGTCATTGTTGGGAGCCACAAAGTCCCACCATGGCTGACTGCCTCAGGCCCTTGCCTTATCCCCCTCTGGCAGTTTAGAGTGGCGGAATGTTCGTGTTGGCTGGCCAATTAGAGGCATTATGCAAATACTCCCTCACTGGCAACCAATCATGTTGTCTGAATGTAGAGGCCAGGAGCCAATCAGAATGCTGCCACATACATACAAACATACAAATAAACAAACATTCTGCTTTATTATATAACAGGGCTGTCCAACTGGCGGCCCTGGGGCCAAAGCCTGTTGGCTCCGGCCCCCGCTATGCCCCGACCACCATTTTTAATTTTTTTAAAAAATTTAAATGGCGGCGGGTGGGGGAGGCGGGGCAGGGAGGAGGAAGTGAGCCAGCTGCTCCTCCCTGCACCGCCCTCTTTTCCCCTCTCGCCGGCACCGATGCAAACCGGTTTGCATCGGCGCCGGCGAGAGGACAACAAGCGGTGCAGGGAGGAGGAAGAGAGCTAGCTCCTCCTCCCTGCACTGCCCTCTTCTTCCCTCTCTCACCGGTGCCGATGCCTTGGAAGGGAGGGGGTCCCCCGCGGTGCCTCTCTCCCTTCCAAGGCATCCCGGCAGCAGGAAAACTCCCCGCCAGCCTGGATGGCTGGCGGGGGAAGCGAGCGCGCTCGCTTCCCCGCGAGCCTTCAGGTTTGGGGAAGGGTTTTCACCCGGCACTCGAGACGCGAGTGCCGGGCAAAAACCCTTCCCCAAACCTGGAAGGCTGGCGGGAAAGCAAGCGGCGGCTTCTCCCACCAGCCATCCAGGCTGGCAGGGGAGTTTTAAGCCCAGCTCCCGTGTCCCTCTGCTCAGAGAGACACAGGAGCCGGGCGAAAACCCTCCCGAGCCTGGAAGGCTGGCGGGAAAGCGAGTGGCGCGTCTCGCTTCTCCCACCAGCCATCCAGGCTTGCGGGAGGGTTTCCCTGGGTGACGTTAGGCTGGGTGACGTCCAGGCGTCACCCAGCCTAACGTCACCCAGGGAAACCCTCCTGAAAATGGGCGGGCCGCGCAGGAGGCCGGCCACGCCCCCGGGGAGTGGCCACGCCCCCCGCTCACTGATCACCTGCGGCCCCCCAGGTGATCAGTGACACCCTTGGGCCGGAAGAAGTTGGACATCACTGTTATACAATATAGAATAGAATATAGATAGATATAGATAGATAGATAATAGATATAGATAGATATAGATTTATTTTGCCCACAAATTATGCAAAATGTATCCAAATCACAATGGTTTGCTTCCCTTATTCTCTCGCTGAAAATTGGCTGGAATGATGATCATAAGATTGGCACTATTTGTGGCTCTTTTTTTAGTATATGGCATTTTCCAAATTTATTTCATCTAGAATCAAAGCTTCTATATTTGTTAAATTTAACAAACGATGCAATTTTGTATGTTATAAGGTATGAAGAAATCATCCTGTGTTGTTAAAGCAATGAAATAAGCTTAGGTTTGATTGGTAAAGAATGTTGTATACAATTCAGTCATTCCCAAAATGTCAAGGTGCTCTTCAGGAAAAACAACAACAGGGGAGGCATCTCCCTTCCCCATAACTCTAAAAATGTAATTTTCTAAGCATAACTAGCTATTACTACATGCAAATTATTTATTGAAATAAATATGGTAATGACAATGTCATTGCAAGCAGAGTAATATGAATAGAGGAAATAGCATTTCTGATATATTTTATACAGTCACTACGTCTGATAGATGGCAGTAGAGTACTTGTGTTGTTATTTCCGTAGTGATGGATGGGTAAAATGATTGAAAAAAGTAGCATTGGTTAATTCTATAGGGAAAAAAACAAATCTTCTGTAGATTTTTATGTTTATAAATGTCTACAAAGGAAATCTGAGCACTCGGCTTTGTTATTTGTCCTCAGATATAATATTTTTCTATATTCTCCAATCTATGCAAAAGCTATATTCATAGAAAACTATGAGTAGACATTTTTAAACAGATAGTTTTTCTTATTTGTATATCAGTAATATCAAATCATAGAACCAGGGGCGGTCTAAGGTAATTTTAAATGGTAAGCGAACATTATTTTGGTGCCCCCATTTTATTTTGCCCCCTCCCTCCATGCATGCCCAGAAGCTCCTGTGCGCAGACGCAGAAGCCTGTAAACACAGCACTCCCTATTCGGCAGGTGCCCCCCCAATCCGCGCATGCCCAGAAGCTCCTGTGCGCAGGCGCAGAAGCCTGTAAACACAGACCCTGAGGGTCTCTGCTTGATGCCGCCTTTGACCTCATCGCGCAGAGACCCTTGGGGAGGCGGGGCCTCCCACAGAAGCTCCCCTGGAGCCGCAACGAGGGACAGGAGAAGGCACTTCGCTCCCTCCCTCTCTTTTTGCCGGACACAAAGCATCACATTGCTTTCTGACTGCCCTCGCTCGCCTCCCTCTCTTCGGCAAGGAAGCCGTGGGCCGGATGGCATCACCTGGAGGGCCAGATGCGGCCCGCGGGACGTAGGTTGCCCACCCCTGCTCTAGAGACTGGTATTTGAATCCCATGCAAATGAACCCCACTGGTTGACCTTAGTCACGTCACACTCTCTAAGCCTAAGACAAAGGCGAAAACGAAATCTCCCGTAAACCAGTTTTACCATGAAAACCCTTTGATGGACTTGTCTCAGGGTCCACATAACTCAGAAACTACTTGAATGCACACAACAAAAATATTAAATATAGATGTATTTGTTATTGAAATTAGTGAACAAAGTGGATTTGGTACTACCTTTGGAGAGTAATTTGGTCAGGGAAGTAAAATCTGAATCACATTTTATTTTATAGTAGCTTAAGTACCAGGTTAGGTAATTTGTAATGCTATTTATTATAATAAGTCGTTTGTTCTTGGAAATTATAAATGTTTCTATTAGAAAGGATACTAGTAAACTACCACTCCTATCATCCCCTCCCCCTCTCCCCACGCACCCAACTCCATCAGTACTAACAGTTGTTCATGTTACGAATATGTGTACCAAGTTTGGTCCAGATCCATTGTTGGTGGCATTCACATTGTTCTCTGACTAGGCCTCACTGGATGTGGGTGGACTGTAACTCCCCCATAGTTTATGTCATAGGAAATTTTTAAAAATCATTTTCAAAAAAAAAGGAAATCACCCACAAACATAGATAAATACATACAAACATATTTTCACCTTTATAATGTAATTCTATAGACATCGATTTTCCTTTACAGTCTTTTTCTGTATATAGGTCTCATATATATGTGCAAAAGATGGATTTCGCACTGTCAAATTTAGGAATTGGTGCCTATTATCCCTTTCATTATTTGCAATAATGATAGAACCACTAGACAGACTAATCAGAGATAACAAAATCATAAGTGGTCCTAAATTTAATGACAAAAATAAATCATATGAAATGTTATATGGCCTATGCAGATAATGTTAATTTGGAGGCCAGTATACCTGAATTTTAAAAATCTAGGCAAATTTGAAATCACACGAGTAATAAAATGTTCTTTTCCTCAATACTTCTTTAGAAATGCTAAAATAACGGCAGTAATCCTCACTGCTTTTTGAGTCCTAACTATCTAGGGATTGTACTCACGAAGAATCTTAAGAAGCTAATACCCCAGAATTACAATCCAATCATGAAGTGGATCAAAGAGAGGCTAAAACTTGATCTTCACTCAAACCATTCCTTTTGGGAGACTTGCATTAATAAAAAAAAGTTTATACTAACAAAGCTACTCTTTCTATTTCAGTTCCTCCTATTGCATTTATGACATAAGACAGGCTTGTCAAAAAGTAAAGCGCAAACTATGGTATATGTTCAAGGAACATTTCACAAAACATGGTCTTGTCTAGGGAAAGATTATACTACAGCCTAACTATAATTAACTCATTGCATCAGTTGTGATATTGCGAACCAGTGAGTCAACTTGAAAAAGTTCTTGAAATAATTGTTAACCCCTTTTATTTGTCAAATCCCCTCAAAAATGTGGTCATTTGTCATACAGTCTGTAGATATTTTTTGCACGAGATAAAATAAGGCAATATAATTATTTATTTATTTATTTATTATTTCGATTTATATACCACCCTTCCCAAAAAGGCTCAGGGTGGTTCACAACAACGTAGTTAAAAACAGAATAAAAACAGATTAGGACCAGAATGGAAAGCACAACCTTGGAGATTAAATGCCTGGCAGAACAGGGTGGTCTTCAGGAGGGCCTGTCACTCCGTTATTGCTCGTGCCTCTGCCGGGAGGGCGTTCCACAGGGTAGGCGCTACTACAAAAAAGGTGCGCTGCCGAGTCGATGACAATCGGCAAATCTTGAGTGATGGAACCTCCAATAGGTTTTGGTTCATGGACCGTAGTGGTCTCTGGGGACTGTGCAGGGAGAGGCAGTCCTTCAGATACACTGGCCCCAAACCATGCAAGGCCTTAACACTAGCACTTTGAAGGCAATCCGGTACTCGATGGGAAGCCAGTGCAAACACTGGAGGACTGGTGTGATGTGGCACGATAGTGTCACTGCAGCCAGTAGCCAGTAGTCGAGTTTTGCACCATCTTCAGTTTCCGGATTACCGACAAAGAAAGGCCAATATAAAGGGTGTTACAGTAGTCCAGTCTAGAGATGACTGTGGCCTGGATTACTGCGGCTAGGTCGTCACCGGAAAGGTAGGGCGCCAGCCGCCTCGCCTGGCGCAGATGAAAAAATGCTGCTCTGCTCACGGTGGAGACCTGAGCCTCCATAGTCAGCAGAGGGTCCAGTTGGACCCCGAGGCTTTTAACCAGCAGCGACGGACTAACCACCTCACCATCCATTATTGGCAGCCAGAGCTCCCCCGGACGACCCAGCCACAGGACCTCTGTCTTTGACCAGTTCACCTTCAGCCTGTTGGCCCGTAGCCACCCAGTCACGGCTTCCAGACACTGATGGAAATAATCGGGTATAGAGTCCGGCCAGCCGTCCATCCTCAGCACCAGCTGGGTGTCATCAGCGTACTGATGACACTCCAGACCGAAACTACGCACCAGTTGGGCAAGTGGACGCATATACAGTAGATGTTAAATAATAGAGGAGAGAGTATAGCCCCTTGGGGGACCCCATAATTAAGGGGGACCCTTTCCGAGACCATCCCTCCCCTCTCCACCCGTTGTCCCTGATCTTGGAGAAAGGAGGCCACCCATTTAAGAGCAGACCCCCTCACTCCCGTCATGCCTAAACGGTGGATCAATAGAGAATGGTCAACTGTGTCAAATGCTGCCATGAGGTCCAATAACACGAGCAGCGCTGACCCACCTTGGTCCAGCTGGCAGCGCGGCTGGTCTGTGATAGAGACCAGCACAGTCTCTGTCCTGTGCCCAAAGCGGAAGCCCTGACTGGAAGGGATCTAATCCGGCAGAGTCGTCCAAGAACCGCTGCAGCTGTCGCGCTGCTGCCCTCTCAATTATCTTGCCCAGGAATGGTAAGTTCGAGACTGGGCGGTCATTGGAGGGAACTGAGCCATCTAGACCCGGTTTCTTTAGCAGCGGGCTTACCATCGCCTCTTTTAAACTCTCTGGAAAAACTCCTTGCTCAAGGGAGCTGTTTACTATATTCAGCAGAGGTCCACGTAACCCCTCCCAGCAAGATCTATCTTCAAACAATTTGTCTTCAAACAATATATTAATAAAAAAAATAGCTCATGGTAGTTTCATTGATATTAAGAGGACAACTTGAAGCAAACTTCAAGCATTGACTGAATTGTTATTGGGTTGGCTCTCATCACTTGTGAAAAAGGTGAGACAAACCTTGAGGACCTTCACCCTTTTTGAGTCTGTGTTCATTGACCCCTCTTTTCAATTTGAAGTTCAAGTAGCATGGCTATAATATGGTTTGTAAAAGGTGAAGAGAAACCAGTGTGTTATAATGCTGAAGAATTGACATTTTAAGCTTGATTGTCAGTGGGGGGAATAGCAAAAGATAACTTTGTGAAATTATACAATCCATTTCTATCTTGCTCTTTAGGCTTAATATTAGCTCAAGGTTCTTCATTAACTCATAAGATACATTGGTACAATAATGACATTTTTATTACTTTATTTCATTTTAAAAGGTTATATATTTGATTTCTTCAAAGCACAATGAAAATTAGTTTTGTTGCTAGAATGGCGGGAGAGGTTCATTTGTGGGCGGAGATTTTGGATCTGTTTTAGTTGCAGCCATGGTCACCTTCTTCTCACCATTCTTGAGTTCTCTCAAATGAAAGAGAAGATTTTGAAAATGGTAAATCAATGTATTATGTTCACATCTGGTTGATAGATCAGCCATCCTATCTTGAATAGGCCAGGGTTACAGCCTGTGTTAGACGAAGTTACACTCCCCCTGAAGACGCAGGTTCGCAGTTTGGGTGTGATCTTGGACTCATCGCTGAGCCTGGAACCTCAGGTTTCGGCGGTGACCAGGGGAGCATTTGCACAGTTAAAACTTGTGTGCCAGCTGCGCCCTTACCTTGGGAAGTCTCACTTGGCCACGGTGGTCCACACTCTGGTTACATCCCTGCAACGCTCTCTACATGGGGTTGCCTGTGAAGACTGTTCGGAAGCTGCAACTAGTCCAACGGACAGCAGCCAGGTTGATAACAGGAGCGGCATTTAGAGAGCGTACAACTCCCCTGTTGTGCCAGCTCCACTGGCTGCCAGTTTGCTACCGGGCACAATTCAAAGTGCTGGCTTTAGCCTTTAAAGCCCTAAACGGTTCGGGTCCAACTTACCTGTCCGAACGCATCTCTCCCTATGAACCATCGAGATGTTTAAGATCATCTGGAGAGGCCCTGCTCTTGGTCCCGCCTTCTTCACAGGCGCGACTGGCGGGGACGAGAGACCAGGGCCTTTTCAGTGGTGGCTCCTTGGCTTTGGAACGCCCTCCCTAGAGACATCAGATCGTCCTCCTCCCTCTTGGCATTTCGCAAGAAAGTCAAGACCTGGCTGTTTGAGCAGGCATTTGCTGATGAAATATAAAGGTTTAATTAGATATATGGAATGACGACGATGTGATGGAAAGTGATTTCAACATGACGCTGAGACTGCAATTATATATTTTTAATTGTTAATTTGTTGTTATATGGTTGGTTTTTTTGGTTTGCTTGCTTGTGTTGTATTGAGGGCCTTTGGGCTGAGAGGGGCGGTATAGAAACGTGACAAATAAATAAATACATAATCTGGGATGCTCTTGTTGTTGTTGTTGTTCTTATATGGGGTTAAGTGTCCTAAAATTATAATTCAGGGCAGAATTATCACTGAAATGCAATAGGTCCCTTCTCAGAAATTTGCGCTTGGTGATTGCTTATTTAGAGTTTAAAAATGCTGTGTTTAGAGCTATATCTTAGCGTTACAAAAAAATGCATAGCTCTTATGATTTACTCAGTGTCGTTGGTTGTGGCACATTTTATGATTGATAAAAGTTGGGAAACTCTGGATGGATTTATTGTAACAATTTGAATCATTTGGATACTGTATGTTGCATTGATGAAAAAATGTACACATTAAAGTTGAGCCTTGGAAGATTTAGAACCAGAAGATTATTTTATTTCAAGTGGGTTCTCATGACTGAAATCTAGGGCGTCGGAAATCACAAATATACGATTAATCTTCTAGAGTGTTTTGAAAGTCATTGTATATTATGATGATACAATATTATGATACCATGCGTTTTTAAAATGCATTTTTAAAGGGGATCAAGAAGGACATGAACATGGGTGGGTGTATATATTTATATAGGCTGTCACGTTTCGAAAAATGTTCTTTCTTGAAGTATTACTTCACCAGAGTGTATGTGAAGTAGACTATTTCTTTTTTTAAAGGCATGATGGTTTCTAATACATCTGAAACATCAGGGTATGCACACTATCAGTTGATCCTTTGTAGTTGAAATTGATTTTACTATCTCAATCTACAGGCTGAAAAGTGTGTCTGATTAATAAAGGCTATTTGAATATTTGCAATATATTGTATATAAGATGCTATATTTATTGCCTTGTAACTTGTTTAGGCTAGAGAACTTTAAAGAGAAAACATCTCCAATATTTTGTCTTAAGCGCCAGTCATGAACCCATTTGCAAATGAATAAGTTCCATTGAATTAACCGGAATATACTGTACATCTGAATAGCCAAGCACAGGATTGGGATGTTAATGCTACCCATCATTCTCTAGCCCAGGGGTGGGCAACCTACGGCCTGCGGGCCGGATCCAGCCCGGCAGCCGATTCTGTCCGGCCCGGAGAGAAGGGCATCAGGGGCGGGGCCAAGAGGAAGGGGTACCGCTGCCGCCATCCCATTGCAGGCCCTGTGGGGCTTGTGTCGGCAGACAGGCCGGAGGAGGGGCGGCTTTGGAGTGCCAACCATCCCTGGATGCGATTCGGGCCTGCAGCAGGAGCACTCGGCGACCTGCAGGGGCCTGATCGCCCTGGCGACCCGGAAGACTTGATCGTCTTTCGGGTCACCAGGTCGAATAAGCCACCTGAGATCGCCGAGTGCTCCCCCTACAGGCCCGGATCCATAGCAGGGCGATCCGCTGGGGAACGGCTGGGGGCGAGAGCGGGCAGAGGCCTGCAGCCTCCGATTGCCTGCTGCTCTGCTCTGCTGCAGTGGCTGGCTCCGCTTTGCCATCCTCTGGGCTGGGTCCATTGGGCCATTCCATCTTGGGATCCTTCCTCTCTTGAGGATGTCAGCCTCTATCTTGGTTTGCACCTTGTCTTCTTGAATTTCATTTTATTTTATTTTAGTCTCCTTGGAAAAAATAATTGCCCACCCCTGCTCTAGCCATAACCAATATTCTAAATTAGAATTAGAATTAATAATAATAATAACCTTTATTTGTACCCTGCCCCCATCTCCCCAATGGAGACTCGGGGCGGCTCACACGAGGCCAAGCCCAAACAGCAAATTACAATAAAATAAAATCAAACATTAGCTATATACACAATTTTTAAAAAGAAGAAAATACACACATATACATAAAAACAATATACAAAGGAATATCTAAAATCACAAGGATAGGGCGGACCACAGTCACACATATAAAGTCAAAAACTCAGGGTGAGATAAGCAGAATAGCATCCTTTATGGGGGAGGGGGGTGGACTCCAAGAAAGGGGGCATTGAGGAGAGCAATGGTAGAAATTAAATAACTACTCTCCGAAGGCACAGCAGAAAAACCAGGTTTTCAGTTGTTTTTTAAGAAGTCTCCAGAATGGGGCCTTTCCTAATCTCTCAGGGCAAGGAATTCCAGAGTCTGGGGGGCCACAGAAGAGAAGGCCCTCTCCCTTGTGCCCACCAGATGAGTCTGTGACACTGGCAGGGGCGACAGGAGGGCGTCCCCCAAAGAGCAGAGGGTTCGAGCTGGTTCATGGATTTTTCTTCTTCTTAACTTGTGAGGGAGCCAACCCTTTCCACTATGTTAAAGCGATGCGTTTCCGTTAAAATTAAAAATCTTTTATATGCATTTAATGAAAGGAAACATTAGAGCTTTTTCTCCACTTTTTTTTCAAAGGGAAAATGTTTTTTTTAAAAGCTCTAATTTATTTTCCACAATGTTTAGAAAATTAATCGATAGTAGCAATTACAAAAGTTAAAAATAATACTTTTGCTTACTACCGTCTAGTGAGGTTTCATGTTCTAGCAACACTGATAAATTATATTAATTTGCTTTTTGCTAAACCAAACAACAGCAACTAATTTATCAGGCAAAGAAAATGAAACGCCGCATCATCACACATTTTTTCAAGATTAAAGAATCAATCAAAATCGGAGAAACAAGTGGACTTCAAGTGTATAATTCTGAGTGCTTAACAACTAAATAGTTCTGCCCTGTAGGAAGATTAATATGTATTCATTACAAAACATACGTGCGACCAAGCAAAACAGGAATTACAATCTGTCAAAAAACTTAATAGATGAAATAGCTATCCTAAATTACTTGTAAGCAGAAAATAAAAATGATTTGGTTTTATTTTGCTTGAATTTTAAATTGTTTTATTTCCTGGTAAAAGCCACCCTTAAAACTTAGTTATAGTATAGATCAGTGTTTCCCAACCTTTTTTGTACACTTTTTACATTTACAAAGTCCTGGGGCACACCACCAACCAAAATGACACAAAATGACACTCTTAACACTGTAATGCATATAGTTATATGTTTTTAAATGTATTTATACACTCAGTGTGAAACCTGGGTGTATTTCGATGAACACAACATAGATATCCTGGCAGGAATGGCAGAAAGACACACACGAAGGTCTTGCTCAACAGCTGTCAGTCTCTCTCTGTTTTTACTTTTCATCACAGTCAAGGTTGAGAAGCTCATCTCACACAGATATGTGGCTGAAAACGGGAGCAATGTCAAAATAGCTGCCGCCATTTTGATCCGAGGGGGCAGTGTGGGCGTGTTCAGGAGAGGAGGGGGAGGGAGGAAGACGTGGGGTGAGCCTTTGTAGTAGCGCCCTCACGGGTCACGTCTTCCTCCCTCCCCTCCTGAGCAAAGCAAGGCAGAGCGAGTCTGGGAAGAAGGGAGCCCGAGTGGAGAAGAAAAAGTGTTCGGCAGGAGGGGGAAGAAAGGGTATTGGAGTTTCCAATTTCCCACGGCACACCTGATGATCACTTATGGCACACTAGTGTGCCCCGGCACACTGGTTGGGAAACACTGGTATAGAGTATGGATCCATGCTGAATCGAGGCTCCTGAAGGCTTCCTCAAGGCGGGCCTGGCCCTGGCATTCTGCGGAGCCCTTCCTTTGCCTCGGGGAGAATCTTTGCGGAGGGAAAGAGGGAGAAAGACCTGCTAGGAGGGGGAAGAGTGCCAATTTCCCACGGCACAACTGATGATCGCTCATGGCACACTAGTGTGCCACGGCACACTGGTTGGGAAACACTGGTATAGAGTATGGATCCATGCTGAATCGAGGCTCCTGAAGGCTTCCTCAAGGCGGGCCTGGCCCTGGCATTCTGCGGAGCCCTTCCTTTGCCTCGGGGAGAATCTTTGCGGAGGGAAAGAGGGAGAAAGACCTGCTAGGAGGGGGAAGAGTGCCAATTTCCCACGGCACAACTGATGATCGCTCATGGCACACTAGTGTGCCACGGCACACTGGTTGGGAAACACTGTACTAGACAATTGTCTTCAATCGTCATAAATCCTTTTTTTCTTCAATCGTCACATCCTTTTTTCATCTTACAGGTAATTTCACAGCTTCGGATCTTAAGCAGGTCTGTAACAGCCGGCTGCAAATTTGACAGAGAAATCTGGTCGAATGAACTTTCTCCAGTTCTCAATTTATGGAAGAAGCTTAATCAGGTAAGACGGTCAATAAGAAGAAGAATGACGACACAAGGAAGGCAATATACCTCAAACTTTTATTTATTAAACATATTTTTATATCCTGAACCATTGACAAATAATGACTTGAGCTTTTTTTTTGCAGCAATAATAATATAAATTTGTTCTTTTCAATATAAAGTTTCAGCTTTTTCTTATAACCACTTGCTTTTTAGTGCTTTGAGTGAGCAATATAAACATTAACAAATAAGCAAGCTGGGCAAACCGAGTCAGTAACCAGCCAGACCGAGCTGTGATAAAATGATGATGATGATGATTATATTTTATTTCTTATCAGCCTCTCCTAGTGGTGGAAGTTGGAGCGAATTAATATTTATTTATTTATTTATGAAGTGTCCCTTATTTTTGCAAAAAATCCTCATATTTTAGGTAAATGTCCCTTATCTATATATTACATATAACAAATGTCAGTGTTTGCAGGCGGTGGTGCGGCCGAACGACCGAGCGGAGGGAGGAATATGTGCAAGCGTTTCGATTGGCTGCCACTGTGAGATTATTCGCATAACGAGCTCTGATTGGCCAGCCTCAGAACTCCAACATTCTACGGCCCCAGACAGAGGGGATTGGTTGCCACTGAAATGGTATTTGCATAACGTACTCCGATAGGCAAACCACATTCCACCATTCCAAGGAGACTCAGAGGGAAAAGGAAATGCCTCAGGCAGTCACCAACTGCGGCCCACAGCAATGACGGATCACGACCAAACTTGGCAAACGGGAACAATGGCCCACTTCACAACCTGGTGTGGTTTAGGGCAGGATGGGCCACGAATGATGGGATTTGCAGTACATTCACCTCATACACTTCCCAAACACTGTAGCCCCTAAAAATCACATACCACGCCCAAACGGCCCCAGACAGAGGGGATTGTCTGCCACTGAAATCGTATTTGCATAACAGACTCCAAATGGCCATCCACATTCTAAGGCTCATTAGTTAGCTTGGGAGCTACTAGTAGATCTTCGGCCCTCTTCCAGGTGATCTTCGAGCCTCACCAGCCGGATGGGGCGCTCCTGCCATGCGCACGCACACCCTGCGCGCACGTGCGCTCCTGCTGCTGGCTTCCACTCTCGCAGTGCTTCTTTCACCTGCGGGGCATTGCAGGAAGAAGGAAGCATGAGGCGGGGCCTCTGGAGGGAGCGCCCTGCCTCTCTCTCATCCAGAAGCAGCTGTGCAGCCTCCGTTGCCGGTGAGACAGGCAGGGCGGAGCGCTCCCTCTGGATGCCCCGCCTCATGCTTTCTCCTTCCTGCAATGCCCCGCAGGCGGAAGAAGCGCTGTGTGGGCAGAAAACAGCAGCAGGAGCATGCGCAGTGGCAAAAACGCACGGCAGCGGGAGCGCGTGGCGGCGGCAGGTAGATCTTTTGGACTTGGTTGCTTTAAGAGTAGCTTGCATGCTGAAAAAGTGTGAGCACCCCTGTTCTAAGGTGACTCAGAGGAAAAAGGAAAAGCCTCAGTCAGTCATACACTGCGGCCCACAGCAATGACGGATCAGGACAAAAATTGGCAAACAGGGGCCCAATGGCCCACTTCACAACCTGGTGTGGTTTAGGGCAGGATGGCCCACGAATAATGGGATATGAAGTACCTTTACCGCATTCACTTCCAAAACAACACTGTAGCCCCTATACATCACAGACCAGGCCCAAAATTGACAACAAGGTATCCTTAACTTGATTTTCCTGACTAGGTCTCAGCACATGGGAGATTGTTAGGCTCCCTCAACTTGATTTTCCTGACTAGGCCCCCGGGACGCGCAGTACCTTCACTAAGTTCCTGAGACCACTGCAAGCCACATAAATATCTAATAGGAACCAACCTTGGCACACAATGCCTTCCTCAAATAACCCGGGCACCGCCGGGTCCTCAGCTAGTTTAAGAACATAAGAACATAAGAAGAGCCATGCTGAATCGGACCTCAGCCCATCTAGTCCAGCATTCTGTATCACACAGTGGCCCACCAGTTGTACACGGGGATCTCGAGCAGAAGGGAGGGCAAAACCCTCACCTGCTCCCGACCCCCACAACCAGTACCAGGGGAAATCCTGCCTACCTCAACCAACTCCGAGGTGGCACTTGAATGTCCTTTTCAGTAACTACCGATACACTTGGTATCCATGAATCTGTCTAATCCTGCCTTGAAGCTGTCCAGGCTGACAGCTGTCACAACCTCCTCTGGAAGTGAGTTCCATAACCCAATGACCCTCTGGGTGAAGAAATATTTCCCTTTATTAGTCCTAATTTTTCTACCTTGGAGCTTCAGGGAGTGCCCTCTAGTCCTAGTGTTTTGTGACAGAGAAAATATTTTTTTCTTTTCACCTTTTCTATCCCATGCATGATTTTATACACTTCGATCAAGTCACCTCTTAAATGCCGTCTTTCAAGGCTGAAAAAACCAAGGCGTTGCAACCTGAATTAATAAGTGAGCCGCTCCATAACTTGGATCATTCTTGTTGCCCTTCTTTGTACCTTTTCCAGTTCCGTTATATCCTTCTTAAGGTGTGGAGACCAGAATTGTACACAGTACTCCAAATGTGGCCTTACCATCGATTTGTAGAGAGGTAATACAACATTTGCTGACCTATTTTCGATTCCCTTTCTGATCATGCCTAGCATAGAAATTGCTTTTTTCACTGCTACTGGGTTGACATCTTCATTGAGCTGTCCACCAAGACCCTGAGATCCCTTTCCTGGTTTGTCTCGGAAAGCTTTGACCCCATCAATTGGTAGGTGTAGTTGGGGTTCTTTGCCCCGATGTGCATGACTTTACACTTGTTTAGGTTAAAATGCATTTGCCACTTTGTTGCCCATTCACTCAATTTCGAGAGATCTTTCTGGAGCTCTTTACAGTCAGTTTCATTTTTAACTACCCTGAACAGTTTAGTGTCGTCTGCAAACTTTGCTACCTCAGAATTCACTCCTACATCCAGGTCATTAATGAATAAATTAAAAAGTAACGGACCCAAAACTGAACCTTGGGGTACGCCACTTCTCACCTCTTTCCACCCAGAGAAGTGTCCGTTTATTACCACCCTTTGTTTCCTACAGTTTAGCCAGGTTCCAATCCAGGACAAGACCTGTCCCCTGATTCCATGGCTGAAGAGCTTCTTATATAAAAAGTGGCAACCCTAGTTATAAGCCTCTAACTCTTACTGTAACTTGCAGATAGTTAAAGGCTCATTATAATTTGATTTGCCCTGCCTTTGAAATACAGTTCATGAGCAGGATGCACAAAAAACTAGATGCGAATGCAAAAGCATGGCAGCATTGGGCTGTGGCTGGACAATTCCTATTCACCCATGGCAGCTTTTATCACTAGAAGTAAGATTGTGCTAATTGAACTGATCTGCTCTTTACGTCCACCATTATTTCCTTTGATTAATTTTTATATCCTCTAAATGAATTCACTGTGGGACTAGGAACCATCACGCAAGACATTTTCCCACTTGTACATGAAACCAAGATTGGCATGGCTTAGTGCTAAAGAACATAACAGTCCAAATTTAGGATGAATTCAGGCTGAAGGTAGCACGATTTGCAAACGACAACGTAAATTCTGACAGTTTTCTTATTTACTCTTTCTCTTTTGACAATGCTCCCTCACCGGAGAGTGATAAATGTGGGCCACGAAAAGCCACCTAAATCAGTTGCTGCAGTCAGGCCACTTCATGAAACAATTTTGGTTGAAAAATGACAGATGGGGAAACTGTTGTCATTTGCTGAAACTGACAGTAAATGTGATAATTTTGTTCTACTTATTGAATTAAAATTCTAAACAAGCCATTCGCTTGGCTTAAGCTTGTAAAATTCAATTTAGTACACACTCATATGCATATAGCCCAAATTAGACCACCATGAAATGATTCGACATGTCCATTTGTCATTTGGTTTCCTTAAAATAAGGAATATAAAATAGTTCTACAAATTAAATCACTTCAATTAGATCCAAACACAAAATAAAATATGTATAATCACTTTCTAGTTAAAATCAGAGCTTTTCTTACATAACTAATACCTGCCTCCCTCTTAGAATTTAAATGATAAAGCATGATTTAGTTTTTTAAAATTCAATACTGCGTGTAAATGACTTCGAAACCTCACCTAAACATGAGCAAGGCAATAACAAATCATGTCATCATCTGCTGGAAACACACTTGTGCCTTACAAACAGATTCCAATCAGTTGAGCATGCATAGTAAAGAAGGAGTTAGAACATAGACATGGAGTAACTAGCAGTCAGCTGCCCCCTCCAACTTCTCTGACCAATGGGAAAGAAGGAACGGAGGAGGTGATCATAACCATAGAGAATTTATTTATTTATGTCACTAGGGAGGGCGTTCCAAAGCTGAGGAGCCACCACTGAAAAGGCCCTGTCTCTTGTCCCCGCCAATCGCGCCTGTGAAGAATTTATTTATTTATTTATTTATGTCATTTATATTCTGCCCTTCTCACCCCGCAGGGGACTCAGGGCAGATCACAATGCACATATACATTGCCGCCTTCGGGCTGAGAGAGGCGTCTAGAAGCAAAGTAAATAAATAAATATACAGGCAGACATTCAATGCCATAGATATACAACGTATATAGACAGACAACGAGCTACACAATTGGTCAAGAACTCACCCCGACATTCAGCTGCCCCCTCCTATTTTTCCTAAAATTAAGCCCATGGAACTTGTAATGTGAATGATTGTTTATTCTGGGCCTTTACCAATTTTCATGTTATTTATTGTTATTTATTTATTATTTGGACTTATACGCCGCCACTCCCCGAGGGCTTGGAGGGGCTCACAGTCATATAAAACACAGTCATATAAAAACACAACAAAGGTAAACAACATATTAAACTAGATTAAAAGAAGGTTTTCCAGCTTAGCAATCAAAGGCTAGCTGGAAAGGATGGGTCTTGCAGGCCTTGCGAAAAGAGGATAGGCCCTGCATGGCCCACACATCACTTGGAAGGGTATTCCAGATTGACGGCACCACTACTGAAAAGGCTCTGCGCCGGGTCTATGTGAGACGGATTGCCTTGAAAGTCGGCACTTCAAGGAGGTTCTGTTGTTTGGAACGGAGTGACCTCTGGGGTTGATAGGGGAAAAGGCAGTTAGTGTGTGTGTGTGTGTGTGAGAGTGTGTGAGAGAGAGAGAGAGACAGAGAGAGAGAGAGAGAGAGAGAGAGAGAGAATAAAGGCTTTTTTGCCAATATAAGAAGCAAAAGGCTCAGTGTGGGCCAGTATCATATCTGTACAAAAAGATATTCAGAGAAGTAGAAACTGTTCAAAATACTCCGGATTTTAAAGTAGAAGAGGCCAGAGCTGCTTTTAGGTTCTCCTGGGATAGCCTTTCACTAGTATACTCAGAGGAGGAGGAATGGTTCCCTTTTTGATAAGAGCGAAGTACAGTACTCATATTTACATGGATAAGTTGACCCTGAGTTTTTTTTGGGGCTGATTCTTTAATCTTAAATAAATTTCTAGACTTATAACTGTAGCAGCAAATTAGGAGTCCCAGAACTCCGGATTGGCAAATACTTTCTTACCAAAGGCGACGTGGACGCGCGGGCACAAGAACGAGAGAACGGACAATTTGACTGTTTTTAAAAGTGAAGTCAAGTTTATTAAATTGGACACCAGCTGGTGGGGTTCACCCACAGAACAAGCTGCTCGGGGCAAATCCTGAAATACATTCTAAGAGCAGTCATTATATACCCCTCATGGCGGCAGATCTTGGCCCGCCCTTCTTTATGACCCCCCATTGGCCAGTGTCTTCAGAACACATTTCATTATCCAATAAAACACAATACTTTCATTAGCATCATATCATTATCAGCTTTCATTCGTTTAGCATTATGGCGCAGCAAGAAATTCATTTCCCATAGAACAGTATCAGTGGCTCTGGTCAGCCTGTACCCAAATGGCAACATTCGCTGCTACCTCTTCCTTGCCAGCAAAGGAGGGGGCAGACCCTTCTGTGCTTGCGTAGTTCTTGACCTATTAGCATTGAGGTAAACAAACCCATGCCTTGTACTGCTCTGGCCAATCAAGGCTTTTGTTATCATTGAAGACACATGATGTACTTTGGCAAATCATTGCATACACTTGGCGTACCAATCAGGGCACAGCATTTACGGCAAGCATGCTAGCTTTATTTCTGGCACAGAAAGCCAGCTACTCTATAGCTCTTGCTTGTGCATCACTCTCCTCTGACTGTACTCCTGCTCAAAGTACCAACTCTGCTATATAACTAAATATATAAATGCTCAATTACATTTTTTTTCTCCTGAAGCTGTTTTCTGGTGTGGATCTTAATGCAAGTGGCTGTGTCTTCCTTCCTTACATCTACAGTGCTTTCCATGCAGTTATTTATTTATTTATTTATTATTTGGACTTGTACGCCACCACTCCCCGAGGCCTCGGAGCAGCTTACAAACATATAAAAGCATCACAGGAGTAAAAACAACATATTAAACTAGACCAATAAAGATTTTCCAGCTTAGCAATCAAAGGCTAGCCGGAGAAGGTGGGTCTTGCAAGCCTTGCGGAAAGAGAATAGATCATGCAAGGCCCGCATATCACTTGGAAGGGTGTTCCAGATTGACGGCGCGACTACAGAAAAGGCTCTGCGCCGGGTCGATGTGAGGCGAATTGCTTTAAAAGTTGGTACTTCCAGGAGATTAATTTGTTTGGATCGAAGTGACCTCTGGGGTTGGTAGGGGAAGAGACGGTCCCTCAGATACAGCGGCCCCAGACCATGCAAGGCCTTGAAGGTTAACACCATCATCTTGAAGGTGATCCGGTGCTCGACCGGAAGCCAATGGAGCTGCTGGAGGATGGGTGTTATGTGACATCTCACTGGGGTCCCAGTGAGAAGTCGGGCAGTGGCATTCTGGACGAGCTTTAGTTTCCGGATCACTGACAAGGGCAGGCCAATGTAAAGGGCGTTACAGTAGTCCAGTCTCGAGATGACCGTGGCTTAGAGCACCACGACCAGGTCATCTCTGGATAGGTAGGGCGCCAGAGGCCTAGCTTGCCGCAGATGGAAAAAGGCGGTTTTGCTGACACTGGAGACCTGGGCCTCCATCGACAGCAACGGGTCAAAGACGACCCCAAGGCTCTTAACTGAGGATGTCAGGCATAATGTCCTGGGGATTATACCCTTGTTCCTGTGTGCTGAGGATTAACCTTGCTATTCGGTCTACCTCCCAGGTCCAATGTACTAATAATTGAATTATAGATATTTATATTTGTTTATTAGCCTGAAGTTGGTATACATAGCTTTTGGCTGTTATTACCAGGCATAATGCCTCACCATCCAAGCTAGGCAGTTGGACCTCCCCACCCACTGGGCGGCCCAGCCACAGTATCTCTGTCGATGCAGGTGGCATCGAACATGGGAAACAATCTTCTTGAGCTGAAGCCATACGATGAATGTTCCTAGAAATTGTGTACTCTGGCATAAGCTTGTAGTTCTGTGATGTTTCTAAGGAAACATGCTTGGTTGTAGAGATGTCATCTTTTATTAGCAGAGTAAGCAAATAACTTGAATTCTCTTTTCTTTAGAATTCCAGCCTAATTCATCAGAAAGTGTCTCCTCCTTCCGATCGCCAAGGGTCTCCAATCCTTTCGTTCATTATTCTGGAGCAGTTCAATGCAATTCGCTTAGTTCAGAGCATTCATCAGTCTCTTGCGGCTCTTAGTAAAGTCATCAGAGGGACCTCACTACTGAGTTCAGAAGTCCAAAAACTAGCCAGTGCCTTATTAAACCAGAAGGTAAGCATTTTAAAACATTATTCGCATACATAATGATTTATCCGATAATAGGACAGTCTTGAACCAAAGCCCACTCATTTGGAAAAGTGTACACTTTTATTCTTCAATTGATTTTTCTTTTGATTTAGGCAGATTAAAATTTAACTAGTAAATTATTAATAACCACACTCCCCCCTGCCCCATTTTCAACTTTGATTTATATGACCACCCATCGAGAGTTGTTCTCTAGGGACTATCAGGGCAGCAAGTCAAAGAAATACAGTATTAATAATATATGTTACAATAATTGAAAGGGCAAACAGTAAAACATAAAACACCGAATATACGGTAATTTTATTTTGAGCAGACCGATTAAAAATAGTGAAACAGTGAGAGTACAATATTAATTGAAAGTACAGGTATTACTTCAGTTGACAAAGTAAATGTATACTTGGGTATGGCTTCTTTAAGATAAGCTTTAAATCAAGCTTCTTTAACATAAGACTTAAATCTAGGAAAAGTTTCATAAGAACCATCACTCCTATAAATGCTTCCCCTTCAACAGCAAGAAGATCCCTCTGGTCAGCAAAATCAGGCAATGCCAACTGGACGCCCCACTATGAGGATCTTCCTCCAGAATGGGCAAACCAAGAATGGGCAACTTGGAAGTCCCTGAACAGACTCAGAAGAGGAGTGGGCAGATCAAAAGGCAATCTGGCAAAAATGACATGATCTAGAGCAGTGTTTCCCAACCGCTGTTCCGCGGCACACTACTGTTCCGTGACGGATCATCTGGTGTGCCGCAAAAAAGTCTCCCCCCCCCCTTTCTCCCCTCCTGCCGAACTCATGCTGCTTGGGGGAGGAGGAAGGGCCGGGCGGCGGCGGCGAAGAAAAAGAAGAAGGGGCCAGCGCCACTTCCTTCAGCCATTTCCCTAGCCAGCCTCCAATCAAGGGAGGGAGGAGGGAAGGGTGACATCGCTTGGGCCCCGCCCCCTTCCCAGCGGCAGAAGCTTGCTCGTGCCTGATTGAGTCATGGCAGGAGTCATGACAGAGAGCGGCCCCGTCCCCGCTCTCCGCCATGACTCCAGCCCCTTGCTTGCTAAGGCTGCATGGAGGAGGAGCATGAGCGGTGGACAGACTTCAGTGGGCAGGGCTGAAGCCCGTCCACTGCTCATGATCCTCCTCCTCCGCACGGCCTCAGCGAGTGAGGGGCGGGAGTCATGGCAGAGAGCGGCCCCCGTCCCCAGTGCCACTCTCCGCCATGACTCCAGCCCCTCGCTCGCTGAGGCCACGTGGAGGAGGAGCATGAGCAGTGGACGGGCTTCAGTGGGCGGGGCTGAAGCCCGTCCACCGCTCATGCTCCTCCTCCTCTGCGCAGCCTCAGCGAGCGAGGGGCCGGAGTCATGGCGGGGACGGGGAATTGCTGCCTTCTCCCTCTCCCCTGCCGCCCCTTTCGCCTATGAGCCGCTACCCATGGCAATGGGAGCAGCTGAGGCTGGCAGCAGGACCCTGAGCTGGAGCCTGGGCTTGGGGGCGGCCCTCGGCCTGCTCTACTGCCTGAGGGGACCAATTGGCAAGTTTGGTCCAGATCCATAATTGTTTGAGTCCACAGTGCTCTCTGGATGTAGGTGAACTACAACTCCAAAACTCAAGTATTACTGTGTTAGAGTGTCATTTTGTGTGATTTTGGTTGGTGGTGTGCCCCCGGATTCTTTTAATGTTAAAAGTGTGCCGCAGCTCAAAAAAGGTTGGGAAACACTGCTCTAGAAGAACAAACAACTCAGCCTCTGTATGCTCGCCTGCAATGCCCTGCCTCATGCACAGAGGAAGAACTGTTTAAAGCTACAGACAATACAGTCGTTGTTGCCTGGTTTTGTTCTAAAATTATTTAGCTGCTTGTGCTCCCTTTATTTTATCAGTTTTATACTTATTTATTTATGCAATGCTTTTGACACAAAATAAAAAAAATAAACATAAGCTTTGGTATTAGTGGCGGAAATAACACGGAAAGAGTAGGGATAGATTTCCAAACCACAAAAAAGAAATAGCAATTCAGTATGTTTCAGTAAACTAACATTTTTCTTGAAAACTGCACTGAATGGACTGGATGCATTTGGTGGCAATTAATCAGTGTTGCTGGTTCAAACATTAGATAAATTCATCCACCACTGAATGCTTTGAAATTTTGGACAGGCACTCTGAAATGGGAACTTTCCTGAACTCTGAAATACTGTAAACATGCAATATACAGCTTTAAAAAAATACATATTAGGACCTTCCTGCCACGGTTGATACAGTAAGGGAGCTTGAGACCCCGTGGCCCTCCGCCGGGCCCACCCTCGACCGGTTTCGGCCACTGGACGCAGATGCTGTTGATAAGATTGTGGCTGCAACCAGGCCTTCCACCTACTCCTCTCCACCCGTGCCCCTCCTGGCTTGTTAGATCTTGCCTGGAGGGGTTGCGTGGGCCTCTGTTGAACATCGTAAACAGCTCCCTTGAGCCAGGAGTCTTCCCAGGGTGCTTAAAAGAGGCGGTGGTAGCTCCATTGCTGAAAAAACGTCATTAGACCCTACGGTTCCCTCCAACTACCGACCAGTGTCGAATCTTTCGTACCTGGGGAAGGTAGTTGAGAGGGCAGCAATGGAGCAGTTGCAGTCCTTCTTAGATGATGCAACATGGCTAGACCCCTTCCAGTCCGGCTTCCATCCGGGGCATGAGATGGAGATGGTCCTGGTCTCCATCACAGACCAACTCCGCTGCTCGACCAAGGCGGGTCTGCGCTGCTCGTGTTATTGGACCTCACGGCAGCGTTTGACACGGTCGACCACAATCTTTTGATCCACTGCCTGGTCATGGCTGGAGTGAGGGGGACAGCCCTTAAATGGCTGACCTCCTTTCTCCACCAGCGGTCTCAGCGTGTGAGGAGGGGCAAGGTGGTCTCTGAGGGCTCCCCACTAGTTTGTGGAGTCCCGCAGGGGGCCATTCTTTCCCTTCTGTTATTCAACATCTACATGCAGCTGCTTGCACAGCTGGTGCGGAGTTATGGGCTTGAGTGTCACCAGTATGCAGACGACACTCAGCTCATTCTGAGGATGGAGGGCAGGCCTGGATCTGTCCCCAACAATTTCCAACGCTGCCTCGAAGCCGTTACTGGATGGCTGCCAGCCAGTAGGTTGAGGGTGAATCCGGCGAAGACGGAGATCTTGTGGCTAGGCCGCCCGGGTGGTGGGGATGTCCAGCTTCCGACCCTGGACGGTGTGGCGTTATGCCCATCGCCTTCCGTAAAGAGCCTGGGGGTCCATTTGGACTCCCAGCTGACCATGGAGACCCAGGTCTCTGCGGTCAGCAAGCTAGCGTTTTACCATCTTAGACAGGCAAGAAGGCTGGCCCCCTACCTATCCCGGAATGACCTGGCCACGGTGATCCAAGCCACGGTCATCTCGAGGCTGGATTACTGTAATGCGCTCTACGTTGGCCTTCCCCTGTCAGTGACCTGGAAGCTCAAGCTGGTGCAGAACACTGCCGCCCGGCTCCTGTCTGGCACGCCAGCAGGTTGCCACATAACACCTACTTTGCAGGATCTGCACTGGTTGCCAATTGAGCACCGGATCACCTTCAAGGTGTTGGTTCTTACCTTTAAGGCCTTGCACGGCCTGGGGCCAGCGTATCTGAGGGACCGCCTCTCCCCATACTGCCCTCTGAGATCACTTCGCTCCGAGGATACCAACCTTTTGGCTGTCCCCTCCGCAAAGGCAGCCAAACTTACATCCACTCGTCGAAGGGTGTTCTCGGTGATTGCACCAACACTCTGGAATGCCCTTCCTGCAGATACGCGCGCCATCCACGACCTGCTCCCCTTCAGGCGGGCGTGCAAGACCCACCTGTTCCAGCTCGCCTTCCAGGTGTAGGTCCTAGTGGTATGCACCCCCCTGCTGGAAGCGATTTTTATCCCAGGTCGTTTTTAACTGTTGTTGTTTATTGTGACATTTTAATGATGTTTTTATGCTCTGTTTTTATTCTGTTGCTGTTTTGCGCTGTGTTTTTTAGTGTTGTGAGCCGCCCCGAGCCTGCCGGGAGTGGCGGCATAGAAGCCGAAATAAATAAATAAATAAATAAATAACCATTTAAAAATGGTACACACTGAGTACACGCTGTTAATTCTATGTTAATTGTTTATGATTTTACTGTATACCAGGATTGTTTTAATTGTTATTGGTTGATATGCTGTAAACGGCCCTGAGCCAAATTCAGAAGGACGGTATACAAATCGAAACAATAAAATAAATAAATAAATAAAATAGAGGAGGGATAGACTGATAGATAAGCATAAGTCAGTATTAATCAGGTTGAGAGTTGCATGTTGTGATACATGTTTTGGGGAGTGCCTAATTGTAAAGCTAATTTTTTCCTCTCTACACAGTGCCCATTAACATGGCAGAGCAAATGGGAAGGCCCAGAGGATCCTTTACAATACCTCAGAGCTGTGGTAGCACGAGCACATGCTATTCAGGTACTATTTAATATTTCACAAAGATTCAGTATTTTAATAACCTAAAGTAAAGTTCACAAGTTTTCTGTTTATTTTTCATTTTCATATCCCATCTTTCTTCTCTTGAAATAAATTTACAAGTCAGCTACCCATATAAGTGTACTATTAATGAAGGTTGGCGCATCTGGTAGGAACCAGAGAAATCTCTTTGGACACATTGTACTAGTCATGCTAAGGGAAGGCTTTCTTGTTCGATGGGCCTAGAGACCAAGCCAATATGCTAAACGGTATACAAATTATTCCATTCACTGTTAACACAGGGTGTGTAACTTTGTAGTTTGTAACTTGTATATTTTAATATTTCTCTTGTTAATCTTTCAAACGGTCTCATTCCCTTTGGGGAGATAGGGTAGGTTATAAATAAAGTTATTATTATTAGTGAAGTAAGTTTGAGCTGTTTGGGCTGGAAGTCAGCCTGAAGAAAACGGAAGTCCTCTACCAGCCTGCACCACATGCAGAACACCAGCATCCCCACGTCAGCATAAGCACATCTGTGCTTAAGTCCGTTCAGCAGTTCACCTACCTGGGAAGCATCATCTCTTCAGACGCCAAGATTGACAAAGACATAGATCACAGATTAGCAAAGGCATAGAGTGCATTCGGAAGGCTTCACAAAAGAGTCTGGAGCAACAAGCACCTGAGGCAAAGCACCAAAATCAGTGTGTACAGAGATATCATATGTCTGTTCTCCTATATGGGTCTGAAACATGGGTCACCTATTGCCAGGGCCTATGACTCCTTGAATGCTTTCATCAGCGCTATCTTCGCACAAACCGAAATATACACTAGGCAGACTATGTGACAAATGTTGCTGTCCTTGAGCAAGCAGGGATCACCAGCATTGAGGCCATGCTATTGAGAACACAGCTGCGCTGGGCAGGGCATGTCTCTAGGATGGAGGACCACCGCCTCCCAAAGATACTACTCTACGGTGAACTCGCCACGGGTCAACGCAAGAGAGGCACCCCCAAAAAGAGATATAAGGACTCCCTGAAACAACATCACAGGTTCGGCCAGATTGATCACCAACAATGGTCCACCCTGGCCTCCCATCAGGAGGCATGGAGATGCACTATCCACAATGCTGCGGCCTCTTTCAAGAAGACACGCCAAATGGGTCTCAAAGATAAACGACAACGCAGAAAGAACCGCAACTTGGAAACAACATCACCCAAGGAGACTTTCTGCTGTGCTTTCTGCAACCAAACTTGCCTATCTCAGATTGGCCTTTTTAGTCATCAACACGCTTGTAAAAAGCATGGGATGAGTCCTTCCTAAGAATCTTTGTTCACAAAGTAATGCCAAGAAACAAAAAAGTAGAGTGTTCGTTTTGTGCACCCATGCCATAGGGCAATGTAGCGTCAAACCAGTCTAGCTTGTTTATGGCAGTATAACATTTCCCCTTCTACAGAGAAAGTTGCTTTGTCTGGAACACTCTTCCTTGTCTACAGTTTCTTTTCATATCCGTTTCTGGTGGGGGACTTAAATTGAAACTGTCTATTCTGTTTTAAGTTGTGTTTAGACAGAACATACAGTATATACTGGAAACACTGGTACAGGTGGGTAAATAAATAAGTACATTAAAAAATAAAATTCTTCCTACAAAATGTATTGACAGTGTCTTTCCAAACCCAAACGAAAACCCATTCAGAGTCTATCCCATGGCAAATATTGTAATCCAAAGGATATTGTTGCCACCTCTAAATTCATTCCCTTAATATGCTCCCTACAATTGTCTGTGTACGATGCATAATGTATTCGGAAGTTCTGTAATAAAGAGTGTTTTAATTTCATTCTTCCATGTGAAATGACTTTACCCTTGGGAACACACAATGGGATGAGGAATGCCGTCGCAAAGTAACATTTCAACCTGTCATATTGCTGAGGATTATTAGATACATTAGGCCACTCCACAGGCATGAAACTTTATTAAATATCAGGGAAGCTTTCTGAAATAAATTCTTTGTATCCACTAGATTCTCATTGTTATTTTAGCCAAGTTTGGACTGCTAAATGGTAGCTTATTTTTATTTATTTACTAGCTGAGGACCCGGCAGTGCCCGGGTTATTTGAGAAAGGCAGGAAAATCTAGTTAAGGATGCCTTGTTGTCAATTTTGGGCCTGGTCTGTGATGTATAGGGGCGACAGTGTTGTTTTGGAAGTGAATTAGGTGAAGCTACTTAATATCCCATTATTCATGGGCCATCCTGCCCTAAACCACACCAGGTTGTGAAGTGGGCCATTGTTCCCCTGTTTGCCAAGTTTGGTCGTGATCCGTCATTGCTGTGGGCCACAGTGTATGACTGACTGAGGCTTTTCCTTTTTCCTCTGAGTCACCTTAGAATGTTAGAATGTGGATGGCCATTCGGAGTCCGTTATGCAAATACGATTTCAGTGGCAGTTAATCCCCTCTGCCTGGGGCCGTTTGGGCGTGGTATGTGATTTTTAGGGGCTACAGTGTTGTTTGGGAAGTGTATGTGGTGAATGTACTGCAAATCCCATAATTCGTGGCCCATCCTGCCCTAAACCACACCAGGTTGTGAAGTGGGCCATTGTTCCCCTGTTTGCCAAGTTTGGTCGTGATCCGTCATTGCTGTGGGCCTGCAGTTGGTGACTGCCTGAGGCATTTCCCTCTGAGTCACCTTGGAATGGTGGAATGTGGTTGGCCTATGGGAGTACGTTATGCAAATACCATTTCAGTGGCAACCAATCCCCTCTGTCTGGGGCCGTAGAATGTTGGAGTTCTGAGGCTGGCCAGTCAGAGCCCGTTATGCAAATAACCCCACAGTGGCAGCCAATCAAAACACTTGCACATATTCCTCCCTCCGCTCGGCCGCACCACCGCCCGCAAACACTGACTTTTATTATATGTAATAGATTTATTTATTTCATTTATACCCTGCCACCATCTCCCCAAGGGGACTCGGGGCGGCTTACGTGAGCCCAAGCCCAATAACACTTAATAACAACACAACAGCAATTATAAAAAAAACCAATACAATCAATAAAAGTCAAACATAAGCAATAACAGACAATTTAAAACCATTTCGGGCAGGCAAAATGTAAATATTAAAGTTTAAAATAAATAAACACTGGATGCAGACAGAGGTGGATTGTATGTAACAGGAAGGTTTCAAGGACAATGTGGGGCAGACACCCAACAGGTAACTAAAGTGCTTCTGAGGACATTTGCAAAGATTGAATTCAGCAGGGCATTGTTTACTTTATTCAGGGAAGGCACATTGGAACAGCCACGTCTTCATTCTCCTCCTAAAAACTGCCAAAGTGGGGGCTTGTCTAATATCCTTGGGGAGCGGGTTCCAGAGTCGCGGGGCCACTACAGAGAAGGCCCTTTCCCTCATCCCCACCAAACGTGCCTGTGAAGGCAGTGGGAGCAAGAGTAGGACCTCTCCAGATGATCGGAGAGATCGCTTGCGTTCGTAGACAGAAATGCGGTCACGCAGATAGGCAGGTCCCAAACCGTTCAGGGCTTTGTAGCCAATGGAGCCAGCACAGGGTCTCCCTGAGACGGTGACCCTTTCCCCATGTGATGGGGAAAGAGTCACGAGAGGGAGCTCCATGTGGGGCAACAGATTCACCCTGCGACTCCCTCTTTCCTTCCCAGAAGCCAGCCGAAGCGGGTCGCTTCATGATAAGGTTGTAACATGGCTAAGGACCAGCTGATATACTGAAGTTACATTTAATCAAAATGCCTTGAAGTCAGGCTCGTCCAACCCATGGTCACGTACAGTCCAGGGCGGCTAGGAATAAGACCCAGCACAAAATTGCAAACTTGCTTAAAACCTTATGAACAGACTCAGAAGTGGAGTGAGCAGGTCAAAAGACAACCTGGCGAAATGGCACTCCCTAAAAGAATCCTCCACTTTGCGCATCTGCGAAGCAGAACAAACAACTCTGCATCTGTATGCTTGTCCACAATGTCCAGCCTCATGCACAGAGGAAGAATTGTTCAAAGCTACAGACAAGGCGGTAATTGTTGCCCGTTTTTGGTTAAAAATATATATAGCTGCTTGTGCTCCTTTTGTTTTTATCAGTTTTTACTTATTTATGTGATGCTTTTGATATGTTGCACTTCAGACAAGGAGCACCCCCCTAGTTCACACACACAACAGACAGTCTGAATAATAGGCTTTTATTGAAACAAATATAGTGTCCAACAAAAAGGGTTAAAAGAAGATCAATTGTAGAATATATCCAAGGTAAATCACACAGTTCAATTAGTCCCAAAATCCAAAGCCAAAGGTAGAAAGCTTGATGCAAATCCCATGAATAATACAAGGCAGCTATAGATCCAAAAACGTGCACAAAGGCCTAGGCAAAATCAAGAGCTTGGAGACAAGGCAGACTTGGCATGGTATTCTGAACGAAGCCTGAAAACTTAAGACAATTTCCCTAGCAATCTAATGTAAAGACAAATCAGTTTCGGTTTGCAAACCGGCTGCTGCGTCGGAGGATGGCAGCCTGCCTAGATTCTCAAATGCTATCTCAGCGGTTGAATGGTAGCTCGTTAAGATTCCCAGGTGTCCCGTTATCAACATCAGGTCCTTCAGAGTCCTGAACACAAGAATTCTCATCTAATGAAGCCCTGGGAAGAGAGCCGTTCCCAGGAAAGCAAGCCTCATCTGAAAGGCCACTTTGCATCTCAGAGTTCTCACTAAGCATCCCATCATCAGCATTTTCAGGAACAATCCCATCATCCCTACCATGCACATGAGCACCAGGCTGAAACACCACATGATATTAAATAAATAAATAAATAAAGTGATTACTTCCAACATGTATAAAAGCAAAATCCGTGTTGCAACTGTTTCAGCCGCTTAGGGTTTTATTGGGTATAGCTGCTTGCCCATAATTTTCTCAAAGAGGTTATTTGAAGATGCTACTAAAATAAGTTACAAATGGCAGAATTGATCTCATGACCATTTACATACTGAAATGTCTATCTTTCTAATGGTGGGGGCGGGGTTGCTATAAGTGAAACTTGATGAATTAGTGAAATAATTATGCAGAGATGGCCAATGTATTGCTAATAAATATAGAAAGAAACTCAAATCAATCTTAATTGTGTGCGGTGAACATTAATAATGTGTGTTGTGACAGATTTAAAGGTCTCTTGATTAAATAGCTGTGTTATGGCACTGAGAGAGAAAGACCACAGCAATGGGTTTGACACTGTGACAGAAAAACAAATTACGATTTATTCAATGATATTAAAGTTTTAGTAGCTATCCCTAAATACAATTCAGTGCTATAACACAAACAGTATTCTTTTAAAAGGGAAATATTTTCATATGAAATTAAGAACTGTATTGCAGTCGGCTATACATATATATAGACATTATAATATATTGAAATTATAATATAATATAACATTATTATATTATTTATTATATTATATTATTACTATAATTTTTTTATAAAATAATAATAAAAACGATTAAAATAAAATAAAATTCAAGAAGACAAGGTGCGAACCAAGATGAAGGCTGACATCCTCAAGAGAGGAAGGATCCCAAGATGGAATGGCCCAATGGACCCAGCCCAGAGGATGGCAAAGCGGACCCAGCCACCGCCGCAGCAGAGATCAGCCCGCGCAGGTCGCCGAGTGCTCCCGCTGCAGGCCCGGATCGCCTCCAGGAATGGTAGGCACTCCAAAGCCGCCACTCCTCCTGCCTGTCTGCCGACACAGGCCCCACAGAGCCCGCAATGGGATGGCGGCAGCGGCACTCCTTCCTCTTGGCCCCGCCCCAGGCCAGACAGAATCTCCTTCCGGGCTGGATCCGGCCCGCGGGCCGTAGGTTGCCAACCCTTGATTTAGAACCATGATTGCCCAGGCCTAGGGGATAGCAGTGTGGGCAGGGTCTTTTAAAGGATAGGAAATGAAAATATCTCATCTAGCAGTTGTCATTATTTTAATTTTGTGTCATATTTTCATTTTAAACCTGTTTATCATGGAAAGTGACCTATGATTGATGATAATAAATTTATTATGATCAACAGATCAGATATAAAGTCCTATGTTGAATAGAATGGTTGTGTTTGGCGAGTTGGTGGAATTGTTTGATAATGGTGGCTATGTTTATTTGAACGATAATGCATTCCAACTGGGATCCCTCAGTTTCTGTTGGAAAAGGACTTAACATTCCCATGTCATTCACTTGCATTATGACATATAGTAGAAATTGTAGGTAAAGAAAAATTGTTTAACAAATCTATTTTCCACATGATAATCCCATTAGATCAGACCGGGGCAACCTACGGCCCGCAGGCCGGATGCGGCCTGGCCGGCGATTCTGTCCGGCCCGGGGAGAAGGGTGTCGGGGATGGGACCAAGAGGAAGGGGTGCCGCTGCCACCATCCCATCGCGGGCTCTGAGGCCTGCGTTGGCAGACAGCCCGCTGCTCCGGAGAACAATCGGAGGAGCAGTGGCTTTGGAGTGCCTGCCATCCTGGGAGGCGATCCGGGCCTGCAGTGGGAGCAGTCGGCAACCTGAGGCGGCTGATCGCCCTGACGACCCGGAAGACTTGATCGTCGCCAGGGCGATCAGCCGCCTCTGGCCGCTGATGGCTCCCGCTGCACGCGCGGATCGCCTCCCGGGACGGCAGGCACTCCAAAGCCGGGATGGCAGGCACTCCATGGTGGGGCGATCAGCTGGGGAACAGCTGGGGGCGAGAGCGGGCGGAGGCCTGCATCCTCTTATCGTCCTCTGCTCTGCTCTGCTGCGGCGGCGGCTGGATCCGCTTTGTCATCCTCTGGGCTGGGTCCATTGGACCATTCCATTTTTGTATCCTTCCTCTCTTGAGGATGTCAGCCTCTATCTTGGCTCGCACCTTGTCTTCTTGAATTTCATTTCATTTCATTTTAGTGGTTTTTATTATTATTTTATAATAATTTTATAATATAAAATAATATAATGTTATATTATATTATATTATAATTTCAATATATTATAATGTCTATATATGTACTATTATATAATAATTATGATATTAATGCTAATATATGAATATTTCTTGATATATTAATATGTTAATATTAATGATGTGTAATATATAGTAAATATAGTAAGTAAATAAATAAATTATGTAGATTAGAATGTCGTTGAGCCTTTAGGTGCGGCCCTCCATAATATTTTTTTGCTCTCGTGGGGCCCCTTGGAAAAAATACTTGCCCACCCCTGCATTAGATTAACTCAGGCCCTCTTTTTCCATTTAAGGAAAAAGTATAGCAGCATTCTGCATCAAGTTCATTGCTATTGGCCATTAATCACAATACAGACTTCCAAAGCAAACTATTAAACCATATTCAAATGCATTTAATCACTTGTCTCCAAGATTATATTACTGTGTATGATTACACATTTTACATTTCCATTGAATTCAAGGAGACATTTATATATAGGTGAATTCCGGAATGGTGTCCTAATGTGACGGGCACCACTTGTTCAACATTTAAGGCAGGCCTGGGCAAACTTCGGCCCTCCAGGTGTTTTGGACTTCAACTCCCACAATTCCTAACAGCCAGTGGGCTGTTAGGAATTGTGGGAGTTGAAGTCCAAAACACCAGGAGGGCCGAAGATTGCCCAGGCCTGATTTAAGGTGTTTCACAGCAAGCCAGATGGTTGTCCAAGTCAATAAAGTCAGGTCATGGTTTCATTGCCTCAATTAATATGCCGTTCTATTATTTGTGCAGAATTGGGTAGGTAAAGCAGAAAAGCAGACCTTGCTCTCCGATACTCTCGACCTTGCAGAACTCTTCCACCCAGACACATTTCTGAATGCTTTACGACAAGAAACTGCAAGGTATGTGAACCGAACCATTTTATGAACCTCTCAATATCATTCAGTAGCGATGTATTCCTTTTATTTACTTCTAGTTGCTTTGCTCTCACTGTTTAAGTGGAAACCCGATTGTAGATTCCCCTTTTAAAGGAAGCCATGCTTTTCTTCAGACATCTCAGGAAGGCCGTTTTATTTCAGCATATGATTAATTTGCCTGCTTCATAACTTTTTAAACATTTATTAAAATGATATAGTAAAATCAGTTTAGAATATTCACGTGTTCTGTTATACTCGTTGTTAGAGCATTGATGTACAGTACTTCTAGCCCATTAGACTAGTGATCAGACCACTGAGCATTGCCAGCCTTAATCTTTATGATATTGTGCAAAACTACCTGTTTTATCCCGAATTTCTTTGACTGCCAAAATAAATTTGGGTTTAGGGGAGTAGGATGGCAAACTGTTATTGCTAGCAAGCTGCATTATGGATGGTGGGTCTGATTTTGTGTAAGCCAGTGTTTTTCAACCTTTTTTGAGCCGCGGCACATTTTCTACATTTGCAACATCCTGGGGCACACCACCAACCAAAATGACACAAAATGACACTCTAACACAGTAATACATAGAGTTAATATGTTTTTAAATGTATTTATACACTCAGCGTGAAACCTGAGCCTGTTTCGATGAACACAACATAGATATCCTGGCAGGAATGGCAGAAAGACACACACAAAGGTCTTGCTCAACAGTTGTCAGTCTCGCTCTGTGTTTAGTTTTTATCGCAGTCAAGCTAGAGAAGCTCATCTCACGCAGATATGTGGTTGAAAACGGGAGCAATGTCACAATAGACCACTAGAAAATACTGGAAGGGTTTGATGGGCATTAACTTTGACTTTTGGAGTTGTAGTTCACCGACATCCAGAGAGCACTGTGGACTGAAACAATGTTGGATCAGGACCAAACTTGGCATGAATACTCAATATGCCCAAATGTGAACACAGATGGAGTTTGGGGGAAATAGACCTTGACATTTGGGAGTTACTGTTTCTGGGATTTATAGTTAACGCACAATCAAAGAGCATCCTGAACTCCTGCAACAATGGAATTGAACCAAACTTGGCATATTGAACTCTCATTACCAACAGAAAGTACTGAAAGGGTTTGCTTCTGAATTGACCTTGAGTTTGGAAGTTGTAATTCACCTACACCCAGAGAGCACTGTGGACTCAAACAATGTCATGTTATGTTGTTGTTTGTTTTCTATCCAGAATCACAATGTTGGAAGGAGACTCACCACTTTAAGGTCCCTAAAACAGGCATGGGAAAACTTCGGCCCTCTGGGGGCTTTGGACTTCAACTCCCACCGTTCCTAACAGCCTGAGGCCCTTTCCTGCTTAAGTGGCTGAGGGGGGAAAAGGAAAAGGGCCTGAGGCTGCTAGGAATGGTGGGAGTTGGAGTCCAAAACACCTGGAAGGTTCAAGTTTGCCCATGCCAGCTTTCGACAGAGACCTCTTCCTCCCCCTTCCCCTTCGCGCCCTTTCTTTGTCCTCCTGCCGAACACTGACTTTTTCTTCTACACTCGGGCTCCCTTCTTCAGGAGGGGGAGGGGGAGGAAGATGTGACCAGTGTGGGCACTACTGAGCAGACTCGCCCCCTCCCTCCCCTCCTGAAAACACGCTCACGCTGCCTCCTCGGACCAAAATGTTGGCAGTGTGAGCAAAGCGAGGCTGGGAAGAAGGGAGCCCGAGTGGAGAAGAAAAAGTGTTCGGCAGGAGGCGGGAGGAAGGGTATTGGAGGTTCCCATTTCCCACGGCACACCTGATGATCGCTCACGGCACACTAGTGTGCCATGGCACACTGGTTTGGAAACACTGGTGTAAGCCCTGCAGTACAATAGTCTCTGCCGTGTAATATGTAAGGTCATCTTATGTAATACATTGACTTCAGGCAGGAGTCCCATGAGTTTTTAAAGTTTTTAAAAATATTTCTTATTAGTGAATAGTTTTAACATCAATATGATAAAAGAGAAAATAGGAAAGGCAGGGGGATCCCTTGGGTGGGAGGAAGGAAAGGGGAGATGGAAGAGGGGATCGGAAAATAGATGGAAAGGAAAGAAGGGAAGATAAGCACGAGGGAAAGAAAAAAGAGAGAGAAAATGGGGATTGAAGAGTTTGACACAGTTTTAAGATGTAAATGTTTCTGTAACTTTTAGCTACTTATAATTTCCTTCTTTATATGTGAACTCATAAATTATTCAGGATATCGAAGTAACAGGTGGTTTTTTATTTTTATAAAGTTATTTCTGTATCAAGAAATGTTGGCGTAAGTAGAATGTATTTAAGGAATCTCAACAGTCCTCAGCATGCGTACTTGAAAATACATTGGACTCTCCATGTTCATGGGGGTTAAGGGTGTAGAAACCACGTGAAAGTGGAAAAACATGAATTTCTTCAGGGTGGGCCATGGTTTGGGGAAGCGGTAATCTCAGTCACCATCCACCATAGAGTAGTGAAAGCTGGCAGCTGAGGGCATAATTGTGAAAACCTGCCCGAAACCTATCTCTGAGATTGCGTATACATTAGTATATACTAGTCTTTCTCAACCAGTGTGCCGTGGCACACTAGTGTGCCGTGACGGACCTCCTGCTGTGCCGCGAAAAAAGCTCTCTGCCCCCCTTCCTCCCCCCCTCCTGCCATACTCCTGCTGCTTGGGGGAGGAGGAAGGGCCGGGCAGTGGCGAAGAAAAAGAAGAAGGGACCGGGGCGCCGCCTCCTTCGGCCGTTTCCCCAGCCAGCCTCCAATCCGCCATGACTCCCACCATGACTCTCGCCCCTTGCTCGCTGAAGCCGCGTAGAGGAGGAGCCCCACCCACTGAAGCCCGTCCGCCGCTCATGCTCCTCCTCTGTAGGAGAGCTGAAGCTGGGGGGAGGGGATGGGGCATGGCGCGGCCTGTAGGAGAGCTGAAGCTGGGGGGAGGAGGCGGGGCACGGCCTGGCTCTGGCCCCTCCCCCAGCTTTGGCACTCCCAACAGCTGCTCCAGCCTTGAGGGGACAGTGCCAAGCCAATATTGTGCTGGCTCTGGCACCGCTGGCTTGGCACTGCCCCCTCAAGGCTGGAGCAGCTGCTGGGAGAGGTGAAGCTGGGAGGAGGGGTGGGGCATGGCGCAGCCTGGCTCCACCCCTCCCCGGCTTCGGCACTCCCAGCAGCTGCTCCCAGCAGGCCTCCAACCCCCAGCCTTTCTTTACTGTGTTAGAGTGTCATTTTGTGTCATTTTGGTTGGTGGTGTGCCCCCGGATTTTTTAATGTTAAAAGTGTGCCGCGGCTCAAAAAAGGTTGGGAAACACTGGTATATACAGTATAGTCCATTCATTTTATTTTATTTTAAATATTGTCTTTATTGAAGATTACAAAATATATATAAGGAATTCACAGAAAGAGAAAACCAGTAAAGGTTTCCTCCAGAACAATAGTCCATTCCTTTTATTGACATTTTATTGGTCGGGATAACAAAAGATAAAAAGCTGCTAAGCTCTTAAAAATATGTATGTTTCATTCAGTTGTATGGGACAGGCGCTAACTTCTTTTTTTCTCCAGATGGATGACTCTAGAGGAGTCCAGATTCATACGACAACATTGAGATGTAGCTAACAAAGCTTTGTGGAGTTTGCTCTGTTAGTGCATCCAATTTTTTTCCAGTCGAATGCTATACTTACACTTGCATTGTGTATCTTCCAGGGTAATGACTTGTTCAGTAGACAGCCTAAAGTTTACAGCATCCTGGAGGGGTCGGATAAAAGAAGCAAAACTCCAAGTTCAGGTACACTACATATTTCATAGTTCTTTCTGACGCTTTCATGTATACACTAAAATCATTAAAATAATTTATATACTAAAATAATTATATCCCGTATAGACTACTGCAACACACTCTATGTGGGGCTGCCTTTGAAGACTGTTCGAAAGCTTCAATTGATCCAAGGAATGCTAAAATTGAGCTCAGAATTAATAAAAATGTTCCCTCCGCGTCTTCCACCTCCTCGCCGCACCTAAGGATCCTTCCTTAGGTGCGGTGAAGAGGAGGAAGACGTGGCGCCTCTTCGCGAGTGCCGCGGCCTCTCTGCCTCCTCCAGCATGTTCCTGGGTGCCACAGTGGCCACTCGGGAGCTTCCATTCCTTCCTCCTCCTTGGAGAAGGAAGAGGAAGGAAGGAAGCCCCATGCCGCGCGCCCAGGAATATGGAGGAGGCAGAGGGTCCGGTGCTCGCAAAGAAGCACCGCGGCTTTCCTCCGCCTCTTCCTCCGCAGCCTAAGGGAAGAAGAGAAAGGGTTTTTGGGGGGGGGGGGGTCCGTGATTTGGTGCCCTCCTGGGCCTATGCCCATAGGCCTTGGACTTGTTGTCTTATGAGTAATCGGGGCCTGTATAAACCTATGGATAGCATATGACCTGTGTACTACAATTTTGCACCTCCCGGCAACTGCCTTTGTCACCTGCTGTCCAAACCATGGGGGTCTTCACCTTCCATTTCCCTTCTTGTTCCTTCAGAAAGGGAAGAGGACTCTCTGCCCTATAGTCTTGTTGGGACATATGGTGCAGATCACTGTTCGGTTCCCCTAAACCAGGGCTGTCCAACTGTCAGCCCAGGGGCCGTAAACGGCCCCCCCGCCCCTTCCCTCCGGCCCCCTAAGCTTTTTAATAAAAAATAAAAATTGAAAAATAAATTTTTTTTTTTTTTTAAAAAAACCCTACATCTGGGTTCGGCGCAAGTATCGCGAGAATACGCAATCGACCCGGGATTTCGCTGTCAACGCGAGATCACACCGGCGTTGACAGCGAAATCCCATGTGGATTGCGTATTCTCGCGACACTCTTCGGCTACTCTACTAATGGATCGCTGAGGCCCACAGACGCGATTAGGACCTTCTTCAACTCAGTCGGTCGTCGCCTCTCTCTTCTTCTGGGTACTCCTGGATCCTGCACGTTTGGAAAAGGTAGCCGAAGCAGGGGGCTCCTCAGAGGGCTCCTCATTCCCTCCCCCATCTCCCCTCATGTATTAAATATAAAATTAAATATATTTAAAGATGAAATAAGGGGAGATGGGATACATTAAAATAAGGGGAGAGGGGAGGATGGAATTAAATATATTTAATATTAAATTAAAATAAGGGGAGAGGGGAGGATGGAATTAAATATATTTAATATTAAATAAAAATAAGGGGGAGGGGAGGATGGAATTAAATATATTTAATATTAAAAAAAAATAAGGGGAGAGGGGAGGATGGAATTAAATATATTTAATATTAAATAAAAATAAGGGAGAGGGGAGGATGGAATTAAATATATTTAATATTAAATAAAAATAAGCGGAGGGGAGGATGGAATTAAATATATTTAATATTAAATTAAAATAAGGGGAGAGGGGAGGATGGAATTAAATATATTTAATATTAAATTAAAATAATTTAATATCTTATCCTTGCATTTTATCTCAGTAAAAGATTATATTTGACTGTATGGATGCCCCTTTTGAATGCCCACCCTGCATTTTATCTCAGTAAAAGATTATATTTGACTGTATGGATGCCCCTTTTGAATGCCCACCCTGCATTTTATCTCAGTAAAAGATTATATTTGACTGTATGCATGCAGGGGCAGGGGCGGAGCCGGGGGAGAGGGCAGAGGTGGGGGCGGGGAGGGGGCGGAGGTGGGGGCAGACCCTACGCCCCCCAGGTCATCAGTGACCAGAATTCAGGCCCCTGGGCCGGTAAAAGTTGGACAGCCCTGCCCTAAACCATAGAGATCTGCCGTTGTTTCAACTTCCTTTTGTATGGGGTCCAGTACTGACCATTCATTCTGCTGAATTTTGGTGCTGACAGAACTACAAGCAATAGTGTGACCCTGAAAGGGTTCAGTGCAAGCTGTGATGCCGTCAACGTGCCCATCAAAGTCAGAATGAATAAGTTGTGCTATTAGATCAGAACAGAAAGATGTTTATATTGGATGTATTTTAAAAACAACAGTAGTCAAAGGAATGAAGGGATGTATTTGTATTTCACTGAAAACCTTTGTCCTTTAGGCTGCAAATCTTGGGCAAGAACCGTCAAAAGTTTCCATTTTCTTTCTGACCATTCATACTTCTAATATGATTTTGTAAGCGTCTCCTTAAAGGTCATCTAATAAACTTTGACATCATTACTTTGTCGGCGACCCGGAAGCTCAAGCTGGTGCAGAACACTGCCACCCGGCTCCTGTCTGGAACCCCAGCAGGCCGCCACATCACACCTGTTTTGCAGGATCTGCACTGGCTCCCAATCGAGCACCGGATCTCCTTCAAGGTGTTGGTTCTTACCTTTAAGGCCTTGCATGGCCTGGGGCCAGCGTAACGAGGACCGACTCCCCCACTGTCCCCGAGATCACTACGCTCCGAGGATGCTAATTTGTTAGAGATACCCTCGGCGAAATCGGCTAACTGACATCTACTCGCCGGTAGGGCGTTCTCCGTTATAGCTCCTACGCTGTGGAACGCCCTCCCGGCTGGAACGCGAGCTATAAAGGACCTGCTCCCGTTTACGCGCCTGCAAAACTTATTTGTTTAAGCAGGCCTTCGGTGAGTAGGTCCTGCCCATGTTCCTTTAGCCGCTGTCCTGGGGTGTCACGCTATCTAATCTCTGAACTGTACCTGGGGGTTTTGTATTTTGCTGTTTTAACTGTTTAATTGTTTTAGATGTTTTATCGCATTGCTTGTGTGTAGTTGTACCTTCGGTTCCTGTGAGCCGCCGCGAGCCTCAGGGAGTCAGCGGCATAGAAACCCGAATAATAAAATAAAATAAATAAAATAAATAAAATAAAATTACTGGGAGACAACTTTGAGTGCAGATGCCCATTTAATCAGACATACCGAACCAAGTGTACAGCTTGGTCCAGAAGGATGGCTGAAATGGGTGATGATTACAGCAGATAACATCAAGGCATGATTAGACGAGCACTTCCTCTGTCATAAGGCTGCCATGCATTTTTGATTCAAAATCAATTTGTACATAATTTCCTCTTGCTTGATGACTTCTGGAATTACTTATACAGATACTCTTATCTGACAATCTCATATTCACATGGAAAGACATTGGCTGGATTGTAATTTTCTATTCCTGCCTCATATTTTTCTTTTTAAAATCACTGGAAACCAGGGAGGAAGGGGTGAAGGACTTTTGTCAGCACAGCGAATTCAGTTAAAATACAAAGACATGGGGGGGGGGAATACATTGAAGGAAAATTGTAAGCCAGATCGTAGGCCTTGTAGACATCCATTATGTTGCTTATTCCTTATAATCCGGTTCTCTCTCTCTCTCGGCATTACTTCGTGAACGAAGATTCAGGAAGGACTCATCCCACGCTTTTTACATGCGTGTTGATGACTAAAAAGGCCAATCTGAAATAGGCAAGTTCAGTTGCAGAAAGCACAGCAGAAAGTCTCCTTGGGTGATGTTATTTCCAAGTTGCAGTTCTTTCTGCGTTGTCGTTTCTCTTCGAGACCCATTAGGCGTGTCTTCTCGAAAGAGGCCGCAGCATTGTGGATAGTGCATCTCCATGCCTCCCGATGAGAGGCCAGGGTGGACCATTGTTGGTGATCAATCTGGCCGAGCCTGAGATGTCGTTTCAGGGAGTCCTTGTATCTCTTTTTTGGGGGTGCCTCTCTTGCGCTGACCCATGGCGAGTTCACCGTAGAGTAGTATCTTTGGGAGGCGGTGGTCCTCCATCCTAGAGATGTGCCCTGCCCAGCGCAGCTGTGTTCTCAATAGCATGGCCTCAATTCTGGTGATCCCTGCTTGCTCAAGGACAGCAACATTCATCACATAGTCGGTCCAGTGTATATTTAGGATTATGCAAAGACAGCGCTGAGGAAAGCGTTTGAGGAGTTGTAGGTGTTGGGCGATAGGTGACCCATGTTTCAGACCCATAGAGGAGAACAGACAGTATGATAGCTCTCTACACACTGATTTTGGTGCTTTGCCTCAGGTGCTTGTTGCTCCAGACTCTTCAATCCTACAGTAATACCATAATAGGATTCTGAGCTCCAATCCTGTCTAAATCATGAGAATAAACTGTTATAAGAGGCAGAAACAGAAAAAGGAGATGTTACTCTTTCCGATCTTACTGGTAGTCCTTGAGGCAGAGAGATAGTTGACAAGTGAAAATCAGCAAAGTCCTGCCATTCTGTGGGGCACCTCCCAGCAGCCAAGAACAAGATGTTCCTTCTCCTCATTGACAGGAGAAGGCAGTTGGTTGACTTCTGTTCCAGGGCAAATGCCCCAGAAGTTGCCCAAAACTGCACTAGAACCACAAAGACCATTGCAATTAATGAAATGAAAGAGAAACTTCCACAAAAGATGGGAGATGGTCACAGGTGCCATGTTCTTGAAAAGCATATTAAAACCAATTCATAATATTACCTGGTCTGAAGAAAGTGGAGCTGGTATTATCCTAATTACTTTAATCATTAAATGTTGTGGGATACAATTTCCACTATAACCAGCAATAAACCATTTTCTTCAGAAACTACATGTATTCTTTTAACGGTCCATAATAAAATCAAGTCATCAAAATATGCCTCCCCCATTGACAGGCTTGCTTTCCCAGTAGCAGAAATAGAAGTGAACAGTAGATCTTGTAGTTTTTTTAAAGAAAGAAAAACAGAAAATAATTATTTTATTCATTCCCCTTGTGCATTATTTTTACATCTGGTGTAGAGCAGTGTTTCCCAACCTTTTTTGAGCCGCGGCATATTTTTTACATTTACAAAATCCTGGGGCACACCACCAACCAAAATGACACAAAATGACACTCTAACACAGTAATACATACAGTTAATACGTTTTTAAATGTATTTATACACTCAGTGTGAAACCTGGGCCTGTTTCGATGGACACAACATAGATGTCCTGGCAGGAATGGCAGAAAGACACAAACTTCCCACACAGAACTCCCATAACCAAGAGAAAATACTATAAGAGTTTGGTGGGCATTGACCTTGAGTTTTGGAGTTGTAGTTCACCTATATCCAGAGAGCACTGTGGACTCAAACAATGTTGGATCAGGACCAAACTTGGCATGAATACTCAATATGCCCAAATGTGAACACAGATGGAGTTTGGGGAAAATAGACTTTGACATTTGGGAGTTACAGTTTCTGGGATTTATAGTTAACACACAATCAAAGAGCATCCTGAACTCTTGCAACAATGGAATTGAACTAAACTTGGCATATTGAACTCTCATTACCAACAGAAAGTACTGAAAGGGTTCCATTGTTGCAAGAGTTCAGGATGCTCTTCGATTGGAGGCTGGCTGGGGAAACGTCCGAAGGAGGCGGCGCCCCAGCCCCTTCTTCACCACCGCCCGGCCCTTCCTCCTCCTCCCCAAGCAGCAGCAGCAGAAGTTCGGCAGGAGGGGGAAGAAAGCGGGGGAAGAGAGGTCTTCCCGCGGCACACCAGGTGATCGCTCATGGCACACTAGTGTGCCACGGCACACTGGTTGGGAAAACTTGCAGTAATTCGGTCTGTTTTTTGAAAGCTAATGTCAAACCTCACAACAGGAAGCCGAGCCTGTTCTGGGATTGGCTTTTTCCCTCTTCCTTGGGCCTTGTTCATAAAGGTTTGCTTGGCCTTGCTGCTTTATTTCCATTCCATGACACCTGCCACGGACAAAAGTGCTGACATAGACCAGTGTTATTCTCTACCATGATTTTAAAAATCATTTTCCTCCTCTGCCCTTTAGCAATCGCTGTAGGATTTGTTTGTTTTTGCATGAACCCTCTAGAGAAGTGTGCCCACCCTATGCGCAGATAAAATTCAGCCAGACTTAACATTCTTGTCCCCAGCACATATCTGAATATTTTATGTGTTCCCATGACAGATCAGTGGCCTTCAACTGGAAGGCTGTAGTTTTGATGGAAATCGGCTTTCAGAAAACCAGCATGACTCTCCCAGTGTGTCATCAGTGCTCCCTTGTTACATGGCCTGGATACCACAGGTATTGTATTATTAAGGGCCCTATGCTATTGGCCTTATAATTGGCTTCCTTTTCTGTAATAGATTTACAGTAGGATGTCTGGCCCGGTTTCTTTAAAAAAAAAGCTAAATTCCTTGCAGTTTAATATCTTTGTTCATTAGAGCTTTAAAGTACATTTTCGTTTTCTCTAAAGTTACACATCTAGCCCCCCCCCCCCCCAGTTGATGTTTTAAAGCCTATGTAGAAAGACTTGTTGAGTTGGGCGTGTCCTTGTGTATTTTTGCATCTAATATGTTCCTGCTTGAAATGTATTTTGTCTACCTTTTAGAATCACCAACAAACAAACGGGGAAAGTTGCTAAGCACAATTAAATACACACTGTAGGGTCTAACAAATAAACTGTATGTAAATCATATTTATATAGACCATTATTCAATGAGATATATCAGGGCTGTCCAACTGGCGGCCCCGGGGCCGGATCCGGCCCCGTAGCCTGTTGGACACGGCCCCACCTATGCCCTCAGCCGCCATTTTAAATTTTAAAAAAATCGATTTTTTTAATGGCGGCTGGGGCCGGGGGAGGGGAGGCGGGGCAGGGAGGAGGAAGAGAGCTAGCTCCTCCTCCTTTTTGGCGCCCCCCCCTACCTAGGGCGGGAGCCGCCGAAAAAGGGCAGAAGGCGGCGCCAAGAGCAGCGCGTCACAGGCCTGGCGTGACGCGCTGCTCCTTGGCACCGCCTACTCCTCCTTTTCGGCGCCCCCCTCCCTTCCTAGGGGGGAGGGGCGCGAAAAAGGCGTGGCGGTGCCAAGAGCAGCGCGTCACAGGCCTGGCGTGACGCGCTGCTCCTTGGCACCGCCTACTCTCCTCGGCGCCTCCCTTCCTAGGGCGGAGCGCCGAAAGGAGGAGTAAGGCGGCGCCAAGAGCAGCGCGTCACAGGCCTGGCGTGACGCGCTGCTCCTTGGCACCGCCTATTCCTCCTTTTCGGCGCCCCCTCCCTTCCTAAGGCGGAGGGGGGGGGGCGCCGAAAAGGAGGAGTAGGCGGCGCCAAGAGCATGGCGTCACGCCAGGCCTGTGACGCGCTGCTCTTGGCGCTGCCTACTCCTCCTTTCGGCGCCCCCTCCCTACCTAGGGCGGGAGCCGCGAAAAAGGGCAGAAGGCGGCGCCAGAGCAGCGCGTCTGAGGCCTGGCGTGACGCGCTGCCCCTTGCGCCGCCTACTCCTCCTTCGGCGCCCCCCTCCGCCCTAGGAAGGGAGGCGCCGAAAGGAGGAGTAGGCGGTGCCAAGGGGCAGCGCGTCACGCCAGGCCTGTGACGCTGCTCTTGGCGCCGCCTTCTGCCCTTTTCGGCCGTTTTAGGAGGTGGCGGGGCCTGGGGTTGGGGCGGGGCCTGGGGGCGGGGCCTGGGGCGGGGCCGAGCGCCCCCCTAGGTCATCAGTGACCTTTTATCCGGCCCTGGACCCCGTAGAAGTTGGACAGCACTGAGATATATCATATAGATACACAAGTTTTTAACATCACAATGAAATGTGCCGCAAGGTTTCCTACCAGTACAAGTCCTGGTTCAATAGTCCACTTTTCTCCATAAATGTTGTAAATATTGTCTATAAGTATAGTTGTAAATCATAAAATTCTATAAATGGTGGGTGTTAACATCACACCGCTCCTCTTGGTAATGAAACTTCAATTCCAATGTTAATTTGTAATCCAAATGATATAGGGAAGTTCGTTCACCGTCCTGTCTCTTTATGAAAATGCCATTAGTCCATTAGTTGGTTTGTAATCCATACACGGATAATTGTGGTTGAAGTCAACTTCGGCCGACGAGGACGCCAGTGCATGGGACCCTTCTCCCGTTTCGACGAACTCCGGTCTTTGCTACGGCCAATCGACTAATATATAGTATCACTCGGTGAATGACGATGTATATGGCGAAGTGTATCAACAATGTAAATCTATTACATAGAGACGGACGTTCTCCTCTATGTAAATCCTGTGGCACATTCTCCATATACATCATCATTCACAGGGTTTGCTGCAAGTATTATTAAATCTAGATCCCATTGACTGTTTTTATTCTGGTGCCTGATGATGATGATGATGATAATAGATTTATCACCCGCCTCTCCTTGTGACTTGAGGTTAAAACAAAGCATTATTAAAATTCATATAACAAATATACACAGGTGAAATATAACTTAAAATAGGCCTGCTGGAGGAGATAGGTCTTCGAGTGTCTCTTATATTCTGACAACTGATTCGGCTGTCAGAGCTCTTCTGGCAGGTTATTCCACAGTCTTGGGACGGCAGGTGAAAAGGTCCTCTGAATAATAGTAAGCCACTAGGGGTGTTTGAGCCAAAAAAAGTTTGTAAATTTGGTGGGGGGGGGGGGGCAGGAACCGCTTCCGTTTCGAAAGTGATACTCTTGCGCAATTTTCTGGCTCTGTTTAGAAATCGAGCCATATTTAATAACGAAATTCGTTACTATTTTGTTAGTGGTGACACGCATGCGCAGTGCGCAGGGGATACCCGCCTCCACGCTACCTAGCCAGCTCAGAATCAACCTGCGATATCTCTACTGTGAGTTGATTCTCAGCTGGCGAGGAGGGATGGAGTGCATGCCCTCCACGCCCCCTCGCCAGCAAAGAACCAACGCAGGTTATCTTTCACCCAGAGTGGGGGAGAGGGGGCATTGCCCTCCACCCCCCCCACCTGAGAACTAATGTGGGTTATCTTTAACCTGTGTTGGTTGTCAGCTGGCAGGGGAGAGTTGAGGGCATTGCCTCCACCCCCCCTCGCCACCTGAGAACTAACACGGGTTAACTTTAACCCGCGTTGGTTGTCAGCTGGCAGGGGAGAGTGGAGGGCATCGCCTCCACCCCCCTCGCCACCTGAGAACTAACACGGGTTATCTTTAACCCACTTTGGTTGTCAGCTGGCAGGGGAGAGTGGAGGGCATCGCCTCCACCCCCCCCTCGCCACCTGAGAACTAACACGGGTTATCTTTAACCCACTTTGGTTGTCAGCTGGCAGGGGAGACTTGAGGGCATCGCCTCCACCCCCCCCCTCGCCACCTGAGAACTAACACGGGTTATCTTTAACCCACCCGTTGTCAGCTGGCAGGGGAGAGTGGAGGGCATCGCCTCCACCCCCCCCCCCCTCGCCACCTGAGAACTAACACGGGTTATCTTTAACCCACTTTGGTTGTCAGCTGGCAGGGGAGACTGGAGGCATCGCCTCCACCCCTCGCCACCTGAGAACTAACACGGGTTATCTTTAACCCACTTGGTTGTCAGCTGGCAGGGGAGAGTGGAGGGCATCGCCTCCACCCCCCCCTCGCCACCTGAGAACTAACACGGGTTATCTTTACCCCACTTTGGTTGTCAGCTGGCAGGGGAGAGTGGAGGGCATCGCCTCCACCCCCCCCTCGCCACCTGAGAACTAACACGGGTTATCTTTAACCCACTTTGGTTGTCAGCTGGCAGGGGAGAGTGGAGGGCATCGCCTCCACCCCCCCCCCCGCCACCTGAGAACTAACTCGGGTTATCTTTAACCCACTTTGGTTGTCAGCTGGCAGGGGAGAGTGGAAGCATCACCACCCCCCCCTCGCCACCTGAGAACTAACACGGGTTATCTTTAACCCGCTTTGGTTGTCAGCTGGCAGGGGAGAGTGGAGGGCATCGCCTCCCCCCCCCTCGCAACCTGAGAACTAACACGGGTTATCTTTAACCCACTTTGGTTGTCAGCTGGCAGGGGAAAGAGTGGACCACCATCGCCTCCACCCCCCGGCTCGCCACCTGAACCTGAGAACTAACACGGGTTATCTTTAACCCACTTTGGTTGTCAGCTGGGCAGGGAGGTCAGCTGGCAGGGGAGGTTGTGGAGGAGTGGAAAGCTTCGCCTCCACCCCCTCGCAACCTGAGAACTAACACGGGTTATTTTAACCCACTTTGGACGGCTGGCAGGGAGAGTGGAAAGCATCCCTTTGGTTGTCAGCTGGCTCCCTCAGGGTGAGCTGGCTCAGTCTGCCAGGATTCCCTGAATACAACCCTTCAATCTCCCCTCCTCCTGCCTTGGCGGGTGGCGGAGGACCCCAAGCAACATGGAGTGGTTATTGGTGACCCACAGACCCCAAACAACCAGATCTGGCTGGGAAAGCGGTAACGTTACCCTGGAGGGACCGCGGAGGCCTACTGAAATAACAACCCCACCGGTTGGCAACATCGGAGGAAGGGACAACCAGAACGACAAGGCCGTTGGTACGTTCGATGGGTGTCGGCCTCTTCCGCACACTTCTAAAGAAGTTCTGCAGGAAATGTCCCCCGGGATCGATCCTACAGCCCCCTAAATGGGGACTGTGCAACCGACTTGGAGCCCCAGCCAGCCAAAACCCTTTGAGGCCTCGGAGAGAATCGGGGATGCAGGCCTCCCAGGGCGGCATGAAGCGCAAGACCTCCACGACCTGCAAGACCCTTCCTCTGACCAGCCCGATCCCAGGCGACGAGAGCTGGTCGAGGAATACAACAAACTCATGGACTTGTTACGTTGGTTCGGCGACAAGTATGGCAGCCTCCTGGGAAGATTGGGCATGCCAACCCCGCGAGTTCCAGCACTTGATAGCATCGTCGATAACATGGACCGCCACCAGCAAGAGACCCTAACTGGCCCAGACCTTGACTGGGACCGGTCGGTGAGACTTCCCAACAGGGGCACCTGAGACGGAGCCGAGGAAGGGTGGCTGCAAGGTAGACGACAACCAGATCGTCACCAGGGGCCGGCTTAGAGACGATCCCCCGGGGAGGTGTGACCCCAAGGTTGGAGGAGGGGATCACGGCCAAGCCCCCTGTCCACCCACACGGAACGGCCGGCCACGAACCCAGCCCCTGCCACCGTTGGGGGTCCCACCGCTGGAGGAGCTGAACATCTCGGCCATCCTTGCGATGCCCCAGACCCCGCCCCGCCCGACATTGCATCGTGGGTGGCTGGGGGAGTCAGGTCGAGCTGGAGCTGTTCAACATGGCGCCCGACCCAAGACGCCCAGCCAGACCAGGCTCACCAGGCTGGGGAGGAAGGGAGCCGGATGCAGTCACAGTGGAAGTTCCCGCCCTTGAAGGACCCCAAAACCGAGGCGACCCACAGTGGAAGCTCCACCTTGGAGGACCCAGAAAACGGAAGTGGCCCACAGCGGGCTGCAAAACCCCGGAGAGGAAACGCGTCGGCGAGGAAGCCAGGCATGGGCCCAGCCCCTCCGACGCTGAACGCGAACACCGGACAGTCTGGCCCCACCGAGGACATCGGCCCGTTAATGTGGCCAGGCAGTGGATGCTCCGCCCCAAGGGAAGAAGGTACAGACTGGTTGAGGCCAGGACTTATAGGGCCTCCTGGACCAGAACTTTCTGGAACTCATACTATGGGCAACCAGAGCCCCGACGGACGCGCCTTTGGTTGTCAGCTGGCAGGGGGGCAGGGGAGAGTGGAGGGCATCGCCTCCCCCCCCCCCTCGCCACCTGAGAACTAACACGGGTTATCTTTAACCCACTTTGGTTGTCAGCTGGCAGGGGAGAGTGGAGGGCATCGCCTCCACCCCCCCCCCGCGCCACCTGATAACTAACACGGGTTATCTTTAACCCACTTTGGTTGTTAGCTGGCAGGGGAGAGTGGAGGGCATTGCCTCCCCCCCTTCGCAACCTGAGAACTAACACGGGTTATCTTTAACCCACTTTGGTTGTCAGCTGGCAGGGGAGAGTGGAGGGCATCGCCTCCCCCTTCGCAACCTGAGAACTAACACGGGTTATCTTTAACCCACTTTTGTCAGCTGGCAGGGGGCAACCTCCCCCTTGAGAGACTAACACGGGTTATCTTTAACCCACTTTGGTTGTCAGCTGGCAGGGGAGGAGTGGAGGGCATCCCTCCCCCTTGCAAACTGAGAACTAACACGGGTTATCTTTAACCCACTTTGGTTGTCAGCTGGCAGGGGAGAGTGGAGGGCATTGCCTCCCCCCCCCCTTTGCAACCTGAGAACTAACACGGGTTATCTTTAACCCACTTTGGTTGTCAGCTGGCAGGGGAGAGTGGAGGGCATCGCCTCCCCCCCCCCTCGCAACCTGAGAACTAACACGGGTTATCTTTAACCCACTTTGGTTGTCAGCTGGCAGGGGAGAGTGGAGGGCATCGCCTCCCCCCCCCCCTTTGCAACCTGAGAACTAACACGGGTTATCTTTAACCCACTTTGGTTGTCAGCTGGCAGGGGAGAGTGGAGGGCATCGCCTCCCCCTCCCTTCGCAACCTGAGAACTAACACGGGTTATCTTTAACCCACTTTGGTTGTCAGCTGGCAGGGGAGAGTGGAGGGCATTGCCTCCCCCCCCTGAGAACCCCCTTCGCAACCTGAGAACTAACACGGGTTATCTTTAACCCACTTTGGTTGTCAGCTGGCAGGGGAGAGTGGAGGGCATCGCCTCCCCCTTCGCAACCTGAGAACTAACACGGGTTATCTTTAACCCACTTTGGTTGTCAGCTGGCAGGGGAGAGTGGAGGGCATCGCCTCCCCCCCCCCCTCGCAACCTGAGAACTAACACGGGTTATCTTTAACCCACTTTGGTTGTCAGCTGGCAGGGGAGAGTGGAAGGCACGCATCCCTTCTCGCCCTGAGAACTAACACGGGTTATCTTTAACCCACTTTGGTTCTCCCCTGCCAGCTGAGAACCAATGCGGGTTAAAGGTAAGAAAGGGCGGAAATAATAACGACATAATAATGCGCCCTTTACAGAAATGGCGGACCCGGTTTCTATTTAGAAACGTCACTTCCGGGTTGCTGGCCACGGGTCGAATTAGGGTCTAAATTTATTTTAATATGAAATAATAACGGTTTTCTAAGGATAATGACCGGAGATATCCACCCCTAGTAGCCACGCTCCAGAGGATTGTACAGGAGAAGGCAATTGAGTAGGTAACTTGGACCCAAACCATATAGAAATTTATAGGTCAAAACCAACACTTTGCACTTTCCCCAGAAATTTATTGGCAACCAATGGAGTGATTGTAGAGTGGGTGTAATATGCTCACTCCTGGATGTTCCTGTAACTAGTTGTGTACATTTACTGAATTCAGTGTCACAAACTGACAGTTATAATCTACAATCATCTGTATGTCTTCTCAACAGTAAGGATCATTCAGTTCAGTATGCTTAAGTTTTATATAAGGATGTATAGGACTGTATCTCAAATATGGTCACATTTGAAGGGATTGTGTGTGTATTTGTTTTCTTGACAGAATGCTTACGGACCATATTCTCCCGAGGAATGCATTTCTTTGCCAGTTTACACCAGTGCGGAGAGGGACTGTGTGGTGACAAACATCGATGTCCCATGTGGAGGCTTCCAAGATCGATGGATTCAGTGCGGAGCTGGCTTATTTTTGAAAAACCAGTAAGAGGAAATTAGGTTCTGAATGTCCTTGCTGTTAATCGCTGAGCTCGGGGATCTGCAGAGATAATTTAAAACCTGAATATGAGAAGTCCACAAAGGCTATAAATACTTGTACTTAAAGGCTCATATGGATTTCTGGATTGCATTGGGCATAACATGTATTGGACACAATTCACTAGACATTCTCTGTGCAAGCTGAACTGAAGTGAATAGTTTGTGTTTCAGTATAGCTATGGTTAGTTATAGTGGAATATTCACTCGTATAATATTTAATTGCTCGTGTCTTCTGTTATGCAACCTCAATTCATTTCGTGTACCTGCTATTAAACTGAATGAAGGTTGCACACCCCTTATGATTTCTGGATATTTTCAACTGGCATTACTCATTTATGACCAAAAATTTATTTATATGCTTTACCAAATGCCACCCAGATGTCTTTTATTAATTACAATATGCTGTATTTCCAGGTATATGCTATCACAAGCTTTTATTTTGGCTTTGGCTTTAAATCTCTTGCATCCTCTTTCTTCCTTCTCTTATATGTTTTCTTCTTGCAATGAGCTGTCTCTCATATATATATATATATATATATATATATATATATATATATATATAATTGTTAGAACAGCAAGATAAGCCACTGCTTCTAAGCATCAGAAATATTCTGTATGTACAAACTGAAAAAGGTTGTTTATGTTAAAATCTATTTGCTGCACATAAATGTATCGCATATAATGAATTATATTTATTATGATACAGTTCTTATTAAATTCAGGTTTTTAACTTTATTTGCCATCTTCTTTGTGCACGAGTTGAGTAAGCTAAATATTCCGTTTCTTGTGTATGAAATGTTTAATCTCTTGCAGTAAGGGTGTCACATTGACCGTAAAAAGTGTAACTGGAGTAGAGCAAATTTCCATAAATTGTGGGGTCCCTCGGGGAGCCATTCTCTCCCCTTTATTATTTAACATCTACAGTATATGCGACCACTTGCCGAACTGGTGCGGAGATTTGGTCTGGAGTGTCATCAGTACGCTGATGACACCCAGCTTGTACTGAGGATGGATGGCCGACCAGACTCTGTACCCGATTGTTTTCAACAATGCCTTGAAGCCGTGACTGGTTGGCTACGAGCCAGTTGGCTGAGAGTAAATCCATCTAAGACACAGATCTTCTGGCTGGGTCATCCAGGTGGGTGTGGGCTCCAGCTTCCTACTCTGGACAGCGAGGCACTACACCCGTCGCACTTAGTAAAGAGTCTGGGGGTCCAGTTAGATCCACTGCTGACAATGGAGACTCAGGTCTCCGCTGTCAGCAGGTCCGCCTTCTTCCACCTGCGGCAGGCTAGGTGGCTGGCGCCCTATCTCACCAGAAATGACCTAGCCAGGGTGATCCAAGCAATGGTCATCTTGAGGCTAGACTACTGTAACGCCCTTTACATTGGTCTTCCTTTGTCGGTCATCCGGAAGCTTAAACTGGTGCAGAACGCGGCAGCGAGGCTCCTGGATGTAGTGCCAGCCAGGGCTCACATCACTCCAACTCTGCAGCAACTGCACTGGTTGCCAATTGAGCACCGGATCATCTTCAAAGTGTTGGTTTTAACCTTTAAGGCCTTGCATGGTCTGGGGCCGGCGTACTTGAGGGACTGCCTACTCCCATATGTTCCCCAGAGATCTCTCTGTTCTGAAGACCTTAATCCCTGCAGATCCCTTCCCTGCGAACCATCCACCTGTCGCCAACTAGGCACAGAGCTTTCTCTGTGGCTGCACCGCAATTGTAGAACAGCTTGCCACCTGAAGTTCGAGCAGTCAATGAGTTACCGGCTTTCCGGAAAGCTTGTAAAACAGCACTGTTCCGGCATGCATTCAATTTGTGAATAACCACTCTTGGCTATTGTAGAATACTGTTAAATCGGTTTTATTGCCTGGTTTTATGTTGTTTTGTTGGTTATTGATATATTTTATGATGTAATTCGATATGCTGTGTACCGTCCTGAGCCAGTCAGAAAGGATGGTATATAAATCGAAATAATTAATAAATAAATAAATAATAAGGATCAGAATATGTAGGTGACACAATTTAAGGAAAATGTTAATGAATTGTACATTCGAATGAGATCTACCAGGTAACTCGCATGCCACATTTAGGAGGAAATGTTACTTAAGGATAAAAACACAGTGAATACTTTCTGATCAAAGAGTTTTGGCAGCGAGTGGCTATCATACTCGGGAGCTTAGAACTGATCCAATAAGCTATTGCACCGGCAAATGAATATTGGAACAGGCAGCAATCCTTGCCAAAGTATCATGAGCTCATCAAGAATATGGCAACATCTCAGCTCACAACCCCTCTTAGCTAAACTTACCTACTTTGCAGTGAGAAGCAAGGCTCAGTATATAAACAAGGATTTCCTCATGTTTAAATACAATCGGGGAGCTGGTTTGACTAATGCAAATTTTCATGCCTGAGACGTGGCATCAGTTGATTCAGTGGGACTGAAACATCATAATCTAAGACAGGACTTTCATTGATAGTCATGGCTGTATTGACATTTCTAATTATACATAATTGTGAAGTCAAACAGATAGAAACTTTCGTTTTTTGAGTTGCCGAGTAAGGATCAGTGGAATGGTCATATTTCAGAAGCACCGTATATACACAAAATCTTACAGTAAAAATAAATAAATCTAGAATCATCTCATGAAATAGCGAGGAACATACAAAAGGAAAAGGTGCTGGAGTGACCCAGTAATATAAGTACTGAAGACAAAGACGGACTAACATGGGTGTACTTTAAGTTTGATTTACTAACAGCACCCCTCTTGCCATAGTGTTTAATATGTTTCTCTAATACAAGTATATGGGCAGAATAGAAACAAGATACTATCTAAAGTAGAGGCTCGTTTCATGTCTCTATCTGCAACCATACTGGTTCGAAGTTTCGGGCTGGAATGTTATCAGTATGCTGATGACACCCAGCTTGTTCTGAAGATGGACGGCCGGCCGGACTTCATACCCTCTTGTTTCCATCAGTGCCTTGAGGCCTTCACTGGATGGCTGCGTGCCAGTAGATTGAGGGTGAATCCAGCAAAGATGGAGATACTGTGGCTGGGTCAACCGGATTGTGGGGTGGTCCAGCTTCCCACCCTGGATGGCGCGGCACTACGCCCGTCATCATCAGTAAAAAGCCTGGGGGTTGTTTTTGACCCTTTGCTGTCTATGGAGGCCCAGGTCTCCACTGTCAGCAAAACTGCCTTTTTCCACCTGTGACAGGCCAGGCGGCTGGCCCCCTACCTATCTAGAGATGACCTAGCCACAGTTATCCAAGCCACGGTCATCTCAAGGATAGACTACTGTAACGCCCTTTACATTGGCCTGCCCTTGTCCGTGATCTGGAAGCTTACGCTCGTCCAGAACGCCGCTGCTCAACTCCTCACTGGAGTGCCGGCGAGGAGCCACATAACTCCTAACTTACAGCAGCGTCATTGGCTTCCGATCGAGCACCGGATCACTTTCAAGGTGATGGTGTTAACTTTCAAGGCCTTATATGGTCTGGGGCCGATGTATCCCCCTACCAACCCCAGAGATCACTCCGTTCTGAAGATCTGAATCTCCTCTAGGTGCCTGGTATCAGGACCATCCATCTGGCCTCGACTCGACTCAGGGCCTTCTCTGTTGTAGCTCCAACTATCTGGAACACTCTGCCAGCTGAAGTGCGTGCCCTGCAAGACGACCTCGCTTTTCGCAGGGCCTGTAAAACCTACCTCTTCAAGCTCTTCACCCTTGTTCTAGTGTGACAAGGAGTTGAAACAGGGGTGTGATTTTGATGCTTGTACCAGATTGCTGGCAGGATATTGAAAAGTCGGAATGTGTCCAGAGAAGGGCAACCAAAATGGTCAAAGGTCGGGAAGCCAAGCCTTATGAGGTGTAGCTAAGAGAACTGGGGATGGTCACCTTGGAGAAGAGAAGATTGAGAAGTGACATGATAGCCACGATTAAATATTTGAAGGGATGACACAGTGAGGAAGGGGGCAAGCTCATTTTCTACTACCTGAAAGACTAGGACAATGTGTTCAGATTGTGGGGAGGGAAATCCACCTGAACATCAAGAACAATTATACATATTCAACCTCAGAATAGGATGCCTCTGAGTGTGGTGGAGCCTTCTTCTTTAGAGGTTGGATTCCCATCTGTTGTGGGTGCTTAGATTGTGTGTTTCTCCATGGGAGGAGTTGGACTAGCTGGTCCCTGTGGTCTCTTTCAACTCTATGATCCTATAATTGTATTACTGCATCTTACTGCATTTCGATCACCACCAGAACATACCTCTGTGGCGGATAGCTATCAGTGTTTTTCGGAGTGAACGGCTTACTTGTAATCATAGCAATAATGTCACAATTGTGAGTATGGAACAGAACTGAATGAAGAACAGTTATGGATTATTCTTGGTTGCAAGACACGTAGTACGCCTGCTGTACAGTCCTCACCCTCCACCTTGGTACTCGTGTTTCCTCTTGTTTCCTCAATTTATTCTTCACACCCCAAGAAGGGACACACATCTAGCCGGCTTCCTCATTTCAACTGCTAATACAACAAGCAACCAAAACCGCAAGGCAATGATGCTGAAAGATCACACCGGGCTAATACTTGAGTGAGAATACTCTGGATGGAGTTTGAAATTTGATTCACTGCTGCAAGCTGTGTGCCAAGACTTGTGCCACCAACTCGCATTTCATTCACAGCTAGAGCGTCAGCAGACCCTGAATGCTAAATATTCATCCTGCAAAAAAGGAAAGGAGAGACGACTCTTCACAAATCTGGCCTGCCAAAAAGACCTATTGTTTATTGTGACGCCCTCTAGAGGGCTGTTATACCTGTATTTAGTTTGCCATCCACCTGCATGGCTCTTTGTTTCTTCGCTCGGCCATGTGCTCTGTTGTTCTGCCATGTGCTCACCTTGGGGGGAGGGTGACCCGCCCTCAACTCCTCCTTTTACCGGAGTTTACCTGAGGGTGGGTCGTCTCTTCTGACCTCATTTCCACCAAAGTACATGGATGAAGCAGGCCAAAGTCTGGAGCTAGGCTCAGACAAGGCACTTCGGTTTACGTACAGACTTTCAACACTCTCAAACCAAGAAATTCAGTACTAGGAAGGGCCAGCCCTTCAATAGAGACTATTTCATTGGGGACCAAGGACTTCATGCGTCAGAGGACCACTTGAGAAGCTACAGAAAATCTGGAACTCAAGAGAGACCTTCACGCTGCTTAAGGCAAGTGAAAGCCACCCCCCTTGTTTAAGGACACCTTTGCAACCCACTTCAGGCTTTTTAGGCCACCAGTTGTTTCTACTGGTTGTAATAAATAAACCTGTTTTGAGTTCACCATTTTCAGTCTGGAACTCATTACTTAGAACAGTGTTTCTCAACCAGTGTGCCGTGGCACACTAGTGTGCCGCGAGCGATCATCAGGTGTGCCGCGGGAAAAGCTCTCTGCCCCCCTTCCTTCCCCTCTCCTCCTGCTGAACTCCTGCTGCTTGGGTGAGGAGGAGGAAGGGACGGGCGGCGGCAAAGAAAAAGAAGGGGCCGGGGCGCCGCCTCCTTCGGCCGTTTCCCCAGCCAGCCTCCAATCCGCCATGACTCCCACCATGACTCTCACCCCTCGCTCGCTGAAGCTGCGTGGAGGAGGAGCCCTGCCCACTGAAGCCCATCCACCGCTCATGCTCCTCCTCTGTGGGAGAGCTGAAGCCGGGGGAGGGGGCAGGGCATGCCCCCCCCCAGCTTCAGCGCTCACAAACTTGCCAGCCTTGAGGGGCAGTGCCAAGCCAGCAGTGGCAGAGCCAGCACAATGCTGGCTTGGCACTGCCCCTCAAGGCTGGCTAAGCCAGGGAGAACTGAAGCCGGGGGGAGGGGGCGGGGCATGGCATGGCCTGGCTCCTCCCCCTCTCCCAGCTTCAGCACTCCCAGCAGCTGCTCCCAGCAGGCCACCATCCCCCAGCCATTCTTTACTGTGTTAGAGTGTCATTTTGTGTCATTTTGGTTGGTGGTGTGCCCCCGGATTTTTTTAATGTTAAAAGTGTGCCGCAGCTCAAAAAAGGTTGGGAAACACTGACTTAGAAGATCTCCAGGTTTTCTTTTAAGGGAAGGCTGTAACGCAACCCCCAGGCCCTATACAGTTCGTCCATCCGTTTAAAGCTTATTTTGGGGGCCTGGGCGGGTGCCACATTTATGTTCTTAAGACAGAGCTTACAAGACCTCAATAATCTTAATGTTTTAACCAACTGAACATGCTTGATTGTTATTCCATCATCAAAGACACCAGAAATGCCTGAAATACCTAATATCAGCGAGGTCCGCAGACCTACATATAAGGGCTAATGTGTTGGACCGAATGGGCAAACACTGCCGTCAAAAGGTCCAGTCCAGTGGTTAAATGGCAAGAGTTCAATGAGCAAAATCCAGGGATCAAGAATCTATACCAGGGGTGGCAATTATTTTTTCCCAAGGGGCCACACGAGAGCCAAAATTTATTATGGAGGGTCGCACCTAAAGGCGGAACTACATTCTAATCTACATTATTTATTTATTTATTTATTTATTTGCTATATTTACTCTATATTACACATCATTAATATTCACATATTAATATATCAAGAAATATTCATGTATTATTAGTATTAATATCATAATTATTATATTATAGTATATATATTGACATTATAATATATTGAAATTATAATATAATATAACATTATACTATAGTATTTATTATATTATTATTATAAAATTATTATAAAATAATAATAAAAACCACTTTTTAAAAGTTTAAAAATCTTATTAAAAGTTGGGCGTCGTCTAGTACGCCGGGTATAAATTTAAAATAATAATAATTAAAAGAAAATCCAACTATGTACCTTAGAAAGAAGGGAGGAGGGAGGTGGGCAGGGGGAAGGCAGAGGGAGGAGGAGTGGCAGGCGCGGCAGGCCGCATTGCCATAGTCCTGCCTCAAAGCGGGGAGCTGCCGCGGGCTGCACCAGGGCAGCGGGGGTTCCTTCCTGCCTTTTCCGGCAGCTCCAGGGTGCCCTCGTGGTGGTGATCCTGGGCTTTGGCCCTCTTGCATGGAGGGTCGCGCGTCGGTGGAGTGAGGGAGGGCCCGAGGGTGGAGGCAGCACCAGCTCCGGGCTCTCCACCTCCTCCTCCTGCCTCCAGCGAGGAGAGGCTCCGGATGGCCAGCGTGGGGAGCGTCAGTGCCGGCGGTGTGGTGGCATTCTGGCTCCTACGGCTCCCAGAATGTCTCAGCCAGCTCATCCGGTACTACAGGAAGTCGTCCAAAGGCTCCTCCCCACCACGCCACCAACACTGACTCTCCCACGCTGGCTATCCGGAGTCTCTCCATGCCGGAGGCATGAGGAAGAGGCGGAGAGCCTGGGGCACTCCAAAGCCGCCATTCCAAAGGTATGTCAGGCACGCCAAAGCCGCCGCGATGGGATGGCGGCAGCGGCACCCCTTCTTGGCCCCGGCCTGACACCCTTCTCCCTAGGCCGGACAGAATCGGCTGCCGGGCCGGATCCGGCTTGCGAGCCATAGGTTGCCCACCTCTGATCTATACGGTAGTCCAAAGCCAGTCCAGAGATTCAAGCTTCCGGGGTTCCAAGAGTACAGGAGACCGATCAGGAGACCGAAAATCCACAAACATGGGGGGAAACGAGCAGCATCTACCACCAAAATAAGACAAATACTTATCTCCCAAAGATCAGTCACAAAGCTAGCTCCTTATATCCAGAAACACCCAGCTGCAACCTATCTCATGCATACCTCCACCCTTAGTTTCTTTCACCCATGAACTCTTACTTACAGATTACTCAACCCTTTAGAACTAGGACTTACATTAATCCTTCCATCACCAACTGCTAGGCCTACCACCACAAACCACCATCAACTGCAGAACATGATATTTATTTATTTACATCATTTATATCCCGCCCTTCTCACCCTGCAGGGGACTCAGGGCAGATCACAATGCACATATACAGACAAACATTCAATGCCATTTGACATACAACATATAAGACAGACACAGAGGCAATTTAACATTCCAGCTTCTGGCCACCAGGAGGAGCTGTTGCATTCCTTCATTCTTTTTGTGTACTTCCTGGAGATTTTATGACCTCGTAAATCAGTGAAATTTAGCCCCCCCACACAAAGTGGTACCTAAATTTTCTACTTGACTGATGCAACTGTCTTTCAGATTGCAAAGGTCGCAGCTTGGGGGTGATCCTGGACTCATCGCTGAGCCTGGAACCCCAGGTCTCGGCGGTGGCCAGGGGTGCTTTTGCACAGTTAGGACTCGGGCGCCAGCTGCGCCCGTACCTTGGGAAGTCTGAACTGCCTACAGTCCATGCTCTGGTCAAATCCTGAATAGATTACTGCAACGCACTCTACGTGGGGCTGCCTTTGAAGACAGTTCAGAAATTGCAGCTAGTCCAATGCGTGGCAGCCAGACTACTAACGGGAGCTACATACAGGGAGCATACCACCCCCCTGTTGTGTCAGCTCTACTGGCTGCCGGTCCACTTCCAAGCTCAATTCAAAGTGTTGGTTTTGACCTTTAAAGCTCTATACGGTTCTGGCCCAGCTTACTTGTCCGAACGCATCTGCCTCTACGTCCCAGCACATAACCTAAGGTCAGCTGCGGAGGCTCTGCTCTCGCTTTGTCAACTTCTCAAACACGGTTTGTGGGGACGAGAGAGAGGGCCTTCTCGGTGGTGGCTCCCCGTCTGTGGAATGCGCTTCCAAGCTATGTACGGTCAACCCCATCCCTCCTGGCATTCAGGAAAAAAGTGAAATCATGGCTATGGGACCAGGCTTTTGCACATTAGCACAATGCAGCACTTTGGATTGGAATTGGAATTGGTAAGTTGATGGTTATGGCTCAATGCTTATGTGATGGACGGAACTCTGTTTCTAACTTAAGTGTGTGTGCATTATGTGTCAATGCTAATTGTATTATAATCCTGAATGTTTACGGTTTTATATTGTATTTATTGTGTTTGGCATCGAATTCTTGCCTTTTGTTAGGCCGCTCTGAGTCCCCCCTCGGGGGTTGAGAAGAGCGGGGTAGAAATGATGTAAATAAATAAGGACATTCAAGTGCCACCTCGGAGTTGGTTGAGGTAGGCAGGATTTCCCTGGGTACTGGTTGTGGGGGTAAAGATCCCCGTGTACAACTGGGGGCCACTGTGTGATACAGAATGCTGGACTAGATGGGCTGAGGTCCGATTCAGCATGGCTCTTCTTATGTTCTTATGTAAATAAATAAATAAACGAGCTACACAATTGGTCGAGAGCTCACCCCGGCCTGGGCAGGCCTCGAACTCATTACCTTCTGGTCAGTAGAGATCTTATGCAGCTGACTCCCAGCCAGCTGTGCCACATTCCCGGTGCAATGGTACATGACACTGCCATAGATGCAGGCAAAACGTCAAGAGAGAATGCTTCTAGAACGTGGCCATATAGCCCGAAGAACCTACAACAACCCAGTGGTTCCGGCCATGAAAGTCTTCGACAATACATTGAAAACTAGTAAGTCTCCCCCCGGTCCTTCCCAAATTAGATCAGTGGTATAATGCTTCACAGAAACAAGTTGCAGGCCATTTCAAGCAATATGTCTGCACTGCAGAATCCTTCCAATGGTAATTGTCACCTGTCGTGAAGCAGGGGAAACAAAAAGGTGAACAACAAGTGGATTAGAAGGGAGAACTTTTCAGAGTTCCAGACATTTTGGAATTATGAGCCATTTTCATTCCTGAGATAGCTGTAAAGCGAAGGTTTGCTGTATTACTCCTGTCAAACTGTCAGGCCTTTGAAATAGAGGAGTTAAAGAGGGAAGCCGAAGTTCTGCATAAAATATATTGGAAAGAGAGAAAAAAGACTTTGTCTTGACACTTTGGCTGCTGTTCAGAAGGAATGGAAAAGGCTGTACGTTCTACAGTTGCCCACAGAAGAGCTAAGGTCATACAGGCATTCACATCCAATGTGGGATTCTGACTTTGTCTCTCGATAACCTCCAACTATTTCAGAGAGGAGCTGCTAAAGCTGAATGTTAGACGCTTGCCGTGTCTTGAGATTGAGAAGCATCCGTGGAAACGATCGGATGAGATGGGAATCTTTTTCACCCAACCTATGTTTTTATAACAAAACAATTAAGCCAACTGTAGCTGTAATTAATTAATTTTATTTATTTATTTCCAACATTTCTACCCGGCTCTTCTCAACCCCCGAGGGGGGGGGACTCAGAGCGGCCTAACAAAAGGCACAATTCGATGCCAACATAATAAATACAATATAAAACCAAAAACATACAGCATTAAAATACATTAAAATACAATTAACATTAACACATCATACACATTCTCTTAAGTTAAAAACAGTATTTCGTCCATAACAGGAGCATTGAGCCATATCCATCAACTTGCTGTTACAAATCCATTCCAAAGTGCTGCAAAGTGCTAATGTGCAAACGCTTGGTCCCACAGCCAAGATTTCACTTTTTTCCTGAATGCCAGGAGGGATGGGGTTGATCGTATGTTGCTTGGAAGCGCGTTCCACAGATGGGGAGCCACCACCAATAAGGCCCTCTCTCTCGTCCCCACCAACTGCGTTTGAGAAGTTGGCGGGAGAGAGAGCAGGGCCTCCCCGGATGATCTTAAATTACAAGGTGGGACGTAGCAGCTGATGCGTTCGGACAAGTAAGCTGGGCCAGAACCATATAGAGCTTTAAAGGTCAAAACCAGCACTTTGAATTGAGCTCGGAATTGGACAGGCAGCCAGTGGAGCTGACACAGCAGGGGGGTGGTATGCTCCCTGCATGTAGCTCCCGTTAGTAATCTGGCTGCCACCCGTTGGACTAATTGTAATTTCCGAACTGTCTTCAAAGGCAGCCCCATGTAGAGTGCGTTGCAGTAATCTATTCGGGATTTGACCAGAGCGTGGACAACCGTAGCCAGATCCGACTTCCCAAGGTACAGGCGCAGCTGGCGCACGAGTCTTAACTGTGCAAAAGCTCCCCTGGCCACCACCGACACCTGGGGTTCCAGGCTCAGCGGTGAGTCCAGGATCACTCCCAGGCTGCGAACCTGCATCTTCAGGGGGAGCGTAACCCCATCCAACACAGGCCGTGTTCGGCCTTTCGACTGACCAGGAGGACCTCTGTCTTGTCTGGATTAAGTTTCAATTTGCTAGCCCTCATCCAGTCCGACACAGCAGCCAAGCACCAGTTCAAAGTCTGGACAGCCTCCTTGGTGACAGGTGGGAAGGAGTGACAGATCTGGACGTCACCTGCGTACAGATAACACCTTACTCCGAAACTCCAAATGATCTCTCCCAGCGGATTCATGTAGATGTTAAATAACATCGGGGACAGAACTGAACCCTGAGGGACTCCACAAGACAACGGTTGTGGAGCCGAACAGGTGTCACCCAGTAACACCTTCTGGGTACGAGCCTCCAGGGAGGATTGGAGCCACTGCAAAGCAGTACCCCCAAGCCCCATATCTGCAAGGCGACCCAGAAGGATACCGTGGTCAACGGTATCGAAAGCCACTGAGAGGTAATAATTCTGCAGTACTTGGAACTTTTATTCAATTGCATTTTTAGTTTTAATTCTACAGCATGAAAAAAATGCTGATAATGAAGCAGATTTTTGTTAAAACAGCAAAGACAGAGATGAAACTAGCAATCACAGGGAACATGAATATCTGAATGTCCCATCTCCCTTCAGAGCAGCCCAACAAGGCTAGCGCAAGCCCAATAACCAAAAGAGAGAAAATAATCAGTTGATCTAATTGACTGCTGTATTAACTATCAAGGTTAGTCTGTGTCCTTGGGTATTATCTCCAATATAATCAGTTGACTTCATTCAAAATTGCAAACGTATCTGGGAAAGTGGAAGGACTTCTAAGCCAATGTACACGGTAGAAAAATTAATTTAGCAGCCTAAGAAACAATGCAGTCCTATACAGCTACTGTAAATCCTCAATTTACAGGCTTTAAACGGGGATGAACTTTGTCCTTCCTCTACCTTGATGTTTCTAGCAGTCTCCGCATTAGGAGAATTGAGAAGGAGGACTGGAGAAACAGGCTTGGTGTCAGGTTGCACCAGGCCAGGGCTGCCCAGGAAGTTGATCGCGATCGACCAGTCAATCTCGGGACCGAAGGAGGTCGATCCTAGCCGGATGGGGTGCTTCTCAGAGGGGGGTGGAGCCAGGCTGTGCCAAGCCCCTCCCCCGGCCGCACTCCCAGCAGCTTCTCCAGGCTTGAGGATGGCAGTGCCAAGCCAGCCTTGTGCCAGCTATGCCACCACTGGCTTGGCATTGCCATCCTCAAGCCTGGAGAAGCTGCTGGGAGCTCCAAAGCCAGAGGGAGGGGCGGGCTTGGCATGGCCTGGCTCCCGCCCCTGTCACTCGCTCTACCAGCAGCTTCTCCAGGCTTGAGGATGGCAGTGCCAAGCCAGCCTTGTGCTAGCTATGCCACCACTGGCTTGGCATTGCCATCCTCAAGCCTGGAGAAGCTGCTGGGAGCTCCAAAGCCAGAGAGGAGGGGCGGGGCTTGGCATGGCCTGGCTCCGCCCCCTGTCACTTCCGCTCTACCAGCAGCTTCTCCAGGCTTGAGGATGGCAGTGCCAAGCCAGCCTTGTGCTAGCTATGCCACCACTGGCTTGGCATTGCCATCCTCAAGCCTGGAGAAGCTGCTGGGAGCTCCAAAAGCCAGAGGGAGGGGCGGGGCTTGGCGCAGCCTGGCTCCACTCCCCCTGGCTTCGCTCTGCCAGCAGCTTCTCCAGGCTTGAAGACGGCAATGCCAAGCCAGTGGTGGCATAGTTAGCACAAGGCTGGCTTGGCACTGCCATCCTCAAGCCTGGAAAAGCTGCTGGTAGAGCGAAGCCAGGGGTGGAGCCAGGCCACGCAAAGCCCCGCCCCCTCCCCTCCGCATCCTTGAGGAGGTAGGTAGATCTTTCTGACTTGGTTTTATTATAAGTAGCTCGCTTGCTGAAAAAGTGTGGGCACCCCTGCACCAGAGTGTCTGCAGCAAGGTAAAGGTAAAGGTTTCCCTTGACATAAAGTCTAATTGTGTCCAACTCGGGGCGCTGGTGCTCATCTCCATTTCTAAGCCAAAGAGCCAGCGTTGTCCGTAGATGCCTCCAAGGTCATGTGCCCAGCATGACTGCATGGAGCGCCATTACATTCCTGCCAAAGCAGTATCTAATAATCTACTTACATTTGGATGTTTTCAAACTGCTAGGGGCAGGAGCTGGAGCTAACAGCGGGTGCTCGCCTCACTCTCTGGATTTAAACCACCAACCTTTTGGTCAGCAAGTTCAGCAGTTTAACCCACTGCGCCAACGGAGGTTCCTGTCTGCAGTAAACAATGCAATAAACAAAACTTGAGCTGGGGAAGAATGAGATTTTCCTCTGGTCAGTTCTACAATAGGCCGCTCTGAGTCCCCCCTCGGGGGTTGAGAAGATGCGGGGTAGAAATGGTGGAAATAAATGGAAATAAATAAATAGCTGCACATTCCCACCTACAACAGGCAAGCTAAATAGCAGTACTTCCAACACACGTAAGTGACAAAAACAAGAGAAAATGCACATCCTAAAAAAGTGGAGATTGGTGAAACAGAAATCATTCAGACGAATTTTGGAAGAAACGCTCAAGTAGTTTGTAGAAAATTCAAAATATTGTTTCCTTATGCAAGGCTAATACGATCTGGTTATATTAAGGACCGGGTTGTGGCACAGCTAGCCAGGAGCCAGCTGCATTAAATCATTACTGACTTACTGACCGAGAGGTCATGAGTTCAAAGCCAGCCTGGGTTGGAGTGCACTTTTCCGACCATTAGTCTAGCTTGCTGTCGACCTATGCAGCCCGAAAGACAGTTGTATTGGTCAAGTAGGAAATGTTGGTACTGCTTTATGCAGGGAGGCAAATTTAACTAATTTACGGCGCCATAAAAAACCTTCCAGCAGCGTGCAGAAAAATGAGGAAGTACTCCATCAAAGGACTTGGTGTCACAAATGGACGGTGAAGCGGCAGCTCCCCTGTGGCCGGAATCGAGCCAGAATCCAGTATACCCCCATGAAGCCAGAAAAAGCTGGTGTCGTAGTACAGAGACCAAGTAAGCCAAGCCCAGATGTAAAAGGGGGTAACAAAAAGTTTATTGAACAATCAAATGGAAAGGGGACGAACAAAAAAGCAGCCAACTCGGCTAAAAACCCTCAAAAATTCCAGGAAACCTAACAAAAACCTTGAAGCACGATGCAAAACAAACTCAAGACGTCCGTCTGTGACATCCGATGTGGGATGATCCAGAAGAGTCGTCGTAAGCCAGTCCAAAGGTCAAGGGCAGGAGAATGACGGAGGGAAAGAGGAGACGGTCCAAGGGTCACAGGAGCTGAGTATACAGGAATAACACATATCCTAGTCCCCATAAAACACAGTTTCAACCTCCCTCCATGTCATACAATACCAAACTTGCAGCTGGAACTCACAGCAGATTCAGCGGAGATAAAACCCACCCACAGAAATACACGGCAGCAACTAGACAGAAAAGATAAACATTGAATCCCAAACCCCTCACCTTCTCCCAAACAGTAGCAGAGCAGCCGTAGCAACTCATCCCAAAGAAGGTGGTGGAGTAACCCATAACTCACGAGTAACTGGAACCAGGAACAAGACACAAGATGCCAAAGATCACAGGAACACCAGACAAAAGCACCAGATCAACACTTTGACCGCCGGGAGGCAGCCTCATAAACCCATTCATTATATAGCTCTTAGTGTCGGACTCGCCCGACAACTCCCCTTGATCAGGGGCAGCAGCTGTTTCATTTCCTACAGCTGCTGTGCCTTGTGCATTCCTCCAATTTTGCCAGCGTTCTTGGAAACTTAAAGTATCCCAGTCTGTCCCTGAAGCCTCAGAAGGCCAGTCTGAATCACTATCGAAGCCTAGGAAGGTATCAGAGTTAGACTCTTCATTACACACATCCTTTACTTCCTGAACCAAAGTCGATTCTAGGTCAGTATCACTTTCTCTGACCCCATTTCTTCTTCCCCAGAAAAACCTTCAAATGTTTCAGAATCTGAAGGAGCCCTAAGTATTTGCCGGGTCTTCTTTCTCTGCTGCAATCCCTCAAGGCTAGAATCACTTGCAGCCCTTTCTCCTAGCTCCAGCGTCTTGATTACTCAGAGCCGCACCTCATTCCATACTACTGCTAGATGCTACTGACTCAGCATATTATTTATCACTACTAGCAGGAGACGCTGAAGGCTCAATTACAACAGTTGGAATGTTAAAATTGCCTCTGTGTCCGTCTATATATGTTGTATGTCTAATTGGCATAGAATGTTTGCCATATACATGTGCATTGTAATCTGCCCTGAGTCCCCTGTGGGGTGAGAAGGGCAGAATATAAATACTGTCAATAAATAAATAAATAATTAAAGAAACTTGTTCCCTTAACCTGCAAGTCTCTTAAGTGTATGTTCTAAGTGCTGTTGAGCAACTTCTCCCTTCGTTCTTTTACCCAGACTGTTAAAACAGGATGTCTTCAAATAGAAACTAATCTTCTGTAAAGCGAGGCATCTTATCTTCCTAGCTGCAAAAGTTCTTGAGTACAGATTTTTTAATTACCTTCATCTGTCCTCCTTTACGGCAAACCACAGCAGTTGCTATAATAATAGCTACATAAAACATGTGCCTTTAAAGATAATGCGGGTGCTGACAATTATGCCTATCTTTATCAGGATAGAAATATGCATTAGTTGCTATATGGCTCTTTCCAGTATAGGTGTGTGAGTCTAGCAATCATTCTGGTGTATTTCAATGGGTTTGTAATCTGCTACCAAACCTTTTGTGGGCTACTTTAATAAAACAGATGTTTAATGCTGTTAACTTTGAGGAATACCATTGCTGATATATTAATATTGATCTTGAAGAGGAAGACAGTTTATATATACTCTATTGTACTGATGGCAGCTTGTTTAACTTAAGCCGCCTGAGGGCTCACACTAAGACTCTAGTCTAAACTATCTAGTCCGTGAGCTGCTTTTTGCCGACGATGCTGCCCTTGTCACCCATCCAGAAGCAGCCCTGCAGCGCCTCACACCCTGCTTTGCAACAGCTGCAGAGCTGTTTGGGCTGGAAGTCAGCCTGAAGAAAACGGAAGTCCTCTACCAGCCCGCACCACAGGAAGAACACCATCATCCCCACGTCAGCATAGGCACATCTGTACTTAAGTCCGTTCAGCAGTTCACCTCCCTGGGAAGCATCATCTCTTCAGACGCCAAGATTGACAAAGAGATAGATCACAGATTAGCAAAGGCATAGAGTGCATTTGGAAGGCTTCACAAAAGAGTCTGGAGTAGCAAGCACCTGAGGCAAAACAGAAAAATCAGTGTACACAGAGCTATCGTACCATCTAGTCTCCTCTATGGGTCTGAAACATGGGTCACCTATCGCCAGGGCCTACGACTCCTCGAACGTTTTCATCAGCGCTGTCTTCACACAATCCTAAATATTCACTGGACTGACTATGTGACGAATGTTGCTGTCCTTGAGCAAGCAGGGATCACCAGCATTGAGGCCATGCTATTGAGAACACAGCTGCGCTGGGTAGGGCACGTCTCTAGGATGGAGGACCACCGCCTCCCAAAGATACTACTCTATGGTGAACTCGCCACAGGTCAGCGCAAGAGAGACGCCCCAAAAAAGAGATATAAGGACTCCCTGAAACAACATCTCAGGCTCGGCCAGATTGATCACCAACAATGGTCCACCCTGGCCTCACATCGGGAGGCATGGAGACGCACTATCCACAATGCTGCGGCCTCTTTCGAGAAGACATGCCGAATGGGTCTCGAAGAGAAACGACAACGCAGAAAGAACTACAACTTGGAAACAACATCTCCCAAGGAGACTTTCTGCTGTGCTTTCTGCAACCGGACTTACCTATCTTGGATTGGCCTTCTTAGACATCAACGCGCTTCTAGAAAGCATGGGATGAGTCCTTCCTAAGAAAAACCAAGATTATTATGTCACATAATCTGTGAGTTAGTTTTATGAAAACCCTCCCTATGAATTGTCAAATGATGGGCTCTTAATGGAAACCAGACATTGTGGATTACACTCCCCCATTCTTCCTCCTACCTGTAGCAATATAAACTATCAACGGAGACACCGAGTTAAAGACTACACAACACCGCATTTAAACCACATCAGGTAAAATTTGTTGCACACCCTGCTCTTCTTGCTTGGGTAGATCATGTGGTAAAAAACACTAGCATTCACAAAGTGCTTTATCATATGCGGCATTACTTCAGATTTCATGCTCCGTTAACGAAACTAAAGATTAGAGCATTTGCCGGCATTAATACCAGCAGAGTCAACTGGCAGACTTGCATGAGTAGTACTCTCTGAACAGACAAAGGCATCGGCATTTATTTGATAAGCCAGGATCACCAGAATAAGACCAGCTCTAAACAAGTATGGAGCTGGGCAAAAGGGTCTTGCTCCCAGACCCTTTCATCTGGACCTTCAGCCTGCGATATGCAGCCCTTGCCGTCGCCCCTTTCTCCGCATGTCCTCCTTATCAAAAACTATATGTGCTCATATGGGGTCCAGCACATAACAGAGGGAATTTAAAAAAACTCTCCGTCAGATCTCTCTCTTCCCCCACATCTTAATTCAACCTCTGTTTAAGATTACAAAGTGTAAAATTAAAGAGTTTTAGAGAATTGCTCTCCATTTGTGTTTCACCCCTGGTGGCACAATGTGCGAGAGGTCAGCGGTCCGAATCCAGGAAGAGCCTTGGTGTCATTTTTGACCCGTTACTGACAATGGAGGCCCAGGTCTCCGCTTTCAGCAAGTCGGCCTTTTTCCATCTTCGGCAGGCTAGGCGGCTGGCACCTTACCTATCCGGGAATGATCTCGCCACAGTGGTTCATGCTATGGTAACGTCAAGAATTGACTATTGTAATGCCCTTTATGTTGGCCTTCCCTTGTCAGTGACCCTGTTGCGCCTCAGGCCGTAGTTAGCTCCCCCGAACACACACACCAGGCCAATGCAATAAATGTACTTTTATTTAGAAAAACCGATCCTCCAAAGATAGAAAGATAAATGCAAAGTAGTTCAAATCAAAGTCCAAAAGCAATTCAATAAAGCTTCAAAATGGTGGCAAATAACGCTGGCAATAATCCCATGGAAAGCAATGTTGCAAAGTCAAGGCAAACCGCTCCTGCGGTTGAACATGAACTGGAGATCCCGGACCCAAGTCCTCTCCAAACTGAACGTAGCTTCAGGTCTGACGAAACCCCCTCAGACCAGTCTAATAAAGGAATCTAACTCTTGTGCGTCCACCACACCCCCCTTCCTCCAATCTCTCCTCGATGATCTGATACTTTCCCTCCTGTTGAATTCCCGCTCGTGAGCAGGCCCAGCTGCACTGCTATCAGAGGGAGAAGCAGGAAACTCCCTTTCTCCGGAATGCTCATCTGGAAAGGGAGTAGATACTCTCTCTTGGGAACCAAGGCCACCGGGCCTCTCATAGTCCGATCCGGATTCATCTTTCATGGAATCCTGACTAAACTCATCTCCAGTCCTATATCCCTCCAGCCATTCATTGTCCCATTGCAAACTCTCGTTTGGAGACCCATACCCATCTGGCCAATCTTCATTATCACTCTGCCCCTGGTCAGCTAGCACATCCTCACTTTGCCCCTGGTCAGCTGGCACCTGCCTTGGCACCCCTGGGGTCTGTCGATGCCCACCAGGCTGGAACACCACAGACCCGGAGACTTCGACCGGTGCAAAATGTGGTGGCCAGACTCCTCACGGGAATACCCGTGAGGAACAATATAACACCTGCTCTATACCGATTGCACTGGCTTCCGATCGAGTTCCGGATTACCCACAAGGTGCTGGTATTCACCTTCAAGGCCTTGTACGGCCAGGGGCCGGCGTACCTACGGGAACGCCTTTCTCCCTGCCAACCCTGGAAATCACCACGCTCAGACCATCAGAACGTATCCCTGGCCCTAAGGAAGCCCATCTGACATCAACCCGGCGTAGAGCTTTTTCGGTGATTGCTCCTTCATTCTGGAACGCCCTCCCTCCCGACATCAGAGCTACCCGTGATTTTAAAGATTTTCGCACGGCTTGTAAAACGTGGCTATTTGAGAGGGCGTTTGGCTGAGGAACTGTTTAGATTATTTAAATGGTTTAGATGTTTTAGATCAGTGTTTCCCAACCAGTGTGCCATGAGCGATGATCAGGTGTGCCGTGAGAAATTGGAACCTCCACTACCCTTTCTTCCCCCTCCTGCCGAACACTTTTTCTTCTCCACTCGGACTCCCTTCTTCCCAGCCTCACTCTGCTCGCTTTGCTCTGGGGCGATTCCACGCAGTAGCGCCCGCACGGGTCACGTCTTCCTCCCTCCCCCTCCCCTCCTGAACAAGTAAGTGGATCAAAATGGGCAGGAAGGGGTGTAGAAGAAAAAGGGTTGGGCAGGAGGGGGAAGGGGGAGGGGGAGGAAGAGGTCTCTGTCGAAAGCTGGCATGGGCAAACTTGGACCTTCCGGGTGTTTTGGATTCTAACTCCCACCATTCCTAGCAGCCTCAGGCCCTTTTCCTCCCCCCACCCTCAGCCACTTAAGCCGGAAAGGGCCTCAGGCTGTTAGGAATGGTGGGAGTTGAAGTCCAAAGCACCCAGAGGGCCGAACTTTTCCCATGCCTGTTTTAGGGACTTTAAAGTGGTGAGCCTCCTTCCAACATTGTGATTGTGGATAGAAAACAAACAACAACGTAACATAATATTGTTTGAGTCCACAGTGCTCTCTGGGTGTAGGTGAACTACAACTTCCAAACTCAAGGTCAATTCCCAAAAGCCCTTTCAGTACTTTATCTTGGTAATGAGAGTTCAATATGCCAAGTTTGGTTCAATTCCATTGTTGCAAGAGTTCAGGATGCTCTTTGATTGTGTGTTCACTATAAATCCCAGAAACTGTAACTCCCAAATGTCAAGGTCTATTTTCCCCAAACTCCATCTGTGTTCACATTTGGGCATATTGAGTATTCATGCCAAGTTTGGTCCTGATCCAACATTGTTTGAATCCACGGTGCTCTCTAGATATAGGTGAACTACAACTCCAAAACCCAAGGTCAATGCCCACCAAACTCTTGTAGCATTTTCTCTTGGTTATGGGAGTTCTGTGTGGGAAGTTTGTGTCTTTCTGCCATTCCTGCCAGGATATCTATGTTGTGTTCATCTCAACAGGCCCAGGTTTCACACTGAGTGCATAAATACATTTAAAAACATATTAACTATCTGTATTATTGTGTTAGAGTGTCATTTTGGTTGGTGGTGTACCTCAGGATTTTGTAAATGTAAAAAATGTGCCGCGGCTCAAAAAAGGTTGAAAAACACTGTTTTAGATATTTAGCTGCGTGTTTTATTGTAAATCGCCCAGAGACACCTGGGATGGACGATTAATAAATCTCAAAATAAATAAAATAATTAAATTAAAAAATGCATTTCATTAGGAAAATTATATTAATGGTAATATTAATTTTAAAAGATAATAAACATTAAAGGTAATTTGAATTCAAAGGTGCATAGAGAGGAAGTAAAATGTCACTCTGCCAAATTACACCTGATTTCATTAGCAATTCCAGACTGAAAGACGATTCAGCATTGTGTGTGTGTGTGTGTGTTTACAGTGCTTTGATGAGAATTTAGCGCACAAGAAACAGCTGGGCTGACAATATACAAGTGTGCTGAAGTTCAAGTATGCCCAGGCTGACAGAGTTAATCAAACCCTCTGCTCATCTGCTCGCTCTTGATGCAGTCCTCAAAGCCCAATGGAGATTTCTCAGCCGCAATGATCAGTACATCAAGGCATCAAGGCAAGTAGATTAGCCTGTGGCAGATTTCTGGAGCCACCAAAGCACCCCAGTCTCCAATGGGAACAATCAATGGATTCAGCATGTCTGGTGTCAAGACAACTTCTACCTTCAAAGCCAATAAGGCTGCCATGAAGGTGATTGGAAACTTAGTCTACATATTCATCACAGCAAAATAGAGCATCTGCTAGCACAGTGTTTCTCAACCTGTGGGTCGGGACCCCTGGAGGGGTCATGAGGGGGTGTCAGAGGGGTTGCCAAAGACCATCAGAAAACACAGTATTTTCTGCTGGTTATAGGGGTTCTGTGTGGGAAGTTTGGCCCAATTCTAGTGTTGGTGGAGTTCAGAACGCTCTTTGATTCTAGGTGAACTATAAATCCCAGCAACTACAACTCCCAAATGTCAAGGTCTATTTTCCCCAAACTCCACCAGTGTTCACATTTGGGCATATTGAGTATTCATGCCATGTTTGGTCCAAATCCACCATTGTTTGAGACCACCATTCTCTTTGAATGTAGGTGAACTACAACTTCAAAACTCAAGTTCAATGCCCACCAAACCCGTCGAGTTATTTTCTGTTGGGAGTTCTGTGGCAAGTTTGGTTCAATCCCATTATTGGTGGAGTTTACAATCTCTTTGATTGTAGGTTAACTATAAATGACAGGAGCTACAACTCCCAAATGACAAAATCAACCCCCCCCCCTCCAACCCCAACAGCATTCAAATTGGGCCCATTGGGTATTTGTTGTTTTTTTAAAAAAGATTTTATTGATTAAAAGACATAACAAAACATGACACATAACAATTCCATATATAGATACATTCATAGGGTAAAGAGGGGAAGGGGAAAGGGGCGGTGGGAATAGGGTAGGGGTCATCACAAGCATCCTACCTAGACCTTCCTGGACTAACTTAAAACAGTGGTTGACTTCACCCAAGGGTAGCAAATTTACATTCTCACGATAGACTTTAACATAGTACTCTAAACTTAAATCCAATATCCTGTTAAATTAATATTCTTTTCTTTTTTGACATATTCAATCAGCGGGCCCCATGTTTCTTCGAATCTTTTTATCGGACCCTTCCTTAAGAGCAGAGTCAGCTTGTCCATTTCTGCCACGTTCAGTAGCTTATACAGCACCTCTTCTGGTTCCGGTATTGTCCTTACCCTCCAATATTTGGCGAGAGTAATCCTGGCCGCCGTCGTTATATAGATTAACAGTCTTTCTGTTCCGTTGGGCATCTCCGTTCCCTCTACAATATTCAAGAGAAATAGTTCGGGCTTATATGCAATTTTCTTCCCTATTATTGTTTCCATTAAGTTATGTATTTTTCTCCAATATTTTGAGACTTCTTCGCACGTCCACCATACATGATAGAAGGTACCCCTGGTTTTTAGACATTTCCAACACACGTCATTACCGACCTTATATATCTTATCTAGCTGGGCTGGTGTCAAGTACCACCTATAGACCACTTTATATAAATTCTCTCTCAGGGAGTTGGCACATGTAAAATTTCGGTTATTTTCCCACATTTTCTCCCAGTTCTCCTGGCGTATAGAGTAGCCTAGATTCTTATGCCATTTTTCTCTATAATCCATCTCCTTGCATTTTTCGTATGAGTTTTTAGTAATAAGTTTGTACAATTTACTCGATCTTTTCCCATTTGTCTGTAGGAGGATTTTCCCCCACATTGTGGGGGTATCCTCCCATCCTAATTCCCTGTCTTTGTGGAATTTTGTTTTTAACTGATTGATTTGAAACCAGTTCAACCCTAGTTCCTCCAGATCTTCCTTATTTCTTAGACTGTATATGCGGTTCTCCTTAGTTATTAAATCTCTATATGTTATCACTTTCTCCCTTCCTGGTCTGGTTATAGATAGGGCCTCCGCTGGTGACATCCATAACGGGATTTTTTTACAGATCAACTCTTTATATTTCGCCCAAATTTTCAATAGTGGCGCTTTTATAATATGGTTCCTAAATGTTGTATCTGTGTTTACTTTGTTATAAAATAAGTATGAGTGCCATCCGCCCTTATTTTCCCAGCCTTCTAGGTCCAGGAGATACCTATCGTTAAGTTCGAGCCATGGACGTATATTCTCCAGGCAATTTGCCTCATAGTAGCTTATTAAATCAGGGAATCCACATCCTCCTAAATGAGGTTGTGGAATTAGATACTTTAGTTTAATTCTGGCTTTCTTGCCATTCCAAATGAAAGACGCCAATTCCGCTTGCCATTTTCTAATTATCGTCATATTTTTTAGAATGGGTAGAGTCTGGAAGAAGAAATTTATCCTGGGGAATATCTTCATCTTAATTAGAGAGATTCTCCCTAGCCATGATAGATTTAATTTCTTCCATTCTTCGAGTTTCAATTTACATTCCCTCCAGCATTTTTCGTAATTATTTTTTACGAGCTGGCAGTTTTTATTAATCATCTCTATCCCTAAATACTTAATTTTCTTTGCCAGCGGAATTCCAAATTTTACTTCTAATTCTCTTCCTTCCTGGTTCTCTATATTTTTAATTAACATTTGTGATTTCTTTTTGTTTAATTTAAAGCCTGATATTTCCCCGAAAGTTTCTATACTTTCTAGCCACTTCCCCATGTTGTCGGAGGGATTGATCATCATACAGGCCAAATCATCTGCAAATGCCAGAATTTTATACTTGTTTTGCTTGATCGAGATACCCTTCACCTCCTCGTCCTTTTGTAATCTTTTCAGTAAGATCTCTAACACAAAATTAAAAATCAATGGCGACAGCGGACAGCCTTGTCTTGTTCCTTTAGTGATCTTGATTTCTTTTGATCTTAAGCCATTTACCGTTACACTTGCCTGTTGAGTTTTATATATTGCATTTATTGCAGTTGTAAATCTAAATCCCATGTCTAGTTCTGCTAAGAGACGTTCTATGGTACCCCAATTTAACTGGTCAAAAGCTTTTTCTGCATCCAGAAAAAGTATGGCGGCTTTTAGACCTATGTTTTTATCTAGGTACTCGATCAGGTCAATGATTTGTCTTATATTTCGTTTCATGGATCGTCTTGGAAGAAATCCTGCCTGGTTATGGGACACCCATTTATTAAGGAAGATTTTTAATCTACTGGCCCAGATGTTCGCAAATACCTTATAATCCAGATTAAGGAGAGATATGGGTCTATAGTTCTCTAACTTTTCTTCATCCTTTCCTTCCTTATGGATAACTATGATCTCTGCCTCTTTCCATGATCTGGGAAGCTCGCCAGTTAATATGACCTTATCTATAACCGCTTTGATGTGAGGGGCTAACACTGTTTTCATGGTTTTATAGTAGATATCCGTAAATCCGTCTGGGCCTGGGGCTTTCCCACTCTTTAAACCTTCTATTGCTTTATAAATTTCTTCAATAGTTATTTCTCCATTTAAGGCTTCTCGTCCTTCCTCTGAAATCTGTGTTAGGCCTTGATTATTTAAGTATTGTTGTATTTTCTCTCCCTCTATATTTTCGCCCCTATATAACTCCTGGTAGTATTTGGAAAAGGCATCAGCTATCTCCTCATCTGTATTATAGCTCCTCTCGTCTGTCGTTAATTTTGTTATATTCTTCCTCTGTTGTTTCCTCTTGACTTGGTACGCCAACCATTTTCCTGTTTTATTAGTATTTTCAAAGGTCTTTTGTTTGGTAAATTTTAGCTTCTTATCAATTTCCTCCATGGTTAGCATTTTTATTTGGTTATTTATTATTAATCTTTGGGCCAGCGCCTCTTTATCTTTGGGGTGGGCTTTTAATTTTTTCTCCATCCTATTTAACTCGTTTGTGAGTCTTTCCATCTCCTGTCTTTTTAGCTTCTTTTTCATACTGGCCCTCGCGATGAGGTTTCCCCGCATCACGGCCTTGCTAGCCTCCCAAATTATTTTTATATCGACCTCTGGCTGAATATTCAGCCGGAAGTATTCCTCCAGTTCGGCTTTGCTCTTTTGGATGTCTATTTCTGATTTAAATAGGTTTTCATCTAGCCGCCACTTATATGACCTCCGGCCCACTCTGATCAGTGCTCCCACAGGGGCGTGATCTGAGTAGATCCTTGGGAATATTGTGGTTTTTGTTGTATTTGTCGCTAGCCTCTTTGATACCAATATCATATCTATTCGGGACCAATTTGTCCTCCTTGCGGAGTAAAAGGTATAGTCCTCGGTCTTATCATGCTGTTCCCTCCAAATATCTACCAAATAGTTCTGTTTCATCATTATAGAGAAGCTATTTGGGAGTTTGCTTTTATTTTGTTGCCCCTTAGTTTTTTTAAACTTTTTATCCACCTTGGGGTTACATACCCCATTAAAATCTCCACAGACAATACATTCATCCCATTCTGTTTCAATTAACCTCTTATTCAAGTTAACGAAAAAATCCGCCTTTGCGTTGTTTGGCGCATATGCACATACTATCAAGGTTCTTTTACTGCCCATCGTACCCATCACCGCAATTATCCGTCCCTCCTCATCCTTGAATTGTAATTTCGGGTCTAATCTTGGATTTACATAAAGGGCGACCCCTCTTTGTTTTTTTTCAATAGATGAGGTGAACAGGATCCCCAATTTCCTTCTTTCCAATAAATCTACCCTTGAGGCCTTCATATGGGTCTCCTGTATAGCATATATTAAGGCTCTTTGTTTAGCCAGGTAGTGGAAGACCCGTTTCCTCTTCTCGGGAATGTTCAACCCATTTATATTCACCGAAAAACAATTCACCTCCATTACTTCCTCTGATGAAATTAGTTCTCTTCTTCCTCCTCTTCCACTGCACCTTCCTCCTCCGAGTCCCGGTCCGATTCGTCCCCGCGGGGGGTGGCCTGGTCACTTAGATCCTCTTCAATATCTTTTTTCCGTAACCCCTCCCCTTCCCCGTCTCCACCATTATCTCTTTCTTCACCTCTCTGGGATTTGAAAAGCATCCCCCTCGCCTCTCTCTGTTCCTTGGGAGCATATTTTTTCTCCCTTTCTCTTTTATCCTTTTCTCTTAGCTCTTCTTGGCCATTGTGCTTTCTGGGGCTCCTATTTGCTGGACTTAGATTCTGGACAGAAAACACAGAGGGTTATCCAGAAAGTAAGGTTACAAGAGTTTTTTTAAAATACAAAGAATGAATATATTTTAATAAAACTTCCATAGATTGTTTCGTAGGTATGACATTATTTTTCCACATAATCGACATTCAGTTCAATACATTTTGTCATCTGTGGAATGAGATTTGATTCCTGTGTCAAAGAAGTTTCCTTCCGTCTTTTCCAGACACTTCGTCCCTTCAGTTTTCACTTTGTCATTGTCAGAAAAGTGGTTTCCGCCAAGGTGTTCCTTCAATTTAGTGAACAGATGATAGTCACGGGGTGTGAGATCAGGGCTGTGAGAGGAGTGGTTTAAAACATCCCAACCAAATGAAGTCAACGATTGTTGTGTTTCATGAGTGGTGTGCAGATGCGCATTGACATGAAAGAGACAGACTCCCGCTGTCAGCATCCCACAATGTTTGTTTTGGATGGCTTTGCGAAGTTTCTTTATGGTCTCACAATATATTCCTTCCTACGCGGAGAGGGAAATGCTGGCCGATCCGGGGGGGGGGGGATCTGCAGATCCGGTCTCCTGGCTTGTGCCTGGGAACCAAACCGTGTGAAAGCTAACGCACATTGGTACCTTCCCAGGTGCCGAGGAGTGGAGGGTATCCTTTAAACTCCTCGGCGCCTGGGAAGGCACCAACGTGCATTAAAGCTAACGCTGCCGAGGAGGTGGCAGCCTGTGGGGGGGGGGCTCTCTGCTCTCAGTCTGGCCGGAGGTGAGGGCCATGAAGTGGAAGCTGAGGGAAGACCTGGGCTGTCAAACCCAGTTTTTGCGCATTGCACATGCGCATCCACCATTAACAAATTTTGTTAGTTTTTATGAAATAATTTTGCAATTTTCCCGGAAAATTTCAGAACTTTACCTGATACGAAACGCCAGCGCCCACTACATCTGAAATGAGTTTAGAAACATTTTTTGTGGATCAACCAGTCTCTCTCTCTCTCTCTCTCTCTCTCTCTCTCTCTCTATATATATATATATATATATATATATATGGAGTTACACTTAAAAAATGTGCCTGTTCTGACTTGCATACAAATACAGCTTAAGAACAACTTATAGAACAGGAGTGCTCACACCTTTCCAGCGTGCGAGCTACTATTTAATAACCAAGTGAAAAAGATCACTTACCCTATGTGTGAGCGTGTGCTTTGCGCGCGCACACGGCTTCCACGCAGCATGCCTTGCGCGAGCACGCATATGCACCTTCCTCCACAGGACCAGCCTTCCTCTCCGCCGCGCCCCCTCTCGCCCAGCTCCATGGCATATCTGGGTGAGAGAGAGGTGGGAGGAGCACCAGGCGGGGCCTGCAGAGGCCCAGCCTTTCTCTCCACCACCCCTCTCTCGCCCAGCTCCATGGCGGAACCGAGCAAGAGAGAGGTGGGAGGAGCGCCTTGCCTCTCCTGCAGGCCTCTCCATGACCGCCGAAGCCCCGCCTGGATCAGCGTGGCAGGGCTCCAGTGGCGATGGAGAGCCTATGGGGGGGTGAGGCCTGGCGCAGCTCCCTTTCCGATCCGGGCGGCAGGGAAAGGGAGCCGCGCCAGGCCTTGCCTCCTCCCCCCCCTCCCCACCCCGTAGGCCTCTCCATCGCTACCGGAGTCCCGCCACGCTGATCCGGGCGGGCTCCGGCAGCGATGGAGAGGCCTGCAGGGGAGGCAAGGCGCTCCTCCCACCTCTCTCTTGCCCGGTTCCGCCATGGAGCCAGGCGAGAGAGGGGCGGGCGGAGAGGAAGGCTGGGCCTCCGCAGGCCCCGCCTGGCGTTATTCCCACCTCTTGCCTGGATGGAGCTGGGCGAGAGAGGGGCGGGCAGAAGGCGGCGGCAAAAGCGCACACAGCGCCCCATCGTGCTGCAAGCTACCTCAGATGGGCTCGTGAGCTACTATTCAATCGCGATCGACTTCCTGAGTAGCCCTGTTATAGAACCTATCTTGTTTGTAACTTGGGGACTGCTTGTATATCTAAAGAGCATATGGCTAGACTGGGAAACCGGTCTCTGCACTGTGGTTGCTTTTTGCATTTCAAAGGTAGCAGCTCCCTTTGCCCGGCAGAGTGTTCCAGACTGTTTTCCATGCGTCACGTCCTTACAGAGGCCATTTCCAGCAAAGAGTAATTGCTCACACGATGGTGGCAATTTACAGAAGGTCAATGTATTTACAAGACACAAACTGAAGTCAATGCAAAATCCAAACCCCCCATGCTTTTATGACTTAGTAATGATGTGCACACATTTCCAAAAGAATCACAGGTGTTGGAACCACAAGCCAGAGTCTTTTCACCGTGTATAACAAAACAATATCGTTTAACCTGAGTGAAAAGAGAAACATATGTCATGATAAGCCCCTGATTACTTCAAGCACCCACCGTGGGACGTCCAATTAGCTCGTGTCGTGTTTACATCTCCACCATCTGTTTCTGCTAATGTGGCCCCAGGTGAGCACTTTTGAATGGTAAGGCATGGGTCAGAGTCGTTTTGCCAAAGCCTGCAGCATCTGCTTCCTGCTAAGCAAGCAGCACTTAAGGGCTGCTCACAAGAACATAACCTGTGATAAGTGTGAGATTTAGACCAGACCAAAGAGCAATCCCAGCATTTGCATTGTGGGCTGATTATTTTGCCTTCTAGGAAATGGCTAGTTAAATCAACCCTTTCAAAAGTGTGAACAAAGGGTCACATTATCCATTTGACAGTCTCACCTGTGCTACCGCTACCTGCCGTACTCCTCTACCTGCTTGTGAAGCAAAATACCAAGGAACCATGGGTAGAACCAGCCAATTGCAGGTTAAAGAATGCTACAGCTGACCTATGAAGAAAAGGACATAGCCTAGCGACCCTCTACGGCAGTGTTTCCCAACCAGTGTGCCGTGGCACACTGTTGTGCCGTGAGCGATCCTCAGGTGTGCCGTGGGAAATTGGAACCTCCAATTCCCTTTCTTCCCCCTCCTGCCGAACACTTTTTCTTCTCCGCTCGGGCTCCCTTCTTCCCAGCCTCGCTCTGCTCTCGTTGCCTTGCTTTGCTCTGGGGCGAGTCTGCGCAGTAGCACCAGCACAGGTCACGTCTTCCGCCCTCCCCTTCTGAACACGCTACCCCCTCAGATCAAAATGGAGGCAGAAGCGGCAGTGTAGAGGAAAAAGTAAGTGTTGGGCAGGAGGGGGAAGAAAGGGCGCGAAGGGGAGGGAAGAGGTCTCTGTCGAAAGCTGGCATGGGCAAACTTGGCCCTTCCAGGTGTTTTGGACTCCAACTCCCACCATTCCTAGCAGCCTCAGGCCCTTTTCCTTTTCCCCCCTCAGCCACTTAAGCAGGAAAGGGCCTCAGGCTGCTAGGAATGGTGGGAGTTGGAGTCCAAAACACCTGGAAGGTCCAAGTTTGCCCATGCCAGCTTTCGACAGAGACCTCTTCCTCCCCCTTCGCGCCCTTTCTTCCCCCTCCTGCCCAACACTTACTGCCGAAGTCCAAAGCACCCAGAGGGCCGACGTTTTCCCATGCCTGTTTTAAGGACCTTAAAGTGGTGAGCCTCCTTCCAACATTGTGATTCTGGATAAAAACAAACAACAACATAACATAACATTGTTTGAGTCCACAGTGCTCTCTGGGTGTAGGTGAACTACAACTTCCAAACTCACGGTCAATTCCCAAGCAAACCCTTTCAGTACTTTCTGTTGGTAATGAGAGTTCAATATGCCAAGTTTGGTTCAATTCCATTGTTGCAAGAGTTCAGGATGCTCTTTGATTGTGTTAACTATAAATCCCAGAAACTGTAACTCCCAAATGTCAAAGTCTATTTCCCCCAAACTCTATCTGTGTTCACATTTGGGCATATTGAGTATTCATTTCAAGTGTGGTCCAGATCCATCATTATTTGAGTCCACAGTGCTCTCTGGGTGTAGGTGAACTACAACTTCAATAATCAAGGTCAATGCCCACAAAACTCTTATAGCATTTTCTCTCGGTTACGGGATTTCTGTGTGGGAAGTTTGTGTCTTTCCGCCATTCCTGCCAGGATATCTACGTTGTGTTCATCGAAACAGGCCCAGGTTTCACACTGAGAGTATAAATACATTTAAAAACATATTAACTAAATGTATTACTGTGTTAGAGTGTCATTTTGTGTCATTTTGGTTGGTGGTGTGCCCCAGGATTTTGGAAATGTAAAAGGTGTGCCGCGGCTCAAAAAAGGTTGGGAAACGCTGATCTACAGTATATGGGCACAATGAGCCAATGTGTTTCTGGGTGGGGAAGTTAATAGACTCTACGGCAATGGTTCCCAAAGTGGGCGGTACCACCCCTTGGTGGACGGTGGGGCGATCCAAGGGGGCACTGGGAGGCTCAGGAGAATTTGGGGGGCGCTGAACCCCTGTAAGGGGGTGGTGGTGTGAGCCAGGCTTGCCACTTGCAGGGTTGCGTGCTTGCAAGGATGTTCCCGTTGGAAGAAAGAGGCCGATACACAGGACTGCGCCATGGGTGGGGTTGACGAGAGGAAGGAGGCGCGTGCTGCCTTTCCATGGCAATGCCTGCCCGGGGATTCCAACTCACAGGTACACAGTCGCAAGCGTGCGATCCCCGGGCAGGCGTTGCCACTTAATCCAGATCTGTCATTCATGGCGATCTTAGTGGTCTGTGGAAGTCAGAGCTGAATTGGCTGAAGGTACTGCAAATCCCATCATCCGTTGCTCATACTCCCCCAAACATATTGCTTTTGTGATTATTTCTGGAATTCAGTGTTTCTAATTTACACCTTTATTTACTATATTTTATGAAAAAGTAGAAACATTAATACATATACTGTATCTTTCTGTTTAATTGCTATTAAATTTTTTTAAAAAAATAACTTATAGGGGGTGCTGAGTAATTTTTTTTTCTGGAAAGGGGGCGGTAGGCCAAAAAAGTTTGTGAACCACTGCTCTTTGGCATCAACATGATGTGTGGGGTCCATTCACCTTAAGGAGTCAAACAGTTGGTCCACTTTCTATTCCCCCGTACTCTGTGCTGACGTGAACAGTTGGGCTGTTTTCTATTCAGAAGTGGCTGCGGCTGTTCACATACCAATCCTGCATGCGGAAACAGGTGGACAGCTGTTGTGATGGATGATAGTTATCTTCTCCCTGTCGATCTGGCTTAGCCGCAAGCACTTTGCAGGAAATGGGACGTGGTCATCGCTCAGAACCTGTGGTGGCACTAACAAAAACAACAAAGTGATCAGAGATGGGAGAGGGAAAGGAGGAAGCTACAACACTTCATCTCTCCAGAGAGTGTCACTACAGGCACTGCGTGATCACCACCGCCAGGTTTGTGTCCAGTGGTCACCATGAAAGACAGATTGGCCCAACAGCATTAAATAGGCTCTGGTGTCACTGGTCTGTGTGGGAGACATGTAACCATTGGGCTGGCTCAACGTTACAGTGTGGACCCACCAGCCTCTGAACTATCTTACTGATTGTCCATGCAGCCTTTAGCAGTGCTGATTTCAAGTATGCCACTCCAGATCAGGCCCGGATTACCCATAACGTCAACCTAGGCCATGGCCTAGGGGCGCAAGCCGAGGGGGGCGCAATTCACAGACCAAAAAATGAGTTAATAAAAAAAAACCTCTGCGGCCAGCCCTTGGGAATGGCGGGAGTTGAAGAACAAAGGCCCCGGGGGGGGAGGGAGGGCCGAGCCTGGTCTCAAGGCAGTGCGTGATGTCATCCTGGGAGGCCCCGCCCCAGCTAAGTAGCGGGGAGGAGGGAGGGAGGGAAGCCGCTGCTGCTGCTCCTTGCGCTGACATGCAGCAGCAGCGGCTTCCCTCCCTTCCTCCCTCCCTCCTCCCCAGCCAGGGGCAGGGCCTCCCAGGGTGACATCACTCCCTCCCTCCTTCTCCGCCAGGCCCGCCTTCCTTGTTTGCTCCATCGCCTCCCAGGGTGATGTCACTCCTTCCCTCCGTCCCTCCCTCCCTGGGAGGTGGGGAGTGGGTGGGGCCAGGAGTGAGTCCTCCGAGCTCGCCTCCTGGCCCCGCCTCCCGCCTTGTGACACCCATCGATCAAAGCTGAAGAGCGGCAGCCAGCCAATCGGGGAGCCTCCCTCCTTCCCGGGCGGGCGTGGCTCCACGGACTCGGCCAATAGGAAGGTGAGGGCCTGCTTGGAGGCAGAAGTCCACGGAGGGGGTTCTCCCTGAGCCACGGATTGCAACCGAGGAGGAGGAGCAGCGGCCCTGAAGGAGATGGAGACTGAGACGAGTGGGTATCTCTCTATCTCCAGGGAGGGCTCCCCCCCCCCGAAGGAAGGAAGGCCCCCAGGCCTCTCCCCACTACTCTCCCTTCCTGGGGCACAGGGATCCTAATCAGCCCCGGCAGATGGCCACCCCGCCACGGCTCCCAAGTCCCCGGGCGAGGAAGGAAGGAAAGGCAGGCGCGGCTTGGGCCCCACCCTCCCTTCCCAGATCCCAAACAACAACTTTCAGTGTCGGTAGTAGAAGGGGCGTAATTCCAAAGTGTGGCCTAGGGCGCAAAAAGTTGTTGCTCCAGATCAGCATCTCCATTTCTGGCACATGTACATAGTCTAGTAGAGAGTTTGTGTATTAAAGAGTTAGGTAGAGAATTGGAGCTGATAGGAAGAAAGAAATGACGTGACTGACGGCATGCTGTGGAGGTTATTTCCCAGTGCTCTGGTTTCCAGCACATTAGAAATACCTCAGTCAGTAGACTGCCAGGCTGTGGAAGTAAATTTTTGAGATCATGTTCAGTCATTCATGACCATAAACATGAATCCCCAGCAGCCCGAATATCATAAATCCCACTTACAATATTGTAACTGTTGAGAAGGATGTTAGTCATGGAATTATTTCCTACAGCAGACCTGCGCAAATTTGGGCCCTCCGGGAGTTTTGGACTTCAACTCCCACAATTCCTAACAGCCTACTGGCTGTTAAAATATGTAATATAAATACGTAATCCAAAGTCCAAAATCAAGGTCTACCGGCTGTTAAAATACGTAATATAAATACGTAACCCAAAGTCCAAAATCAAGGTCTACCAGCTGTTAAAATACGTAATATAAATACGTAACCCAAAGTCCGAAATCAAGGTCTACCGGCTGTTAAAATACGTAATATAAATACGTAATCCAAAGTCCGAAATCAAGGTCTACCGGCTGTTAAAATACGTAATATAAATACGTAATCCAAAGTCCGAAATCAAGGTCTACCGGCTGTTAAAATACGTAATATAAATACGTAACCCAAAGTCCGAAATCAAGGTCTACCGGCTGTTAAAATAAATAAATACGTAATCCAAAGTCCAAATCAAGGTCTACCGGCTGTTAAAATACGTAATATAAATACGTAATCTGTTAAAATATGTAATATAAATACGTAATCCAAAGTCCGAAATCAAGGTCTACCGACTGTTAAAATACGTAATATAAATATGTAATCCAAAGTCCGAAATCAAGGTCTACCGGCTGTTAAAATACGTAATATAAATACGTAATCCAAAGTCCGAAATCAAGGTCTACCGGCTGTTAAAATACGTAATATAAATACATAATCCAAAATCCAAAATCAAGGGCTACCGGCTGTTAAAATACGTAATATAAATACGTAATCCAAAGTCCGAAATCAAGGTCTACCGACTGTTAAAATACGTAATATAAATACGTAATCCAAAGTCCGAAATCAAGGTCTAACACACAATAAGGCACACATAGTCATCAGACTAAGCTCCCAGCTGTAGCAGGTTCCAAACATTGCTTCCAGCAGAGACCAAATCCAAACTGCTACTCTTCATGCTCCATAGCACAAGTACTCTCATCTGTTGGCACTTCTCTGGCCAGATCTCCGCAGCTGAATAGCCTGAGTCCTCAGTTGCAGTCTTTCTGGGAGACTCAGCCCTGCCGCATTGTTCTCCTGATCCTGAGTTAACTCAGGACTACACCTTGCCCGAGGCGGCACTTGGCCCTGCACTGCAGGGGTCGCTTCCTCAGGGTTAGGCTGCAGCTCTTGTTGTTCCCTGCTTTCTACTGACAGCCCACCATCTTCGTCTGTATTGCAGACCCTGACACATTACACCAATTTATTTATTTATTATTTATTTAACATTTTTCTACCCCAACCTTCTCACCTCCAAGGAGGGACTCAGACCGGCTTACAGCAAAATTCAATGCCATACAAATTTAAAACATCTTAAAACAGCATATTAAAATTCATAACAACAGAGATACATACAAACCACATTCAACTCGGTCTATAGAAGTGGCCACCCATTTCAGATTGAAATCAATCTCAGCTTATTCTGGGAAGGCCTCGTTCCACATTCAAGTCTTCACCCGCCTCCGGAAGGACAACAGGGAGGGGGCAGATCTAACATCGCTTGGGAGGGAGTTCCACAGCCGAGGGGCCTCCACAGAGAAGGCCCTGTCTCTCGTCCCCACCAGACGTCCTTGCGAAGATGGCGGGATTGAGAGCAGGGCCTCTCTGGAGGATCTTAATGTCCTTGATGGTTCATAGGGGAGAATTCGTTCGGACAAGTAAACTGGGCCGGAACCGTATAGGGTTTTGTAGGTTAAAACCAGCACTTTGAATTGTGCTTGGAAACTAATTAGCAGCCAGTGGAGCTGGCGCAACAAGGGAGTTGTATGCTCCCTGTACCCCACTCCTGTTAGTAACCTGGCTGCCGCCCGTTGGATTAATTGCAGTTTCCGAACAGTCTTCAGAGGCAACTCCACGTAGAGAGCGTTGCAGTAGTCTATTTGGGATGTAACCAGAGCATGGACTACCGTGGCCAAGTCAGACTTCCCAAGATACGGGCGCAGCTGGCGCACAAGCTTTAACTGTACAAAAGCTCTCCCAGCCACCGCCGAGACCTGGGGCTCCAGGCTCAGCGATGAGTCCAGAATCACTCCCAAACTGCGAACCTGTGCCTTCACGGGGAGTGTGACCCCATCAAGCATAGGTTGTAACCCTATGCCCTGTTCGGATTGGTTTCTCAGCTAGACCATAGTCAAGTGTATCCCTTGGAACAAGATTGATTGCTGGCTCCTTTCCAATATTTGTCTGTTCTAGAAAAGTCTGGCAGGCCCCTCTAGGCCATTCAGGGACGACTAGAGAGCAGAGCGGCACCCAACCAGGAGCAGAATGGGCCATGTTGGCACCTGTGCTTCTACAAGGAAATATCCGGTGCCTCATTGTGTGAGAGTTCAAAAGGCCCAACTGCAGAAGGAACCACTGTGTCTTGGCTGAGAAGTGTGAATAATCTGAGTAGCCCAAGAGAAATGCAGTTGACACAAAAGAGATTGAAAACCATTGCACAGCCTTTCCCTGAGGAACTGAACATAAATGGAAAAGGGCAATGATCATCTAAGTTTTATGGCACAGCGAAGGGAATGAAGCATAGATGCTGTAAACACAGCGGCAGCTGAAAGGAAAGGCACATTACGCCATCCAAAGTGTACCGAGGGGATTCCTTGGTAAGGACTTCTTGGAATATTTATATGGAAGAGCAGAAGGTGTCAACTTAGGACAGTCTCCTTTTATAAAGCTTAAAGTGGAAAAAAATGCTGCCATCCGCCCAGTTTGCTTTAGAGTGAATATTTTCTGTACACAAATCAGAAAAGCACATCCAAGGTCTTCCCATTTGCTAACCACTCGCCATTTCATATGCTAACAATGAACTTATTTGCCAAGCATGGATTGTTATGCAGCCAAATTAGTACCATTCACATGTCCTCTGGCATTACTTCGTGAACGAAGATCCTTCGGAAGGACCCATCCCACGCTTTCTACAAGCGCGTTGATGACGTTACCAGCTAGACCCAGGCGGATCGACACTGCTTGCGTTATTGGATCTCACAGCAGCGTTTGATACAGTCGATTATGATCTATTGACTCACCGTCTTGCCGGGGCCGGGGTGAGGGGGACCGCCCTTAATTGGGTGTCCTCCTTCCTCCGGAACCGGCTACAGCGAGTAAGGAGGGGCGAGGTTGTCTCCGGAGGCTCCCCGCTGCTTTGCGGGGTGCCTCAGGGGGCAATTCTCTCTCCTCTGTTATTTAACATCTACATGCGACCACTTGCTCAGTTGGTGCGTGGCTTTGGGCTTGGGTGTCACCAGTACGCTGATGACACCCAGCTCATTCTGAAGATGGAGGGCCGACCTGACTCCGTAACTGATAATTTCCATCGTTGCCTTGAGGCTGTTACTGGATGGCTGCGAGCCAGTAGGTTGAGGGTGAATCCGGCAAAGACGGAGATCCTGTGGCTTGGTCGTCCAGGCATTAGGGATGTTCAACTTCCAACCCTGGACGGCGTGACGTTATGTCCGTTGTCATCCGTAAAGAGCATTGGGGTTACTCTAGACCAGGGGTGCTCACACTTTTTCAGCATGCGAGCTACTCTTAAAGCAACCAAGTCCAAAAGATCTACCTTCCCCCACCGCCGTGCGCTCCCATGCGCTCCCGCCGCTGTGCGCTCTTGCCACCACATGTGCTCCTGCTGCTGTTTTTCCCCCACGCAGCGCTTCTTCCACCTGCGCGGCCTTGCAGGAAGGAGAAAGCACGAGGGGGGCATCCAGAGGGAGTGCTCCGCCCTGCCTGTCTCGCCGGCAATGGAGGCTGCATGGCTGCTTCTGGACGAGAGAGAGGCAGGGCGCTCCCTCCAGAGGCCCCGCCTCCTGCTTCCTTCCTCCTGCAATGCCCCGCAGGCGAAAGAAGCCCCGCGAGAGCGGAAGCCAGCAGCAGGAGCGCGCGTGCGCACGCATGGCAGGAGCACCCCATCCGGCTGGTGAGGCCCGAAGATCACCTGGAAGAGGGCCGAAGATCGACTAGTAGCTCCCGAGCTACCTAATGAGCACTCCTGCTCTAGACCCTCTGCTCTCGATGGAGTCCCATGTCTCCACCGTCAGCAGAGTGGCATTCTTCCATCTTCGCCAGGCGAGGAAGCTAGCCTCCTACTTGTCCCGGCACGACCTGGCCACAGTGGTCCAAGCCACGGTCATCTCAAGGTTAAACTACTGTAACGCTCTTTACATTGGCTTTCCTTTGTCTGTGATCCAGAAACTTAAGCTGCTGCAGAACGCTGCAGCTCGACTCCTTGCTGGAGTCCCGACGAGCTGCCACATCACACCGATCCTGCACGAACTGCACTGGCTCCTTGTGGAATGCCGGATTACCTTCAAAGTGTTAGTTTTGACTTTCAAGGCCTTAAATGGTCTGGGGCCAGTGTACCTAAGGGACCGTCTTATCCCATATTGTGCCACCAGATCCCTTCGCTCCAAAGAGCAGAATCTCCTGGTCATTCCAAGCCCTAAGACGTTCCACCTGACCACAACCCGGCGAAGGGCTTTTTCGATTATAGCCCCAGTTCTTTGGCATGCGTTACCGTCCGACATTCGATCTCTTCAGAGCCTCCTTCCATTTCAGAAAGCCTGCAAGACCTTGTTGTTTTGGCAGGCTTTTGGGGTCTGAATGGCTGCGGTCCCTCCTTTTGTTGTAAACACCACCTTGTATCTTACTGCTTGTCCTTTGAAGTGATGTAATGTGATGTTTTAATCGTGATATTTTAGCTGTGTTCTGTTAACTACCGTGTTTCCCCGAAAGTATGACACCCCCGATTGTAAGACGTATCGGGGGTGTCAGAGGGGTCGGCTTATATAAGCCGTACCCCGAAAGTAAGACGTACCGCGGGCGGCATGGCGTGGCTTCCTGGCTGGGCGACGAGAGGCTCCCAGAGGGGCTCAAAAGGGGCCCGGAATCGTCCTCCTCTTCCTTCCAGCGGCGCCTTCCATCCTCCTCCTCTTCCTCCCAGCGGCGCCTTTCCCTCTCGCCGATTCCGCCAGCGGAAGTCCCGCCCGCACGGCGACTCAGGCGTCTTTACCCGCTGCCGCCCGCCGCCCGCGCTCCAAACACAAGCGGGCGGCGGCGAAAGCGCCTGAGTCGCCCTGGGGCGGGACTTCGCCGGCGCCTTCTTCCCTCTCGCTGGCGGCGGCTCCGCCTCCTCCCTTCAGTGAAGGGAGGCTGGATCCGCGAGAGGGAGAGGCGCTGGCGGAAGTCCCGCCCCCAGGCCGACTCAGGCGCTTTCGCCGCCCCGCCCCGTGCTTGGAGCGCGGGCGAGCGGGGCAGCGGCGGGGACAGACGCCTGAGTCGCCGTGCGGGCGGGACTTCCGCTGGCGCTTTCTTCCCTCTCGCCGGCGGCGGCTCCACCCCTTCTCCCTTCACTGAGGGAAAGGCGCCGCTGGGAGGAAGAGGAGGAAGAGGAGGAAGAGGAGGAAGAGGAGGAAGAGGAGGAGGATTCCGGGCCCCTTTTGAGCCCCTCTGGGAGCCTCTCGTCGCCCAGCCAGGAAGCCACGCCATGCCGCCCGCAGTAAGTCTTACTTTCGTCTTACTTTCGGGTACCGTCGCCCAATATAAGACGTGCCTCGAAAGTAAGCCGTAGTGGGGATTTGGGGGTCAAAGAAAGTAAGACGCTGTCTTACTTTCAGGGAAACACGGTATATGTAAGCCACCCGAGCCACTGGGAGTGGCGGCAAATAAGTCTGGATAAATAAATTAAATAAATAAATAAAAAGGCCAATCTGAGATAGGCAAGTCCGTTGCAGAAAGCACAGCAGAAAGTCTCCTTGTGTGATGTTGTTTCCAAGTTGCGGTTCTTTATGCATTGTCGTTTCTCTTCAAGACCTGTTTGGTGTGTCTTCTCAGAAGAGGCCACAGCATTGTTATTATTCACATGTAAACGGAAGGTATTAAAAGGTTCAGGGCAGGCCAAAGTATACAGAAATACAAAACAAATATATTTAGAAAATAACATGCTAAACAAGTATAAAGATGGGGGAAAGAACCAAATGAGGTCACATCAAAGAATGAAGGTTTACTCTTGTGAGAGGTAGGATTGGAAATTCAAACCCAATGATACGACACAGAAGAGATGTGCCTTGAATCACACACTTTCCCCAAACAAAAGGATAGAATTTTCACGCGAACTCTGTCGCCCAGTTGTTTGATAGGATTGACACTGAATACACACACACACACACACACACACACCTATATATCTTCAGAAGGGTGGTGAAGGAAATGCAAACAACCTGTATTGGATGGGGTTACAGTCGCCCTGAAGACACATGTTTGCAGTCTGGGTGTGATCCTGGATTCATCGCTGAGCCTGGAACCCCAGGTTTCGGCGGTGACCAGGGGAGCATTTGCACAGTTAAAACTTGTGCGCCAGTTGCGCCCGTACCTTGGGAAGTCTGACTTGACCACAGTAGTCCACACACTGGTTACATCCTATATAGACTACTGCAACGTGCTCTACATGGGGTTGCCTTTGAAGACTGTTCAGAAGCTTCAATTGGTTCAATGGACGGCAACCAGATTACTAACAGGAGCGGGGCTTAGGGAGCATACTACTCCTCTGTTGTGCCAGCTCCACTTGCTGCCAGTCTGCTACCGAGCACAATTCAAAGTGCTGGCTTTAGCCTATAAAGTCCTAAACGGTTCTGGCCCAATCTACCTGTCCGAACACATCTCCCTTTATGAACCACCTAGGACTTTAAGATTGTCTGGGGAGGCCCTGCTCCTGACTCCGTCTGCATCACAAATGTGTTTGGCGAGGACAAGTGGTGGCCCCTCGGCTGTGGAAGTCCCTTCCCGTGGACATTAGATCAGCCCCCTTGCTCGACCAAAACTTGGCTGTTTGAGCAGGCAGTGTAAATGGCATAGGATTGGAACAATTGGATTACAAGATTGGATTATGTTTTATCTAGGAGACGTAATGTTGTTTTTATTATTGTTATGGTTTTAATTTCATTTGCTAATGTTTTAATCGTTTTAAATGCTGTTCCATTTGTTGCCTTGTGAACCACCCCGAGTCGCCTTCGGGCTGAGAGGGAGCGGCATACAAATGTGCTAAATAAATAAATAAATAATATGGGTTACTGTTGTGTTTTGCCAAGATCCTGGTTATCAAGGTATGAACTTTAAACAAATTAACGGCCAGCCAGAATCAAGAGGGTTTTTTTTAACAGAAAAGCTCAACTATAGAATCCTTCAAACTCCCGCTGGCAAATACAATATAGATAGAAATATAAGTCTCAAACAGAGTGGGATTATCTAAAACTAAAATCCAAAAGTCAATGGCTAGAAATACTTTAGACCAGTGGTTCTCAAAGTGTGCTCCGCGGAGCCCTTGGGGCTCCATGAAGCATGCTCAGGGGCTCCACGTCTGCCTCCCTCCTCCTCCTCCAAGCTTCCCCTCTTTCCTGCTCCTCCCTGTCCACCCACCTCCCTCACCTAGGGTTCCCATATGTCCCTTGTTCCAGTGTTTCCCAACCTTTTTTGAGCAGCAGCACACTTTTAACATTAAAAAATATCCGGGGGGCACACCACCAACTGAAATGACACAAAATGACACTCTAACACAGGAAAGAACGGCTGGGGGATGGTGGCCTGCTGGGAGCAGCTGCTGGGAGTGCCAAAGCTGGGGAGGGGGCGGAGCCAGGCTGTGCCATGCCCCCCCTACCCCGGCTTCACCTCTCCCAGCAGCTGCTCCAGCCTTGAGGGCAGTTCAAGCCAGCGGTGCCAGAGCCAGCACAATGCTGGCTTAGCACTGTCCCCTCAAGGCTGGAGAAGCTGCTGGGAGTGCGAAGCCGGGGAGGGGGCAGAGCCAGGCCGCGCCATGCCCCGCCCCTCCCCCAGCTTCAGCTCTCCTACAGAGGAGGAGCATGAGCGGTGGACGAGCTTCAGTGGGCGGGGCTCCTCCTCCACGCGGCTTCAGCGAGCGAGGGGCGAGAGTCATGGTGGGAGTCATGGCGGATTGGAGGCTGGCTGGGGAAATGGCCGAGGAGGCGGCGCCTGTCCCTTCTTCTTTCTTCGCCAGGGGCGGTCTAAGGTAATTTTAAATGGTAGGCGAACATTATTTTGGCGCCCCCAAATTATTTTGCCGCCCCATGTAAAACAAATATACAATTATAATATCACAATACCATTAGTAGTATTATATTGTATCAATGTATATACAATATATTATACCATACTCATACTATATTATATCATAATTATATTATACTACATTACAATATAATTATATTATAATATATTGACATTATAATATAATGTAACATTCTATTATATTATTATTATAAAATAATAAAATTATTTATTTCAATAAAATTATCCTCTACTAAATATTTTTAGTTACTCCTTTAAAACTCAAATAACCCAAAATAAAGTAAAATAAAATATTATATATTAATATTTTGTACAATACCACTATACTTCAATATTGTTTGTAATAGTACATGTAATATGAAAATATCATTATTCTATTGTTATATTGTATTTTTATTATATTGTATGACAATATTAAGCAGAACTGTGTAATAATCAACAAGAAATGCAATGCAAATGCATCAAAATCAGTATATATTACCTACCACCTGACTCATAATTCATAGGAGTCTCCCATAAGTCCAAAATTAGGATCCCAATGTAAATGTAAATAGAAAAACAGCCAAAATGTTCAAATGAGGTCGAATACAGGCAGCGCGGCCTGGGCAAACTTGGGCCCGCCCTCCCTCCTTCTAAGTGTTTTGGCCTCCAACTCCCACAACTCCTCATAGCCTCAGGCCCCTCAGGTCTAGACAGAAATAGAGCCGAAGAAAGGAAGGAGGGAGAGAAGAGGTCACAGAGGAGGAGGAGGAAAGCCCTTCATTCATTCCTTCACTTACACTTCCTTCACTGATACTTTTCTCCTTCCCTGCAAACGCGCGTGTGGCGGAGACAAAGGGAGAGGGGAAGCACTCCCTGCCTGCCCGATAGGGAGTGCTTTGCTTACAGGCTTCTGCGCACAGGAGCTACTGGGCATGCGTGGAGGTTTTCGCGCATGTGCAGTTGCTCCTGCGCTCAACTTCAGCTCCGGAGCAACTGCACCTGCGTGAAAACCTCCGCGCGTGCCCAGAAGCGGCGTCGGAGCGCACAAGGCCGGGGTCAAAAAGCAGGCAGCTGCAGCACTGTCTGAGGAACATCGGCAGGGCCAGGATGGCGTCCCATGTGGCGAGGATGGCGCCCCCTTCTCTGAATGAATGAATCTTTATTGAGAGACCATCAGTCATATCAATATATATTACACCAATAAAACAGAATGAAATAAAATATAGTAGGGTAAAATGTAATATAATATAGTCAGATAATCACATGATCAATTCATCCTCATCTGGTAACTAAAATTGGTTTGAGACAGTGTGAAAGCTAATCACTGTCACTTTAGAGTGGATGTGCCCTATCTATCTTCATAGTTCTATAGTGCTAATCCTACCTCCACTACTGATCTTCGTCGCCCCAGCAGTTGGTGCCAATCGAAGCAATAAATCTCTGCCTCCTCCTTTTGGCCTTCACCAAAAGGAGGCCACTCTTTTTATTATGGTGGGATTCGCATGGGATAGGAGCCAGTTAATCTTATGTTGCTCTGCCCAATGTTCCTTGTTTCCCAAAATCGGGCCTAGAAGTTTAGCCCGGTCTATTGCATATATCGGGCAGTTTAAGAGTATATGACTAATATTTTCTACTTCTGGAGCCTCACAGATACAAATTCTATCGGAGTATGGTATTGAGTGAAATCTGCCGTATCTCTCCATTGTCTCCATCTGCTCAAATCTTGCCCTAGTCATGGCAAGCCTTAAATACTTAGGGAGCTGGTGTGTTAGATATTGTGCCCTCTTAAATACATGTTGTTGTACCGATAACCATTTTAGGGATTTGATGTTCGCTAGCCCGTGTATATCCTCTTGTGCCTGTATATCCACAATGCGCTGTTTAACTAACTCCCTGGTACGAGGTGGGTAACTTCCCTGTGCATTCACCTGTATACCTCGGGTTCTCAGGAAAGTTTCAAGCTGAAGCACCCAGGAAGCGTCCCTAGCTGCCTTGCGCTGTTCTTCTAGACAGATTCTAGGGAGTCTATCGTTGTCTAAGTTGGCAATTTTACATAAATAGTTGAACGCTCTTATTTTTGCCAAACCATTAATTTGCTGCAGGCCCAGTTCCACCCTAACAGCCACCGCTGGAGTCCTGTTGCTCAGCCCCAGAAGCTGTCTGCCAAAGTTTATCTGGGCCTGTTCGATGATTGGCATGGTGTCCAAACCCCAAATCTCAGCCCCATAGAGTAATTGAGGGATTATTTTGGCTCCGTAAACTTTGATCGTAGGTAGGAGGGAACCCGGATATTGATGTTTGGTTAGTCTGAGAATCTGGTTAATGCCTAGTTTTGCTTTGGTGGCACTCCTTGATTGTTGGGCCTTCCATGAGCCTTTAGCCGAAAAAGTAATTCCTAGATAGGTGAAGGTATCAACCTGCTCAATGTTTTCCCCATCCAGTGTCCAGGAGTGCCTTTTGGGTCTGAATGCAAACCTGATAACCTTGGTTTTCGCTTTATTGATGCTTAAATCGTTACTGTGTGCATACTGGTTGAATCTTACTAAGGCTCTACGAAGCCCAATCTGGGTAAGGGAGAGAATGACAACATCGTCAGCATATAAAAGAGAATTGATGTGTCTTTGGCCAATCTTAGGCATGTGAAATAGGCGGCCGCCTACTTGGCCTATCTTGTAGGACCGCCCCTGTTCTTCGCCACTGCCCGGCCCTTCCTCTTCCCCCAAGCAGCAGGAGTTCGGCAGGAGGGGGGAGGAAGGGGGGCAGAGAGCTTTTCTCGCAGCACAGCAGGCAGTCCGTCACGGCACACTAGTGTGCCACGGCACACTGGTTGAGAAAGACTGCCTTATTCTAAGGGACGTCCCTTATTTTGGCCCTAAAATTTGTGTCCCTTATTTTCAGGCCCTGTCCCTTATTTTTGACTAGCAGGACAGGACTGGGCGGGGTTGACCAGAGGAAGGTGCGCTCTGTGGTTTCCATGGCAATGCCTGCCCGGGGATTCCCACTCGCAGGGCAGCCTGCGTCCCCGTTGGAAGGAAGAGGCGATACAGGACTTTTTCAAAGTACAGTAGACTCAATTAACCGTTACGCAAGGGGAATGTTGGATCATGTTGGATAAATATAGTTTCTGGTTGCTTGAGAGTTACTCTTGGAGGCCTTATGTCTCATCTACGCTAGGCATTTAAGGCACTTTCAAACCCGTATTGGAGAAAGTGGTGTCTGCAGGCGACGATGATTCCTTAGGAAATCCTGCACCCTGTTTGAGGCCGGCATGGCAATGACACACACTGTGGGGGGAAAATGAGGTGCACAAAGGGGTGCCTTCTGCCTAGCTGTGCATCCCAATGCTATACAATGCTGTGTATCCCATACTATACTATACCATTAACTATTGACATAATAATCACGAAGATGTACTGTCTTGTAAAATTTATTTTATTTTAATGTTTAGACAGTGCGCTTTTAACGTCAGCAAAGTCAAGTACTAAATACAGATGGAGAAAATTAGGTAGTTCTAATAATGTTTTTTCTGCATGACAAAGCATGCAGAAACATACCACGTCCTGTTAAGAGGGTGTAAGTCAGTTTCTTTTGTGAGTTTCAATCATTATCTTATTCTGTTAAGAAAACTATTTCTACCTAATGTTTGAGTTTCAAGATTTTAATGAAGTGTTCCTTATTTTTGTGAAAAATCCCGTAAATGTCCCTTATTTCTTATATCAAAAATGGCAACCCTACCCTCATCACTAAAAGCTTTTTTTTTCCCTCACCTCCTAGATACTTTCCCCCTCACCTCCCTTGCTTGCAAAACCATTATTTCCCTCCCACCGCTCGGGGGTGTTTTGATTGTGCATTTCAAAAGGGAATTGAACTGGATGGCCCTTGGATTTTTCTTCTTCTTCTTCTGCTGCTGCTGTTGTTGTTAATAATAATAATAATAACTAAAGGCATAATCTATCTTCTATCTATGTATATAATAAAAGTCAGTGTTTACGGGTGGTGGTGCGGTGGGAGGAATATGTGCCAGCGTTTTGATTGGCTGACACTGTGGGATTATTTCCATAAAGGGCTCTGATTGGCCAGCCTCAGAACTCCAACATTCTACGGCCCCAAACAGAGGGGATTGGTTGCCACTAAAATGGTATTTGCATAAAGGACTCCAATTGGCCAACCACATTCCACCATTCTAAAGTGACTCAGAGTGAAAAGGAAAGGCCTCAGGCAGTCAGCCACTGCAGCCCACAGCAATGACAGATCAGGACCAAACTTGGCAAACAGGGGACCAATGGCCCACTTCACAGCCTGGTGTGGTTTAGGGCTGCGGTTTACGGCAGGAAGGCTCTCAAATGATGGGATTTGCAGTACCTTCACCCAATTCATTTGCCACAGAACATTGTAGCCGCTACAAATCAGAAACCAGGCCAAAACTTGGCACACAGAGTACCCATGACCCAGTCTACATCCTGGTGCAGTTTTGAGTGGGAGAGACCACGGATGATGAGAGTTGAAGTACCTTCACTCACTTTCTGAGACCGCTGCCACCCTCATCCAATGACTGATCAAGACCACACTTGGCACACAGAGCCTCCATGACCCACTCTACATCCTGGTGCAGTTTGGAGAACGGGGGACCATGGATGATGGGACTTCCAGTACGACTTCCCTCAGTTCCAGAGACCGCTGCAACCCTCATCCAGAGAATGCTCAAGACCAATTGACACACACAGCCCCCATGACCCACTCTACATCCTGGTGCTGTTTGGAGGATGGACCATGGCCAATGGGACTCGCAGTACCTTCACTAAGTTCCCGAGAACTGCCAGCCACATACAGTTCTAATTGGATCCAACCTTGGCACACAATGCCTTCCTCAAATAACCCAGACACCTGCCGGGTCCTCAGCTAGTAATAATAATAATAATAATAATAATAATAATAATAATAATAATAAACAAAGGCTGGGTGGCCATCTGTTGGGATGTGTGTGCTTTGATCGTACTTTCCCTGCATGGCAGAAGGGGGTTGGGCTGGATGATCTTCCACTGAAATACTGAATGAAGCCAAGGTCACAGTGAAAGTCAAGTGCCAGAACACCATCCCTCAAATTGGAACCAGAGTCCATAAATGCCAAGAAGAGAGTCCAGAAGTCAAGGACACAAACGAGGGCCAAAACAAGATTCCAGGAACCAACATCAGGATCAGGAAGTCAGGAATGCCTGGAGTTCTTTGAGACAAAGCAAGGGGCAGCAGAAACAAGGACACAAGAGAGCCAAGGGTAAAGTCCACTAGTCACTACTACCAGGAATCCTTGAAGTCAAATCGAGGGGCAGCAGAACCAGGATCCGAAGGCAAAATAAAATGGTTGTCTGCTACCAAGAGCCATTCTTCTCCAGGCGGGCAATTATTTTTTCCAAGGGGCCACACGAGAACCAAAAAATACGATGGAGGGCCGCACCTAAAGGCTGGACTACATTCTACATAATATCAATTGAATTTCTTTAATAATAAAAAGGCACTAAATTGCGTTTCTGATATATTAATAAGACTGATAAGAGTATCTGTTATGAGCAATGAAAAAGAGAGACTGTCATAGGAAAAATGACATTGGTTAACAAACAATGGTTAACAAAATGTGAACATTTGTATCATTTGTGTCTCTGTTGGTCTTTAACAAGTGCATCAAAGTCAGGTTGAACGTCAGAGGTGGAGATGCAAAGCACCCCCGGCAGATGGCCATCCAGCCTCTGTTTAAAAGCCCCCAAAGAACGAACCTCCACCACACTCCGGGGCAGAGAGTTCCACTGCTGAACGCCTCTCACAGTCAGGAAATTCTTCCTAACGTTCAGATGGAATCTCCTTTTTTGTAGTTTGAAGCCATTGTTCTGCGTCCCAGTTTCCAAGGCAGCAGAAAACAAGCCTGCTCCCTCTTCCCTATGACTTCCCTTGACATATTTATCCATGGCCCTCACCATGTCTCCTCTCAGCCTTCTCTTCTGCAGGCTAAGCATGCCCAGCTCTTTAAGCCGCTCCTCATAGGGCTTGTTGTCCAGACACCTGATCATTTTAGTCTCCCTTCTCTGGACACATTCCAGCTTGTGAACATGGCCCTTAATTTGCAGTGCCCAGAACTGGACACAGTATTCCAGGTGTGGTCTGACCAAGGCAGTTGGTTAGTTAAAATATAAATGCATAGTTTCTAATAATAAGTTTGAGCTGGCACAAGACTTCAGCTCACATGTTTACATGCCATTTTGCACAAGAGGAGGGAAGTGGACACTCTGTTCTGAATTTTTGTATTCTACCTTATCCGAGTATTAGAAGCTCCCCTCTCCCTTCTCCTTCGGCAGCCAGCCGGACCCGCATGACTTCTTGGCGCTGCCGGTGCTCCGGCGCTTCCTGGAGCAGGAGCAAAGGCTGGAGACGGGGGTGAGCCACGGAGGGGCGGAGCCTGCGGAGGAAAGGAAGGCTCAGATCTTTCTCCTTCTTTCACCGGAGCGCCGGCAGCGCCAAGAAGTCATGCAGGCCCGGCTGGCTGCCAAAGGAGAAGGGAAGGGGGAGCACATGAGGTGGAAGGGAACTTCTTCCCCTCCGTTGGCCGCTCTGCTTTGCCAGCCTGCCTGCCTGCCAGGCCCCTTACGCGGGCCGGTCAGGATCGGCCCGCGGGCCGCATGTGGGCCGCGGGCCGTGAAATGCCCAGGTTTTCTGTAAGGTCTCCACTGCTGCTTGTTTCAGCAAGCCTTGGCTGGTAATCACAGAAATCCTTGATGAGATCAGATTAAGCTTGTTCCAAACTTGTTCCAAACACTCGAAAGAGCCCGCTTCTGTGGAAGGCTTGTCTTCACAGTATACGTTTTCCTTCAACAGAAGCTGAGCCAGGCCAGACAGACTGCAGACTATAAGCTATGCTATGCGTTAATGGATGTTGAGACATATGCCATCAGATAAATCCCTCGGTGTTTATGTCTCCGATTTCCTTGTAACTTCCTCGAGCAAGTACATTATTTACATGTAGAATAGTATAAATATATTCCAAGCTGCAGAGATGATGCTGTCGCCTCCTTCAGATGGCTCGGTAACACTGGGACGTATCAGGAACTGAAGAGAATGAAGTAGCAGGTGATCGAGTGCTCAGAATACGTCCTCTCCGTTTGATCTTACGATTTTGAGAGAAGAGACAACAGATGGAAGCAAAAAGCCACCTGATGATTCAAGCTCTTGTGGGAAGCCTGCAGAGCGGGGCCAGGAAATGCGATGAATTGCATTGAGAAGCATCCCTTGCAGATAATTGGCCGGGTGGTGAAATGCGGAAACACACGTGGTGATATCAACAGGAATAAGCACCCTCGTTGCTATTATTTATTCATTTATTCATCGTATCAATGATCTTGAGAAAACATAAAATTTAAAAACTTGGCAAACTATTAAATGTTCTTCGACCAGTAGCTGGCCACTGGAAGTGCCTCTAGTCAGGCCCAAATCGACACTTTTTTGCACCCTAGGCCACTTTTGGAATTACGCCACCTTTCGCATGCCGCCGCACGCTCCAAGTGCGTATGCGCGGGCATTCGCCCCCTCCTTTGCACCATTCACGCAGCGCTGCCGCCGCTGCCTTTGGGACTCAGAAGGAGGGAGGGAGGGAGGGTGGAGGAGTGCAGCCCGAGCAACATCACTCCCCCCGGTGGCGGGGCACGAGTGATGTCGCTCGGGCCTTGCCCCCGAATGGAGTGAGTTCGCTCGGGCCCCGACCCCCCAAAGGGAGAGACGTCGCTTGGGCTGCATTCCTCCTCCCTCCCTCCTTCTGAGGCCATGCTGAGTGGGTCGTTCCAGAGGCAGTGGCACCTGCGCGGTGCCCCTTCGCGGCGCCCCATTCACGCAGCACATCTTCCGTTGCCTCTGGAATGACTCACTCAGCGTGGCCTCAGAAGGAGGGAGGGAGGAGGAGTGCACCCCAAGCGACGTGTCTCCCTCCGGGGGCGGGGCCCGAGTGACATCACTCCCTCCGGGGTCGGGGCCCGAGCGTCCTTACCAACCGTGCCTGCAAAGAAGGTGGGACCGAGAGCAGGGCCTCCCTGGAAGATCTTAATCTCCGTGATGGTTCATAGAGCTAGATTTTGTTTTTCAACCTCAGCCCCTTTGCCTTCTTTTTTAAAAAACATGATCATTAACAAAATTCACAGATAATAACACAACACAACCAATGTTTTTCTTCGTGTTGTGGGTGAGCAGATGGCGACTGGTGGATGGCATATGTTCTGTACAGGGGCGGTCTTACAGGTAGGCCAAGGAAGCGGTCGCATGGGGCACCATCTGGGAAGGGGCGAATTCCCTCACCTGTCGGGCGCCGGCGCCAGACAGCGTCCTGGCCCTGCCGATGTTCCTCAGGCAGCGCCGCGCATGCCCAGTAGCTCCTGTGCGCAGAAGCCTGTAAGCAAAGCACTCCCTATCGGGCAGGCAGGGAGTGCTTCCCCTCTCCCTTTGTCTCCGCCCTGCCGCCGAATACAGTGACCCAATTGGGCAGGCAGGGGGCGGAGACAAAGGGAGAGGGGAGGGGAGCCAAAGGGGTATTGGCAACATATTGCCTCCTGACAGCTGCCACCGGAAGTAGCCGCTGTGCTCTGAGGCGAACTCCCTCGCCAGGCCCAATCACGTGTGAACCCTACCACACCCGCCCACCTCCCCGCGTGCGCCGGGAGCATCAAGGAGAGTCAGGCGCAACTGCGCAGGCAAATAGTAATATATAATATTTTATTTTACTTTATTTTGGGTTATTTGAGTTTTATAGGAGTAATGAAAGTATTTAGTAAAGGATAATTTTATTTAAATAAATAATTTTATTTATTATTTTATAATAATAATAAAAAATATAATAGACTGTTATATTATGTCAATATATTATAATATAATTATATTGTAATGTAGTATAATATAATTATGATATAATATAGTATGAGTATATATTGTATATACATTGATACAATATAATACTACTAATGGTATTGTGATATAATTGTATATCTGTTTTACATGGGGGGGTGCCAAAATAATGTTGGGGGGCGCCAAAATAATGTTCGCTTACCATGTAAAATTACCTTAGACTGCCACTGGTTCTGTATCAGAAACTAGAGCTGATGTGGTCCATCCAATGCAATTTTCTGAATCAGCACCCCAAATAACCAAACCAAATCTAAAGTTGACCAAAAACCGATTCGTAACCCTTTTGGTACTAATGTTGGAGAGTGGTCCCTGGTCAAAAAAAGGTTGGGAACCACTGCTCCATGACAATGAGATCCATCAAAAATTCACAGGTACAGACAATACTTTTTTCCTTTTAAGTCCTGGTTGTCAGAGTACAAGCATTTGAGTCGCAACATTTATTTCTCCCCATGGCAAGGGATTTTGACGGAGATATTTTTCTTCAAGACAAGTGGCAATGCAGAAATTTGCTCCTTAATTAAATGATATAAAACTAGTGAACAGGGAAATTAAATTCTTACCCAAGCAATTTTGCAAAGGTGTTAAGTGCAGACTTGTGTCGGCCATGACAGAGAAAGAAAAAAAAGTTGCTTATGTTGAAAACCTGGTCGTTTACTAAAGGCATTGAGATTCCTGTGATATTCTGACCCTTCAATGGGTCGGTTTACAGCCTGAAATCTCATATATTAAACTGAGCACCATAGAAGCAAAATAGAGGAGCGATTGGTCCGTTTGCGTGTTATAGGTTAAGGCTGGCAGTTTTACGGTTGTTTCTTCTCTGCTGTAAAATATTGTTCCCCTCCCTTTTCAGTGCAATATAATGAATACGTTTGATTTATTTGCACTGTTAAACAGGGGGCAAAAAAAGAGGAAAAAATCCTGAAAGACTGATATGAAAGGACAACATTCCTGCGTGACACACAGTACGACTTCTCTTAATAGACAAGCTATAGCCAGGTATAGAATATAGAAGGTATTTTGCTACCTGAGATGAAGAGCAAGGTGAAGTCTCTCTTCATTTCGCATACAAAAGATGATGGCTACCCTTACATCCAAAGACATCAGGCCATCATTGGGGGCTTGGCTCCATTTGCATTTTGAAACTTCTTTACATGGTCAGTGTAGACTCATATCCAGGGCCGGCCTTCCCCATTGCTTACCTACGCGGTTGCGTAGGGCGGCGTTTCCCGGAGGGCGTGGCCACCTGGGAGGGGCGCCGCTCCGCCCGCCGCCTGTCGCCGCAGCCAGCCGGCAGCACGGAGAAACGGGGGGAGAGGGGACTCACGGGGCAGGCTCGCCGCCACGGACCCGAGGAGGAGCAGGAGGGGGAGACCACGAGGGCGGCCCCCAAGGAGACGCAGCGGCAGCAGCATCAGCAGCGCCCCCGGAAGTCCTCTGCCGAGTAGGAAGGGGAGGAAGGCCTCGCCGGCCGCCGCTGTAACCCCGGAAGGAGAGACGCTGGAGGGAGGGAGGAAGGAGGAAGAGGCCGCCGCGCTCCGCAGGGCTCCTCCCTCCGCCGTCTCCTTCCGGGCATACTTACAGCGGGCGGCCAGCGAGGCCTTCCTCCCCTTCCTCCTCGGCAGAGGCACGGCGAAGTGACATCACGAAGATGCGCCTCTGGCTTTGGGCCCTTCCGGGGGCACTGCTGCTGCTGCTGCTGCCGCTGCGTCTCCGTGGGGGCCGCCCTCGTGGCCTCCCCCCTCCTCCTGCTCCTCCTCGGGTCCGTGAGTGGCGAGCCCGCCCCGTGAGTCCCCTCTCCCCCCCCCCCCGTTCTCTCCGCGCCGGCGCACTTGGGAGTTTGCGCATGCGGCGCAGCCAGGAGCCGCCGAGCCGCCGGGGGCGAAATAAAGTTCGCTTACTCCCGGAGAGCTCGGGCCGCCCTGCTCATATCGTGTGTAGATGGACCATAGAATGGTTTAGGGCAGTGTTTTTCAACCTTTTTTGCATTTCCAAAATCCTGGGGCACACCACCAACCAAAATGACACAAAATGACACTCTCACACAGTCATACATATAGTTAATATGTTTTTAAATGTATTTATACACTGAGTGTGAAACCTGGGCCTGTTTCGATGAACACAACATAGATATCCTGGCAGGAATGGCAGAAAGACACAAACTTCCCACACAGAACTCCCAGAACCAAGAGAAAATACTATAAGAGTTTGGTGGGCATTGACCTTGAGTTTTGGAGTTGTAGTTCACCTTTATCCAGAGAGCACTGTGGACTCAAACAATGTTGGATCAGGACCAAACTTGGTATGAATACTCAATATGCCCAAATGTGAACACAGATGGAGTTTGGGGAAAATAGACCTTGACATTTGGGAGTTACCGTTTCTGGGATTTATAGTTAACACACAATCAAAGAGCATCCTGAACTCTTGCAACAATGGAATTGAACCAAACTTGGCATATTGAACTCTCATTACCAACAGAAAGTACTGAAAGGGTTTGCTTGGGAATTGACCTTGAGTTTGGAAGTTGTAGTTCACCTACACCCAGAGAGCACTGTGGACTCAAACAATGTCATGTTATGCTGTTGTTTGTTTTCTATCCAGAATCACAATGTTGGAAGGAGGCCCACCACTTTAAGGTCCCTAAAACAGGCATGGAAATACTTCTGCCCTCTGGGTGCTTTGGACTCCAACTCCCACCATTCCTAACAGCCTGAGGCCCTTTCCTGCTTGAGTGGCTGAGGGGGGAAAGGAAAAGGGCCTCAGGCTGTTAGGAATGGTGGGAGATGGAGCCCAACACACCAGGAACGTCCACGTTTGCCCATGCCAGCTTTTGACAGAGACCTCTTCCTCCCCCTCTCCCTTCGCCCTTTCTTCCCCCTCCTGGAAAACACTTACTTTTTCTTCTACACTCGGGCTCCCTTCTTCCCAGCCTTGCTTTGTGTGGTGAGTCTGCGCAGTGGCGCCTGCACAGGTCACGTCTTCCTTCCTCCCCCCCCCCCTGAGCACACTCATGTTGCCCCCTCAGATCAAAATGGCGGCAGAAGCGGCAGCGTGAGCAAAGCGAGCAGAGTGAGGCTGGGAAGAAGAGAGTGGAGAAGAGAAAGTAAGTGTTCAGCAGGAGAGGGAAGAAAGGGTATTGGAAGTTCCAATTTCCCACGGCACACCTGATGATCGCTCACGGCACACTAGTGTGCCGTGGCACACTGGTTGGGAAACATTGGACTAGATGGCCCTCGTGATCTCTTCCAACTCTATGATTCTATGATTCAGAGGGCCACAGGTTGCCCAGTCCAACCACAGTATGATGCTGAATGAGAAAACAACTCCGTGTAAGAACAAGCCGCAGCTCTCAAATTGGCGATAAAAATATCACCCATCTATCAGTGCCGGAGGACAATTTGGCCATAGAGTGATTTATAGCTGGCCCAGAAAAATGTTCTCTTCCTCCGAAGCATCTCTGGCCAAATTAGGAGCAAAGGGAATGTGTTGCAGTGTAACTAATGCCAATTGAAGGTGTTGAACACTTGGTGATATTTTAGAAATAAATATACGAGGACAGCGACAAACAAAGATGAGCAGAATCAGATGAAGAGATGTAGGGTGTCACAATGACCTTCACGCTACGGGGGAAAAAGTGAGAAATCATTTGGGAACTTATGTCTCTTTTAGGAACACAATGGTCCATTATTTTCGGGACATAAATGGGTCATCCCAATTGTACTCCTTCAAATGGCTCCTTTAAAGTTCAAACTAAATTCCAGAGTGGATTCACCAACTCAGTCACATGCAAGCTGCTTGTCAAGAAAGCAACGTAATAGATATGCCTTAGGGCTGACGTAAGTTGGAAATGACTTGAAGACACACAACAACAACAACACAAAGGACCCCTGATCAGAACGTAATGAAAGCCTTGTTGTTGTTGATGTTGTTATTGCTATTCCTCTCTCGGCATTACTTCGCGAACGAAGATTCTTAGGAAGGACTCATCCCACGCTTTTGACAAGCGCGTTGATGACTAAAAAGGCCAATCTGAGATAGGCAAGTTCGGTTGCAGAAAGGACAGCAGAAAGTCTCCTTGGGTGATGTTGTATCCAAGTTGCGGTTCTTTCTGCGTTGTTGTTTCTCTTTGAGACCCGTTTGACGTGTCTTCTCAAAAGAGGCTGCAGTATTATGGATGGGGTTACACTCCCCCTGAAGACGCAGGTTCGCAGCTTGGGAGTGATGCTGGACTCATCGCTGAGCCTGTAACCCCAGGTCTCGGCAGTGGCCAGGGGAGGTTTTGCACAGTTAAGACTCATGCACCAGCTGCGCCCGTACCTTGGGAAGTCTGATCTGGCTATGGTCGTCCACGCTCTGGTCACATCCCGAATTGATTACTGCAACGCACTCTACATGGGGCTGCCTTTGAAGACAGTTCGGAAATTACAACTAGTCCAATGGGCGGCAGCCAGACTACTAACGGGAGCTACATACAGGGAGCATACCACCCCCCTGTTGTGTCGGCTCCACTGGCTGCCTGTCCACTTCCGAGCACAATTCAAACTGCTGGTTTTGACCTTTAAAGCTCTATATGGTTCTGGCCCAGCTTACGTGTCCAAACGCATCTGCCGCTACGTCCCACCTCGTAATTTAAGATCATCCGGGGAGGCCCTGCTCTCGCTCCCGCCAACTTCTCAAATGCGGCTGGTGGGGACGAGGGAGACGGCCTTCTCGGTGGTGGCTCCCCATCTGTGGAATGCGCTTCTTAGCGACATATGATCAATTCCATCCTTCCTGGCATTCAGGAAAAAAGTAAAATCGTGGCTGTGGGACCAGACGTTTGCACATTAGCACAAGGCAGCATTTTAGATTGGACTTTAATGGAAGTTGATGAATAGGGCTCAATGCTTTTTATGGACGGAACACTGTTTTTAACATAAATGAATGCGTAGGATATGGTAATGTAATTGTATTTTAATGTTTTTTATTGTTGACTGTTGGGGGTTTTATACTGTGTTTTACTGTGCGGGCTTTGAATTATGCCTTTTTGGAAGCCACTCTGAGTCCCCCCCGGGGGGGGGGGTTGAAAAGAGCGGGGTAAAATGCCGGAAATAATAAATAAATAAATAGTGCGTCTCCATGCCTCCCGATGTGAGGCCAGGGTGGACCATTGTTGGTGATCAATCTGCTCGAGCCTGAGATGTTGTTTCAGGGAGACCTTATATCTCTTTTTGGGGCACCTCTCTTGCGCTGACCTGCGGCAAGTTCACCGTAGAGTAGTATCTTTGGGAGGCGGTGGTCCTCCATCCTTGAGATGTGCCCTGCCCAGTGCAGCTGTGTTCTCAATAGCATGGCCTCAACGCTGGTGATCCCTGCTTGCTCAAGGACAGCAACATTCATCACATAGTCAGTCCAGTGTATATTTAGGATTGTGCGAAGACCGCACTGATCAGGCATGTAGCCGGGGGGGGGGGGGCTAAGGGGGCTTCAGCCCCCCCGAAATTCTCAGGGTGGTCCGCGAAAAGGCCTTACTGGTACATTATTTAAACTGTTATGTTTATTCATATCATGATCTGATCACCATGCTCATTATATCCCACATTAATAGGGTTATTGGGATAACAATACAAAAGGTTTGCTAGGGTAGACCCTCTTCCACCCAGTCTCAGCCCCCCGAACAAACTCAGCCCCGAAACAAAAATCCTGGCTACGGCCCTGGCGCTGATGTAAGCGTTCGAAGAGTCGTAGGTGTTGGCGATAAGTGACCCATGTTTCAGACCCATAGAGGAGAATAGACAGTACGATAGCTCTGTACACACTGATTTTGGTGCTTTGCCTCAGGTGCTTGTTGCGCCAGACTCTTTTGTGAAGCCTTCCAAATGCAGTCTATGCCTTTGCTGTTGTTGTTATTGCTATTACTGTTATTATTAACTAAAGGGAGAAACCAAGTATGCATAATCCTCTCCCACTCATTTCTGTACACAAGTGCTGATGCCTCTTTGCTTCCCAAATATTTTTCGATTGTAAAAGGCAAATATATATATTTTTTAACAATCTGGACTGGACATACATTCAGCAGCCTTTGTTAACCGCAAGGTTAGTTGGGAGATCCTCATTGTCAGTCAAGGACAGTAGGGAGCAAGCATCACTATCCCAACCTGTCAACGAAGGAAGATGGAGATTTCAAGAAGATTTAGTCGGAGTGATGTGCGGGGGGAAGGAGCATGCTGTCAGCCACCATCCTTTTGCAACTGCTGTTCATTTTTGAGAAGCCATTAAAAAAAACCCAGCAATCTAAACACCTATCGCTGAACTGAAGATCGTAATACACCTTCTGTATCATTAGAAAAGCTAGTTGCAGCTTCATACCATTTTAACTGCCATGACTCAATGCTGTGGGATTGTGGGAATTGCTGTTTTACAAAACCTGTAGCCGTCTCTTCCCAATAATGCTTGTGCCTTATTTATTTATTTATTTATTTACAGCATTTTTATCCCGCCTTTCTTAGCCCGAAGGCGACTCAGGGCAGCGTACAGATTGTCAACAATTTAATACCGCAACATACACATATACATATCAATTAAAACATTTAATATCTTCTATCTATCTATGTATATAATAAAAGTCAGTGTTTGCGGCGGTGCGGAGGACGGGAGGTGCGGAGGAATATGTGCCAGCGTTTCGATTGGTTGCCACTGTGGGATTATTTGCATGAAGGACATTGATTGGCCAGCCTCAGAACTCCGACACTCTAAGGCACCAGATTATTTGCATAAAGGACTCAGATTGGCCAGCCTCAGAACTCCAACACTCTAAGGCACCAGACAGAGGGAATTGGTTGCCACCGAGAGACAATTTGCATAAAGTACTCTGATTGGCCAGCAAAACAGAATGCAACTGAATGCTTGAGTTAGCCAAATGACAGTTTTTTTCCGTTGGAAATGGAATGTTCATTTTCTGGGAGATGCGGAGGTGGCAAGGAATATGTACCAGCGTTTCAATAGGTTGCCACTATGGGATTATTTGCATAAAGGACTCTGATTGGCCAGCCTCAGAACTCCCAACATTCTACGGCCCCAGACAGAGGGGATTGGTTGCTACTGAAATGGTATTTGCATAAAGGACTCTGATTGGCCATCCGCATTCCAACATTCTAAGGTGACGCAGAGGGAAAAGGAAAGGCCTCAGGCAGTCAGACACTGCGGCCCACAGCAGTGACGGATCAGGACCAAACTTGCCACACAGGGGCCCAAAGGCCCACTTCACAACGCGACCCTCACCCAATGACCAATACAGACCAAAATTAGCACACATAGCCCCCTTGACCCACTCAACACCCTGGTGCTGTTTCAAGGAGGAGGGACCATAGATGATGGGACTTGAAATGCCTTCTCTCACCTTCCAAGACCGCTGCAACCCTCACCCAAAGAATGATCAAAACCAAATGTGACACACAGAGCCCCACGGCCCACTCTACATCCTGGTGCTGTTTGGAGGGATGGACCATGGCCAATGGGACTTGCAGTACCTTCACTAAGTTCCTGAGACCACTGCAAGCCACATACACATCTAATGGAAACCAACCTTGGCACACAATGCCTTCCTCAAATAACCCGGGCACCGCTGGATCCCCAAGCTAGTCACATAATAAAAATCCATATAAAACCACTAAAACTATAATCATCCATGTCTTCCAGTTCAACTCCTTAACCATCTACATCCTTTAAGCCATTCTGTGTTCGTTATTTCATCGTACTGTCTTTATCTGTTATGTTGCGTTTCCGAAAGCTTGTTCGAAGAGCCAGGTTTTTACTCTTTTCCAAAAAGTCAAATAAACGGGCTGACATAATATCCCTAGGAAGGGAGCTCCACAACCAAGGGGCCACCACTGAGAAGGCCCTGTCTCTCGTCCCCGCCAAGCATGCCTGTGAGGAAGGCGGGATCGAGAGCAGGGCCTCCCCAGATGATCTTAAGTTCCTAGGTTCATAAGGAGAGATACGTTCAGACAGGTAAGATGGGCCTTACCAGATTACAGCTCCCATGATTCCATAGTATTGAGTCATGGCAGCTATAGTGGTGTCAATATGCATTATTTCTATAGTGTAGATCAGGGCTGTAGTGTAGAGCCGCCATTTTTAAATTTAAAAAAATATATCGATTTAAAAAAATGGTGGCCGGGGGGAGGGGAGGCGGGCAGGGAGGAGGAAGAGAGCTCCTCCTTTTCCCTGCGCTATATCCATGAGGGGTATGTTCCAGGCCAGACTATTGTCTTCTGAAACTGTAAATATGACTGGATGCTATATAATTTACCCAAATAAATAAATAATAATAATAATACACTTTATTTATATTCCGCTCTTCTCACCCTGAGCGGATTACAGGTACACATATTTAGCAGACAATCCCCCACCCCGCCCCGCTTTGCACATACACAGGTGATCACATAGACAAACAGAGGCACCCTAATCCATGAGGGGTATGTTCCAGGCCAGACTATTGTCTTCTGAAACTGTAGCTGCTATATAATTTACCCAAATAAATAAATAATAATCTCATCTCTCAGCGTTCCCAGTGTCCAGACAATTGTTGTTCCTTCCGGGGAGCATTCATCTCTCAGCATTCCCAGTGTCCCTTGTTGTTCCTTCCGCATTCCTCGGCGTTCTGGGGTTCTTTAATGGCCTCATAATTCAGTCAAAAATTTGCCTCTCCACTTAATGTGGTACCCTTATCTCCTACTTGACAGATGCAACTGTCTTTCGGGCTGCAAAGGTCGAGAGAAAGCTAAACTTAAAGGTCGAGCATCCACCTCGACCTGGGCAGGCTTCGAACTCATGACCTACTGGTCAGAGAGATCTTATGCAGCTGACACTTAGCCAGCTGCGCCACATTCCCGGTGCATAAATAAATAAAACTTCCAGTCAGAGCGTACTGGAGGACCTAGAAATTTCTAGAGGAGCAACCTATCTGGGAATTTGCTAGATCCTTCTGGAAAACTCTATGGTAACTTCTGGGGGAAGTGTCTCATAGAATCACCTAGAATACCTGTCAAATTCCTAGAGATGCCATTTTCCCCGAGCATGGATAAGTGAAAGCACTGTTATGGGTTCCACAGTTATGGTGGTCTTACGGTATATTCAATAAATAAAGTGCCTTTCAATAAAGTATAAATGATATCTGATATTCTCGTATGGTTTTTAATCTGTAATGGATTTAATCAGGCAGATGGGGCAATAGGGGGATATGTCCGATTATTTATCTGGCCAAAGCACTGATGCCTTTCAAATAAACTGGCTGCAAAAAAATCTGCTTAAATTGAGCGGCCTTAATCTTTATTTGCAGTTCTTCTATATACATCAAAATCAAACTTACACATCAGAGGTGAGCATCCAAAGAGAAAGAAGCATGGTGATCTTTGACATTTGCATTAGCATCAGTTCATTAGTTCATGACCAGCCTGCGATTGTGACTTACTGGCTCTCTTCCCTTCAGTCTGCACATGTTCTTCACATTCCAACTCTTTAACCAGTTCATGCCCGGAACTGTATGGCTAGTAGCATAGGTTTTAACTAAGTTGCACATTTGTCTATCTAATCCAGTGTTTCCCAACCAGTGTGCCGTGAGCGATCATCAGGTGTGCCGTGGGAAATTGGAGCCTCCAATACCCTTTCTTCCCCCTCCTGCCGAACACTTTTCCTTCTCCACTCGGGCTCCCTTCTTCCCAGCCTTGCTCTGCTCGCTTTGCCTCGCTTTGCTCTGGGCCGAGTCTGTGCAGTAGCGCCCGCACGGGTCACGTCTTCCCCCCCTCCCCTGAACACACTCACGCTGCCCCTCGGATCAAAATGGCGGCAGAAGCGGCAGTGGAGAAGAAAAAGTAAGTGTTGGGCAGGAGGGGGAAGAAAGGGCGCGAAGGGGGAGGGGGAGGAAGAGGTCTCTGTCGAAAGCTGGCATGGGCAAACTTGGACCTTCCAGGTGTTTTGGACTCCAACTCCCACCATTCCTAGCAGCCTCAGGCTCTTTTCCTTTTCCCCCTCAGCCACTTAAGCAGGAAAGGACTTCAGGCTGTTAGGAATGGTGGGAGTTGAAGTCCAAAGCACCCAGAGGGCCGACGTTTTCCCATGCCTGTTTTAGGGACCTTACAACATCGTGATTCTGGATAGAAAACAACCAACAACATAACATTGTTTGAGTCCACAGTGCTCTCTGGGTGTAGGTGAACTACAACTTCCAAACTCAAGGTCAATTCCCAAGCAAACCCTTCCAGTACTTTCTGTTGGCAATGAGAGTTCAATATGCCAAGTTTAGTTCAATTCCATTGTTGCAAGAGTTCAGGATGCTCTTTGATTGTGTGTTAACTATAAATCCCAGAAACTGTAACTCCCAAATGTCAAGGTCTATTTTCCCCAAACTCCATCTGTGTTCACATTTGGGCATATTGAGTATTCATGCCAAGTTTGGTCCTGATCCAACATTGTTTGAGTCCACAGTGCTCTCTGGATGTCTGTGAACTACAACTCCAAAACCCAAGGTCAATGCCCACCAAACTCTTATAGCATTTTCTCTTGGTTATGGGAGTTCTGTGTGGGAAGTTTGTGTCTTTCTGCCATTCCTGCCAGGATATCTATGTTGTGTTAATCGAAACAGGCCCAGGTTTCACACGGAGTGTATAAATACATTAAAAAACATATTAACCACATATATTACTGTGTTAGAGTCTCATTTTGTGCCATTTTGGTTAGTGGTGTGCCCCAGGATTTTGTAAATGTAAAAAATGTGCCGCGGCTCAAAAAAGGTTGAAAAACACAGGCTTAAGTGACCAAACCCAAAGAGTTCTCACCAATGGTTCCTCTTCATCCTGGAAAGAAGTGATGAGTGGAGTGTTGCAGAGTTCGAACCTGGGACCGGTTCTGTTCAACATCTTTATGAATGACTTAGATCACTCATTCCCAAAGTGGGGGGCGCTGGAGCGATCCAGGGGGGCGGTGATGGCCACAGGTGCATTTGGGGGGTGATGAATCACTGTAAGGGGGCAGTGAAAGCATGGCTGAAATCGCTGTGCGACGCCTCCTTCACACTCCCGCCGGCTGGCAAGGGCACAAGGCAGGCGAAGGCAGCCTTCACACAAGGCCTGGCCTTGTGCGACGTCTCCCTCACACTCCAGCCGGCCAGCAAGGACATGAGGCAGGCGAACGCAGCCTTCACACAAGGCCTGGCCTTGTGTGACGCCTCCCTCACCTCCTTCGCGCACTCGCCGGCTAGCAAGGTCACAAGTCAGGCGAGAGCTCCTTCGCACCAGCCAGCTCCATGTAAGTCCAGGCTGCATGGGGGATCTTCCCATGCCCGGCTCTCACTGCCTGTCGGGCTTGCCAGAGGCCCAGACTGCATCAAGTAACAGCAACTCCCAAATGTCAAGGTATGTATATTTTCCCCAATCTTCTCCACTATTTTATGTTGGTCGTGGGAGTTCTGTATGCCACATTTGGATCAATTCCATGCTTGCTGGAGTTCAGAATGCTCTTTAATGACAGGGGAAGTATATTTACACCTTTCTTTACTATATTTTACGAAAAAGGTAGAAACATTAATACATATATCTTTCTGTTTAATTCCTATTAAAAAAAATTTTAAATTTCTAGGGGCGCGCTGAGTAATATTTTTTTCCGGAAAGGGGGCGGTAGGCCAAATAAGTTTGGGAACCACTGACTTAGATGAAGGTTTAGAGCAGTGTTTCTCAACCTGGGGGTCGGGACCCCTGGGGGGGTCGTGAGGGGGTACCAAAGACCATCAGAAAATACAGTATTTTCTGTTGGTCATGGGGGATCTGAGTGGAAAGTTTGGCCCAATTCTCTTGTTGGGGGGTTCAGAATGCTATTTGATTGTAGGAGAACTATAAAATCCAGCAACTGCAACTCCCAAATGTCAAAGTCTATTTTCCCCAAAACTCCACCAATGTTCACATTTTGGCATATTGAGGATTCATATCAAGTTTGGTCCAGGTCCATCATTGTTTGAGTCCACAGTACTCTCTGGATGTAGGTGAACTACAACTCCCAAACTCAAGGTCAATGCCCACCAGACCTTTCCAGTATTTTCTGTTGGTCATGGGGGTTCTGTGTGCCAAGTTTGGTTCAATTCCATTGTTGGTGGAGTTCAGGATGCTAGGTGAACTATAAATCCCAGCAACTACAACTCCCAAGTGACAAAATCAAATCCCCCCTCCTACCCCACCACTATTGAAATTTGGGCATATCGGGTATTTGTGCCAAATTTGGTCTAGTGAATGAAAATACATCCTGCATATCAGGTATTTACATGATGATTGGTAACAGCAGCCAAATTATGGTCATGAAGTAGCAATGAAAATAATGTTATGGTTGGGGGTCACCACGTCATGAGGAACTGTATTAAGGGGTTGTGGCAATACGAAAGTTGAGAACCAATGGTTTAGAGGGCATGCTTATCAAGTTTGTAGGCGACGACCAAGTTAGGAGGGATAACGTATACCCCAGAAGACCTTAACAGATTAGGGTTAGAACTCACAAAATGAATTTCAATAAGGTAAAATGTAAGATGCTACACAGAAGAAAAATGAAATGCAGAGATACAGATCTTTAGTAAACTGACAACAAGTTAAACATGAGCCACCAATGTGACGCAGCAGCTATGACTCTATGATTGTAATTATTTGTAAACCACATAGAGTCCCATCATTGGAGAAAAGGTGGAATAATTAGTTGTTTATAACTCGTTATTTCCATGATTTTGACATTATCTGCCCTCTCATGTGGGGTACTAGGCAAAAACGATGAAGCCAAAGGTATATGATGCAATAAATCAAAATTTATTAAAGGCTATTATAGCTGGTGAGTAAATACTCGAGAAAAATCAAAAAAGAAAATAGGTCACGGGCACCTTCTCATCAAAAAACAAATAGTAGGAGGTCAAATGACACCAGCCGTGAATCTGAATACTGTGCCTTTAAGAATGATGGAACTCACTCTCCGATGCGAGAAAGTCATATAAGAAGCAAAATAAGTAGCACAAATGCCAAACTGATCTTGGTAAGTAGTCACAACACGTATAGCACGCAGAAACGTTCAAAACAATGTGTGATTTGTAATCCTGGGGCCGATGCCCGTAAAGTAAAAGAAAAGGAGCGCCCTGCCCGTGTCCCGGGAAAGGTAAACAAACAGTCGCACAGCTGGCACCTTGCCTTTCAGAGGAAGCCTTGGCTACAATCATCCGTGCGACGGTCACATCTAGACTGGATTATTGTAATGCCTTGTATGTTGGCCTTCCCCTGTCGACTACTCAGAGGATCCGCATTATTTAGAACGCGGCTGCCAGGCTACTTGCAAAAACACCTTTGAGATGCCACATAACTCCAACTCTGTGACACTTGCACTGGCTTCCAGCGGAAACCCGGGCCCTGTTTACGTTGTTGGTTCTGACCTTTAAGGCGCTTTATGGTCAGGGGCCAGCATATCTCAGAGACCGCCTCTCCCCTCTTTGCCGCCAGAGGACGCCACGACTCCTGCAACTAAACTTACTGTATGTTCCAGGCCCCAGGGAAGTACGCCTCGAGAGCACAAGACGCAGGGCCTTCTCCATCTCTGCCCCTGTCTTGCCTCTTTTCCTCCCCACTTGAGGGCCATGCGTGACTTGCGACCCTTTGCTCAGGCACTCAAGACCTGGCTTTTGAGCAGAGCTTTTAATGTGCTGTCTATTTGGTATTGTGTATTTTCAATGCTATTGTGTTATGTAAATCGCCTGGAGCATTTTAATGGAGGGCGATTAACAAGTGAGAAACTGATGATGATGATGACTTCCTTTGTTCCTGATGTTATGTATAAGTCAGTTTTGGAAAGGGGGACGGTGGAAAGATTTCACAAATATCGCAGTCCTTTCCCAATTCAGATCTGTCGTAATACAATTTTGTAGTCCCAAGTTCATTCGGAGTCATAGAGGTATGACTTTTTTTGGACTACAATCCCCCACACCCCTAAGAGTTGGAGCCCAGAAAAGTGACTCCCCCGTTATAGCCCCCTCCCCCAAAGCTCTGGGATCTTCCTATAAAACAATGATGGTTTCCTTTTTCTCTTTCACTGCAGATATGGAAGGGATTGTTTGGAATTTGAGTAATGCCTTTCCTTTACGCAACAGACAAGGAAGAATAAGTAACCGCCAAGTTTCTAGGAATCACAAACACAATAGCAAAACAGGAAGCATTTGGCAATTCTGCGTGATTTGTGGCAGCGGATATAATGGTACAAAAACTACAATCCTCACCTTTGTTAAAGCCTCATGGGAAATAAAAACAATTGACTTCACACTACCCAGGTCTCCATTTTTCTGAAAGGACAGCTATGACCGACATCAGCTAGTTTGAGGATGTTCTATGCTAGATATTAAGACAAAAAAGAATGGGTTTTAACCTGAGCTGGCACATGATACAATATAGTCAGGCCCGGATTACCCATAAGGCCAACCTAGGCCATGGCCTAGGGGCGCAAGCCGAGGGGGGCGCAGATCACGGACCCCCCCCCCAAAATACGTTAAAACAAATAAAAACGCAACGCGCATGGAGATGAGGAAGGGAGTTTTAGTGTGAAGGAATTGCTCTCTGAATTACTAGGGCGCAAAAAGGTGTCAATCCGGACCAGAATATAGTAAACCAACATCATTATTTAGGAAAATTCAGTTTGCCACTAATACTTGCTTTTAGACATTCCCACAATTTTGATTGTCTCCTATGAAGCGTATAAGTTTAATATGTTACTTTGAGACATTATCTGATGCAAAGACCTGGCTTTATTCAGGGTGTCTTTGACTTCTTTTCAACTGATTTAACCATCAGATTTACCCTGTAAATATATATCTATGTATCTCTCTCTTTCGGATTTACCCTGGAGATAGATAGATCATTCCCAAAAAAATGAAGATTAGATACTGGTCTGCAGTTATTAAGATTCAGGGATCCACATAATGCTTCTTTTTTTTTTTAGCCGTGGTCTAACTACTGGTTCTTTTAAACAGAATGGAAAAATTCGTTTCCTAGAGAAATGCATTGAAAATTGGTTTTACTGGAAATCAAATTGCATCTCCTCCCTGGACAACCAGCCAAGAGGGGCAAAGTTTAAGAAAGTTTTGTTTTATTTATTTATTTAAAACATTTATATTTTGCCCTTCTCACCCTACAGAGGACTCAGGGCAGAGCACGACATATATACGGCAAACTTTCAATGCTGGGACATAAAACCATAAATATATACAAACATTAAAATCACTTACAGTGTTCCCTCACTTATTCCTGGGGTTAGGTTCCAGGAACTCCCGCAATAAGTGAAAAACCACAATGTAAGGATACTCTATTTTAATATTTATACATTATTTTAGAACAGGGGTAGGGAACCTATGGCTCGGGAGCCAGGTGTGGCTCTTTTCATGATTGCATCTGGCTCTCCTTTTCCCTCCCTCCCTCTCTCCCCTTCCTCCCTTCCTCCCTCCCTTCCTTTCTCCCCTTCATCCTTTCCTTCTCTCCTTCCTTTTCCTTCTCTCTCTCCCCTTCCTTCTTTCCTCCATTCTCCCTCTTCCTTCCTTTCCTTCCTTCCTTCCTTTCTCCCTTTCACCCTTTCCTTCTCTCCTTCCTTTCCCTTCCTCTCTCCCCTTCCTTCTTTCCTCCATTCTCCCTCTTCCTTCCTCTTCCTTCCTTCCTTTCTCCCCTTCATCCTTTCCTTCTCTTCCTTCCTTTCCTTCTCTCTCTCCCCTTCCTTCTTTCCTCCATTCTCCCTCTTCCTTCCTTCTTTCTTCCTTCCTTCCTTCCTTTCCCTTCCTTCCTTCTCTCTTTCCTTTCACCCCCTTCACCTTCTCTTCCTTCTCTCCTTCCTTTCCCTCTCTCCCTTCCTTCTTTCCTCCATTCTCCCTCTTCCTTCCTTCTTTCCTCTTCCTTCCTTCCTTTCTCCCCCTCACCTTTTCCTTCTCTCTTTCCTTTTCCCTCCCTCTCTCCCCTTCCTTCTTTCCTCCATTCCCCCTTCCTTCCTTCCTTCCTTCCTTCCTTCCTTCCTTCCTTCCTTCCTGTCACACCCAAGACACTTGGAACCTCCCTTAGTAAACCACAAGAGTCCAGCTGAGGTACAATGGTTTATTTTAACTGGTTAAAGGAAAGAGGCTAGGAAATAGTCTATGATGACTTAAAGCAGCTCCCGCAAAATAGCAGCAATGTTCAAGGAACGCAGCAATTGATTATAGTCCTTTAGCAATCAGGATCCAAAGCAAAACAAAGTCTCTGTGCCCAAACGGGCCAAATGCTTAGAGTGCAGCAAGCAAGCTTGACAGGCAAAGTTCCTAGCAAGGAGGCCCAGTGGCCTATTCAGGAATCCACGGTCTTGAAGATGCAAAGTTGGCTAGAGATGGGAATGAATTATAAGACCCAGCGTTTATAGTTCTCCAAGGAATTATAGAAGCAGGCTTGGCTGGCACTTTAACCCCAGCATGGCTGCACCTTGGTTCCATGGACGCAGAGGCCTGGGGCCTGACACTTCCTTCCTTCCTCTTCTATTCTTTTCCCCCAAGCGTTCCTTTCCGTCTCCTTCCTTTCTTTTCACTTCCCTCTCTCACCTTCTTTCTTTTCTTCTTTTCCCTTCATTATTTTACTTTTTCCTCACTCCCTTTCTTTTCCCCACCCTTTCCTTTCCTCCCTTCCCATTTCCTTCTTTCTTTTCCCCCTTTGTCTCTCTCCTGCTTTTCTTTTCTTCCTTTTCCATAGTTCGTTCTTCTTTTATTTCTTCCTCTTCCCCACCCTCCTTTATTTCCTCTCTCTTTCTTTCTTTCCCCCTTCCTTCCTTCCTTCCTTCCTTCCTTCCTTCCTTCCGCCTTCTCTTCCTTCCCAGAGTCCTGAGCATGCCTTTTGCAGAGCCAGGTCTGAAGTGTCCCGTCACTCTTGCCACGGGAATCCTTTTCTCATCGTATGTACGTATAGACTCACATTTAGTTGAATTCGGTCTTAAAATATATTTTATATATTACATGGCTCTCACAGAAATAAATTTCCAAATATTTTGCTTTCATGGCTCTCTAAGTCGAAAAGGTTCCCGACCCCTGTTTTAGAAGTTATACACTATTTTAAGTCTTTATAAACTTAAAATAAAGTGAAGGAAAGGAAGGAAAGGCCCTTCAAGGCTGGAGGGAGGGAGGGAGGACTGAGGAGGGAAAGCGCCTTGGAGACTGGTGGCAGCCAAACCCCACAAAACAGCAGAAATACCATGATATATATTTAAAACTAATATTTTTTGAAATCCGCGAAACAGCAAGTCCACAATAAGCGAACCGCGAAGTAGTGAGGGAACACTGTACATCTCAGGACGCCATTCTATTATTGTTTCATTGCAGTAGGTTGTCCTTTTTTCTTGCCCACATCAACAGTACTCACGAATTGAAATTGAAGGTGGGTTCACAGCCCGATGCTCTCAGCTACTTCCAAAAAGCCAAATGAAGACATAAACTGGGTTTGAAGACAATGAACAGAAGTTTTATTCTTTCTGCCCAGTCTCTTTGCAGTCTCAAAGGAATGAACATGAAGCTTACAGAGAGATACAGAGCATTCTCTCCACTTTGACAGCCATTCAAAACACCTCCATCCTTCCTTGATAGGCTGTGACGTCACCCAGTTTGAATCTGGGCTCCTGTTGGCTAGAGATTCCTCCTGACATCACTGGCTGTAGTAGTTTATTTATTTACATCATTTATATTCCACTCTTCTCACTCCGCAGGGGACTCATCCCACGGCACACCTGATGGTCGCTCATGGCACACTAGTGTGCCACGGCACACTGGTTGGGAAACAGTGCTCTAACTTACAAATCTGTAACAGCAACACAGAATGCCAGCCATCTCCTTTAAACATTTCATGCAGTTTGCATTGGATGATGGGAATTAGTTGCAGGAAATTTCCTCTGCCTCAGAAATTGCTTGAACTGTGGAAATGTTTAGAAACTGTCCTGAGTCCCTGGAGCCTGCTTCCTAGCATCTCTGAGTGTCTTTATTTGTTACTAGCTTGGGGACCCGGCCCTGCCCGGGTTATTTGAGAAGCGCAGCAGGATGTAGAGTGGGTCATGGGGGCTCTGTGTGCCAAGTTTAGTCTTGATCCATCATTATTGGGAGTTGCAGTGGTATCATGAAATTACTGAAGGTAGTGCAAGTCCCATCATCTCTGTGTGTCCCGTCCCCCCCAAAGTGTAGTAGGATGTAGATTGGGTCATGGGGGCTCTGTGTGCTAAGTTTGGTCTGTATTGGTGAATGGATGAGGGATGTATTGTTTTTCGGAAGTGAGTGAAGGTACTTCAAGTCCCATCATCCGTGGTCCGTCTCACAGTAAACTGCACCAGGCTGTAGAGTGGGTCATGAGGGCTCTGTGTGCCAGATTTGGTGTTGATCAGTCATTGGATTAGGTTTGTAGCAGGATTGGGAAGTGAGGGAAGGTACTGCAAGTCCCATCATCCATGTTCTGTCCCCCTCCAAACTTCAGTAGGATGTAGAGTGGGTCACTGGGGCTCAGTGTGCCAAGTGTGGACTTTCTCGGTGTTTGTTGGGGGCCACAGTGGTCTGTGGGAACAGAGGGGTGTAAAAGTACTACAAATCCCATCATCCATTGTCAGTCCTCCCCAAACCTCACCAGGACGTGAAGGCAGTCATGGGGGTTATGTATGGCAAGTTTGGTCTCGATCAGTGATTGGATGAGGGTTGCAGCGGACTTGGGAAGTGAGTAGAGGCACTTCAAGTCCCATCATCCATGGCCCACCCTCCTCCGAACTGCACCAGGACGTAGAGTGGGTCATGGGGGCTGTGTGTGCTGAGTGTGGTCTGTATTGGTCCTTTTGGTGGCCTCAGTGGTCTGTGGGAACCAAAGTCTTGGAAAGTACTACAAATCCCATAATACGTGGGTCATGTCATAGGGGGGGTTATGTGTACCAAGTTTGGTGCAGTTCCATCACCCGTGCTGGTCGCTGTGGCCTGTGAAAGTGGCTGCCACATATCCGCCCTGGCCTGTGAAAGTGGCTGCCACATATCCGCCTGGCCTGTGAAAGTGGCTGGCCTGGCCTGTGAAAGTATACCGGTGTAAAACAGAAAGGAGTTTAAAAAATGGAAAAGGCCTGCATGGAATTAGCAGTAAGGTCCAATGAGGCTGGGTGAGGGGCTTTGGGCCAGAATTATTTATATAAGCATTAAAAGGCATTAGAGAAAGGTATTTATTGTTTTCTCTTGTGTCTTTTGAGTGAAGTAGGGCCTTACCTTGTAGAGTGACAGTGCCTGTTCTAAAGATCCTGTCAGAAGCTGCCTTTCTCTGACACTGTGTTGAAGAGGGAAGATGGATGCCTCTTTTGGGCCTATCTGGGAGAAGGGGATTTGTAGGGGCTACAATGTTTTCTGGGAAGTGAATTGGGATGCAAATCCCATCATTCGTCGGCCATCCTGCCCTAAACTCTATTTTGGGGCCTGTAATGTTATGGCCTGCTATTGGTAACTTTAAAAGGGTGCATGGCAGCCAGCCGTTTTCTAAAAGCTGAGGGGGAGGAGAAAACAGGATTCCATTTTGTTTTCACAGAGCCAAGTGGGGAGGGAATGTTGATGGTGCATTTTTCCCCTCAGTGGGAAGAAATCCTGTTGTTTGAATGTAGAGGCCTGGATTCTGGGATGCTGGCTTTTTGGGAAGAAATCCTGTTGTTTGAATGTAGAGGCCCTGGGATGCTCAGTGGGAAGAAATACTGTTGTTTGAATGTAGAGGCCTGGATTCTGGGATGCTGGCTAATCAGTGGCTATCAATGCCCTCTGTCTGGTGCCTTAGAATTTTGGAGTGGCGAGGCTGTCCAATCAAAGGACTTTATGCAGATAGCTGCCACATATCCGCCCTTCCGCCCTCCGCATATACACATACACACATACACACATACACACATACAAACATTCCGTTTTATAAAGGTATACAGATACAGATATCCAATGAAGTCTCAGGATTTTAACACATAGCAAAGAAATCAATTTCTCCATAGTTAACTCCATGTGCAGGAAACATAACCAAGGTAGTGGTGCATGCAAAGGTAGCTGTAATCTTATAGTACACTCTCTTAATGTGGCAGTCATTAGCTTCAGGATTATTAACATAAATCAGAGTGCGTTTTTCACCTTTCCTTATGATAGAACAACAAGGGAAGATTGCAACAAACCCCAGCAGGACCAGATGCTCCCCGATGTCACGGCTGCAAGTTAGTCTAACAGATCATGATAAATGACTGAGTAGCCCCTGCCTTCTGTTCCACTATTTGCAAGGGAAGGTTTTAAGCATGATAAATATTTGCCTAGGCTGTGCAGCTGAGCCATAAGTAAATTTGCATAATAGTCATCAAGGTGATGGGATGCATCATAATGACTTGTAACCAGATAGATCTGTCACATTTACAGTTATGCATATGAATATGCATAGCTGATGTTAGTTGGGAAGAACAACTAAACACGCTTCCTTGCTTTCAAGAATAACATCATGGCCGAGATCCTGCATTGTCAAAATGACTATGACAGAGCTCCCTATTTTATTCATGCGTAGTTATGCCTGACAATGCCGTTCACCCCCAAAAATCTCTTTGTAGCATTCCTTAGTAACTTTGCATTGCAGCATCTCAGAAATGCTTTGGGCTGTCATGCCACAGAGGTAGATTTTGGGGGTCTCATTTCGTCATTCACAACTATAACTGTGAATGGATTGTAAATCCATTTTGTAATCTCATAACTGTTGTGGAAGATGGAAGCCTATGATTAAAATTAGATTTGTCAATTATATATATATATCTTACCGCTGTCTTCGCACAATCCAAAATATACACTGGACCGACTATGTGACTAATGTTGCTGTCCTTGAGCAAGCAGGGATCACCAGCGTTGAGGCCATGCTATTGAGAACACAGCTGCGCTGGGCAGGGCAGGTCTCTAGGATGGAGGACCACTGCCTCCCAAAGACACTACTCTATGGTGAACTCACCACGGGGCAGCGTAAGAGAGAAACCCCCAAAAAGAGATATAAGGACTCCCTGAAACAACATCTCAGGCTCGGCCAGATTGATCACCAACAATGGTCCACCCTGGCCTCACATCGGGAGGCATGGAGACACACTATCCACAATGCTGCGGCCTCTTTTGAGAAGACACGCCGAACGGGTCTCGAAGAGAAACGACAACGCAGAAAGAACCGTAACTTGGAAACAACATCACCCAAGGAGACTTTCTGCTGTGCTTTCTGCAACCGGACTTGCCTATCTCAGGTTGGCCTTTTTAGTCATCAACGCGCTTGTAAAAAGTGTGGGATGAGTCCTTCCTAAGAATCTTCGTTCACGAAGTAATGCCGATATATATATATATATATATATACATATATATATATATATATATATCCAACTATTATTTAATCAGATGAGTAATCATCTCTACAATAATTTCCATACAGTATATTTAAAGTGATTGATGCATTAAGGTCTATTTAAATCAGTGCTGTCCAACTTCTACGGGGTCCAGGGCCGGATAAAAGGTCACTGATGACCTAGGGAGCCGCTCGGCCCTGCCCCCAGGCCCTGCCCCAGGCCCCGCCCCAACCCAGGCCCCGCCCCCTCTAAATGGCCGAAAAGGGCAGAAGGCGGCGCCAAGAGCAGCGCGTCACAGGCCTGGCGTGACGCTGCCCCTGGCACCGCCTACTCCTCCTGGCGCCCCCTTTCCTAGGGGCGGAGGGGGCGCCGAAAGGAGGAGAGGCGGTGCCAAGAGCAGCGCGTCACGCCAGGCCTGTGACTCTCTGCTCTTGGCGCCGCCTACCTCCTCCTTCGGCGCTCCCTCCGCCCTAGGAAGGGAGGGGTGCCGAAAAAGGGCAGAAGGCGGCGCCAGGGGCAGCGCGTCACGCCAGGCCTGTGACGCGCTGCTCTTGGCGCCGCCTTCTGCCCTTTTTCGCGGCTCCCCCGCCCCTAGGTAGGAGGGGGCGCCAAAAGGAGGGAGGAGCTAGCTCTCTTCCTCCTCCCTGCCCCGCCTCCCCCCCCCCCGGCCGCCATTTTTTTTTTAAAAAATCGATTTTTTTTTTTCAAATTTAAAAATGGCGGCTGAGGGCATAGGTGGGGCCGTGTCCAACAGGCTACGGGGCCGGATCCGGCCCCGGGGCCGCCAGTTGGACAGCCCTGATTTAAATGGTTCATTTTTAGGTTGAAAGCCCATATTTAATGAGTTTGAATATGAATATTCATTATTCACACAAAGCATAGTGTAATAGTGTGAGCATTGGGCAATGACTCTGGAGACCAGGGCTAAATTCCCCACTCTGCCATAGAAACCCACTGGTGACCTTGAGTGAGTCACATACTCTCAGCCCCAGAAACCCAGTGTCAGGTTCATCTGTGGAGATATATATATATATATATATATATATATATATATATATATATGAATGTATGGAAACTATTCAAAATACTTTTGGATATGCCTGTTTACGTTTTTGAATAGTTTCCGTAAATTATATTATATATATATATATATCTCCACAGTTTTGAAAACATACATTGCTGCATACCTTAAGAGTAGCATCTCCAATGCCCTGAGGAAGCGCAGTGTTGCGTGAAACGGCCCAAATTTAGGCGCCTTGAATCCAGAAAGCCGTCAGCACAGCACTGACCAAGATTTGCCAGTGACCTCGCGCCAGCCACTACTTCTGCTTATTTTCCTCACTATATATGCTAGCAATTCATCAACACATGGAGGTAATTCGTATCAATTCGTGATCATATTTGATCCGCTTTCATTGAGAATGTGGACAATGACCTTCGCTTTATGAGGAACAACATGCGAGTAACTGATTCTACTTCATAAGGAACTGAATGTGTCTCTATGAACTATTGCGGATTTCCAATGCGGATTATAAAGACACGGTAGAATGCTAATATTGTGCTTATGTGCTAAATAGATACTTATGAAAAGGAATACCTCTTGTGCATTTTTGGAAACATGTTTATTTTTGAAATTTAAACCAAAACAACGTGTATCTAACATCTCTCAGTACTGTGACATTGCCTGTAAGAATTCTCACTTATATTGTCATAATAATATAACACAGTATTCAATTCACTTCATTCATACGTTCAGGTATCACAATTGTTAATACTGAACAGACATAAGCACAGATTTGCCTATACTGATGTGGGGATGATGGTGTTCTTCCTGTAGTGCGGGCTGGTAGAGAACTTCCATTTTGTTCAGGCTGACTTCCAGCCCAAACAGCTCTGCAGCTGTTGCAAAATATATTTAACAATCCATAAACAATACATATAATAGAATTAACATATAATCCACAATATACCAGTCCGTTGTGAATCAATCGAGTCCTTGTTTACTCCTGGCGGACAATACGAATAGTATCAAGCACATTGAAAAGTTGTGCGGAGAGAGGGTCAGCTCAAGAGAGTAGTATCTTTGGGAGGCGGTGGTCCTCCATCCTAGAGACATGCCCTGCCCAGCTCAGATGAGTTCTCAATAGCATGGCCTCAATGCTGGTGATCCCTGCTTGCTCAAGGACAGCAACATTAGTCACATAGTCCAGTGTATATTTAGGATTGTGCGAAGACAGCTCTGATGAAAGCATTCGAGGAGTCGTAGGTGTTGGCAATAGGTGACCCATGTTTCAGACCCATAGAGGAGAATAGACAGTATGATAGCTCTGTACACACTGATTTTGGTCCTTTGTCTCAGGTGCTTTGTTACTCCAGACTCATGTACTCAATGCCTTTGCTAATCTGTGATCTATCTCTTTATCAATCTTGGCATCTGAAGAGATGATGCTTCCCAGGTAGGTGAACTGCTGAGCGGACGTAAGCACAGATTTGCCTATACTGATGTGGGGATGATGGTGTTCTTCCTGCAGTGTGGGCTGGTAGAGGACTTCCGTTTTGTTCAGGCTGACTTCCAGCCCAAACAGCCCTGCAGCTGTTGCAAAGCAGGATGTGAGGCGCTGCAGAGCTGCTTCTGAATGGGCGACAAGGGCAGCATCGTCAGCAGAAAGCAGCTCACGGACTAGATAGTTTAGAGTCTTAGTGCGAGCCCTCAGGCGGCTTAGGTTGAATATTAGGATCAATATAGTAACTGCTGAAATGTGCCATTCCCACATTTACCAAGACGATAATCCATTAGATCAGAACATTTGTAAGGATTTTGCTCCTCTCCTCCTACCCTCACTTTCCATTAGTCATAATTATCATCGACATGGGTTCAGATTTATTTTAAATACACAGAATGGCAAAGTTAGTCATTTGCTCAATTATGATTAAGCGGACACACTGAGAAATCAGTCCCCTTCCCCTCACAGGTTAATTATTGCCGCTAATAATTCTCATTCCAGAAACTCCTGCTTAGGCTAATTGTTCTCATAAATCTCCTTAGATAAGTGTAAAATTCCCATTACTTAAATGATTAGGCAAGTCATCTACAACCATTTTTTACTTGTAAGATTTTACATCATTTGAATGAATGCTAACTATGGCCATGCCATGTTGTGAGGTACGGTCTTTTAATGGTTGGGATGTTGGAAACTACTTCCATGTCTGCTAGCTATGTCCATCTGTCCATCCTTTCATCCATCTACTACAGTGGTTCTCAACCTGTGGATCCCCAGGTGTTTTGGCCTACAACTCCCAGGAATCCCGGCCAGTTTGGCAGCTGTTAAGATTTCTGGGAGTTGAAGGCCAAAACATATGGGGACCCACAGGTGGAGAACCACTGATCTACGACATATTTCCAGAAAACATACAAGAAGACTAATTATCCAGATAAAGAGCTGTGCTACCATCCAGAGCTCACTCAATTTTTTCAGACAATAGTTTTCTGAGTTTAAGAAAGTGCCCCCCATAGCCACACCCATAGGTGAAATCTGGTGATATACGATGTTTAAAAGGCTTAGTATGCATATGTGAATAAAGATACTGAAAAGAAGACCAAAAACTTCTGAGTGAGCTGTATGAAGAGGGAATAAGACGGGAGAGGATATAGTTTTATCCTGTATTTTTTCAAAAGAAATGACCTAATTCACACTTCCTGAATTAATATGTGGGTCAGGATGCAGTTATCCTTCACATTGTGCATTTATCTTAGTTTTCATACAAGAATATGTGCAGTAGGGAAACACACATACATACAATATACAGGCCCAGATTAACACTTTTTTGCGCCCTAGGCCACAGTTTGGAATTACGCCCCCTTTAAGCCAACCACCCGCCACCTCCAAGGTCCCACCGGCTGGAAAGGTCTCCTCGGGAGTCAGGAGGCTTGGGGAGAACACAGCAGGTGCAAACTCGCTCCAAAGGCACGCACGAGAGAGAGAGAGAGAGCGCAAGAGAGAGAGAGAGAGCGCACACGCTTGAGAGAGCGAGAGAGAGAGAGCGTGAGAAAGCGAGAGAGAGACTGCGCATGAGAGAAAGAGAGCGTGAGAGAGAGAACGCACGTGTGCGAGAGAGAGCACGCGCGAGCAAGAGAGAGAGTGCACATGAGAGAGTGAGTGAGAGAGAGAGAGTGCACGAGAGAGAGCGTGAGAGAGAGAGCGCGCGAGAGAGCGAGAGATGGAGGGGACGGAGCAGAGACTTTGCCGGAAGAAGGAGTGAGGAGGGGCATGAGAAAGGGGAAAGTGAGTGAGAGAGAGTGTGAGAGAGAGAGAAAGCGAGAGAGAGAGTGCGCATGAGAGAGAGAGAGCGTGAGAGAAAGTGCACGTGTGCGAGAGAGAGAGCGCACGAGCAAGAGAGAGAGCGCATGAGAGAGAGAGCGCATGAGAGAGAGTGTGCGAGAGAGAGCGCGCGAGAGCGAGAGACGGAGGGGACGGGGCAGAGACTTTGCCGGGAGAAGGAGTGAGGAGGGGCATGAGAAAGGGGAAAAGAGGGGCGCAGACCAGTTTTGTTGTTTTTGGTCCGTGATCTGCGCCCCCGGCTTCCGCCCCTAGGCTATGGCCTCGTTGGCTTTATGGGTAATCCGGGCATGACAATATACATGTTGGGGAAAACTACAATGTTCCCTCTCTCCTCCACGATTCGCTTACTGTGGACTCGCTGTTTCGCGGTTTCCCCTGCATGGCCCTCCTCCTTGCCTTCCCTCCGCTTTCCCTCCTCTTCTCCCTCTCACTCGGCTGGTACTGCTCCTGCAGGAGCTGCTGCCAGAGACTTGGCCGAAGTGGCAGTGGCTCCTGCAGAAGCATTACGACAGGAAAGAGGAGAGGAAAAATGAAGGCAAAGTGTGTGTGAGAGAGGGTGGAGGGAGTGTCCCTATGTTGTAGATGAGTCCTTGAGCGATGCTGAAAGCAGTGAGGTTGAAGCAAGAAGGGCGAAACGGGTTACTCGTGAGCAGGAGTCAGATGGGGAAAGGGAAAGGATCTGGCAGATACCTAAGTGAACCTACTGATGTTGTTTCCTTTGAGGGTTTCTCTGGGGATGATGGGTCTGAGCATGATGAGGCCACTATGGGAAGTGAAGATGGGGATTCAGAAGATGTGTCTAGCAATATGGACAGGACTAAAGTACAGGAAGTGTGTGATGTTTGTGCAGAACCAACAAGTAGTGATACGTTTGTGGGGTTTCCTGGGGACGGGAATTGGAGTTCAGATGACCAAGCATCAACTTGGGGTGAGCTAAGTCGTGGCAGGAGAAGGAATGCTTGGCAGGAAAGACAGAAGGCTGCATGTGAAGCTGCAATGGAAGCTGCAAGGGCTAATGATGGGGTGTTGCCTCATTCGAGCTCTGATGAAGATTTGTGAATAAGGCTTGGAAATGGGGGTCCTTTGCAGTTGACAAGGTGTTGCTGGGTGCCCGTATCCTGCCTTTGTGTGCTGTGTTTCTGTGATCCTGTGGACTGCTTCTTGGATGTGAGTTTGGATCCTGCGCTACCTCTGTGGACTTAGGTATTGTATCAGTTGGATTCCGCATCTTGTTTCCCTTTTGGCTACACAGTGTTTACTCCCTTTGTGCTAGTTGCTGCTGCCTGCTTGTGTGCTGACTCTGTTTGCTGTTTCTTCCTCGTTTTGACCCGGATTGGCTTATTGTTGCTGCTGCTTTCTTCCCCCCTGACGCTAGACCGGTTTGTGACCACGCCGCTTTGAATTTGGACTGGTTTAGAACACACTACTGCTGTCTTCCCATTTTGACTCCTGGACCGTGCCGATGTCTCTTCACTCTCTGCCTTCTCCCATTGGATGACGACATTGCTGTGTTTACCATCGTGTGATTTTCCCTTTTTATTTTGCGTTTTTGGGTTTATTGCGGGTTTTAAGGCGATATAATCTGGGTTTTATGTTAATGACTGTTTTTGACCAGTTTGGTCATTGTTTTGTGTTCTTTTCTCTGCCCACCCAAGCCGTTCAACAGCCCAGCTGTGAATAAACAACATTTGGGGACCACGGGAAAGTGGGGAAGGATTTTTACGCAGACTTTACGACGTCTGAAAAGTTCGGTTGTCGGGAGAAGGGAGATGCGGAAGTGGTGGAAACAGAGGCTCCCGTCATGAGGATGGAACAACAGCACCCCCTTGTGACCTAAAGGCGCAGTGACGCAAGGACATAACAACAATGATGTCGTAATGGAGCATGCACATTCTGTGACGCACACCCTGTATGACGCAGCCAGGAAGAAAAAATCCTTCTAAAAACTGCACTGTACTGTCTATGTGTAAATTGTATGTCTTCCGACAGGGACTGTCTGTCGTATGTGCATTGTAATCCGCACTGAGTCCCCTTCGGGGTGAGAAGAGCGGAATATAAATAAACAGTATTATTATTATTTTCAGCCTCACACTGAAGTTTACGTGCTTTTGGGTCAGTATGGCCCTATCTTTGTGTTGTTAAATAAACTTTGCTTTGAACTCTGATCAGTGTGACGCTTTAAGGCTCTCTGTGTTGCGACACCCTACATCGAGTATTTCACTTATTGCACGTGGTCCTAGAATGTAACCCCCAGGAAAATTAGTGAGGGAACACTGTATAGACAAAAATAAATCCTAAGTCCTATAGATTTTTTTAAAAACACACAACAACGTAAACTGAAGTAGAAATGGGATGGAACTGATTTACAATGGGATGCATGTGAATATGGTACACAATTGTTTTTCTCTATTGTATTTTCTTATTTCCTCCATACTGTTTTACAAGCAGACAGGCAAAGAAGGGAGGAAGGGGGGTTAGATAGAGAATCAAGGTTGCTTCTGCGGAGGGAAGAATTTCAGGTGCAAGCCAGGCTATAGTAGTCCAAGAGAGACTACTCAAGGCAAGAATGCTTTCAGGTCTTTAAATAGCAAGATCAAAGCAATGTAGCAGATAGAGCAGGGCTGTCCAACTGGTAGCCTGGGGGCCGTATACGGCCCCCAGCCCCTTCCCTACGCCCCCCTAAGCTTTTAAATAAAAATAAAAATTGAAAAATAAAATAAATAATAAAATTAAAAATTCCTACTTCTGAGTTCGAGCAAGTATCGCGAGAATACACAATCCACACGGGATTTCGCTGTCAACGCCAGATCACGCCGGCGTAACAGCGAACCCCGTGTGGATTGCATATTCTCGATACTCTTCGGCTACTCTACTACTGGATCGCTGAGGCCCACAGATGCGATTAGGACCTTCTTCGACTCAGTAGGTCGTCGCCTCTCTCGTCGTCCGGGTACTCCTGGATCCTGCGCGTTTGGAAAAGGTAGGCCGAGCAGGGGCTCCTCAGGGGCTCCTCATTCCCCCATCTCCCCTCATGTATTAAATATAAAATTAAATATATTTAAAGATGAAATAAGGGGAGATGGGATACATTAAAATAAGGGAGGGGAGGATGGAATTAAATATATGTAATATTAAATAAAAATAAGGGGAGAGGGGAGGATGGAATTAAATATATTTAATATTAAATTTAAAAAATGGAAGAGGGGAGGATGGAATTAAATATATTTAATATTAAATAAAAATAAGGGGAGAGGGGAGGATGGAATTAAATATATTTAATATTAAATGAAAATAAGGGGGAGGGAGATGGAATTAAATATATTTAATATTAAATAAAAATAAGGGAGAGGGGAGGATGGAATTAAATATATTTAATATTAAATAAAAATAAGGGGGAGGGGAGGATGGAATTAAATATATTTAATATTAAATGAAAATAAGGGGGTAGTGTAGGAGGGAATTAAATATATTTCATATGAAATAAAAATAAGGAGATGGGAGGATGGAATTAAATATATTTAATATTAAATGAAAATAAGGGAGGGGAGGATGGAATTAAATATATTTAATATTAAATGAAAATAAGGGGGGAGGGGAGGATGGAATTAAATATATTTAATATTAAATGAAAATAAGGGGGAGGGGAGGATGGAATTAAATATATTTAATATTAAATGAAAATAAGGGGGAGGGGAGGATGGAATTAAATATATTTAATATTAAATTAAAAATAAGGGGGGAGGGGAGGATGGAATTAAATATATTTAATATTAAATAAAAATAAGGGGGATGGGAGGATGGAATTAAATATATTTAATATTAAATAAAAATAAGGGGAGAGGGGAGGATGGAATTAAATATATTTAATATTACATTAAAAATAGGGGGAGGGGAGGATGGAATTAAATATATTTAATATTAAATTAAAATAAGGGGAGAGGGGAGGATGGAATTAAATATATTTAATATTAAATTAAAATAAGGGGAGAGGGGAGGATGGAATTAAATATATTTAATATTAAATTAAAATAAGGGGAGATGGGAGGATGGAATTAAATATATTTAATATTAAATTAAAAAAGGAGAGAGAGGAGGATGGAATTAAATATATTTAATATTAAATAAAAATAAGGGGAGGGGAGGATGGAATTAAATATATTTAATATTAAATAAAAATAAGGGGAGGGCGCGCGGAGAGGGCAGAGCCGGGCGCGGGGAGAGGGCAGAGCCGGGGGCGGAGCCGGGGCGGACCCTACGGCCCCCCAGGTCATCAGTGACCGGAATTCAGGCCCCTGGGCCGGTAGAAGTTGGACAGCCCTGAGATAGAGCAAGAGCCGCCTGCCTTGTTCCTTGCTTCAAGCCATGTCCTGGTCAAGTTTTGCTTTAAGTCTTGGGGATTTTACTCTGGACTCAAACTCATGTATTGTTCTTTGATTCTTAAATTACTCAAGTTGATATTTTATTCCTTGTCGTTTGGATTAATAAAGCTCATGCTTATACCCTGCTCCTTGGATATATGTTCACTGTCGAGCCTAAGGCAGCTTACAACGTAGGCTGACACAGAATACAGCTAATAAACATTAAATTGCTTTTATTATAATGGCTGGAATACAATTTGGGATGATGTTTACATAACTGAACTTGCATTTGAAGAAAATAAAAATAAGCAGTTTTGTGATGTTCATATTTCACAACGGACTGCTGTGATGTTACCAGAGAGAATAGTCAGCAAAGCATCAGGACCCAATGAAAGATCTGGAAGCCCTAGTCTATGAAGACTGCCATAGGAAGCTGGGTATGATGCATTTTGATAAGACTCTAAACTATCTAGTCCGTGAGCTGCTTTTTGCTGACGATGCTGCACTTGTCGCCCACACAGAAGCAGCCCTGAAGCGCCTCACATCCTGCTTTGTAACATCTGCAGAGCTGTTTGGACTGGAAGTCAGCCTGAAGAAAAGGGAAGTCCTCCACCAGCCCACACCACAGGAAGAACACCATCATCCCCACGTCAGCATAGGCACATCTGTGCTTAACTCCGTTCAGCAGTTCACCTACCTGGGAAGCATCCTCTCTTCAGACGCCAAGATTGATAAAGAGATAGATCGTAGTTTGGAAAGGCATAGAGTGCATTCGGAAGGCTTCACAAAAGAGTCTGGAGCAACAAGCACCTGAGGCAAAGCACCAAAATCAGTGTGTACAGAGCTATCGTACTGTCTATTCTCCTATATGGGTCTGAAACATGGGCCACTTATCGCCAACACCTACGACTCCTCGAATGCTTTCATCAGCGCTGTCTTTGCACAATCCTAAATATACACTGGACTGACTATGTGATGAATGTTGCTGTCCTTGAGCAAGCAGGGATCACCAGCATTGAGGCCATGCTATTGAGAACACAGCTGCGCTGGGCAAGGCATGTCTCTAGGATGGAGGACCACCACCTCCCAAAGATACTACTCTATGGTGAACTCACCATGGGTCAGCGCAAGAGAGGCACCCACAAAAAGAGATATAAGGACTCCCTGAAACAACATCTCAGGCTCAGCCAGATTGATCACCAACTATGGTCCACCCTGGCCTCACATCGGGAGGCATGGAGACGCAAGATCCACAATGCTGCGGCCTCTTTCGAGAAGTCACGGCGAACGGATCTCGAAGAGAAACGACAACGCAGAAAGAACCGCAACTTGGAAACAACATCACCCAAGGAGACTTTCTGCTGTGCTTTCTGCAACTGAACTTGCCTGTCTCAGATTGGCCTTTTTAGTCATGAACGCACTTATAGAAAGCGTGGGGTGAGTCCTTCCTAAGAATCTTCGTTCCCGAAGTAATGCCAGAGAGAGACATCTGATGTGCATCCAGACAATGGCCAGGGACTGCTGACATGCATTGGTAGAGTCTGATTCTCATTTGGATGCTCTTGCTGATTCAACACTAGCAGAATGTTTTGTCACCTTGGATATGTAGCTACTATGTGCAAGACTACACAATGGAGTCTGCAATATAGAATCTCAGACCACATGTTTAATGCCTACACCAGTGTTTCCCAAACAGTGTGCCGGGGCACACTAGTGTGCCGTGAGCGATCATCAGGTGTGCCATGGGAAATTGGAATCTCCAATACCCTTACTTATTAAAGGAGCACTGCTACGCCACAGTACAAAATGCACAATTAATCATACATAGTCATACGCAAAAAAACACATTCAAAGTACCCAATCCTGCTGGAGAAAATAGAAAGTCTTACATAAGGTAGTTCGTGGTTGCCACAGAGAGCGGAGGAGTTGCGAACCAGGAAGTAGCGAGTTCACAGAGCGCTCCTCACGGAAAACTCGCGATATTTGATGAAATTACGGAAGTGAGTGCAAAAAACAAAGTGTATCCTCATGATGTTATTCAATGTCAGTTCTGGGATCCGCACAATAACACAGTCAGTTTGCGGACAGTTTAAAGAAGCAGCACCATAATCATAGCGACAAGGTAGAAAATCACGCAATCACATATATTCAAACCGCCAGAGGCTGAAGATAGATGTGGCGATGGAATCGAAAGCTGGCATGGGCAAACTTGGACCTTCCAGGTGTTTTGGACTCCAACTCCCACCATTCCTAGCCGCCTCAGGCCCTTTGCCTCCCCCCCCCTCATTCACATAAGCAGGAAAGGGCCTCAGGCTGTTAGGACTGGTGGGAGTTGGAGTCCAAAGCACCCAGAGGGCCAAAGTTTTCCCATGACTGACAGCTGTTGAGCAAGACCTTCGTGTGCCTTTCTGGCATTCCTGCTATGTTATGTTCATCGAAACAGGCCCAGGTTTCACACCGAGTGTATAAATACATTTAAAAACATATTAACTATATGTATGACTGTGTGAGAGTGTCATTTTGTGTCATTTTGGTTGGTGGTGTGCCCCAGGATTTGGTAAATGTAAAAAAAATGTGCTGCAGCTCAAAAAAGGTTAAATAACACTGGCCTACACTGATCATGTAGGATGGAGACAAAGACCCAAACGGGGAAAAAACAAAGGCTTTGGTGCTGAACTTCTGGCACTGTTTTCAGGTCATGTAGTCTTTGCTTTTTGATTTGCATTTCATATACGAGCAAGTGAAAAGCGGACGAGCAAAACAGCATTTGACAAGACAGCTGAAAAGCAGACTAATTCGATTCAGTCTCATAATTGCCATCCTGCTTCTCTGGCACCGGTTATCCATTTGCATTTGCTCCTGAGGGAGTCTCTTTCCGAGCACTTTTCACAAATGAGGACATGCTTCAATCTTTCTGGACTTTTCAGAGTGATGAGAGGCGGTAGCGTGCAATCAGGCAAACCCAGACGTGAAGCGTAGAGAAGCACGGAAACTGGCAAGAGTGGAGGGGAAGAGAGGCTGGACTAGAGCAGGGGAGATGGATAATCAAGTTTGGTATGCTCCGAGCACTGGAGTGATTCGCTGTGCTCCAAGAAGTTCACAAATATTCTTGCTTTGGGGAAGAACCGATTTTTTTAAAATTGCAGTGAAATGCTGCATGCAAATCTGATGTTATTGTAAAATCATTGTGAACATTTCAGGGGGGAAACAGAAGTACACTGTGGGAAATTACTGCAAAAATGGGTTTCTGCCATTTGGGCTCCTTCAGGGTTTTCAAATTATTTGCAGTGAGTTGGGTTTTCAGGATTACCTCACAGCAGGTAAATCTCATGGTGTATTTCATTATGTTGAATGGCATGGTGCTCCAGTCTTCTTCAGCATGATGCTCCAAAGGTCTACAACAGACCTCGAAGAAGAAGACGGCATATATATACGCTAGCGTACTGATGGCAGCTTGTTCAACTTAAGCCGCCTGAGGGCTCGCACTAAGAAACCACACTACGTGCTGGCAATATACACACATATAAACATGCACAAGGTCTGCACCCTATGGAGGGATAGAAAACAGGGGCTATGTCCCGTGGGGCCGGGAAACCCCTGTAGGGGGCGGGGAGGGCGATACCCTCACCTCCCACCCGGAAACCCAGGTGAGCCCAGCCACCCAGGGTAGAGGCAAAGTCCCCCCGGGGCCCAACAATATAAGTCAAGAGATGGACGCAAGCATGCACAACAGGGAGAAAGAACAATGACGGGGAAATCCCAATCGCCTCCTGTGGCGAGGCTGGCCCGGGCTAGGCCCAATCCCAGTAGGCAACCGAGGAGGCTGACATACGTGTCCCAACAAGGCGTGGGCAGGCCGGAAGATGATGTCAGGGGAAACACCGGATGGTGATGCGAAGGATCCGGCCCACCCCGAACCCGTGCCGAGGTAGGTCAAGGGAGGCGGCGCCCCGGAACGCCAAAGGGGTCGATCCGAAGAGTCGGGTGTGGATGACGTACTCGCACTAAGACTCTAAACCAGTGGTTCTCAACTTTCTTAATTCCAGGACCCCTTAATATAGTGCCTCATGCTGTGAAAACCCCCAACCTAAAATTTATTTTCATTGCTACTTAACTGTAATTTTGCTACTGTTATGAATTGTAATGTAAACATTTGATATGTAGGATGTATTTTCATTCACTGGACCAAATCTGGCACAAATACCCAATGTGCCCAGTTGTAGTTGTTGGGATTCATAGTTAACCTACAATTGAAGAGCATTCTGAACACCACCAACAATGGAATTGAACCAAACTTGGCACACAGAACTCCCATGACCAACAGAAAATTCTGGAAGGGTTTGGTGGACATTGACCTTGCGTGTTGGAGTTGTAGTTCACTCTAAACTATCTAGTCCGTGAGCTGCTATTTGTTGATGCTGCTGCCCTTGTCGCCCATTCAGAAGCAGCCCTGCAGTGCCTCACATCCTGCTTTGCAGCAGCTGCAGAACTGTTTGGGCTGGAAGTCAGCCTGAAGAAAACGGAAGTCCTCTACCAGCCCCACCACAGGAAGAACACCATCATCTCTACGTCAGCATACCGGGCCAAGGCTCTTGGCCCGTATCTACGGATATCGTCAGCATCTGCGGTGCGCCTGCTACCTCACGCTTGGTGCCGCTTTGGCTACGAGATGCTTGCGAGAATTCGCCATACAGGCCACGCCCCCGGTCCTGAGGAAGCCCTTCGGGGAGAAACGAAGGCACGCAGGATTCTATCGATTCGTTGACCATTGGATGTCCTCCTGGGAGTGTTTAATATAGAGGGACATTGAGACTTTATTTTGTCTACATTGAATGTATTTAAGGATTTCCCCTATGCTTGGAGTGACGTCTGGGACTGTGTCCTTATTTGATTGCGTCATCTGCTTTCTTCCATCCATTTCCGCGTCTCCGTTCACTTGCATGTGAGCCCACTGACTACTTTTGCGTGAGCTATATCTATGATTGGTATTTACCTGTATATATTTGTATATGTATATTATGCCTTTTTGAATTACAAGATTTACGATCTAGAGATATAGAAATTGTGGATTTTGAATTATTTACATTGGATCATTTACATTGTGTTTTCGCTCCTTTCCCATGCATTGTTTTCGTGGGACGCCAACCCCCCTTCTTTGTGCTTATGGGTAATCCGGCCATGCTTTGACCAGACCTCACCTGCAGTACTGTGTCCAGCATTGTGCACCACATTTCAAGAAGGGCATTGGAAAGATGCAGAGTGTCCAAAGAAAGGCAACATATACGGTATAACAGGGCTGTCCAACTTCTACCGGTCCAGGGGCCTGAATTCTGGTCACTGATGACCTGGGGGGCCGTAGGGTCTGCCCCCGCCTTCGCCCCCGCCCCAGCTCCAATTTACTTACAATTCCTAGTTGCATTATTAATTATAAAATAAATATAAATATTCAAAAGGGGCATGCATACAATTAAATATAATATTTTACTAACATTAAATGCAGGGGGGGCATTCAAAAGGGCCATCCATACAATTAAATATAATATTTTACTAACAATAAATGCAGGGGGGCATTCAAAAGGGGCATGCATACAATTAAATATAATATTTTACTAACATTAAATGCAGGGGGGCATTCAAAAGGGGCATGCATACAATTAAATATAATATTTTACTAACATTAAATGCAGGGGGCATTCAAAAGGGGCATGCATACAATTAAATATAATATTTTACTAACATTAAATGCAGGGGCATTCAAAAGGGGCATGCATACAATTAAATATAATATTTTACTAACATTAAATGCAGGGGGGCATTCAAAAGGGGCATGCATACAATTAAATATAATATTTTACTAACATTAAATGCAGGGGGGCATTGCAAAGGGGCATGCATACAATTAAATATAATATTTTACTAACATTAAATGCAGGGGGCATTCAAAAGGGCATGCATACAATTAAATATAATATTTTACTAACATTAAATGCAGGTGGGCATACAAATACACAATTACATAACAATAACATAAAGGTTAGCCTACCTTCCCAAACGCGCGGGATCCAGGAGCAGCCGGACCACGAGCAGAGGCGACGACCGAGCGAGGCAGCAGCCAGGAATGTACAAGTCACGTCTGCATGGGCCGCAGGGATTAAGTAGCCGAGATTTCGGCAACAGGAGTATCGCGAGACTACGGAAGCCACACGGGATTTCGCTCTCAACGCAGGCGAGATTTCGCGTTGAGAGCGAAATCCCGTGTGGCTTCCGTAGTCTCGCGATACTTGCTCCGAAACCCAGAAGTGGGTAATGTTTTAAAAATATTTTAATTTAATTTATTTTTTATTTTTATTTTTTATTAAAAAGCTTAAGGGGCCGTAGGGAAGGGGCTGGGGGCCTTATACGGCCCCCGGGCCGGCAGTTGGACAGCCCTGCGGTATAACATTTGGAAACCATATCCTGTGAGGAATCCTTGCCAGTTGCATGTTTAGCCTCGAGAGCAAAAGATAATGAAATAACCATCTAAACATCTGAAGGACTTTGAAGATGGAATTAGCTGGTTTTCTGCTGTCACGGTGGATTCAAATTAGAAGAGAGGACTTAACTTTATAATGTGAAGAGCTGTTCAAGTATGGAAAAGACGACCCCAGACTCTCCTTCATTTAACAGAGGTTGAGTGGCCATATTTCAGGGGTGGTTTAGGAGTAGACTTCAGTAGTGTCAGTCAATTAAACTACATGCCCTTTGGGGTTCCTTCCAGCTTCATGGTTCTGCTTCATTTTTTCTTCATTGAATGTCAGAGGTTCTCTGTGGTTTCTGATAAAAACTTTGCCTCTTTATCTTGAGATTATTTCCATCAGTGCCTGGAAGCTGTGACTGGGTGGCTACGGGCCAGCAGGTTGAAGGTGAACCCATCAAAGACGGAGGTCCTGTGGCTGGGTTGCCCGGGGGGGGGGGGAGCTCCAGTTGCCCATAATGGACGGTGAGGTGGTTAGCCCGTTGCCTTTGGTTAAAAGCCTGGGGGTCCAACTGGACCCTCTGCTGATGATGGAGGCTCAGTTCTCCGCCGTGAGCAGAGCAGTGTTTTTCCATCTGCGCCAGGCAAGGCGGCTGGTGCCCTACCTTTCCAGTGGCGACCTAGCCATGGTAATCCAGGTCATGGTCATCTCGAGACTGGACTAAAAGGTCGGAGGGAGCCTACCTTTTAGACGTCCCTTCGTCGAGGCTCGTGCGTTTGACAGCAACCCGCAGGAGAGCGTTCTCCGTCATCGCGCCCACACTGTGGAATGCCCTCCCAGCAGAAACACGCGCGATCCAGGACTTGCTTCCATTTAGACGGGCCTGCAAGACCTACCTCTTTCGCCAGGCGTTCGACCTATAGGTCTTGCCTTGTACAGCTCTCTTGTCCTTCAATTGCTACCTGTGGTGATGTGTTGCATCACAGTTTTAATGAATGTACTGTTTTTATGCTAATCTGCTGTTGTTTTTAATTATTGTCATTGTTTTTATTGTGCCTTGTTGGCTCCTGTGAGCCGCCCTGAGCCCTCCCGGGAGTGGCGGCATAGAAGCACGAGTAATAAAATAAATAAATAAATACTGTAACGCCCTTTACATTGGCCTTCCTTTGTCGGTAATCCGGAAACTGAAGCTGGTGCGAAACACTGCGGCTGGACTGCTGGCTGGAGTGACACTATTGTGCCACATCACACCAGTCCTACAGTGGTTGCACTGGCTCCCCATCGAGTACCGGATTGCCTTCAAAGTGCTGGTGCTAACCTTTAAGGCCTTGCATGGTCTGGGGCCAGTGTACCTGAAGGACCGCCTTTCCCTGCACATTCCCCAGATACCAGTATGGTCCATGGATCAAAACCTACTGGAGGTTCGATCACTTAAGATCTGCCGCTTGTCATCGGCCCGGCAGCGTACTTTTTCCGTAGCAGCACCTACCCTTTGGAACGCCCTCCCGGAGGTGGCACGAACAATAACTGATCTACAGACCTTTCGGAGGGCCTGTAAGACCAACCTGTTCCGACAGGCGTTCAATCTCTAAGGCTGTAACTTCTACTCTGGTCTTAATCTGTTTTTATTATCTTTTAAAGTATGTTGTGATTGTGTTGTTTGTTGCTGTGAACCACCCTGGGCCTTTTGGGAAGGGTGGTATATAAATCGAAATAATAAATAAATAAATGTGGGGGGCTGGACATCCTAGGACCTCTTGGAGTTCAACGCAGGTGTTCTCCCATTGAGTTACAGTCATCCCCCCCCCCCCAAATTGTGCAGCTCTTTGCGTCTAGCTTCTCTTGATACGTAACAATTGAGGGCCTCCTTGAGAAAGTGAAGTGCAATCATGTGTAGGAGCTCAGGTCTTGGCGTCTGAATCTGATTTACAAAGGGAGGATAGCTATCCAGATTCTGTTCTGAGTGCGGAAAGAAGAATAATGAAACCAACAAGAGCACTTGAGAGAAAAATAAATTATCTCACAAAGATTCATGTTTAGGGAAGTGTGAAATGTTCAGTTAATTATACTTGTTATTGATATTTTCATCGGTGTGAGAGGAATACAGGTGCCCCCCCCCCCTTACTTCCCAAGGGAATGAAAAATTGAAGGTAAGCAAAAAAAGTTTTTGTAAAAATCTTTCTACTTTTAACTTGGGGGTGTCTGTGCTACATTGGGTTTCAAACAGCATTTAGGCTATCATCCATAACAGTGTTTTTCAACCTTTTTTGAGCTGTGGCACATTAAAAAAATCCTGGGGCACACCACCAACCAAAATGACACTCTAACACAGTAATACATACAGTTAATATGTTTTTAAATGTAGTAATAGTTGGTAAACATAAACACAAAAATGTAGCCGGTCCTCAGGGAAGCCGGCTGGAAAGAGAGCAGCCAGACGGAAGTACACACTGAGGCAGAGAGTTCCACTGCTGAACAGCTCTCACAGTCAGGAAGTTCTTCCTAATGTTCACCCTCCTACACAGACATGCATCCCTGTGATGTTTGCTTTTCTGCCTGCACTGTTGTGCTCTCTCTCTCTCTCTCTCTCTATATATATATATATATATATGATGTTGTGGGATTAACATAACATAACAAATTGCTGCCAAATTTGGCCACAAAGTGAGGCAAAGCGAGCAAAGCGAGGCTGGGAAGAAGGGAGCCCGAGTGGAGAAGAAAAAGTGTTCGGCAGGAGGGGGAAGAAAGGGTATTGGAGGTTCCAATTTCCTACGGCACACCTCATGATCGCGGCACACTGGTTGGGAAACACTGATCTATAACCCCTTATGCCACAATATCCTGCCTTCACTAACCAGGGGGATAAAATCCTTGAAACAGATTGGACTTACTTCTGAGTAGACATATACAGCATTACTTTGTTCGTGTTCCACCCACCTATATCTTATATGGCCCTATAACACTACACTGTGTGATATAGCATTATGATTGTATTTGAATCGACGTACTGTTTTTAATTGAATGCTTATAATTGTTTTAATTGTGTGAATTGTCTCTCCCAACATCTCAGGCTCGGACAGATTGATCACCAACAATGGTCCACCCTGGCCTCACATCGGGAGGCATGGAGACGCACTATCCACAATGCTGCGGCCTCTTTCGAGAAGACACGCCGAACGGGTCTCGAAGAGAAACGGCAACGCAGAAAGAACCGCAACTTGGAAACAACATCACTCAAGGAGACTTTCTGCTGTGCTTTCTGCAACCGAACTTGCCTATCTCAGATTGGCCTTTTAAAGTTATCAACGTGCTTGTATAAAGCGTGGGATGAGTCCTTCCTAAGAGTCTTCGTTCGCGAAGTAACACCGAGAGAGTCAGAGATTTGACTTGAAGGAACATACACATTTACACACACCAGTGCATGATACCCGTAAGACTATAGTCCTCATGTTTTTGGCCATATTCCTAAGTCCATATCTTCTTTTAAAAGCTGAAAATTGTCATAATTTTTGAGAAAATACCTAAACTCTGTTGAGAGGCTGTGGAAGAGGGTCAATTTGAACACGAATTGATCAAAGCTGAATTCCACAGTTGCCTTTTCTCTCAGCATTTATGGCATATGTGATGTCTTCTAAAGGTGAACACTGCTTGTGGAAATTATGAAATAATGTCCCTACATGGTTCTGTCTCACTTGGTGCCATGGAGCCTTTGGGAATGGTACTTCCAGATTTAATTGTCCTTGAGATTTTATGATTTATTTAAATGGGCTATCAAATGCCAAGACTTTTTTTACGCACCTTGAGCAACTTTGCTCAGGATGGTTGCTTTTTTCCATTAATGATTAGTCAGTCTTATAAGAACATTGTTCCAGCATGGGATTGGCTGGCTGGCTGGCTGGTTACTTAAAGAGTTTCAATAATAATACTTTCACAATTTGTGGAGAAAGAGAATGATTTCTTTGGCCACTTTTTCATTTCAAGGACGGTGATGGCATATTTCACCCTGACAAAAGAAAAAGTGTGGAGGATCTAGATCAGGGAGCTGTGACAAAAATGACAGGATCGGCCCTGGCGCCGTGCACGCCCCCCCTGGCTTCAGCCCCTTGAGGGGCCCTCCGCCACTGCCCCTCCCAACTTGTTTCAATAAAATACAAATAAAAAATAAAATAATAATAATAAAAATACCTACTTCCAGGTTTCACGGCAACTAGCATCGCGAGAAACACTGCCCTAACTTGTTTTAATAAAATACAAATAAAAAATAAAATAATAATAATAAAAAAATACCTACTTCCAGGTTTAGGCCAACCACAAGCGGGATTTCGAGGGAGGTCGAAATTCCGTCTGTAGCTGCGTAGTCTCGCGATAGCTGCCGGAATCTCGGGTCCCGTGGGATTTGCGGCCTGCCTGGGTGTGCGCCTCCTCCCTCGCGGCTGCTTCCAGGCCAGCCCCCATTCCCTCAGAGTATGTATGGGTAAGGAAGGGCCTGGCTCGAATCAATCAATCTGAAAACAGTGGGACGTTGGGTGAGGGGGAGGGGTCCCTCAGCGGCGGTTTCCTTGGTGACGCTTCCTCCTCCCCCCGCCCCTCCCCTTGTTGTGCTGCCTTCCCCCGCGTGCAGGGCGCAAAGTGGCTTCGGGTGCGCCTGCCCCCCGGCTTGTTTTCCCTTCAGGGAGGGAGGGAGGGGGCTCTTTGGGCTTCCTCCACCCACCTCTGGGAAAGGAGGCCCCATCAAGCCCTGCGACGGCATTGAGGTGTTTGGGTTTTTTTTGGTGTGTCCCAATTTGAGTGTGGACTCAAATAACTCAAAGGTATTACAAAACATTCCCCCAAATCCACCAGTGTTCCCATTTGGGTATATTGAGTATTCATGCCAAGTTTGGTCCAGATCCATCATTATTTGAGTCCACAGTGCTCTCTGGATGGAGGTGAACTACAACTCCACAACTCAAGGTCAATTGTAAGTAAATTGGAGCTGGGGAGGGGGCGGAGCCGGGGAGGGGGCAGAGCCGGGGGAGGAGGCAGACCCTTCGGCCCCCCAGGTGATCAGTGACCAGAATTCCAGCCCTTGGGCCCGTAGAAGTTGGACAGCCCTGATCTAGATATGGGGTGCCCACACTTTTTCAGCCTGCGAGCTACTTTTAAGAAAACCAAGTCACAACGATCTACCTGCCGCTGCTGCTGCGCATTCCCGCACGCGCTTCCGCCGCTGCCTTCCTCCACCTGCATGGCTTTGGAGAGCGCTTCAAGCGTTGGCGCATGCACGCTGGGTGGAAACGGAGGTGAGAGACCTTCAGCTTGGCCAAGGGAGAGAGGCGGATGGAGGCAGAGCGTGGAGCCCTTGAGGTGCGAGCTGGGAAGGGCAGGGCGGCGACGGAGGAGGAGGCCGAAGCGGCCTGAGGGTGAAGAAGCAGGAGTTTGGGAGTCAGTCTCGACGGGGGAAAAGAGCCAGGCCCGGCCTGGCCTCTGAGGGGCCAGCCTCCTGAGGGATGTCGTGGTTGACAGCCGGCCAAGAAAGAAGAAGCCGCACGGACGGAGGAAGGCGGCGGTGGGAGAGCGCGCGGGGCCTCCACCCTGCCTCTCATCCAGAAGCTGTGGTGAGAGAGGCAGGGCCTCCGGAAGCCCTGCGCACTTTCCCCCGCTGCCGCTTTCCTCCGCCCGCGCGGCTTCTTCCTTCTTGGCCGGCTTCCATTGATGTTGTCCAGTAAGTCAAATATCTATTCATGTTCGAAACTAGGAATGTTTACAAAACTCTGTGAACTGGTACATGAAGCAACGCTAACCACAGTTCTAGGACTAATGAGGAGCTCGGTCTCGCTCCCCACCAAATTTCCTCACATTTTCTAATATTATGCCACTCTTTGTAGTTTAAAATATGCACTTAGGTATTTTGAAAGAAAATGCTAATGTAGATAAGCATTCGGAGTGGATGTTTAATGCACAAATTAAAGCAGAAATGGGACATAATGATGGGCAATAATGTGTAAAAGCCATATGGGCTGGAACAGTTTCAAGCACCTCTTCTTCAAATCACATTGTGTGGGCTCGTTTGCCATTGCAAATATTTTGCTTATACAAGGGTCTCATTTAAGCATAAAGATTAGGGTATTGTCAAATGGCCCACAACAAAGTTGTGCATTGTGACAGAGCTGTAGGGTGAGAACTCACAAGACAAACGAGTAGTCGGGGCTGAAGAACAACCCAGGATGGAAGGGTCAAACAGGAGCCAAGCTGGGAAGCAAACTAGAGGTCAGGATGAAAGAATAAACCCGGATAATGAATTCTCAGAAAGATAGAGAACCCACCCACCGCAATACACAGAGAAAAAGATTCTGTTGCTCAAAGAAAGGAATAACTAGAACAGTGTTTCCCAACCAGTGTGCCGGGGCACACTAGTGTGCCATGAGCGATCATCAGGTGTGCCATGGGAAATTGGAACCTCCAGGAAGGGGGGGGGGGGGAGAGTCTAGTGTGTTGAAGTAAAAAAACCCTAAGAAACCTACCTCGATAAAGGCCCCCTTCCCACCCATTGTAGCAACCTAGTTCCCTTTCGTGCCTGGGGGGCAGGGGGCAGCACCGGGGGTCCCACTTGCATTAGGGCCAGCTGCAGTTGATGAGGACATGGAGGAAGGGGCTGATGAGTTAGCTGGGCCTTCCTCTCCCACAGAGAGCTTGGCCTGGGATGATGAATGGCCTGACGGCTATGACAGCTGGGAAGTTCAGGCTGACCCTGAGAGTGATGATGCTGATCATTATGAGAAACCAGGTGGTTACGGGTCGCAGGAAAGGATCAGGGAAACAGCAGAGGATGAGTCCATGGAAGCTGAAAGGGAGTGGGGCTCTCATGAAGATAGCGACGCAGGTGCTGGGAGGCAAGGACAGAGCTTTGATAGAAGACGGAGCTTTGAGTCCAGCAGGAGGGATTGGCACCGTAGCCTAGAGCGCCAGAGAGGCGCTAGATCCCGTAGCACAGATTGGCGCAGAAGCTTAGAGAGTCGGGGACCTTGCCAAGGGGATTAAGTATAGGATCCGTGGGAAAGGATCCTCAGTAGCTCGGCCACTTCTATTCTAAGGGGAGTGAAGCGAGCAGAGGACCACGGAGCCAGGTTGCCGGCCCAAGCCTTGCCAAGAAGTTTCTTCGGTTGTTCATGAACTTTGCCTTGTTCTTTGCCACGGACCAAGTCCTTGATCCGCATAGTTTTGCGGAGCCTTTGCCACGTTTGCTTTTGGATCTTACTTACGGACTCTTTACCTTTTGGATTGAACTTTTTGACATTTTTATGGACAATTTACCTTTTCACCTGTTTCTTATTATTCAATAAATAGTTAGCTGTGTGTGTGATTAAGGGGCTGGGCCAAGACCCTGCATCGTGACACCCGTTGTCTACTTGGTCTCTCCCTCTCCATGCATTGGGAAGACCCGCCTCCCTTTCTCCAAGTAGAGAACTCCTCTTACCTCCTGGGAGTTCTGTGTGGGAAGTTTGGCCCAGTTCTATCATTGGTGGAGTTCAGAATGCTCTTTGATTGTAAGGGAACTATAAATCCCAGCAACTACAACTCCTAAATGTCAAGGTCTATTTCCCCTGAACTCCACCTGTGTTCATTTGGGCATATCGAGTATTCATGCAAAGTTTGGTCCTGATCCAACATTGTTTGAGTCCACAGTGCTCTCTGGATATAGGTGAACTACAACTCCAAAACTCAAGGTCAATGCCCACCAAACTCTTATAGCATTTTCTCTTGGTTATGGGAGTTCTGTGTGGGAAGTTTGTGTCTTTCTGCCATTCCTGCCAGGATATCTATGTTGTGTTCATCGAAACAGGCCCAGGTTTCACACTGAGTGTATAAATACATTTAAAACATATTAACTATCTGTATTACTGTGTTCGAGTGTCATTTTGTGTCATTTTGGTTGGTGGTGTGCCCCAGAATTTTGTAAATGTAAAAAATGTGTCCCGGCTCAAAAAAAGGTTGGGAAACACTGAGCTAGAATACAAAGTATTTTATATCTTTTCCTGCCCAGAAGGATCAAATAAGCAGAGTCAGCCTAGGCTGCAGGTTTCTTTACTAGGTTCATGTCTATGTTAGCCCAGTGTAAATATGCCCTTGGAACAGCCCCATATTCAACACATATGGGGCTGTTGTCCAGATGGCTAGACCAGTGTTTTTCAACCTTTTTTGAGTTGTAGCACATTTTTTACATTTACAAAATACTGGGGCACACCACCAACCAAAATGACACAAAATAACACTCTAACACAGTTATACATATAGTTAATATGTTTTTAAATGTATTTATACACTCAGTGTGAAACCTGGTTCCTGTTTTGATGAACACAAAATAGATATCCTCGCAGGAATGGCAGAAAGACACACACGAAGCTCTTGCTTACCAGACACTAATTGGGAGAAATCATCTCTCGGTTGTGTGATAAGTCTGAGATGCACAGTTTCATTAGAGAAGGAAAATAAACAAGCATGTGAGATGGGGTGAAAAGGTATCTACTTCTCATCTAGCATTCAGGTGCCTACTTAAAAATGCATTTTGAGGTGTATATGATAAGATACACACACATAAGAGAGAACGTTGATATGTAACACAGAAGCTGAAAAAAATAGTATTACTTTCTCTTAATTCGTGATTTTCAAACTCTTATCCTTTCAGGATTTTACATTATTATCAACCAGCTTATGATTATGAACTCTGCCATTGGAACTACTAAACAAGCGTAGCAGGTATCATGTTTCTTGCAAGACAGTAACAATGCACAGCACTACAGCACTGTGTATAACAGCCCCCCGGTTGTGTAAAGTACAAGGAGTGGGGAAGAACAGCCTCTGCCCAAAAAGAGGGTAATGGAAAGTCATGGGAGCAATATCCAAGGGTTGCCACCATTGTCACAATTGGATTTAACACATCTTGTGTGATGCCACATTGTGCAATGGGAGCACCTGTTACACAATGGCATATCTTGCATAATCCAATACACAAACAAAATATACCACTGAGAACAGCTAGCGATACACACAGCTAAACCATAGAATATGGTTCTCAACCTGTGGGTCCCCAGATTTTACTGCTGCTGTTAGGGCTCCTCTGGGGACCCCAAGGCTGAGTCCCCATTCGGGCTCAACGAAACCCTTTCTGTGCAAACATTATTGTTGTAAACACACCTGATTTCTGTTTTGCTATTTAAACCAGTCATTCCTGAGGCCCGGTGCTGATTCCAGCCCGGGAGGTGACTTGCAGTATCGATATGTATTATAACGCGGAAACGCGGTATGTATTGCTTTCGCTGGCTTCTGAGCTAATTTTGTTATGGTTTAGTGGTTTCCATGCATTGCTATGACTGCTGTATGCTTACTGAATGCTATTCCATATTTAGAAATCTCCCGTATTGACTTTGAGTCCTAATTGTTCCACTACAACTCTGGGGAGGAGCGGTCAGAAGTTCAGAGCGCCCTGAGGAAGCGTGGTTTACGCGAAACGGCCATCTTGGTGTCGTCAGCTTACCTCCAGCCGTAGGCGCCTGCCCATCCGGCAGCTTGCCAGCTCTTCTGCCCACCAAGGCTCCCCCGTTGACTCAGTCGCTAGCCTATGAGTTATCAGACTCTGGACTATTTACAGGGGTACTCAGATTCTGTCAGAGCGGCGTTCAAGCCCAGCTTGTTGTGAGGGCTCATTTTGTCATGTCATTGTTATATTAGACTTATGATATTGTGATTGAATTGTACTACATTGCACTATAAGTGATATTGTTTTGCTATTTAGCACGTATATTGTTCACAATAATAACATTTGTATTTTACTACATGATGACTCGTTATTTATCACTCTCATAGATCTGCCCCTTTATATCTTGCATAATGTCTCACGTCAAAATCGCCTACTGCATATCATGTCAGTGTAGCTCCCTACTTATGAAGTTAGGTATTGCAGTCCTTGATGCAGGATTGTTGTTCTCAAATTCTTAAGTTGTTTATGATGACCACAGAGATCCATCTAAGGTCCTGGTTGCAGCAGGTGCCTCTGCTGATGTCAGAATGGCAAACAAACTAAACAAGGGCAGGTACCTCAGGTATAAGTAACAAACACAGGTTGGTTACTCTATCTATCAATACAGTAACAAGACACAGAGTCTCATATATCAAAATACAAAAATAAATGGCTTATATTTCAAGTCCCATAGATTGGGTGATGGGGTGCTTAATGCTCTAGTACATTAATCAGTGTATATAATGACAATAGCAATGCAATTCATGTGCAATATACAAATAATCAAGAATGCATCACATCCATAGAGCATAGGCAGATCAAACTGCTGATAAGGCACTTGAAAGAAACATATACATATAAGGGCGCCTTATATACACAACATACACTCTAAATATAGAAGGTGCAAGGCAAATAAACATGTAAAGGTATGCGCGATTATTGCTGAAAGTTACCCTGATGAAGCCCCTAGGGGGCGAAATGGTGACGAAGCCGGCCTTGCATTAGTAGCGCCGTTGGGCTGCCCCACTCCAGATAGAGGAGACCTTGAGCAGTTCCTCCTTTCTTCCCTTGAACACCCTGTACGATTCATTTCCCCGCTAAGTCTTCCCTCGCAGCCTGTTTCAAAAGGACACCGCATCTCGCGGCTTTTTTTCGCTCCCACGTTCGCTCCTAGCTTTTCGATTAATTCTTCGATTTTGTATTCCGCTCCTCCCCACAGGCTTTTGCGACCGTTACGGCTTCCCGTCACTACAGGAGACCCCGCTTGACTACCGCATTACGGAGGACATTGCTGGCCATTATCCACGCTCCTGTAAGTGACTACATTACCCCTTTTGAACTGTCTTTCATTGGCAACGCGGAACGCATCACCTAGCTGCAGCTCGCCTGGAGTATTGCCTCACAGCGAACTTCGAGGGCTATCCTTAGCATTTTGGGAGCCTATATGGGAATTCCCACTAAAAGTGTATATCTGTAGCTCTGGGAATAATCGTGCCTGCAGGAGCTTCTGCGCATGCACGAAAAAGCTCTGCGCATGGGCACTGACTCCAGAGCGCACCTCCCACTTTGGAGCCAGTGCGCGCGTGCGCACTCTTGAGATGGCGCAACACAAAAGGAGGTAACATGCGCACTGGGCTCCAAAGCGGGAGGCGCTCTGGAGTCAGTGCGCGTGCGCACAGATTGGCGCATGCGCACTGGGCTCCCCTCGGGAGCAACTGGGGGGGCGCAATTTTTTTCGCGTACCCCCTGGGAACAGGTAGGTCCGCCCCTGACCACATGCCTATGACTACATCTGTAAGCTTTGCACAAAGCAACATACGTTGATAATAGAAAGGAGAACAGGCACACTGTGCCTGGCATATAGGGGATTATTTGCCCTATATAGATAAAGACACCGCTTTCACTCTCCCACTCCCATTTAAATAGGCTCATATTTTTAGACCAAGTCGCAAGCCAATTCTCCTGCTGTATCAGGGTCTGATTTAATATGTAGCAGCATTTCTCATCCTAATTTTAATGGCATCTTTGTTCTTTGCATCTTTGCAGTCTTCCATTTGATAAAAAGTGACTTTGCCATATGCTGGAAAAAATATTGCAAAAATATTTTGATAGGATGAAAAATGCCGGGCCCATCAAGATCATTTGAAAATCTCCATCTGTTTTGTCACAATGGCAGTTTAGAGTAATAAGAAGAAAGTAATAGACTGTGTTTGACATTCATGAAGGGGAACATTTGGCTAAAGCCCAGTTCTCAGATAAGATGCTAACATTGAGACCACTTTACATCTTGATCCTATGCATATTTATGTAGGGCTGATGTATCTTTGCAATTACTGGGGTTTGCAGCATGACGTTTGTTATTTTCGGCAAAATCAAAAAATACAACGGAGACTCACACCTATCGAACCTTACCTTAGTGTCAAAGATGAAATCTTTCAAATGACTTCATATTTTTTTCTGTTTCGGGAGTGACTTGAGAAACCCGCAGTTTTTGCCCTGATACTAGCATGAGGCCACCATGAAAACTATTTGCTCAGCTATCTAAGGGCCCGTCCAGACAGGATCTTTATTGCAGGAACTCCCACAATAAAGGAGGGGCTGTCTTGACAACGTTATGCAGAAAAGCAAAACGCTACCAAAAGCCAGCATATTTCACAAATTACAAAGTGTATTAGCAAATATCAAAACATTGAACATACACAAGAATATTACAAATATATAGCAGTGTGAACTAAGTGCACATACTTTACCCTATAGGGAGATATAGTTCCGAGTATAAGAGTCCACAGTCCCAAAGGTAAAGCCAAGTTCCCAAAATAGCGAGAGTTCCGCGGTTGCATATGAACTGGATTATATCCACAAGAGCGCAAGCAGTTCAGAATATAACAAAGTCCATAAGAAGTGTAGGTTCAAGTAGACATGTAAAATCCCAGTGGAAGATCAGACAATGAAGAGTAGTACATATACTCCTAAATATGAAGCGGAATAAGTAGGAAGCCGACGGGGTGAAGATTTCACGAATGATCAGGCCACCTTAAATCCGTTTCGCTCCTGGGTGGCGTTTTGTCAAGACTTCAGTTATACACATACCGATGTCCTTTCTATGGGAGTAAATTATATATATATATATACATATATATATATATATATAAATATAAAATTTACTCCCATAGAAAGGACATTTCATATATATATTTATATATATATAATATATAAAACTATATATATATATAGTTTTATATTATATATATAGTTATATATATATATATATATATACACACACACACACACTGTATATATATATAATTATTCAAACCGGCGCAATAGAAACCCTTTAAAATACAACATATACATACATACCATCATGGAATTCATCAAGAGCCTAACCTCACTAGATAAGTGAGGTGTCCTAAAAGGTGATTGGGTAAACCTCTAGCAAGTATAAATAGTCTAATTAATTAACCTGAGCAGCTGATTAAGAAATCAATGATTGGAGGCAAATAGATTCATTTAATCCTTTTGGATACTCAGTATCCAGGAGGACGATCCATTTGCATTCAATGTTACATAACACCTGGTTGTTGTCAATGTGTGGCTTAGGTTCTACCTTCTCTAGGACTTGCAATTTTAAAGAGCCAACATCATGTTTGAGACGTTTACAGTGGGCATAGAAGGGGAGATCTTAATTACCTACTGGTATCCTGCTTCTATGTTCAATAAATCTTTGTCTCAAACTTCGGATTGTCATTCCTACGTAGACCTTCGGGCAGCCACAAGAAATAGCATACGTGACGTAAGTCGACGCACAAGTGGCGAAACATTTAATGAGAAAAAGTTTGTTTCTGGACGGACTGTGTATGTATCTACTGTTGAAAATCTTGGAACAGATAGAACAGTGTCCACAATTTCTCGTGCCCGGGACTATGTTACTTTTAGTCTTGAGGAGGTGATTGGAATGAGTAAGTAAATCTCCTAGGTTTTGTGTGCGTTTAAATGCCACCATGGGTGGATCTTCCAAGCCTTCAATATTCGATATAATAGGCCAGTATTTTCTTACTATATTAACAAAAGACTTGCGGCTCAAAAAAGGTTGGGAAACACTGCCCTATGGTATGTGGTCAATGTCTGACTCAGGGGGAGACTTTGCCGGTGCTGAAGTACACACACAGAGATATATATAATCAATTGCTAAACAAGGATGTTATACAAGATTAAAAGACAAAGCCTTGTTACAACAAGTTTATATTTTGTTATTTGGGATGCTGGATAGCACATTGCTCCTTCTTCCATCATACATAAATTTGGAGTAACTCTTTCTGGGGATGCAATCTGGCACAAAAATCATAGTGTACAGGGATTTCTCTAGTTCATATTTCTTCCATGGGTTGGTTTGACCTTTCTTTTTCTCTGCACGATGTTCTGTGTTACCCAGAGAATTCCTATCAATTTTGAAAATAGAAAATAGCTATTTGCTATGGCTGTGGCTTTTCACGCCTTTTGCCTGCATGCATCTTTTCCTCATTTAGTTCAGCTGCGCTTTTGATGGATTGCCCTTGCTGCGTACCAAGTCTGCTTACCAAAAAGGAGAACCACAAAACAGAGTTTCCAGGAGAGCAAAAAGATCCTCCCTCCCTCTCTCTACCTGGGAAGAGCAACCTCTTTAACCTTTTGTTCTTCCCACTTCCTCAGACCTTTGACAAGCTGCACCTGCTCTTTCTTTGAGATTAATTAACTCTGGATGATCTTATCGTGCTACATCTTCCTTCTGCTAATGGAATTGGCCTTGGTCAATGCTGACATGGCCCAGATAGTATCTGTGAAACAAAGATTTAGGAAAAATAACATCTTACTTATGCACTGAGATACTGGATGATTTGAAGGGGAAGGACTTACACAGACAAAGACCGTTCCTCAAACGCTTTCAAGCAGGACCAGGAAAATATGGCAGGCCTGACAGCACCCCAAGCCTGCGAACAACCATTGACTCTCCTTCTTGGATCTTAAAGCAAAAGAAACGTACAAGGAAGGAGACAAAGGCTGCATCTATACCAGTGGTTCTCAACCTGTGGGTCCCCAGATGTTTTGGCCTTCAACTCTCAGAAATATGAACAGCTGGTAAACTGGCTTGGATTTCTGGTACAAGGACGGGTCAATAAGTCTGTGACTTTTTGAATGAAACACAGGTGTTTGGATAAAATAATCATTTTATTTTTCAGCGTCGTCTCCTTTGAGCTCTATACACTTTGTCCAACATTTCTCCAACTTTTTTATCCCTTCCAAAAAATAAGATTTGTCGAGGTCATCAAAACAGGTATTTGTTTGTGAGATGATTTCATCGTTGGAGTCAAATTTCTTTCCACCGAGCCATTTCTTCAGGTTTGGAAACAAGAAATAGTCACTCTGGGCTAAATCCGGAGAATAGGGCGGATGAGGGAGCAATTCGTATCCCAATCCATGGATTGTTGTCTTGGAAACTGCACATGTGTGCACCCTTGCATTATCCTGGTGCAAAATAACTTTTTTCTTGGCCAAGTGTGGTCAGTTTTTTCCAAATCCTCATTAAATCGACCCAACAAGTTGGCATAATATTTGCCATTGATTGTTTTACCCTTTTGAAGGGAGTCAATGTGGATTATACCACATGCATCCCAAAAAACGGTCGCCATGACTTTATTGGCTGACAAACCCACCTTGGCCTTCTTTGGCGCCGATTCACCCCGAGAAACCCACTGTTTTGAGTGCTGTTTGGTCTCTGGTGTGTTGAGGTGGATCCACGTTCCGTCCACGGTTACGAAACGGCGCAAAAACTCATCCATATTGCGGTTGAACAACGCCAAACACTCCTGCGAAATTGTCACACATTGCATTTGTGGTCGATTGTGAGCAAACGCGGCACCCATCTTGCAAAAAGCTTTCTCATATCCAAGTGATCATTTAAAATTGAAACCACTGATCCACGTGAGATGCCTATGGCTTCCACAATCTCTCGCACTTTCAATCTCCGATCGGCCAACATCATATTGTCAATTATTTTCAATTGTTTCGGATGTAGAAACCTCAACTGGGCGTCCAGAACATTCGGCATCTTCCGTGCTTGTACGGCCACAACGAAATTCAGCAAACCACTTTTTTACCATTGATATTGATGGTGCAGAGTCCCCATCGTATTTCTCAAGCTTAGCCTTGGTTTGAGTGACGGGTTTTTCCGTAAAAAATAATGTTTAATGAGCACACGAAATCCATTTCCCCCCATTTTCTCCTCAAATCACACGGTAGTCTGCTATCAATGGCTGTCAAACACAAACTAAATGACACAGCTTGTTCAAATTTTGACAGGAGTCAACTGACAGATGCCTGTTGACAGGAGCAGTGTCGCCCTTTCAGTTAAGATGCAGGAAATTCAATAAGTCACGGACTTATTGACCCGCCCTTGTATGTTGTAGTTACCAAGTCATTTGAAATGTGTTACTGGTGAAGGATTGTAGAGATACTGTGGACTGCTAAGAAAACAAATAAATGTGTCCTAGAACAAATCAAATCTGAACTCTCCCTAAAAGGCAGCATCGGTAAACGGAGACTGCTATACTTTGGGCATATGATGAGAAGACATAACTCAGTAGGAAAAAAAACCCAATGATAACACAAGCCAACAAAATCAAACTTTTTGTAATAATCAGAAATGAGAGTAGCACAGTTTAAATCAGATTTTAAGCTGATTTTAAATACACCTTTCTCTCCCCTCCCCCCATCATGTCAACTTTTAAAATAAGACAAATGGTACATTAAGAACATAAGAACATAAGAAGAGCCATGCTGAATCGGACCTCACCCATCTAGTCCAGCATTCTGTGTCACACAGTGGCCCACCAGTTGTACACGGGGATCTCGAGCAGAAGGGAGGGCACAACCCTAACCTGCTCCCGACCCCCACAACCAGTACCCAGGGGAAATCACACTTAGTATCCATGAATCTGTCTAATCCTGCCTTGAAGTTGTTCAGGCTGACAGCTGTCACAACCTCCTCTGGAAGTGAGTTCCATAACCCAATGACCCTCTAGGTGAAGAAATATTTTCCTTTATTAGTCCTAACTTTCCTACCTTGGAGCTTCAGGGAGTGCCTCCTAGTCCTAGTGTTTTGTGACAAAGAAAATAGTTTTTCTTTATTCACCTTTTCTATCCCATGCATGATTTTATACACTTCGATCAAGTCACCTCTTAAACGCCGTCTTTCAAGGCTGAAAAGACCAAGGCGTTGCAACCTGGTTTCATAAGGGAGCTGCTCCATCCCTTGGATCATTCTTGTTGCCCTTTTCTGTACCTTTTCCAGTTCCGTTATATCCTTCTTAAGGTGCGGAGACCAGAATTGTACACAGTACTCCAAATGTGGCCTCACCATAGATTTGTAGAGAGGTAATACAACATTTGCTCACCTATTTTCGATTCCCTTCTGATCATGCCAAGCATAGAATTTGCTTTTTTCACTGCTGCTGCGCACTGGGTTGACATCTTCATTGAGCTGTCCACCAAGACCCCAAGATCCCTTTCCTGGTTTGTCTCGGAAAGCTTTGACCCCATCAATTGGTAGGTGTATTTGGGGTTCTTTGCCCCGATGTGCATGACTTTACACTTGTTTAGGTTAAAATGCATTTGCCACTTTGTTGCCCATTCACTCAATTTCAAGAGATCTTTCTGGAGCTCTTTACAATCAGTTTCATTTTTAACTACCCTGAACAATTTAGTGTCGTCTGCAAACTTTGCTACCTCAGAATTCACTCCTACATCCAGATCATTAATGAATAAATTAAAAAGTAATGGTCCTAAAACTGAACCTTGGGGTACGCCACTTCTCACCTCTTTCCATCCAGAGAAATGTCCGTTTATTACCACCCTTTGTTTCCTACAGTTTAGCCAGGTTCCAATCCAGGACAAGACCTGTCCCCTGATTCCATGGCTAAAGAGCTTATTTAGGAGCCTTTGGTGAGGGACTTGGTCAAAAGCCTTTTGAAAGTCAAGGTAAACAATATCGACTGGGTCCCCTTTATCTATGTGTTTATTTACCCCCTCAAAGAATTCTATCAAGTTAGTAAGACATGATTTGCCTTTGCAGAAACCATGTTGATTTTCCTTCAGCAATGCCTGTTCTTCTATGTGCCTAGTAATATTTTCTTTAATAATGGTTTCCATCACTTTGCCTGGAACTGAGGTTAGACTGACTGGTCTATAATTTCCTACTTCACTACTGTGAAGTCTGAACATTTCACATCATATAACACAAGTCAACAAGTATTTGTCATCAGATATAATTTTAGATCATTCTTATAGAGTTTTTTTGTACTGAATTCAGATCTGTGTTTATTTTTTTCTTTATCACGTGTAGTTTTTGCGATGGGACTAATTGAATAATTAATGTATTTATGCACTGATATCAATAGAATCTAATTAACCCCAACCCAACAAGTATTTTTCATCAGATATGATTTTAGGTCATGATTAAAGAGGTTTTTTTGCACTGAATTCAGATCTGTGTTTATTTTTTCTCTATTACGTGTAGGTTTTTTTTTGCAATTAGGCTAATCGAATAATTAATGCATTTACGCACTGATATCAATTAGATTCTATTGATATCAGTGCATAAATGCATTAATGATTCGATTAGCCTCATCACAAAAATTACACATGGTAGAGAAATAATAAATACAGATCTGAATTCAGCGTGAAAAAATCTGTAAGAATGATCTAAAATTATATCTGATGAAAAATACTTGTTGGCTTGTGTAATGCTTAGTAAAGTAGAAGGCAGTAGGAAGGAATGGCTCTGAATCTGCAAGACCTGAGCAGGGATGTGGAGATTAAGGTTATCTGGAGATCTCTCATTCATAGGATTGCCACAAACCAACATTTATTTGACACTACATTGAAAACAAATGTCTTCTCCGTTGGCGTTTCCCCCTTCTCGCCCATACAGAAGCAGCTCTGCAGCGCCTCACATCCTGCTTTGCAACAGCTGCAGAGCTGTTTGGGCTGGAAGTCAACCTGAAGAAAACGGAAGTTCTCTACCAGCCCGCACCACAGGAAGAACACCACCATCCCCACGTCAACATACTCTGTCGGTAACCCGGAAGCTCAGGCTGGTGCAGAACACTGCCGCCCGGCTCCTGTCTGGCACCCCAGCAGGATGCCACATAACACCCATCTTGCAGGATCTGCACTGGCTGCCTATTGAGCACCGGATTACCTTCAAAGTGTTGGTTCTTACCTTTAAGGCCTTACACGGCCTGGGGCCAGCGTATCTGAGGGACCGTCTCACCCCATACTACCCTTCGAGATCACTTCGCTCGGAGGACTCCAACCTTTTAGCTGTTCCCTCCACTAAAGTGGCCAAAAGGACTGCCACTCGCCGAAGGGCTTTCTCGGTCATAGAACCGATATTGTGGAACGCCCTTCCGGCAGCTACACGGGCCATTCATGATTTACTCCCGTTCAGGTGGGCGTGTAAGACCCACCTCTTCCGGCTGGCTTTCCAGGTGTAGGCCCAGCGGGATCAATGGTGCCAGACCGCCCTTAAGTATTGCAATGTCGTAGACTGTGGTTTTAATGATGTTTTATTTTGTATTTTTATCTTGTATTTTATGCTGTATTTTAGATTGTCTGTGTATACTGTATACTGTTTGCTTCCTGGCTGTGAGCCGCCCCGAGCCTGTTTGGGAGTGGCGGCATAGAAGCCGAATAAATGAAATGAAATGAAACATAGGCAAATCTGTGCTTAAGTCTGTCCAGCAGTTCACCTCCCTGGGAAGCATAATCTCTTCAGATGCCAAGATTGATAAAGAGATAGATCACAGATTAGCAAAGGCATATAGTGCATTTGGAAGGCTTCACAAAAGAGTCTGGAGCAACAAGCACCTGAGGCGAAGCACAAAAAAAAGTGTGTACAGAGCTATCGTACTGTCTATTCTCCTCTATGGGTCTGAAACACGGGTCACCTATCACTAACACCTACGACTCCTCGAACGCTTTCATCAGCGCTGTCTTCGCTCAATCCTAAATGTACACTGAACTGACTATGTGACGAACGTTGCTGTCCTTGAGCAAGCAGGGATCACCAGCGTTGAGGCCATGCTATTGAGAACAGAGCTGTGCTGGGCAGGGCACGTCTCTAGGATGGAGGGCCACCACCTCCGAAAGATACTACTCTATGGTGAACTCGCCACAGGTAAGTGCAAGAGAGCCCCCCCCCCCCCAAGATATAAGGACTCCCTGAAACAACATCTCAGGCTCGGCCAGATTGATCACCAACAATGGTCCACCCTGGCCTCACATCGGGAGGCATGGAGACACACTATCCACAATGCTGTGGCCTCTTTCGAGAAGACACGCCGAGTGGGTCTCGAAGAGAAACAAAAACACAAAAAGAACCGCAACTTGGAAACAGCATCACGACAACACAAAAAGTACCTCAACTTGGAAACAACATCACCCAAGGAGACTTTCTGCTGTGCTTTCTGCAACCGGACTGAGCCTGCAGATCTTCACTCATTGAGATTGCCAGTTCTAGGTCAATCCCTTCGTCTTAAGCCAAGGGAAGTGGGTGAGTAACCCACAATTCTCAAGTGCCCACAAGATCTTTGTGTTCTTTCGTTTGTTCATTTCAGGGAAAGAAGGATTGTATTGCATCTCTATTTGCTCATTATAACCAAACACCACCGTGGAATAATATTTTACTGTTCTATTCCATTTCTGCATTTCAAAAGCAGCGTGGAAACTTGCACAAAATGTATTTGTGTATGAATTACATTATAATGCATTTATCCTTGTGTGGATTGCTAAAATATATATTTCTGTATATTTTGACATAAAATGTGCACGTATACGATCCAAGTCTTGGTTGTTTTTGAGATGCATTTCATAAAAAGAAAGAGCAAAAACAAAACATATTTTGTGTTCTGATCTGCATATCAGTTTGGGAAATGAAAATGAAACTGGGTTGGTTAAAAAATAAAGTAAAATCTTTAAACATCTAGATCAGTGTTTCTCAACCTTTTTTGAGCCGCGGCACACTTTTTACATTTACAAAATCCAGGGGCACACCACCAACCAAAATGACACAAAATGACACTCTAACACAGTAATACATATAGTTAATATGTTTTTAAATGTATTTATACACTCAGTGTGAAACCTGTTTCGATGAGCACAACATATATATGACTTCATCTCACATACTTATACATGGCTATCATGCCTTCTTTCAGCTTTCTCTTCTTCAGGCTAAACATGCCCAGCTCTTCAAGCCGTTCCTCATAAGGCTTGTTCTCCTGGCCCTTGTGAAATTTCACCCTGAGTAAAACTTGCTTCCAGATAACTATGGACATCATGAAACTGTTATAAACAGTTCCTTGGGGGAAGGGGAGGCAACTCTCGAAAAATCCAGTAAAATAGTAAAAAAAATATAAACATTTCCAAGCGGAGAGGCTCAATTTGTTTCTTGGAAACCTGTGAATGCTTCACCCTCCCGATGCTCCCAGGTTCGCTCACTGCCCAATTCACCGACCTGGAGCTTCCGGCATTCGGCAGAGCCCTTCCTTTGCCCCGGGGAGGATCTTTGGGGAGGGAAAGAGGGAGAAAGAGCTGCTAGGAGAGGGAGAGTTTTAATTTCCCACGGGACACCTGATGATCGCTCATGGCACACTAGTGTGCCGTGGCACACTGGTTGGGAAACACTGATCTAGATATTATATAGGCAGATATGTTTAACTACTAAGTTGTATTGTCAAAGGCTTTCATGATCAGAATCACTGGGTTGTTGTAGGTTTTCGGGCTGTATGACCATATTCTAGAAGCATTTTCTCTTGACGTTTCGCCCACATCTATGGCAGGCATCCTCAGAGGTTGTGAGGTCTGTTGGAAGCTAGGAAAATTGGGTTTATGTATCTGTGGAAAATCCAGGGTCGGAGAAAGAACTCTTGTCTGTTGGAGCTAGGTGTGAATGTTTCCGTTGCCCACCTTGAGTAGTATTTGATGGGCTGACCGTTTTTAGATGTGGCTTGTTACTGCCTGGGGAAATCCTTTGTTGAGAGGTGATTAGGTGTTCCTGTTTATTTCTTGTCTGGAGTTCCCATGTGTTTGAGTGTTGTTCTTTATTTACTGTTATAATTTTAGAGTTTTTAAAATACTGGTAGCCAGATTGTGCTCATTTTCATGGTTTCTTCCTTTCTGTTGAAATTGTCCACATTCTTGTGGATTTCAATGGCTTCTCTGTGTAGCCTGATATAAGTGGTTGTGAGAGTGGTTCAGCATTTCTGTCTTCTCAAATAATATGCTGTGTCCAGGTTGGTTCATCAGGTGCTCTGCTATGGCTGACTTCTCTGGTTGAAGCAGTCTGCAGTGCATTTCATGTTCCGTGATTCGTGTTTGGGCAATGCTGCGTTTGGTGGTTCCTATGTAGACTTGTCTACAGCTGCATGGTAGGTTGTGTTTCCTCATCAGCTTCCCAATGCAGTCAGTGGTTCCATTGATGCATGGCAAGAACACTTATCCTCTGGGTGGATCTTTGTATTTGCTCTTGTGGCTTGTTCTCGGTCTTGCAGCTCTTCTGATGTCCGTGGTGGAGTCTCCATTGGCCTGTAAAGCCCAGTTTAGGTGGTTCAGTTCGTCTTGGAGGACGTGAGGTTCGCAGATTCTTTTTGCACAGACTGCCAAGGCTTTAATGGTGCACCTTTTATGACTTGGGTGATGGTTGGAGTTTTATGTAGGCACCTATCTGTGTGTGTAGGCTTTCTGTAAATCGTGTGACCCAATTGCCGCCTACAGCTAGCGTCTTTACTTGAGGATCTTTTTTCAATCAAACTGCCACCAATCTGTAATGGAGGTGTACTTCTTTATAAAGTCTCTAAACTTAAGTCTACTAAGTTGTAGAGGTAGATTTAAAACCAACGTAGACTTTCAAGCTGCCACCATAACAATCCTGGCCATCCGATGTGAGAGGTATATTTTGAGGCTTGTGTTTTGAAATGATGACACAGAGAGATTTGTAAGGAGGAACTTCAACAGTTTATTTTTAACAACAGCGTGGAGGTTTCAAAGTATTCAGAGCTTAGTTGGTTACAGTAACTTCAGAGAGGTACACATCTTAAGGTTTCTTATTCCCTAAACACAATGTTTGATTGTATCCCTTCAAACACTGAATCAATAATACTATAGATATTCTGCCTCAATAGGCTTCCTATCTATATATTAGGTTAGCTTCCCAGCCTAACCTATAGACAGTGGTTCCTATATGCTTTCTAAGCCTATACTGCCTTTCTGCAGTATCTAAAACCAGCTGTTTCTATTTCCCTCAGAAAAGACAACAGCAACTCTTTAAATTGCTACCAGCTAGTCTAACCGCTCCTGACAAACTGACTCCAGAAATTCAATCTTGGTCCTGCTAAAGCCAGTGTTAGGCTCCGCCTCCTGTTGTTATAGCAACCAAACATCTCAGAAGCGGTGCACTTTAATATTCCAATCTAATACAATACAAATGTATTGTATTAAATGTACAAACCACACATTTAACCATAAAATAAATACAAAACCCTCAATACATATAGTGACTTCACTACAGTGGTGGAGTCTCCATTGGCCTGTAAAGCCCAGTTTAGGTGGTTCGGTTCGTCTTGGAGGAGGTGGGGTTCACATATTCTTTTTGCACAGACTGCCAAGGCTTTAATGGTGCACCTTTTTTTGACTTGGGTGATGGTTGGAGTTTTTATGTAGGCACCTATCTGTGTGTGTAGGTTTTCTGTAAACCGTGTGACCCAATTGTTGATCTCGTTTTGCAGACGACTAGGACATCTAGAATAGAGAGTTTTCCTTTCCTTTTTTTTGCTAACTTGTTATTTCTTATACTCAGTAAATTATATTGCTGCTAATGAATCTCACCGCGGGGAAAGCGTATTTGGCGAATGTGCGGCACCAAATCCCTTCTCCCTGCGCAGCAACAAGCGGTTTGGGTACGCCCGCCGCTTGCCTCATACAGAAGAGCCCCTTCCTCCGCTGCTTTTGCTAGCGACCCGGCCCGCTTTGCCCGAACGAAGGAATTTCCCTTGTTGTTGCAGCCACCTGCGGCTTGGATTTGGTGCCGCACATTCGCCAAATAGGCTTTCTCCGCAGTGAGATTCACCACCGTGGCTTCGTAACTTGCAGGAACTCTGAGTGAGTAACTTCAGGACTTATGGGAATCATCCACTAGTATATTTCCTCCTTTCCCCCTGATTGAGTATACATACATTATTCACAGTAACCCTTACATTGTGTATTTATGCATGTTATTGATTAGCTGCTGTGATATAGTGACGTGCTTCTACCATTGGGTATCTATATAAGGATTTTATATTGTTCTATATTGTTTATATGCCTTCTCAACATTGTGAATGTATATATTCTGAATGCAATTACTGTATATTGTACCCTTTCATTATTATAAATGTATATACCGTGTATGTGATAACTATTTGAAACAATGAATCATTTGATAATATTCACTTTGTGTCTGTCACTTTCATGATATGTTAGTGGTTTGATGTATGCTCCACTTCAGAGCTCTCCTCGTTTATATTAATGTGTTAAGTTTGTTGTGTCATACTTACCCTTTGCTTTGTACTGTGAGCCCCCCTTGGCCTTAGGCCTCTCTGTTTTGCTATTGCCATCCCCAAGCCTGAAGAAGCTTCTGGTAGAGCGGAAGCCAGAGGGGGGAGGAGCCAGGCCACGCCAAGCCCCGCCCCTCCCCACTCCAGCCTTGAGGAGGTAGGTAGATCTTTCTCACTTGGTTTTATTATAAGTAGCTCGCATGCTGAAAAAGTGTGGGCACCCCTGCTTTAGGTGATAAGCAAAAATGCAATTTTAGTCCAGTAATATCTAGAGAGCTTCAAGATGAACAAGCCTACCTCCATGTAAAGATGACTGAGAAGAGAAGCCTGTGTATGAGAAGGCCGCGTCTCTTGTATATGCTAAAATCCCATAAAATCACCAATAAATTCATAGCAGAGGAAAACTTGTCATCAAATGGGTTACAGCAGACACCAGAAATGTTCTGATCCTCCAAAGAATTGTAAGTAGACGGGCCAAATGAGGAGTGAAGGGAATGTGATGCAGTAGCCAAATGCCAAATGTTTAATGGTTGATGATGTTTAAAATTTAAACATAGAGTGATGGTTGCAAGCAATGAGTGGAGAGTCAGACACTGATGTCATGATGACCTTTGCTGCACAGTAAAAGCAAAAAAAAAGAGAAAATAATTGGGGAAGTTATTTCCATTGCTGAAACCAGGGCCGTAGCCAGGATATTGGTTCGGGGGCTGAGACTGGGTGGAAGAGGGTCTACCCTAGCAAACCTTTTGTATTGTTATCCCAATAACCCCATTAATGTGGGATATAATGAGCATGGTGATCAGATCATGATATGAATAAACATAACCGTTGACATCAGGTACCAGTAAGGCCGTCTCGCGGACCACCCTGAGAATTTCGGGGGGGGGGTGAAGCCCCCTTAGCCCCCCTGGCTACATGCCTGGCTGAAACACAACAGTTGGTTATTTCCTGGGCATAAATGGCTCAAACCAACGGTCCATTGTGCCTTTTCTCCTGGGAGCTGCTTGCAAAAGCGTTACACCTTCAGATTTATATGAATATAAATATTTCTGATCCCTTGCCTCTTTAGAAGTGTTACAGTAATTGTATTTATTAAGAGCCGGATTTGTTAGTAACCCCCTGGGTGAGCTAATTAAAAGAAAGTGAGAGAAAACATTAAGTAGTTGAGAAGTCTCACTGAATGCATTGAAATCTAAAGCTATTCAATCTGAGTTTATTGGGTACTACTGGCAAGATACTCCGCAATCTGCTATATAGCTCATGGCTACAGAAATAGGATGAAGGGGAACATTTTAGTTGCCTTAGGCCAGGGGTGGGCAATTATTTTTTCCAAGGGGCCACACGAGAGCCAAAAATATTATGGGGGGGCCGCACCTAAAGGCTGAACGACATTCTACACAATATCAATTGAATTTATTTAATAATAATAATAAGGCACTACATGGCGTTTTTGATATATTAATAAGACTGATAAGAGTATATGTTATGAGCCATGAAAAAGAGAGGTTGCCATAGGAAAAATGACATTTATTCACTAAAATTTTACCAAACAATGTTTAACAAAATGTGAGCATTTGTATCATTTGTGATTCATTATATCAGGGGTCAGGAACCTTTTTGAGTCGGAGCCATAAGAGCAAAATATTTGGAAATATATTTCAGTGAGAGCATTATAATATATTTTAAGACTGAATTCAACTAAATGTGAGTATAATAAGCCCCTGAATTTATTCATAATAATAATGATGATGATAATAGTATTCATTCAGCCTCTGCTAATAATAATAACAACAACAGCAACAGGTTCCTAGAGTAGGAGGAGACCTCCAAGGGCCATCCAGTACAACCTCCTTCTGCCAGGGCCCTTCCACGCAGGCCTATAACCCTGAATATTAAGGCAGAAAATCCCACAATATCTGCTTTGAACTGGGTTATATGAGTCCACACTGCCATATAATCTGGTTCAAAGCAGATAGCATGGGATTTTATTCAGATGTGTGGAAAGGAACTCAGATAACCCAGGGACTTTCCACATAGGCCTATAACCCTGAATATTAAGGCATAATATTCATTCAGCCTCTAATAATAATAATAATAATAATAACAGGTTCCTAGAGTAGGGGGAGACCTCCAAGGGCCATCCAGTCCAACCTCCTTCTGCCATAAGGGAAAAACATAAAGCATTCCTCACAGTTGGCCATTCAGCCATCTTGAACCAAACTTGGCACACTGAACTCTCATGAGAAAGTACTGAAAGGGTTTGCTGGGCATTTATCTTGAGTTTGGGAGTTGTAGTTCACCTACATCCAGAGAGCACTGTGGACTCAAATAATGATGGATCAGGACCAAACTTGGCACGAATCCTCAATATGCCCAAAAAGGCAGAAGAGAAGAGGAGGAAGATGAGGAGGGAATGGAAGTGCCCCCGTGCTCCGCCCCCGCCCCTTTCCCGCTCTGGCCCCGCCCCTTCTCTGCATTCTCCCTCCTTCCCTCTTGCGTTCAGATGGTGGAAGGGGGAAGGAATGAAAGGGGAAAAGAGAGATGAAGGGAGGGAGGGGGGAAAGAAGGAAGAAGACCGGAAACAGAAGAAGGGAAAGAGCGCAACGCAAGAGGAAGGGGGGAGCTCAAGAGAAGGAAGTGAAGGGAGGAGGGGGAGGAGGGCAAAGGCATGGTCTTGCTCCTGGCCCCTCCTCCCCCCCTTCCCCTCCACACTGCCTGCCTGCTTCTTCACGTTTGCTTCTTCAACATGTAGTCGCCCCAATGGGAGTTCACCTCCCTCTCTTCAGGACAACGCCTTGAGGGAGCCAAGGGCCAGACAGCATCGGCCAAAGGGCCGCATCCGGCCCGCAGGCTGCAAGATGCCCAGGTCTGCCTTAGGCTAAAGTATTTTATTGGGACTGTTGCTCCAAAAACTACATAACTACTGGCCATGTTGGTTGGAGGATGACAGGGACTGCAATCCAAAAAAAGTAACTTTTGCAAGCTGTCTTTGGATACATATATTTTTAAAGCATAGCTCTCTTTTCTATACACTTGAAGGTCTCAACGGCAAACTGGAATCTTGACATTAGTCACATAGTTGGTCCAGTGTATATTTAGGATTGTGCAAAGATGTTGCACCCTAGACCTGAAGGATCCCTCAGTAAACCACTTGAGACCAGCCGTGATTAAATGCTTTATTTAGAATAATTGAAAAGAAGTAAAGAGATAAAAATATAGTCCATTGATGCTCTCAGCATCTAATATTGCAATGCAATAGTCTAAAGAGTAAAAAAGGTTCAATGAATGAAAAGATAGCCTTGATGCCCCAATGGGCTAAATCCTGGATAAGTCCTTGGCAACAAAGGCTTGACAAATCCTTGAGTACGACGACATGAAGGCCCAATGGCCCAGACTGGAACTTGAGTACATGGAGCTTGGCAAGGAAAGCTGATCGTTGGCACGGGATGCGGAGGGCCAACGGGAAGCGGCTTAAATAGGTTTTCTCCCTTGAAGACGCTCACTGCGTCGTAACTGATTCCCATGGAGAGTCTATGGGCCTGGCCCTCCCTTGCCTTTGAGGAGGGAAAGTATGCCCGCTCATTAGCGGCTGCACCTGGACTTTCAGGAGGCAACAGAGCTTTACCGTATCAGCTCTTCTTATCGGCCTGGGAAGAGGAAAGGCTGCGATTGCCCTTGACCGCTGGTTGACACAGAGGCTCCTGTGGAAGTTCACTCTCAGCACAGGGTAAACGGTGAGTAGTTCCAGGATATCCAAAAGGTAAGAACGGGTAAGAAGGAAAACGCCAAGGGTTCAAAATGTAGTAAATAGTAATCTTTATCTTCAAGGTTTATATTTCAAAATCAAGGCAGTATTCTGCATTCGTCGTTGTGAAACCGACTTAAATTCTTCAATTAAAGGTCTATATTAGACAGTATAGATCCAGCAAAAAGAAAGTCTAGAGAAACCACGAAATAAACTATTCTTCAATAAATTCATATATCATTCAAATAAGGGCGTGGTTCTCATAGGGGTCGACAATCATGGTCCCAATTGTTTCGCCAATCCTGGCTTCATCAGGACCCCAGACTTAATTGCTGTAAACAAGTTTCACAGGTCCGGATTTCTGTTAATGTAAACAACATCTATAATCAATACATGCTACGAATAATATAAGACCCGTACATGGAACTAGCTCGCTGAAGGAAGAAATAAACATCCATACAAATTCAATATTCAAAATATTTCATTGTGGGCGCAGCCACCGACGCGATGTAACCGAACACTGGGGGATGGAAAAGCGCATCTATTTAACTCTGTAAGGCAGCCCAGGTGTAATCACCCTAGCAGTTCGCTGATTGACAGGTGGTCATTGAGGCCTCCCGGATACTCAGTTTTTAAACTGATTGTCCAGAATTTCTCTCTTTTAATAAGTGCATTTTAATATCACTGTGTGGTTTGGGATTGATTCGTTCAAGGATCAGCACTTTGAAATCCTCATGATGGTGGAGTTCCTTGAAATGTTTGTAAGAATGGAGGAATCATTTTTTTTGTTCTAAAGCGTGATTTATGTTCCTGGATGCGAACTTTGAGTTCACGCCCAGTTTCACCTATATAATATAGGGAACAACTGCATATTAAACAATAAATGACACGTTTGGAGCCGCATGTACTCCACGTATTAAAGTGGAAGGTGCGGGAGTGATCACTAGATGCTATGGATTTCTGTTGGCTGATATGTTTGCATATCGAACATCGGCCACATGGATGGGTGTAACAACGGGAGGGGTCAATGGGAACCGACTGAGGGGTGTCGGCATGCACCAGGATTTGTTTGATGCTTTGAGTTTTGCGGTACGCAATCATCGGGGGTTGTTACACCCATCCATGTGGCCGATGTTCGATATGCAAACATATCAGCCAACAGAAATCCATAGTATCTAGTGATCACTCCCGCACCTTCCACTTTAATACGTGGAGTACATGCGGCTCCAAACGTGTCATTTATTGTTTAATATGCAGTTGTTCCCTATATTATATAGGTGAAACTGGGCGTGAACTCAAAGTTCGCATCCAGGAACATAAATCACGCTTTAGAACAAAAAATGATTCCTCCATTCTTTATAAACATTTCAAGGAACTCCACCATCATGAGGATTTCAAAGTGCTGATCCTTGAACGAATCAATCCCAAACCACACAGTGATATTAAAATGCACTTATTAAAAAGAGAGAAATTCTGGACAATCAGTTTAAAAACTGAGTATCCGGGAGGCCTCAATGACCACCTGTCAATCAGCGAACTGCTAGGGTGATTACACCTGGGCTGCCTTACAGAGTTAAATAGATGCGCTTTTCCATCCCTCAGTGTTCGGTTACATCGCGTCGGTGGCTGCGCCCACAATGAAATATTTTGAATATTGAATTGGTATGTATGTTTATTTCTTCCTTCAGCGAGCTAGTTCCATGTACTGGTCTTATATTATTCGTAGCATGTATTGATTATAGATGTTGTTTACATTAACAGAAATCCGGACCTGTGAAACTTGTTTACAGCAATTAAGTCTGGGGTCCTGATGAAGCCAGGATTGGCGAAACAATTGGGACCATGATTGTCGACCCCTATGAGAACCACGCCCTTATTTGAATGATATATGAATTTATTGAAGAATAGTTTATTTCGTGGTTTCTCTAGACTTTCTTTTTGCTGGATCTATACTGTCTAATATAGACCTTTAATTGAAGAATTTAAGTCGGTTTCACAACGACGAATGCAGAATACTGCCTTGATTTTGAAATATAAACCTTGAAGATAAAGATTACTATTTACTACATTTTGAACCCTTGGCGTTTTCCTTCTTACCCGTTCTTACCTTTTGGATATCCTGGAACTACTCACCGTTTACCCTGTGTTTTGATTCTCCCCGCCTCTCGAGGAGTCATGGCTGAAGCAGCTGCTTTTGATGCATTTAATTTAGAACAAGAGAATGAACTTATCCGCCATTATTCATTATATGAAGGCGACGAGTCCTCCCGAACGCCAGCCCACAATGACCGAATGTGTGACATTACAAATATTTCAAATAAAGAACAACGCCGCATTCGAGTGGAATTAAACACAGCAACGCTTTCTGATTATGTCCGAAAGAAACTCATCCCAAGGGGCCTCCGCATTCACCTTGCTCCGGACATCTATGACAACGACCCAATCTTTGTTGAACACTGGAAAAATATAGTCCAACGGTGCTCTAAAGATTTGATGTTATTAATTATTCAACGTGGCATGACAGAACTTGATACTCTTTTCCAAGAAATTGAGACTCTGAAATCGTCATTAGACCCGCCCATGGATACCCCGGATCTTACTGCCATCAAGGAGCAATGCGATAAATTATACGCAGACATCAAGAAAAACAAACTGGAGAAAATCCAACGGGATGAGAAAGATTATTCCAACAACTGGATCTTTAAATGGCAATACCGTTCTTCCAGAGGCCCCTCCCCCAGGAGGGTTCGCTTCCCCGAAGGAGACACCACCTCCGGAGAAGACACTGGCGCACTCTCGGACTCTTCAGGCACATCGGCCTCAGGCCCCAGATACAACTTGAGAAATCAACGGAATCCTCCTCAACCCCCCAGACCGGCAAATTTTCGAAGGGGCCGCAACAAAACCAGGACAACTTGATAATTAATCTTTCGGATTTACCCCTTTCGACCCAGGACATCAGGATTCTCAACAAAGGCATCTCATACGTCTTTACCCCAAACTGCTCATCGGTGGACATCCGCAGGGATTTAGCTACTCTGTTCCGCAACATTCGTTTAAAGGAACATTTCCATAATCATCCTGAATCATCCAGAACAGAACCTATCCCACCCCGTTTAAAACCCAAATCTACCTTTGTTCCTCCTGTATGTTCAGATAAGATCAAAATTTTCGAAACTGTGGTTACCCAACAAGTGAACTCCATCAATCACCACCACGACAGAGCCAAAGCGAATCTATCCACACAAGATCTTCAAAGACTGAGAGAATTAGGCCGCAATCCCAACATTGTTATCAAGCCAGCAGATAAAGGTGGGGCCGTAGTCTTATTAAATTCTAATGACTATCTAAAAGAAGCAGAAAAACAACTCTCCAATAGGCAATTCTACCGCCCCATCCCTCAAGATCCTACAGCTACTTTTTTACGCACGATCAATCACACGATTCAATCTGGAGTCGAAATGGGCTTCATTTCCTCCAAGCTTGCGGAATCCCTCATAAATCGGCATCCTTCCATTGCAAAATTCTACCTATTACCAAAAATTCATAAAGGTATACTGCCTCCTCCTGGCAGACCTATTATTGCCGCTACGGATTCCCTTCTTCAACCATTGGCTATTTACCTGGACACTTTCCTTCAACCATTTGTTTCTCAATATCCAGCATACATCAAAGACACCATGGACTTTATCGCAAAAATAGACAATATTAATGTAAACCCGATGGACCTTCTTGTAACAGCAGACATAACTTCTTTATACACAAACATCCAATTACCTCTTGCCCGCAACATTATCTTTCGGCTATTAGACCTTAGACCACCACCTAGAAATCCTCCTACTGCTTTTTTGATGGAAATCGTGGACATTGTGTTCGACTATAATTATTTTGTATTCAATGGTGATTTCTTTATCCAACAAGGTGGCATTTCAATGGGACTGTCTTTCGCTCCCAGTGTAGCGAATCTTTTTATGAGTGAACTTGAATCTCAATTTTTGTTTATGGACAATGATATTACAGCACCCATTAGGCATTACTACCGTTTTATTGACGACGTTTTCTTTATTATGGGGCCAGAGGGTATCCTAGATGACATTAAGACTTACTTTAATTCTTGGAATGAACATATAGAATTTACGTTTGTAACAAGTGATACCTCTGTGAATTTTTTGGATGTCTGTGTATTCAAATGTAATGGTAAAATTCTTGTGAAAAACTTCATCAAACCCACCAGCCGCAACTCACTGTTACATTATAGTTCCTTTCATGACCATTCCTTACGCAATAATTTGCCCTACTCCCAATTAATTAGGCTTAAACGGAATTCTTCTCGTGAACAGGATTTCCAGGCATCAGCCAAGATTCTTACCAATCAATTATTACAACGAGGATATCCCTCTAGGATCATTGAGAAGGCTCATCATAGAGCCAACAAAGTACACAGATCACAGTTACTACAACCCAAAGAACATACTTCCATTGATAGATTGATCTGGCCCCTCACCCTTACACCCCATTCTAAAAACATTCAAAGTATAGTTCGCAAATTCTGGCCTCTAGTCAACTCTATCCCCGGCCTGGAGAAACCCCCTATGATTGCGTACCGCAAAACTCAAAGCATCAAACAAATCCTGGTGCATGCCGACACCCCTCAGTCGGTTCCCATTGACCCCTCCCGTTGTTACACCCATCCATGTGGCCGATGTTCGATATGCAAACATATCAGCCAACAGAAATCCATAGTATCTAGTGATCACTCCCGCACCTTCCACTTTAATACGTGGAGTACATGCGGTTCCAAACGTGTCATTTATTGTTTAATATGCAGTTGTTCCCTATATTATATAGGTGAAACTGGGCGTGAACTCAAAGTTCGCATCCAGGAACATAAATCACGCTTTAGAACAAAAAATGATTCCTCCATTCTTTACAAACATTTCAAGGAACTCCACCATCATGAGGATTTCAAAGTGCTGATCCTTGAACGAATCAATCCCAAACCACACAGTGATATTAAAATGCACTTATTAAAAAGAGAGAAATTCTGGACAATCAGTTTAAAAACTGAGTATCCGGGAGGCCTCAATGACCACCTGTCAATCAGCGAACTGCTAGGGTGATTACACCTGGGCTGCCTTACAGAGTTAAATAGATGCGCTTTTCCATCCCTCAGTGTTCGGTTACATCGCGTCGGTGGCTGCGCCCACAATGAAATATTTTGAATATTGAATTGGTATGTATGTTTATTTCTTCCTTCAGCGAGCTAGTTCCATGTACGGGTCTTATATTATTCGTAGCATGTATTGATTATAGATGTTGTTTACATTAACAGAAATCCGGACCTGTGAAACTTGTTTACAGCAATTAAGTCTGGGGTCCTGATGAAGCCAGGATTGGCGAAACAATTGGGACCATGATTGTCGACCCCTATGAGAACCACGCCCTTATTTGAATGATATATGAATTTATTGAAGATTAGTTTATTTCGTGGTTTCTCTAGACTTTCTTTTTGCTGGATTTATACTGTCTAATATAGACCTTTAATTGAAGAATTTAAGTCGGTTTCACAACGACGAATGCAGAATACTGCCTTGATTTTGAAATATAAACCTTGAAGATAAAGATTACTATTTACTACATTTTGAACCCTTGGTGTTTTCCTTCTTACCCGTTCTTACCTTTTGGATATCCTGGAACTACTCACCGTTCACCCTGTGGGTAAAGCTCTGTTGCCTCCTGAAAGTCCAGGTGCAGCCGCTAATGAGCGGGCATACTTTCCCTCCTCAAAGGCAAGGGAGGGCCAGGCCCATAGACTCTCCATGGGAATCAGTTACGACGCAGTGAGCGTCTTCAAGGGAGAAAACCTATTTAAGCCGCTTCCCGTTGGCCCTCCGCATCCCGTGCCAACGATCAGCTTTCCTTGCCAAGCTCCATGTACTCAAGTTCCAGTCTGGGCCATTGGGCCTTCATGTCGTCGTACTCAAGGATTTGTCAAGCCTTTGTTGCCAAGGACTTATCCAGGATTTAGCCCATTGGGGCATCAAGGCTATCTTTTTCATTCATTGAAACTTTTTAGTCTTTGGACTATTGCATTGCAATATTAGATGCTGAGAGCATCAATGGACTATATTTTTATCTCTTTACTTCTTTTCAATTATTCTAAATAAAGCATTTAATCACGGCTGGTCTCAAGTGGTTTACTGAGGGATCCTTCAGGTCTAGGGTGCAACATCTTTGCACAATCCTAAATATACACTGGACCAACTATGTGACTAATGTCAAGATTCCAGTTTGCCGTTGAGACCTTCAAGTGTATAGAAAAGAGAGCTATGCTTTAAAAATATATGTATCCAAAGACAGCTTGCAAAAGTTACTTTTTTGGATTGCAGTCCCTGTCATCCTCCAACCAACATGGCCAGTAGTTATGTAGTTTTTGGAGCAACAGTCCCAATAAAATACTTTAGCCTAAGGCAGACCTGGGCATCTTGCAGCCTGCGGGCCGGATGCGCCCTTTGGCCGATGCTGTCTGGCCCTTGGCTCCCTCAAGGCGTTGTCCTGAAGAGAGGGGAGGTGAACTCCCATTGGGGCGACTACATGTTGAAGAAGCAAACGTGAAGAAGCAGGCAGGCAGTGTGGAGGGGAAGGGGGGGAGGAGGGGCCAGGAGCAAGACCATGCCTTTGCCCTCCTCCCCCTCCTCCCTTCACTTCCTTCTCTTGAGCTCCCCCCTTCCTCTTGCGTTGCGCTCTTTCCCTTCTTCTGTTTCCGGTCTTCTTCCTTCTTTCCCCCCTCCCTCCCTTCATCTCTCTTTTCCCCTTTCATTCCTTCCCCCTTCCACCACCTGAACGCAAGAGGGAAGGAGGGAGAATGCAGAGAAGGGGCGGGGCCGGAGCAGGAAAGGGGCGGGGCGGAGCACGGGGTCCACTTCCATTCCCTCCTCATCTTCCTCCTCTTCTCTTCTGCCTTTTTTGGGCATATTGAGGATTCGTGCCAAGTTTGGTCCTGATCCATCATTATTTGAGTCCACAGTGCTCTCTGGATGTAGGTGAACTACAACTCCCAAACTCAAGGTAAATGCCCAGCAAACCCTTTCAGTACTTTCTCATGAGAGTTCAGTGTGCCAAGTTTGGTTCAAGATGGCTGAATGGCCAACTGTGAGGAATGCTTTATGTTTTTCCCTTATGGCAGAAGGAGGTTGGACTGGATGGCCCTTGGAGGTCTCCTCCTACTCTAGGAACCTGTTGTTGTTGTTGTTGTTGTTGTTATTATTATTATTATTATTATTAGAGGCTGAATGAATATTATGCCTTAATATTCAGGGTTATAGGCCTATGTGGAAAGTCCCTGGGTTATCTGAGTTCCTTTCCACACATCTGAATAAAATCCCATGCTATCTGCTTTGAACCAGATTATATGGCAGTGTGGACTCATATAACCCAGTTCAAAGCAGATATTGTGGGATTTTCTGCCTTAATATTCAGGGTTATAGGCCTGCGTGGAAGGGCCCTGGCAGAAGGAGGTTGTACTGGATGGCCCTTGGAGGTCTCCTCCTACTCTAGGAACCTGTTGCTGTTGTTGTTATTATTATTAGCAGAGGCTGAATGAATACTATCATCATTATTATTATTATGAATAAATTCAGGGGCTTATTATACTCACATTTAGTTGAATTCAGTCTTAAAATATATTATAATGCTCTCACTGAAATATATTTCCAAATATTTTGCTCTTATGGCTCCGACTCAAAAAAGGTTCCTGACCCTGATATAATGAATCACAAATGATACAAATGCTCACATTTTGTTAAACATTGTTTGGTAAAATTTTAGTGAATAAATGTCATTTTTCCTATGGCAACCTCTCTTTTCATGGCTCATAACATATACTCTTATCAGTCTTATTAATATATCAAAAACGCCATGTAGTGCCTTATTATTATTATTAAATAAATTCAATTGATATTGTGTAGAATGTCGTTCAGCCTTTAGGTGCGGCCCCCCCATAATATTTTTGGCTCTCGTGTGGCCCCTTGGAAAAAATAATTGCCCACCCCTGGCCTAAGGCAACTAAAAATGTTCCCTTCATCCTATTTCTGTAGCCATGAGCTATATAGCAGATTGCGGAGTATCTTGCCAGTAGTACCCAATAAACTCAGATTGAATAGCTTTAGATTTCAATGCATTCAATGCATTCAGTGAGACTTCTCAACTACTTAATGTTTTCTCTCACTTTCTTTTTAATTAGCTCACCCAGGGGGTTACTAACAAATCCGGCTCTTAATAAATACAATTACTGTAACACTTCCAGCCCAAACAGCTGTGCAGCTGCTGCAAAGCAGGATGTGAGGTGCTGCAGGGCTGCTTCTGAATGGGCAACAAGGGCAGCATCGTCAGCAAAAAGCAGCTCACGGACCAGATAGTTTAGAATCTGAGTGCGAGCCCTCAGACGGCTTAAGTTGAACAAGCTACCATCAGTACGACAGCGTATATATAAGCCGTCTTCTTCTTCGAGGTCTGCCGTAGCCCTTTGGAGCATCATGCTGAAGAAGATTGCCAGTAGGGTTGGTGCAAGAACACAACTTTGTTTCACTCCATTAGTTATTAGAAAGGGCTCCGAGAGAGCATCGCCGTACATGAGTGTACAGTATACTGTAGTTACAAAACAACATTAATTAATCATGGATGAAGAAGTTGAGGAAGGTTCCACGACATGACAAATAAATGTCTCTTGACAATTGGGGCAGTACTTCTGCAAAAGAAAAGAAGAAACCTCAACAATATCCTAGTAGTATAAATACACCATCTCCTTTGACACCCAGCTTTCTCTTTTCATTTTAATACAATCCTAAGCCTCCTCCAAATGTCTTTCTGTATATCTTTTTGTAACCACACTGGTCGTACTATAGTTTGCAAAGCTGTTAACTACAGATGTGTGGTGGGCTATGGAGAATTAGGTAATAAATCAGGGCCTAGGTATTGTAACTTTCCTTGGAGCCTTTCCCAAACAATACGAAGCGTTCCCTTAAGATTCCCTGTCTCCTTCCATACCTCATTTAGCCTTGTAATTTGGACAATGGGCTGAAGAACAGAACAGCTGCTGCTATAGATATGATTTAGTTGTCACGAACATCTGGAAACTGATGGAAGGATTATAAGGCGCTAGAGCCACAAACGACCCCCCCATGCCCTCTTTGAGCAGGAGTGAATGGAAATGCATGCCCGGTGTTAATGAAAACAGTAAACAGTTCTCTGAACGGCTTATTACAATGCATAATTTGAATGCAAAATCACAGCTTTCATATTCATTATGGATGCTATAAAATGGCAGTAAATCCTGAAATTTATATCCAGCTGAATTTTCCATAAATGATGTGTGTTTTATTGCCTGCTAATACACAGTTACTGCTGTCAAACGTTCGGTCTTGTCAATTTTATAACTTTTTACCATACATATTGGAACAGAATGTGCATATTGCCATAGTTAAGAATGAGTTGCCGTTTCCATTAAAAACTTCTGTTTTCAGATGTAAAGAAGTTGGTCCATGTGCTAGCCTGGCACATAGAGGTGGATTCAAAAATAAATAAATAAATACCCAAAAGCTTATTTTTGTAAGAGATTATCAACTGGATCAGCTCTTCTCAAGTCATTTATGTATGCATACTGGGTTGTCTTGGATACTTTTGGCTCGGGATTCATTTTCCTGGCCTTCTACATGAGCGAAAAAGGAGCCCTTATTTTTACATGGAGGAAAAACATGTTCTGAAGAGAAAACATTACATTTTACAGATATGAATTAACTACCTCTTTGTCAAGTCCAAGAACCACGGGAGATCCAGAAAACCGTAGGCAGAGAACTCCAAGCTCCATCTCTGTGCATATCTGGGTTACATCCTGGGTGGCCAATGTAACCGGATCTCCCTTGGGCTTCATTTTCATGCCATCAGTTACTAAGGAAAGGCCAATTTCTTGTAATTAACAGAAAAAATGTGACTGAATCCAAACACATTATTTCCTTTGGTCACCTGAGGTTTCAAGTTGATCGTCTAGATCGGGGTGGGCAATTATTTTTTTCCAAGGGGCCACACAAGAGCCAAAAAATATGATGGGGGGCGCAACTAAATGCTGAACTACATTCTACATAATATCAATTGAATTTATTTAATAATAATAAAAAGGCGCTACATTGCGTTTTTGATACATTAATAAGACTGATAAGAGTATATATGCCGTCACACCAGGTCTGTTTAAAATTAAAACTGGCAGATGTGTTGTCCTTTCTATCTGGTGGACTGCAGAGCGCTTGCTGAAAAGGCTAGGTGGTCTGGCAACCCAAAAAACACTCCAAAATAAAGTTGAAAATCAAACAGTTTATTCAATAACAAAGTCTTTGCAGGACTTGGCACAGCTTCTTAATGGTTGCAAAAAAAAACAGGGTGGAAATGCCTTGGGTTGTTGCTCAAAAGATTCCTACTGCTTCTTTTTGGATGGCAGGAAACCCGATATTTCCCACCCTGGTCCTAGGTGTTAGGTGGAAGGAACCACTCCTTCCCCCCTCTAAACCTAAGCTCAGTCCAAAGGTGACCTAAAGCTGGGCTGGTAACCAGATGTCTATCCTATACAGCATGCAAAGCCAGTCTCTGCAAGGTACCATAAACTCATCTGGCTCCAGCACTCCCCAGCTAATGGTCAAGCAAAAGCAATCAGCAGGTAAGCATGCAGGTTAGCACCCAGGTAAGCACCCAGGTAAGCACCCAGTAAGCACCCAGTAAGCACCCAGTACTTACGGTGACCCTTTCGGAGCCAATCCTGGCTGGCCAAAAACACATCTGGCTTCCTTCCCTCTCTGAAAGGAACTAAAACATTTTCTAAAATGGAGGCCAATCCCCACGAAGAAAAAGGGGCGGACACCAACTAAAAAGATACATTTGCAGAGCTTTAGGTGGCAAATTCTGCACCAGGCTGCAACCTTGCTAATAATTAACAGGCAAGGTGCCAGTGTGTCTGGAACAGTCCCAGTAAAAAATGCAAAAGGAAAAAATGCTGCCTTTTAAAAACCAAACTATGGGGCTATGCATATAAAACGTCTGGAGGACGGAACAGTATATGTTATGAGCAATGAAAAAGAGAGGCTGTCATAGGAAAAATGACATTGATTCACTAAAATTTTACAAAACAGTGGTTAACAAAATGTGAACATTTGTATCGTTTGTGATTCATGATCTCAGGGGTCAAGAACCTTTTTGACTCAGAGAGATATAAAAGCAAAATATTTGGAAATTTATTTCAGTGAGAGCCATATAATATAGTTTAAGATTGAATTCAACTAAATGTGAGTATAATAAGCCCATGAATTTATTCATAATAATAATGATGATAATAATATTCATTCAGCCTCTGCTAATAATAACAACAACAACAGGTTGTTAAAGAGGAAACCTCCAAGGGCCATGCAGTCCAAGCTCCTTCTGCCATAAGGGCAAAACACAATCAAAGCGTACCTCACAGATGGCCATTCAGCCATCTTGAACCAAACCTGGCACACTAAACTCTCATGAGACCAACAGAAAGTACTGAAAGGGTTTGCTTGAGTTTGGAAGTTGTAGTTCACCTACATCCAGAGAGCAGCACTATGGACTCAAATAATGATGGATCAGGACCAAACTTGACACAAATCCTCAATATGCCCAAAGAGGCAGAAGAGAAAAGAAGAGGAGGAAGACGAGGAGAGAATGGATGCACCCCCCCCCCGGGTACTCTGGCCTCATCCCCACCCCTTTCCCGCTCTGGCCCCGCTCTCCCTCGCTGCTCCTTCCCAATGAAAGGGGGAAGAGAGGGAGGGAGGGAGGGAAAGAAGGAAGGAAACAGGGAAGGAAGACAGGAAATAGAAGAAGCGAAAGAGCGCGAGACAAAAGGGAGGGGGGAGCGCGCGAGGAGGAAGTGAAGGGAGGAGGAGGGCGAGGGCAAAAGCATGCTCTGCTTCTAGCTGACCCAATGGGAGTTCACCTCCCTCTCTTCAGGACAAAGCCTTGAGGGAACCCCGAGGCTGGTCAGCATCGGCTGCCATGCCGCATGTGGCCCGCGGGCCGCAAGATGCCCAGGTCTGGTCTAGATCTTCCTTCATTTCCTATGAGGTGGCATTTTGGAATGTCTTTGGAAGCGGCACCAGAAAATCCATAGATTGAGCCTTAATCCAGGAGTGCAAAGAATAAGGAACATTGGCAGGTCTTGCCCCCACCTTGTTGTTTTGTGCCTTCAAGTTGTCTCCAACCTATGGTGACTCTAACAAGAACCAATCACAGGACTTCAGAGTATGTGACATGCCCAGGGACACCAAGTGGGTTTTCATGGCCAAGCAAGATTCAAACTCTGGCCTCGAGTTGTAGTCCAACATTTAAGCCACTACTTCACATTAGTTCTCTTCTATCCTGCTGAAATGAAGTGGAAAGAATATGCATAAGTCTGTCAGTGATAGATAAAAAACGGGTGAAATTTAGACCCTATGATACCTTTATATGTACTATTTATTTATTTATTTATTTATTTGCAGTATTTATATTCCGTCCTTCTCACCCCGCAGGGGACTCAGGGCGGATTACAATGTACACATACATGGCAAACATTCAATGCCATAGGCACACAACACATATAGACAGACAGTCAGAGACTATTTAACCTTTTTCTGGCCACCAGGGGAGCTGTTGCTTCACTGTCCATCTGCGACACTGATGAAGTACTTTCCGCATTCCCTGCATGCTTTTTTGCTGGAGATTTTTTTATGGCCTCGTAAAGTTGTTAAGTTATCCTCCCCACACATAGGTGGTACCTAAATTTCCTACTTCACAGATGCAGCTGTCTTTTGGGTAGCAAAGGTCGACAACAAGCTACACAAAATTATCCAGAAGCTCACTCCAATCCAGGCAGGCTTCGAACTCATGACGTTTCGGTCAGTAGTGATCTTAATGCAGCTGCCACCCAGCCAGCTGTGCCACTGTCCCAGTATTATTCAAATAGGAGACTGTAGTCCCTTAAAGAAAATATATTGTGTGAGAAATGATTATCTCAAGGCTAGACTACTGCAACGCCCTTTACATTGGTCTTCCTTTGTCGGTCATCCAGAGGCTTAAACTGGCGGCAGTGAGACTCCTGGCTGGGGTGCCGGCCAGGGCCCATATTACTCCAACTCTGCAGCGACTGCACTGGTTGCCAATTGAGCACCGGATCATCTTCAAAGTGTTGGTTTTGACCTTTAAGGCCTTGCTTGCATGGTCTGGGGCCGGTGTAGTTAAGGTACTGTCTACTCCCATATGTTCCCCTGAGATCTCTTCGATCTGAGGATCACAACCTCTTGCAGATCCCTCTCCTACGAACTGTCCTTCTATCTTCAACTAGACAGAAGGCGTTCTCTGTTGTGGCACCGAGCCTGTAGAACACTCTGCCGCCTGAAGTCCATGCAATTAGTGAGCTGCCGGCTTTCTGGAAAGCTTGTTAAACAGCTCTTTTCCGCCAGGCTTTTTGACCTTTAGTCACCCTTGGTTGTAGTTTGACACTGTTTTTAATGTTCTGATATCTGCTGTTTTATTGTTCCGATGTCATAGTTCGATATGCTGTAAACTAGGCATGTTTTAGAACCCAAAAATGGCGATTCTAAAATCAAATTGGGGGGGGGGGGGATTTTTTTTTGTTTAGTAAAAGAAACACTTAAAAAAAATTTTCCAAAATTTCTAAAATGTAATAAAAGTACTAACGAAATTCGTTAGTAGTTCGTTGCTGTGCTATATATTCCAGATGCATTTGTATATACTGTGGAAATCCTAACTGCTGGTAAATTGGCTGGGATTTCTGGGAGTTGTAGGCCAAAACTGAATAAACCACACTGAATTCTAGATGGGACTCTCCAAATAGGAAGGAAGGAGGGAGGGAGGGAGGGGGTATTCTATTCTTGGAAGCAGCAAAAAAGGAGGAAGAGGCCCCTGTCCCTCGCTGCCTCTCTCTCACCCCGATCCTGAGGGAGCGAGGGCCCAAGTTTGCCCAGGCTGAGAGGAAAAGGAAGAGGCCTGAGGCTGTGAGGAATGGTGGGAGTTGAAGTTCAAAACACGTACCTGGAGGGCTGAAGTTGGCCCCTGCAATGGGGCAAGGCAGCAGAGCAACGGGGAAGAGAAGCATCTGAGAGAGCGCAGGGAGAGAGAGGAGGAGAAGTGCGCGCGCGCGTGTGTGTGTGTGTGTGTGAAGCTGGCCCCTGCGATGGGGCATGGCAGCAGAGCAACGGGGAAGAGAAGGAGGGGGGAGAAGCATCTGAGAGAGCGCAGGGAGAGAGAGGAGAAGCGTGTGTGCGTGTGTGTGTGTGTGTGAAGCTGGCCCCTGCGATGGGGCATGGCAGCAGAGCAACGGGGAAGAGAAGGAGGGGGGGGGGGAAGCGTGGAGGACTACACTTTCCAGAATGCATTGCCTACCTAGCAGCAGCGTCACTTCCAGTTCCTCATAGAAATGCGGGAAAAGAAGCTGAATGAATATAAGGAAATGAGGGGAGAAGACAGGGAGAAGTGAGTGTAGTACAATAATTAATTAATTAATAATTAAGAATTTATTACGATCCTAACGCAAATTGTTGGCCTCAAGGATAAAGTAAGTCTATGGGTTCGTCCGTATCAAAAGTCCCATTACATACGAATCTGGAATCCTTTTATATCTGTTTCATTTTTCTCATGCCTACTGTAAACCATCCTGAGCCACTTGGAAAGGACGGTATGCAAATAGAAATAATAAATAAATAAACTATGGAACACTATTAGTTGGAAAATACTGCACTGTAGACAACAAACACTTACAAATGTATGTCTATTTTAATAAACTACTAGCTGACCCTTGCACGCGTTGCTGTGCTATATATGTGTGTGCATGTGTATATATGTATATGTGTGTATGTGTATATTTGTATATGTGCGTATGTATATGTGTGTGGATGTGTATATATGTATATATGTGTGTGCATGTGTATATATGTATATGTGTGTATGTATATATCTGGATGTGTATATATGTATATGTGTGTATGTATATATGTGTGTATATATCCCGGGCACCTCTTTCCCCTCCTCTCCCCGCCTTCCTTCCTTCAATCAAGGGAGGAGGGCGGGGCAAGGAGGAGAAAGAGGTGCCCGGGAAAAGGGCAGCTTCCCTTCCGCCTCCGCAGGGATCGGGAGAGAAGCCACCGGAGCGAGGAAGGCCCTGGCGGCAACGGAGCCGGCGAGTAGGAGGAGGAGGAGGAGGAAAGAGCAGCGAGGGGAGGAGGATAGTAGCCTCTGTACATGGCTACCTCTGTGTGGCGCTGCACTTTGTCTGCCATGCGCGAACGTTCTAAACGTTCGCGCTGGCAGCGGAGAGGTCGGGGTGGGAGTTCCGTGGCCAGTTTTGGGGGGCTGGTTTTTTGGGGTGTTGCGAGGTACCTAGGGCCAGTTTTTTTGGCGCTGTATGTACCTCGTTGTATGGTTAATTCTGTTGCCGAGTTTGGTGGTTCTGCGATGTATAGTTTGGTTGTCTATACCCGACATTACACGACCGTTGGGGAAAAAAATATAGATAATAATAATAAAATGAAAAATTGGTGAAAGAGAATAGTGAAGTGACATGGACTTTTTTTGTCTGTGAGTACGGACCTTATTGCACTAAAGTTCATTGTGCAGCATTCACATAAACATAGGTGCCGGTGACTAACTAGGATAATCACCACCAGTATTGTTTTGCTATGTCATGCTCCCACTGCTATGCTTCCTGTTAGGAAAGTAATGCCACTCTACTAAAGTTCCACTCCTTTATACATTTTAACAGTATTATTATTTTAAAAGGAACTTTATAGTTTCAGCATGGTAACAATAATTAGGGGGGGGGGATCATCCCATGGAATAATATGTGGGATTTTGTGGGGAAGGGGTCTGTGCAAAAGTAACCTTCTTGCATGTGAAGTAGGGATTTTAATGCTTATATTGATATGTTTTTAATTCCATGTTTTAATGTTAAATGATGTTGTGTTTTATGATTTAATTGATAATTGCATGTTATGATCATTATGTTAGGTTTCTGGATGTGAGGCCTTAAATTTTGCGATAATTATGTTGGAAACCGCTTTGAGTCCCCTGCTGGGATGAGGAAAGTGGTATGTATACAAGTGAAGTAAATAAATACATAAATGCATGTAATGGCCCGATGCTGCTCATGTTGTCTCAGCCCAGTGGGACCCTCTGGACTCTGCACAGCCAGGGGCGGTCTAAGGTAATTTTAAATGGTAGGCGAACATTATTTTTGTGCCCCCCCAAAAAACATTATTTTGCCCCCCCCCATGTAAAACAAATATACAATTATAATATCACAATACCATTAGTAGTATTATATTGTATCAATGTATATACAATATATTATACCATACTCATACTATATTATATCATAATTATATTATATTACATTACAATATAATTATATTATAATATATTGACATTATAATACAATATAACATTCTATTATATTATTATAAAATAATAAATAAAATTATTTATTTCAATAAAATTATCATCTACTAAATATTTTCATGACTCCTATAAAACTCAAATAACCCAAAATAAAGTAAAATAAAATATTATATATTACTATTTTGTACAATACCACTATACTGCAATATTGTTTGTAATATTACATGTAATATAAAATATATCATTATTCTATTGTTATATTGTATTTTATTATATTGTATGACAATATTAAGCAGAACTGTATAATAATCAACAAGAAATGCAATGTAAATGCATCAAAATCAGAATCTATTACCTACCACCCGTCTCATAATTCATAGCTCTGGAGCAACTGCGCCTGCTTGCGAAAACCTCCGCGCAGGCCCAGAAGCGGCGTCCCGGACCACACAAGGCTGGGGCCCCAAAAGCAGGCAGCTGCGGCGCTGTCTGAGGAACATCAGCAGGGCCAGGATGGCGCCCCATGCAGCCAGGATGGCACCCCCTTCCCAGATGGCGCCCTAGGCGGCCGCCTACTTGGCCTACTAGTAGGACCGCCCCTGTGTACAGCTGCCACCATGGGTTGGAGAATGGACTGTGTGGCTGTCTCCAGTACCTATGGGGTCAGTCTGAAGTATTTGTACTCTGGAAAAACATCAGAAAAATGAGCTAGTATAGGTGAGATCTCGGCAATACTTGGTGTACTCTAAGGCTTTCATAAGTCTACTAAATTCCTTAAGCTGTTTTTTTTAATTAATTGTGGAGCTCAAAGACATCCACTCCCCCTCCTCCAATGTATAAAATGTGCATATATTACATATTCCATGTTATTACTGGAATTCAACAACTGGCTTGGAGAATTTTTCTCAACCTTTTCCATGCATGCTCAGTGTTTTTCCCTGTTGCCTAGCCCAGTGTTTCCCAACCGCTGTTCCGTGGCACACTAGCGTGCCTTGAGCGATTACCTGGTGTGCTGCGGGAAAACCTCTCTTCTCCTTTTTCTTCCCCCTCCTGCCGAACTCCTGCTGCTGCTGCTTGGGGGGGAGGAGGAGGAAGGGCCGGGCGGTGGTAAAGAAGAAGGGGCCGGGGTGCCGCCTCCTTTGGCCTTTTCCCCAGCCAGCCAGCCTCCAATCGAGGGAGGGCGGGGAACGGAAGCGGAAGTAAGGAGCGCAGTCCGAGGCAGGCCCACCGGTCTCTTCTTTCAAACTGCAGGAAAGAAGGAAGGAAGGCAGGCAACTGCGGACCGAGTGAGTGCCTTCCCTTCTGGTGTGGAAGAGGGAGTCACCTGGGGGTTCTGTGTGGGAAGTTTGGCCCCGTTCTATCATTGGTGGGGTTCAGAATGCTCTTTGATTGTAGGGGAACTATAAATCCCAGCAACTACAACTCCCAAATGGCAAGGTTTATTTACCCTGAACTCCATCTGCGTTCATATTTGGGCATAATGAGTATTCATTTCAAGGGTGGTCCAGATCCATCATTATTTCAGTCCACAGTGCTCTCTGGGTGTAGGTGAACTACAACTCCAAAACTCAAGGTCAATTCCCAAGCAAACCCTTTCAGTACTTTCAGTCTTTCTGCCATTCCTGCCAGGATATCTATGTTGTGTTCATCGAAACAGGCCCAGGTTTCACATTGAGTGTATAAATACATTTAAAAACATATTAACTATATGTATTACTGTGTTAGAGTGTCATTTTGTGTCATTTTGGTTGGTGGTGTGCAGGGGTGGACTAAGGTAATTTAAAATGGTAAGCGAACATTATTTTGGCGCCCCCTCGCTCTCCGGCCTCGTGGAGCATGCGCATGCACGCCGGGCACGCATGCGCTGGGCCAGGTAGTTCTGCGCATGTGCCATTGCTGCAGAGGGACTCCAGATGGACCGAGATACCAATCGCCCTAAGTGAGGCCGAAAAGGAGGAACTATTTGCAGCCGGGACAGAGCCGGAGGTTGTTGGGCGATTGGCGTCTCAGTCCAGCTGGAGTCCCATTGCAGCAATGGCACATGCGTGGAACCTGGCGGCCAGAAGCGCCCCTGACTACGTGGCGCCCTAAGCGGGTGCTTACTTTACCTAATGGTAAATCCGCCCCTGGTGGTGTGCCCCAGGATTTTGTAAATGTAAAAAGCCTACTCCAAAAACACTGTTTTCTCTTTAGAGACTCTACAGCAGGGGTGCTCACACTTTTTCAGCATGGGAGCTACTGATTAAAAAACCAAGTCCCAAAGATCACCTACCCAGAAATGTAAAACGTATAACTATTTTCTTATTTATTTATTTATATTTATTATTCATTTTTATGTACCGCTCCTTCCAGCAGGCTCAGGGCAGTTTACATAAAATGAAGTTATAAAACATCAACATTTCAATTTAATAACGACAATATAAAACAAAGCATAAAAATACATCCAACCACCCCATTTCTCCCACACTGCCATATTACCACACATATTATCAGCCAGAAAGTAAGAGAGGCTTTTGAACTGCAAGGCCATTTAATACTCAGCAAGGTAAACAAAGGGGCATGCAAAAATAAATCCAACCACCCCATTTCTCCCACATTTCCATATTCCCCAACATATATTTCTCAAGGAACAAAGCAAGCAGAGAGGCTTTGGAGCTAAAAGGCCATTTTTAAACATTAAAAATAAACAAAGAGACATGCCACAGAACAATCAAGCACCCACCCCAAAGTAAAAAGACCGACCTTTGAGATGCGGTAAGGAAATTACCCCCAAAGCATCCTTCTTCTTCTCCTCCGTCGTTGCTCCTATTTCCACGCTGCCAGCATGCGTGCCACCTCCAAGAGCTCACGAGAAGTCAGAGAGGCAGAATGGGCGCTTCTGCGCATGTGCATGGGGCCAGCCATGCATCGCGTCATCCAGGCCCGCCCCCTTTGGTCTCCTATGACTCTGAGTGGCTGGAGAAGGACGGAGGGAGGAGGAGGAATCCAAAAGAGGGGGCCCATTCTGCCTCTTGGACTCTGGAGCTTTTGGAGCGGCGCGAGCGGAGAGCAGCAACGACGGAGGACTTCTTTGCAGTGTGCAGGGGCGCGTGAAGAGGACCAACAGCAAAAACCTGGTCAGGGGTCTGAAGATCACCAGGATGAGGCCCAAAGATCACCCTGGTGATCGAGATCACCATTCTGAGCACCCCTGCTCTACAGGTATGTTGAAAACACTATACACTGACATCTTTTCCTCTGTGATCCTTTGTGTTTTCAAAGGAAAGAGCTATTTTGAAGTCTAGGGACTTTCCTCTTTAACCCCATGGATTGGTAGAAATACAGTAGGTCAAATAGCTTGGCTTCTCAATCTCCTGAGAGTTCATACAACAAACAGTATATGATTTGGCCACTGATAGGACTTACATGCAGGGATGTGAGATAAATCTTCATCTTTTTTTCTGCCTTTGTAGCTCTGACCTAGTTTTTATGAGTGCCCAGGGAGAGGAAATGAGTTGGAGAAAGATGTATTTTGAGGAAATACATAGAAGATGTTGTCCTCCACACCGGGAACCCCATTGCATTGCATTTCTGAATTGGCAATGGACATTTGCTAGTCAGGTTGTAGAATGACATTATTCAGTTAATAAAGTACACTTTTAACTACTCACAGAACTGAGCTGTGTAAAATCGAGGGATATCCCCTTTGTCAGTCTAGCTCCATATAATTTAGAGACGTGTCAAAGCTCAGAAAGAGCTGGTTAGGCAAGCAAAGAGTAAAAGGAGGGGATTTTCAGATTCATATGAGGCAAGAGAATTGTTGCACTTCAGACAAGGAGCTCCCCACCTAGTCACACACACAACAGACAGTCTCTGAATAAATAGGCTTTTATTGAATCAAATATAGGGCCCAACAAAAGGGTTAAAAGAAGATCAATAGTAGAATATATCCAAGGTAAAACACACAGTTCAAAATAGTCCCAAAATCCAAAGGCAAAGGTAAAATGCTTGATGAAAATCCCATGAATAATACAAGGCAGCTATAGGAGCAAAACGTGCACAAAGGCCTAGGCAAAATCAGGAGCTTGGAGACAAGACAAGATCTGGCATGGTATTCTAAATTAAGCTTGGAATCTGAAGACAATTTCTCTAGCCAACTAATATAAAGACAAAATTAATTTCGGTTTGCAAACCGACTGCTACGTCGCAGGCTGGCAGCCTGCCTAGATTGCCGAATGCTATCTCGGGGGTCAAATGTAAGCTCGTTAAAATTCCCAGGTGTTCCGTTATCAACATCAAGACCTTCAGAGTCCTGAACACAAGAATTCTCATCTAATGGGGCCCTGGGAAGGGAACTGTTCCCAGGGAAGCAAGCCTCATCTGCAAGGTCGCTTTGCATCTCAGAATTCTCACCAAGCATCCCATCATCAGCATTTTCAGGAACATTCCCATCATCCCTAGCAGGCACATGAGCACCAGGCTGAAACACCACAAGAATGATCAAGGAAACAGTGTAGTCACTGTTCAGTAAGGAAAGGAAAATGTTAACAGATTACAGTTAAAAGGCAGGATTATTTAATACTAATTTTGCTTTGGTTTTCTCAGAAAAAGAGAGTTATGTGTTACTGTGCGGCAGCAGAGATCTTGGAAAGTGATTTGGATCACAAATCAAAACTGACAAGAAGTTACTGTATATAATTGTGTATCGATCTCCCGGATAAGTCATGGGCAGGTTTGCTGGCCAAAATTAAGGCTATTGATATGACCTATGGCTATGTTAAGGGTCATTCCATTGAGAGGCGAACACTCCAGTACTGCTCAAGGGGTCAGTTCTTTTAGGGTTTTATGCAGTAGACGAAGCTCTCACCTTTCACCACTATACGTGGAGAAAAATCCAGAAGTTGGCAATGAAGCCTCTTCATCTTCCAAGGACCCATCTACAATGACACTATAATGTAGCTTCAAGTTGACTGCAAACCATAATGGCCACAAAATGAAGGCTGTCAATGTGTGCTGCAGCACACATTTACGGCTATACAGCACATTAGAAAGGTTGCCAAAAAGTCCAAGTTCAGACAGATAAGGCACTACCGCATCTTCCAGTGTATCCCAGATCCAGGGTGAGATCTGCAAAATGCAGAAAACATTGTAAACACCCGCCCCTGCTAGAACCCATTATACACTCCAGAATGGGAACTGCCAAAAAGCACGCTAAGGTCATAGTTGGGCAGCAAGGGGCTAACTATACCCCTGGGAGGTAGAATTGATTACATCCACTACTAACTGTCACATTTCCATTTTCTTACTACATATGCCTCTAGAGCACTGATACATATCTCTTTCAGAAATAGGGGTGGGGAAACCAGCCCAGAGCTGTTTGAGGTCAGGGTTCATAATTATTGTAATCCCTCACTTGGTCTCAAATCTGTTCTAGACCTGTCAATATAATTAATCACCCACACAGCATAATCGATTCCAAACTGCATTATAGTGTCAGGGTCATTCTACACAGACCCTAAAATGCAGAAGAAACTGGGATAAAAGTGGGGTGAGGTGGGGCTAACTGATGTTTAACAAAAATTTGGATTAACAGTTAAAAAACATGTGTTACAAAGGTGTGCTTAAAACCCAATTGTGAAGACTCTACTTTATAACTTCTGCCACCACCAAAATGTTAGGAACTGAGGTATTTTTTTGATCAGGGATCCTATTTGTAAAGATCTCCAATTCTGCCTCAAATTAATGGAGGTGTGTGTCACCAAACTGTAATGATGCAACACCTTTGTAAATCTGCTGCCACCAGTGAGTAATTCTTGACCACCCGATGTTTCTAAAACTTGCCCCAAAAGAGGTCACTGAGAGAGATTTATGAATAAAGAACTTTAACAGTTTATTGGTTAACAAAGCTTAAATCGTGGGGGTTATAAGGTACACAGAGCTTAGTTGGTTACAGTATCTTCTTAGAGGCACAGATCTTAAGGTTACTAAGTTTCTAAATGAGGTACAATGTTTGACTGTATTTCTCCACAATATTATAGATACTTTGCCCACTTATAGGCCTTTTATCTATCTTCTAGATTAGCTTTTCAGCCTAACATACAACAAACAGTGGTCTCTAAAGGCTTTCTAAACTCTAATTGCCTTTCTGCAACATCAAAACAAAGCCTTTATTCTGTTCTTCTCAGAACAGATAACAGCAGCCTCCCAAAACTGCCACCAGCTAGTCTAACCGCTACTAACTAACTGATCCTGAGATTTGTACTTCGTTGAGGCATTAGGAAAACTCTAGACCAGCAGGTCTAAGATCTTGATCTTTCAGGTGTTTGGATCTCATCCCCACAGGTATCAGCCAGTTTATCCATTGGTAAAGGATTCTGGAAGTTCAGGTCCAAAACATCTGATGGACCAAAGATTGAGCCATTGCTCTAAACTTCTCTCCTGAATTACAGTAACAAACCTCGTTGAGAAAAGATCTCAATAAACAACAAATTCTAGAATTCTATAAGGCAGCTCTCTCTCTCTCTCTCTCTGGCATTACTTCGCGAACAAAGATACTTAGGAAGGCCTCATCTCACGCTTTCTACAAGCGCGCTGATGCTTTTTGGCAGGTTGGATGTGTCCTTTGAGCCTGTGCAGTGGATTTAAACCAAAGGTTTGTCTGCCAGGGCCTAGCAAGCTGGGATGGTGGCAGCGAGGTCCTCAGGTTGTAGGTTTGGTTCGAGTTTCCTTCTTTAGATAGTTGACCTTACAGGGTTAGACGAGCACCATCTGCCCGGGTTTGAAATTAGAGTTTTCCTTCTCCTAGGATGGTTGCCAAAAGGCTAGAGAGCCCATCCTGCCCATTGACGCTCTTTGTCAGACCCTTCGGTTGTGACCTGTCTGGCATGGGAGGCCCTACTGGTGGCTATTATGCCACTGCTAGCATAGCTCACAACTTATTAGGGTACGCAAACCTCTCCCCCACAACAAGGGGGCGCCAACGGAGAGGATAAGGCAGCTAAAGTGAGATTAAATTGACCAAGTCTTTGCCCTGCTTCGTTCACCGGCTTGTACTTCTCATGATATTGTCCACGTGCAATCCTGGATTGTTCCTCCATGGGTTCTGCCTCTCCTCTTATCCTGCAGAAAACCCCACATGATGGAAATGAAAGTATGGGTCACCTCTATACTTTAATCTCATAAGGCAGTTAAAGTGAGATTTGTGAAGGCGTGGCTGATGCCACCTGTGTATAAGACTTTAAGTTGTAAGGTTTAAACCATTGTATTATGTTTCAGCTAGTCTGTTTAGTGTTGTTAAGTTTTGGTTGCATTGATTGGTTCTTCAGAGCTGTCAATCATCGTTTAGTTTGTTTTTCCTCCCCCTTGAGACTTTGGAAATCTAGCTTTCCCTTTAGACTTTGCCTAGATCTCTACAGAAGAGGATGTATTGAAGGGTTTGCCAGTCAGGCCTCAATCAGGCCATTCTCCAGCACCAACTCTTCATTTCTTGGATTCATTCTGCATATGATTGCCTGTGCCTGCAAGACAGCGTTTTACCACCTGCGTCAGGCAAAACGTCTGGCTCCTTACCTCTCCCATTGCAACCTAGCCATGGTGATCCAAGCCACGGTCATCTCGAGGCTCAACTACTGTAATGCGCTGTACATTGGCCTACCCTTGTCGCCGATCTGGAAACAAGCTGGTGCAGAACGCAGCAGCACGCTTACCCTTAGGAGCCTCAAGATCCACTCACGTGACTCCACTCTTGCGCGAGCTGCACTGGCTCCCAATTTAATTCCGGGTCACCTTCAAGGTGTTAGTTCTAACTTTTAAGGCCTTATATGGTTTGGGGCCAGTGTACCTGAGGGAGCGGCTTACCCCTTATGTGCCCAGGAGATCGCTGCATTCAGAGGGGCTCAACTTACTGGAGGTACCTGGCATTAAGGTCTACAGGCTCTCTAGTACGCGGCAAAGGGCATTCGCTGTGGCCGCGCCAACCTTGTGGAACACCCTCCTTGAGGAGATACGAGTCATCCGCGACTTGCTGTCATTTTGCAGAGCCGTTAAGACCTGGCTATTCAGACAGGCATTTGGCCCATAACCAGTGCCCGTACCACTAGCGCTCTGCCACATCGCCGCCATCGCATTTCTGCTGCCTATTGCAGCTATTGTTGGGAATGGGATTTTAACTGTAAGTTTATATTGGTTTTACTGTGTTTTATGTGTTTTACTTGCTATTTTAATTCTGTGAACCGCTCTGGGCTCCAGAGAGAGCGGTATAGTAAGTTGAACTAATAAATAAATAAATAAATAAATATTCAGCACACCTGGATGGGACTGTGGAATCTCAAGTGCCTTCAACTAGTCATTTGGCATCCAGAGGAAGGCTCTGTGCCTTCAATATAGGCCATTTGACTGGGGCTAAGAGAGTTCTCACCTCAAAGCCATTGAGAGAGAGAGAATTTGGAAAGCCATCCGGCTGAAAGCTTCCTGGACTCAAACAACTAAAGAACTGTAATGTATATTTTATTTTACCCCTGTTTGGAGAACCAAGTTTGGTGCCTCTATAAGATAACTCCTTTTGTGAACAATAAAGCCTGTTTGAGTTATCTAAAGTGACTGGTTTGGTCCTTGGGAGTTCCAGTTCTCTATGGGAAGGCAAGAAGAAGTCCCCTGGGAAGAGATGTCACGTCCTTGTTCCTTTTCTAAGCCCAAGAACCCAGGCGCAACTTCATAAGATTAAAGTATAGAGATGACCCATACTTTCATTTCCATCATGTGGGGTAACCTTTCCTCCACACTGTGACAAACAAAAGGTACTATTGACTATAGAAAGAAAATGGATTTTATTATTATCCTGCGAATCCCCATTCGGATTAAACGAGATGCTATCGGTCCAAACCCTACTTTTGTAACACACCTGTGTAAGATTTACCTGTAGCTACTTAAACCGCTGCATGCAGCAACCCGGTGCTGATTCCAGCCCGGGAGGACACTTGTTATAACGATTGGTATGAAGTAGCGCTAACGCGGTATGTATTAATCTATTAGCTGTGTATTGTAGACATTATATGTATGATTTGAATGTAATTTGAATGTAACACTTACTAGCCTTGTAGCATCATGCTCACTCTATACCATTCCACACCTAGCGACCTCCCGCTGTGACCTTGAGTCTTAAGTTGATGAACTACAATTCTGGGGAGGAGCGGCTAAAAGACACCAGCGCCCTGAGGAAGCGTGGAATACGCGAAACGGCCTTCTGGCGTCGTTACCTCCAGCCGTAGGCGCCTGCCCATCGAGCAGTCTGCCAGCTCTCCCGACTCTAAAGGCTCCCCCGACGACTCGGGCCGATATCCGTGAGTGAATTGCCTCCGGATTACCCAAAGGGGTACACAGACTGTATGCCTGCGTCTTTAGCCCTAATATTGTGTATAAGGGCTATTACATTGTATTGTGCTCATCTGTAAATGTATACCGCATTGCACTTATAGTGATATTGGCTTGACATAGAGCTATATGTTATAGAGAATACATTTTGATATTTTTTGCTATTTAGCGTGGTGTTATTTTTGCAGCATACTGTTCTGCCCCTGGATACTGTGTTTGGAATTGTGTTGTGTATTTAATGCTCATTATATACCAGGGCCAGGAGAAAAAGATAGCTCATTTTAATGTCTAAGGATGCCTTTTCCTCACACACAGACAGGGAGACGCATGCACACACCATCACCCTCTTTAGCCACCTTCATCATGGCGCAGGTGTTTTGTGAGGGAATCATTTGCAGACCTTGCAGCGGAGGAGCCTCAATAATTGATCCCCAATCCTGCCTGCCTGCCAAGTTGACAGACAGGGTCTTCTTAGGCTCCTGCCGCCTTCTAATTGGCACCTTTTGAGCTGTGCACCACACAGAGCAAATGAGTTAAACAGGATGTCTTCCTAAGGGGACCCTAGGCATCAAGCTAGAAATGTGTATGCAAATGTGATGCTGTCAGAAAACAGGAAAGAGACAAAACACCTTCCAGGTGCCTAGGAAAAACAATATTCCTATTTTTTTAGAAACAGAGACAGTTGTTGTTGATATGGTGACCTCAGATAGGGTGGCTGAAAGGAAAACCGAAGAGGGCTTCTGCACATTTAATTGTTGCGTGGAAGAAAGGATTTGGAACAGGTGTTGCTCACGATGCAAACAAGAAACATCTGCTGAAATGCCTTTTTTCTACAGAACAGTTAAAGGCACCGCAGCTCTCTTCAGTTTTCACCCTTGCAAATAGGAAAAAAGGGAAGTGGTTAATTGGAATTGTTCAGAGTAGAACAGAAATACGGAAATGTTATTATTTATTATTTTATTTATTTCGGACATTTATATCCTGTCCTATCTCAACCTCAGGGCAGCTGGCAACAAAAGCATAAGTATACATCTATATATATAAAATCCTTCATGTGGTTGTGACAGTCTTATAGACAAAGAAACCACACAAGGCAGGCACACAAAAACAACCCACATACCCAGAAAACCCTACGAGGTATGCATACCACCAAAAAAAACAAAAACCCAAAAGAGAACCAATGGCCACAAATCCAAAAAAACATTATGGACTACAACTCCCATGATCCCCCACACCACCTCCCTCTGGCAGTTTAGAGTGTCGGAATGTTGGTGGAGCTGGCCAATTAGAGGCATTATGCAAATATTCCCTCAGTTAGAATGTAGAAGCTGGGAGCCCCCTCCCCCGGCTGTTTAGAGTGTCGGAATGTTGGTGGTGCTGGCCACTCAGAGCCGTTATGCAAAACAGACAGGTAATAAAAGGCAATCCAAAAGGTAGAAGCTGGTGAAAGGACTAGCAAAAGGAAGGGAAAAAAGGGAGAGAGGGCATGGAGGGAGGGAGACAAGGGGAGCAAGAACTGAAACAGAAAGGGGAGGGATGGCAGGGAGGAGGGAAAGGAAAGAAGAAAGGGAAGGAGAAGAGGCAGGAGGACAGAGAGAAGAGAAAAGCTGAAGGATGAGGGGGAGAGGGAAGAAAGGAAGTATAAAAGGCAGGAAGGGATGTTACTGTTGGTCTTTGCCACATGCACACACATATGTACATATAGACATGCACATATACACACATATATGCATGCATTGAAATATACACATGCACACATACATACACACATGTGTACTTACATACATCTACACATCTACATACATATACATATACAAAAACACACATATACATAAGTACACACATCTACACACATATACAAATACACATATACATAAGTACACACACATATGTACACATAGACACAAATTTATATATATACATACATAAACACACAAAACACATATATATATATAGACTGGGACACAGGAAAGAGAAAAAGGCATAGCAGCGCGTGGCTGGGTACAGCTAGTCTCAGATAAAAACAGTATAAAATATTATAAAACATCATAAAAACAGTAAAACATTGGAAACATCGCTAGAATTAAACCATCATCCTACACAGAGTGCATTTGGGTCCATCAGAGTCCATTAAACCATAGCTCTACCATCACGTCGGTCTAGTCTGCAAAGGCCTGATCCCACAGCCAGGATTTCACCTTTTTCCAGAAGGTCAGGAGGGAAGGAGCATATCTGATTTCACTTGGGAGGGAATTCCATAGATGAGGGGTCACCACAGAGAAGGCCCTGCCTCTTGTCCCCACCAACCACAATTGCGACGGTGGGGGGACAGCGAGCAGGGCCTTCCCGGATGCAGCCAAACTTTGAAGCTGAAAGGCCATTCAATGCTGATGCAAAGCCATTAAGTGCTAATCAAGGTAGCCAATTGCAACATTCACGCTTGCCTTAAACAGACAAGAGTTCTTTCTCCCACTCTGGATATTCCACAGACAGGGCCGTAGCCAGGATTTTGATTCGGGGGGGCTGAGTCTGAGTGAGAGAAGGTCTACCCTATCAAACCTTTTGTATCATTATCCCAATACCCCCATGAATATGGGAAATATTGAGCATGGTGATCAGATCATGATATGAATAAACATAACAATTTAAATAATGTGCCAGTAAGGCCTTCTCACGGACCACCCTGAGAATTTCGGGGGCTGAAGCCCCTTCAGCCCCCCAGCTACATGCCTGTCCACAGATATGTAACAATATATAACGCTGATGATACCCAGCTCATTCTGAGGTTGGACCCCGGGGCAGTCTCTGTACCCGATAATTTCCATCTTTGCCTTGAAGCCGTTACTGGATGGCTGCGAGCCAGTAAGTTGAAGGTGAACCCGGCGAAGACGGAGATCTTGTGGCTGGACCGCCCGGGGAGGGGGGGTAGCGACCCAGCTGCCAACGTTTGATGGTGCGGCCCTCTGCCCTCAGCCATCGGTAAAAAGCCTAGGGGTCTGGCTGAACGCCCACCTGTCCATGGAGGAGCAGATTGGCTGCACCTGCAGGACAGCATTTTACCACCTACGGTTGGCTAAGCGCCTGGCTCCCTACCTCTCCCAATGCGACCTTGCTACGGTGATCCAAGCCACGGTCATCTCGAGGCTCGATTACTGTAATGCGCTCTACATTGGCCTTCCCTTGTCGATGATCCGGAAGCTTAAGCTAGTGCAGCATGCCGCAGCCCGCCTCCTCCTGGGCGCTGCAAGGTCTGACCGTGCGACCCCACTCTTGCGCGAGCTGCACTGGCTCCCGATTGAATTCCGGGTCCTCTTCAAGGTGTTAGTTCTCACCTTCAAGGCCATCTATGGTTTGGGGCCAGTGTACCTGAGTGAGCGACTTACCCCTTATGTGCCCGCGAGATCACTGCGCTCTGAGGAGCTTAACCTCCTTGAGGTACCTTCCCTTGGAACCTGCAGACTGGCCTCTACACGGCGGAGGGCATTCTCTGTGGCTGCCCCAAGTCTCTGGAATGGCCTCCCGGAGGAGATCCGTGCCATCCGCGCGCTTCTGCCCTTCCGTAAGGCCTTGAAGACTTGGCTCTTTAGGATGGCGTTCGGCCCTTAACCCAACTACATTGTGCTCCATGCCGCCTATGACTCCCCTAGATTCTCACCTTGTCCCCCCAGCCGTCGCTGAGGGCTAGTGTTTTTAACTTGTTTTAACTTCTTTGATGTCTAATGTGTTTTAACCGTTTAATTTGTTTTACTACTCTCGATGTTTATGCTTCTTCTGTAAACCGCTCTGAGCTCCGGAGTGAGCGGTATACTAAATCAAAGTTAATAAATAAATAAATAAATAAATATAAACCCCACTTCCCTAGTTTCCAGCAATCTCACAACCTCTGAGGATGCCTGCCATAGATGTGGGTGAAGCGTCAGGAGAGAATGCTTCTGGAACATGGCTATACAGCCTGGAAAATTCACAGCAGCGTAATAGCTACTTTATTTGTGATATGATACAAAGGTGGCTGCATGTGGCGAAAAAGTAACAAAACGGGAAAAAATGAGTGAATGTACAAGCGTATTAGGAAATCCCGTTCCTCCGAAATATTCCCAACTCTCTCCTTGTAGCTCCTATTTAAGTAGAGATGTTTTCTATGCCTTTCAACGCTGCTTTAAATTATAGGCAGTCGTTTACCAAAAAGCCGAACGCCTCCTGAAGCAAACGAGGCATTGGGAGGCATTTGCAATTGGAGGAAGTGGTAGAGCGGGTTCTTTGCCCCGTGGTGCCGAGATCAATTTATGAGACTTTCAAGGATGGTTTCAAACAACTTCATTTTCTTTGGAAATACTGCAGCTCTTTAGCACCCTAGGAACGCAGAAACATCCGTTCCAACTGTTTGTTTTTATGTTTGTGTCCATTTTCTCCAATTTGTTGGTCTTCTGTACTAATATTGTATTTCTATTCTCAGCCTTTGGAGCCACGCGTCCATAAAAAGGTACTCAAAGAAGCTTAAATCTGCACAGAGTTCCTTACCTTTGCTAGTGAAAACATTGTTAAAGCAGATAAACGGGCATTTTGATTGACTAGATAGGAATAGCAATTTCGGGGTTTCAACCCCCAGCTAACACAGTCGTGGTATAGCTATAAATATGCTGCAGTTCTGTGACGATAGTAGATGCAGCATTTGGGCCTTTGTAGATCACAGCTTTCAGACTGAGAAGCAGCAATATAATATTCATTCATGAATTTACTCAGGTTTGCAGTATCATCTTGGACTTGATGGTGGTTTTATGTGAGATCAGTACAACAATGTACTTAACCACAATTCCCATCTAAACTAGGATTTAAAACCAGGGTGCAAAACGAACCTAATTATGGAGGAAACTGATTAGTGGAATAAAGAGATTTATTCTTCTTACCTGACACCTGCTGTTTCTCCTCTGGAGTAAGAGGCGTTCGGCTGCAGGCATGTTCTGGGTCTGCCTGCATTGCCCCTCCAGCTGCCACAACGCTCCATCACACTCTTTGAGAGTGCATCTGTGGCCGAAATTGTCTCCTTGCCTGCATATAGGCAGTAGGCGTGGACAATCATGGTTCTAAATGCTGCTAAAGTACTTACAAAACTAAAGTTCTGGTGGTGAAAACTAGGTGGCGCTGGTGCTTTGCTTCTATAGTGTTGCTAAAGTTCTGGTGGTGAACATTTCAGAACTCTAACAAAACTTGCAAAATTGCATTATAAATGGCAGTTCCTAATTGGTTCTGTCTTAAAAATCACCAATAATGAAATAATAATGAAATTTTGAAAGTTTTGTTAAAGTTCTGAGATGTTCACCACCAGAACTTTAGCAACACTATAGAAGCAAAGCACCAGCACCACCTAGTGTTCACCACCAGAACTTTAGTTTTGTAAGTACTTTAGAAGCATTTAGAACCATGATTGCCCAGGCCTACTACAGTATTACAGAGTATGGGTTAGAGAGACAGTCAATGTAACACAACAAGGCTGATACAGTATAAAAGTATTCAATTTATAATACTCAGAACTAGAGCATAAATAATACAGTTCATAAAGACATACCATAACCCATGCACACATATGGGTGTTGTGGCGAATCAGAGTATATACGTAGATAATTCTGATTATATCCACAATCACAGCTTCACAAATATATTTCGCAGCTTCACAATAAAAATTCGCAGCAACACAACGAGGTAGTCCAGAAGTCCCAAAGATAAGGCTCTAGTCTGACAATAAGTCCAACCAAGAAAGGACCAAAGGAGGCAAAGTTTTAGCTCCTCAATAAGTCATACAAGGTAAGGTCGACGGGCTGGCGGTGCCTGCAATCTGGGGGCCACTTCCCCGTCTCGCCCCCAGGCGGGGCTTTATCAAGGCCTTCATGGGTGTAACCATAGTCCTTATCAATAGTTTGAAATGACGGAGCGTAACCTCACCACATGGAGTGAGGTGACTTATTGCCAGACTAGAGCCTAGAGATTAATTTCTATAATGACCCAGCAAGGGAAATCCCCCCCCCCCGAGTTTAGAATCTATTTATTTATTTATTTATTGTTCATTTTTGTATTCCGCTCCTCCCAGCAGGCTCGGGGCGGATGACAATAAGTATAAACAGGCAACATGTCACAACATGTCGACATGTGGCCCTACAATAAAAGCATAAAAACATAAAAACACAATTAAAAACATATTACAACACCACATAGGGTATGGAGGGGCATACGACATAGTTCTTAATTCGGTGAGCCTAATTAAAGGCTAAGCTAAAAAGGGCAGTCTTACAAGCCCTTCGGAAGGGGGCCAATTCTGAGATAGCTCGGGTGCTGTCCGGGAGGGTGTTCCAGAGCACCGGTGCCGCTACAGAAAAGGTTCTCTGTCTGGTCGTGGATAGATGGCAGGAGCGGATTGATGGCACTAACAACAGATTCTGTTCATCTGAACGCAGTGATCTCGGGGGAGAGTACGGGGTAAGGCGGTCCCTCAGGTACGCAGGCCCTAGGCCGTGTAAGGCCTTAAAGGTCAAAACCAACACCTTGAAGGCAATTCGGTACTCAATAGGAAGCCAGTGCACTTGCCGGACGATAGGTGTAATGTGCTCTCTCACTGGCGATCCCACCAGCAAGCGAGCAGCGGCGTTCTGCACTAGCTTGAGTTTCCGGATTGTCGACAAGGGAAGGCCAATGTAGAGGGCATTACAGTAGTCTAGCCTCGAGATGACCGTCGCTTGGATTACCGTGGCCAGGTCATCCCTGGACAGGTAGGGTGCCAGTCGCCTAGCCTGTTGGAGGTGAAAGAATGATGTCCTGCTGACCACGGAGACCTGAGCCTCCATGGTCAGCGAGGAGTCCAACAAAACCCCCAAGCTCTTAACCGATGGCGATGGGCTAAGCCACTCGCCATCCAGGGTAGGCAACCGACACCCACCCAGCCCAGCCCGACCGGGCCACAGAATCTCCGTCTTCGACGGGTTCACCTTCAGCCGGCTGGCACGCAACCAACCAGTCAAGGCTTCAAGGCATAGATGGAAACAATCGGGTACGGAGTCCGGCCTGCCATCCATTCTCAGCAGAAGCTGGGTGTCATCAGCGTACTGATAACACTCCAGACCAAAGTCGCGGGCCAGCTGGGCCAGGGGGCGCATGTAAACGTTGAATAATAAGGGGGAGAGGATGGCCCCTTGGGGAACCCCACAATTAAGTGGGAGTCTTCTGGAGACCTCCCCGCCCCCCTCCACACGTTGTCCCCAGTCCTGGAGGAAGGAGGCCACCCATTTAAGGGCAGTCCCCCCGACCCCAGAGCCGGATCAACCACCCCTACTAGCTATGGATCAACCACCCCTACTAGCTACTATTGGTGATCGTGCAACTGCTATAGAATAGCAGCTTTGTTCCAAAATCATGGATGACTGCAAATGTCATCATCTTCCCCAAGGAGGGGAAAGACCCGGAAATAGTAAGTAACTATCGCCCTATCTCCCTTTTAAATCTAGATTACAAACTTTTTACAAGTATTCTCGCCTCAAGATTTAAGATCTTTCTAAACAATTGGATCTGTACGAATCAAACCGGGTTTCTTCCCAAAAGACACATGAAACAGAATGTCAGAACGGTGATAAATGTATTGGAACATCTAGATAAAAATATAGGCACTAAGATCGCCCTCGCATTCATTGATGCTGAGAAAGCATTTGACCAGGTCAATTGGGACATCATCGAAATTCTCTTGAGAGAGTTAGACCTAGGTTCAAACTTTATCACGGCCATTACAAATATCTACAAACAACAAAACGCCACAATTATTGTAAATGGATTAAAATCAGAAGAAATAAATATACAAAGAGGAACAAGACAAGGGTGCCCGCTCTCTCCCCTTATCTTTAATTTTGTTTTGGAATTACTCTTAAGAAATATTATAGAGAATAAAGAACTGGGAGGATTAAAAGTCGGGAAAGTTAGCTATAAGATCTATGCATTCGCAGACGATCTTGTCTGTATAATTGATAATCCGACAAAAAATATAAATATGTGGCTCAACAAAATTGAACAGTTCGGTGAAGCCTCGGGTTTCAAACTAAACCGGAATAAATCAAAAATTATTGTGAAAAATATGGGAGAGGAAGAAAAAATTTAATAGAATCATTATCTGGGATGGAAGTGACAAAAAAAGATTAAATACTTAGGTGTAAATATCACCTCAAATAATTGTCAACTGATCAAGAACAATTATGAAAAAGTTTGGATGGATGTAAAAAATGACCTGAATAAATGGAAAAACTATAATTTATCCTTTCTTGGAAGAATTTCCACGATTAAACTGAAAATATTCCCAAAGATAAACTTTCTCTACCAAATGCTACCGATCTTAAAAAATAACTATATGTTGAAAAAATGGCAAGCTGAACTTGCCAAATTTATATGGCAAGGCAAGAAGGCAAGAATAAAGCTAAAAGCTCTTCAAGGAAGAACGGAGAATGGAGGCCTAGGAATGCCGAATTTGGTCAAATATTACGAAGCTAACTGTATAGAGGGGTTAAAATATCGGGTGGAGCTACATAATAAAGAACTACTCAACTTAGAAGGAGTGTATAAAATTTTATTGCTTTTGACCAAAGGCCGTTGCAAGTCCAAAATAAAAAAGAGCGCACACACAGAAGGTGATGGCCTTAAATTTGGCTGGCACGGCTACTTAATATATGATAAAATAAAACAGGATAAAGGATTTAATAATCATATCATTAGATCCTCTCTTCTCCGAGTTTGGAACAGGCAAGGAGCTTAAAAATACATACAACCACCCCATTTCTCCCACACTGCCATATTACCACACATATTATCAGACAGGCAAGGAGGCTGGCCCCCTATCTCTCCCGGAACGATCTGGCCACGGTGATCCAAGCCACAGTCATCTCAAGGCTGGATTACTGCAACGCGCTCTACGTTGGCCTTCCTCTGTCGGTGACCCGGAAGCTCAGGCTAGTGCAGAACACTGCCGCCCGGCTCCTGTCTGGCACGCCAGCTGGCGCCCACATAACACCTGTTTTGCAGGATCTGCACTGGCTGCCAATTGAGCACCGGACCACCTTCAAAGTGTTGGTCCTCACCTTTAAGGCCTTACACGGCCTGGGGCCAGCGTATTTGAAGGACCGTCTCACCCCATATTGCCCTCCGAGATCACTTCGGTCTGAGGACTCCAATCTCCTGGAGATACCTTCAGCTAAACTATAAGGCTGGCTGCTACCCGCCGGAGGGCGTTCTCTGTCATAGCACCTACGCTGTGGAACGCCCTCCCGGCCGGAACTCGGGCTATGAAGGACTTGCTCCCGTTTAGACGGGCCTGTAAAACATACCTGTTTAAGCAGGCCTTTGGTGAGTAAGTCCTGCCCATGCCCCGCCATCTATTCGTTCTTCTGAGGATGATGTGCTGTTCATTGTTTTAACTGTGTTATTAATTACTGTACTGCTGTTGTTTTTAATTGTTTTTAACTGCTTATTGCCTGTATTTTACTGTGCCCTTCGGCTCCTGTAAGCCGCCGCGAGCCTCAGGGAGTCGGCGGCATAGAAGCCCGAATAATAAATAAATAAATAAATAAAGAACTTTAAAAAAAACTCTGTATACCAAAATTCCACTCTGGACTTCGCCAACTGAGGCCTTTAAAATAAAAAGAAATGAAGATGATAATGGACTAATTTATAAGAACATTATCGAAAAAGGTAGAACTGATATCACAATAAAGAAATTAGAAGAATTACCACAATATAAACTGAATTGGTTTCACTATCACCAAATTAACAAAAGATTTGAAATTGATAAACAAACTGGCTGGGAATGGAATGAATCTAGAGGCGAGAAACTTTGGCTTCAATCTAAAAATAAAACAGTGAGCCTAGTTTACAAATTCCTGCTCGAGACAGATGAGGAAAAAAAATCCTGTAAATGAGTATCTATCTAAAATTCAGGTGTGCTCACACTTTTTCAGCATGGGAGCTACTGATTTAAAAACCAAGTCCCAAAGATCACCTGCCCAGAAATGTAAAACGTATAACTATTTTCTTATTTATTTATTTATATTTATTATTCATTTTTACGTACCGCTCCTTCCAGCAGGCTCGGGGCAGTTTACATAAAATGAAGTTATAAAACATCAACATTTCAATTTAATAACAACAATATAAAAGAGAACCTAAAAATACATACAACCACCCCATTTCTCCCACACTGCCATATTACCACACATATTATCAGCCAGAAATTAAGAAGAGAGGCTGTTGAACTGCAAGGCCATTTAATATTCAGCAAGGTAAACAAAGGGCATGCAAAAATACATCCAACCACCCCATTTCTCCCACACTGCCATATTCCCAAACTTATTATCAGCAAGAAATTAATAAGAGAGGCTGTTGAACTGCAAGGCCATTTAATATTCAGCCAGGTAAACAACGGGCATGCAAAAATACATCCAACCACCCCATTTCTCCCACACTGCCATATTACCACACATATTATCAGCCAGAAATTAAGAAGAGAGGCTGTTGAACTGCAAGGCCATTTAATATTCAGCAAGGTAAACAAAGGGCATGCAAAAATACATCCAACCACCCTATTTCTCCCACACTGCCATATTACCACACATATTATCAGCCAGAAATTAAGAAGAGAGGCTGTTGAACTGCAAGGCCATTTAATATTCAGCAAGGTAAACAAAGGGCATGCAAAAATACATCCAACCACCCCATTTCTCCCACACTGCCATATTACCACACATATTATCAGCCAGAAATTAAGAAGAGAGGCTGTTGAACTGCAAGGCCATTTAATATTCAGCAAGGTAAACAAAGGGCATGCAAAAATACATCCAACCACCCCATTTCTCCCACACTGCCATATTACCACACATATTATCAGCCAGAAATTAAGAAGAGAGGCTGTTGAACTGCAAGGCCATTTAATACTCAGCAAGGTAAACAAAGGGCATGCAAAAATACATCCAACCACCCCATTTCTCCCACACTGCCATATTACCACACATATTATCAGCCAGAAAGTAAGAAGAGGCTTTTGAACTGTAAGGCCATTTAATACTCAGCAAGGTAAACAAAGGGGCATGCAAAAATACATCCAACCACCCCATTTCTCCCACATTTCCATATTCCCCAACATATATTTCTCAAGGAACAAAGCAAGCAGAGAGGCTTTGGAGCTAAAAATGCCATTTTAAACATTAAAATAAACAAAGAGACATGCCACAGAACAATCAAGCACCCACCCCAAAGTAAAAAGACCGACCTTTGAGATGCGGTAAGGAAATGACCCCAAAGCGTCCTTCTCCTCCATCGTTGCTCCTATTTCCACGCCGCCAGCATGCATGCCGCCTCCAAGAGCTCACGAAAAGTCAGAGAGGTAGAATGGACACTTCTGCGCATGCGCGCGGGGCCAGCCATGCATCATGTCATCCAGGCCCGCCCCCTTTGGTCTCCTACGACTCTGAGTGGCTGGAGAAGGATGGAGGGAGGAGGAGGAATCGAAAAGAGGGGGCCCATTCTGTCTCTTGGACTCTGGAGCTTTTGGAGCGGCGCGAGCAAGGAGCGGGAGGAGCAACGACGGAGGACTTCTTTGCAGCGTGCAGGGGCGCATGAAGAGGACCAACAGCAAAAAAACCTGGTCAGGGGCCTGAAGATCACCAGGATGAGGCCCGAAGATCACCCTGGTGATCCCGATCACCATTCTGAGCACCCCTGAATGGTCAGCTAACCTAGGCCAAAACATCCCCAAGGAAGAATGGGATAAAATCTGGAAAATAAAACAGAAATATACCTACTTGTATTATTTAAAAGAAAATATGTACAAGATGGTATATAGGTGGTATTTAACCCCGCACCAACTTTCTAAAATTTATAAGAATAACAATGACCTATGTTGGAAATGCTCCCAAGAGCGTGGCACCTTCTTCCACCAATGGTGGACGTGTAGGGATGTGAAGAAATACTGGAATTCTGTTAATAATGTGATACAAGAAATGTTAAAAATGACCATCCCAAACAAACAGCAGCAAGAATTGTATTAGCCAGATATTGGAAGACATCAGAAATACCGAATATTGAAGAATGGCTAACAAAATCACTGGAAATTGCGGGGCTTGATAAGCTTACATATTTGCTTAGAGATAACTCTACAAAACAATTTAACATTACTTGGGCCCCCTTTGTTGAATATATGAAAGTGAAGAAACTTGTAAACCTTAAAGGGCTATATAAAAAAGTAATTATAATTATGTTTTCTTTCCACCTCTCGCTAAAGTATGAATATTTCAACCCGAGATGTGAAGTCAACATCTCTTTTAACTGTTGTGTATGTAGATGTCGTGTCGTTGTTTATATGTCAAGTCCGTATTTGTGATTGTCCAATTTGGTGGTGGGCTGACGAAGTGGGGTATGTACTCTGTTTTTTTGTGTGTTTTCTTTCTAATAAAGCTCTTTTAAAAATTTTTAAAAAAGAAAAAAAAGAATAGCAGCTTTGTGTAATAATGGCCAGAGATTGAAGCATTATATATACCAGTAACATTCTCAATGGAGGTTTGCATTTTCTTTTTTCTTTATGCATGCAAGGCAAGTTGGAAGAGAGTGGATCTTTCTTTTAGCACCAAAAAGTGGAATAGAGATATTTAAAACGAATGCCTTTCTTTCTAGTGTTTAAATGCCATGATCCGTCACGGACATCCAAGAGGAAGCTCACATACCAAAGCCTTGTAGGCCTTTGGAGTAGTGTTAGAAATGTAACTCGACAGTGATTTAATTTTGAGGAAAAGAAGGCTTATTTTATCTGACACATTTATCTAGAATTGATTTGAGTGCCTCTGGCATTTTGGCTTATTTTTGCCACTCTCTGCTTTTTTTAGGATAGTGATAAAAGTGAAATGTGGGCCAGCCAACGTGGACTTTGAAGGCAAGGCAAGAGCCAGTATTTGTGCCGTGTAGAAAGAAAGGCGGTGGCAAATTCACATGTATCACTGGGTAGTCTTTTCATGATTGGCCTTTTGAGGGAGCGCAAAAGCAGTCGCTTCCATATCAAAGGTTGCCACATGAAAACAGATTGCTATTATGAAAATTTTGGCGAGTGTACAAATTGCGCCTTTTAAAAATTTGGAGACTAGGAATTATGGCGATGTGGCTTGCAAGAGCCATCCATAGGCCATCCTTGTTATTGCAAGTGAATAAGTGGATAATGAGATTTTTCAGTTGAAATGTCATAAAAGTCATAAAATAAACAGATTTTCATGTTAATTAATTTATTATTTATTTAAAACTTTTATACCCACCCTACAGATCTTGGCTGGTGCTGCACGGAGAAGCCTGGTGGACAAAGCTGGGTCAGATGTAAACCTCCAGCCTCATCCAGCTCTGGCAGATCTGGCGTTCCACAGCACCTCCCTTAGTCCAGAGGGACAACTATCCTGGGTACCCAAACTTACCGTGTCAGGAGATCAATTTAATTTTACTAATGTTCAATCATCATCCCTAGGCCGAATTAAAGGTCTCCCTTTCCTGTATCTCCCCCCATTATTACTTCTATTGGGGCTCCTTGGGCCAGGAACCCCCCATCATATTCCATTCTCACATTTCTTATCCTGGCTCAGCACTAACTATATAATTTGATCGTATTTTATCAGGCAGTAATTGTCACGATGCAAGGACTCGGCCGGCCCTTAATCACACACACAGAGACGGTAATCAGCTAACTATTTTATTGAAGAATAAAAACATATAAAAGGCAATTTTCCATAATATAAAAGTATTGTCCAAAAGTAAAGAGTCTGTATTAAAATCAAAAGGCAAACATCTTGGCAAAAAAACTTGGCAAAAGCTCCGCAAATCCAAGCGGATCAAGAAACAAGGTAAGGTTTGTGCAAGGCCCCAAGAAACTTCTTGGCAAGGTACAAGCCACAACTTGGCTCCGTGGTCCTTTGCTCGCTACACTTCACTAGGATAGAAGTGGCCGAGCTACTGAGGATCCGTTCCCACGGATCCTATACTTAAACCTCACGGCGGGCCCCCCGACGCTCTAGGCTTCAGCGGTAGTCTGTGCTACGGGATCTAGCGCTTCTCTGGCGCTCTAGGCTGTGGTGCCAATCCCTCCTGCTGGAGTCGATGCTCCGTCTCCTATCAAAGCTCCGACCTTGCCTCCCAGCACCTGGCTCACTATCTTCATGAGAGTCTGACTCCCCTTCAGCTTCCATGGCCTCATCGCCCATGTTTTCCCAAATTCTCTCCTGTGATCCGTACCCACCCAGTTTCTCATAACAATCATCACTATCAGTACTTTCAGGATCAGCCTGACCTTCCCAGTCCTCATAGGCATCCGGCCATCCTTCCTCCCAGGCCAAGTTCTCTGTGGGAGAGGAAGGTCCAGCTAGCTCATTAACCCCTTCCTCCAGTTCCTCCTCAGCTGCGGCTGGTTCTAATGCAAGTGGGACCCCCGGTGCTGCCCCCTGCCCTCCAGGCACAAAGGAGAACTGGGTTGCTACAATAATCCTCCCGTTATTTCAGTTCCCACCCCATCCCTGCAGATTCCAGAGTGTTCCAGCCCTCTCAGAACCTTCCTTCCCCCACAGAATATAATTAAAATTAATATAAGTAGTAGGGCTGGATATCTCCGGTTTAAAATTCTTTGAAATCGGTTTAATTTCGGATATAAAATTAATTTCATAGTTTTTTGACCCTTGGGGGCTAACCCGGAAGTGTAATTTCTATACCAAACCCGGGATCGCCATTTTTTTGTAAAGGTCACGTTATTAGGTTGTTTTTTCCCCTCCTCAGTTCTCAACTCGCAAGAGGAGACTGGAGGGCAGCCGCACCCGCCTTTCTCCTCTTGCCAGCTGAGAGCTGAGGGGGACGCTTTGGAAGCTGCCCCACGCACCTCCCTTCCTTTCCCCGCTGCCTCTGAGATAGCGGGGAAAGGAAGAGTGGTGAAAACATGCATGGCTGGGGAGGGAGGGAAGAGTACAGGGCTTGCCCTCCATTCTTGCCTCCCAGGTGGCGTAATGAATAATAACGAAAATTTGTTATTAATTACGTTTCAATCACAAAATTTATTTAAAATTTTTTGTAATAATTTCTATAACTAATCAAAATCTGAATCCCCCCCCCCCGACTGAGTTTAGAATCAATTTTTTTATGGATCAACCACCCCTAATAAGTAGGGGTTTGAGCAGCAGCATGGGGGGCAGAATTCTCCAGAGTTCATAACGTGCAGGAAGATGATTGTATGAAGTCTATGAAAGACAATCAATCCAGACACTCAATCCAGAGTCTATAAGTGCTAGTGGGGTCTGTAGTTATAAAGTGCATTCAGATGTTAAAGTGCACTGTAAATATTAAAGTGCACCATAGTTTAGTATAAACTCTGCCATGGGAGTGCTTTGAATGCAATTTTCCTGCTTTTTGGCCGGGGGTTGGACTAGATGGCCCACGAGGTCTCTTCCACATCCATGATTCTATGATTCTGTGAATGGCATTTTGCATTTTATGAACGTTATTCCCTTTTATTGGGTGTATTTCTCTCTCCAGTGTGGACATAGTGAAGCTGAATTAAGGATGAATAAGGCTGATGTTGTATGGTAAGGGATTTAACATATTAATCTTTTTTTTTACTTCAAAAATATGTAGACTCTTGGGCTTTCAGAGCACTTTATGAGTGTTAATTAAGTCTCATGTCCCCTGACTGTGAAGGAGGTTAGTGGCAGACTCAATTAAAATTTTCACTCCCTCTAAAATCATGGCATTTAAAAGCTGTATATAGTGAGTGGAAATCATTTTATCTGAACTTGGAATGAAGCAAATGATAATTTGGGGCTCTGCACATTTCAATCCAGATGTGTATTGGGCTCTTCCCATAAGCACTCCCTAGTTGGAGTCTCAATGTGCTGATCCCACTGTGTATTGGTCATCATTGTGCTTAGAGATGGATCTTATTTATTTATTTATTTACTACGTTTGTATACCGCCCCTCTCAGCCCAGGGGCGACTCTGAGCGGTTAACAATCGGCAACAATTTGATGCCAGAACAAATTACAATGGTAAAAACAGTCATAAAACACTATTAAAACTTTTGCAACAATATAAATACGAAGCATAAAAACCATACAAGCCTTAAAACATTATCGTAAGCACCTCCATAGCAAATCACTGTCCAGTTGCATCATCAAAATAGTTCCATAATATCATATGTCTATGCCGTAGTTGGAAAGGCCTGCTGGAAATTCCAAGTTTTCACCTTTCTTCGAAAAGTCAAGAGGGAGTGGGGTGATCTTATCTTTTTAGGCAGGGCATTCCACAGTCTAGGGGCCACCACTGAGAAGGCCCTGCCTTCCATCCCTGCCAGCCACATTTGTGAGGAAGGCGGGGGCGAGAGCAGGGCCTCCCCAGAAGATCTTAATGTCCTAGATCAGGGGTCGGGAACCTTTTTGACTCAGAGAGACATGAAAGCAAAATATTTGGAAATTTATTTCAGAGAGAGCCATATATATATATATATATATATATATATATATATATATATATATAATAAAGACTGATTTCAACTAAATGTGAGTATATATGTACACACTATGAGAAAAGGATTCCCCCGGCAGAATAAGGGGACACTTCAGACCTGGCTCTGCAAAAGGCATGCTCAGGACTCTGGGAAGGAAGAGAAGATGGAAGGAAGGAAGGGGGAAAGAAAGAAAGACAGACAGAGGAAATAAAGGAGGGAGAGGGAGAGGAAGAAAGAAAAGAAAAACGAACTATGGAAAAGGAAGAAAAGAAAAGCAGGAGAGAGACAAGGAGGGGAAAAGAAAGAAGAAAATGGGAAGAGAGGAAAGGAAAGGGTGGGGAAAAGAAAGGAAAGGGAGTGAGGAAAAAGTAAAACAATGAAGGGAAAAGAAAGAAGGGGAGAGAAAGGGAAGTGAAAAGAAAGGAAGGAGAAGGAAAGGAAGACATCAGGGAAAAGAATAGAAGAGGAAGGAAGGAAGGAAGGAAGGAAGGGGAAGGAAGGAAGGGGGAGAATGGAGGAAAGACGGAACGGGAGAGAGGGAGGGAAAAGGAAGGAGAAGGAAAGGATTTACAGGGGGAGAAAGAAAGGAAGGAAGAGGAAGGAAGAGGGAGAATGGAGGAAAGAAAGAAGGGGAGAGAGGGAGGGAAAAGGAAGGAGAAGGAAAGGGTGAAGGGGAGAAAGGAAGGAAGGAAGGAAGAGGAAGAAAGAGGGAGAATAGGGAAGGAAGGAAGAGGAGAGAGGGAGGGGAAGGGAAGGAGAGAAGGAAAGGGTGAAGGGGAGAAAAGAAGGAAGAAAGAGGAAGGAAGGAAGGAAGAGGGAGAATAAAGAAGGAAGGGGAGAGAGGGAGCTGCATGCTGGGAAACCAAGGCCCAAGCTGCTCTGGAGAGCCGGATGCAATCATGAAAAGAGCCACACCTGGCTCCCGAGCCATAGCTTCCCTACCCCTGTCCTAGATGGTTCGTAAGGAGAGATATGTTCGGATAGGTAAAGCGTGGAAAAATGGCAGGTGCTTTGGGCGACTCCATTGTCCCGCTCAACACTCTGGCACAGCAACGCTTCCCCCATTCACACTGGGGAAGTGTTGCTTAACCAGGCAGAAATGTACTGGCTTCATTGGAGTCAGCACAACACAGGAGCCTTTCTGTGTTGACAAGGAAGTGTCCAAAACATGAATAGGAGTTTCTGACTCATGTCTGGCTTCTTCGGAGGCTGACCCAGGAGCAGAGTCTTCAGAGGTATAATTCAATATACCTTTGGGTCACTCCATTTTCCAGTGATGATATGTTGGATACTTACCATGATATATTGAATTATACCTTTGAAAACTCTGCTCCAGGGTCAGCCTCCGAAGAAGCCAGACCCCCGGCGAAACGACTGAGGCCTACAGATAATGTCGTTAGGCCCCCATATGGAGTTTACAGTCTTACCGTTGACTTGAATAACACAGATAATGCGGATTACATTCTTTTTGGAAGACACCGTTTAGATGTGCATTTGGTTCTCAACAGAGATGGTCTCTGCATGAGTCAGAAACTCCTTTTCATGTTTTGCACCAGCACAACTACAACTCGTGCCCTGCATCAGCACAATTTAATGCGGATTATAACCCCTAGTGGATCAGCCATATTATCCATTTTGGGCTCCGTTCAGAAACAGTCTCTGGCGTGAAACGAGGATTAGCCAACAACACAACCTTTGGATCATTCCATTCTACTTGGTAGACGCTCCGGATTCATCTTCCGGTTTCCAATTGGATTACAAAGTAGCGCAATATTCAACTAAGTCGCCCGGACTTGGGAACACACCCAGTTTTCCAATTGGATTACAAAGCTTTATACTATAAGACATTTCCTCTATAGTTCGGGTTTCCTCTCGAGGTCCGAAGTACTTTACACCACAAGGATGAACTTGAACCTTACTTAGAATACACCAGAACCACTGGATCCTTCTTAGAGACGTGCTAAGTATATTGCTCTATTTTTGCGTTTGCCTACTGTTTACGTATTACGTGTGTTCTTCCATTGGTGATATCACGCAATTCTCTCTCTATATATTTGTGATTATTAAATTGTATTATTTGTATGAGATCCACTGCATTCACATGGTAGAGATTGTGATTTAGTTTCCTGTCCCAGTGTTGTTGTGTTTTTCCTTAAGGTTGCCATAAGTTGGAAAAGATTTGAAGACACACAAAATATGATGGCCCTGTGGCATAATTCCCAACACAGAAAAGTAGGGTGTAATTCATTCATTCATTTATTTATTTCTTCGATTTTATACCGCCACTCTCGGAGGGTCGGGGCAGTGTACAAGGAAGAGTACAACAATACAAGATAAAACAATGGTTAAAAACTCAACAATTGTCAAAAGCCTGCCTGAACAAGTGGGTTTTGCATGCTCGACAAAAGGAGCTCAGATCTCGAAGAGCCCGAATCTCAGGCAGCAGAGAGTTCCATAGCACCGGACCTATAATGGAGAATGCCCTCCGCCAGGTTGCTGTTAGGTGGAAGGATCTAACACTGGGGATACAAAGAAGGTTCAGATCTTCTGACCGTAGTGACCTCGGGGGGTTGTAAGGGAACAGGCGATCCCTTAGATACACTGGCCCCAGACCATGTAAGGCCTTAAAAGTAAGAACTAGCACCTTGAAAGTCATCCGGAATTTGATTGGTAGCCAGTGCTGGTCTCGAGAAATAGGTGTTCTGCACTAGCTTAAGTCTCCGGGTTGCAGTCAAGGGAAGGCCAATGTAGAGAGCGTTACAGTAGTCAAGTCTTGAGATGACCGTAGCCTGGAGCACCAAGGCCAGGTCACTCCGGGACAAGTCGCTTCGTCTGCTGCAAATGAAAGAATGCAGTCCTGCTGACAGTGGAGATTTGAGCCTCCATTGACAGCAGGGGGTCCAAGATGACACCAAGGCTTTTTACAGATGAAGACGGACGTAGTGCTTCGCCATCCAGGGTCAGCAGCTGAATCTCCCTCTCGCCCGGATGACCCAGCCATAGGATTTCCGTCTTTGCTGGATTCACCTTCAACCTGCTGGCACGCAACCATCCAGTAACGGCCTCAAGGCACAGATGGAAATTATCGGGTACAGATTCCGGCCAGCCCTCCATCCTCAGAATGAGCTGGGTGTTATCAGCGTACTGGGTCCGCAGGAAATACAGTGTGGGAATGCTGCCCTCATCATGTAATGATTTCCTGTGACGCTCTGCATGTCGCTGTAAATATTGCCACTTGAGAAAGCCCATAGGGCGAAATGGATCGGGCCCTCCAGTTCGACCATTGGGGCCCTCCCAGCGTCTGCTGCAGTTAATGTTATGTTAATGTTTTGGTTTCTTACAACCCCGCAGACCATTTGGATTACAAAGACAGACATCAGGGACCTATTGAGACACTGGATGCTTCAATCCTACCACATAAACTTGGATACAAACTGCTTTGGAACTCTTTTGGCATCCAGGAACTCTTAAAGGAACAGCACATGATTTGTGGATTGCTCTTCCCATCACTCCTTCCCTGTCTGTATGTATATATCCCTGCATATCTTCTCCTCTTTCCGCTCGATTGTTAATTATTGCGTGTGTTGTAAGGCTACTTATTTATAGCAAATGTTTGATATGAAAGCAAAAGATGGTACCATGGATTGATGAAACATACATTAACTAAAGATATTGGACAATTGAATATTACAAGTGATGATTGTTTTATGTATTGATTAATCCTTACCTAGTGTGTTTATATCAGCGTACTGGTGACACTCCAGCCCAAAGCTATGTACCAGTTGAGCGAGTGGTCGCATATAGATGTTAAATAACAAGGGAGAGAGTATGGCACCCTGAGGGACCCCGCAAGTTAGCAGGAATCCCTCCGGGGCCAGCTCCCCCCTTTGCACTCACTGCTTCCGGTTGCGGAGGAAAGAAGACAACCATTTCAAGGCTGTCCCCCGCACTCCAGCAACTGCAAGGCGATGCGTCAAAAGATCGGAATCGACTGTATCAAGTGCTGCTGTGAGGTCCAATAACACAAGCAGTGCCGATCCGCCTTGATCAAGCTGGCAACGCAGCTGGTCTGTGATGGAGACCAAGACCGTCTCCGTCCCGTGCCCGCACGGAAGCCGGACTGGAAGGGATCTAGTCCAGCTCTGTCATTTAGGAAGGTCTGCAACTGCTCAATTGCTGCCCTCTCAATCACCTTACCCAGAAACGATAAATTCGAAACAGGTCGGTAATCGGAGGGAACCTTTCAGGTTCCTTTCAGGATATTGAGAAGGACCCCGGGCGAAACTTGTTTTATCTGCACACTCGCCTTTATAAAACAAGATTTTAGAAACAAAAAGTGCTAGAAAACAATTTCTCCAGCTTGTTCCCCCAGGTTTCTGGGTTTGTATAAACATGTCAGTCATTGCTGCTTCCACCACTTCTTTTTCCATTTCTTTCATATGGCCGCCAAGATAATGAATAAGGGGAAGCTGTCCCCTGCTGCTTCCGAGTTCTCTGTTTTCCTGACATCCGGTCCACAGAGCTTGGTGTTGGTAGGAAATTTAAACACTTCCATTGTCTGTCCTTTATAGATCTGAGCCTCTTTAAGTTAAGCTCTCCCTGGGCTTTATGCAAAGGCAGTTCACATTAGCACAAAGCTAACAGACATTTCTGCTTAGCATCATAATAGCCCCATTTACTAAGCAGCACGAGAATTAACTCCAGGATATTTCCTTCAGTTTGGCAATTAAAAAAGGAGAAGGGAAGAGTGAAATGGACAATGCAGAGAGTTAAGTGAGTATTTGACATTTTAGAAATGCACATAGAATGCGATAGCCATAGAATCAAGGGCCATCTATCCCATCCTACTGCTGCATAGGAAGAAGATACACTAAAGACACTCACTATATATTCACCGCACAGCTCACAGAACTTGTGGATTGGCTGTCCTTACGTATAGAAAAATTATATTTTCTCCCAAGATTTTTTTAAACCCTCAAATTAAAAGTTTGCAAGACTCAACAAAGCTTCAAGAATGAAATGACAATTTTCCTTGACAAGTACCTGCCAGCTCTATACATTTTATTTATTTATTTATTTACTTTATCTATATTCTGCTCTTCTCACCCCGAAGGGGATTCAGAGTGGATTACAGGTACACATACTTAGCAGACAATCCCTGCCGTTTCCTCGTACACAACATATAGACGAACATATAGACCAGGGGTGGGCAATTATTTTTTCCAAGGGGCCACACGAGAGCCAAAAAATATTATGGAGGGCCAACACCTAAAGGCGGAACTACATTCTAATCTACATTATTTATTTATTTACTATATTTACTATATATTACACATCATTAATATTAACATATTAATATATCAAGAAATATTCATATATTATTAGTATTAATATCATAATTATTATAGTATATATATAAAAATTATAATATATTGAAATTATAATATAACATTATATTATATTATTTAATACAGTGTTTCTCAACCAGTGTGCCGTGGCACACTAGTGTGCCGTGAGCGATCATCAAGTGTGCCACGAGAAAAGCTCTCTGCCCCCCTTCCTTCCCCCCTCCTCCTGCTGAACTCCTGCTGCTTGGGAGAGGAGGAAGAAGGGCCGAGCGGCGGCGAAGAAAAAGACGAAGGGGCTGGGGCACCGCCTCCTTCAGCTGTTTCCCCAGCCAGCCTCCAATCCGCCATGACTCCCGCCACGACTCTCACCCTTGCTCGCTGAAGCCGCGTGGAGGAGGAGCCTCGCCTACTGAAGCCCGTCCACCGCTCATGCTTCTCCTCTGTGGGAGAACTGAAGCCAGGGGGAGGGGGCGGGGCATGGCGTGGCCTGGCTCCGCCCCCTCCCGGCTTCAGCGCTCCCACAGCTTCGACAGCCTTGAGGGGGCAGTGCCAAGCCAGCATTGTGCTGGCTCTGCCACCGCTGGCTTAGCACTGCCCCCTCAAGGCTAGCAAAGCTGTGGGAGAACTGAAGCCATGTGGAGGGGGCGGGGCATGGCGCAGCCTGGCTTCTCCCCCTCCCCCGGCTTCGGCACTCCCAGCAGCTGCTCCCAGCAGGTCACCATCCCCCAGCCGTTCTTTACTGTGTTAGAGTGTCATTTTGGTTGGTGGTGTGCCCCCGGATTTTTTTAATGTTAAAAGTGTGCCGCGGCTCAAAAAAGGTTGGGAAACACTGATTTAATATATTATTATTATATTATAAAAATATTATAAAATAATAATTAAAACCACTAAAATTAAATTAAATTAAATTCAAGAAGACAAGGTGTGAACCAAGATGGAATGGCCCAATGGATCCAGCCCAGAGGATGTATCGCCCTCTGAGGCCTTGGCAACCTGACCCCCTGGATAAACCACACAGCAGCTGGGATACAACGGGTTTTATTGAGAATAGGTAGATATAGGAAAGAGGTTGGAGGCAATCTTTATAATGTCTCCAACTAGCAGCCAAAACAGGATTCAGCAGGGGTGTGAGTGCTCCGCGGTAAAGGAGCATGAGCAGGAAAACGGGAACACAAGCCAGATGCAAAGAGTCTTAGGATCCCAGCCGAATCAAGTCAGGCAGGGACGAGCTGCTTTAAAGGCAAAGAGTTCAAAAGGTAAAAGAGTCTTTCAGGATCAATCACTGGGTCTCGACGATGGACAGGAACAAGGACAATACAGGAACAAGTCAGCCCAAAGCAGGCTGGTTGGCAAGGCTTAATGAAAGGCCTGACTGGCCTAACCCGCAAGATCTTCTCCCAAATGCATTGTTGGTACAAGACACTGGCATGGGGTTTCACAGGGCAGTTATAGTGTTCCTTGGTTGCGTTGCATGTCAAAAGCTAAGATTGATGATCCCCTGTATGTTTTGTGAACTCAGTACTCTTGGAATGTGGTGCTCGTTAGCGACTAACATCTGGACCGAGGGGAGGCAAGCTCTCTGCCCCTTTAGCTCACTTGCTCTATCAGGGAGGCGAGATGGTACAACCTTGAGAGGCCTTTGTTATGCTTTCATCCCCTGCCTTCTCATGGGAAAGGCAGGGAGGCCCTGGACAGGGCTTGAGAGCGAAGCAAGCTGGCTTGGAAAGTACTTTCTGATTCCCCTGGCTGGAACTCTGTTCAAGCAAAAGTGATGCCTGAGGCCCTTGAGGTGTGGCAGGATGGCAAAGGGGACCCAGCCGCCGCTGCAGCAGAGGAGAGCAGAACAACAGGCGATCGGAGGCTGCAGGCCTCCGCCTACTCTCGCCCCCAGCCGTTCCCCAGCTGATCACCCTGCTATGGAGTGCCTGCCATCCCTGGGCCTGCAGGGGGAGCAGTCGGTGATCTGAGGCAGCTTATTCAACCTGGCGACCCGGAAGACGATCAAGTCTTCTTGGTCGCCAGTGTGATCAGCCCCGCAGGTCGCCGAGTGCTCCCGCTGCAGCCCCGGATTGCCAGGCACTCCAAAGCTGCCACTCCAAAGGGATGTCAGGCACTCCAAAGCCACCGCTGCTCCCGCTGCAGGCCCGGATCGCCAGACACTCCAAAGCTGCCGCTCCAAAGGGATATCAGGCACTCCAAAGCCACCGCGATGGGATGGCAGCAGCAGCACCCCTTCTTCTTGGCCCCGCCCCCGACGCCCTTCTCCCCGGGCCAGACAGAATCGGCTGCTGGGCCGCAACTGGCCCGCGGGACATAGGTTGCCCACCCCTGATATAGATGAACAAACTCTGGCCACCAGGGGCAGCTGACACACTTGCATCATCACTGTAAATATTGCAATAATCCTTTGGGTCAGTATTATAAGGTAGGACATGTTATTAAAAATTGGAATTTTTTTCAGTGCAGGAAAGGTTTTCTAGTAGATGTGTTGGCTGGGGAATCGTGGGAGCATAAGTAACTCTTCCAGTTCCTGCTGCTGTAATCCGTTCTTGGGTTGTACATGCAAACAGAACAAGGGTGGCCATGTGCCAAGGATGCTGTAGCTGCTTCCCGATTTGTAAGTGTTACATGTTCCTGAGGTGAAGCCTAACAATTCTAGTTAAAGCTAGATCAAAGATAAATCCAAACTCAGCATTGCAGCATTGCAGCATGTTGCCTCTGATTTCATTATGGATGAACTAAATAGAATCTTGTTTTTCAATCTGCATCTTAATATATTTCCAAACCCCCAGACAGACCTGCTGCTTCGTATTCCGCTACCTTGACAACCAACCTCCTTTCCATAATTTGTTCTGTCTCTCAAATGTTATGGCATTTTATTGGGAAGCAATGAAGTCACTTAACATGAGCAGTACAAAGGCCAACTGGGATGTGCATGGAAAATAAAAGTTGCAGCAGTGCGAGAGGAACCGTTGGATACTGGAATAGAACTCCCCCCCCCCCCCATTTTGGTCGCTATGGCATAAGGCAGTGTTTCCCAACCTTTTTTGAGCCGTGGCACACTTTTTTACATTTGCAAAATCCTGGGGCACACCACCAACCAAAATGACACCAAATGACACTCTAACACAGTAATACATATAGTTAATATGTTTCTAAATGTATTTATACACTCAGTGTGAAACCTGGGCCTGTTTCGATGAGCACAACATAGATATCCTGGCAGGAATGGCAGAAAGACTGAAAGTACTGAAAGGGTTTGCTTGGGAATTGACCTTGAGTTTTGGAGTTGTAGTTCACCTATATCCAGAGAGCACTGCGGACTCAAACAATGTTGGATCAGGACCAAACTTGGCATGAATACTCAATATGCCCAAATATGAACGCAGATGGAGTTCAGGGGAAATAGACCTTGACATTTGGCAGTTGTTGTTGCTGGGATTTATAGTTCCCCTACAATCAAAGAGCATTCTGAACCCCACCAATGATAGAACTTCCCACACAGAAGCCCCAGGAGGCAAGAGGAGGTCTCTAATTGGGGAAAGGGAGGCGGGCCTTCCCAATGCATGGAGAGGGAGAGACCAAGTAGACAACGGGTGGGGAGGGGGGGTGGTGGTGTTTGTAATTTTGTGCCTTTATTGAGGTAGGTTTCTTAGGGTTTTTATATTTCAACACACTAGACTCCCCCGGAGGTTCCAATTTCCCATGGCACACCTGATGATCGCTCATGGCAAACTAGTGTGCCCCGGCACACTGGTTGGGAAACACTGACATAAGGAAATGAAAATCTCTGAAGCTTATTATTTTCTTAAATCCCACCTGCATTTTCTTCCTTTCCAGAGTTGTTTCACATCAGATCGCAAGAACATGGCAGCAGACCCGGATTAACACCTTTTTGCGCCCTAGGCCACATTTTGGAATTACGCCCCCTTTAAGCCAACCTCTACCGCATCCCCCCCCCCTCCACATCACTCAGACCCACACTAAAAATAAAACCTTATCTTCTCCTCCCTCCCTCCCTCCCCAGCGGGCCTGATCTGGTACTGCTGCCGCCGCCGGGCCCTCTCCCCCACCCAAGTGGAGGAGGCCTCCCTCTGGGGCAGGCACCTGCAGCCGGGCGCGCTCTCCTCTGCCGGCGCCCATCTGGGAGGGAGGGAGACCTCACTGGAGGCCAGCCCCCCCTCCCCTCCCCCTGGCTTGGGCCTAGTCCCATGAGGAGGCTCTTATTTGCCACCTGTGCCCCCCATCTGGCCCGGCCCAGGGTCACTGCTGAGCACGGGGTGGCACACGCCGCCGCCATACCAGGGAAGAGCAAGCGGACAACCCTCCCTCCCTTTGCTCGCTAAGGCCGGGGCAAAGGCCCTGCTGAGGCCGGAGACTCACCAGGAGGAGGGGGGGGAAGGGCCTCGGCCCTGGAAAGAGTCATCAACCGAGGGATGGAGGGGGAAGTGGACCCAAGGGGCCACTCACTCAGGCCCCAGCACACACGCCCCCCCTCTTACCTTGCCCTCCTTTCTGCCCCCCTCCCCTTCTCCTCCGCAGGCCACGGCCTCTCACGTGGGCAACTCCCTCCCCCTCCCTCCCTGCATGGAAGGAAGGTCCTCCCGGGCAGTGAGGTCTCCCTGGGGGCGCGGAGTGCTCCCTGTGGCCGCCTAGCCCTGTTTCCTCCTAGAAGCACGCTCTCCTGACGTTTCACCCTCAGGGGCTGTAACAACAATTTTTTTGGTCCGTGATCTGTGACCCTCTTGGCTTGCGCCCCTAGGCCATGGCCTAGGTTGGCCTTATGGGTAATCTGGGCCTGCATGGCAGAGATCCTAGCATACATGTTCTACTTTAGTTATGCCTGGAAATTGTAGTTTTACAAGGCCTTTAACTCTTTCTGCAATATAATAATGCTAGTGATTCCATAGCATTTAGCCATGGCATAGAAGTGCCTCAGAGTGTGGTGGAAGCTCCTTCTTTGGAAGTTTTTAAACAGAGGCTAGATGGCCATCTGTTGGGGTGTTTTGGCAGGGGGTTAGACTTAGGATCTCATCAGATGGAGGTCCAGAAGTCAGGGGACAGTGGGGAAAACCATGGGACAGAACCAGGACTGGACGAAGGTAAAAAATTATTGTAAGTCAACCTTTTTTTGGCGCCCCCTGGGTCTTCAGTGTGGTGATCACGGATCACGCATGCACACAAACAGCTAGTTTCACGCATGCGCTATTGGGACCCAGCGCTTCTGTTGGAGGGAGTAGCGAAACGCACTCCCAAGAGGATGAAAAGGACGGGGAAACATTTTGCAGCCGGGGCGGAGCCTCCTGCCTCCGGCTGCAAAATGTTCCCTGGCTTGTCCTTTTCGGCCTCTTGGGAGTGCGTTTAGCAACTCCCTCAACCAGAAGCGCTCGGTCCCAATAGCGCATGCGTGAAAGTTTCACGCATGCGCTATTAAGACAGAGCACTCCCAAGAGGATGAAAAGGACAAGCCAGGGAACATTTTGCAGCCGGGGTGGAGCCTCCCGTCTGTGCGCTTACCGCCCGCAGCAGTGGCGTGGCATGATGCGCCGAACTTGGCGGCCATGGCCGGATGCGCCCTTGACCTCGTGGTGCCCTGAGGCGGCCACTTACTTTGCCTCCCCCAAGATCCGCCCTGGACAGAACCAGGCCCAGATTAACACCTTTTTGCGCCCTAGGCCACACTTTGGAATTACGCCCCCTTTAAGCCAACCTCTACCGCACATCCCCCTCCCCCCGGAAAAGGGCCGGGCCCCCTCCTTACCCGCCAGGCAGCAGAGCAGGAAGGCCAAGGCCACCAGGAGGCTCCGGCAGGCACTTCCCATGGCCAGGCATTTAAAAGGCCAGCCTCTGAAGCGCGGAGGGAGAAGAAAGAGCCAAAGGGAGGGGAGTGGGGAGGACGAGGTGGGGGAGGGAGGGGCAAGAGGAGGAGGAGGAAAAGGGAGCGGGGGTGATAGCAGGAGGAAATGGGGGAGGAAAAAAAGACACACTGTCAAAGCGGCCGGTGGTGCCACCTTCCCTGCCCACGGCCCCTCCTCTCTTTCTCTCTCTCCGTCAGCGCCGCCGGGGAAACTGAGGCAACCAGAAGGGGTCCCTCCCAAATGGCTAGGAAGCTAGCCCACTCACCCACCTGTTTTGGGGCTGATAAAAGGCTATTTCTGGCTCCGCAATGAAAGGGGGAGAGAGGCGGAGGTGTGGGGAAGCGCACGTGAGGGAGCGGGGGGCGCACACGGGTCTTGCGCTAGCTCACTCTCTCACTCACTCGCTTGCTCGGAAGGCAGGCTCCCCGTCTGCTTCTGCGGATGGGAAGGACCATGGGGAGGGAGGGAAACAAGCGCGCGCAGAGCGACTGGGGGCGTCCCTGGGGGTGCGTGTGCCATTGAGTTGGGAGAGACCCCAGGGGCCAGCCACAATGTTTTTATTTGTTTCAACATTTGTTTTTGATCCCTGATTCTGCACCCTCCTTGGCTTGCACCCCTAGGCCATGGCCTAGGTTGGCCTTATGGGTAATCCGGGCCTGGACAGAACCCAGCTTCATCCCTTTATCATGGTTGGTCATGGGCTGTCATCTCACAACCTTTCCCAGTTGTCCCCAACTTCCTCTTCGTATGCTGCCAGGATGAAGATGGGACGGAGCCTAAAGGACTCTTGCTGGAAGTAGCCGTGTGCTCTTTACGTTGGCCTTCCTCTGTCAGTGATCCGGAAGCTCAAGCTGGTGCAGAACACTGCCGCCCGGCTCCTGTCTGGCTCCCCAGCAGGATGCCATATAACACCCATCTTGCAGGATCTGCACTGGCTGCCTGTTGAGCACCGAATCACCTTCAAAGTGCTGGTTCTCACCTTTAAGGCCTTACACGGCCTGGGGCCAGTGTATCTGAGGGACCGTCTCACCCCATATTACCCTATGAGATCACTTCGCTCGGAGGATTCCAACCTCCAAGCCGTCCCCTCCGCTAAAGCGGCTAAAAGAGCTGCCACTCGCCGAAGGGCCTTCTCGGTCATAGCGCCGATATTGTGGAATGCCCTCCCGGCAGCTAAACGGGCTATCCCTGACTTACTCCCGTTTAGGCGGGCTTGTAAGACTCACCTCTTCCGGCTGGCTTTCCAGGTATAGGCCCACTGGGACCCCCCAAGTCATGCCACTGTAGCCCGACCACTGTAACTACTCCAACTGTGTTTTAATGCTGTTTTATTGTGTATTTTTATCCTGTATTTTATATTGCATTTTAAAGTGTATTTGTTTATTGTATGTTGTTCTGCTTTCTGGCTGTAAGCCGCCCCGAGCCTACTTGGGAGTGGCGGCATAAAAGCCGAGTAAATAAATAAATAAATAAATAAATAAATAAATAAATAAATAAATAAATAAATAAATATGATGGGCTCAAGTGGTCTCCGTGCCAGCTCTGACCCAGCAATGCACTAAGACAGGAAAAACCCGATGAAGTCCTAGATGGCCTATGTGGTCTCGTCCAACTCTATTATTCTGTGATTCTATGATACTAACTGGTGTTAAACTGCATTAATTATACAGTGTGTCGATGCACTCAGAGGAGTCTGCCTCCTCAAAAAAAAGGAACATTAATTAACTTTAGAATTGCAATAAGAAGTGCAAGCAACTAAGAATCCTGCTGTTCATTCACGGTGTACCAATCAGAATACAGCAATAATGTGATCTAATTGAACCAATGGGAGTGCTTCCTGAGACAAATCCTTCTTTGTGGTATTCTGTGAACTTTAAGGCTCTCTTTTATAATCCAACTTCACAAAGCCTTCTCTTATCCAACGTGCGGCTGAAATTCGGAACAGTTCTCTCAGCAGAAACAATAGCTCTAACCTTTTCCTGTTCACTCAGGAACGTCATTATGATTCCTTTGTTTTCCCTCAATGCTAGAGGAACTCTTAATTGACTTTTAATTAAGTGGCGCACCAGTTACGACTGGATGCACTTTAACTGTTGTGCATGCCCTGGGGATTTCTTCGTGACAATCAACTCACTTTAAACTCTGTTTAGATATGCTGAGATTTTCAAAATTAGATGGGAGAAAGGGAAAGTTTTTTTTAATGTCTTAATGTTTATTAAGTTCTTTTAAAAAGAAAGAATTTGAGGGAGATAGTTGTACACTCCTGCATGCGAATGAATTGGCAAACCAACATTATCTAATGAAGTGCTCCAATCATATTTTTTCAGATACTATTCCAGGACAGGCCCAGATTACCCATAAGGCCAACCTAAGCCATGGCCTAGGGGCGCAAGCCGAGGGGGGGCGCAGATCATGAGACCCCCCCCCAATGTTGAAACAAATAAAAACGCTGCCTAATCCCCGTCCCAGTCTTGTGGGAGTTTATTGTTATTTTCGAATCTCGAGAGGGGACCACCTGCTGCCTTCTTTCTGCCGAAAAAGCGCCCTCCTCGCCACTTCCCCCTCGCGCTTACCCGAGCTGGCGGCTCCCGTCACCATGGCAACCAGCTCCCTCCCCCGCTTCCGCTGACGTCAAGGCCTACGCCGGAAGTAGTCCCGCGCGTGGAAGATGCTTGCTTACGCAGGAGTTTGTGGTGCGTGAGGATAAGTAAGCAAGCAAGCATCTGAGGGGCCTGCTAGTGTTGGCGAGTGAGGAAGGGAGGGAGAAGCGAGGGCTCTGGGTTCCTGCCACCCTCGGTTTTGTGTCCCTCTTGGTGCTACGTTTGAGGCCTCGAACCAAGGAAGGCGGGATCCTACGGAACCCTGGGATTTGTAGTTGACTGAGAGCGGGCTCTACACAAGGCCTCACTCACACTGTGGCCCTCCCGGAGGGTGCGAGGCAAAGGGAGGGGGAAGGCGGGGATCGGGGCGCTGGAGGGGAGGAAAGGGGAGGGGAGGCCGGAGCCTGATTGGGCAGGTGGGAGGGAGGGAAAGAAGGGGAGAGAAGAGTGTCCTGAAGGTGGGTCGCCTGGAGGGGTGGGGGGCTGCTAAAGAGGGCTCAGTCTTGCTTTCTCGGCTCTCAAGGTGGAGGTTTTGAAGTGAAAGGGTTGTGGATTGAGCTTGGGGTGAGAGTAGGGGGATCACGCACCGCTTCCCTGCGTGTTGTGCTCCCTCCTGCCCCTCCCTCCTTCTCTTGGGCCCCCAGACCCGCAGAGTTTTCCTCCCGAAGTCGGGGTGCTCTTTCCCCGCTCCTGCCTTCCCCTTGCCCAGCCCCAACCCTGCAGTCCTCAGAAGGCAGAGCGCATCGATCTGTCGGGCATCCTTCCTCGCGGTTTCCCTCTCACAGCCAGCCATGCATTCCTTGCCCACAAGCGTTTGGGTTGTGTGTTTTTTCCTCGGGGGGACAGGACGTGGCCTCGGTGCTTTTGCTTTTATGTATTTTTTTATAAAAAACTCAAAGTAGCCCCCAAAAAAAGCAGCGGTAGAGGTTGTCTTAAAGGGGGCGTAATTCCAAAGTGCGGCCTAGGGCGCAAAAAGGTGTTAATCCGGGCCTGTTCCAGGGTTGTTGATCCCATTTCAAACCTTGGGAGAGTTACTTTGCTGGACTTCAGTTTCCAAAATTCCCAGCGGCTATGCTGCCTCGGGAATTCTGAATGTTGTAGTCAAACAAAGAAATGTTTCCATATTGTGAGCTCACCTTGGGCTCATCTACCAAGGTGTTTGTTTATAAAGCTATTGTCCTCCCAACCCTGCTCTATGCCTGCAAAACATGGACTGTCTACAGACGTCACACTCAACTCCTGGAACAATTCCATCAGCGTTGCCTCCAAAAAATGCCGCAAATCTCTTGTGAAGACAGGCAGACACATTTCAGCATGCTGGAAGAAGCAAAGACCACCAGCATTGAAGCGATGCTCTTATGCCACCAACTGCGCTGGACTGGCCACGTTGTCTGAATGACCAATCAACATCTCCCAAAGAAGTTACTATATTCCCAACTCAAGAATGGGAAATGTAATGTTGGTGGACAGGAAAAGAGATTCAAAGATGGGCTTAAAGCCAACATTAAAAACTGTGGCATAGACACCGAGAACTGGGAAGCCCTGGCCCTTGAGTGCTCTAGCTGGAGGTCAGCTGTGACCAGCAGTGTTGCAGAATTCAAAGAGGCACGACTGGAGGGCGAAAGGGGGAAAAACGTGCCAAGACGAAGGCACATCAAGTCAACCGTGACTGGGACTGCCTTCCACCTGGAAACCAATGTCCTCACTATGGGAGAACATGCTGATCAAAAAATAGGGCTCCACAGCCCCCTATGGACCCACTGCCAAGACACTACATTTGAAGAGCTATCACCCTCAGGTTACAAGGGATCATCTAAGTAAAAAAGAAAGGCTCATCTACACTGGCATTAAAATCCAGACTCACCCTAAGTTGGCTCCTGACTTTCCTCGTGATGTTTCTCTACTTCTAGTGAATTTTCAGGGATGCTTTGGAGGTTGCTTGGAGCTCCAGAGTATTCTCCTTCTTGAAGGCAATGTAAACCGCTAGGTTGGGTCCAGTGTTCAAAAAGGGCATTGCTGCCATCCCCCTTTCCCTGCACTGATCAGTGAAGAAAAAAAGGGATGGCTCATGACCGTATCACTGCTGTTACCATCTCCAGCTTGGCGTGAGCTCCTAGCCATTGCAGATGCTCCATTCTGACATCCACAGAAGTTCCCTTGTGAACAGCAAGATGGTGTTGAGATCAGTCCGGTGAACCCGCAACCGTCAGATAATCACATAGAGCTCTGCACTCAACCAGAAGTGGTGATAGTGACAGATGAATTCATGGTGCAGTGGAGCTGATGTAATCTCCATCCAGCTGGACTACTCCAACCCACCACTGCTGCAGATTTGGGAGGGTGTGCACGGGGTTCTCACTCTCTTTCCTTTCTTTTCCTCACCCTTTCCTTTCCTCCCTTCCCATATGTCAGTGTTTCCCAACCTTTTTTGAGCCGCGGCACACTTTTAACATAAAAAAAAATCCGGGGGCACACCACCAACCAAAATGACACAAAATGACACTCTAAAACAGTAAAGAACGGCTGGGGATTGGTGGCCTGCTGGGAGCAGCTGCTGGGAGTGCCAAAGCCGGGGAGGGGGCGGAGCCAGGCTACCCCCGGCTTCACCTCTCCCAGCAGCTGCTACCCCTGGCTTCACCTCTCCCAGCAGCTGCTCCTGCCTTGAGGGGGCAGTGCCAAGCCAGCGGTGCAAGAGCCAGCACAATGCTGGCTTGGCACTGTCCCCTCAAGGCTGGAGCAGCTGCTGGGAGTGCCGAAGCCGGGGGAGGGGCAGAGCCAGGCCGTGCCATGCCCCGCCCCCTCCCCCCAGCTTCAGCTCTCCTACAGAGGAGGAGCATGAGCGGTGGACGGGCTTCAGTGGGTGGGGCTCCTCCATGCGGCTCCTCCATGCGGCTTCAGCGAGCGAGGGGCAAGAGTCATGGTGGGAGTCATGGCGGATTGGAGGCTGGCTGGGGAAACAGCCGAAGGAGGCGCCGCCCCGGTCCCTTCTTCTTTTTCTTCGCCACTGTCCGGCCCTTCCTCCTCCCCCAAGCAGCAGGAGTTCGGCAGGAGGGGGGAGGAAGGGGGGCACAGAGCTTTTCTCACGGCACAGCAGGAGGTCCATCACGGCACACTAGTGTGCCACGGCACACTGGTTGAGAAAGACTGCCATATGTGTTAGGCCAAAATCAACAGGATAAGCTTTCCCTATCATTTCATCCCCATACTTCTGAAACTTTTTTCCCTGCTATAAAACTCTTATTCATAGAAGCTGAGAAAAGAAGTGGGTAGGAATAGCCATCTAGATCAGTGTTTCACAACCAGTGTGCCATGGCACACTAGTGTGCCGTGAGCGATCATCAGGTGTGCCGTGGGAAATTGGAACCTCCAATACCCTTTCTTCCCCCTCCTGCCGAACACTTTCTTCTCCACTCGGGCTGCCTTCTTCCCAGCCTCGCTCTGCTCGCTTTGTCTCGCTTTGCTCTGGGGCGAGTCTGAGCAGTCCCTCCCTCCCCCCTCCCCTCCTGAACACGCTCACCCTGCCCCTCGGATCAAAATGGCGGCATAACATAACATTGTTTGAGTCCACAGTGCTCTCTGGGTGTAGGTGAACTACAACTTCCAAACTCAAGGTCAATTCCCAAGCAAATCCTTTCAGTACTTTCTTTTGGTAATGAGAGTTCAATATGCCAAGTTTGGTTCAATTCCATTGTTGCAAGAGTTCAGGATGCTCTTTGATTGTGTGTTAACTATAAATCCCAGAAACTGTAACTCCCAAATGCCAAGGTCTGTTTTCCCCAAGCTCCATCTGTGTTCACATTTGGGCATATCGAGTATTCATGCCAAGTTTGGTCCTGATCCAACATTGTTTGAGTCCACAGTGCTCTCTGGATATAGGTGAACTACAACTCCAAAACCCAAGGTCAATGCCCACCAAACTCTTGTAGTATTTTCTTTTGGTTATGGGAGTTCTTTGTGGGAAGTTTGTGTCTTTCTGCCATTCCTGCCAGGATATCGATGTTGTGTTCTTTATAACAGGTACAGGTTTCACACTGAATGTATAAATACATTTAAAAACAGATTAACTATATGTATGACTGTGTTAGAGTGTCATTTTGTGTCATTTTGGTTGGTGGTGTGCCCCAGGATTTTGTAACTGTAAAAAATGTGCCGCAGCTCAAAAAAGGTTGAAAAACACTGATCTAGATTTCCTCTGCTTTCCTCTGCTATGCAGCCTTTTCTGAAGCCGAGAACTGTGACTATAACTCTCAAGAGTTTCCAGAGTCTTGAAAGGGCTGCTCAGTAGCTGAGAATAGAACATAAAACCGAGCCAAAAGACAGAACAGTTTAATATTTACTATCTCACACAGCGCATGAATATTGAAAAATTAAATGAAGTCCCTTTTGCTGTTCAAGTTTGCCTCACGACAAGGTATTTGCATGAATAATCTCACTCATGCAGGCTGGATGGATTAACGATGAATGGTGACATAAAATTAATATCTAGCTTGCTGTTCCTGTTATTTTTTGGAAGCATAACTCTGGCTGCATCTACACCAGGGGTGGGCAACCTATGGCCTGCGGCCCGGAATTGGCCCGGCAGCCGATTCTGTCCGGCCCGGGAGAAGGGCGTTGAGGGCGGGGCCAAGAGGAAGGGGTGCCGCTGCCGCCATCCCATCGCGGGCTCTGTGGGGCCTGTGTCGGCAGACAGGCCGGAGGAGCGGCGGCTTTGGAGTGCCTGACATCCCTGGAGGCGATCTGGGCCTGCAGTGGGAGCATTCTGTGACCTGCAGGGGCTGATCGCCGTGGCGACCCATAAGACTTGATCATCTTCCAGGTCGCCAGGGCGATCAGCCGCCTCAGATCACTGACTGCTCTTCCTGCAGGCCCAGATTACCTCCAGGGATGGCAGGCACCCCATAGCAGGACAATCAGCTGGGGAATGGCTGGTGGCGAGAGTGGGTGGAGGCCTGCAGCCTCTGATCGCCTGCTGCTCTGCTCTTCTCTGCTGCGGCGGCGGATGGGTCTGCTTTGCCATCCTCTGGGCTGGGTCCATTGGGCCATTCCATCTTAAAACACGACTGTCTGACGCCATTCCATTCATAGTCCTTCATGTTTAATGGGGGTCTCCCATAAAGTCTTTAAAAGGGGGACAGCCCTGTCTTCTGGTGCAGTGTGCACCATTTCAATCTTGTCTCTTGTCAAATATTTGCCAAACTGTTTTTCAATGTCCTGTTAACCCTTTCCTGTGCGAGCAGATGCTTGCTTCAAGCGGCGAGCCGTCTTGATACCGAATTCCAGACCCTCTATTATACCCTTTCCTCCCCCAACAAGGCTGTTTTTTTTTACAGATTCACCTAAATGGGTGTTTTCATGAAAATGTTGGACTATGTCATGTCTCACCCTTAGGGATGAGACACGGTCTGCCTGGCATCACGTTCATGTCTCTCTGCCACTCCCCTTTCTCCCTCAAGGCCCAATCTCCTCATCTTCTTCGTGTAATTGCATTTTTCTACCTGTGGGCCTGAGTTTATGACTTTTAACATTACGGGTGGTGGTCTCTGCATTGCAACTTCCCTGACTGACCCGATCATCTCCTCCTGAGGCCCCTACAGTGCCTAACAGCACCTTTTGTTTTCCAATCAGCTTCCAAGAGAGCGATCATCGCACCAACATGCCCAATGGCCTCTTTCCAGCTGAGGTCAGGAAACCTCGCTCCCTGCACAGATATTAACCCCTTTTCCCCTTTTGACAAAAACATCGCTTGGGTGTGAGCCAACAGTTCTGTTAGTTTAAGCAGAGGTTCCCGGACAAATAAAGATTCCGTTTCCAGAATCCCCCCTGTCCCTCGTCACAACTGCCCAGCTCGTTCATCACCCCATCTTGCCATTTGCGAAAAGGGTTAAATCTATTTTCTCCAATGGGATGTCTTTGGACCTGGCCTGCTGGAATAAACTTGGCTCATGATGTTCATGTCTGATATTCTGGTGGCTCTCCGTAATTTGGCAATAAGTTGCCGAATTTTGGCATAGGGGCACATCTCGAGAGAGAGATGTGAGCCATTGGTGTCTCTGTGTATCTAGTGTATCTAGTGTATGCTTTTGACATGATGTGGGACTGACAAAGAGGCAAGCCTCGTGCTACTGTGTGTAACTGTTTGGACAAATGTGCTTAACTACTGTGTTTAAAATGTTGGGCTATCTGACAGGCCTAAATGTTGGGGGGGGGGGGAGACATTGGTACTTGCTCCATAGTTTGGCATGCTTCCTTTACACCCTTTCGTCCAGACAGATGAATTTTGCCTGCTCCCTCTTGTGGCTGGATTGTAAAAGGACAAGGACTTGGCTCATACTGCGTATGCAACCAATAACGCATGTCTTCCTTGTGCAGAGTTCCCCTTTTGCAACAATCTATTCAAACGTTCTTGGACCCCTGTCACTCGTGGCGTTCTCACGGGATTTTATCTCCTTCTTCCTGACCTTCCCTTACTTTGAACACTTGGCATTCTTTTTCTACTGGCACAGAGGGCTGGCCAGTCTCCAAGAATTCCAATCCGGCCCTCATCTTTGCTGCATTACTTTGCCTCCTCTTTACCTTCCTCTTCCTTCATCCACTTCCCCCACACAATCTCCGGACTTCCTCTTCTCTCTTGACTTTTAAACTTACTGATTCTTTTCTTGTCACAAATAAACAATCTCTGTACGGCCGAAGCATCATATATTTACATTAAATCAATTTTACTGTACAAAAATCAATGGGTGGCTTCCTATTTACTCCAGTCATTAAAACAGCTTAATTCTTCCTTTTTCTGGCACTCACAAGCACGGTCAAATACTTAGTCCGCTTGCCAATTTTTCTGCACAGGCCGTTCTGCGTTATCTCCTTTCCTGGCATGAGATGTCCTTATCTCCCTTTCTCTTGAACAAAACATTTTACTTTCTTTTTTAGCACTCTGCATGTCCCCTTGTTACAGTTCATTTAAGAGTCTTTCCAAAGGAAAAAGATCTTGGCTGTTTTGAGATGAAAGATTGCATTCAGGCTTTCTTTCCCTCATTTCTGTTCTAAATGGTACAGGCTGTATTTTCGGTGGGCCTCTTTCCAAAGATGCTGCCTTCTTGCCAACACCCTGGCCTAATTGATGATGCAATCCTAACATGTAGGATCCTGTGTCAATTTGAGGGGACAATTTGAAAAGCTTGCACTACCCTATTACTCACATCCAGCAATGGCACCCGTCTGATCGGCAACTCAAGGGCCCCCCTTTCTTCTGCACTTAGTCGTGCATCCTCCCGGGACATACTCCTAGTCCGCATTGGTGAAACTGCTTGTCTCTGGCTGTTCCTTCTGCCTGATTCCGGGGAGCGCACTATCAACCCTCCCGTGGCTGCAGGGTACTCTTCCTCCCCTCCGTCATCTTGAGGACGCACTATCATCCCCTCAACGTCTGGGGTGTTCCATCTCGCTCTTCTTTCTATCTCTCTTGCTTCTTCTATGGGGTAGTGTGTTTCTGCTGTCTGGGGGCCCTGATATGCCGGTGGACTCCCACAGACGGGCTTCTGCACTGAATGGGTTATAGGGTAGGCCGCTGCTGTGGCTTGCGGGAGCATCAGCGGAGCCATCACGGTTTGTGACGTGGCCATGGTTGATGGGAACATCACGCGGGGGGTCCGCGATTTGGCAAACTTGCTATGGCAGGTTGGGGCATCATAGGGGGGATTCATTGGGGAAGTAGTGGCTGGAACAAGGCCTACCGTCTCATGACGCATCACAGCCTGGGGCGCCATCTCTGAGGCTGAGCCTGCTCCAAGGGTGGGGGCCACGTCTGGGGCTTGGAGTGGGACATTTAAAATCTGCGGCGGCATTTTCCCTATGCCTTGGTCTTCTCCTTAATGCTGCAACTCCTCCGGCTCTGTTTGGGAACCGGGGCACTTTCCCTGCCTTCCTGCTAAACAAGCATCTGTCCTGGTGTCGCTTCTCGACCCACCAGACTCCCTCTGCTAGCTGACAAAACCTATCCCAGTTGACTAAAACACAGCTCAGAGGCGTCCCTCTTTGCTTCTTGGACTTCACTCCCCCCCCCCATTTCTTTTGGGACAAGAACACTCCTGTGTTTGCCCTCCCAAACGGCGTGTATGTTCCCTAAGTGTTTTAACTTGACTCAGTATACTTGCCGATTCCTGCAGACCCCGGGACCACTTCCCGCGTCCTCACTCGGTTGTCGTTGGATTGCTCACTAGATGCAGATCAGCAGACTGCACCCCTGACTTTTCCTTGCACGCTTTCGATTGCCGGATTGCTCACTAGACGCTCGGAACCCCGGCGCCCCCGGACTTTTTCTGTGCTGGATTGCTCACTAGATGCAGTTTCCCAAACTGCACCCCCGGACTTCCTTCTTCTTTGGCTTCACTGGCAGTATATGATAATTGCGGTCCCTTGGTTCAGCAAGCGGTGCTCTGGGACGAGCTAGGCAGCCGGTCTTTTGGTTTTGCGGGGCCCCTCTCAGCCCTCCTAAGTCGTTCCAGCTTCCCACCTGCGAACGAGGGCCGTCCTGCCAATCAGGATTGCGTTGTCAACGTTACAGACCTGTCTGGATTGCCTTTTCCATCACGTCGGGGTCACCAAGATGTAGCGGAAATCTGGAGTCCCAAAACTCCTTCAGGCAGTTACTTTCTGACTCACAAGCGGCGACTTTCGTGCGGGCACAGGAACGAAGGACGCAACAATTGATACTGATCCAAATGAAGCCAATTTATTGTTCACATCAGCTGATAGGGTCTGCCTAGCATAAGGTAGCTAAATGGCAGAGCCCAGATTATTTCTAGCACACAGGTTTTATACAATCAATGGCTGCAGAGCCCAGGTCCCTCCCATCTTCATCATCATTATTGGCTGGCATGTATGAACCCACCTTATTATCCAATTAAACATAGCATTATTTTGCATCACACTCTATTTGTATTCTTATTTGTCAAGCATTAGTACGCAGCATTAATTCTTTGTTCCCACAGTGTGTTATCTTACTGTTCTACTCAACCTGTACTAAGATTGCAACATTTCTACAGAAGCTTTCCCTGGGCGTCTGCCAGAGGGAAAGCTATACTTGCCATGCGCAGCCTTTGCCAAGGGGGAAAGCTACACTTGCCATGCGCAGCTTCTAACCAATCTGTAACAATGTAAACAAAGCAGCATGTTAGACTGAGGCCAATCTCGGCCGCTTTTTATCTAAACAGACACATGGTGTACTTTAGCAAATCAACGCTTGTGTTTAACGTACCAATCAGGGTGCATGATTCTCGGCAGGGCTCTTGGCTTGCTGCCTCGCTGTTCTAATGCCAATTATACTATAACTTTTGCTGTGCATCACTCTCTCCTGACAGTACCTCTGCTGAAAGCATCAACTCTGCTTTAATACTAAATATAGTAAGTAAATTAATTAATTAATTAATTATGTAGATTAGAATGTAGTCTATAATATTTTTTGGCTCTCGTGTGGCCCCTTGGAAAAATTAATTGCCAACCCCTGATCTACACTGTAGAATGAATGCAATGTGACGCCTCTAACTGCCATGGCTCCGGACACTTCTACGCTACCCTGAATGCGGGATCAGGCCTACTCCCAATAACTCTCACATTCTAATAGAAAAAAATCTCTTTTTTCCTAGGCACATAAACACCTTCAACTGCCACTTGTGTTTTACAAAAAGTAACTTTGAAAATGGGACCCTAGCACCGAATGTACATGGTGTTGTCACATTTCATTTTAAAATAAATGGGACCCAGCAGTTTATTTATCCGCAGCGAACCTGCGGCTCTCTCTTTCAGACAGCAAGCTGCGAATGGGCTGCTCAGGGATCTCATTTCCAACGTCCGCCTCTCTATTGCTTTCTGTAATTTCCTGTCATTCCCAAATAATATTATAAACCCATCATTAATTCTTGGTGTCAGGTCTTGCCTTTCCAGTTCCAAACTTCAAAGTGATGCCTCGGCTTCTATGCAGAGCGCAAACTTAGAGAAGCTGTGATAAAGGGAGTTGCCATGTGGGGTGACATCTCACGATAACCCCCTCTCGGTACATTTGCTCATTCAGTCCATTGCTCGAGGCATGAAATGTAATCTCTTCTCAAAGCCAGGAATCTGCCAGAGCTGATTTTCCTAGATCATGGGATAGATGAAGAGGCTCTTCAAAGCTGCCATTGCTTCTTTTTGCATGCTGATGCTTGTGGTTGGCTGGCAGAGATGAGCCCTCATACAACTCAGGAGACATTTTCGGATCAGAACTCAAGGGGATCAGAACTATTGCATTGGCCATGTGGGCTGGGGGATTCTGGGAGCTTTAGTTCAACAGTTACTTTGGGGGCTCCAACACCTATTATTTATTATTGTCAAAATATTTATTAGCTTCAGAGCTAATAAGAGCACCACAGATATGGTTTTTGCCCTTAGACAACTGCAAGAGAAATGCAGAGAGCAGAACAAAGGACTCTATGTCACATTTGTTGACCTCACCAAAGCCTTCGACACTGTGCGCAGAAAAGGTCTGTGGCAGATCCTGGAACGTCTAGGATGTCCCCCCAAATTCACAAAACAAAGGTAAGTACTGTTCCTACTACAACCACGAACTAAGAGGGACCAAAACCAGTACGGGCATATAATACAATCACAAATATAACCACACCGAAATCCAATGATCAATTAGTATTATATTGAGAACCAACGATGGGAGCGGGGTATCAGGAAGTGGGGCTGCGCATTGGAGATGCGGCTTGGGTTCGTAGTCTCCAATGCGCAGCCCCGCTTCCTGATACCCTGCTCCAGGGCCGTAGCCAGGAATTTGATTCGGGGCTGAGTTTGGTTGGGGGGGGGGGCTGAGACTGGGTGGGAGAGGGTCTACCCTAGCAAACCTTTTGTATTGTTATCCCAATAACCCCATTAATGTGGGATATAATGAGCATGGTGATCAGATCATGATATGAATAAACATAACAGTTTAAATAATGTACCAGTAAGGCCTTTTCGCGGACCACCCTGAGAATTTCGGGGGCTGAAGCCCCCTTAGCCCCCCCTGGCTACATGCCTGCCCTGCTCCCATCATTGGTTTACCTCCAGTACGCCTTGGATTCCGATTGGATTACTTTGAACATTATTGACAATACTTCTTTTGAACTTTGCATTTCGGGACTTTATCGGACTTTCCTTGGATTTGCACCCTTTGCTCTTCCTGGCATTGCTGGAGGTACCTTTGTTGCGGCGGTTTATATGTCATGGCTTCGATCAACTATATCAATTATCTGTAATTATATTTTGCTAATTTTGCACTGCTATATTCATTGTATATATGTTGATCCCCCCTCATAGGGGCTGTTTCATTGGTTGACACCAACACAATATATTTTTATACGATAAATACCTTGATTCACGTATTAAGTCTAGTCATGTCTGAATCTGGCGCGTGGTGCTCATCTCCATTTCTAAACGAAAGAGCCAGCATTGTCCATAGACACCTCCAAGATTATGTGGCCGGCATGACTGCATTGAGTGCCCTTACCTTCCAGCTAAGGTGATACCTATTGATCTACTCATGTGTGCATGTTTTCGAACTTCCAGGTTGGCAGAAGCTGGGCCTAACAGTGGGATCTCACTGCACTCCCTGGATTCAAACTGCCAACCTTTCGGTCATCAAGTTCAGCAGCTTAATGGTTTAACCCGCTGCAACACCAGGGGGCATCATAAAGTTAATTGCAAAGTGTGTGAATGTGAGAGATAGACACACAACAGCTCTGTCCTCTCCTATAGTTGTTCTATACAGTACAATTATGTTTCCCTTTTTTTTGGCTTCTTAACACAGTGTTTCCCAACCAGTGTGCCATGGCACACTAGTGTGCCGTGAGCGATCATCAGGTGTGCCGTGGGAAATTGGCACTCCCCCCCCTCCTAGCAGCCCCTCACAGGTTTCCAAGAAACAAATTGAGCCTCTCCACTTGGAAATGGTTTTTTCTTTTTACTATTTTACTGGATTTTTTGAGTCCCCCCCAGGAACTGTTTATAACAGCTTCATGACATCCATAGTTAACTGGAAGCAAGTTTCACTCAGGGTGAAATTTCACAAAGGTCTGGAGAACAAGCTCTATGAGGAGCGGCTTGAAGAGCTGGTCATGTTTAACCTGAAGAAGAGAAGGCTGAGAGAAGACATGATAGCCATGTATAAATATGTGAGAGGAAGTCATATCTATGTTGTGTTCATCGAAACAGGCCCAGGTTTCACACTGAGTGTATAAATACATTTAAAAACATATTAACTATATGTATTACTGTGTTAGAGTGTCATTTTGTGTCATTTTGGTTGGTGGTGTGCCCCAGGATTTGGTAAATGTAAAAAATGTGCCGCGGCTCAAAAAAGGTTGGGAAACACTGTCTTAATGGATGTGCATTTAAATTATACTTAATTTTATGAACAGTCCTTGTATGCTTTTGATGTCTGCCTTTGATCTCTATCTGTTTCCTTTCTTTCTTTTCTTTTTTAGGTCAGCTACGTGGAGTCCCTGGACCGTGAAAGAGAAGAAGATGTGGCAATATCGCTCCAGTTTATGGGATATTTGTTTCTTCTTGTCTGAATTCTCCCCTGTAGAAGATGAACTATGTGTAATATTAGCATTCATCATGCATAACAGGACACAGTGACAGGTAATAGACATCTTATCATATCTGCTATAAATGCCACTACAATCAAGGCAGAATCATAAACATGCTTTTACGATGTCTGTTATGTGTCTGCTTTTTAATTTTTGAGCCCCAGTGGACTGGTATCTTGCACGTAGCCAACTTGTCACATTTTAGCATCCCCTGAAGCTAAGTCACACAGATGCTTCATTAATAAAGATTGTTTTCCTGACAAGAGGCTCATTACATAATTAGAAAGAACAATAAGGATTTATAGCCTCTGGTAAGTATGTGTTCAGTGCTGTCAGCTGTTGTCATAGGTCTGAATCCAGGCTGATCATTATGGCATGAGCTATTGGCTGGACATTGGGCATTCTTAAAAAAACCCTATATGCTAATGACAACTCATTGCTTCTAAGATATAGAATATGTATCTTTTGAAAATAATGCACACGGCTAAGGCCAGAATTCTGTTAATGTTATATCCGTGAATGTGTTCCTTACACATGTGTACACATGTACACACAGGTGTTCAAGCTGATGTCAGCAAACAGGCCTTTTTCCATCTTCGCCAGGCAAGGCAGTTGCTTCCCCTACCTCTTGGGAGAGGCCTTTGCAACAGTTATTCATGCTACAGTCACCTCTAGGTTGGAGTATTGTAATGCACTGTGTAGTGAAGTCGCTATGTGTATTGAGGGTTTTATCTTTATTTTATTGTTAAATGTGTGGTTTGTATTATTACATTTGGATTGTGTTAGATGATTAAATTTTAGACAGACCACAAAGGGTTAACGGAGAATATTACAGTGCCCGGCCTCTGGGGAGTTCCGTTGCCATAGCAACAGGAGGTGGAGCCTACCACTAGCTTTAGAATTTCCAGATTTGAAATTCTTCAGTTGGAGTTGTACTGGTTAGACTGACTGGTAGCAGTTCTGAGAGGCTGCTGTTATCTGTTCTGAGGAGAACAGAATAAAGGCTGTGTTTTGATACTGCAGAAAGGCAGTTAGGGTTTAGAAAGACTTTAAAGACCGCTGTATGTAGGTTAGGCTGGGAAGCTAACCTAGAAGATAGATAAAAGGCCTATTGTGAGCAAAGTATCTATAATATTGTTGAGTCAGTGTTTGGAGATATACAGTCAAACATTGTATTTAGAAACTTAGTAACCTTAAGGTCTGTGCCTCTAAGAAGATACTGTAACCACCTAAGCTCTGTGTACTTTAAAACCTCCATGCTTTAAACCTTGTTAACAAATAAACAGTTAAAGTTTCTTACTTAAAATGTGGCCGCCAGGCTACTTACGAAAACCCGTATGAGATGCCATATAACACAAATTCTACAGCATCTACATTGGCTGCCTTTCTCCCTTTCACCACAACCCTCCCAAGAAAATCTGCTTTATATACTGGGTCCCAGAGAAGTACGCCTTGAAAGTACAAGGCGTAAGGCTTTTCAATCTCTGCTCCAGCTCTATGGAATTCGTTGCCACCTTACATAAGAGCCATGCGTGACCTACGGTCTTTTATTCAAGCACTGAAGACCTGGCTCTTTAGCAGAGCATTTAACCTGTAATTTAATCTTAATACCTGTTGTGTACGCTTAATCTTTTTCTACCTTGTTTTTATGTAAGTCGCCCAGAGCACTTCGGATGGAGGGCGACTAATGAAATAATAAATGAAGATGATCATGATGATATACACACACATACACATACACAAACACACAAAAAGGAGAAGTAAAAAGACGGCGTTTAAGAGGTGACTTGATCGAAGTGTATAAAATCATGGATGGGATAGAAAAGGTGAATAAAGAAAACACTAGGACTAGAGGGCACTCCCTGAAGCTCCAAGGTAGGAAAACTAGGACTAATAAAGGGAAATATTTCTTCACCCAGAGGGTCATTGGGTTATGGAATTTACTTCCAGAAGAGGTTGTGACAGCTGTCAGCCTGAACAACTTCAAGGCAGGATTAGACAGATTCATGGATACCAAGTGTATCGGTAGTTACTGAAAAGGACATTCAAGTGCCACCTCGGAGTTGGTTGAGGTAGGCAGGATTTCCCTGGGTACTGGTTGTGGGGGGTCGGGAGCAGGTCAGGGTTTTGCCCTCCCTTCTGCTCGAGATCCCCGTGTACAACTGGTGGGCCACTGTGTGATACAGAATGCGGGACTAGATGGGCTGAGGTCCGATTCAGCATGGCTCTTCTTATGTTCTTATGTTCTTAAAAATATAAAACAATACAAAACGAATGATCCAGATAGAAATATGAAACAAACAATCGGGACGTACAATATTATATAATAAGACTAAACTAAAATTCCCAAGCTTTAGAAAGCAAGATAGTTTTTAGTTGAGCTTAAAAAGCAATGCAGGAAGAAACGGTCCACAAATGTTCAGGGAAACAATTCCAGGAGTCGGGCAGCAAGTGAAAAGGATGAAACCTAACCAATCTTTGCTTGAATAAAAAACCTTGAATTCCGGGAACTTGGGTGCTGAGTTGTTAAAAAAAAAATCCTAACCATATACTTAACTAAATCCAAGTTTGCTAAGGAGATGTAAAACACAAGAACCCAAGAGTTCCTGGCAGGATTGGGGAAGATCCTGAACTGTGAAAGAGTGGATATGTATCCCACCTAAATGTAGGAGTCCTACTGTACTACAATTTTCTTTCTTTCAATTTCAAAGGTGCTACGACTAGAGTTGTGTGCAAAACCGGATTTCATTTGGACATTTTTTCTTTAGTTCTTTTCGTTCCCTTTTAGAGCATGAAAAAAGAAGGCCCCTCCCTGACAAAAACAATCCCAACATGAAAGCAAGCAGGAGCGGGTACCGGCTCCAAGCCTGCTTTTTGTGAGCACAGTTGAATTTTTTAAAATTAATTCCTCAGTAAAAAAGTAAACCTTTGTTTACTCTTCTTTTTCCAGGAGTAAACCGCCTTCCTTATCTGGAAGTGGGAAGCTTCCTTAAAGTGCTTTGGAGAGTGCGTGGTGACCAAGGCCCTCTCCTCCTCCCTCATCCTCAGCTCTTGGAGTTGCTGCCTTGGGTTGTTGTTGCTTCTGCTACTGCCTGGCTGGCAGGGGCAGTCCTACTGGTAGGCAAAGGACGCCGCTGCGTGGGGCGCCATCTGGGTAAAGGGTGCATTCCTCCGTCCGCCAGACAGCGTCCGGCCGATGTTCCGCTTTTGGGCCTTGTGCGCTCCAATGCCACGCCGTAGCAAACCTCCCTGCGTGCCGAATAGGGAGTGCTGTGTTTACAGGCTTCTGCGCCTGCGCTCAAGAGCTTCTGGGCATGCACGGAGGGGGGGGGGAGCATGCCGAATAGGGAGTGCTGTGCTTACAGGCTTCTGCGCATGCACACAGGAGTTTCTGGGCATGCGCGGAGGGGGGGCGTGCCGAATAGGGAGTGCTGTGCTTACAGGCTTCTGCACCTGCGCACAAGAGCTTCTGGGCATGCGCGGAGGGGGGGCGTGCCGAATAGGGAGCGCTGTGCTTACAGGCTTCTGTGCATGCGCACAGGAGCTTCTGGGCATGCGCGGAGGGGGCCGTGCGTGCCGAATAGAGAGTGCTGTGTTTACAGGCTTCTGCGCCTGCGCACAAGAGCTTCTGGGCATGCGCGGGGGGGGGGGGCGCCAAAATAATGTTCGCTTACCATTTAAAGTTACCTTAGACCACCCCTGCTGGCTGGGCACCTTCATCTCCTTCTCCTCCTTCTTTGTGCGTCTAAGGAAAAAAAGAAGGGGGACTAGAGGTGCCTTCCTTGCATGAGAGGAGGAGGAGGAGGAGAAGGAGAGGAAGGTGCCCAGCCAGACGCAATGACCCAAGCAGTAGAAATGACCCAAGATGGCAGCTTCAAGAGCCGAGGAGAAGGGAGGAAGAGAGGGCCTTGGCTGTATTTTTCCAAGGACAGTGCGTGTGTGGTGTGCAGGAGGACCCATGGCTGCCAGGGCCTGCAGCCAAGTGCCTCCTCTAGAGTAGAAACAGCAGTAAAGAAGACACCTCCTTAAAGTGCGCACTGGGAAGGGTCGTCTGGGTAGGAAGCTCCCTCCCCATAATGGGTTGAACCCCCCCCCCCCAGATCTTTTGAACCCTGCCCTCCCAATTTTGGGAGGCTCCCTAAAAACAGATTGGGCTCCCACCGAAAGCCAGGACATGAATCAGGTCAGGGTTTACCCCGAATGCACAACCTAGCTACAACACCCCTTTGAAAGATTAGAAAGGGTTGCTTTAAACATTTGTAATTATAATGGCATTTGGCTGTATCTGTTGTATTTGGCAGCTGCAGAGCTGTTTGGGCTGGAAGTCAGCCTGAAGAAAACGGAAGTCCTCTACCAGCCCGCACCACAGGAAGAACACCATCATCCCCACGTCAGCACAGGTACATCTGTGCTTAAGTCCGTTCAGCAGTTCACCTCCCTGGGAAGCATCATCTCTTCAAACGCCAAGATTGACAAAGAGATCGATCACAGATTAACAAAGGCATAGAGTGCATTCGGAAGGCTTCACAAAACAGTCTGGAGCAACAAGTACCTGAGGCAAAGCACCAAAATCAGTGTGTACAGAGGTATCGTACTGTCTATTCTCCTCTATGGGTCTGAAACATGGGTAACCTATTGCCAACACCTACGACTCCTCGAACGCTTTCATCAGCGCTGTCTTCGCACAATCCTAAATATACACTGGACCGGCTATGTGATGAATGTTGCTGTCCTTGAGCAAGCAGGGATCACCAGCATTGAGGCCATGCTATTGAGAACACAGCTGCGCTGGGCAGGGCACATCTCTAGAATGGAGGACCACCGCCTCCCAAAGATACTACTCTATGGTGAACTTGCCACGGGTCAGCGCAAGAGAGGCACCCCCAAAAGAGATATAAGGACTCCCTGAAACAACATCTCAGGCTCGGCCAGATTGACCACCAACAATGGTCCACCCTGGCCTCACATCGGGAGGCATGGAGATGCACAATCCACAATGCTGCGGCCTCTTTTGAGAAGACACGCCGAATGGGTTTCGAAGAGAAACGGCAACGCAGAAAGAACCGCAACTTGGAAACGACACCACCCAAGGAGACTTTCTGCTGTGCTTTCTGCAACTGAACTTTCCTATCCCAGATTGGCCTTTTTAGTCATCAACGTGCTTGTAAAAAGCGTGGGATGAGTCCTTCCTAAGAATCTTCGTTCACGAAGTAATGCCAAGAAGGAAGAAGACAGTGGCATGTGGCTGTATCTGTGGCTTTTTAGCTGTAACCAATCACTCCAGAAAAAGTAACTTTCTAAATTCTGATCAGTGTTGGGGCAACTGAACTAGATGGACCACCTTGGTCATTTTTGTAGCAAAACCCTTCCTGTGCTGATAGAGCAAACAGAAAGGATACAATGTTGTTAACTGAACGTGTCCTGCTTTCCAAATTATATTGAAGTGTATGATTCAGCACTGCCAGGCAGGGGGTAGCAGCAAGCAAGTTTCCAGCCGAGGGTTGTATAAACATTATCCAGGTAATGCATAAAGAAATCTTCTTTCTTTCTTTCCTCTAAAGTGCCACGGGACTGTTTTCTCCTTTCCTTGCGGTTGGCCCTTTGTTCCAGGCACAATTCACCCTTGGGCCAATTGTTTCTTTCACAATTTTGTTATTATTTCCCCTTTACAAAAATGAAAACACAATAGGGTTCTAATGGATTATATTCACTGCTTAGGGCTGCTATATTCTGTGATTTAATCACATCTTTTGAAAGACAGAGAAAGCCATGCATATGGAGGGAGGGAGGGGGACATGTAGAAACTGGTCAAATTTTCATCTCAAAAGCAAAGGAAAACTGGCCCATTATATTATCTACAGAATTGTGAAATTTTGATTGAAAATTTGAATGAAAACAGTAGAAAGAGAAGGCTACTCAAGTTACCCTGAGCCCTTCTAGAAGAAAAAAGGGGCATATTGTCGTGATTCAGATCACCTTAAAGGAGCCAAGTCCAGTAAAGTAAACAGTAAAAGTTTATTAACAAGTCACAGGCTTTCAAAAGCCCTGGATGGCGAGCAGCTTAGCCCGTCATCCCTCGTAAAGAGCTTAGGAGTCCAATTGGACCCTTTGCTGACCATGGAGACTCAGGTCGCCATGGTCAGCAAAACGGCGTTTTACCACCTTCGCCAGGCTAGGCGACTGGCACCCTACCTGTCCAGGGATGATCTGGCCACGGTGATCCAGGCGACGGTCATCTCGAGGCTGGACTATTGTAACGCCCTCTACGTGGGCCTTCCCCTGTCGACAATCCGGAAACTCAAGCTGGTGCAGAATGCTGCTGCTCGCACTGGTGGGTGCACCGGTGAGAGAGCACATTACGCCCATCCTGCGGCAACTGCACTGGCTGCCTATTGAGTACCGGATTGCCTTCAAGGTGTTGGTGTTAACCTTTAAGGCCTTGCACGGTCTAGGGCCTGAGTACCTGAGGGACCGCCTTACCCCGTATATGCCCCCGAGATCACTGCGCTCGGAAGAGCAAAATTTGCTAGTTATTCCATCACCCCGCTCCTGTCACTTGTCCAGTACAAGACAGCGGGCCTTTTCAGTTGTGGCCCCTATGACTTGGAACTCGTTACCCAGCCACGCTCGTGCGATTCATGAACTCGGACCTTTTCGAAGGGCCTGTAAAACTGCCCTCTTCAGACTAGCGTTCGGCTAGCCTGAATGAAGAGGCATATCATCGCCGAGATAAGATTCAAGATCCGTGGTCTGTCGGCTATTGACTATGTAATTGTGTTTTATTGAATTTTATTGTATGTTTTTATTGTATGTTTCACTACCACTGTGATCCGCCCCGAGCCTGCAGGGAGGAGCGGAATATAAAAATGAATAATAAATAAATAAATAAATAAAATTGTCTAAAGGCACTGAAAAGCTGAGCAATTAACTTAGGCAAACAGAAACACAACCAGCCAGGTCAGAAGAGTCACACAAAGAAAAAAACTGTTTAAATCGCCGGATAAACTGCTGTGAGGACTCTCTATATTTCACTTTGAACTGTGACAGGGTCGTTTTCTTATTCCACCCTGATCACCAATTTATATAAAGACTTCTCTTATTTCCACTTGCTACCCCTGGATAGTGCAACTGTCTATTATACTGTTGTTGCATTATTTGCCACTTTTATTTCTTGTTCTTGTTGTTTTTATGATGTACCACTGCTTTGCAGTGCATTTTAATATGTATGTGAACCGCCCTGAGCCGGCCGGGAAGGGCGGAATATAAGACTGAACAAATAAATAAATAAATATATAAATAATGTAATACATATTCACATAGGTCAGCTTTCCCACTGACCTTTTGATTACTGTCAGGGCAGGGTATCTCTCTAACCCAAACTCCCATTGACACTATTTGTTAACTTTCGCTGCCACCATTCACTATACTTGGCTGCACACTAGGAAGAATTTGTTTTCGAGGCTTGTGTGTGAAGTAACTACGCGGGAAGATATATTTGTTAAAGAACTGCAAAGTTTATTCAAACAGTGTTCTAAGCGTGGAGGTTTCAGAGTTCAGAGCTTAGGTGGTTACAGTATCTTCTTAGAGGTACGTATCTTAAAGTTACAATACACTAAATATGGAGATACAAGTTGATACTATATAGCTGTACTCCCCAAACCAATAGCTCAGCAGTCTTTACACTAACTGCTTGTCCTTTAAACCCTACTGCTTTCCTAGCAGTTCAAACACAGCTTTTCTTCTACTCTCTCACAGAGTAGAGTCAGAGTCCTTTTTAAAACCGGCTGACAGCTGGCTAAAACAGACTCTCTCCTTCGACTTCCACTGCCAACTGCTAAAGTTTGAATTTGAAGATTCTAAGGCCAGTTGCAGGCTCCACCTCCTGTTTCCCCAGTAACGGAAACCCCTTGGAGGTTCTGCACGCTAATATCTCCGTTAACCCTTTAGGGTTTGCTAAGTTTTTACCCCTTCAACATATATATATATATATATATATATATATATATATATATATATATCAACCATATTTAAAGCCTGTAATAAAGAAATATGACTTCACCACACCCGTGCTACTCAAAAACTCAACAAGCATGGGGAATGAGAAGCAGCACGGCATCAGCCAATCCGTCATCATCAAACTGGGAGAGAGGCATGTTTCAAATAATAATAACAATAACAACAACCACAATAATAATAATTATTTGTATCCCACTTTTTTTCCCTAAACAGGACCCAAAGCAGCTCACAACATTATGTAAAAACAATACAAAACAACATACATATGTAAAATAAAACCTATAAAAACAATTTACAATAGAAATAAGTAAACATATTTAAAAACATTTATCCAGTACAGTTATTACAGGCAACTGAACAGAAAGATGATAAACTTAGCACGACTCAATACAAGTTTGCCTTCCTGTCATTACAGCTAAGTATCTTCATCAAAGGCTTCTTCCACTCCATTATCAAGGGAATAAAAGTTCAAGCTTATTTGTCATTTGCTCATCACTTTGTAGACAAGAAAGGAAAAAAATAAAATTGCATTGACAAAAGGAAAGTGCTCTGTCTTCTTTAAAAAAAATACATAGAACATAGTACTTCTGCTAGAGTTGGTTGTATGACAACCTGCCCCTGCTGATAGATGCATTTGTAGTTCAATCAGAAGGTTGCATGTCTACTTTCAATAGATCTAGGCATCATCACCAATGGGGATGTCCACCTTGCTTTAGAAACAATGTGCATATGTAATGAATAAAGACTTAGATCCAAATCCTACATGATTTGGGTCTAAGTTACCTACAGGATTGCTTCTCCAACACAATCTGCCTCATAGGACTTTGAGATCCTCTGGGGGATGGCTGATCCAAGTTAGAACCCCATTGTCAACTCTCGTCCAGAGGACCTTTTCATCGGCTACCCCACAATTGCTGAATGACCTTCTTCTGTGGCCCATCTGCTGACCCGGATGACTTGCAAGGCTATTAGTCCCCATGCATTCCTTGGCGCATGCTTCTGAAGTGTGAATTATCAAATTATAGTGTGTGTGTGTGTATGTAAAGAGATTTTAAAGTATTTAATCACACTTTAATAATTTTGACATTTAATTTCTTTTTAACTTTTGTAAACACACCCTTTAAAAAACGATCTTGGGAAAAATAAATAAATAAATTAAATAAATAAATAAAAACTTTTTTTTTTAATAATGATTTTTATTGATTTACCAAGTGATAAAAGAACATAGACGCAGCGACATGTGCTGCATGGAATACAATACAATAACAACAACCAACCCCCCCCCCTCATGCATCCCGACAAACAGAAGAAAAGAACAATGAGTACTTCCTACTCTCTCTAATTCCCCCAATTGTATATTCAATATTCATCTCTGCAAAAAGAAATATGGGCACAATGTCGTCTTGTAACGCCTAATCGAACCTCCTCTGGGTGGACCAGGTAGGGTTTATGCTTACTTATACATATACCATCCGGTGAAATAGTTATGGATCGGTTGTCCATTTCCATTTAGCTTTGTCCATATTTGTTATTATGGGAGACCAATCCGTCTTTATTCTATGTCTCTCCTCTGATAGGGCAAACGAGAGTGAGTCCATGTTCATTATATCCACAAGTTTCTTTCTCCAGTCAGTTAGCCCCGATATCGTTATCCTTCCATCTCCTCGCATATGTCATCCTCGCAGCTGTTATGCAATATATAAAGAGTTTTTCTTTATTTTCTTCTAGTTCAAAGTCAATTAAACCTAATAACATGATTTCAGGTTTAAACTCTAGGTCAAATTCCAGCATATTTTTTATCTCCCTGTGGATCCCTTTCCAAAATTTCCTCGCTTTATAGCAGTTCCACCACATGTGGAAAAAACACCCTATTTCCTTTCTACATTTCCAACATTTGTTGCTACCACCCTCCTTATATTTGGCTAGTTTTGCCGGTGTTAGGTACCACCGGTGGAACATCTTCATTGCATTTTCTTTCATGTCATATGCATACGTGTATTTACAGTGTTTATTCCATATTTTTTCCCATAGGTTAAGGGGGATTGCGTGGCCGATGTCTTGGGCCCACTGGATCATACATGTCTTGATTCTTTCCTCCTCCGTCTGCCACTCCAATAGTTTGTTATATAGAAATGTAATTCTTTTGGTTTTTTTTTTCAAGATGTTATTCCAGTCAGTATTTACCCCTCAAATCCCTGGCTTTTATCTTTTTAAATATCTCGTTTATTTGGAAATATTGGAGCCAGTTCATTGACCTATCTATCTCTTTCAGTTCATTCATATCTTTTAGGATCATACCCTCTGGGGATCTTTTTAACAGGGCTTTGTATGTTAACCAGGTTTTACTCTCCTGCTGTCTCCTATAGAAGGCTTCCTGGGGCGAGATCCAGAGGGGTGTTTTCTCGCATAGTCTTCCCTTGTACTTATTCCAAATTTTTAGTAGAGTTTTCCTGATATAGTGGTTATTGAAATTTTTTTCGATGTTGGCCCTATTATACCATATATAACAGTGCCACCCTACTCTTAAATCGTGCCCCTCTAAGTTAAGTAGGGCTGAGTTACTTAGTTTTGCCCATTCTAGCACCCAATCTAAGGCGCAGGCCTCATAATATATTTTTAAGTCTGGCACTCCGAAGCCCCCTCTTTGTCTTTTGTCCGTCATGATTATCCACTTTATTCTGGGTTTTTTCCCATTCCAAATGAACTTTCTTACCTCTTTGTTCCAATTGTGGAAAAACCTTCCATTGAAAATGATAGGTATATTTTGAAAAAGGAAAATCATCTTCGGTAACAAGTTCATTTTTATTAACGAAATCCTTCCTAATAGTGACAGATTGAGGTATTTCCACTTGTTTAATTTGCCCTTCAGTTCACACCATGTCCTCTCGTAGTTGTTTTTGATTAAGTCCATATTATTCATAGTTATATTTATTCCTAAATATTTAAATTTGGCGACTACTTTTATTCCATATCTCTTTTCAATTTCATCTTTCTCTCCTTTCCCTAAGTTTTTGGATAGTATTTTTGTTTTCTCTTTGTTTATTTTAAATCCCATCACCAGACCGAATTCCTCGAATTTGTCAAGCCATTTTTCCATATTTTCTAGCGGTTCTTCTATTATGCAGACGAGATCATCTGCAAATGCTTTAACTTTTATGGATTCTCTTTTATTGAGATTCCTCTTAAGTTCGGATCTTTCCTAATGTTTTCTAATAGAAGTTCCAGACAGAAAATAAATAGAAGGGGTGACAGAGGGCAACCTTGACGTGCTCCTTTTGTTACGTTTATCTGTTCTGATTGTACCCCATTTATCATTAACTTCGCCTGTTGTTTTGAATAGATGGCATCAATCGCATTGAGAAAGTGATACCCCATGTCCAATTCTCTTAATTGTAATTTAAAGAAATCCCAATTTAGCCGATCAAATGCCTTTTCGGCATCAATAAAGAGAAAAGCAACTTTTTTCTGTATATTTATTCTATAATATTCCACTGCGTCAATGAGTATTCTGACGTTGTCCTTTTGCTGTCTTCCAGGAAGGAATCCAGCTTGGTCTGGGTTTATCCATTTGCCTAAGAATTGTTTGAACCGTTCTGAGAGTATGCTTGTGAATATTTTATAGTCGGTGTTAAGGAGGGATATAGGTCTAAAATTTTTCACCTCCGATTTATCTGAACCTTCTTTATGCAACACTACAATGGAAGCTGTGCTCTAAGAGCTGGGTGGTGGTTTATTATCAAGTATGTCATTCATTGTTGTTAGCAGAGTTGGTGACAGTTCCTCTTCAAATACTTTATAATACCGGGCTGTGAACCCATCGGGCCCAGGGGCTTTGTTATTTTTTAATTCGCTTATTGCCTTAGCTAGTTCTTCCTTAGTTATTAGTTTGTTTAGTTCTGCTCTTTCGGCCTCTGAGATTTTATTTAGTTTTTGTTCACTTATATATTTTTGTACCCGTTCTTTTGGGGTTTCCTCCTTCCTGTATAGGGTTTTATAAAACTGGGAAAATTCGTCTATTATTTGCTTGTTTTCGCAGAGGGTTTTTCCCTTGCTTTTAATTTGTGTTATATGGTTGCCTTGTTTTTTCTTTTTTACCTTTGCGGCTAACCACCGACCCGGTTTATTTGCATAGTGAAAATGTTTTAGTTTGAGGAATTTAAGATTCCTTTCTACTTTCTCGATATCCATGGCCTCTTTTTGTTTAAGTAGCATATCGTACTGGTCTTTTAATCCCTTGTTTCTGGGATCCTTTTTTTGCTCCGAATCTATTTCTTTAATCTTAGCTAGCAGCTCCTTTTCCTTTTTTTGGTTTTCCTTGGTCCTTCTGATATCATGTTGTATGAATAGTCCTCTTAATACAGCCTTTCCTGCATCCCATATAGTGTTGTTTGGTATTCCTGGTGTGGTATTTATCTCAAAATATTCTTTTAATAAATAAAAACTTTGCATACGAAGTATGTTGCTAACTGGAAAGATGCAATTCTCGGCTTCATCTGCTGTGCTAATTACTAGGCCTGGGCAATCATGGTTCTAAATGGTTCTAAAGTACTTACAAAACTAAAGTTCTGGTGGTGAACACTAGGTGGCACTGGTGCTTTGCTTCTACAATGTTGCTAAAGTTCTGGTGGTGAACACAAGGTGGCGCTGGTGCTTTGCTTCTACAGTGTTGCTAAAGTTCTGGTGGTGCACACTAGGTGGCGCTGGTGCTTTGCTTCTACAGTGTTGCTAAAGTTCTGGTGGTGAACACTAGGTGGCGCTGGTGCTTTGCTTCTACAGTGTTGCTAAAGTTCTGGTGGTGAACACTAGGTGGCGCTGGTGCTTTGCTTCTACAGTGTTGCTAAAGTTCTGGTGGTGAACACTAGGTGGCGCTGGTGCTTTGCTTCTACACTGTTGCTAAAGTTCTGGTGGTGAACACTAGGTGGCGCTGGTGCTTTGCTTCTACAGTGTTGCTAAAGTTCTGGTGGTGAACATTTCAGAACTCTAACAAAACTTTCAAAATATCACTATTATTTCATTATTGGCGATTTTTAAGACAGAACCAATTAGGAACTGCCATTTATAACAAAATTTTGAAAGTTTTGTTAGTGTTCTGAAATGTTCACCACCAAAACTTTAGCAACACTATAGAAGCAAAGCACCAACGCCACCTAGTTTTCACCACCAGAACTTTAGTTTTGTAAGTACTTTAGAACCATTTAGAACCATGATTGCCCAGGACTACTAATTACATTTAAACATAGAGAATTGGGTGGTAGCAGATGATGTGATCATCCCTGCTAATCAAAGCGTTCCAATATTTCAATCCCACAAACCCTAACTTGCAAAATTACCAGTTTAATCACCCGAGCAGGTGCTTCCTTCTTGGCCTTCTGCTATTTATGTTGACTGAATATTTTGCTTCTTGTTTTTAATTTTTTTTGCCATTACTGATTTGATTGCATATATCATGCTTTGTTGGTGTGTCTTCTTGGATAATGGAAAGAAAGAAAGAAAGAAAGCAGAAAAATAAAGTAAATAAAACCAAACACACACACACTCACACACGAAGGTTACTCCTTCACTGAAAATGTCAGGGAACATCCTGTGCTGTTTTGAACATTCAGACCTATTATTACATGGAATTATTTTTGCAAGTGGTTTGGTACATGTAATGAAGAAGAATGCCTCTGAAAGAGATGGGATTGATTGATTGATTGATTGATTTTATTATTTATGAGTCGCCCTCCACGTCAGTGCTCCGGGCGACTTACACACAAAAACACATAAAAGAATTCAATAGTTAAAAGCTAAAAGAATAAAAAGATTAATTAAAATAGTTCCAGTAGCTCAGGCTAAGTCTGGGAGGTGTCCTTAGCCATAAGCCTTTCGGAAGAGCCAGGTCTTCAGTGCGGTCAGGAACTGGGGCATGTCCCGGATAGCTCTCTGATCCGCCGGCATCAAGTTCCAAAGGACAGGGGCCGCGATGGAAAAAGCTCTCTGTCTCGTGGTGTCGAGGCGGGCCTCACTCACACCTGGGATGCGGAGAAGGTCCCTGTTTCCTGAGCGCGCGACCTTAAATGAGCTGGTTCGGACAAGCGGTCTTTTAAATAAGCTGGGCCGGCACCATGGAGGGCCTTAAAGGTAAGCGACAGGATCTTGTGGATGGCTCTGAGCTCGACTGGCAGCCAGTGCAGGCGCTGCAGAGATGGCGCGATATGGCATCTCAGTGGTGTCCCGGTGAGGAGTCTGGCGGCTGCATTCTGCACCAGCTGGATTTTACGAGTGGTTGACTGCGGCAACCCCACGTACAAGGCATTACAGTAGTCCAGCCGTGATGTCACTGTGGCATGGACCACAGTAGCCAGCGCATCTGATGGAAGGTAAGGTGCCAGTTGACGTGCCTGGCGTCGGTGGAAAAAAGCTCCCTTACTTGTCGCAGCAACCTGGGCCTCCAGTGAGAGTCTCGAGTCTAGTATCACACCGAGACTCTTCACCGACGGGGCCGGGATCAGCGGCTCTCCCTCAAAGAGAGGCAGCGGAATGGGTGGCTCTGGGCGTCCCGGCCATAGAATCTCAGTCTTTGATGGATTGATCTTGAGTTTGTATGAGCGGAGCCATCTGGTCACTGCCTCTAGTCCTTGTCTGAAGTTCTCAGGCACCGATGTTACACCTGGCTCAAGCTTCAGCAGAAGCTGGGTGTCATCTGCATATTGGTAGCACCCCAATCCAAAACTTCTGGCTATGCTTGCCAAGGGTTGGACGAGATGTTAAAAAGCGTTGGTGACAAAATGGCGCCCTGGGGACTCCACAGTCCAGGGTGGATTTCTTGGACGCTTGGCCTCGCCACTCAACACGCTGCGAACGGCCCCGCAGGAAGGAATCGAACCAGGCCAAAGCTGTGCCTTGAATCCCAATGGCTGATAGTCGCCGCAACAGCAAGTCATGGTCCACCGTGTCGAACGCCGCGGTGAGGTCAAGCAGCACCAGGATAGCCGAACCTCCCTTCTCCAATTGGCGGCGGATGTCGTCCGTAATGGCCACCAGGACGGTCTCGGTCCCGTGTCCGGCGCGGAAACCCGATTGGCAGGGGTCCAGGCTTCCTGAGGTTTCCAGGAATTCCTGTAATTGGATCGCTACTGCCCGTTCAATCAGTTTCCCGAGGAAGGGTAGGTTTGAGACCGGACGGTAGTTTGCCGGCACCGCTGGATCCAAATTCGCCTTCTTCAGCAGCGGGCGGACTCTAGCCTCCTTCAGCGCATCGGGAAAGACTCCCAGCTCCAATGAGTGATTTATCAACCCTTGGATGAAGCCCAAGAGCTATTTGACTCCCTCAGCTATTGTTGTCCTTCATCTAGACAAGGGAAAAATCACTCTCTTCTGTTTTATCTGCATGTTGTTGAAAAACTATGACAGCGACATAAGTCTAGAATCTGAATGAGTGATAATCATTGTGCTAGTAACCTCTTTCACAAGCAATGGAAAGTGCGAGGCAACCTTGTTAGTCTTAAGTTCCTTTTGTGAAGGGCAGCACTGGAAAAAGACAGTTGTAGTTCATTTGGGGAAATGAGAAGCCGGGTGGTCGATTAGCAATCCGAAAGCGGAGGCCCAAGACATCAGTCACAAGCTAGGGAAACAAAACTGACAGGGTGTGTGTGCAGAAGGTAGTTTGGATTCAGGAATAGGGCCAAGTCTCTGAACTGGCTCGGATGTTTCTCACAAAGTGGTCAGTTAGCACTTCAAGCAGCCAGAAGTCAATGAGCAGTCCAAGGTCATACATCCAAAATGCACAACAGCAGGGTCCAGTGAGCATAAGGTGGTTGAAAGTTACTTTCAGTGGGCAGCAGGCCCAGATTACCCATAAGGCCACCCTAGGCCATGGCCTAAGGGCGCAAGCCAAGGGGGGTGCAGTTCACACGGACCAAAAAAAATATGTTGAAACAAAACCGCATGGAGATGACTCTCTCTCTCTCTCTCTCTCAGGGGAGGGCAGGGGGAGTGCACTGCAAGGGAAGCCCCGCCCCCAGGGCCACGGAGGGAAGCCCTGCCCCTGGGGCCGCTGCCAGGCATGTGCGGCACCCAGGAACATGGCGGAGGAGACAGAGGCACTCGCGCCCTCCTGCTGCACATGCCCGGCAGCGGCCCCGGGGGTTGGGGCTTACCTCCGCCTCCTCCTCCTCGCACCCTCCTTCCTTGACTCAAGGAAGGAGGGTGCGCGCCGCAGCGAGGAGGAGGAGGTGGGGGGGGGTGTGCGGTAGAGGCGTAATTCCAAAGTGTGGCCTAGGGCATCAAAAGGGGTTAGTCCGGGCCTGGTGGGGAGCGAAGGAGGCACTGGCCTGTTATTAATGAGACTCAGCTATGCCCATGTGCCTGATTTGGGGAGTGTGTCTCACAATTGTGGGCACTAGGCTTGGTTGATCGTAACAAAACAAAACAAATAAACAAAATAATGGTTCGAAACACATTTTGGATGTAGGGGGCACTGGTGGTCCAATTCTAAAGTGACTTCCAGATTCCCCCCCCCCCCCCCCCAATATTCAAAACTTTCTGAAACTTCTGAAAGTAGGAAAAAACAGCACAGGCACTGAGGAAATTTCAGGAGATTCCCCCTCCCTCATTGTTAGATCAATCCTGATGAAACTTGCTAGAGTGGTAGAACACATTGACCACTGTTAGCCCACCAAATTTCATAACCTTTGACTTCTCCATGGATTTTTGGCAAATTTTCAAAGTTTTTATAAAAGAAAATCTGTTCCTGGGTTGAAAGTGTTATTGTCTGTTTCATTGGGTGGTCTTTACTTCGAAAGTAGTTGTTCTACTCCAGAAATTTTGTTTGTGTGGCACAAACTGTGTCAAACTGTTGACTGTGGTATGGCGAACCTGGTCAAGGAGATGGAATCATGATATACCACTGCAACTACACCTCCCCTGCCCCCAGGCCTCACCTGCTGCTGCACAGATAATCTAGGTGGGCAGAGCTGAGAGATATTGGCCCCCCCCCAAGTCTTATCCAGCCAAGTTTCTGTGACACAAACAAAGTCAGCATGTTAATCCAGTATCAAGTTCTGGGTGGCAGTTGTTTTTCCATTTTCTGACCTGGCATTCATCAGCAACATTTTCAACCTAGTGGGGCTGTCACTCTGGTTACACAGGCTATTAGATATATGGCAGTCTCACGTAATTATCACTTTATCTTGACCCGATCTACACAGACGCCCACCTTGGTTTTTCAGTGATGTGCGGATTATACCCACCGGAACCATCAACCCGACTCCAGCTTCACTCTACACCGTCTGCATCAGCATAAGACCATCTTGGGCATATAGAGCTTCCACTATGTGAATCCACTTCATTGTGGATACTTTGGATTTTCCGCCCTGATATTTTGGAAGTAGAACCCTATAGTTTGGTGCCGTGATTATCCTTATACATTTCCTTGGCACCCAGCCATTATTGCAGAGCCAAATCTTCATTGGAAACTCTTCAATTTACTTTTATATTGGATTATCCTTCCATATAATCCAGGATACCACCGAGTTGAAAGTTAACGTCTGGAGCTGTAGCACAGCAGTTCTTGTTTGTGCCTGGGGGCCAGGGAACAGCACCGGGGGTCCCATTAGCATTAGGGCCTGCACCTGCAGAGATAGATTCTGAAGAGGATTTGGAAGGGTTACCTGAAGGAGCGTTTCCCATCACTGGGCCTCTTTCTCCCACTGAAAGCTTGGCTTGGGATGAAAGTTGGCTTGACCCTTATGCAGACATAGATGATAACCAGGTGCAAATGGAAAGCAGTGATAGCGAAAGTTATGAACACCCGGGTGGGAGAGGCTCACAGGAGCTTGTGAGTGAAAACATGGAAGAAAGTGGCTGGGAAGATTCTAGGGAGGAGAGCTCTCATGAAGATAGAGACCCAGGTGCTGGGAGACAAGGCCGAACCTTTGATAGGAGAAGTAGCATTGAGTCCAGCAGAAGGGGATGGTACCGCAGCCTAGACAGGCCGAGGTCCGTCAGCAAAGATTGGAGACGACGAAGCCTAGAGCGTCGGGGACCTCGGCCGAAAGATTAAGTATAGGATCCGTGGGAACGAATCCCCAGTGCTTCGGCCACATCTCTTCTGAGTAGACGTGTAGCGAAGTGGGTCCACGGAGCTAAGTTGGCTAGTGGCCACCAAGTCTTGTCTTGTATCTTGTACCCTGCTTTGTTCCTGAATCCGCATTGCTGTGCGGAGCTTTGCTAAGCCGTTTGGATTATTCACCAAGCTGTTTTTGGACAATTGATTGCTTACGGCCTTTGGATTGCTTTTGATATTTTTATGGACAATATTCCTTTTGAACTGTTTCTTTATATTCAATAAAGTAGTTAGCCTTCAGTCCGTCTCTGTGTGTGTGATTAAGGGGCCGGTCAAGTCCGTGCATCATGACAGGAGCTCCAGTGGACATTGTCCAGGTCTCCCGGAGAGGCACCTTACACATTGGACCTTGGAAGACTTCGTATCTTAAGACTAAACTTATTACTGTGATACACAATTCATTAATAATCTATTGTGGATATCTTGTGACCTAATTTTTCGTAGCGTGTCAGTTTACGTTATATACAACTATACTACTTAGAGTTATATACTATTCAGTCAGATTTATTCTGGTTTATGTATATTGTTATTACGAGTTTGATTTCCCTCTAGTACACTCCACTTCTGTTTGTACATATTAGATATATGAGACAGTTTGGGACAATAAGCACTCTATTTCACTCCCCATTTTATTGGTACTGAACCTGTCTCCCCCTTCTGCATCTCGTCCTGCCTTGTATGACTGCAATGGCTCCCCTGTGAGTCCAAGGCACCCCTCCCCCCCCACCTCCCAAAGGAGCGTCCTCCTTTTATGCCTCAGCCCCTGGAGACAATACGTGTTTCAGCTGGGCCTTGCTTGATCCAGGTAGTCAAAGCTTGTGTCTGCAAGGAGTTTGCCACCAGGAGGTGAGGCCAAAGGCAGCCTGCAGCAAACAAATGTTGTTTCTTCTCCAAGCTCTCTGTTTAAAGACAGGTAAAGGCCGGTCGGACTCTGTACCCGATTATTTCCATCAGTGCCTGAAAGCCGTGACTGGGTGGCTACGGGCCAGCAGGTTGAAGGTGAACCCGTTGAAGACGGAGGTCCTGTGGCTGGGTCATCCCGGGGGGTGGGGGGCAGCTCCAGCTGCTAATAATGGACGGTGAGGTGGTTAGTCTGTTGCTGCTGGTTAAAAGCCTGGGGGTCCAACTGGACTCTCTGCTGACGATGGAGGCTCAGGTCTCCACCATGAGCAGAGCAGCATTTTTCCACCTGCGCCAGGCGAGGCGGCTGGCGACCTACCTTTCCGGTGATGACCTAGCCGTGGTAATGCAGACCATGGTCATCTTGAGACTGGACTACTGTAACACCCTTTACATTGGCCTTCCTTTGTCAGTAATCTGGAAACTGAAGATGGTGCAAAACGCTGCAGCTCGACTACTGGCTGGAGTGACACTAACATGACACATCACACCAGTCCTCCAGCGTTTGCACTGGCTCCCCATCGAGTACCGGATTGCCTTCAAAGTGCTGGTGCTAACCTTTAAGGCCTTGCATGGCCTGGGGCCAGTGTATCTGAAGGGCCGCCTCTCCCTGCACAGTCCCCAGAGACCACTACGGTCCATGGACCAAAACCTATTGGAGGTTCCATCACTCAAGATTTGCCGATTGTCATCGACTCGGCAGTGCACCTTTTCTGTAGTAGCGCCTACCCTGTGGAACGCCCTCCCGGCAGAGGCACGAGCAATAACGAAGTGACAGGCCATCCGGAGGGCCTGTAAGACCACTCTGTTCCGCCAGACGTTTAATCTCTAAGGTTGTGCTTTCCATTCTGGTCCTAATCTGTTTTTATTCTGTTTTTAACTACGTTGTGTTGTGTATTCATTGTTGTGAACCACTCTGAGCCTTTTTGGGAAGGGTGGTATATAAATCGAAATAATAAATAAATAAATAAATAAATAAATAAATAAATAAAATCTCTTTTCTTGCAATTAAGAGTTTCATTAGAGCTCAACATTATTTATAAACAGTCCTAAATGACAAAATGGCGTATTTCACACTCCTTTTTTTAAAAAAATGGGCTGTTGTAAATATTATTATTATTTTTAAAGGTAACAAAAGTTTATTCTATTCTTTGCTTGGTTAAATCTTCCGTTCTCCAAACTCTGCTTTCTATTTTACACTATATAGATTATAAATTGGTACCAAGTGAAGTGTCTTAGCGGCTGAAGGCAGCTGCTGAGTTTGATGTGTGATCTGTGGACTTACAGCCGGGCTCTCCAACGGCACAAATCTTCTAAGCAGCATGTGTCTCATGGCCAATAGAGTAAGTATTTAAGTGGAAGATAGCTGGACCTAGGGAAACCAGATATGAGCTATTCAACTGTTGCTGGAGTCCAGTCCTTTGCAGCTTGTCACCAGTTTTTGGAGTTCAGCTCCACATCCTTTGACATCAATAAAGGAAACCCTTCGGGATATCGGCACACCTTCCCCAGCTCTGTGTGGAGTGTAATGGCCATTGCCTGCCGATTGCCTCGTAGCAGCTGATCTTGAAAGTGTCTTCTCTTTTAAACCACAATTACCAGATTGTGGGCATACCAGCTGTGAAATTCTGAGGAGCTATGAACCAAACAAATAATCTTTCCAGTCACTGTAGAAGAGCATCTCATAATGATATAATAATCAGTCGTAGCTGTGTGCGTAGTTAACATCAAATTTGGCTTAAGGGAGTGGGATGATAAAAGGTTTGAAATTGCTTGTCCACCATTATTTACTTATTTATTTATTTATTTATTTATTATTTCGATTTATTAGTCGCCCCTTCCGAGAGGCTCGGGGCGACTTACACACATATAAAACCATAAAAACACAATAAAACGGACCAGTGTCCACATATTAAATTTAACACATTAAGTAGACATTAAAAAGACTCTTAGGCCTGCATTATTATGCACCAAAGGCTTGGACAAACAGGAGGGTTTTACAGGCCCTGCGAAAGGCCAGCAAGTCGGTCTGTGCTCGAATTGAGGGTGGAAGAGCATTCCACAAGACCGGCGCAGCGGCACTGAAAGCCCTCGTTCGCGTAGTGGACAAGTGGATGGACTGGCAGCCAGGTACCACAAAAAGGTTCTGAAACTCGGATCGCAGTGGTCGTGGGGGATTGTATTGGGAGAGGCAGTCCCTTAAGTACACTGGCCCCAGACCATTCAAGGCCTTGAAGGTCAGAACCAGCACCTTGAAGGTGACCCGGTGCTCTATTGGTAGCCAGTGCAGTCCACGCAGAACAGGCGTGATGTGGCAGCGAGTTGGAAGACCTGCCACCAGCCTGGCTGCAGCGTTCTGCACCAGCTTAAGGTTCCGGATCACCGACAAGGGAAGGCCAATGTAGAGGGCATTACAGTAGTCCAATCTTGAGATGACCGTGGCTTGGACCACTGTGGCTAGGTCATGAAGGGACAGGTAGGGAGCCAGCTTCCTCGCCTGCCGGAGGTGATGGAAAGCGACTCCGCAAACAATGGATTTGTGATTCTCCATCGACAGTTGGGAGTCAAGAGTGACTCCCAAACTTTTCACAGATGGAGACAGGCGAAGTGTCGCCCCGTCCAGGGTTGGGAGCCGGATCCCTCCCGTACCCAGACGACCCAGCCACAGGATCTCTGTCTTAACCAGATTCACCTTCAACCTACTGGCTCACAGCCATCCAGTGACGGCTTCAAGGCAACGATCAGTCTCTCTGGATGAGAGACTGAGGCCCCTTTTACACTGCCATATAACATCCAGATTATCTGATTTGAACTGGATTATATATAGAAAAACCAACTAGTTCCACAAGGTACAAACTAAGCAAAAAGAGTTTAATAAATCAATGGTATCCAAATATGCACAGTAATTCTATTATTTGTATTCAGTCACAGCAATGAATTCAGTGTTATATATTCAATATTCAAAAAAACATAGAAGCTTGGCTAGCAAAAGTGTCATAGTCCATGCGTTTAGTACATATTGAGGCTCGATGCCTGCATTTACTCACGATGATAGGTAGGTCTTGGAGCGTTCTTAAATCAAAAAAGTCCCTTGGAATGTCCGTAATCAAGTCAATATCCAACAAATTATAATCCAATAAAGGGTAATCATGTGCTCCGTTCTGGTCGACGGACAGGGAACCGCCTGCGCGAATCCGTTTCGCTGGTAGGGGCTTCTTCAGGACCGGGAAAACCATGGAGTGGGGACGTATACTCCACTGTACCCAAAGTGAAACTTAAGGTCTTCAAAATATACACATAAGGGATATATAACGTAGCATAGGCCTGCGGGTCTTGTTGTTGTTTGCCACCTGGTTTTGTGACAAACAAGACCTGCTAAAATTCTTATTGCTGTGCGAGGAATCATTCTCAGGTTGCCGTCTGGCTCCCTTAATTGTGCATTTTCCAGTGAGCCTGCTTATAATACCCTTTTTGTAAACTGAGAATACACAGTGGCTGTTTCCACAACTAACTGAAGGCACTGAAAAATAGCTGAAGGTACATATAGTTACTCTCCATCTATCCTGCTGGTTAGTCTTAGAATCATAGAGTTGGAAGAGACCTCGTGGGCCATCCAACCCAACCCCCTGGCACGAAGTAGACTGTTCAATCACTCATTGAATGGTGAGCCAATATACAGGTAAATCCAATGGATTCATTGGTAGGATGGAGGCCTTTGTGAAATTTTCCGTTTCTTGATCTCTCTCTCGGCATTACTTCGCGAATGAAGATTCTTAGGAAGGACTCATTCCATGCTTTTTACAAGCGCGCTGATGACTAAAAAGGTCAATCTGGGATAGGCAAGTTTGGTTGCAGAAAGCACAGCAGAAAGTCTCCTTGGGTGATGTTGTTTCCAAGTTGCGGTTCTTTCTACGTTGTCGTTTCTCTTCGAGACCCATTCAGCGTGTCTTCTCGAAAGAGGCCACAGCATTGTGGATAGTGCGTCTCCATGCCTCCCAATGTGAGGCCAGGGTGGACCATTGTTGGTGATCAATCTGGCCGAGCCTGAGGTGTTGATTCAGGGAGTCCTTATATCTCTTTTTGGGGGCGCCTCTCTTGCGCTGACCCGTGGCGAGTTCACCATAGAATAGTATCTTTGGGAGGCAGTGGTCCTCCATCCTAGAGACGTGCCCTGCCCAGCGCAGCTGTGTTCTCAATAGCATGGCCTCCATGCTGGTGATCCCTGCTTGCTCAAGGACAGCAACATTAGTAACATAGTCGGTCCAGTGTATATTTAGGATTGTGCGAAGACCACGCTGATGAAAGTGTTTGAGGAGTCATAGGTGTTGGCGATAGGTGACCCATGTTTCAGACCCATAGAGGAGAACAGACAGTACGATAGCTCTGTACACACTGATTTTGGTGCTTTGCCTCAGGTGCTTGTTGCTCCCGACTCTTTTTTGAAGCCTTCCAAATGCACTATATGCCTTTGCTAATCTGTGATCTATCTCTTTGTTAATCTTGGCATCCATTTCTTAATATTCCGTTGCAATTGTGTGGTTGCAGTGGTCTCAAGAGAAGTTCCTCTGTTTTGTAGTGCTGGGATTGCAATAAAATAACGTTATCACATGAGGAAGAGTAACAGAAGAACGGGGATTTTGAAAGCATCAGCTAAAAGAGACAGTCCTATCATGATTCAAGCAGAAGGTTACTATGGAAGAGGCACAACATCATGCAGTTGCAACTGCACTTTATCAGCCTATGTTCTAGGTCACCCTGAAGTGTAACAACCTAAATTAAAGTCAATTTGTATTCCCGTTAGTGCTCTTGTTTGTCCTTAGCTAACAGAAATTGATGGAAAGGCAAAGGCATAAGAATAACTTGGGCTAGAAGATAATCCTTCAAATGAAAGGCTGTCCTCTGCAAGTCAGGACGTATGTCCACCCTAATCCAGAGCTTGTGTTGAAGGTACACAAGTAGAAGGGACAAAATAGAACAAGTATTAGTAAACCAAGTCTGAGGAAGTATAATATGAAAAGAACAGATTGCAGGTACAGTATGTAAAATAAAATGGGAGCTTTAACTTGATTTTAGGGCAAATGTTAGGAAATGGAGCAATTTTTAAAATATTATATCCGGACAGGGACCCAGAAAAATGAGTCATATACTGTGATTTAGACCAGTGTTTCCCAACCAGTGTGCCGTGGCACACTGGTGTGCCGTGAGCGATCAGCAGGTGTGCCGTGCAAAATTGGCACTCTTCCCCCTCCTAGCAGCTCTTTCTGCTACCGAACAACAGAATTTAGGGGACCCTTCCCATAGGGGGATTAGGGCCCAGGCCACCCCTAAAATGCGGGGATCAAGGCCCAAATCTGGATGACCTTCCCAGAACTACAAATCCCAAGGTAACCCAGATCAATGCTCACCCAGATTGGAAGAACGCCAAAAACCGAGAGAAGAATCTTATTCAGCTGATAAGGACGAGATGCCGAGCCAAGGTTCCAAAGGCAAAACATAGTCTTTAATGGAAATGCAGGCACATATATAGAAAAGCAGTCATTTACATTTGAATTGAGCGCCCTCCCTGCCCATGTGTAGCTCCAGCTGATAGGCTGAGCTGTCACAATCACCTGGGCTGGAAGCCGGCCGGCGCGCCTGAGCCAATAGGAAAAGATGCACCAAGATTCGAATGGGCCAATCCTGGCCAGCTGCGCAAGGCGGGAAAGGACACAAAGGAAAAACGGCTGGGTGAAGGAAGTAACCTGTGGCTAAAGAATGCCTTGCGGCTGGCGAGCTTCCGATGTGGGGCCCACCTTCCTGCTTATTGTTTGTTTTGAATTCCTTAATGGCAGTCTTTTGTCCTGGCCGAAACTCCTTTGTTTTGAGAGTTTCAGTCTAGCGGGAAAATATGGCTTCTCAGTTTAAGATGGCAAAATCATAACTTATTGCAGCCGGTAAGCGGGGGTCCGAAGCCCACTTTGATCCAGCTATGGTGTGGCTGAGTGACTTGGGGTTGCCAGAGCCCATGGGTCCCTTGGAGGCCAAGCTCCGAGGCCAAGGGGAGACACGAGCGGGTAAATCCAGGCTCATAGTGGCAGAAACTATGTTCCACAGAACACCTGACGTTCACCCAATTATTGGTGCAAAGCATCGTATGGCCAGAAAATGTATCATTTTGTTTGCCAGGGGAACTCTCCGCAACGGGAGTCGTGGCTGAGCTTGGAAGCATGGCTGCTCAGTTTAAAATGGTCCTGAAAGATAGCTATTGGGGCTGGCTGCGAGGGTCCGAAGCTCGCATGAAACAACCATGTGTTGAGTTATGATTGCATGACCATACATATTCCCTATCAGTGGCCAAGCTCCGAAAATGACAGGGACATATGTGGGGAGTCCTGGGCATAAAGAGTGTGGGCCTTTTCCCACGAAGAAACCCAACGTCCCTCCCAAAGTTATTATTTGTGCAAGGCAAAAATGGATGGGAAAGGGTTATTGCAGTCTGTTAAACTTTGGAACTCTCTGCTGAGGGCATTATCTTAATGTTACAGGGACACAAAAGGGAACACATAGGGATACAATGTAGACAAGACAACCCAGATGTCCCCCAGCAACCATCTCAATAACATTCCCATGCAGCTCTTGTTCCCAGAGAAATGATCTTTAAAACAGGCAGCACAGCGCTGCTCTCCATCTGGGAGTTGCAGTCCTCCTTGATGTAACCACTGCAGAGTCCTTGGGGCTTGGGGTGCAAAGGGGTAGCAAAGTCATTGAGGGTCCATGGTGCAAAGGGGAGAAACAGGGAATGTCCAACTGGAGAAACGTCTTTGAGGAAACTATAAAGTTCGTGATCAGGGGAGAGAGTCTGAGGGTAGTGATCCTGGGTGTGCCCGCTTGTATGGGGCTGAGCTCAAAGCAGTGGAAGTAGCAGTAGGAAAAGTCCATGATCAGTGCCCTTGAGCGAACTGCATATCACAGTCCGCACAGACCCGGGTTATGAGTTCGAGGCCTCCCTACTCGCACGGGTCCCTCCACAGAGACCTTCTGGAGGCGACCTGCCGAGGCAGAGACCCGTTCCCTCCCCCCAGAGTCCATAGATGTACTTTTTGGGCCCCCTGACAGTTTCCAGCCAGGGAAATGATCATGAGTCTGTCCAAGAAGGAAAAGGTTGAAAATGGAGAAAAATGAGTCTCTGTCCTTGCAAACTAAGTCTCCCAGGATGGCAGAACGTTGATGGATCGATCCCCCCTGGCCGGACCCCTCTTGGGCCGAAAACCCCAAAGAGCTGCCGCTTTTGGACTCATGTTTGCTGTAGTGAATGGGACTTTTGAATGGGAAAAAAGGAGGGGGCGAGTCGTCCTCGGGTGAACCCAGAACGAACGTGCGAGCCAGCTGCTTGTCAGAGGGAGAAACAGGGAAACCCGGGTTTCTCGGCTTCCCCCAGGCCGGGGAGGAAAAGGGGGAGAAGAAAGAGTGGAGACAAGAGAGGAGGAAAAGGCAGAGTGCTTATGGAACAGAAACGGGAAGTTTTGGTGAAACTTTCAAAGTGTGGATACCGAATACATTGCTTTCCTATGGGGATCTCACTTATCCGCGGATCCTCCGTTCCCCCTCGGGAGCGCTCCCCCACCTGTCCAAGATGGCGACGGGGCGGCGAGTCTGCAGAGGTGCGTCTCGCACGCCGGGGCCCCCGTTTAGTGGCCTGAAGAATCGGACCAGTCAGAGAAGGATGGAAGGCAAGGTAGGAGGGGCAGTGGGTTGATTCTGGGGGATTTGTTTATTGTTTGGTTGTGTGTTTTGGTTGTTTGGGTTACTTTTAGCGGTAGAGGGAGGGAAGGGCGTTTCGGCCCTAGTGGCGGGTGGTGGTACTGCAGCGGCCTAGCAAAGGCCTGCAGGAGGTCGCCAGGCTGTTGTGGCTTGGTGGTATGGGAGGTGGGGAAGGTTGTTTCTGTGTTATGGTTTGCTGATGGGGATGGGGATGCTCTTGCAAGGTGTGGGGCTGAGTGGGCGCTGGGAGAAATGTTCTTGCCTATTGTTATGTGATGTTTTTGATGCCTAGGCTCTGGGGAAGGAATGGGAGGGAAATGCATTTGGCTTTCTATCTTGTTTATGGAGTTCAATGTGTTGTGGTTTGCAGTGTAAACGTGGTGCAGATGGGGCAATGGGTGGCCGTGGTGGCTGGGCTCACTGGGAGGGATGAGGTTGATGTTGTGATGCATGGGAATTGATGGGACGGAAAAGGAGAAAAAAAGTGTTGTACTGGTGCAACTTGGGCCATGGGCTTGAGGAATGCTGGGAACTCTCTGCGGCTTGATCTTTCGAGGTCAGAATCTCTGGATTCGACCTCATTTCTCCCTTTTCCCTCCCCAAAAATCCTCCCCAAGGCAAAGGAAGGGCTCTGCCAAGTGCTGGAAGCTCCATGTTGGTGAATTGGGCAGTGAGCGAACCTGGGAGCATCGGGAGGCTGAAGCATTCACAGGTTTCCAAGAAACAAATTGTGCCTCTCCGCTTGGAAATGTTTATTTTTTTAGTATTTTACTGGATTTTTTGAGAGTTGCCTCCCCGTCCCCCCAAAGGAACTGTTTATAACAGCTTCATGACATCCATAGTTATCTGGAAGCAAGTTTCACTCAGGGTGAAATGTCACAAGGGCCTGGAGAACAAGCCCTATGAGGAGCGGCTTGAAGAGCGGAGCATGTTTAGCCTGAAAAAGAGAAGGCTGAGAGAAGACATGATAGCCATGTATAAGTATGTGAGGGGAAGTCATATCTATGTTGTGTTCATCGAAACAGGCCCAGGTTTCACACTGAGTGTATAAATACATTTAAAAACATAATAACTCTATGTATTACTGTGTTAGAGTGTCATTTTGAGCCATTTTGGTTGGTGGTCTGCCCCAGGATTTTGTAAATGTAAAAAGTGTGCCGTGGCTCAAAAAAGGTTGGGAAACACTAATTTAGACATCTAATAAGTATCAATGCAAAAATAATTACATCAGAAGAATATTACTTGCTCTTCCTTTAATGTGATCTATTCCATCATAGGCAGTTTTTTTTATTCATATCTGCCAAAATGTCCTCTCTAGGCATTTTTTAGGTCCTCCAACATGACCCAACGGCATTATTCGGCCAAAAGTCATTTCAAGGGGGTTTGGTATTATCTGTGGTTTCACATAACCACAAAAAGTCTGGGAACATATCTCCATGGATATGAGGGACGTATTAATGTCAAGATGTAATTTTTTTTCATTATTTGGAAGAAATAATGAAGAGAGACTAATTATAAAAATCTGGTTATTTGTATCAAGTGACTTTCAAACTCAGCCCTGACTCTTAAGTGCCTTCAATCTTCCTCTCCTCTCTTTTATTGGGGCCAAATATGTGACTGTATTTCATTTCCGTTTCTATTAAGTGAATTGGATTTCAAGGCCTAGTAAATTGCAAACACAGATGCTATTCCACAGGCGGAGAGTCTCGTTTAGAGAATGAAGAGGGTCAGCTATTGTGTGCTCTCTTGCCTTGTGCGCTCTGAAGGACAGAAGTTGTGATGATTGAGTGTATATCTCGTACTGTGATAAATGGCTATAAAAGGAGGACAATGCCAAAGAAGAGCTCTCTCGAAGGTCAGATAACCTGAGAATTGACAATGACCAAGGCACAGTCAGTGTGTCATAGAGATTGTCTACAGAATTAAGTCCAGACTTGGGGAAAACACTTTGTCAAATTATAATCCCCTTAGACTGGAAATTCTGGGGTTTGTATTTCAAAAATACTATTGCCTGCTGCTAATTAATGATATATTTGTGATAGGCAAGCTCAGCCTGGGAATTTAGCCAAATTCGTAAATTGTCTCTCTCAGCATTACTTCGCGAATGAAGATTCTTAGGAAGGACTCATCCCATGCTTTTTACAAGCGCGTTGATGACTAAAAAGGCCAATCTGAGATAGGCAAGTCTGGTTGCAGAAAGCACAGCAGAAAGACTCCTTGGGTGATGTTGTTTCCAAGTTGCGGTTCTTTCTGCGTTGTCGTTTCTCCTCGAGACTCATTCGGCGTGTCTTCTTGAAAGAGGCCGCAGCATTGTGGATCGTGCGTCTCCATGCCTCCCGATGGGAGGCCATTGTTGGTGATCAATCTGGCCGAGCCTGAGGTGTTGTTTCAGGGAGTCCTTATATCTCTTTTTGGGGGTGCCTCTCTTGCGCCGACCCATGGCGAGTTCACCATAGAGTAGTATCTTTGGGAGGCAGTGGTCCTCCATCCTAGAGACGTGTCCTGCCCAGCGCAACTGTGTTCTCAATAGCATGGCCTCAACGCTGGTGATCCCTGCTTGCTCAAGGACAGCAACATTCGTCGCATAGTCGGTCCAGTGTATATTTAGGATTGTGCGAAGACAGCGCTGATGAAAGCATTTGAGAAGTCGTAAGTGCTGGCGATAGGTGACCCATGTTTCAGACCCATATAGGAGAATAGAAATTACGATAGCTCTCTACACACTGCTTTTGATGCTTTGTCTCAGGTGCTTGTTGCTCCAGACTCTTTTGTGAAGCCTTCCAAATGCACTCTATGCCTTTGCTAATCTGTGATCTATCTCTTTATCAATCTTGGCATCTGAAGAGATGATGCTTCCCAGGTAGGTGAATTGCTGAACGGACTTAAGCACAGATTTGCCTATGCTGATGTGGGGATGATGGTGTTCTTCCTGTGGTGTGGACTTGTAGAGGACTTCCAGCCCAAACAGCTCTGCAGCTGCTGCAAAGCAGGATGTTAGGCGCTGCAGGGCTGCTTCTGAATGGGCGACAAGGTCCAAATTCATAAATTGTAGATACATATTTATTTATTTATTTACTTTATTTATATTCCACTCTTCTCACCCCGACGGGGACTCAGAGCGGATTACAGGTACACATATTTAGCAGACAATCCCTGCCGTTTTTCCACATACAACATGTAGACGAACAGAGGCAAACTCTGGCCACCAGGGGGAGCTGACACAGTTCTCATCTCTCAGCGTTCCCAGCATCCCTTGTTGTCCTTCCAACATATAGTTCAACCCCTTGCTATTGCAGAAAGATATTTCTGAAGAACCAAATTGGTCATATCACCTTTTAAAAAATTACCTGGAAGTATTTATACAAAGGTTGTATGTCCTTCCCTTGGGAGTCCTGTATTCGTGTATCCTTGCATGGCTGGGAGTTGGCCTGGATGGCCCTTGTAGTCCTTTCCAACTCTCTTGTTTCTACTGTTCTATCCCACTGTTGAACAGTGCTTACCACCCAAAAACCTGACCTACCGTTTAATTGAAATCCAATTTGATGTAATTCAAATCCTTGAGTTTTTCTATTCTCCTCTGGAGTAGCAAAAAGTCATCTTGCTCCATCTTCTGCATGAACATGCCTTCAGACCACCTGTCATCCTTCTTCCATGCTCAATATAGCCAACTCCTTCCATTGTTCTTCGGGTAGTTTGATTTTTAGATCTTTAACCTACGCTGGACGTATTCAAGTTTAGGGGTATCTTTGAATTCTGATGCCTGGAACGAGACACGGTGCATCAGGTGATGTCTGACCAGAGCAGAACAAAGCAGTGCAATTACATCCTTTAATCTGGATATTATACGTAGTTCTGCTACAATTCAAATACTTATTTCCACATCCTAATCCAGGGGTAAGCAATTATTTTTTCCAAGGGGCCACACGAGAGCCAAAAAATATTATGGAGGGCCACGCCTAAAGGCTGAACTACATGCTAATCTACATAATTTATTTATTAACTATATTTACTATATATTACACATCATTAATATTAATGTATCAAGAAATATTCATATATTATTAGTATTAATATCATAATTATTATATTATAGTGTATATATATAGACATTATAATATATTGAAATTATAAGGTAATATAACATTATTATATTATATTATTTATTATATTATTATAATATTATTATAATAAAATTATTATAAAATAATAATAAAAACCACTAAAATTAAATTAAATTACATTCAAGAAGACAAGGTGCAAACCAAGATGATGGCTGACATCCTCAAGAGAGGAAGGATCCCAAGATGGAATGGCCCAATGGACCCAGCCCAGAGGATGGCAAAGCGGACTCAGCTGCCACTGCAGCAGAGCAGAGCAGCAGGCGATCGGAGGCTGCAGGCCTCCGCCCGCTCTCGCCCCCAGCCGTTCCCCAGCTGATCGCCTGCTATGCACTGTGTGGCATGCCATCCCCGGGCCTGCAGGGGGAGCAGTCGGCGATCTGAGGCGACTTATTTGACCTGGAGACCCAGAAGACTATCAAGTCTTCCGGGTTGCCAGCGCGATCAGCCCCCGCAGGTCGCCGAGTGCTCCCGCTGCAGACCCGGATCGCCTCCAGGGATGTCAGGCACTCCAAAGCCGCTGCTCCTCTGGCCTGTCTGCCAACACAAGCACCACAGAGCCTGCGATGGGATGGCGGCAGTGGCACCTCTTCTTCTTGTCCCCGCCCCCGACGCCCTTCTCCTTGGGCCGGACAGAATTGGCTGCCAGGCCGGATCCGGCCCGTGGGCCGTAGGTTGCTCAACCCTGTCCTAATTGCTATATTCAAGCCTTCCTATTCTTAACTATGAGTAGTTTGTAAGTTGGAAGTTTGTAACTCGGGGACTTCCTGTACCTCTCAGTGTAATGTGGAAGGGGTTTTTAACATCCCCCTTCCAGGGGTAATGCGGGCCGAAACATTCTGTACTCAGAGTTTGCACCTAGCCAGGCCTGGATTAACACTTATTTGTGCCATAGGCCACAGTTTGGAATTACGCCCCCTTTAAGGCCACCTCCCGCCACCTCCAAGGCCCCCATGCATTCCCACCGGCTAGAAAGCTCCGCTGTGCGCTGAAGGTCTCCTCGGGAGTCGGGAGGCTTGGGGAGAGCGCAGCGGGTGCAAACTCACTCCAAAGGCGCGCACGAGAGAGAGAGAGAACGTGAGAGAGAGACAGAGAGAGAGCCTTTTTCGCTCCTCCTTCACCCTCTCTGAAGCTGGAGGAGGCACGGGACGAGCAAAAAAGGCCTTCGGGTGGCCTCCCTTTTGCGTTTTGGGCTTGGCAGGGCCCGCCATGTGCCGTTTTCTGTGGCCCAAAGACCAACATTTAAAAAAAAATTGGGGGGTACATGATCTGCGCCCCCCTCGGTCTGCGCCCCTAGGCCATGGCCTAGGTTGGCCTTACCGGTAATCCAGGCCTGCACCTAGCAGCAAAACTAATCAAACTAGAAATGTCTTACACCCGAGTATACAGCCATACAAACCCCATTTACTCACGAGTATACCCGAACAAACAAACATACATTTTTTCTTTATTAAGATTTCTACAAATCCCAACACCCCACAACGGGAAAATAAGCAGGATCATTATGCACTAAGTCCACATTGCAATAAGCCCCACTCTATACCTGCCAATGCTGATATTCAGCAGAAGGGTGGTGTATAGTGCAAAAAATTTGTAACGAGTGAAGTGTAAATAGACCTTTGATGTGCACAATCAGGGTCAAATGAGCTAGTTGTCATAACCAAAAATGGTAATTGTCCGGCCTTCCAACCACAATTGAACTATGGTTGCCAGTAACTCTAATAAATGTTAAGGAATGCTAGGAATTGCCAATCAAAATGATAAAGAAGGCTATCCGATTCCTACCCTGACCATAAGCAATGTCCAAGTCACTTTTTGAAGAAAAACAAAATAAGGAACTTGACATTTCTAGATGTGCAAGTTTCAAGGGTCAAAGTTGGATATTTATTTATTAAAATGTGCATTTATTAAATATTAAATATTTATAAAATGATAAATATGTATAACATGTTATTTATTAACTATTTATAAAATATTATTTATTTAGTAGTTGAACTGTAATATTTTGCACTGCAAGTTCCTCTTTGGTGGTAACCTAATGCACATTCACTTGGTGCCAGAGCTCACAAAACTCAATGAGACTTACATCTGAGTAAATGCAGGCGCTTTTACATGTTCTTGGGTGATTTGCCAGCAGAATGACTAATAACCATAACAAGAATAACAATGTTGAGAGAGCATGAGAGTGATTGTTACCAATTTATGTAGATAATGAAGACAGAATATTCAACAAAGGAATAGAAGCACATAACAAGAGGACTGGTTCTGGCCAGACTTTAATTTCCAAGTCACTTTCAGGTTCAATAGAGTTTTAGCTGTGCATACCTGGTTTTTATCCTATTAGTGGTTCTAACTAAAGTAGATATACCGAAGCAGTTGTGGAAGGGTGTGTCAACACTTACACCATGCAGGCCAGTACAATCCACCCTTGTCAAGAAGCAGCCACACATAATCAATTGGATCAATTGGATGAGGATAGCTTCCTTTCTAATCATTTTATTTATTTATTTATTTATTATTTGGACTTGTACGCCGCCACTCCCCGAGGGCTCAGAGCGGGCTTACAATCAGGTAAAACACACAGAGGTAAAAGCATACATATTAAACTAGCTTTAAAAATATTTCTGGCCTAGCAATCAAAGGCTAGCCGAAAAAGGTGAGTCTTGCAGGCCTTGCGGAAGGAGAGAAGGTCCTGCATGGCCCGTACATCGCTAGGAAGAGTGTTCCATATTGACGGCGCCACTACAGAAAAGGCTCTGCGCCGACTCGATGTAAGACGGATACTTATCCTCTTCCTCTAGCTCCTGCCTCTAGCTCTACTTTTTAAAATGTTCCCTTCGATTTTTATCTATCTCTGCCTCTTTTCTTGCTAGCCACTCTCAAATGGATATATTTCTACTGCAAAGGCTACATATCCATGGCAACCCAACAACCAATCAGATGTAACCAACTCTTGACTGCCCCTTGCCATACTATCAACACTAATAAACATAGGCAATAAAACTCCACTATAATTAACTTTTCCGTTACACATGTTGTGGAGATTCGATGTTAACTGTTCACCTTTATTAAAACGTGGCAAGGCAGGCTATCTCACCGCTGCCACCATTTGAAAAGACGCGTACTTAAAACTGCTACCAATTTGTAAAGATGTCCCCAACCTGTGAGGAAACTGTATATCTCGCTGCCACCATTTTGTACTGAGGTAACTTTTTGACCACCGTTTGTAAAGAGAAATGATGTGTTAATCCCTGTTAGGCTTCAGAGTGAGGCTTGTCTTTAAATATAAATACCAGGAGTCTTATGAACCAAGAACTGTAACAAGTTTATTTTAACAGTGTTTCAATTGTGCTGAGCTTAGTTGGTTACAGTAACTTCAGATGAGGTGCAGATCTTTAATGTTACAAAATTCCTAAATATAATGCCTGACTGAGTTTTCTCAATCACCGGCTTGACAGTACTTATAGATACTTTGCCATAATAGGCTTCCTATCTATATATTAGGTTAGCTTCCCCAGCCTAACCTATAAACAGTGGTTTCTATAGGCTCCCTAAGCCTAACTACCTTCTGCAGTATTACCACCCTAGCTTATAGGCACCTTGCCTCTATCTAGCCCTCAGGCTCTCCACCACAGACTGGCTCGCAAGCTCAGCCCGCCAGAACTGTCTCCCCACAGCTCTAAAAACAGATTCCCCAGCCAAAGCTACACTCTCGCTTCGCTGACAGGAAAACTCTAACTGCTCTCTCTGAGCCTCTCAGTACCAACTCCCCTAGAGCTGGTCTGACAGTTAAACTGTCAAATTCAAACTTAACATTCTAGAGCTAGCCTTGGCTGGCTCCGCCCACTGTTACCATGACAACACATTCCCTTAGGAGGGAAATGTCTCCATTATCATAGTTAACCCTTTAGGGTCTGTCTAATACTTAACCCTATTTCAAATACAAATGTTATCATACCACCACATATTCAACTATAAAAACAATACACAAATTGACTTCATTACACATGTACTTGTTAAAAGCATAAAACAGCTGACCAGCTGATCGAGGAGTCAAACAGACACACAGGTGGTTCAAGGGGAGTGCAAATGGAAAGCAATTAGAACTCTCTGAAACTCTTTCTTTTATACTTTATAATCTTAAATAGAGGTTGAAATAACAATTGAGGGAAGAGAGATCTGGTGGAATTTTTAAAATTATTTTTTAATTATCTCCGTTTAATTCTCTTCATAGGTGCATATATAGATTTGCATGCATACATATATGGAGGGAATTAAAATGACTTCTACCTGACGTCCTCCATCTGCCCTCCATCTTGATCCTCTTCAAAAGAAGGTAGTGAGGATGGCGGGGGACCGAATCCCAGAACTGACAGGTCTGTGTGTGGACCTTCTGCCACTTTAAACTCACTTTTAAAACACTGATTTTAGCAGTATCTGACAGTGGCCTATGAAAGGAGTCTTTTGACATCTTTAAAACAGATTTATTTTAGCATGAACTTTTGTTGATTTCAATCCTTCTTCTGATACATCGATGGAGTCCAGCATTCAAGGCACAAGTATTTAATGAGTCATAGAAATGAGTCATAGAAATCAACATCCCATTTTTCAAAGGAATGTTTAAAATGCTACAGGTCTGCCAAGACATTTTCTTGGTTCCGAAGCATAATGCATTCTGTTCATTGGAAAGTTCATTCTGTTAAAGTTAGAGAATTTTTTGAAAAGTTTTTTTTGTTACATATGCTCAGTGTATGCTCAATTTATGATATTATTTGACCAGTGCAGTTGCTGCAGAGTTGGAGTGATATGGCTCCTGGCCGGGACTCCCGCCAGGAGTCTAGCTGCTGCATTCTGCACCAGTTTGAGTTTCCGGATAACTACCAAAGGTAGACCCATGTAGAGGGCGTTACAGTAGTCTAGCCTCGATCACCATAGCTAGATCACTCCCGGTAAGGTATGGCACTAGTCGCCTAGCCTGTCTCAGGTGGAAAAAGGTGGATCTGCTGACAATGAACACCTGGGCCTCCACCGTCAGCAGTGGGTCCAATTGGACCCCCAGACTCTTTACTAAGGGCGACGGGTGTAATGCCTCACTGTCCAGAGTAGGTAGCCAGAGCTCACACTGCCCCAGGCGATCCAGCCATAGTATCTCCGTTTTTGATGGGTTCACTCTCAACAGGCTGGCATGTAGCCAACCAGTTATGGCTTCAAGGCACAGCTGGAAATTATCGGGAACCGAGTCCGGCTGGCCCTCCATCCTCAGCACCAGCTGGGTTTCATCAGTGTAATTTCAATTGGGGCAAATTGAGTAAAAATTAGAAAAAAAAAGTTTGCACTCAATTGAGCAAAGAGGACAGGTTAAACAGACACATGGCCTTGTTTGTGATTGCAGGTATAGAGGGATATGCACCATGTTTCAATTCATCTGATGTGTCAATAGACTTGTGCAGCAGTCAGAAAAGCAGCAGATGTCCCATTGGGTGATTTGATGTTTCTAGGAAGGTAAAAGAAACAAAAAGAAGGAATGGGGAAAAGAGACATCATTTTAACATGGTAACAGCATAATGGCAGTGACTAGTGGATTTTTTGGGGGGAAATGTTCGACCACACTGGTTTCTTGGATTTTTTTTAAAAAGTTAGAAAATAATCTGGATTCAAGTGACAAGCAGAATATTGCAAATTAGGTTCACACTTTCCTATTACTCATCAGCATGGGCCATTAGCCCAAAATTATGAGGCAATGGCAATCCTATTGTAGTGATTTAGCTAGAACAGTGGTTTAGCACAGCTAGTAAAATCACCTGCAATGATAAGATCTATCAACCAAAAGGTTGCCAGTTTGAAGTCCCCAATCGGCGTGATCTGCCGAATGTCAAAGCCAGCTTACTGTTGACCTAAGCTTTTTGGAAAAAAAACCTTAGCTGTAATTAGAGAAATTAGGTAATGCTAAAAGTGTGGGATGTGTTTTACGACCCCATTAAGAAAGAAGATTAGAAAATGCCGATGATCAAGAGGAAAAAGGAAGTCCTTATGGCTCTTTGTCATAGAGCAGTGTTTCTCAACCACTGTGACGTGGCACACTAGTGTGCCGTGATGGATCTCCTGCTGTGCCGCAAGAAAAGCTCTCTGCCCCCCTTCCTTCCCCCCCTCCTGACGAACTCCTGCTGCTTGGGGGAGGAGGAGGAAGGGCTGGGTGGCGGCCAGCCTCCAATCCGCCATGACTCCCACCATGACTCCCGCCCCTTGCTCGCATTGCCCCCTCAAGGCTGGAGAAGCTGTGGGACAGCTGAAGCTGGAGGAGGGGGCATGGCATGGCCTGGCTCCGCCCCTCCCCCCGGCTTCGGCTCTCCCACAGCTTCTCCAGCCTTGAGGGGACAGTGCCAAGCCACCATTGTGCTGGCTCTGCCACTGCTGGCTTGGCACTGCCCCCTCAAGGCTGGAGAAGCTGCTGGGAGAGCTGAAGCCGGGGAGGGGACGGGGCATAGTGCGGCCTGGCTCCTCCCCCTCTCCCGGCTTCGGCACTCCCAGCAGCTGCTCCCAGCAGGCCACCAACCCCCAGCCGTTCTTTACTGTGTTAGCGTGTCATTTTGTGTCATTTTGGTTGGTGGTGTGCCCCCGGATTTTTTAATGTCAAAAGTGTGCCGCGGCTCCAAAAGGTTGGGAAACACTGTCATAGAGGATGAAGCGACAGTACTCCCCTGTGACCTGATTCAAGCCCAGCCTTCCAAGGCGCCAAAAAACTGGACATTGAGTCAAAACAATACACTTCCTTCCATTCTGTCTGTCTCTGTATTGTTTATAAAAAATGGCATTGAATGTTTGCCGTGTATATGCACTGTGATCCACCCTGAGTCCACTTGGGGAGATAGGCCGTAATATAAATAAAGTGTTATTATATATTATATAAAGAATATGTGGTTGGGGAGCATATGCTAAGCCAGATAGGCCAGGGCAGAGAAACATATGCACTAGATTGAATACAAGACACAGAAGTATATCATGATTTGGCCAAAAAGGATGCAAGTACGGTAATTTGCTTCAAAGTGTATAAAGAGATAGATCACAGATTGGCAAAGGCATAGAGTGCATTCGGAAGGCTTCACAAAAGAGCCTGGGGCAACAAACACCTGAGGCAAAGCACCCAAATCAGTGTGTACAGAGCTATCGTACTGTCTCTTCTCCTCTATGGGTCTGAAACATGGGTCACCTATCGCCAACACCTACAACTCCTCGAATGCTTCCATCAGCACTGTCTTTGCACAATCCTAAATGTACACTGGACCGACTATGTGACGAATGTTGCTGTCCTTGAGCAAGCAGGGATCACCAGCGTTGAGGCCATGCTATTGAGAACACAGCTGCACTGGGCAGGGCACGTCTCCAGGATGGAGGACCACCGCCTCCCAAAGATACTACTCTATGGTGAACTCGCCATGGGTCAGCGCAAGAGAGGCGCCCCCAAAAAGAGATATAAGGACTCCCTGAAACAACACCTCAGGCTCGGCCAGATTGATCACCAACAATGGTCCACCCTGGCCTCACATCGGGAGGCATGAAGACACACTATCCACAATGCTGCGGCCTCTTTTGAGAAGACACGCCAAATGGGTCTCAAAGAGAAACGACAACTCAGAAAGAACCACAACTTGGAAACAGCATCACCCAAGGAGACTTTCTGTTGTGCTTTCTGCAACTGAACTTGCCTATCTCAGATTGGCCTTTTTAGTCATCAACGCGTTTGTAAAAAGCGTGGGATGAGTCCTTCCTAAGAATCTTTGTTCGCAAGTAATGCCGAGAGAGAGAGAGAGAGAGAGAGAGAGAGAGAGAGAGAGAGTATATGCATAATCATACAGAGAAATACAAGACATCTTATACAGTTATGACAGCTTTTCGGACCTCCCTCTTCCTCCTCTGATTGGCCAGAAAAGAAGCTTGCTAGAATCTGTGCTGGGATTGGCTGGGAGGGAGAATGGCAGCTGGTTGTGGTCAGAGTAAAGCTGTAGAAATACTCCCTGGGAGGGCACAATTCAGGGAGAGCAAATGGTAAAAATATGTTGATGTGCTCCTGACAAGCTCAAATGTCTTGTTCAGTGCCAAACAAAGATAGGAGCTTCCAAAAACAAAGGTGTGAGGCTCCTTGAACAAAACGTGATAATCTTGGGCAATCAAGGCTTGGCTGTTAATAAAGAGGCACATACACGCTGAATGTCTGTTTCTACGGGCATCAATCTCTCAGCTTTACATGAACCATATATCAAGACAAACACATTTGGGTTTATGTAGGCAGACACAGGCAGTCACCCATCTCTGCGTACACATAAACAATGGGTCCGGTGATTACCTGGCTTGGGAAACAGCCAGAGGGATTTCACCAGCCTTCTTGTTCCCAGGGGATTATCTTTGCTGGGTCATGGAGAGTTGACTGTCTCGGGGCTGTGTCTTGATACATTTTAGAAAGCAGTTTATAAATTTCACATACAGTACACAGAAAAATACAAGTTACCCCAAAAGTCATGAAAAATAGATCCCATTTATTAATCCTGCCTGCCTCCATCAACACAGAGGTGGCACTTGGATGTCCATTTCAGTAGCTACTGATTCCCTTGGTATCCATGAATCTGTCTAATCCTGCCTTGAAGCTGTCCAGGCTGACCGCTGTCACAACCTCCTCTGGAAGTGAGTTCCATAACCCAATGACCCTCTGGGTGAAGAAATATTTCCCTTTATTAGTCCTAACTTTCCTACCTTGGAGCTTTAGGGATAAGGGAGCCGCTCCATCCCTTGGATCATTCTTGTTGCCCATATTTTTTCAGCATGCGAGCTACTTTTAAAACAACCAAGTCACAAAGATCTACCTTCCGCGTGGCGCTCCTTCCGCAGGGCATTGTGATCGAACCATGAGAAGCTGTAAACCAGGGCTGCCCATGAAGTCGATCGCGATCGACCTGGTGCAGTTTAGGGCAGGATGGGCAACAAATGATGGGATTTGCAGTACCTTCACCCGATTCACTTCCCACACAACACTGTAGCCCCTACAAATGACAGACAAGGCCCAAACTTGCCACACAGTACTCATGGCCCACTCTACATCCTGGTGCAGTTTTGAGTGGGATGGACCATGGATGATGGGAGTTGAAGTACCTTCACTCACCTTCTGGGACTGCTGCCACCCTCATCCAATGACTGATCTAGACCACTTTGACACCAGAACCCCCATGACCCACTCTACATCCTGGTGCAGTTGAGAGGAGGACAGACCACAGATGATGGGGCTTGCAGTACCTTCAGCAATTTCATGATACCACTGCAACTCCCAATAATGATGGATCACAGCCAAACTTGACAGACAGAGCCTCCATGACCCACTCTGCATCCTGGTGCTGTTTGGAGGAGGGTGGACCGTGGACAATGGGACTTGCAGTGCTTTCACTAACTTCCTGACATCACTGCGAGCCACATAAATAACTGCTAAAGACCAAATAATACGTTTCTCAAATTACCTGGGCACCGCCGGGTCCCCAAGCTAGTTAAAAATAAAATAAGGCTTTGCTCCATGGCAGTCCAATATGCTAGGAACGACTCTTCTGGACTCCTCTATGAGGTCACCTCTTATCTTATTCAGTTCCTTTCTCAAATGATAAATTTCTCATTGAGCCTTTGGCATAAGCTCTTATTTCTGTGCCTTACTGTAACTGTGCTGGAAATGAAGTCTAAGTGCATGTAACTGAAATAATGGCACTTCCTCCCCTGGAGGAAGCAAACCTCTCATCTATTTCTTTGTCAGGGTTAGATCCCTCTGGATTAGATTCAGATTTAGTCATATTTAAAAATGGTCCCAGTGGAATCACCAAGACGTAAATTGGTAATGTATTCCAGTGAGTCTACTGTGAGTAATGGTTAAGTCTGAATTCAATCTCATCCCATATATTAATTTTTAGATTGCATGTCTCTTTGGGTATGGCAAGCCCATCATTAGGGTAGGTTTTTTTGCTGTTTTCCTCTTGCTACCTAAAGATCAAATGTTCAACAGTTTCTGAGTTTCCCCTGCCAGCCAAACTCATATAACTCTGGTTACATCCCGTATAGATTACTGCAACGCACTCTACGTGGGACTGCCTTTGAAGACTGTTCGGAAGCTTCAACTGGTCCAACGGACAGCAGCCAGATTGATAACAGGAGCGGCACTCAGGGAGCGCACAACACCTCTGTTGCGCCAGCTCCACTGGCTACCAGTTTGCTACCGGGCACAATTCAAAGTGCTGGCTTTAGCCTTTAAAGCCCTTAACGGTTCTGGTCCAACTTACATGTCCGAACGCATCTCTTCTTATGAACCTTCAAGATGCTTAAGATCATCCGGAGAGGCCCTGCTCTCGGTCCCACCTGCTTTGCAGGCGCGATTGGTGGGGACGAGAGACAGGGCCTTTTCAGTGGTGGCTCCTCGGCTTTGGAACGCCCTCCCTAATGACATCAGATTAGCCCCCTCCCTCCTGACATTTCGCAGGAAGGTCAAGACCTGGCTATTTGACCGGGCATTTGCAGATGTAGTATGACTATCAAATAGAGACCTAAGGAACGACGGCGATGCAATTGGCAATCGACTTAATAATGAGACGCTGATATTGTGTTTTTAACGTAAAATGTTAAATTGTATATGTTGAAATTGTATTGATAATTGTTGATTTGTTTGTCTTGAGCAGTTCCTGCTATTTGTACACCGCATCGAGTCGCCTTCGGGCTGAGAGAGGCGGTCTAGAAGCAAAGTAAATAAATAAATAAATAAATAAATGAGATAAGAGAAACAAAAATGTTTTATTACAAGGAAACAATACCATTCACTGAAGCTGAAGTTAAATACAGAGTTGTGAATATAAACCTAGGCCAGGGTTTCCCAACCGGTGTGCTGCGGCATACTAGTGCGTCGTGAGCGATCATCAGGTGTGCTGTGGGAAATTGGAGCCTCCAATACCCTTTTTTCCTCTGCTCCACCTTCGGGTGTGAGGCATGCGCGAGGCCATCGGGACCGGAGTCCCTACAAACAGAATGAGGCCATCGGAGCAGAATAGTTCAGGAGCGTGTCCTCCAATATCGGAGACCCTCGCAACTTGCGGGCTCCTTGGCACGCCTACTGCTCAGAATTCGCATGTGCACTGATACTGAGAGGCACCTCCGACATCGAGGCCCTTGGATCGGGTCCACGCCCCTCTATGCTGGAGGGCCACGGTTTAGGGCCACCACTTCCATCACAGCGCAGCTGTTGACGTAAGCGCCTCCTTTGCTCGCTGTGCGCACAGGCGCGGGGCTCGGCACAGGGCCGTGCCGAATGAGCGGGTTGCGAGGCCTCCGCTCCAATATGGTCTTTCTGCATGCCCAGGCTCTGAGCTCCGCCAGGAGGAGCAATCGACACCATCGACACCGACTCTCATGGTGCAAAGGACGGAAGAGCGGGCTGCGGAAGTGGAGGTGTCTAAGGAAAGCCCCCGCTATCTACGCATGTGCACTCTTTGAGCTCGACACAAACACTGGTACCGATGCCAGGAATCCGCGCTCCTCCTCGCATGTCGGCAGCACCAGTGCCTGCTGGAAAGGATGCTCCCACGGCAGACACTATGGGGCCTGCATCTGGGGAGCTGCATGCAGGGCTGCTGCCTCTATCGCGATGTCGGGCAGTCGGGACAAGCGGTGAGTGCCTTGGTGCTGGCCCTGCCATTGGGGCCGTCTTGCGCCTGCCGCTGTTGGCGTACCCGCCCTCCTTCGCATGATCGGCATAGCTCTCCATGGGTTGGACGCTACTCCCGATCCTCCTTTGTACAGGGTCCTCTGTATCTTTACCTCCTCCTCTTCGGCAAGGAAATCTCGGAGGAGAGGTGGTGCATGTGCGCGTTGGTTGTGCTCCTCCAATTGGAGAGGGTATGGTCAGGCAGGGGAGACACAATCTAAGCCCTCCTGATAGATGGCCATCCATCCCTGGCTTAACAACAACAGGGATGATAATATAGAATCCTAGAGTTGGAAAGGACCCCAAGGGACAGCCAGTCCAACCCGCTTCTGCCAGGCAATATAGGGCACAACCATAGCCCTCCCAACAGATGACCACCAGTTATGTTAGAGTGTCATTTTGTGTCATTTTGGTTGGTGGTGTGCCCCAGGATTTTGTAATTGTAAAAAATGTGCCGCGGCTCAAAAAAGATTGAAAAACACTGACCTAGGCAACAGCACGGACTTGAATATTTTCTTCTAGCTTCATGACAAAGTGGCTTCAAGCCCAGTCAAGCATCTTGAATCCTGGATGTCAAATCCTAAATGCTTCTGCATCAGCTTAATACATTTGCCAGCTCAGATGCAAAGCTTGCAGGATCAGGAAAGTGCCAGATATTTTATTATTTAATTGATAGATATGTATCCCATCTTCCTACCACACTGTCTTCAAGGCAGTTTATGAAAAACAGACAAACCTACAATCCACTTAGCTTGTAAAAAGTCCCATGAAACTCAGAGTAATTTACTTCTGTGTAGGCATGCATAGCTTTGCATTGTAACAGCTGACACTTTGTACATTTACTTAGACATAATGTGTTCAAAGGGGTAAATTCCTTGGAAAGTGTGAATAAGATTCCAGCCAAAAAAAATCGCATAGACAAATGTAAAAGCAATCCAAGAGCATATAATGAAAGTTAAACAAATAATGACTAAGAGGAGCACCAGAGACAACAGCCACAGGCCATAATATCATTCCGTTAAACCTTGAGAAAACATAGGAATCAAGAGTGCTTGTTTATTCAGGCTGCGAGTGCAATACCATCTGCTTATGAGGTTAATATCAGAAATGTTTGTTGGTTGTTGGCGCCTTATTTACCAACAGAGGCACTGGCTACGGCAATCCATGCCACGGTTACGTCGAGGCTGGATTACTGCAATGCTTTGTATGCTTTGTGGGCTTACCTCGAGCAGCAATTCGCAAGATCCAAATTGTGCAAAATGCAGCTGCTAGACTCCTCACAAGAACATCAATGAGGTGCCATATAACGCCGTCTCTGCAGCGCTTGCATTGGCTCCCTGTTGAACACAGAGTCCTCTACAAGACCCTGGTCCTGGCTTTCAAGGCCTTTCGAGGTCAGGGTCCTTCATATCTAAGAGACCGTTGAATGCCACTCCACCACCAGAGACTGCCACGGTCAGCTCATGAGAATCTCCTCTATGTCCTTGGCCCTAGAGAAGTCCATTTGGAGTCCACAAGACAGAGATCCTTCTCAATCGCAGCCCCAATCTTGTGGGACTCCCTCCCTCCCGCCAGACCAAAGAGCCACTCCTGATCTACGTACATTTTTAGGGGCACTTAAGGCATGGCTCTTCGGAAGAGCCTATGGTTGCTACTAACAAGGGGTGACTATGTAACCTGTTTATTTTAATTCTGTAGGTCACCCAGAGCACCTTTGGTGGAGGGCGACTCATAAGAAATAAAGTTAGTTAGTTAGTAGTTAGTTAGGGCAGTGTTTCCCAACCTTTTTTGAGCTGCGGCACACTTTTTACATTTGCAAAATCCTGGGGCACACCACCAACCAAAATGACACAAAATGACACTCTAACACAGTCATACATATAGCTAATATGTTTTTAAATGTATTTATACACTCAGTGTGAAACCTGGGCCTGTTTCGATGAACACAACATAGATATCCTGGCAGGAATGGCAGAAAGACACAAACTTCCCACACAGAACTCCCATAACCAAGAGAAAATGCTATAAGAGATTGGTGGACATTGACCTTGAGTTTTGGAGTTGTAGTTCACCTATATCCAGAGAGCACTGTGGACTCAAACAATGTTGGATCAGGACCAAACTTGGCATGAATACTCAATATGCCCCAATGTCAACACAGATGGAGTTTGGGAAAAATAGACCTTGACATTTGGGAGTTAGTTTCTGGAGGGGGCCCCTCGAAAGACCAGCAGTCTCCCTCTCACTTAAGTTGCCCCCTCCCTTCCCGCCAGGCTTGAATTGGGGTCATGGGGAGCAGGAGCCTCACTCACCACCTGCGCAGCTCCTGGGGGGTCAGCAGGGCGACCCGGGTGGGCATCTCGGGGCTGGCGAAACAGGCAGGAAGGAAAGCGGTGGCGGCGGGCAGGGAGCCAGAGGGAGGCCGAGAGCGGTTTCACGTGCATCGGGGAGGGGGGAGGGGTGGGGCCAGTGCTGGACTGAACCATCCGGCATTAGGCCCCGGGGGGCAAGAGGAGGTCTCTACTTGGGGAAAGGGAGGAGGGCCTTCCCAATGCATGGAGTGGGAGAGACCAAGTAGACAACGGGTGGGGAGGGGGGGTGTTTGTAATTTTGTGCCTTTATCGAGGTAGGTTTCTTAGGGTTTTTATACTTCAACACACTAGACTCTCCCCCCTCCTCTCCTGGAGGTTCCAATTTCCCAAGGCACACCTGAGGATCACTCACAGCACACTAGTGTGTCCCGACACACTAGTTGGGAAACACTGAGTTAGGGCAAGGCTCCACCCTTTGTAAGATATTCTCATCTAGTTTCTTTCAGGTTTCGTGCTTCCGTCCAAATCCATTTTACTGGCCTATTAAAACAACAACAACAACACTTTATTTATATCCCACCCTAGCTCTCCAAGGGGACTCAGGGCAGATCACAGTACACATACATGTGAGTATGGACTGAGGAATTCTCCTCACACATCTTGTGTCTTCGCTTACTTGCATGTAAGCCGTGAATTCTGGGTTTAATTGGAGGTACTTACCTGTGATGCTGGAATCGGCTGTGTTGATTGCGTCTATTCATATGTTAAGCCTTTAGGATTTGTAGTTTGTATAGGTACTTACCTGTATTATGTTGGATGAAGAACCTTTGTATGTCTAGTGAGCCAGTTTAAAGATGCCTATGATCTCAGGTATGGGAGCACGATATCTCTTTGTGTAGAACTTAAATTTTGTGTATACCTTAATATAGTGATAATCATAGCAGTACTATTTGGAGTTTCATGTGTTTATTGCCTTGCTCAATTGCAGTTCCCTCCCTCCCCCTTCTGCGTTTTCTGGTCTTTTGTGCTCCAGTAAGACCCCCTCCCTCCTTGTTGTAGTCTAGTCCAGTGTTTCCCAACCTTTTTTGAGCCGCGGCACACTTTTTACATTTGCAAAATCTTGGGGCACACCACCAACCAAAATGGCACTCTAACACAGTAATACATATAGTTAATATGTTTCTAAATGTATTTATACACTCAGTGTGAAACCCGAGCTTGTTTCGATGAACTCAACATAGATATCCTGGCAGGAATGGCAGAAAGACACAAACTTCCCACACAGAACTCCCATAACCAAGAGAAAATGCTATAAGAGTTTGGTGGGCATTGACCTTGGGTTTTGGAGTTGTAGTTCACCTATATCCAGAGAGCACTGTGGACTGAAACAATGTTGGATCAGGACCAAACTTGGCATGAATACTCAATATGCCCAAATATGAATGCAGATGGAGTTCAGGGGAAATAAACATTGACATTTGGGAGTTGTAGTTGCTGGGATTTATTGTTTCCCCTACAATCAAAGACCTTTCTGAACCCCACCAATGATAGAACTGGGTCAAACTTCCCACACAGAACCCCCAGGAGGCAAGAGGAGTTCTCTACTTGGGGAATGGGAGGTGGGCCTTCCCAATGCATGGAGAGGGAGAGACCAAGTAGACAACGGGTGGGGAGGGGGGTGTTTGTAATTTTGTGCCTTTATCGAGGTAGGTTACTTAGGGTTTTTATACTTCAACACACTAGACTCCCCCCCCCCCTTCCTGGAGGTTCCAATTTTCCACGGCACACCTGATGATTGCTCATGGCACACTAGTGTGCCCCAGCACACTGGTTGGGAAACACTGGTCTAGTCTGCATACAAGTTAAACAGACCTGCCGTACTCCTTTCTCTATCTGGAACCAGCCTGTTGTTTCACGGTCTGTTTTTACTGTTGCCACTTGGTCGTTATACAGATTCCTCAAGAGGCAGACAAGGTAGCTTGGTATCCTCATATGACCAAGAACTTGCCACAATTTATAATTGTTATTATTTGGAGCGCTCAATCTCTTTTTTTAAAGTTGGAAATATACTTCTCAATAAGCATGTCACCTGTGGGAAAAAAACCAACAATAAAATAGATCTGTCTTTGCCTTTAAAAGAATACATAGTGAAGTAAGTGCTAGGTTTATTTAATATTAGCTTTTCCGTTCTGTATAAGATTTACAAACATACATACCAGAAGAAATCACATTTCTCTCATATTAGAACGCCACCATATACAGAAACGTTGAATGCATAGCCGTCCAGAAGGCTCTTCACCAGAATATTTTATTTGTCCTTCTAAATAGGATCGGTTTCTGGTTAACTGAACGACAGTCTCAGTAAACAATGAATTACACCAAAGACTAAAAGAAACCATTTCCCATATTTTAGAAAGCTCACGGCAATGCAATCGCCAGCTGCCACACACTGAATGAGAGACAAGCTGCCAGCGTTCTCCATAATAGCATTTTCACACTTGTCTTCCTATAATGTAGCGTGACCGACTGAAAAGGGAGCCTAAATACAGAGGTTTACAGTGCAATTCTAGGCAAACCTGCCCAGAAGTAAGCTGGTTAGCATTCAGCGGGTGTTATACTCCTCACATAGGTATCTATCTATAGCAGAGTTGGGTAACTTTGTAGGTTGAGGGTGATTTTTTAGAATTGGAAGAGATGGCGCACAACTCATATTTTTTAAATGAATAAAAACAACGGGAAATATAATGTTATGCATTTATGTTATTTATTTATATTTGTAGTAATTTTTTGTATTTTTTGGCAAATGGTACATTTGTGTGAAGCCCAAAGGAGCGGATCAATGGCAAATCGGATAGGATATGTTGTGATTGAGCCTCGAGCTGCTACTGATAGTAGTGATTCAGAATACTCTGATGGCTCAGCAACTGGGGAGAGTATGGAACTGGGAGGGGCTGTTTGTAACAGGAGTCCTGGTGTTTGCAGAAAGAGGCTTACTCATGAGTCAAGTGAGTCAAGTGAAGAGGATCGCTTGCAACTCAAGAGAGTCAAGCAAATAATTACAGCACCTACAGACTCTGAGACAGTTGAGGAATGCTCTGGGAATGATGGGAGTCAGAGTACAAAGGACATTTCTACTGAAATGGATTGGACTCAAGTAAGAGAAATTCAGAGGGCTTGTGAGGAGCCCACAAGTTCAGACACCTGGGTAGGATTCACTGATGATCAGGATTGGCCCTCAGAGTCCCCAGACAATGGGTGGAATGTTCTAAGTCTTAACCAAAGGTGGAAATCTTGGAGGGTCAGTCAAAGGGCAGCAGCTGCTGGTAGAGTAACACCTGAGGATGATGATAGGGCGTCGACCTCATCAAGTGGATCTGACTTGTAGTGAGATTAAAAGGTGGGCATTTTGGGACTAACCCCTGTGACTAGCAAGGAGTTGCCTTTGGATCCTAGGACTCTTGCATCTTGTATCCTGCCATCTTGCATCTTAAAGCCTTGTTTCCAGACTGATTCTGCTGCTTCCTGTGGTGAGGTTTGAACTCCACTGGATTGCTCCCCAGTTGGACTGTGGGTTGTGTCTTCGCTTCTACGTCTATCTCCTCTCCTTGACTTTGGCCTGGCTCGTGGATTACGTCTCTCCTACGCCCCTTTGGATACCTTCTTGGACAACCCTTTGGTGACTTCAATGCTGATGGCCTTGGATTGATTCTGACGACGACATCTTCTCTGCTGCCCTCAGCGTGCCTTTGTTTGTTTTGCTTTGATTTTGCTAAAGAGTTTTTGGCGTTCTGAATGCAGGCTTTTTCTCCCTGTTTTATTTATTTATTTATTTATTTATTGTTCAGTCTTGTATTCCGCTCCTCCCTGCAGGCTCGGGGCGGGTAACAACATATAAAATAGGCGGCATGTGCCAACCATGCAACCATACAATAAAACATAAAACATAAAAATACGCATCACATCCCGAGGTACAAGATAAAATACAATAGCATTTCCTTGAACCAGAGGTATCGTTACATGAGGCAAATACACTAGGCCGGTTTGCCTAGTTGAAGGCTAGTCTGAAAAGGGCGGTCTTGCAGGCCCTACGGAAAGGGATGAGCTCTGGGATGGCTCGGGTGTCGTCTGGGAGGGAGTTCCATAACACCGGAGCTGCCACAGAGAAGGCTCTTTGCCTAGTTGTAGACAAGTGGCAGGAGCGGATTGATGGCACCAGAAGCAAATTCAGTTCCTCTGAACGTAGTGATCTCGGGGGAATGTACGGAGCAAGGCGGTTCCTCAGATACGCAGGCCCTAGGCCATGCAAGGCCTTAAAGGTTAAAACCAACACCTTGAAGGCAATTCGGTACTCGATAGGAAGCCAGTGCAATTGCTGAAGGATGGGCGTGATGTGCTCCCTCACTGACACTCCTGCCAGCAAGCGAGCAGCGGCATTTTGCACTAGCTTGAGTTTCCGGATTGTCGACAAGGGAAGACCAACGTAGAGGCCGTTACAGTAGTCCAGTCTCGAGATGATCGTCGCCTGGATCACCGTGGCCAGGTCGTCCCTGGACAGGTAGGGTGCCAGTCGCCTAGCCTGTCGTAGGTGATAGAACGACGACCTGCTGGCCGCGGAGACCTGAGTCTCCATGGTCAGCAGGAGGTCCAGTTGAACACCCAGGCTCTTAACAACAGGTGACGGGCTAAGTTGCTCGCCATCCAGGGTAGGCAACCGGCACTCATCCAGCCCAGGTCGACCGGGCCACAAGTTTGTTTGTTTGTTTTCATGCCGGTGAAGGCTTCCTTTTGTGAGCGTTTTCACTGACCATTAAGTGCTTTTGTTTTGCAAATACTTATCTCCAGAGACTCTGTGAATATTAAAACAAACTATTTACACTTCAATTGGGTTTGGCTCTCTGAACTGGCGTCTGCTGCGACAGGATAGGTTCAGGAACAATTAATACTCATATTTGGTTTACTATCACAATTATATCTATCCATAAGTGATGCTGAAGGAACTCAGAAATATCCTCAAATGTAAAGTTATACAGTAGACTCTCAGTTAACTGGCACCAAAGGGAATTGGTAGATGCCGGATAATGTACCGTATTTTTCGCACCATAAGACGCAGTTTTTTTCCTCCCAAAGTAGGAAGAAAAATCAGCTGCGTCTTATGGAGCGAAGATGCAGGCGGGGGGGGGCGCTGGAGCAGAAGGGGGCGGCGATATACTCACGCTATATTCCCTCCCTCCCTCCGGCCTCTCTTGCGGGCCTCCTTACAGCGCGCGGCCGGCAAGGCCTTCCTCCCCTTCCTCCCCGGCAGAGGCGCGATGAAGTGACGTCACGAAGATGCGCCTCTGCCTTCGGGCCCTTCCGCTGCTGCTGCTGCCGCTGCGTCTTCATGGGGGCCGCCCTCATGGCCTCCCCCCTCCTCCTCCTCGGGTCCGTGAGCGGCCCCCGTTCCTCCGCGCCGCCGGCTGGCTGCGGCGACACGGCGGAGAGAGTCTGGGCATGCGCGGGCACAGCCGTGAGCCGCCGGGGGGGGGGGGCGCGAATATAGCGTGAGTATATCGCCGGCCCCCCTCTGCTCCAGTGCCTCCCCCTCCATATTAGTGTCTCCCCCCCCTCCATATTCGTGTAACCAGCCCCCTTTTTTTCCAATTTTCCTCCTCGAAAATCTAGGTGCGTCTTATCAGCAGGTGCGCCTTATGGTGCGAAAAATACGGTAGTTTCTGGTTTGTTGAGAGTTACTATTGAAAATAAGCCTAATACAATAACACATACTATACCATACCATAAGCTCTGTATTGACTTGATATTTAACACAATACTTGAAAGTACTTAAGGCAAATAAAGACAAATGGAACTTATAGAATGTGGAATGGACAGGGACTACACTCACCCGTGTGATAGCTCAAAATGCAGAAGATTATAGTAGAAACAGACAAAAGCGCATTGTGTGTAATGGGGTTGAATATATTATCTGTTTCCTATATCTCTCTCGGCATTACTTCGTGAACGAAGATTCAGGAAGGACTCATCCCACGCTTTTTACAAGCGCCTTGATGACTAAAAAGGCCAATCTGAGATAGGCAAGTTCGGTTGTTGATGACTAAAAAGGCCAATCTGAGATAGGCAAGTTCGGTTGCAGAAAGCACAGCAGAAAGTCTCCTTGGGTGATGTTGTTTCCAAGTTGCGGTTCTTTCTGCGTTGTCGTTTCTCTTCGAGACCCATTCGGCGTGTCTTCTCGAAATAGGCCGCAGCATTGTGTACGCCTCCATGCCTCCCGATGTGAGGCCAGGGTGGACCATTGTTGGTGATCAATCTGGCCGAGCCTGAGATGTTGTTTCAGGGAGTCCTTGTATCTCTTTTTGGGGGAGCCTCTCTTGTGCTGACCCGTGGCAAGTTCACCATAAAGTAGTATCTTTGGGAGGCGGTGGTCCTCCATCCTAGAGATGTGTCCTGCCCAGTGCAGCTGTGTTCTCAATAGCATGGCCTCAACGCTGGTGATCCCTGCTTGCTCAAGGACAGCAACATTCATCACATAGTCCGTCCAGTGTATATTTAGGACTGTGCGAAGACAGCGCTGATGAAAGCGCTCGGGGAGTCATAGGTGTTGGCGATAGGTGATATTATCTGTTTCCTATATAAACCAAACAGAATGATACGTTATGGTAAGAAGCACCGGGAATGTGGTGCAGCTGGCTGGGAGTCAGCTGCATAAGATCTCTACTGACCAGAAGGTCATGAGTTCGAGGCCTGTCCGGGTCAGGGTGAGCGATTTGTTGTGTAACTCGTTGTCGACCATTGCAACCCAAAAAACAATTGCATCTGTCAAGTAGAAATTTTAGATACCACGTTGTGGGGAGGCTAATTTAACTAATTTATGAGGCCATAAATCTCCAGGAAGTGTGCAAAGGAGTGAAGAGTGGGAGAGCTCCCCCTGGTGGCCAGAAGCTGAAATGTTAAATTGCCTCTGAGTGTCTTGTCTATACATGTCTGTATGTTCAAGGGCAGTGAATGTTTGCCTGTATATGTGCATTGTGATGCGCCCTGAGTCCCCTGCGGGGTGAGAAGGGCGGATTATAAATGATGTACATAAATAAATAAGATGATTCCCCAACCTCTTGGGACGAGGTCCTTAATGTGACATAATTTTACTGTATTATAAAAAACACCTTTGTGAATGCTGTATTATTTCTTCAATTCTTTTGGTGATTGCTTGGGAGTTCTAGTTGCTTAAGTTCAAGTGAACTAAGAGTCTACTCTATCATTAAATATCAAAGTCAGGATTGTCTGTTCCATTCTATTTCCAAGTTCGATTTATGGTGGCGACATCTAGACAGTAGAGAAAGCTGATAGGAAGGTAAATGAACTCACTTCAGATGTGGTGCTGGAGGAGAGTTCTGAGGATATATTTGACTGCTTAAAAGGACCCCCCCCCCCCAAAGGGGGGGTATTAAAGCCAATCAGGCCTGAACTCTCGCTAGAGCAGTGTTTCCCAACCAGTGTGCTGTGGCACACTAGTGTGCTGTGAGCTATCATCAGGTGTGCTGTGGGAAATTGGCACTCTCCCCCCTCCTAGCAGCCCCCTCACAGGTTTCCAAGGAACAAATTGAGCCTCTCTGCTTGGAAATGTTTTTTTTTCTTTTTTACTATTTTACTGGATTTTTCAAGAGTCCCCCAAGCAACTGTTTATAACAGCTTCATGACATCCATAGTTAACTGGAAGCAAGTTTCACTCAGGGTGAAATTTCACAAGGGTCTGGAGAACAAGCCCTATGAGGAGCGGCTTGAAGAGCAGGGCATGTTTAGCCTGAAGAAGAGAAGGCTGAGAGAAGACATGATAGCCATGTATAAGTATGTGAGAGGGAGTCATATATATGTTGTGTTTATCGAAACAGGCCCAAGTTTCACACTGAGTGTATAAATACATTTAAAAACATACTAGCTGATCCCGGTACGCGTTGCTGTGCCCTATGTAGGAGATGTGGGAAAGTCTTAGGTTGTAAGGGTTTGAAAATGATGTGAGTATGCGTTTTATGTGTGTATATATGTGTATGCATGTGTGTGTGTGTGTTTCTATTTGTGTGTGTGTATGTATATGTGTGTTTATGTTTGGGGGTATGTGTGTGTCTGTGATTGTGTTTGTGTATGTATGTGTATGTGTATATATGTGTGTGTATATGTGTGTATTGATGTGAGTATGTGTTTTGTGTGTGTATATATGTGTATGTATGTGTGTGTATGTATGTTCCTATTTGTGTGTGTGTGTGTGCATATGTGTGTTTATCTTTGGGGGTATGTGTGTGTCTGTTGTTATGTGTTTGTGTATGTATGTGTATTTATGTATGTGTGTATTTGTGTATGTGCGTATATTGATGTTTGTATTTATTTGTGTGTGTATATATATATGTATGTGTGTATTTGTGTATGTGCATATATTGGTGTTTGTATGTATTTGTGTGTGTATATATATATGTATGTGTGTTTTTGTGTATGTGCGTATATTGGTGTTTCTATTTATTTGTGTGTGTATATATATGTATGTGTTTATTTGTGTGTATATTTATGTATGTGTGTGTTTGTATATGTGTGTGTATGTGTATATATGTTTTTGTTTATGTTACTGTATGTTTATGTGTCTATATGTGTGGTTATATATGTGTATGTGTGTGTACAGTATATGTGTTGGGTTTTGTGGGTGTGTGTAGGTTTTTTTAGTTGTGTGTTATTATTATGTGTGTCTAGGTTTTTTTTTGGGAAGCTTGCCTGTGCCTTCCATGTCCGTGTCTTCTGGTCCCTGTTAGTCCTTCTTCGCTATCTCTCTGTCCAAGGGGGGGGGGGAGAAGGGGGACGCTTGCCAGGTGGACGTTTGCGGCGCATTCGCCTCGTCCATTCCCTTCTGGCCCTCCTTCGCCGCCTCCTTTCCGCTCCCAGAAGAGGAGAGCGAAGGGAGTTTGTGTTTCCTGCCGGATCCTTTTTTGTGAGGGACAACTTCCGGCGGAGTGTTTATGCCCGGACCGGAAGTGGTTCGGGTGCCATGTTTTTTTGTAGTTTTTTGGGGTTGGTTTTTTTTGGGTCTCTTGCTGCCCCGGTCCCCCGGAGAAGCGGCGGAGAGGGTCAGGAGAGGCCCATCCAAAGCCCCTGAAGCCCGAAGGCAACTCATGGGTTTGTATGTTGGTGGGAAGGTTGGGGGGGGGTAGTTGCGGCGCGTGTGTGGGATTTGGGGGTGTTTTTGCGGCACACGTGTGTGTTGGGGGCAGGTGTCCGGGCCCCCGAGGGTGGCGCTCTCTCTTTCTCTCTCTCTTCTTTCTCTCTCTTTTCTCTCTGTCTTCTCTCTCTCTTGTCTATCTTTCTCTCTCTCTGTCTCTATCTCTCTCTCTGCTGCCGCCGCATTCTCCTGGTGGAGCCCAAGGGGGGGAGAGGAAGGCGGGTCGCCTCTTCCGCGGCCAGCGACCGTGGAGGAGGCGGTGCGGCCGCCTTCCTTCCCTCCACGGCGTCTCCTTCGCCCGCGGCCTTGCTCCTTCCCCGAAGCCCCGGCCTTTCTTAAGAGGAGGCCCTCATCCTAGGAAAGGCCGGGGCTTCGGGGAAGGAGCAAGGCCGCGGGTTGAAGAGGCGCCCTGGGTGAGAGGAAGCCGTCCGCACCTCCTCCTCCCCGGTCGCCGCCGACGGAACACGCGGCCCGCCTTCCTCTCACCCAGGGCGCCTCTTCAACCCGCGGCCTTGCTCCTTTACCGAAGCCCCGGCTTTTCCTAAGAGGAGGCCCTCGTCCTAGGAAAGGCCGGGGCTTCGGGGAGGAGCAAGGCCGCGGGTTGAAGAGGCGCCTGGGTGAGGAAGCCGTCCGCACCTCCTCCTCCCGGTCGCCGCCGACGGAACACGCGACCCTTCCTCTCTCACCCAGGGCGCCTCTTCAACCCGCGGCCTTGCTCCTTTACCGAAGCCCCGGCTTTTCCTAAGAGGAGGCCGTCGTCCTAGGAAAGGCCGGGGCTTCGGGGAAGGACAAGGCCGCGGGTTGAAGAGGCGCCCTGGGTGAGAGGAAGGCGGGCCGGGTGTTCTGTCGGGCGGTGACCGGGAGGAGGAGGTGCGGCCGGCTTCCTCCCCTCCACGGCGTCTCCTTCGCCCGCGGCCTTGCTCCTTACCGAAGCCCCGGCCTTTCCTAAGAGGAGGCCCTCGTCCTAGGTAAGGCTGTGGCTTCGGGAAGGAGCAAGGCCGCTGGTTGAAGAGGCGTCCTGGGTGAGAGGAACGCAGGCCGGGCCACGCCATGCGGCTCTTGAGGCCCCCTGCAACCTCCTCAGACCCCGACGGGGCCTGCTCCACATGGCCTGTGTGGAGTTGTTTTCGCTCTTTCGGGAGGGGAGGGGCCAGGAGCGCTCAGGCTGCCATGTGTGAGCATTCGAAACGGCGCTGGCAGCGGAGAGGGCGGGGTGGGAGGAAGGTTGCCGGTTTTGAGGGGGTTGTGTTTGGGGGGGGTTGTGAGGGACCTAGGGCCGGGTTTTAACGCCACGAATGTTCCTACAAGTATGTTTGTGGCTGTTGTTAAGTTTCGTGTTTCTGAGATGTGTAGTTTCTTTGTCTATGAGCGTCAAAAACGGACGCTCTCTTTTTATATATATAGATTACCTATATGTATTACTGTGTTAGAGTGTCATTTTGTGTCATTTTGGTTGGTGGTGTGCCCCAGGATTTGGTAAATGTAAAAAATGTGCCGCAGCTCAAAAAAGGTTGAAAAACACTGCGCTAGAGACCAAGATGACTAAACTGAGGCTGTCATATTTTGGTAATATTATGAAAAGAGTTGAGTGAGTAGAAAAGACAATAATGATTGGTAAGGCAGAAGGCAATAATAAAGGAAGGTGATTATATTCCAGGTGATAGACCCAATCAAGGAAGCTCTGGCCTAGAATCGGCAAGACTTGAGGATAAAGTGACTTGGAGGTCTATGATTCAAAGGGCTAACAGAAGGGCTAACTTAATATCACTTAACAACAAAAAAAGTTTTATTGGTGGTTCGAATCTGGAGAGTGGGGTGAGCTCCCATCTGTCAGCTGCAGCTTCCCATATGGGGACATGAGAGAATCCTCCCACAGGATGGTAAAACATCCAGGCATCCCCTGGGCAACATCCTTGCAGACGGCCAATTCTCTCACACCACAAGCAACTTGCAGTTTCTCAAGTTACTCCGGACGGACACACACAAACAAAATTGGAACTCATTGTAATTTTTCTCTTCTGTTTCTGGATATCTTTTCTCTCTCTTTTTTCTTTTCCTTTCTTCTTTTCTTTTGTAATGTGCATTTGAAGACCCTTTATAAACCTATTTTGCAACCAACCAATCAATAAGCATTGCTGATTTTCAAAACTTATTGTGCTTTTAAGATCCTGCTTTTGGTGAGTGATGTTGGGGTTTTTTTTGTGCGGCACTGTTTCCATAACATCAAAAATCATAAAGTTATAACATGGGGTGTGTGATGAGGTGGTCATTTATATGTTAATCACATGTTTGTTATGTATTTAGAAGGGACATTCTTTAAAAGCTGCAGAGAGTGAGCCGTGGAATGTTCGCAGCAGCAAGCTGTAAGCAGAGGCTGTTGCCATGACAACAGAGGCCACTCTGGCTTTAGAATGTTCAGTTTGAATCTGACAGTTGGAGAATGTCAGTTGGCCAGCAGCTGTGACCAGAGTTAGTTGGGGATTGACAGTTGCTGGAGCTTCAAACTGTCTGTAGGAGCTGCAGTGTGCAGTTCAGTTCTGTGTGTGGGTTGAGGGAAACCCAAGTGTGTGGGACAGAGTTTAGTCCCAGGGTTGAGAGTAACCCAGTATTAAGTAGTTACTTGCGTGTAACTGTGTAAGGGGAATTTAAAACCCTGGTGTTATATTGTTGAAACCTTGAAGTTTGTACCTCTTCAGAGATCTTTTGAAACCACCTAAGCTTTGAGCCCATTTGTGTAAAATAAACTGTTAAACACTTTCAACAAGACTTCCGTGGAAGTCCTTTGTTCACAAAGACCCTCACATCTAGTGGTCAAGCATTGACAAATGGCGGCAGCAAGTTAATTAATAATAAAGAAGGAAAACCGTGATAGCTGGTGGCTGCCCTGCCACAGTACTACACGGTTCACTCAGTTTGGTGTGCGAATAAACGAAGATTGACGCTAGCCTTCGGCAGCGTTTACGATACTTCGCTTCGTTACAGGGTGTTTTTATTGTTATCAACTATCAGTGGGTCGATCTAGTCCTACTTCTATCTCAATATAAGAAATATGCTCTTGTAATGTTTTGGGAGAGTTCCTTTTTTAAAAAAATACTCTTTATTAGCAGGTTCAGGAATGCTAATTGGGCTTTGAAGGGCAAGGTATCCATATTAGGAATAAGCAAACATAAGCTGAGAAATAGCATGTGGGAAGATAGGCAACAACAGGGTGATTTCTTGTAACTTCCAGCTGGTGAACACAGAAAACATAGTTTACAATCTCTGGTCGCACCTCCAGCCATTGGAATGTCCTTGCTCGGCATCTCTCTCCTGGAATCAGATATAGTTCAGTCGAGTGGAACAGATGCCAATGAAAAGTGCACTGAGACGAAGAGGGGGAAAAGGCAGCCAGAAATAGGAGCGAAAGGCCAATATTGCACAGGCAGTGGGGACAAATTGACTTTTAAAAAATGCAAAAGTTATCTTAAAATTTTTAGGAGGAATATCAGGGCAGCAACAAAACCAAGGCGTCGGTATGAGGGAGGAATCGTAGAGAAACCATGAGAAATGGTTTTGGTTTATTTTTAAAAGTTTGGGCGATGAAAACATTCAAACTGATTACAATGAAGGATAAACCTGAGCACCCCCATATTTTATGGGGTGGAGGTGCTTAATAGTATGATATCCTGTGCTTCCTCTTCATGTCAGGGATGGATTTTGGAGAGCTCTATTTTTTTAAAACACATTGACTTAATTGGTACTTCTCAGACGGATGCAGATTGGAATGTATTATTCCCCAGAATTTGGACTTCTCCAGCTTTTGCAATATATATTTGCACATATCTGGTCAATAATTTGGTGAAAAGCACAGTACTGGGGAAAGTAAACAAGCATATTCAGTGAAAAATTGCATCTAAGTCCATAAAGTAAAGGTTAAGGTTTCCCCTTGACATTAAGTCTAGTCGTGTCCGCATCTGGGAGGTGATGCACAGGGCCAGTTCGTCCATTAGGCAGACTATGCAGGCACGCAGGGCGGCGTCACCCGGGAGGGGCGTCGCCACCAGGGAGGGGCGACGCGGCGCCGGCTCCGCCCGCCACCCACGCCGCGCTGCCCGCCGTTGCGCCGGCCAGGCCTCCACAGCCGGCTCCGTGGCCTTTGTTAGGCCGGCCGCACCTCCGCATGCGCAGAAGCTCTGCGCACGCGTACTGGCTCCAGAGCGCACCTCCCGCTTTAGAGCCAGTGCGCGTGCACACACTTTCGCGCATGCGCACTGGCCTCCAAAGCGGGAGGCGTGCTCTGGAGTCAGTGCGCGTGCACACAGATTGGCGCATGCGCAATGGGCTCCCCTCGGGAGCAACTGGGGGGCGCCAAATTTTTTTTCGCATACCCCCCGGGAACAGGTAGGTCCGCCCCTGGTGATGCACCTGAGATTGGGTAGATGGCAAACTGGTAGATAAGACCTAATGCTTATGGATGGAATACTGTTTTAACTGTGGTGAATGTTCATGATACATTTTAATGTTAATTGTATTTTAATGTTTTTTAACTCTAGTTGTATTTTAATGTATTTTAATCTTAACTGTTGTTTTTATTATATGTTCAGTATATGTACGAAACGCAGGTGGACGCCCCGGAAACACAGATGGGTGAGGCGTCGACCCCTCCCTTGGAGACAGGAAAGGGGAGGAGGAAACATCGCCGGAAGCGTCGTCGGAGGCCCAGACGACACCGGGACAGAAGCGGAAGTGACGCTCGGTCACCAACCCTGCTCCCTCCTAATGGCTTCACTATGGTGGGGGAAGCCCCGCCCCCCTCCTCTTCACAGCCGATGGAGGCCTCGCCCCCTCTCCCACTGGAGAGTGAGGAACACCAGCGCCACCAACAGGGCGGAGGTAATATAACAACCTCCCTCCAGCTGACTGTCAAATCCCTGCAAGATGACCAAGGGACACAACTACGACCTAACCAACCATTGGAGGAGACGAGGACTATGGGATCTCCTGCTAAGTTACCATCAGCGGTCCAGGAAAGGATCTCCCTGGGCACGGACCACTCTGCCAGGCCATGGGGGAACGCGAAAGGAGAAGGGTTTAGAACTAGGACCTTCTGGGGCCGTGGCTTCACCAGTTGGACCCGCAGACACTCCACGGGTTCTATGCCCATGGCGAAGCCGGCACCCCCGGACACAGGGTTGATCGCCGGCCCCAATCCGCCAGCCCTGGTTCAGAGGCTGCATAGACCACAACATAACCCCATAGGGAACGATGCCAGACTATCCCTTCCATCAGGCCGATTCGACCAAAGGGATGATGGCCTAAATCGGCCCACCCCCCCTTTTCAGAGGGTGGGCAGAAGGCCAGACACCTAGTTGGATTGTCAAGGGACTCCATGCAGGGGCGGGAGATACCGGTGATCTCGGGAAGGGGTAATTGGGACGGTAGCCGTAGGCCTTATGAGAGAGGGAGGACGAGTCGGGTTAGGACTCGCCCTCCCTCTGACCTACGAGCTATCCCTAGGCACTCAGATGGGGAAGTTCCAACTAACTCCCCTCCAATTCTGGTACTGGTGAATACCAGGTCCGTGCGAAACAAAACAGGGACCATTAGGGACTTCCTCCTGGGAAAGAAAGTAGACCTAGCCTGCCTCACCGAGACATGGCTACAGGAGGGGGATGAGGTCCTGTTGCATGAGCTAGCATCCCCAGGGTTTACCGCCAGTTACCAGATGAGGACAGAGAGACGGGGGAGGGGTGGCCATTCTCAGTCGAGACACTTTTAATTCCAGGACGATTCCGACCGCGAACATCCCAGGAATAGAATGCACGGGCATGGTGTGGGATCTCAGTGAGAGTGTGGCCTTCCTGTTGGTGTACCGAGCACCCAACGCACCGGCAGGGAGTCTGCCCAAGCTGCTGGAGGTGGTCTCGGAGTGGGCATTGAGGTTCCCCAGGCTTATTGTCCTGGGGACTTCAATGGCACGCCGAGGCCCCCTCAACGGCGGCCATGGACCTGGTGCCTACCATGGAGACACTAGGTCTCTCACTTTGTAAGACCGGTCCCACACACCAGGCCGGGCATACCCTGGATTTGATCTTCGCGGCCGGAATTCAAGTGACCCTAGCCTCTCTGGAAGAGGTTCCATGGTCGGATCACAGTGTCCTGGAAGTCCGTCTTGAGGTGGCCCCCTCCGGTAAGGGTGCCGAACCCATTTTGGTTCGCCCAAGGAGACTTATGGAACCCACTAGGTTCCTGAATGCTCTGAGGGATTTGGAACTCCCAGCGACTCAGTCGACAGGCAAGTGGACTGCTGGAACACCTCTCTGACCACAGCTTTAGACGAGATCGCCCCCAGACGCTCTCTCATCCCTCGCCCCGAAAATCGCGCTCCCTGGTTTACCGAGGAGCTTGAGCGATGAAACGGAGGAAGAGACAGTTAGAGGGTGTGTGGCGGGTTCGCCGTGACGGAGCATCGAAATCAGCTTATAAACAATTTAAAGAGGTTTATGAGCATGCTATCAGGGAGGCCAAAAGGTCTATTATTCCTCCCTGATAGAGTCGGCCAGTTCACGCCCAGCTCAACTTTTTAGAATAATTCGGTCATTGACCACAATTCCGACGGTCCTAAACGATAAGGATTCGGCTCCTACAGCTGAGGCTTTCCAGAACTATTTTGCCGACAAGATTTCGACTCTCCGCCGGGACATCCCAGTCACCCTTGATACAGTGGTTGAACTCGAGACTCCGCCGCCACTCGGCGGGCCCACCTTCACCCGTTTCCAACTGCTGGACGCAGCAGCTGTCGATAAGTTACTTGCTGCAGCTAGACCTACTACTTGCTCCCTCGACCCGTGCCCCTCCTGGCTAATTAGACCCTGCCGGGAGGGCTACGTGGCCCCTGGGCACGATCATAAATAGCTCCCTTGAGCAAGGAGTCTTCCGGGGGGACTGAAAGAGGCTATGGTAAGACCGCTGCTGAAGAAGCCGAGTTAGATCCTCGGCTCCTCCAATTACAGGCCGGTTTCCAACTTGCCTGTCCTAGGCAAAGTAATTGAGAGGGCAGCAGCGGATCAGCTGCAGCAGTTCTTAGAAGACACAGCTGGACTTGATCCCTTCCAGTCCGGCTTCCGTATTGGGCATGAGACGGAGACCGTGCTTACCGCCATTACAGACCAACCGCGCGCCAGCTGGACCAGGGTGGGTCAGCCCTGCTTGTTTTGTTAGACCTAACAGCAGCGTTTGATACCGTAGACCATGCATTGTTGGCCCACCGTTTAGCCGTGTCAGGGGTGAGGGGGACTGCCCTTAAGTGGGTGGCCTCCTTCCTCCGGGACCGGGGACAACGTGTGGAGAGGGGAGAGGAGGTCTCCGGGAGACTCCCATTAAGTTGTGGGGTCCCCCTGGGGCCATCCTCTCGCCCTTATTATTCAACATTTACATGCGCCCCTGGCACAGCTGGCTCGCGACTTTGGTCTGGAGTGTTATCAGTATGCGGATGACACCCAGCTTCTGCTGAGAATGGACGGTAGGCAGGATACCGTACCGATTGTTTCCATCTATGCCTTGAAGCCGTGACTGGTTGGCTGCGTGCCAGCCGGCTGAAGGTGAATCCGTCGAAGACGGAGATCTTGTGGCCCGGTCGCCCTGGGCTGGATGAGTGCCGGTTGCCTACCCTGGATGGCGAGCAGCTCAGGCCGTCATCCTCGTAAAGAGCTTAGGTGTCCAATTGGACCCTTTGCTGACCATGGAGACTCAGGTCACCATGGTCAGCAAAACGGCGTTGTACCACCTCAGCCAGGCTAGGCGACTGGCACCCTACCTGTCCAGGGACGACCTGGCCACGGTGATCCAGGCGACGGTCATCTCGAGACTGGACTACTGTAACGCCCTCACGTGGGCCTTCCCTTGTCGACAATCCGGAAACTCAAGCTGGTGCAGAATGCCGCCGCTCGCTTGCTGGTGGGAGCACCAGTAAGGAGCATAGCACACCGATCTTACGGCAACTGCACTGGCTTCCTATCGAGTGCCGGATTGCCTTCAAGGTGTTGGTGTTAACCTTTAAGGCCTTGCACGGTCTAGGGCCTGAGTACCTAAGGGACCGCCTTACCCCGTACGTTCCCCGAGATCACTGCGCTCGGAAGAGCAGAACCAATAGGTTGTTCCATCACCCCGCACCTGCCACCTGTCCAGTACAAGACAACGGGCCTTTTCATTTGTGGCCCCCATGACCTGGAACTCACTCCCCAATCATGTCCGGACAATACATGAACTGGGTCCTTTTCGAAGAGCCTGCAAGACTGTCCTCTTTAGAACAGCCTTTGGCTGAATTGAAAGAAATGGCTCTAATGCTCAAAACTGCGATTGATGATTTGTAATAAGCTGGCTTTTGACTCTGATGTGTCTTTACTGTTTTATGGTGATTCGTTGTGCATTTGTATTGCGAATTTTATTGTGATGTTGTGATCCGCCCCGAGCCTGCAGGGAGGAGCGGAATATAAAATTGACTAATAAATAAATAATAAATAAATATATTGTGTGGCATCGAATCGTTGCCGTTGTGAGGCCGCTCTGAGTCCCCCCTCGGGGCTTGAGAAGAAGCGGGGTATAAATGGTGGAAATAAATAAATAAATAAATTTCTAAGCCAGAGAGCTAGCACTGTCCATAGACACTTCCAAGGTCATGTGGCTGGCATGACTGCATGAAGTAAGCCACGAATGGGACAACATTAATTCAGTAGTATCAAATTAGATATAATATCAAGGAGGGCTTAATTCATATCACAATTCCCTGACAAATGTCTTATACATTTACGGCGATACAACAATATATCATATTATGGTACACACTAGGCATGGTTATCTCCTATTTAAATTTATTTGAAATCCATTATTTTTCTTATTTAAAATTATTTCCTTACTTTACCGACCCTCGGGCCCTAACCAGGAAGTATAATTTTTTTACCGAACCTGGGATGGCAATTTTTCTTTAATTTTTGTAATAGATTGTATTTTCCCTTTCTCCTCTCGCCAGCTCAGAGATTCTTCTAACAGAAATATCAATCTTCTCCAAAATTGCTTTTCAGGGTGACTTACATACACTAAAGCAACTTAGGGTTGCAAATAACTAGTTAGAGTCAATCGGTATCAAAAAAATGTGATTATTCAAGTAGTATTATATATCAATTTCAAATATTCAGTTCAATACATTTGGATCAATTTCAAATATTCAGTTCAACACATTTGGTGAGACTACATATAAATCCTTTTCGCCATACAAGGTTCTATACACAGTTTCTTACACAAGAATACATGCTACACAATGGTTAATTCGTTCCACACACTTTGAGTTGCCAGCCTGTGCCAGTTATTGCGGCTTTTTTTACAGGCTGCTAGGCTGTTAGGGGGTTCCCACTCCTCGATGTTATTAATATTATTACAATACCTTAATCTGTTATGAAGTCGGAGACTCCAGTGGTGGAAGAATTCCGAGGAAATTAGTTCAAAAGCCCATATTTGGGTAAGAGTAGTGTTTCTCGAAGGTTTCCGCAATGTGCGCCAAGGCGCAAACTGTTTGTTTTCAGGCTGGCTCTGCCCAATGGCGAGCCGCTAAGGACGCTGGTCTACGTAGTCCTGTAGTCGCGCTTCTATTGATCGGGAAACCAGGTGTAACGACCAGATCCTATAACGTCGCCTAAAGCTGAGCGTCAATCTTCGTTATTTCGCACACCAAACTGAGTGAACCGTGTAGTACTGTGGCAGGGCAGGTTATCTGACCACTACCACCAATACTCAATGTTTTCATTGTTTATTACTTGCTGCCACCATTTGTCAAGGCCTGACCACTAGATGTGAGGGTCTTTGTGAATAAACGACTTCCACATATGTTTTTGTTGAAAGTGTTTAACAGTTTATTTTACACAAATGGGCTCAAAGCTTAGGTGGTTTCAAAAGATCTCCATAGAGGTACAAACTTCAAGGTTTCAACAATATAACACTGGGGTTTTAAATTCCTCTTACTCGGTTACACACAAGTAACTACTTAATACTGGGTTACTCTCATCCCTGGGACTAAACTCTGTCCCACACACTTGGGTTTTCCTCAACCCACACACACAGAACTGAACTGCACACTGCAGCTCCTACAGACAGCTTGCAGCTCCAGCAACTGTCAATTCCTAACTAACTCTGGTCATAGCTGCTGGCCAACTGACATTCTCTTACTGTCAGATTCAAAATGAACATTCTAAAGCTAGAGCGGCCTCTGTTGTCATGGCAACAGCCTCTGCTTACAGCTTGCTGCTGCGAACATTCCACGGCTCACTCTCTGCAGCTTTTAAAGAATGTCCCTTCTAAATACATAAACAAACATGAGATTAACATATAAATAACCACCTCATCACACTAGGGTTCCGATGGTATGAACCGTGTTGCAGTGAACACAGTCCCCACAAACAGGGCCCCCTAAGGGGCGTTCCGCAGGGGAACTTGGCGTCCTCACTAGTGAACAATCATCAGGTGTCTTCCAATCTACATGGAGTGAGGACGCCAAGCTATTTACACATTGCCTCTGAGGAAGTCATTGACGAAACGACCCGTTGCCGGCCCCGGATAGAGCTCACGCCGTCAGGCACCTTCCCCTGTGGAACGCCTTTTAGGGGCCCCCGTTTGTGTTCACTGCAACACGGTTCATACCATCGGAACCCTGGTTTCCTGATCAATAGAAGCGCGACTACAGGATTACGTAGACCTTCATCCTTAGAAGCTCGCCATTGGGCGGAGCCAGCCTGAAAACAAACAGTTTGCGCCTTGGTGCACATCGCGGAAACCTTCGAGAAACACTACTCTTATCCAAATATGGGCTAAGCCTTAGCGCGGTATAGATGTTAGCAGGGGAGGAAGAGGGGACTCGACTCTGATTGGCTAAAGGGAAGCAGGTGGCTTCATGCTACCACCTGGTCTCCATTAGCCAATTGGAAAATGCTTCAACTGAGGGCAAAAACGTAATACGAACTATTACGTGCCCAATACAAAAATGGCTGTCCCGGGGTCAATATAGAAATTCCGCTTCTGGGTTAGGCCCCGAGGGTCAATATACTTTGAAATTAATTTCAAATACGAAAAGTAATGGATTTCAAAGTATTTTGTTGAACCGGAGATATCCACCCCTAATATATACCTTTGGTCACCTAAATTTAGCTCTCATGGTCACAATCCATACTTGGATCAGCATTCAATCCTCCCCGCAACATCTGTTTTGGTTTTAAAACTGGAAGGGGCAAAAAAACCCCCAATTTTTTAAGGAAACACTTCATTACTGCTTAGAATAAAGTGACAATCGTGACAAATAAAGAAAGGATCTCCAGCTGTGTAGTGCACAGTTTGACTCAAAAGCAGAGATCTTCTACACATCTCGCTCGCTGATCTTGGGCTCATAAGCAGAATAAATGAACAATGGTATGACAACAATGGAGATATATTTACATTGCAAGAGATAATACCAAAGAGCTGTTCAAATACACAACATTAGTTTGCCAATAGATGTGTTCCTTTTCTCGCCCCTCACAAGAAAAGCTATTGTAGTGAAAACAAATTATCGAAACTAAGATGTATCTCTTTTAATGCCATGCAGAGCAAGGTTTTGTGGCAAATGACTATTACTAAGGATATGGGTCTGGGTTATTTTATGCACCAGCGACCACATTACTCTTCTTGTACAGTCGGCTTCCTACAGTCTGCACCAAGCTAAATTCTATTAAAATCAATGGTGCAATTGCTCTCTATTGGGCGCAGTGAGATTATGAGGAATGCAAATATTAGCAGGAGAAACAAAAGCTGGAAACACAAATTTGAAAATCGCTCATGTTGAATCACAGAAGTACTCAAAACCACACGTAGGATATAAAGAGGCTCCTCTATGACACTCCAATATTGAGGTAAAATGAAATATGCAAACGTGGCCTGTGTTTCCATTTACTTAATGAGATTACTCTGGTGGTGATTTGTAATATTCCTTCCTATAAATACAGCCAAGAGAACAAGACCTCACCGTGTTTTCTTAAAGTGTCAGAACCAAGCCATAGACAGTAGGCCTTCGTAGTTGCTGGGGTTTGATGCCAAGTGACCCCCTCCGCCAATGTTTTTATATATAACTAGCTGTATCCAGCCATGCATCGCTGTGGCCATGTCTGGTTTAATGGTAATGAAAGAAAAGAGAAAGAGGTGGGTTCTGATAAATGTAATTTCTACTTCCTTACTTCTCTACCTCTTTCTTTCCCTCCTTCTGTCTTTGCTTCCATCCTCCTTCCCTCTTTCCCTCCTTCTCTCTTTTCTTCCCTTCCTCTTTCTCTCCTTCCTTCAGTTTTTCTCTCCTTCCTTCAGTCTTTCTCTCCTTCCTTCCTTCCTTCCTTCCTTCCTTCCTTCCTTCCTTCCTTCCTTCCTTCCTTCCTTCCTTCCTTCCCTTCCCTCCCCACTTCTTTCTCTCCTTTCTTCCTTCTCTCTTTCTTTCCTTTGTTCACTGTTTACTTACATCCTTCCTTCCTTCCCTCCCCACTTCTTTCTCTCCTTTCTTCCTTCTCTCTTTCTTTCCTTCAGTCACTGTTTAGTTCCATCCTTCCTTCTCTCTTTCCTTCCTTCCCTCTTTCTCTCCTTCCTTCTCTCTCTCTTTCCTTCATTCACTGTTTAGTTCCCTCCTCCTTTCTCTCTTTCCTTCCTTCTTTCCTTCCCTCCCTCCCTCCCTCTCTCCTTCCTTCCTTCCCTCCCCACTTCTTTCTCTCCTTTCTTCCTTCTCTCTTTCTTTCCTTCGTTCACTGTTTAGTTCCATCCTTCATTCTCTTTTTCCTTCCTTCCCTCTTTCTCTCCTTCCTCCCTTCCCCACTTCTTTCTTTCCTTTCTTCCTTCTCTCTTTCTTTCCTTTGTTCACTGTTTAGTTCCATCCTTCCTTCTCTCCTTCCTTCCTTCCCTCCTTCCCTCCTTCCCTCCCTCCCTCCCTCCCTCTCCTCCCTCCCTTCCTTCCCCACTTCTTTCTCTCCTTTCTTCCTTATCTCTTTCTTTCCTTCGTTCACTGTTTAGTTCCATCCTTCATTCTCTTTTTCCTTCCTTCCCTCTTTCTCTCCTTCCTTCCTTCCCCACTTCTTTCTTTCTTTCCTTCCTTCCTTCTCTCTTTCTTTCCCTCGTTCACTGTTTAGTTCCATCCTTCCTTCTCTCTTTCCTTCCTTCCCTCTTTCTCTCCTTCCTTCCTTCCCCACTTCTTTCTTTCCTTTCTTCTTTCTCTCTTTCTTTCCTTCGTTCACTGTTTAGTTCCATCCTTCCTTCTCTCTTTCCTTCCTTCCCTCTTTCTCTCCTTCCTTCCTTCCCCACTTCTTTCTTTCCTTTCTTCTTTCTCTCTTTCTTTCCTTCGTTCACTGTTTAGTTCCATCCTTCCTTCTCTCTTTCCCCGCATCCTGCTTATTTGACAAGGCCCTGTGCCTGCGCTCACAGCAAGCAAAGGAGCTGCTTAGGTCAACGGCTGCATCGGGATGGAAGGGGCGGCCCTAAACTGTGGCCCTCTGGCATGGGATGTGCACTTTAGAGAGGCGCCTCTCAGTATCGGTGCACATGAGCATTCTGCGCAGTAGGCATGCTAAGGAGCTGGCAAGTTAGGAGGGTCTCCAATATTGGAGGACACGCTCCTGAAGTATCCTGCTCCGATGGCCTCGTTCTGTTTGTAGGGACTCCGGTCCCAATGGTCTCGCACATGCCTCACACCCGAAGGTGGAACAGAGGAAAAAAGGGTATCGGAGGTTCCAATTTCCCACGGCACACCTGATGATCGCTCACGGCACACCTGATGATCACACACCGGTTGGGAAACACTGATTTAAGAGAACCCCCAGGACAGGTCTCCTGGCATTTCCCCACCTTTCCACCCATGGGTACATTTCCAGAACGATAGTGACGATTGACTATCAGTATGCCAAGTCTTCCTTTGAGTTGTGCTTTCAATTAATATTTTGCTGGGGAAAAGAGAAGTGGAGGGGAAAATTAACAAAGAGATTTTTAATTAACCAAATCTTTTAGTCTCAAAGATTTCTGTCGTATACAAAACGTGTTTCTTAGGGAAAGCTAATTTGCTTACCTTTGCATGTCAAAGATTTAAATTGGACCCAAGTGCCTTCATTAAAATGGAAAAGGGGAGGGGGGTTGGAATTTATGAATCCCCCTTACACACAATCTCACAGCATTTGTCTTGGCGGAATGACTAAAAATCGTAATTGTTGTTCAGAAGTCGTGTAATTGCAGATGAATGTGTGAGAGAAAGAGACAGAATTCAGTATTTTGGTGTTTTGAGAATAGACATTGTCCTGCCTCAACCACATTGGATAGAGCATTTGTTTGAGGGCAGCATGCAAATCTTTTCTTGACCTTTGAAAAGAAATTACTGTAGCTGAAGAAATTGAGCCTTTTTGTGTGGAAGATGTAAAGGTTACTGTGAATGTCATGCATGCGCTCCAAAATAATGGCGTAATTTGAACCCGTTCGGTAATTTCTTTTGGGATTTTTGTTGTTGTGTTACTCACACTGTAACTCTAAATGCAAAGTGTCCTAAATTTGGAACAGTTATTATTTTTCTTTGCATCAGCTGCAACATGTGCGTGTCAAAATAATGGTGTAGATTATAGTGCATTGAGTATAACTGTTCCATTTTAAAAAGACCAACTAAAATAATAATAGAACCATAGAATTCTAGAGTTCGAAGAGACCACATGGGCCGTCCAGTCCAATCCGAGACTGTGGCGCAGCTGGCTAGGTGTCAGCTGCATAAAATCTCTACTGACCACAAGATTATGAGTTTGAGGCCTGCCCGGGTCGGGGTGAGCTCTCGACCAATTGTGTAGCTCATTGTCGACCTTTGCAACCTGATAAACAGTTGCATCTGTCAAGTAGGAAATTTAGGTTCAACTTGTTTGGAGAGGCTAAATTTTACTAATTTACGAGGCCATAACATCTCCAGGAAATACACACACAAGGAGTGAAGGAATGCGACAGCTCCTCCTGGTGGCCAGAAGCTGGAATGTTAAATTGCCTCTATGTCTGTCTTATATGTTGTATATCATAAAGCAGGGCTGTCCAACTTCTACCTGCCCAGGGGCCTGAATTCCGGTCACTGATGACCTGGGGGGCCGTAGGGTCTGCCCCCGCCCCAGCTCCGCCCCCAGCTCTGCCCCCGGCTCCGCCCCCGGCTTACTACTCATAAGAGGCATGCATACAGTCAAATATAATATTTTACTAACATTAAATGCAGGGTGGGCATTCAAATACACAATTACAAAATAATAACATAAAGGTTAGCCTACCTTCCCAAACGCACGGGATCCAGGAGCAGCCGGACCACGAGCAGAGGCGACGACCGACCAAGGCAGCAGCCGGGAAGGTACAAATCACATCTGATTGGCCGCAGGGATTAAGTAGGCGAGATTTCGGCAACAGGAGTATTGCGAGACTACGGAAGCCACACGGGATTTCGCTCTCAATGCAGGCGAGATTTTGCGTTGAGAGCGAAATCCCGCGTGGCTTCCATAGTCTTGCGATACTTGCTCCGAAACCCGGAAGTGGGTAATTTTTAAAAATATTTTATTTTAATTCATTATTTTTAATTTTTATTAAAAAGCTTAGGGGGGCGTAGGGAAGGGGCTGGGGGCCATATACGGCCCCCGGGCCGCCAGTTGGGCAGCCCTGTCATAAAGCATTGAATGTTTGCTTGTATATGTGCATTGTGATCTGCCCGGAGTCCCCCGGGGGGATGAGAAGGGCGGGATATAAATGATGTAAATAAATAAATAAATAAATAAATAAATAAATAAATAAATAAATAAATGCTTCAATTAGAGTCAATGTATATATAATGTTCTACAGATGTTACATAACTCTATCTCTGCTAGCCAAAATAGACACCTCACAATCAGGATCCTGTTGGAGGTGTAAAGTAAAGAAAGGGACTCTTTTTTCATGTACGGTGGTTTTGTGAACTGGCGCAGGTCTATTGGAAAAAAGTCATGAAGGAAAGAAATAAAATGATCCACAACAAGGTTAACATAATCGAGGGATGTGCCAATTAGATATGTTCAGAGATAGATTATTGTCTAGGAGTATAGAAGGTTGCACATAAATGCACGTAAACTCCGCGGGGATCAGTGACGGAATGCCGTTACAATGCAGTGTCCAGTGAATTCATATCCGCTTGGAGGGAACCAGTGTTGTTGGATGCCTGAGATTTTGTGAGCCTCTTTTCAATGGGGTTTATCCCAAGAGGAAGGCAAATTGCAATTACAGCAGGGCAACTGTATTTTTTCTTTGGATTTATCACATGATCTCTTGGTGGGAAACAGACTGGAAAGCATTTCTGTTTTGTAAAGAGAACATTCTCAGTGGGACAGGGCCACAAAATGCGTTGTCATATATGAATCCAAGTCAAAGACACTGTTGTTCTGTTGTAATTGTGATTTGCCTGCCCTGTGTGATAAATCCCTAGATCAGTGTTCCCAACTTTAGGTCCTCTAATTTGTTTTCCAGTATGGCAAACAGTCAGGAATTTTGGTAGGGGAAATGCAAAATATTTGGATGAGAGCAGAGGCGGCCCAAGGTAATTTTAAATAGTAGGTGAAAATTATTTTGGCGGCGCCCTCCCCCCCTCTCCACAAACCAATCTCTGTGGGGGCTCCGCATGCTGGAAACTCCACCTCTGCTGCCGGAGCGAAACCCTCAGGCTATTCCAATGCTAACTAACTTCTCCTCGTTGAGGACTTGAGACTTGGCCAGTGGTGGGGTTGGATTCCAACAGCTATATCCGCAGGCTATGGTCCTATGATGGGCATTACCCAGTCTTCTGGATGCTAATGGACTGCAATTCCCAGCATCCCCTAGGACTGGGTAATGGGCGGCTGCCCATTGCAGTCCACCATCACAGCTCTGGGAACCCAAGTGTGGTTCTATACATCAGACCACCTAATGCCCTCTCTGATGTTGTCAAAGTCATCAAGCCAAAAAAGGGGGGTGTTAGATACAACTAAAGAGAGTGTGTCTCACTGTCTCGCTTGGGTCTTTCCGCAGCTGAGTGACCAAACGGCAGTGAGTGACCACTCCGTCCTTGGGACGCTTCTGCTGGCCTTATCGGCGGCTGTTGCAGGCGAAGGCAGAGACCACTCCCAAAGAAGGGGACCCTGAGCAGAATCGCACCAGCACCATGTGAGGAGTTGGAGCCAGAACCCATTGGAGGAGGACTTGGCCAATTGGACACGAACCCAGCCCTGCAAGGGCCACGGACCCCGGAACAAGGCGGCCGGACCCCTCTCAAACAAGTCTATACCATGGGGAGGAGGGGATGGCAGCATTGGGCCCTGAGTTGATGGAGTTGGGACTCCACAGACACTATCATCCATCAGAAGTGCCAGAAATGGTCAAGCACCCACAAGAATGATGCGGTGCGGAGGCGGAGTTTCCAGCATGCATGGAGGCTCCGCATGCTGGAAACTCTGCCTCCGCGCGGCTGGACACTCCGCCTCCGCTGCTGGAGCAGGTGTGGAGGCGGAGTTACCAGCCGGCACAGAGGCAGCGTTTCCAGCATGTATGGAGGTGGAGTTTCCAGCTGGCGTCGGTGCGCCCCTGCGGATCTGGCGCTCTCAACGGGCACCTACTCTGCCGAGTGCATTTATTCGCCCCTGGATGAGAGCCACAGTCCTAGATGATTACGCATTATTCAGGGCTCAGAGTTGGCTAGGACAAATCCTCCAACATTTCACAGAAAAAAAACCCAGGACATATGTGGTCAAACAATATCAGAGTGTGGTTAGGATGGCAAAAGTTAGCGATGAGGAAGAAGCTAGGAAAGGCTGCTCTCACCTAAGTCTACTAAGGAAGGCCAGGAGTTTACCTTCTCCTCTCCCCAGTTGAACTAATTGAATGCAAAGTATGTTTGCATTTTGAACACAGTTTTCAGCATCTAAAATAAGCTTTGCCCAAGGAGGGAAAGTGGACCAAGAAGAGAGAAGCTGGGACATTTTAAAAGCAACTGAGAAAGGGGGCGGAGGATAAAGGAATGGGACTATTCCTGCCAAATTCAAGCTGTTGGAGGATACAGGTAACCTCTTCACACCGCCCACAGGGGCCATCTCATTGTGGCAGCAGTCACCGGCAAAAGGGAAGGCGTGCAAGGTTACTTGTGGTACCCCACACACCCTCCCTTCATACCACATCACATGAGAGACAGGGCCTTTTCAGTGGTAGCTCCTCAGCTGTGGAACGCCCTCCCTAGTAACATCAGATTAGCCCCCTCCCTCCTGACATTTTGTAAGAAAGTTAAACTCTAACAGGCATTTGCGGATGAAATATAATTGTTTAATTAGACCTATGGAATGATCACGATGTGAGGGTAACTGATTTTAACGAGATGCTGAGAATTGCATTTTTATGTTTTTAAGCGCTAATTGTTTGTTGTTTATATGTTTACTGTTTTAATTAATTTAATTATGTTGTATCAGGAGGGCGGTAATTGCCGATGTAAACCACCTTTGGTTTATATAGTCGCCTTCGGGCTGAGAAGGGTGGTGTGATGAAGTCGTGTTGTTTTGTTGCAAGATAAATGTATAGTTTGTTATTGCTTATTTGCCTATACGTTTGATGGTAAAATGTTTAACAAGCCACAGAGGGTTGGCGGGGAATGTTGGAGCAGCAGGCCCCTGTGAAGGCTGTTGCCATGGAGACGGAAGTTAGAGCTGCACCTGTTTTAGAATTTTCAGATTTTAAAAATAAGTCAGTTGGTTTTGTCGGTTGGTGGGAGGGAAGCTGTCTTTCGGAGCTTTTAGGAAGCAGTTGGGTTAGGGGTTTGAGAATCCCAGGTGAAAGACAGACTTTGTCCAAGTTAGAGTAGAAAACTAACTTAATAGATAGGTAAAGCCTATAGTTGGCTATTTACCTGCTGGAGCAGTTAGTTATTAGGACTGCTTGGTTCTGTGTTAGGAAGTACAGTGGAAACTGTACCCTATTGTTGAAACATTGTAACCGCAAGATTTGTACCTCTTAGGAGACTTGTTTGTAACCAACTAAGCTCTGAACTCTGTTATAAAATAAACTGTTGAACATCTTTATTACAACACTTCTCAATGCCGTTCTTTTTAAAACGCAAGCCTTAAAAGAACAAACCCTCACATCGGTGGCTGATGTGATACAATTGGTGGTATAAAAGTGCAATAAATAAATAAATAATAAATAATGGTGGGGATGGGACAGGGGGCATTGGCGCCCTGTCACTCTCCCCATTAGATGGGAGAAAGGGTTGCAACATGAAGTAACTGCCTTCCCCCATCATATGAGGAAAAGGGGAGGAAAGTGTTGGTAGCTCCATTGAAGCTACTTGAAAAACATTTTCCTCCCCATGGTGGAGGAGGAAGCATCTTCTGGCACTTCCTCTCTACTTTAGGAGGAACTAGGGGAGTGACCAGGGGAGCATTTGCACAGTTAAAACTTGTGCGCCAACTGCGCCCGTACCTTGGGAAGTCTGACTTGGCCACGGTAGTCCAGGCTCTGGTTACATCCCGTATAGATTACTGCAACACACTCTACGTGGGACTGCCTTTGAAGACTGTTCGGAAGCTTCAACTGGTCCAATGTACAGCAGTCAGATTGATAACAGGAGCGGCACTCAGGGAGCGCACAACACCTCTATTGCGTCAGCTCCACTGGCTACCAGTTTGCTACTGGGCACAATTCAAAGTGCTGGCTTTAGCCTTTAAAGCCCTTAACAGTTCTGGTCCAACTTACATGTCCGAACGCATCTCTTCTTATGAACCTTCAAGATGCTTAAGATCATCCGGAGAAGCCCTGCTCTCGGTCCCGCCTGCTTTGTAGGCGCGATTGGTGGGGACGAGAGACAGGGCCTTTTCAGTGGTGGCTCCTCGGCTTTGGAACGCCCTTCCTAATGACATCAGATTAGCCCCTCCCTCCTGACATTTCGCAGGAAGGTCAAGACCTGGCTATTTGACCGGGCATTTGCAAATGAAGTATGATTATCAAATAGAGACCTAAGGAATGACGACGATGCAATTGGAAATCGACTTAATAATGAGACGCTGATATTGTGTTTTTAACGTTAAATGTTAAATTGTATATGTTGAAATTGTATTGATAATTGTTGATTTGTTTGTCTTGAGCAGTTCCTGCTATTTGTACACCGCATCGAGTCGCCTTTGGGCTGAGAGAGGCGGTCTAGAAGCAAAGTAAATAAATGTGGCCAGGGCCTGCCATACATTGTTTGATTGTGCTCGGCAGGCCCTGTCCAAGCTGCAGGTAAAAGCGGCAAAACGGAGTTATTTTGCCCCGTGGCAAGACATCCATAGGAATCACCCTCAAGGGCAACGATTAACTGGGTGTATTCTTGAGAGCCTTTGCATAAATTTCTATGTCCCTACCAGAGAGCGGATAGTGCTGGAGGCACAGCAAGGTACACAGTCATCACTTTCAACAAAAGTGAATGCTGCTGAATATTAACCTCATGCATATCCAGCTGAAGACAAACCTAATGGCACATCACGTTTGCCCATTAAGTGTCATGCTGAAGGAGAGCACATGTGAAGGAGGAGGAGGAAAAGGTTGCAGGTCGCCTCCTGCAGGTAGGGTCTTCATCTCATCCAGGCCCACATTCAGTTCCCAGCATTGTAAAACCAAAAGTCATAAATAGTGGCAGGCCTCCGAGTTCGCTGAGATCCCAGAGAGTTACTGCCTATCAAAGTCGAGAATATAGCGCAATAACAAATTAAAGTCTCCAATGTGTTACAAGTACTGTTGATTTATAGGCTGCCCTTTATTCAACCTTAGGGATAAAGATGGCTTGTCTTATCACTTTCCATTGCCTTGCCATGGCCTTTTCAAATTAAAAGCCCCCAAGAGTGATTTACCATTGTCTTCTTCGGCAAAATACTTGATCATCTAGACCAGGGCAGTCCAACTTCTGCCGGCTCAAGGGCCCGACTTCTGGTGAGTGATCACCTGGGGGGCCACTCGGTCACGCCCCCGGCCACGTGGCTCCGCCCCCTCTCCCAAAGCGTCAGAAGAGTTATTCTGACGCTTTGGGAGAGAGGGAAACGCCACGGGGAGCCTTCCGCGGCTCCGTCCCCTCTTCCAAAGCGTCAGAAGAGTTATTCTGACGCTTTGGGAGAGAGGGAAACGCCACGGGGAGCCTTCCGCGGCTCCGTCCCCTCTTCCAAAGCGTCAGAAGAGTTATTCTGACGCTTTGGGAGAGAGGGAAACGCCACGGGGAGCCTTCCGCGGCTCCGTCCCCTCTTCCAAAGTGTCAGAACAGCTGTTCTGACACTTTGGGAGAGAGGGAGGCGCCGCAGGGGACCCCCTCCCTTCCAAGGCATCACGGCAGCCACGGAAGCCGGTGATTTCACTGGCTTCAGTGGCTGCCATGACACTTTGGGAGAGAGGAAGGCACCGCGGGGGACCCCCCTCCCTTCCAAGGCGTCACGGCAGCCACCGAAGCCGGCCATTTCGCCGGCTTCCGTGGCTGGCGTAACACTTTGGGAGAAAGGGAGGAGCCACTGGGGGCTCCCCATGGCTCCGCCCTCCCTCCCAAAGCATCACGCAAGCATCAGAAGCAGGCAAAACCGCGCGCATGCACACTTTTAGTTTGAATTTTTTTCGGAAATTTTTTGGGATTTTTTTTACGGAGGAGAGGAGGGCTGCGGGCAAGGGGCTCAGGGGCCGTGTATGGCCCGCGGGGCGTCTGTTGGACATCCCTGATCTAGACCACTGTTTCCCAACCAGTGTGCCACGGCACACTGGTGTGCTGTGAGAGATCATCAGGTGTGCCGTGGGAAATTACAGTGGAGAGAGAGAGAGAGAGAGAGAGAGAGAGAGAGAGAGAGAGCCTAGTAGGAAACTTCAGGCAGCGGAAATGAGACTCTCCCTGACTTCAGCCAGGCTGAAGTCAGGGAGAGCCCTCAGCGTCCAGAACGTTCCTTCCTCCCTCCTCTCTCTCTCCTTCCTTTCCTTCCTTCCCTCCCTCTGTGCGCCAAGGGTTACCTGGCCGGGCTGCAGCTCCTCCTGCTTCCTGGCTCCTGGGCGCTCTTCTGCCCTCCTTCCCTCTGGCAGCAAGGAGGAAGAGAGGGAGGAGGAGTCTGCGGGAGCTGCCCCCTTCCAACCCCGCTCCTGGAGGCTCGAGGCGAGGCTTTCTGCCCTCTATCTCCTCCGCGCCGGGGAAAGGGAGCAACCCCTCATCTCCTGGCCTCTCCTGGCTGGGCTCCGGGTTCGCTGCAGAGCAGAGACCGGGATGCGCAGCTCCACAGCCCAGCTTGGTTCCTTCCCAATCTGGCCCCAAGGCGACAGCAGGGAAGCCGAAGAGACATGGTGGGGGAGGCACTCCTGGGGCTGAACCCCTTCGGGAAGGAGAACTGGGGGTGGCGATGGCTGCGAGCCTCTGCTGCAGTTTGTTCCGAGGCTCGGAGCCACCCCGTGTGCTCAATTCCTATTCGTCCTGCTCAGCCGAGCCCGCGTGCGCTTCGGTCACTCAGCGCAACCCTCCCCCGTGGGATGCTGACAGGCCTTCTGCGCATGGGCCTCCCAGGGGGGAGGGGGTATGGTGGAAGCAGCGACGTCACGAGGGGGAAGGGTGACAGTAAAATGACAGTTAGAGTGTCATTTTGTGTCATTTTGGTTGGTGGTCTGCCCCAGGATTTTGTAAATGTAAAAAATGTGCCGAGGCTCAAAAAAGGTTGAAAATCACTGATCTAGAGCAGTGATTCTCAACCTTCCTAATGGCGCAACCCCTTAATACAGTTCCTCATGTTGTGGTGACCCTCCAACAATAAAATTATTTTTGTTGCAATTTCATAACTGTAGTTTGGACACTGTTATGAATCGTAACATAAATATCTGATATGTAGGATGTATTTTCATTTACTGGACCAAATTTGACACAAATACCCAACACACCCAAATTTGAAATACTGGTGGGGTTGGGGGGATTGATTTTGTCATTTGGGAGTTGTAGTTTCTGGGATTTATCGGTGTGATGAGGTGGGTTATTTATGTGTTAATGCATATGTTGTGTGTTATTCATATGTCTGCCTATGTGTTTAAAAAGGGCAATCTTTAAAAGCCAGAGAGTAGGCAGTAGAATGTTCGAGGCAGCAAGCCTCAAACAGAAGCTGTTGCCATGACAACAAAAGCCACTCAAGCTTTAGAATGCTCGCAGTTTGAAATGACAGTTGGTATTTGGCAGTTGGTGTGGAGCAAGCTGTCTGTTAGAGCTGCAAGTGTGCAGTGCAGTTCTGTGTGTGGGGGGTTTAAGGAAACCCAAGTGTGGGACAAGTTTAGTCCTAGTTAGAGGTGTAAATAACCTAAAGGGTTATTTAGTTATACACCTATAGTAGCAGTTAAGTAATAGAACTGCTGGTACCTGTGTAACTATGTCAGGGGAAGTTATACCCCAGTGCCAGGGGAGGTTATACCCCAGTGTTAAATTGTTTGGAACTTCAAGTGTATACCTCTTCAGAGTCTGAAACCAACCAAGCATTGTACCTGCTTGTGAATAAATTGTTAAACACTTTCAACTCAACATCTGTGGAAGTCGTTTATTAATAAAGACCCTCACATCTAGTGGTCAAGACAGGATAAATGGTGGCAGCGAGTTAAAGAGAAAGAAAAATCTTGAACCTGTTCACAAATTGGTGGCAGCGGTGGGATAGCCTGCCCTGCCAGCGTTTAGAAAGGTGAACAGTAAACTTTACGTGTTTCAATCGGTCACCTACAATCAAAGAGAATTCTGAACTCCACCAACAATGGAATTGAACCAAAACAATCCAAAACAATCAAGCCTCATGCAAAGGTAAATAAACATGCTAGTGTTCATATATCTTCCAGCCGATGGGGTCACGAAGCTGTATTAGGATCCTCCAGTTTCAGTCATAACTGACCTTTATCAAGGCTGTAGTTATAATCAAGGGCATGTGGCAAAATGTGAGCCGTCATCCATTATTCAAGTTATCCTTAATCCATCAAATTATTCACACGTGGCTTCGAGGGGGAAGACGCAGGAAGATAAAGAGCAGCCCCTGCTTCTTCTCCCTGCGACTTCGTGATCCCGTCGGCTGGAAGATATATGCACGCTAGCATATTTATTTACCTTTGCATGAGGCTTGATTGTTTTGGAATTACGGAGGGGAAGAAACCAGCCATAGCGGCAATGTATGGAGTACAGTCTCCACTTAAGGATCATCGCGATCATCCCTTTTCCGGACACGTGGTTTGCCTGAGTCTCGAGAGAGCGGCTACACCATTCGCCCACTACGCTCGCGAGACTTCGCTCCTCTTTTTGGGCGCTTCTGGGTAATGTAGTCCTGTGGAATTCCTTTTCCCGCACGTTACGTCCACACCTTTTTGTGGAACACTCGTAAGAACCCTGTTTACGTTTTCCAAAACTTTGCGTTGCACGGACTTATGGACTAGCTACAGCCCATGCTTTGCAACTGTGGGATTTAGCGTGCAAACGGACTTGCGGACAGCATATTTTGTGTGAAGAAACTGTTGTGTTGTTTGTAATCAGATACTGTAATATTTTCCAGTGTATATGTATATGATTGAATGCTGCGACCAGCCTATTGGGCTGCATAGGCACACCTTACATGTCCTGATGTTTAAATAGAATGTTTTGCATTTTGATAAACTCATTTGTATGTGATTATTGACACATGTTTCCTGGTTAGTTTTGGTTGACCCTTCTGATACCCCCTCATGACCCCTCCAGGGGTCCCAACCCCCAGGTTGAAAAATGCTGATCTAGAGTTAGCCATGGTGTCTGCGATATTGCCTCTGGAAGATCTTCCTCTGCCACTGCTACCCAGGCCCAGATTAACACTTTTTTGCACCCTAGGCCACTTTTGGAATTACGCCCCTTTTCGCGTGCCGCCGCACGCTCCAAGTGCACATGGGCGGGCGTCCACCCCCTCCTTTGCCCCATTCACGCAGCGCAGCTGCCGCTGCCTCTGGGACAACTCGGTGTGGCCTCAGAAGGAGGGAAGAAGGGAGGGAAGAGGAGTGCAGCCCGAGCAACGTCACTCCCCCCGGGGGCAGGGCCTGAGTGATGTTGCTAGAGCCCCGCCCCTGGATGGAGTGACATCGCTCGGGCCCCGCCCCCGGAGAGGAGTGACATTACTCGGGCTGCACTCCTCCTCCCTCCCTGAATCTAAAGCCACGGCGAGTTGTCCCAAAGGCAGCGGCAGCTGCACAACGCCCCTCCACGTGGTGCCCCATTAACGCAGCGCAGTTGCTGCTGCCTCTGGTATAACTTGGCAAGGCCTCAGAAGGAGGGAGGGAGGAGTGCAGCCTGAGCAACGTCACTCCCTCCGGGGGCAGGGCCCGAGTGATGTCGCTCGGGCCCCGCCCCTGGAGGGAGTGATGTCGCTCGGGCCCCGCCCCTGGGAGGAGTGACGTCGCTCGGGCTGCACTCCTCCTCCCTCCCTCCTTCTGAGGCCACGCTGAGTGAGTCGTTCCAGAGGCAGCGGAAGGTGCGCTGCAGGAATGGGGCGCCACGAAGGGGCACCGCGCAGCTATCACTGCCTCTGGAACGACCCACTTAGTGTGGTCTCAGAAGGAGGGAGGGAGGAGAAGAGGACCGGCGGTGAGTCATCGCCATTTTTTTGGCCATGATCTTGTGCCCCCTTCCGCTTGCGCCCATAGGCCACGGCCTATGTTGGCCTAATGGATAATCTGGACCTGCTGCTACCCCCATGCCTGCTGCAGCCCAGTAAATATGTGACACATTTAGGGCAGATCTATACTGAGCTGTTATCCCAGGGCTGAACCGGCATGGCATATGCTGAATTTGCCCCAAGATGTTTTACACAGTTTTCCTGCTGCAGTGGTGAGGCAGTTTTGACTGCAGATTGGATGCATTATATAATATTGTATACCAAGTAACCACAGCCACCTGCTTCGAAAGCTACCATTTATTTTTAAGTGAATAGAGAAGACAAATATTGCTTGTGCTTACTGTCCAAATGTCACTCTATGAAAGGCAGCATTTTAGGGATACAACAACAAAAATAACAATCCATATACAAAATTGCACATAAGAAAGCAGGATCTATCATAAAGGAACGCAGTGATTATTATGAAAGCTATCTTCCCGGCTTAGCAGAACAACTCTGAAAATATGTATCTACTTTAAAATACTTCTAAAATTGCATTTCCCATTATGGAATCGGGACTTGCTCGAGAAAAGCGAAAGAGACAAGTGATTGCGAAATTCAGAACAGAGACAATTCAAAAGAGCCTCCTGATGGGTTTGCATGATTTATGTTTAGAGAAATCATATGGACTTTAACAGACACCAGGATCTTTCTGCTTAAAGATTTTTTTTTGCAACAATATATACCCATGGGCTAATGGTTCTATGATTTAACTTCTGAGTTGCCACCTCCGCATGAACCTGCTGTTGCTTTTTTGACAGCCACTTGCATTAATACTTTGGAGAAAGGAGAGAAGTACTCAGATGTTGCGCATGCAGCATTTATTATGCTGGTACAAGGTCACTATAAGGTGGTGAGGTTAACTGTCAAGGGTTAGCCCCAGGGGATTTTGGCCAAAATAATAGCTGGCTTTTTGAAATTTCCTAAAGTCTTCAATTTTGACACTCGATACTCCCTTATTTTTGCACCTCTTTGGGTCCAAGAGAGGCCATTTTTACAGGAAGTGATTGACTTCTAGGTCAGAATCTTGGTGGGCCACAAAAACAGGCCGGGGGCAGGCCCGGATTAATAACTTTTTTGCGCCTTAGGCCACACTTTGGAATTACTCCCGTTCTACTACCGGCACTGAAAGTTGTTGTTTGGGATCCGGGAAGAGAAGGTGGGGCCCAAGCCGCGTCTGCCTTTCCTTCCTTCCTTCCTTGCCCGGGGGCTTGGGGGCCGTGGTGAGGTCGCCATCTGTCGGGGCTGATTAGGATCCCCACGCCCCAGGGAGGGAGAGTAGTGGGGAGAGGCCTGGGGGGCCTTCCTTCCTTCCTTTCTTCGGGGGGGTCCCTCCCTGGAGATAGAGAGACACCCACCCGTCTCTGTCTCCTTCAGGGCCGCTGCTCCTCCTCCTCCTTGGTTGCAATCCGTGGCTCAGGGAGAACCCCCCTCCTTGGACTTCTGTGTCCAAGCAGGCCCTCGCCTTCCTATTGGCCGAGTCTGTGAAGCCACGCCCGCCCGTGAGGGAGGCTCCCCGATTGGCCAGCTGCCACTCTTCAGCTTTGATTGATGGGTGTCACAACGTGGGAGGCGGGGCCAGGAGGCGAGCTCGGAGGACTCACTCCCGGCCCCGCCCACTCCCCACCTCCAAGGGAGGGAGCGAGGGAGGGAGGGTTAGGAGTGATGTCACTCTGGGAGGCGATGGAGCAAACAAGGAAGGCGGGCTTGGCGGAGGAGGAGGGAGGTAGTGATGTCACCCTGGGAGGCCCCACCCCCGGCTGAGTAGAGGGGAGGAAGGAGGGAGAAAGGGAGGGAAGCCACTGCTGCTGCTCCTCGCCCTGCGTGTCCTGCCTTGAGACCAGGCTCAGCCCTCCCTCCCTTCCTCCCTCCCTCCGGGGCCTTTGTGCTTCAACTCCCGCCATTCCCAAGGACTGGCCCCCAGAGGGTTTTTTTAATTAACATTTTTTTGGTCCATGAATTGCACCCCCCTCAGCTTGCGTCCCTAGGCCATGGCCTCGGCTGTCCTTATGGGTAATCCGGGCCTGGCTGGGGGTTGATATGACCCATGGGCTACAACCCTGTTGCTGATGATGGACAAATTCTGTTCTCCATTTCTACATAGTATATAACCTTATCCACCCTGCATGACCATTACCTGCTGGGTTAGCCCAAAGAATCCGAACATGAGCAAGAAACAGGAGTTGGGAAAAAGAAGCAGCGGTGTCAGATGCAGCAGTGGTAATGTCTCCCCTCTTTTTTCCCTATGCCTTTGCCTACTCTTCTCTCTTGTATGGCCCAGCAAGCCACATGGCCTAGTTTCTTAGTCTTGTGCAATTCAGCTGGAGAGTGATCCGTGTTTGGGATCTGACTTTTGTTGGGTACCCAAGAGTCTCCCAAACATTGGCTAATAGAAAAATCTGTTTCTAGCTAGGCAGCCAAGAGATCCAAGAGATCCAGCCAGTTGGCAGCAATTGGGGGGGGGGGGGACTTACAAGGCTCCCCTTTCTGTTACTGGGATCCTTTCCTTCCTTCCTTTTGAAGAAGTCTGGGTTTGAGGAGCAGGGTTCAGGAAGCACGTGCTGCATACTCCCAAATAGAAGAGAAGTCATGCCTGGCACCCACATGGGCCATTTCGGCCAGCTGAATTGGCCGAAGGGAACTGACCAAACGAATCTGTGCACAAGCCTATCTTCCAGGATGATAGAGATCGCTATCCCATCATTGATGTTGAAATAAGGTTAACCTGACAGTCCACTTGGCTTTTGGGAAGTTGAGGTTTGATGTGTGTCCATTTGTCCTTTGCATTTGGCTAAAAAAAATCTTGCAGCGTCCCATCATTGTACATTTCTTGATTGTTATACTTGAGTATTATCAAGACTGTTGGCAGGCTTATTTTTTGTATCCTACATGAGTATATGCAAGTTCAAAATGCCTGCCTAACTTTTGTGCTGCACTGCAAAATCAAACCATAGGCTTTTATGGAGTCCCCCTTGTTTTTGAAGAGCCGGTCACTAAACCCAAGTAGACTACACATTTATGATTGGAATCCCTACTTAACATTGGTCTGTCATAGACACAAAAGTGGGTGGAATATTTACCGCATGTGCCGGCATACTAGACAGCTTTTTAGCTCCAAAAAAATCTTATTAAAAGTTGGGGGTCGTCTAGTACAGTGATTTTCAACCAGTGTGCCACGGAACACTAGTGTGCCGTGAGAGATCATCAGGTGTGCCGTGGGAAATTATTTTCGAACTTCATTCATATATAAACTATAAGGCGCATCTGTCCCTTTAAGAAATGGAATCGTAGCACTCTCGCGTCAACTAAGAAATTATGCGAGAGTGCTATGGTTGCGCCATCTTGGATTCACTCAGACGCGGCTAAGTAAACAAAGTTAGAGTTAGTGCTGCAGCTGCACATCAATTTGGGATCATAGCAAGACAAGCGAGTGACAGTGATGGAGAAGTTTTTGAGAAGGGAAAATGCAAATGCCGAACCGACACACAGATGAAGGCCCTAATATGAGTGGTGGACAAAAGAAAAAACTGACAGCTGTTCGTGTGTGTCTTTCTACCATTCCTGCTAGGATATCTATTTTGTGTTCGTCGAAACAGGCCCAGGTTCCACACTAAGTGAGTGTATAAATACTTTTAAAAACATATTAACTATATGTATTACTGTGTTAGAGTGTCATTTTGTGTCATTTTGGTTGGTGGTGTGCCCCAGGATTTTGTAAATGTAAAAAACGTGCCATGGCTAAAAAATGGTTGAAAATCACTGGTCTAGTACGCTGGACATAAAATTTTAAAACCTAAATATAATTAAAATAAAATAATAAAATAAAATTATCGGACCTTGGGAGGAGGAGGAGAGTGGAGGAAGGGCACAGGGAGGAGGAGCGGCAGGCCGTATTGCCATGGACCCGGAATGCCTCAGCCAGCCCAGGAAGTCGTCCAAAGGCTGCGTGCATGGGATGGGCTTGCTACGCACATAGCAGGAAGCGCCCTCAGATCGCGACCTCCCGTCTGGCAAAAGTGGCAGCGAGGAGATCCGGAGAGCACAAACCACGCAGCAGGAAAAGCAGCGGCAAAGAGATCAAGGAAGTGCACGACCCGTGCCGGCGAGCGGGCTGGCAAGGACGACGCCCCGCCCCCTCCTCCCAATCCCCCCAACACTGCTGGTGCACGGGCAGGCAAGAAAGATCCCCCTCGCGTTGTGCTGCCATCCCAAGGTGAGCGGGGACAACCCAGCAGCCTGTCTCCATGGCAATATGGCCTGCCGCTCCTCTCGGACACTCTGCTATGGCATCCAGGGATGGAGGAAAGAGAGCGGATTGCCCCCAGCCATCACCATGGAATCCGGACTCATCTTAAACAACGAGTATATCCCTAACTCTAGATGTTTTGTTTAAAATTGGGGGGGGGGGGGCGTCTTAAACCCCCCAGTCGTCTAGTACGCCAGTACATATGGTACATAGCCCATGTTCACACCATGTCAATCATTTATTTTCTCTTGCCAGGGTGCTACAAATAATCCCACTTTGAAAATCCTTTGAAAACGAAATTAGTCCTACTGTGCTAGTCTCCTAAACTTACAACAGTTGATTCTGTACATTGTGTCTGGAAGTCATTCATATAATGGTTACTTGATTTTCCCCTTTTGGATTGTACAATGAACATTCAGGGAACAAACGGCTTGATTTGCCTGCTCCGAATGCAGCCCAAGCAACCCTGAAGCTTCCAAAATTGAGTGGGAAAAGCAGGACAAAATGTGTAGTTCACAGTGCAATTTACCTGTTGCTAGTGTCTTAGTATGTGCAGGGTAGAAAGGATGGAAGGTCAATTGGGAATCATCAGAATTAGTAAGAGATGTTTGTGCCTGATAAAGAGAATGGATATGTGCTTAGAACAGTGTTTCCCAACCGCTGTGCCGTGGCACACTACTGTTCCGTGACGGATCATCTGGTGTGCCGCAAAAACATCTCCCCCCTTCTCTTCCCCCTCCTGCTTGCTGCTGCTATGGGAGGGGGGAGGAGGAGGAGGAAGGGCCGGGCGGTGGCAGCAAAGAAGAAGGGGCTGGGGCGCTGTCTTTTTCGGCCGTTTCCCTTTCGCACGCCAGCCAGCTGCCAGGGAGGGCTTGGGCACCTCGGGGAGACTCGGAAGAAAGGCTCCCCACAGAGCCCAGGCCCTGCCTGGGGACCAAGTTTGGCCATCTCGCATCTTCCCCCAAGCCCCGGCGGGAGATGCGAGCCGGCCAAACCCGGCTCCCAGGCAGGGCCTGTTCCCCAGGCTCTCCCTCCGCTTGTGAGGGGGACCTGGGGAAACTGAGCAAATCACGGGCTCTGGCCACTTCCAAACGACGGGTTGGAAGCAGCCAGGGGCCGAGATGCATCTCCTCCGTTTCCCCAGGTCTTCCTCCGCTTGTGGGGGAGACCTGGGGATACTGAGCAAATCACGGGCCCTGGCCGCTTCCAAACCACGGTTTGGAAGCAGCCAGGGCCCGAGAAGCATCTCCTCTGTTACCTTGCGGGGAGCCTTTCTCCTGGTTCGCGCCTCCACCAAGCCCGGTGGAGCCGCAAACCGGAGAAAACTCCATCTGGGCCCCCCCTCCCCAACCTCCTCTTCGGTGCACGCAAAACCGCTCTCGGCCTCCCTCCGGCTCCCTGTCCATTTTCCCTAAACTCCATCTGTGTTCACATTTGGGCATATTGAGTATTCATGCCAAATTTGGTCCTGATCCAACATTGTTTGAGTCCAGATTGCTCTCTGGATGTAGGTGAACTACAACTCCAAAACTCAAGGTCAGTGAACTATATGTATTACTGTGTTAGAGTGTCATTTTGGTGTCATTTTAAATGTTTAAAGTGTGCCTCGGCTCAAAAAAGATTGGGAAACACTGGCTTAGATCAGTGCTTGAAAAAGTTATTGTTGTGGGTGACACCTTTCAGAGGCCTCCAAGAAGCATGGCCAAGGACCATCAAGAATTGTGAGAGGCTCTAGGAACTGTAATTCAAAACAGTAACCTTTTCTCAAATCTAAGACCACTTTCCTACAAGATCAGTCAAGGCCAAGCGCTCTACTTCGCTGTAAACACTTCTCTATGAATGGTTACAACGGCTATTGGTTTTTTTAAGTTAAGTGATGAGAAAGTCATAAAGTCAGAACAATCTCTTCTTGTTAAAAGTTGAACAAACATGTCCATCTGCCACTTATTATCTTGCCAATATTTACTGAATGCTCATGGTTGTGAAATCGGTGCTAGGATGACCTGGTTCCACATTTAAGAAAAAGAGTCAAAATTCAATTTAGTCAAGCTAAACGGAACTAATTTAAATGGAACCAATTAAATACCATGCTGTGGTGTCAATTAGACTAAACTTTTAGTAAATAATTTTCATTACACAATATAAATTCACACATTTTATGTGCTAGTTTTTCCGCTTTAGGCTAAGATTCCGGAAAGTATCAGACGAAAACATGACAGGTGAATTGTGAAATGTTTCCCCCCCCAACATCTATCTATACACATAATAAAAGTGAAAAATGTGTATGTGTGCATGTCGTAGAGATGTCCGCTTACACAGATAGCCTCCTGCCTCCACAAACAGGCTATAGTTCCAAGTGCTGAGAAGCCTCCAAAGGCACCCCCTCGACTGACATTCAAATAATGAGAGATCTGGACCAAACTTGGCATAAATACCTGATACCCCAAAATTTGAGTACTGGTGGGGTCAGGAAGCTCTTGGAGGCAGAGGGGAAGAAAGCCGTGCTGTTGCTGCTCTCTCCCCCGTGGGTGAAAAGGGCGAGCAAGGAAGACAAGGTCTGAATGGAGGGAGGGGGCGGCCAGGTGCAGGGACCTCGGGGAGGGAGGGAGGGAGGGAGGGAAAAGAAGGAAGAGGCAGGGAGAGCCTGCCCGGGGAGGGAGGGGCTCCACGGATAAGCTTTTCATGTGCTGAGGGACCAGGAGGAAGAGGAAGAGGAGGATGGATTGGATTAATCACTGTTTTGTGTGGCTCTTTTGATCTGAGGCTCCAGATAAGCAAGTCAGCCATTCTGGGGGGACGGGGGACGAAGGAGGAGGCGGTGAATCAAAAATGCAGGCGCTATTGCACAGACTCGCCCCACATCTTCCTCCCCCCTCCCCTCCTGAACACACTCACGCAGGGCCGTAGCCAGGATTTTGATTCAGGAGGGGCTGAGTTTGATTTGGGGGGGGGGACTGAATCTGAGTGAGAGAGGGTCTACCCTAGCAAACCTTTTGTACTGTTATCCCAATACCCCCATGCATATGGGATATATTGAGCCTGGTGATCAGATCATGATATGAATACACATAACAGTTTGAATAATGTACCAGTAAGGCCTTCTTGCGGACCACCCTGAGAATTTGGGGGGGGGGCTGAAACCCCCCAAGGCACTACCCCCCAGCTACATGCCTGCGCTCACGCTGCCCCCTCGGATCCAAATGGTGGCAGAAGCGACAGCGAGGCAGAGCAAGGCTGGGAAGAAGGGAGCCCGAGTGGAGTAAGTGTTCGACATGCCCAATTTCCCACGGAACACCTGATGATTGCTCACGGCACACTACTGTGTCGGGGAACACCGGTTGGGAAACACTGTCCCAGGGTACCGTGTATGGAATTTGCATGACCCCGCCCACTGCCTCTCCCTTAACTCTTTCCTTCCCTTTCCTATGGCACACAGCAAACACAGAGGAATTGATCAGCAACTGAACAGATTGGAGGAGTTTGGGGGACTGAGGCCAACTGTAAATACTGGCAGGATTTGGGGATGACTACCCTTGGTATAGAGGACTTGTGGTTCAACCATATCCAGAGAGCACTGAACCCAGTCTATGACAGATCTGGACCAAACTTGGCACACAGACCCAATATGGCCAATTGTACATACAGACCTGGTTTGGGGAGGATTGACCCATGATTCTGGGAACTGTAGTTCACCATTATCATTATGTGTTTTCTAATGGGAGCATTCCTAAAAAAGAAATCACATTTTGGCTTTTTCCTAATAAATAGTGCTACTAATTAACTAAATGATATTATCTAACACCCCAAAACAAGCAATACCTTTGCCAATAACCCGGGCATCACCAGGTACCCAAGCTAGTAGGTTATAAAGGTGATTTGAATCTTTGACTTCTTTCAGTACTGTTCTTTCATCTCAAGGTTAGACTACTGTAACGCTTTCTACATTGGCCGGCCTCTGTCGGTGACCCGGAAATTCAAGCTGGTGCAGAACGCCCCAGCTCGGTTGCTCGCAGGAGCTCCAGCGAGCTGCCACATTGCACCAATTCTGCGGGAACTGCACTGGCTTCCTATTGAGTACCGGATCACCTTCAAAGTGTTAGTCTTGACTTGTAAGGCCTTGTATGGTCTGGGGCCAGTGTACCTGAGGGACCGCCTAACCCCATACCGTCCCATGAGAACACTTAGATCTGAAGACTGGAATCTTCTAGCCGTGCCCAAAGTCAAACAATACCACCTAACTTCAACACGGAGAAGGGCGTTCTCCATCATCACCCCAGTTCTCTGGAACGCACTACTCTCGGAGGTTCGGGTCTTGCGTAATCTGTTGGCCTTTCGGAAGGCCTGCAAGCCGGCCCTATTCCGGCAGGCCTTTGAATTGTAATGTGCTATCTTTTAGGAATTGTGTTACTTCTTCGGAGTTATTTTACTCCTGTGGTTTTATTGCTGTTGTAGATTTATTGTTTTATCGCGGTGCTTGATGTAAGCTGTCCCGAGCCGGCTGGGAGTGGCGGCCAATAAATCTACATAATAATAATAATAATAATAATAATGATAGAAACATAATGCATTAAGTGCTTTGAAGGTGCAGCTAGAAAATTATAAAACAGGGGTCCTCAAACTTTTTAAACAGTGGGCCAGGTCACAGTCCCTCAAACTGTTGGGAGGGCCAGATTATCATGAATGAATTTCTATGCACATTGCACATATCTTATTTGTAGTGCAAAAAAACACTTAAAACAATATGATAATTAAAATAAATAAACAAATATAAACTTATTAGTATTTCAGTGGGTAGTGTGGGCCTGCCTTTGGCTGATGAGATAGGATTGTTGCTGTTGTTGCTGTTGTGTGCGTTCAAGTTGCTTCAGACATAGGTTGACTCTGAGCAAGGGCCGGGTAAAGGAACTTGGAGGGTCGTATCCGGCCCTCGGGCCTTAGTTTGGAGGCCCCTGGTATGAAAAAATCCACCAATATGAATAAAGGGGAAAACAAAGAAAAGGGACAAATTATGTTTGGATCCATAAATGTTCTGCCAGAAACGGAAATAGCAAATTGCTCATGCACACTAGGTTCGATATCGATATAGAAAACAGGGGGAATGTAGCACACCCAGTTTAAGAAAAGATGCCAATCTAATAAATGGAGATAGCAGGCCCAGATCAACTCCTTTTGGCGCCTTAGGCCGCACTTTGGAGGCCCCGTCCCCGGGGCCGCTGCTAGGCATGCGCGGCAGTTGCCCCAGGGGTGGGGCTTCCCTCCGCCTCTTCCTCCTCCTCGCTGTGACCCCTTCAGGGAAGGCGGTGGGGAGGAGGAGGAAAAGAAGCCCTCCTCTGGGCGCTGCTGGCATCTTGCGCGGCAGCAGCCCCGTCCTCCTGCCTCTTCCTCCTCCTCACTGCGACCGCCTTCCTTCAGTCAAGGAAGGCGGTCGCGGGGAGGAGGAGGAGGAAGGGAAGCCCCGCCCCTGGGCCGCTGCTGAGCATGTGCGGCAGTGGCCCCGGGGGCGGGGCTTCCCTCCGCCTCTTCCTCCTTGTGCCTTCCTTCCTTGACAAGGGGGCGGGGGCGATGGTGAGGGGGGGCGGCCATTCCCTCCTCCCCCCCCTTGCAGCGCTCTCCCCTCGCCCTCCCCAGAGAGAGAGAGAGAGAGAGAGAGAGAGAGAGAGAGAGAGAGAATCATCATGCCACATGTTGCGGTTTTGTTTGAACATTATTTTTTTGGTCCTTGATGTGGCGCCCCCCTAGGTCTGTGCCCATAGGCCATGGCCTAGTGTGGCCTTATGGGTAATCTGGGCCTGGGAGATACTATTAGAATTCTACAACTGATGCAATCAGCCAAACAGGAATGGTTTACAATCTTCCTTGATAACAATTTTTTTTGTTTAATGATGGAAGCCTATTATAAAATCATGTATTTCTTTCTTATAGACAGAAACCAAAAAAAAATGCTTAAAATTGAAACGAAGCTTCACGTTATTATTAAATATAAGCCGTTGCCTACAAATCTTTCCATCCTATTTTCTCCATTATATTCACAATCAAAAGTTCATTTCCCTTTTGGCCACACGCTGACCTACATTTTGTTGCAGATAACTTGAAGGATATACATATTATGTACACATAGAAATTGAAACAATCTCTTCCTTGTGCTAGCTGAAGATTGCTCTCATAATCGATTCAAAAACAGAGGAGGCTGGCTATACTACAGGGCAGTGTTTCCCAACCTATTTTGAGCCACGGCACACTTTTAACATTAAAAAATCCGGGGGCGTACCACCACCCAAAATGACACAAAATGACACTCTAACACAGTAAAGAACAGCTGAGGGATGGTGGCCTGCTGGGAGCAGCTGCTGGGAGTGCCATAGCCGGGGGAGGGATCATGCCATGCCCCGCCCCCGCCCCCCGGCTTCAGCTCTCCCAAGGCTTCTCCAGCCTTGAGGGAGCAATGCCAAGCCAGCGGTGGCAGGGCCAGCACAATGCTGGCCTGGCACTGTCCCCTCAAGCCCCGGCCCCTCCCACAGCTTCAGCTCTCCCACAGCTTCTCCAGCCTTGAGGGGGCAGTGCCAGGACAATGCTGGCTTGGCACTGTCCCCTCATGGCTGGAGAAGCTGTGGGAGAACGGAAGCCGGGGAGGGGGCGGAGCCATGGCACACCATGCCATGCCCCTCCCCCCAGCTTCAGCTCTCCCAAGGCTTCTCCAGTCTTGAGGGGGCAATGCCAAGCCAGCGGTGGCAGTGCCAGCACAATGCTGGCCTGGCACTGTCCCCTCAAGCCTGGAGAAGCTGTGGGAGAATGGAAGCCGGGGGAGGGGGGCGAAGCCAGGCCGTACCAGGCCCCGCCTCCTCCCCCGGTTTCCTCCTCCGCGCAGCTTCAGTGAGGGGTGAGAGTTATGGTGGGAGTCATGGCAGATTGGAGGCTGGCTGGGGAAATGGCTGAAGGAGGCGGCGCCCCGGGTCTTCCTCTTTTTCTTTGCCGCCGCCCGGCCCTTCTTCCTCCTCCCCCAAGCAGCAGGAGTTCGGCAGAGAGCTTTTCTCGCGGCACAGCAGGAGGTCCGTCACGGCATACTCCTGTGCCGCATCACAGCGGTTGGGAAACATTGCTATAGGGGTTCGGTACTGTCTTTTACCAACATTCAGGTGGTCACTGAGACAATATCTGTATTTCTCAAAAATAATAAACATGTTGGATTGTTTGGCAAGAATTAGGTGAGGTTCAAGGCATTAATGTGCCTCATCAAAATAAAATACGAACTTTTTAAAAAATGTTAAAATTGCCCAAGGTAATTAATTGAAGACAATTAATTAAGATAACTGTATATAGCGTTGCATAGCATTTCGCATGTGGCTACAAGAATGCTGCTTAAGACTCCCCTATAAAACTAAAACTCTCTCTTGCTCTTGACCTTGGTATGTAGGCAAGATGAAACCGAGGCCCAGGCTGCTCTGGAGAGCCAGATGAAATCATGAAAAGAGCCACATCTGGCTCCCGAGCCATAGGTTCCCTACCCCTGCTCTAGGGGGACAGAGCCACAGCACGCAATCCGCCCTCCTCTTCAGCCTGCTCCTGAGCAGTAAGTTTCCGTTAGCATAGGCCTGGGCAAACTTCGGCTCTCCAGGTGTTTTGGACTCCAACTCCCACAATTCCTAACAGCCGTGGGAGTTGAAGTCCAAAACACCTGGAGGGCCAAAGTTTGCCCAGGTCTGCGTTAGCAGCTGAAGGGTAGGACATAAGGTCACCACTACAGCTTTGCCCTCACCAAGTTCATTGCCAATCTCATTATGCATTATAGTCCCGCTTGTGAGGGAGAAATTATAGATGTTAATTAGGTAACATTAATAAAAATTGTCCTTAGTTAGCCCATTCACGCATGTCGCCTCTTCATTTGCGGGGGTTGTGCTGCAAAATGTTGTACTCAGGGGCCTTAGGAGATTCTGGGATCTTCCGGTACAAGATAGAGGAAACGGAAGATTCCAGTATGACCTTCTGAAACTTTAATATGAGTAACAAATTGACATTTACGCTACTACAGTTTTGACTTTTTTTTCCACACTGAAGATGAGTCTCCCTGTGTCTTAAGAAGTCAGGAGGCACTGAGTCAGTGTCCTCCACATGAACAGACTAAAAATATCCTTTGTATGGTTAATTTTATATAGATACATCATGGCGTTTTTGAGCTTGGAATCGGAGTGAAAATGGGTCAATTCTTTTAGGAAGTTCTAAACTAACCTGGAAAAGTATATGAACATGCAGAAGACTATACGCCAGTCCCAACACCCTCTGGCCTCGATTACTTAATGTACAATCTTGCTTGAATACATATACAAGTGCATTTCCACTGTTTTCCCCATGCAGCACCATAATACTATATGCCGGGGCACACTAGTGTGCCGTGAGCGATCATCAGGTGTGCCGTGGGAAATTGGAACCTCCAGGAAGGGGGGTGGTGGGAGAGTCTAGTGTGTTGAAGTATAAAAACCCTAAGAAACCTACCTCGATAAAGACACAAAATTACAAACACCCCCCCCCACCCGTTGTCTACTTGGTCTCTCTCCCTCTCCATGCATTGGGAAGGCCCACCTCCCTTTCCCCAAGTAGAGACCTCCTCTTGCCTCCTGGGGGTTCTGTGTGGGAAGTTTGGCCCAGTTCTATCATTGGTGGGGTTCAGAATGCTCTTTGATTGTAGGGGAACTATAAATCCCAGCAACTACAACTTCCAAATGTCAAGGTCTATTTCCCCCAAACTTCATCTGTGTTCACATTTGGGCATATTGAATATTCATGCCAAGTTTGGTCCTGATCCAACATTGTTTGAGTCCACAGTACTCTCTGGATATAGGTGAACTACAACTCCAAAACTCAAGGTCAATGCCCACCAAACTCTTATAGCATTTTCTCTTGGTTATTGGAGTTCTGTGTGGGAAGTTTGTGTCTTTCTGCCATTCCTGCCAGGATATCTATGTTGAGTTCATCGAAACAGGCCCAGGTTTAAATACATATAAATACATTAAAAAACATATTAACTATATGTATTACTGTGTTAGAGTGTCATTTTGGTTGGTGGTGTGCCCCAGGTTTTTGCAAATGTAAAAAGTGTGCCGCGGCTCAAAAAAGGTTGGGAAACACTGCTATATGAAGTACACCAGATTCCCAGCTGGAAACCTTTATTCATGTTTGCTTGACTGGGAAATTCGAATATAAATTGGATTAATACTATCTTTATATATATATATGCCCCACATCCCTTATTTACATTTTAAGTGTGCTTAGTTCAATAGGTTTGAACAGTTGTGTGCAAAGGTATGTGAATATATGCATACACACCCATGTGTAACTTTTGCATCTAAGATTTAGAAAGCCTACTAAGGAAATTCAGCCAAAAAAAATCACCTCCGTTGTATAGCTAGATCTCAGTGGAGACACTGAAGATTTCTCCCCCTAGATTTCTCTTGTTTTCTAATGCTTAAACCCAGATGTGCATTTATGTATAGAAATCTGTGTCATGAATGGTTAACTGTCATGGCACTTAGGACTATACATCACAAGGCTGTGGGTCTCTCTACCAGGTACACCGGAGATGTTAGCAAACTTGGCCACTGAGAGAAGCTCGAAGGCTAGCTCCAATTTTAGAGAAAGAGGTCCATTAATTTGCAAATGGGTTGATCGAATCTCTTTTTATCGGGGTGGTCTTGCATTACAGATGCAGTCACAGCGCTCGTGGTGTTCCAGCTGAATATCAATCAGTGCCATATTGTTCTTGGTTCTGCGCCGCCACCAGGTAGGACTTGCTTCAGGGGTGAATCTCAGCACCTAGAGAAGAAAAGGGGACAGCACATGACATGCCAATTATAACGGGGCAGGAACTCACTATGTACATTTACTTCCAAAGAAAAGATAAGTGGGGTGGGGGGCAAGAAATGTGATCACACATCATACAATCCATGGTTGGTTTGTTGACATCTGGTTTCTTGTGATGCTTTTATGACTTAGGCCAACTAGCCCATGCTGCAGAATTTTAGACCACTGTTTTGTTTTGTTGACCTCTGAACTCATGATGCCCAACTCTGCAACCATAACAGTTGATTGAACTATCCACCTGCTACTTATGGCTGCAGTTACATAGTCTCATAAAGTGCACAACTACTGAGAAAATGGCCCACATTGACATAATAATACTTTATTTATACCTCGCCATTGGTGCCCCCTTGTTGTAGGGGAGAGGTTTGCGTACCCCAATGAAGTTGTGAGCTATGCTGGCAGTGGCATAATAGCCATCGGTAGGGCCTCCAATGCCAGACAGGTCATTTTGGGTCTGACAAAGAGTGTCAATGGGCAGGATGGGCTCTCTAGCCTTTTGGCAACCATCCTAGAAGAAGGAAAACTCTGATTTCAAACCCAGGCAGATGGTGCTCGTCTAACCCTGTAAGGTCAACCACCCTAAGAGAAAGAAAACTCTGATTTTGAACCTGGGCAGATGGTGCACGTCTAACCCTGTAAGGTCAACCATCTAAGAGAAGGAAACTCAAACCAAACCTACGACCTGAGGACTTCGCTGCCACCGTCCCAGCTTGTTAGGCCCCGGCAGACGAACCTTTGGTTTAAAGGGTGAGGCCAGTTCTGTGCATGCTGTGCTCCACTGGAAAGGTCCATTGCACAGGCTCAAAGGACACATTCAACCTCCGAATCATCAATGCACTTGTAGAAAGTGTGGGATGAGTCCTTCCTGAATAATCGTTTGCAAAGAAAAGCCAAGAATACCTCGCCACCAAGGGGACTCGGGGCGGCTTACACGAGGCCACGCCCAATAACACATAATAAAAACGTAACAGCAAATAATAAAACAGTACAATCAATATAACTTACACATAAGCAATAACAGACAATTAAAACCAATCTGGCAGGGCCAAATGTGAAATATTAAAATTTTAAAATAAATAAACATTGGGTTTCTGCAGAACTTTACTGCATATCCTTCAACATTTCACAGGTGAAACCTGGAACACATGTGGCCAAACAACAACATAGTGTTCAAGATGGCAGAAGGTCTTAATGGGGAAGAGCACATAAACCACGAGAGGCTGCATTAGTTTGATTTTGCCTGAGTCTCCTGGAAAATATAAGTCTCTGTCCCACTTTCCCACAAGTTCATATTCCAAAAGGCGCTTCAAATTACGAGACTACACCAATTGCAACATGGAGAATTGCATGTACGCAATTTTTTGTGGATGTGGCCTGATTTACGTCGGACAACGTGGATGGACTATTTACCTGTTCCCCATGATTTTTCCTCAACACCTGTCTACGTATTCCTTCCCTACATTTCATTCCTAAGGTACCCTTGTGATTACGCCAATGTGTGCACCATAATATGATATATTGTTGTATCGCCTTAAATGTATAAGACATTTGTCAGGGAATTGAAATATGAATTAAGCCCTCTTTGATATTATATCTAATTTGATACTACTGAATTAATGTTGTCCCATTTGTGGTTTACTAGTAGCTTTTCCACAGCTTACACTGTTTTTGTAGTCCACTTTCCTCTTTACCCATTACATTTATTGAGTGAAATCTATTGCCTGCCCATCCCCGAAATAATGAGACAACACATAAATAAGTTTGGGTTCAAATTTTTGGGCAACTTTTATTTAAATGTTACCTATTTACTTTATGCCTTAACCTAAACTAATAGGTGTCAAGAACCTGGTGAACAAAGCCGAGGAGGTATCCCAGCCGGCTATACCCCTCGGCTAACTGGGGCGAAAACCTAGCTTCCCTGGTAACCAAAAACCGGGCAACTGTTAACGGAAATGGACAGAAGTCTTTTCGAACATGTTGATATCAGACTCTCCCATTCCAGGGCCATCAAATCTTACCTCACCGATTAACTAACTTTCTGGTGAGTGTTTTTGCAAATGACACACCCGCCCTAAAAGGTGGGGGGCCTTGTGTGAACACCAACTTTGTATTTTCCTATCTATTTTCCGCCACCAATGGGGGCAGGTGTCGACCTAGTCCCCATTCCCCACCAAATTCTCCACTATTAGTTTAATCCCTTTATGTAAATTTGATAAAAATATGTCATTGCCCAAGTCGGAAAGATGAATACCATCTGACCGGTACAAATGTGTTTCCTCATGAGAAATGTTGTTGCGTGATATGTAGGATCCGTTGCCATGCGACAAAATGGATCGCATGGCACGGTTCACGTGCTTTCTAGCTCGTCCAATTCGACGCACGTCACCACTGCCTGCCCATTTCAAGCGCGGTATGATGGCCGACCAAACAATCTGCACCTGTGGCCAACTGTGCCAAATTTTGAAAATGTCTTCTCTCGCTTGCTGGTCGAGCACCCTACCTTTCAGAAGACCCAGGTCATTTCCCCTGAGGTGAATGACCAACATGTCAGGAGATCGCAAGCCCCTGATGGCAAACAACAAAGGGATCAAATCATCCCGAAGCTAAGGTCCGAATGAGGACCTAAGGGGCTGGCCAGCCCTGCGCTGGCCATGCCCCCTTCCAAATGGAACCATCCATTCTCTCCTTCGGGGGAGGCAAACTGCTCTCTTCCCCCAACCTTGTTGGGGGAAGAAAGTCCTCTATTGTAACTTGAACTCAGTTTGCAGCAACTGAAGTAAGCTGAAGACAAGAAAGGGTGGGAGTGGGAGGAGAAGAGTGAAGAAAAGACAACCTCCTGCATAACAACGATTATGCCAGTGTAAAGCTGCAAGAGGATTCCAGATATAGCTTTTTTTTGGGGGGGGGGGGAAAAAGCTGGACCTTGCCCAAATTCTTTTTCAGGATCTAATTAATGCAAGACAACTTTTAAAAATGCAAATACATTGACAATTGAGTATGGCTTTTACCCACAAATGGAAGCACACGAAGAGGGATGAGAATATATATGCCCGGTATTTAAGCCAACAGACCTCCTGACAGTTTAGGGATTTTGTCTTTTCTCTATTTTCTATTAAGAAACATGAGCACTGTATATGTGCTTTGCAGATAACAGGAGAGGAAGGAATTGGCAGGCACTTCCCCATCGGAGACAGCAAAGCGGTGTTTGAATAACGCAAGGACTGGGCAGCTTTTCAAAATGATCAAGGGACTGATATTTAAAGTTCCAATCCCGGCTTCCGTGCAATACTCTTATGCTTTGGATTACCCAAAAACGAAGGGGGAGGCAGGGAACGCAAGGTCACCTGGCACAGATACAGCATTTAAAAGGAAACGCTGCATATTTGAAACGAGACTGGCATTTACAGATCATGGAGGTGTTGCTATCAATGATATATGACCTGTAATATCAGAAGCTGTAGTGAGAAAGTGTAGTTGACACCATGATCTGCTTGTGGGTTCCCTTACACATATTGGTTGGCCACTATCAAAACAGAATTGTTTGATCAGATAGGTCTTTGGTGTGTTCAGCCAGTGGAGGCTGTTATACATCTATCTATCTATCTATCTATCTATCTATCTATCTATCTATAATAATAATAATAATAATAATAATAACTATATCATTTATTAGTCGCCCTCCACGGGAAGTGCTCCGGGCGACTTACAGGATCATGACAACTACAAACGACACGACACAAAAAGGGAGGATAGGGGGTGGGGAAGGAAAAAGAGGAGCAGGGTGGAGTCAGGCAACGGTGGCCAGCTAAGGCACCATCCCGCCATCAAAAGAAGGCAGGCAAGGGGGCCTCAGCAGGATCGCTGACGTCCAGACGCAAGAAGGGACGGGGCCCGCGGGCTCCCATGTGGAAGCCCGCGTTCGCCGCTCCAGCCCGTCCGCCAAGAGTCCTTTATGGTAAATGGGCAAGACCCTTGGAGCTTCGACTGCCTGTGGCAGGCGCTCCAGAAGTCCTGGTCGAAAAACGTCCTCAGAGGCTGTGTCGACTTCTGCCTGGGCCGGCCTTCACCCGGTGGAGCCACAAAGGTCCTTGGTCGGAAGGTCCGGGGGGGCATCCCTGGGCCAGCCAGCCTTGGTGCTGGGTGCCTCCTCCACTCCTCCGACCGATCCGGTGGGCAGACGGAGGACCTGGGCTTCCTCCTCCGGCGGCGCCGCCTCCTTCTATGGGTGGCATGCTGCTTCCGGTTCAGGACTGTGTTGTCGTTGGAGTCCTCCAAGGGCGGGACTTCCGTGTAGGGTTTACTTCCAGGGCTCGCAGAGGGTTGCTGTCTTCCGGAGGCGGGACTTCGGAGAGCGATCATCTCCGGGTCCTGCTTCCTCCTCGGGTCTGGCACATGGCGGAGTGGAGCGTCCTCAAGGCCGATCGCCATGTTGGGTCGCTCCATCTCCAGCTGACTCCCCCAGCTCCTCGCGTAGCGCAGCCGGCGAGCCCGGGAGTTCCGGGGAACGCCAGGCCGCCGAGATGTCGAGATCATCTAGCAGGTCCACTGCATGCGGCTGGTGGGTCTCAAGGGCGTCCGGTGCTTCCTCGATGTGAGCCGGGCGTGGCGACTCATCCTGGCCGTCGGGGCTTGGGCTTAGCAATCGGGAGTCGGCCTGGTCCCTGGGAGTTGGGCTCTGCGCTGCCACCAGCTCCCCGGCCGGGGTTAGTCCGCCAACGGAGCTAGTGGGGAAGTCCCATGAGTGGTCCCAGGCGAAGTCTGGGTCACCGCGGAGGTCTGACTGAGGCTCATGGTGGGGGTCGACCCGCTTGGGGGGACCACCAGGCATATCTCCCGGGACAGGGATCCGGGGAAGTTGGGGGCAAGGCATGCCCGTCAGCTCCAGTATGCCACCAAACCTCTTCCGAAACTTCTCCATCTGGGCCGCGAGCTCGTTGTATTCTGCAATGAGCTCTGCAAACAGGCCGGGGTCGAGTTGACCAGGACCCAGCTGGTCCGGGGGTGGCCCCAGGGAGTTAAGGGGCACCGGCAAACTGTTTCCGGTGCGTAGGCCTTTTGGTCAAATTGGTCGGTGGTAGGGTCCTGGCCCTCCGTTGTGGCCTCCTTGGGGAGCTGCTCCGTAGGGGCCGCATCTCTCAGGGAGGTTAATTCCGTGCTGGGGGGGCTCTGCATTCAAGGGGGTCGTCGGGGGTTGTAAGGGAGGGCATTTGCCCAACGATCTCCTACCGAATCTCCTCAGGAAGCGTGCGCCCGAAGCCGTTACCGGTCGAATGACCCAGCCATTACTGGGTGTTTTTGGTGTCCTCATTGAGAGTCCCGAGGCTTTCCCCAGCCAGATTACGTTCTCCGGTGTCTGTGGGTCTCCAAAAGTGACCCCCTGAGTCTGGCGATCGACTGCCTTCTCCCCAAGGGGGGAGCAGCAGGATCGGCCTAATAAATCCAGGGAACCAAAGAGGTCATGCCGGAGCTCACCCAAAGGGAGCTCCACAGCAGTCGCCATCTTGGTCTCCATATCTATCTATCTATCTATCTGTCTTCTATGTATATAATAAAAGTCAGTGTTTGCGGTGGTGCGGAGGGCAGGAGTGCGAAGGAATATGTGCCAGCATTTCGATTGGTTGCCACTGTGGGAATATTTGCATAAAAAACTCTGATTGGCCAGCCTCAGAACTCCAACATTCAAAGGCACCAGATTATTTGCATAAAGGACTCCCAATTGGCCAGACTCAGAACTCCAACACTCTAAGGCACCAGACAGAGGTAATTGGTTGTCACTAAGGCACTATTTGCATAAAGGACTCTGATTGGCCAGCAAAACAGAATGCAACTGAATGCTTGAGTTAGCCAAATGAGTTTTGTCCTGTTGGAAATGGAATGTTCATTTTCTGGGAGGTGCGGAGGTGCCAAGGAATATGTGACAGCGTTTCGATAGGTTGCTACTATGGGATTATTTGCATAAAGGACTCTGATTGGCCAGCATCAGAACTCCAACATTCTACGGCCCCAGACAGAGGGGATTGGTTGCCACTGAAATGGTATTTACATAAAGGACTCCGATTGGCCATCCACATTCCAATATTCTAAGGTGACGCAGAGAGAAAAGGAAAGGCCTCAGGCAGTCAGACACTGCGGCCCACAGCAGTGACGGATAAAGACCAAACTTGGCACACAGGGGCCCAATGGCCCACTTCACAACGTGACCCTCACCCAATGACCAGTACAGACCAAAATTAGCACACAGAGCCCCCTTGACCCACTCTACACCCTGGTGCTGTTTCAAGGAGGATAGACCACAGATGATGGGACTTGAAATACTTTCACTCACCTTCTGAGACCGCTGCAACCGTCATCCAGAGAATGATCAAGATCAAATGTGACACACAGAGCCCCCATGACCCACTCTACATCCTGGTGCTGCTTGAAGGGGGATGGACCATGGCCAATGGGACTCGCAGTACCTTCACTAAGTTCCTGAGACCACTGCAAGCCACATAAACATCTAATAGGAACCAACCTTGGCGCACAATGCCTTCCTCAAATAACCCGGGCACTGCTATATAAAGGTAAATGTCCCATAAGAACATAAGAACATAAGAAGAGCCATGCTGAATTGGGCCTCAGCCCATCTAGTCCAGCATTCTGTGTCACACAGTGGCCCACTAGTTGTACACAGGGATCTCTAGCAGAAAGGAGGCAAAACCCTCACCTGCTCCCGACCCCCCCACAACCAGTACCCAGGGAAAATCCTGCCTGCCTCCATCAACACAGAGGTGGCCCTTGGATGTCCATTTCAGTAACTACTGATTCCCTTGGTATCCATGAATCTGTCTAATCCTGCCTTGAAGCTGTCCAGGCTCTATAACCTCTTCTGGAAGTGAGTTCCAAAGGTAAATGTGCTTTGAGTTTTAGCCTGAACAATCCAAGTTGCCAGGCTATTCCCAAAATGGGTTTGGCTCCTTGGATCACTCCTTTAAAATGCCATCCAAATTACAAAGTGGATTTGCCACCCCATCGCTAATATCCCAGAAGGCAAAAATCAGAATTCAACATGACCTTGACAGATTTGAGACCTGGAACAGAAACACCAGAATGAATTTTAACAGGGGGGAATGGAACATATTATATCTTAACAGGAAAAAAAAGAAGGAAATACATAAACATAGGATGGGTGACATCTGGTTTAAAAGCATTATTTGTGAAAATGATCTAGGGGTCTTAGTAGAACACAGGTAAACATGAGTCAACAGTGTAATGCAGCAGTCAAAAAGGCCAATGCAAATTATGGCTGCAGGAACAGAAATATATTGTTCATATGGAGATAAGCAAGCTTGCTCCATCTTCTACATCAGTGTTTCCCAACCTTTTTTGAGCCTCAGCACACCTGATCACTCAGGGCGTGGCCTCCACCTGGGTCCCGCCCCCTTTCGACCCAGGCCCCTCCCTCTTCCTCCTTTCCCTCCTGCCTGCCTGGCTGCCTGGCTTCTCGGTGACGATGGAGGTGCACGGCTTGGACTGGAGCCTGTGCGTGGTGACGGGAGCGTCGCGGGGCCTGGGCCGGGCCGTGTGACTCCGCCTGGCCGCACTCCACTCCCCGGGCTCGGTGCTGCTCCTCTCGGGCTGGGCGGACTTTCCGCTGCGGGAGGTGGAGGCACTGCTCTGCCAGGACTGGCTGAGCCTCCGCCCGCGCGCCCTCCCCGCAGACCTGGCCCAGCCCAATGCCGCCCAAAGCCTTCTCCGCACCGTCCGGGAAGCCCACCAGCAGATGGAGGGCGAGGAGGAAGAAGGCGCGGGGCCGCCCTCGGAAAGGATTCTCCTGGTCAACAATGCAGGTGAGCCAGTCAGGAGGGAGAGGCTGGCAGGAAGGAAGGAAGGAGGGAGGGAGGGAGAAGGGAGGAGGGAGGGAGGGAGGAAGGAAGGGCCTCCCACACGAGGGGAAGGCACCCCAGGGAACACTAGGAAGAAAGGAGGAAGAGAGGTTTTCCCGCGGCACACCAGCTGATCTCTCACAGAACACTAGTGTGCCATGGAACAGCGGTTGGGAACCACTGTTCTACATGACTTCCCTTTAGTTGTTTACAAATAGTCTTCTCTTCTTCAAGCTAAAACCACCCAGCTCCCTTTGTTATTCCTCATAAGGCTCAGTTTCCAACTTGTCATTTTCTTTCTTGAACTGTCGTGCCCAGAAGTGGGCACAGTTCTTCCAGGTGAAGTCGGGCAGAAGCAAAGCAGAGTGGCACTGCTATTTTCTGTTGCTCCTTAGATTGTAACAAATTCATATTACAAGAAATGTATTACCCGACTTACCGGGTAAGGCCTGTTGCAGCGGGGGTGCCCTCGCGCAGGCCAAGATGGTGGCAGGGGGCTTCTCCTTCCCAGAAGCCCCCTGCATGGCGGGAAGTTTCCCGCCATTAGGTCCGTTGGGCCTATCAGCGGCTGGCCCCTCCCAGGGCAATGGGCTAGCAACGGGCTGGCCGCTTCCCCGGTCCAGCAGCCTCAAAAAGGCTGTGCAGGGCCTGGTGGGCACCAGGCGTGTTTCTGTTTGTCCTGCCACCCACCCTACACGATTGATGTTGTTGTTTGGTGTTGCGGTTGTTGGGTTGTTACTGTTCATCACAACTTCGGTTGGCAGGTGGCATGTGCTCTGGATCTGGTTTCTGCCCCTCACCTACTGGTCGGGGAGGGAGCAACTGGCGGTTTCCATGGGTGCCATGTTGGTTGCCCAGTATTGTGCCGGTGAGCCCCCTGTTGGACTCTTTTGGTATCGGTCAGCATTGGGCTGGTCGATCTTGATCCAGAACCCATGCCTGGCAGCCAACCCTTTGTTCCTGTAATCAGTAAATTAAGTTGTGGCCATTTTTACTCCAATTATGTGTCTGTGTCATCTTTGGTTTGGCGGGCAGAAGGAGTATCGCCCATCCACAGGCAAAGGTAATTCCACCCAAATATCTTTACTGCGAGAACTCTTCAACAGTAGAACAGATTGTGTTGGAAATGGTGGACTCTCCATTTTTGGAGGCCTTTCAGCAGTGTTTCCATTGCATTTTCCTGTATGGCAAAAGACTGGACTAAACGGCCCCTGTGGCACCTTTCAACTCTAAGATTATATGTCATTGGAGCCACAAGACTTAACCAGATCTATCACCCTTCTTCTTTGGTTTTGGAAGTTTTGGTCCAATTAAAAAAAACCCTCTATACCTGAATCTGACTTGATTTGCTGCTTGCAGGTGGAAACCTTCTTCTTCTGCAAGCTCCTAATCAAGCCTGATTCAGGTCTTCCAGCATGAGTGTATGACTTGTGGGGGATTTTTGGTACCCAGGTCTGATTGCGTTCCTGATTTTCAGTAGTGGCTTTATGTGTGCGTGTGCACCTGTGTGTATGTTGGCCCTTTGGGATCTGTAGAGTTCAATATGGCCCTCCAGCCCATAGCTATTGCTCGTTTGACATGGGTTCATTTTGGCTAGTTGACAAACAATGGCTTGATGGCAGAAGGAGGCTCATGTATCATAAGTCAGATTTCTTAATTTTAAAAACCCACAACATCTTCTGACATGACGTATTAGTGCTGTCACTAGCATATTTTCCAGAGGTGAAATCTTCAAAGACTCTCCAGCAAAATTTTCAAAAATCAGAACATGTAATGTTTGGTTCTTGTCTAGAGAAGAGAGACGGTGGGTGGTCCCTGGTCCAAGTGGCCCCGGGTCCAAGTGGCCCCTGGTCAAAGTGGCCCCTGGTCAAAGTGGCCCCTGGTCAAAGTGGGCCCGGGTCAAAGTGGTCCCGGGTCAAAGTGGTCCCGGGTCAAAGTGGTCCCTGGTCAAAGTGGTCCCTGGTCAAAGTGGTCCCTGGTCAAAGTGGTCCCTGGTCATAGTGGTCCCCGGTCAAAGTGGTCCCCGGTCAAAGTGGTCCCCGGTCATAGTGGTCCTTGGTCAAAGTGGTCCCGGGTCAAAGTGGTCCCGGGTCAAAGTGGTCCCCGGTCATAGTGGTCCCTGGTCATAGTGGTCCCGGGTCATAGTGGTCCCGGGTCAAAGTGGTCCCGGGTCAAAGTGGTCCCGGGTCAAAGTGGTCCCGGGTCAAAGTGGTCCCGGGTCATAGTGGTCCCTGGTCATAGTGGTCCCTGGTCATAGTGGTCCCTGGTCATAGTGGTCCCTGGTCAAAGTGGTCCCGGGTCAAAGTGGTCCCGGGTCATAGTGGCCCCGGGTCCAAGTGGCCCCGGGTCCAAGTGGCCCCGGGTCCAAGTGGCCCCGGGTCCAAGTGGCCCCTGGTCAAAGTGGCCCCTGGTCAAAGTGGCCCCTGGTCAAAGTGGCCCCTGGTCAAAGGAGTCCCTGGTCAAACGTGGACCCTGGTCAAAGGCCCCTGGTAAAAATGGACCCTGGTCAAAGTGGTCCCTGGGCAAAGTGGTCCCTGGGTCAAAGTGGTCCCTCATAGTGGTCCCGGGTCATTGTGGTCCCCGGTCATAGTGGTCCCCGGTCATAGGTCAAAGTGGTGGTCCCTGGTCAAAGTGGCCCCGGGTCACAGGGGCCCCGGTCAAAGTGGTCCCCGGTCATAGTGGTCCCCGGTCATAGTGGTCATCAAAGTGGTCCCCGGTCATAGTGGTCCCCGGTCATAGTGGTCCCTGGTCATAGTGGTCCCTGGTCATGGTCCCCGGTCAGTGGTCCCCGGTCATAGTGGTCCCTGGTCATAGTGGTCCCCCAGTCATAGGTCAAAGTGGTCCCTGGTCATAGTGGTCCCGGTCCCTGGTCAAAGTGGTCCCTGGTCAAAGTGGTCCCGGTCAAAGTGGTCCCCCTGGTCCAAGGTCAAAGTGGTCCCCCTGGTCAAAGTGGTCCCTGGTCAAAAGTGGTCCCCTGGTCAAAGTGGTCCCGGTCAAAGTGGTCCCGGGTCAAAGTGGTCCCTGGTCATAGTGGTCCCTGGTCATAGTGGTCCCTGGTCATAGTGGTCCCGGGTCAAAGTGGTCCCGGGTCAAAGTGGTCCCGGGTCAAAGTGGTCCCCGGTCAAAGTGGTCCCTGGTCAAAGTGGTCCCTGGTCCCCGGTCATAGTGGTCCCGGGTCATAGTGGTCCCCGGTCATAGTGGTCCCCGGTCATAGTGGTCCCCGGTCATAGTGGTCCCCGGTCATAGTGGTCCCCGGTCATAGTGGTCCCCGGTCATAGTGGTCCCTGGTCATAGTGGTCCCGGGTCAAAGTGGTCCCGGGTCAAAGTGGTCCCTGGTCATAGTGGTCCCTGGTCATAGTGGCCCTGGTCATAGTGGCCCCGGGTCATAGTGGCCCCTGGTCCAAGTGGCCCCTGGTCCAAGTGGCCCCTGGTCCAAGTGGCCCCTGGTCCAAGTGGCCCCTGGTCCAAGTGGCCCCTGGTCCAAGTGGCCCCTGGTCCAAGTGGCCCCTGGTCAAAGTGGCCCCTGGTCAAAGTGGTCCCTGGTCAAAGTGGTCCCTGGTCAAAGTGGTTCCTGGTCAAAAGGTCTCTGGTCAAAGTGGTCCCTGGTCAAAGTGGCCCCTGGTCAAGGGGGACCCTGGTCGAAGGGGTCCCTGGTCCAAGTGGCCCCTGGTCAAAGTGGCCCCTGGTCAAAGTGGCCCCTGGTCAAAGTGGCCCCTGGTCAAAGTGGCCCCTGGTCAAAGTGGCCCCTGGTCAAAGTGGTCCCTGGTCAAAGTGGCCCCTGGTCAAAGTGGCCCCTGGTCAAAGTGGTCCCTGGTCAAAGTGGTCCCTGGTCAAAGTGGTCCCTGGTCAAAGTGGTCCCTGGTCAAAGTGGTCCCTGGTCAAAGTGGTCCCTGGTCAAAGTGGTCCCTGGTCAAGTGGTCCCTGGTCAAAGTGGTCCCTGGTCAAAGTGGTCCCTGGTCAAAGTGGTCCCTGGTCAAAGTGGTCCCTGGTCAAAGTGGTCCCTGCTGTAACTGGACCTACTCTTATTTGCTTGTTGTAACCGAAGGCACAGGTAATCTGCTGTTTTGGAGTATAGAAAAAATCATTAACTGGAAGAGATTATGGAAGAGTTGCTCCAAAATCAGCTTGTCCTTTATCCCTCTTTCTTTGAAGACACTCTGCTCAATGGCTTGTTTTGAAAACCTTTAGCCCACGAGGTTCTGTCAAGTGCTGGGAGACCTCTTTCCTCAGACCAGTTTTTACAAGTAACAAACCCAAAAAGGAAAACAGAAGAAAACAATTACATTATAAGCCTGTCTACATGAAGATGTGTCAGCCTGGTTTTGTGGACAGGATGGATACTTAAGTTACATGCAAACATTAATTTAAATTATGGTGATTTATGGTCAGTGGCAAAAGTTCGGCTGAACGTCAAGAAAGCAGACTTCTAACTCAGTTGGTAGGCATGATGTGGAGAGGTGTGCATTTCCCCAGAATGACCAAAGATGGAGGAATCCACCCACCGAGTCCAACCCGCTGCCATTAATTCCTTCCATTATTTTTATCTTAGCAACCAGAATGAATAAAGGACAATGTTCTAACTTTAGCATTGAATGACCTGGCTTTTGTACATTTAAATGTAAATGTATCCTTTAGGGATGAATTAGAAGTACAATGAACACAGATTTAGGCATTAGCATGAAGAGATGCTGCAAAGATAAATCTATATCGGATACATCAAAGACAAGAGTGATGTTCGCCCAGTGCATTCTTCCTAGAGAAGATGCTTTAATTTTGCTGTATCCTGAAGCTAGGACTGTTCTTCACTAGCTTTGCTCCACATTTATTCAGCCATTCTTTAAAGCACGCACAGCTGTCAGCGGGGGAAACGGGCAGGCAAGTCTTTCGTGCTTTCTTCTATCTCAAATCAGTAGGAACACTCAGCAAGAGGTGCAAGGTCCAGTCCTCAAAGGACTGAATAGCATAGAACAGTGTTTCCCAACCAGTGTGCCGTGGCACACGAGTGTGCCGTGAGCGATCATCAGGTGTGCTGTGGGAAATGGGAACCTCCAATAGCCTTTCTTCCCCCTCCTGCCAAACACTTTTTCTTCTCCACTCGGGCTCCCTTCTTCCCAGCCTCGCTCTGCTCGCTTTGCCTCTCTTTGCTCTGGGGAGAGTCTGCGCAGTAGCGCCCGCACGGGTCCCTTCTTCCTCCCTCCCCCTCCCCTCCTGAACACGCTCATGCTGCCCCCTCAGATCAAAATGGCGGCAGAAGCGGCAGTGTAGAAGAAGAAGTAAGTGTTCGGCAGGAGGGGGAAGAGAGGGCGCGAAGGGGGAGGAAGAGGTCTCTGTCGAAAGCTGGCATGGGCACACTTGGACCTTCCAGGTGTTTTGGACTCCAACTTCCACCATTCCTAGCAGCCTCAGGCCCTTTTCCTTTTCCCCCTCAGCCACTTAAGCAGGAAAGGGCCTCAGGCTGTTAGGAATGGTGGGAGTTGGAGTCCAAAGCCCCCAGAGGGCCGAAGTTTTCCCATGCCTGTTTTAGGGACCTTAACGTGGTGAGCCTCCTTCCAACATTGTGATTCTGGATAGAAAACAAACAACAACATAACATAACATTGTTTGAATCCACAATGCTCTCTGGGTGTAGGTGAACTACAACTTCCAAACTCAAGGTCAATTCCCAAGCAAACCCTTTCAGTACTTCCTGTTGGTAATGAGAGTTCAATGTGCGAAGTTTGGTTGCAAGAGTTCAGGATGCTTTTGATTGTGTGTTAACTATAAATCCCAGAAACTGTAACTCCCAAATGTCAAGGTCTGTTTTCCCCAAACTCCATCTGTGCTCACATTTGGGCATATTGAGTATCCATGCCAAGGTTGGTCCTGATCCAACATTGTTTGAGTCCACAGTGCTCTCTGGATGTAGGTGAACTACAACTCCAAAACCCAAGGTCAATGCCCACGAAACTCTTACAATATTTTATCTTGGTTTTGGGAGTTCTTTTTGAGAAGTTTGTGTCTTTCTGCCATTCCTGCCAGGATAGATAGATAGATATTTATTTACGGTCAAGGACCAACGTCACATTGTACAGAAAATAAAACAATATAAATGTTAAAACTCCGTTCAACTCTACAGTTTAACACCAACAGTATCTAGCCTATTGTGTTTCCGCGTTCAATGTAATATGCTGGTTCCTCGTAGCTAGAACGGCCATGAGATATTGGCCACCAGGTTGGTTGTCTCCTTGTGTTTGTCGTCGAGCAGCCAGTATAGGTAGAATTCCTCAGATCTGCCAGGTAAGCGGGACAGTATTGGCGAGATTAAGGAGAGGCGGGCATCCACATACAGAGGGCAGTAAAGAACACATGCTCTATAGATTCAACCACCCCTACGTCGCAGGGGCATATACGTTCATGATAGGGTGTTTTTGTGTACCTGCCCAGTAGCACAGCTGTTGGGAGAGCATTAACTCGGGCCAGAGTGAACACTTTCCTGTGTTTTGGGTTTGTTAGATTTGTTAAATAATTTTGTGTAGCAAAGGGTACGTTAGTACTGCATTTAAATAGTGGCTGGTATCTGGCACAGGCTAGGTGTTTTTGGTAATCTATATCCATTGTTCTGCGCCTTACTGCTACTCTGGCATTCGTATATCCCAGGAGGTCTAGTTCTTCTTCCTGTAACCCTGATAGTTTGAGGTTTCTGAGAATCGTGTTTTTCCATGTGGACCTAAAAGAGTCTGTCAGGGTTAAAGGGGCCAGTCCTTTGGGTAAGTGTTTTAACTTTAGCCAGAAGTTTAGTGTAAGAGTCTGGACTCGTGCCTCCATGGAAGGTAAGCCCGCTTCTAGGCGTAGGGTGTTATTCGGGACGCAGCATGGAGTTGCTAGGATACTTCTCAGGAATTTGGTTTGGACTTTTTCGAAAGTGTCAATTTTTTTTGAAGGCACATACCTGTGCGCCGTACAGAAGTTGGGCAATTATTTTCGCTGCAAACACTTTTGTGACAGCTGGGATATATTGGCCTCCCTTGGTGAAATAAAAATTCTTAATGGCTCTGCAAGCTCTTTGCACGTTGTCTGTTGCAGATTTTATCTGTTCGTTCCACTGACCCGAGGAATGGAATGTGATCCCCAAGTATTTGTATTTGTCTACTTGTTCGATGGGTAATCCATTGATAGTCCATTTTGGTCTGATTTTTCATCTGGTAAAAATCATTATTTTGGTTTTACTGTAGTTTATAGTCTTTATCACAGTATCTTTGGAGTTCTAGTAATAGCCTTTTTAGACCAATTTGTGAGTACGATACTATAGCCGTCATCTGCGTATAGCAGCATGGAGATTGGTCTGTAGACTAGACGCGGGGGGTGGAAATGATCCCCCTTCAGGGCTTTTACCATAGATATGCCAGGATATCTATGTTGAGTTCATCGAAACAGGCCCAGGGTTTACACTGAGTGTATAAATACATTTAAAAACATATTAGCTATATGTATTACTGTGTTAGAGTGTCATTTTGTGTCATTTTGTGTCATTTTGGTTGGTGGTGTGCCCCAGGATTTTGTAAATGTAAAAAATGTGCTCAAAAAAGGTTGAAAAACACTGGACTAAGTCATTGATTATGTATGCAGACCAAAATTGGGCTTAAAAAAAAATATCTTGGTTTATGTGTATTTTTATGAATTTTAATCTACTTGTATTTTGATCTTTTATTGTTTTATGATGTTTTAAATTGTAATTGGCATTGAATCCTTGCTGTTAACCGGCCTGAGTCCTTCTGCGGAGTTAGAGAAGATCGGTATATAAAAGTTTTAAATAAATAATAATAAATAAATTTCTGCAATTAAGATATTTAGCAGCTTGAAAAAGTATTAATGATGAGCATCAATAAAAACACAATAAGATATGATAATGAAACACAACTGAATTACAAATATGCTTTGAATGCGATTTTTCCTGCTTCTTGGCAGGGGGTTGGACTGGATGGCCCAAGAGCTCTCTTCCAACTCTGTGATTCTATGAAACAGTTTTAAAAGCACATTTTAAAATGAATAGGCTATTGTAGGTTTTTCTGGCTATATGGCCATGTTCCAGAAGCATTATCTCCTGATGTTTCACCTGCATCTATGGCAGGCATCCTAAAAAGGTTGTGAGGACCTCAAAACCTCTGAGGATGCCTGCCATAGATGTAGGCGAAACATCAGGAGAGAATGCTTCTGGAACATGGCCATATAGCCAGAAAAACCTACAACAAGCCAGTGATTCTGGCCATGAAAGCCTTCAACAATACATTAAAATGAGTAGCTTTAAAAGCACATGAGCACAGATACCAGTACAATCATCCTTGTTTGAAGGTGTCTCCTTATTTGATATATTGTGCAATCTTGGTCCAGTTTCAGAAGATGTGTAAAACTGACAAGACCGATCTTATAAATTGTCCATATGGACCAGATGTACAACAAGGGCTAAAAACTATCCCACCCATGCACCCTCAAAATTAAAACCAAAGTAATGTGACATCACTTCCAGGCATGCGAGGGGTACACTTCCAGGCATGCGAGGGGTACACTTCCAGGCGTGCGAGGGGTACACTTCCAGGCGTGCGAGGGGTACACTTCCAGGCGTGCGAGGGGTACACTTCCAGGCCTGCAAGGGTACACTTCCAGGCGTCGCGAGGAGTACACTTCCAGGCGTGCAAGGGTACACTTCCAGGCGTGCAAGGGTACACTTCGAGGCGTGCGAGGGGTACACTTCCAGGCGTGCGATGGGTACCAGGCGTGCGAGGGGTACACTTCCAGACATGCGAGGGGTACACTTCCAGGCGTGCGAGGGGTACACTTCCAGGCGTGCGAGGGGTACACTTCCAGGCGTGCGAGGGGTACACTTCCAGGCGTGCGAGGAGTACACTTCCAGGCGTGCGAGGGGTACACTTCCAGGCGTGCGAGGGGTACACTTCCAGGCGTGCGAGGGGTACACTTCCAGGCATGCAAGGGGTACACTTCCAGGCGTGCAAGGGGTACACTTCCAGGCGTGCGAGGGGTACACTTCCAGGCGTGCGAGGGGTACACTTCCAGGCGTGCGAGGGGTACACTTCCAGGCGTGCGAGGGGTACACTTCCAGGCGTGCGAGGAGTACACTTCCAGGCGTGCAAGGAGTACACTTCCAGGCATGTGAGGAGTACATTCTCCCTCTGCTGATGCCAGTTTTGATTTATATTATTTACCTTGGATGGTTATACGACCCGCTTTGCAGAGAACAGAGTATATGTGAAAGGCTTCTAGATTACAGTTTTGGAGGCAAAGAAGCCTCAATGTCTGCATAAGGTGATTAGTGAGAGGAAACTCTAGAGAACATGGGGCCTTTTTGTTCCTCCCGTCCATTTCTTTCTTTGATCTATTCAAGCCTTTCGCTTCTTTGCTGGTCCCAGAGGCTATTGCCCACTTCTTTCAGAAGTTAGTCAGTCCTTTGTCTTCCTTTGGGAAGTGATTGCCCATGAAGCTCCTGCCACAAATGAGAGCCCAGTATAGGGGCTGCTCCACTCATATAGAGGTCATCTTATTTCTATCCCAAGATGAATTCACTGGAACAATGAATGTAAGATTTCCTTTTTCACCTTACAAGGGCATTTTCTCCAGTTTCTACTAAAAGCTGATATTGCCCTGGTCCTACTGCACTCTCCTTGATACAGATACCAAACAGACAGCTTTCTATTTCACAGTGTTCTCTATTTGAGCTGCCCAATCCCAGTCCAGCAGAAGGGGCAATGATATATCCTGAAATTGCCCACCAATAACTAGTATCTGAAAAGTATTCTACTCTGGGGTACTGGTCATTTGGTCTGAAAAATTCTATGAAGAGTTAACATGTTCATCTTTATCACTCTATAATAAATAGGGATGTTGAAAGATTGTGTCCGTAACTTGGGAGTGCTTTTATTTATTTATTTATTTATTCATTTATAGATTTATTAATCACCCATCCCAAATGGCTCTGGGTGATTTACATTAGAACACACAACTAAATACCTAAAACATCTAAACAATGTAAACAATCTAAAACCGTTTCTCAGCCACGTTTGACAAGCCATGCGAAAATCTTTCAAGTCACGGGTAGCTCTGATGTAGAGAGGGAGGGTGTTCCAGTGTGAAAAAGCTCGACGCTGGGTGTTGCACTTCAGACAAGGAGCACCCCACTAGTCACACACACAACAGACAGTCTCTGAATAATAGGCTTTTATTGAAACAAATATAGTCCAACAAAAGGGTTGAAAGAAGACCAATAGTAGAATATATCCAAAGTAAAACACACAGTTCAATTAGTCCCAAAATCCAAAGGCAAAGGTATAGTCCCAAAATCCAAAGGCAAAGGTAAAAAGCTTGATGTAAACCCCATGAGTAATACAAGGCAGCTAAAGGAGCAAAACGTGCACAAAGGCCTAGGCAAAATCAGGAGCTTGGAGACAAGACAAAATCTGGCATGGTATTCTGAAAGAAGCCTGAAAACTGAAGACAATTTCCCTAGCAATCTAATATAAAGACAAATCAGTTTCGGTTTGCAAACCGGCTGCTGCGTTGGAGGCTGGCAGCCTGCCTAGGTTCTCGAATGTTATCTCTCTGGTTGAATGGTAGCTCGTTAAGATTCCCAGGTGTCCCGTTATCAACATCAAGACCTTCAGAGTCCTGAACACAAGAATTCTCCTCTACTGAAGCCCTGGGAAGAGAACTGTTCCCAGGAAAGCAAGCCTCATCTGAAAGGTCACTTTGCATCCCATCACCAGCATTTTCAGTAACCATCCCTTCATCAGCATTGTCAGAAACAATTCCATCATCCCCAGCATGCACATGCGCACCAGGCTGAAACACCACACTGGGTTGATGTCAGATGGGCTTCCTTAGGACCTGAGACCTGTAATAAATTCTGATGGTCTGAGCACGGTGATCTCCAGGGTTGACAAGAAGAAAGGCGTTCCCATAGGTACGTTGGCCCCTGGCCATGCAAGGCCTTGAAGCACCTTGTAAGTAATACCGAACTCGATTGGAAGCCAGTATAATCGGTATAGAGCAGGTGTTATATCGTTCCTCACGGGGGTTCCCGTGAGGAGTCTGGCCGCTGCATTCTGTACCAATTGAAGTCTCCAGGTCACTGGTAAGGGAAGGCCAACATAAAGGGTATTACAATAGTCAATTATTGAAGTTACTGTGGCATGAACCACTGTGGCCAGGTCATCCCCGGAGAGGTTAGGCGCCAGCCGCCTAGCCTGCCGAAGTTGGAAAAAGGCCGACTTGCTGACAGCAGAGACTTGGGTCTCCATTGTCAATAACGAGTCAAAAATGACACCAAGGCTTTTGACGGTGATAGCTGGATAAAAAGGCTAACCATCTAAGGTGGGCAACCGAACATCATCCAACCCAGGGCGACCCAGCTGTCAGCCCAAGTAGATGTGACAGTCTGGAGTGCTTACTCGGCATGGTTTCGAACCCAAAAATGGCGATTCTAAAATCAAATGGGGGGGGGGGGTTGATTAGTAAAAGAAAGACTTACAAAAAAATTTCCAAAAATTTCTAAAATGTAACTTAATTACTAACGAAATTCGTTAGTAGTTCGTATGCCACTACCACCATGTATGTGTGTGCACCCAGGCAGCAAATGCTGTGCCCGGGGTTTTGGCTTTTCTCGGGCTCATAGAGAAGAGCCTTTTGCAGTTTGAGGAGGGAGCACAGTCAGAATACTTCAGTTTGAATTTTACCTCTTCTTATACCCATTGTTATTACTGCTGTATTATTGCATGTGCATGGAATGTAGGTATATGACCAGTTGGATTACTTATAATATTAGGCACTTACAGTAGCATTCATTCTATTATACATTAGGTTGGTTTCTCACCCCAATACTCTTTGACGCTTTAGATCCTGGCAGGCAGCAGAGGCAGGGAAGCCCGGAAAAAATGTAAACAGAGAGGTTTACTCAGAAGTAAATCCACAAGGAGGGCACTTCATCCAAAGTGCCCTCCTTTGCAGATTTACTATTGAGTAATCCTCTCTGTTTACATTTTTTCCAGGCTTCCAGCTGAAGAAAGAGCGAGTTTAGGGCTTGCCTTGCCATAATACTTATTAGCAAGGGAGGCGGGAGGGTGGTGAGAGAGAAGGAGGGTGCCCCCCCTTACGACCTAATAACGACACTTAAGAAAATCCTGGCCCCCGAAGTTCTATAAAGAAAGTCCACTTCCTGGTTGGCGTTCCAGGTGCGGAAATACTCAAAAGTAGCATTTCTTACGAATTTCTTACGAATCATTTCATTTTCATAACTTTTTTCTCATGCCTAGTGCTTACTACCAGCTTTGGCTGATATGCCAGCTGCACCTTATTCTAGAATAAGAAGAACTGAAGATGGTAGTACACGTGCTGATAACCGCAAGGTTGGACTTCTCCAACGTGCTTTACATTGGACTACTTCTGTACCAAGTTCAAAAGCTCAAATTAGTTCAAAACATGGCAGCCAGACTAGTTACAGGGACATTTAGGAATGAGCATATTACACCCATTTCTAAGGTCACCCCACTGGTTGCCAATTCATTTCTGGGCAAAGCACAAAGTGTTGGTTTTTATCTTTAAAGCCCTACATGGTTTGGGTCCAGGCTACCCACAGTATCACCTTCTCCTATACAATCCATCCCCGATATTTAGGTCCTCTGTGGGGCATTTACTCCATCCTGCCAGAACCCAACTGGCAACCATCATCCAGAGGACCTTTCCATTGGTCACTCCAAGGCTGTGGCATGGTCTGCTGGAACAAATCCGAAAACTAAATCAGCTGTTGGAATTTAAGAGACAATTGAAAACCTGTCTTTTTTGGCAGGCCTACTCAATCACTTTAAACTATGACTTTTAAATCACATTCTATGATTATTGTGTTTTAATTTTTGTCTCAGGTATTTTAATCTATCTATCTATCTATGTATATAATAAAAGTCAATGTTTGCGGTGGTGTGGCGGTGTGGTGGTGCGGAGGGAAGAATATCTGCCAGAGTTTCAATTGGTTGCCAGTGTGGGATTATTTGCATAAAGGACACTGATTGGCCAGCCTCAGAACTCCGACACTCTAAGGCACCAGATATTCTGCATAAAGGACTCTGATTGGCTAGCCTCAGAACTCCAACACTCTAAGGCACCAGACAGAGGGCATTGGTTGCCACTGACAGACAATTTGCATAAAGGACTCTGATTGGTCAGCAAAACAGAATGCACCTGCATGCTTGAGTTAGCCAAATGACAGTTTTTTCCGGTTGGAAATGGAATGTTCGTTTTCTGGGAGGTGCGAAGGTGCCAAGGAATATGTGACAGCGTTTCGATAGGCTGCCACTATGGGATTATTTGCATAAAGGACTCTGATTGGCCAGCCTCAGAATTCCAACATTCTACAGCCCCAGACAGAGGGGATTGGTTGCCACTGAAATGGTATTTGCATAAAGGACTCCGATTGGCCATCCACATTCTAACATTCTAAAGTGACTCAGAGAAAAAAGGAAAGGCCTCAGGCAGTCAGACACTGCGGCCCACAGCAGTGACGGATCAGGACTAAAATTGGCACACAGGGGGCCAATGGCCCACATCACAACGGGACCCTCAACCAATGACCAATACAGACCAAAATTACAAATTACAATGCAGAGCCCCCATGACCCACTCTACATCCTGGTGCTGTTTCAAGGAGGACGGACCACAGATGATGGGACTTGAAATACCTTCACTCACCTTCCGAGACCGCTGCAACCCTCATCCAAAGAATGATCAAGAACAAACGTGACACACACAGCCCCCATGACCCACTCTACACCCTGGTGCTGTTTGGAGGGGGTGGACCACGGCCAATAGGACTTGCAGTACCTTCACTAAGTTCCTGAGACCACTGCAAGCCTCATAAACATCTAACAGGAACCAACCTTGGCACACAATGCCTTCCTCAAATAACCCGGGCACCGCCGGGTCCTCAAGCTAGTATAGCATAAAATATATGCTTGACGATTGCATTTTATGTGATTTTATAAATTTATTTAACTATGTTGTGCCCTGCCTCAAGCCAAAAGGAGAGGCAGACAATAAATAACACAATTATTATTATTATTTATCCTCCTTTTGTGAGTTCACATCTGGATTGAGCCGCTCTGATGCGTCCTGGCCAAATTAATGTGAAGATAAGGAGATAGATACTCTTTCAATTTCAATTTTCTCAAATTTAGCCTTTTAAAATCTTCATCTAATGCCTTGATAAAATGTATATAAAATGTTTATTTTATCATTACATGCATTAAATGTGTACGAATAATCACGAAACCCTCCCTGCATATTAATACATAAACAGATGAGTATGAATACATCTAAAACCAACACTTTTCTAAAAGATGTCTTGATTTAATCATAAACAACAATGCAATTTCATATTTATTACCCTAAATTGGATCTGGTCTCAAATATACTGCATTGTAAAAAATCAATTACTCATTTTTAAACTCTTCAATCTCCAGTTTCATAATAGTGGGATGTTTTTTTATATAAGCATAGGAAGGATTAAAAAAAGTATTGATTGGTGGAAATCCAGGAAATTAATCATCAGCTTTTAAGAAACAGCTTTACTTAGGCAGCTCTTTGGAGAATAGTTCATTGTCAATTTTTTTCCAACCAGCCCAACACATTCTATATCCACCTAAATCTCAAACGACTTCAAGGAAGTCTGATGCATTTTGCCTTAAAAGCCAATAGCATTTGTCATGGAGGAAGCTCTCCTTCACGATAGCTACAAGGTGGACGTCTCAGAGGATGCCATGTTGGGATGTGCCTTTCTCATAGTTCAGGGAGAACTTTTATAACTCTTGTGTGTGTATGTACGTGTGTGTGTGCTAGAGAAGGTGCTTCTCTTAAAATGGTCTGTCTTTTCTACCAGGACTCTATCTGCGGAGAGTTCCCCTGGTAAACAAATAATACATTTTTTCTAGCCATATGATGCTTTTTCACCAATATGGGAGGGAGGTCAGGTGTTCTGTGGAACATAGATTTCCGCCATTATGGGCCTGGATCCCCCCCGCTCGTGTCCCCCCTTGGCCTCGGAGCTGGACCCCCAAGGGATCATGGGCTCTGGCAACCCCAAGTCACACAGCCACAACCATAGCCGGATCAAAGTGGGCTTCGGACCCCCACTTACCGGCTGCAATAACATATGATTTGGTCATTTTGAACTGAGAAATCATGCTTCCCGCTAGACTGAAACTCTCAACACAAAGGAGTTTTGGCCAAGGACAAAAGACTCCCATTAAGACACTCAGGACAAACAATAAACAGGAAGGTGGGTCTCCACATCGGGGGCCCTCCGGCCGCAAGGTATTTCAGCCACAAGTTACTTCCTCCACCCAGCCGTTTCTCCCTTTGTGTTCTTTCCCGCCCTGCACAGCCGGCCAGGATAGGCTCGTTTGAATTCTGGCGCGCCTTTCCTATTGGCCAAAGCGCGCCGGTCTCTTCCTGGCCCAGCTGACTTTGACAGCGCAGCCAATCAGCTGTGGCTACACGTGGGAGGGGAGGGCACCTGATTCAAATGTAAATTACTGCTTTTCTATATATTGGACTGCTTTCCCATTAAAGACTATGTTTTGCCTTTGGAACCTTGGCGTGGCATTGCATCCTATTCAGCTGAATTAGATTCTTCTCTCGGTAGTGGCGTTCTTCCGTCTGGGTGAGCATTGATCTGGGTTTCTTTGGGATTTGTAGTTCTGGGAAGATCATCCAGATTTGGGCCTCGATCCTCGCTTTTAGGGGTGGCCTGGGCTCTGTCCCCTTAAGGGAAATGGCCCCTAGTCATTTTTCGGCAACATAACTCTGCTCTAGACTTTTATATTTCTGTAAACACAGAATCTGGTTCAGCTCACTTTTTTCCACGTTTTGTCAACAAAACACCATGTAGATACGAGAGCGGGTCAATAAGTCTGTGACTTTTTGCATTTCCTGCCTCTTAACTGAAAGGGCAACATGGCTCCTGTCAACAGGCACCTGTCAGTTGACTCCTGTCAAAATTTGAACAAGCTGCGTCATTTAGTTTGTGTTTGACAGCCATGGATAGCAGACTATCACGTGATTTGAGGAGAAAATGAAAAAAAGTGAATTTTGTGTGCTCATTAAGCTTTTTTTTTTTCCCGGAATAAAACCATCCCTCAAACCAAGGCAAAGCTTGATAAATACTATGGGGACTCTGCACCATCAATTTCAATGGTAAAAAAGCGGTTGACTGAATTTTGTTGTGGCTGTACAAGCACGGAAGATGCCAAACGTTCTGGACGTTCAGTTGAGGTCTCTACACCCGAAACAATTGAAAAAATTCACCGATTGGAGATTGAAAATGCGAGAGATTGTGGAAGCCATGGGCATCTCACGTGGCTCAGTGGTTTCAATTTTAAATGATCACTTGGGTATGAGAAAGCTTTCTGCCAGATGGGTGCTGTGTTTGGTCACAATCGAACACAAACGCAATCATGTGACAATTTCGCAGGAGTGTTTGCCGTTGTTCAACCGCAATATGGACGGGTTTTTGCGCTGTTTCATAACTGTGGATGAAACGTGGATCCACCACAACACACCAGAGACCAAGCAGCAGTCAAAACAGTGGGTTTCTTGGGGTGAATCGGCGCCAAAGAAAGCCAAGGTGGGTTTGTCAGCCGGTAAAGTCATGGCGACCCTTTTTTTGGATGCACGCGTATAATCCACATTGACGACCTTCAAAAGGGTCAAACAATCAATGGCGAATATTACACCAACTTATTGGGTCAATTTAATGAGAATTTGTAAAAAACCGACTGCATTTGGCAAAGAAAAATGATATTTTGCACCAGGACAATGCAAGGGTGCACACATGTGCAGTTTCCATGACAACAATCCATGAATTGGGATACAAATTGCTCCCTCATCCGCCCTATTCTCCAGATTTAGCCCCGAGTGACTATTCCTTCTTTCCAAACCTGAAGAAATGGCTCGGCGGAAAGAGGTTTGACTCCAACGATGAAATTATCTCACAAACAAAAACCTATTTTGATGACCTTGACAAATCTTATTTTTTGGAAAGGATAAATAAATTGGAGAAACGTTGGACAAAGTGAGACTACGTTGAAAAAGAAAATGATTCTTTATCCAACAACCTGTGTTTCATTCAAAAAGTCATGGACTTGTTGACCCGCCCTCATAAATATAGATTGATGTGGTTTCTAAAAAATGAGAGATTGATGGGAGGAACATCTTCTCTATTCCAACCATTCCTGGTGTCTAGCACCAGCTCCTGTCTATCAGAGTATTTTCTGAGTCCAGGCCTAACCAATTATGATTGTGGCCCACCCAATATAATGTTTATATGATGAGCAGTTTAGTCTTTTTCTACTTATGGGCATCGTGGGAGGGAAGGATGCTGCCTAGTCCACCTCCTCCACCATATGGACGATGCAAGACGTATCTGCTGCTAGTGCCGTGGAGCTCAATGGCACCTATTTGGAGCTGTTTCTACCATTCTTTCATTTAGCCCTATTTCTACTTCTGTATAGCTATTAGCTCCTAGGCATGGTTTAGAACCCAAAAATAGGAAATCAAAATTCTAATTGGGGGATTTTTATTAGTAATAGGAAGACTTACAAAAAAATTTTCCAAAAATTTCTAAAATGTAACTTAATTACTAACGAAATTCGTTAGTGGTTCGTATGCCAACGCATGCGCATTCCAGATGGTTTTGGCCTACAACTCCCAGAAATCCTAACAGCTGGTAAATTGGCTGGGATTTCTGGGAGTTGTAGGCCAAAAACTGAATCAATCACACTGAATTCTAGATGGGACTCTCCAAATAGGAAGGAGGGAGGGAGGGGGTATTCTATTCTTGGAAGCAGCAAAGAAAAGGAGGAGCCCCGGCTCCTTGCTGCCTCTCTCTCACCCGATCCCGAGGGAGCGAGGGCCCAAGTTTGCCCAGGCTGGTCATATACCTACATTCCATGCACATGCAATAATACAGCAGTAATAACAATGGGTATAAGAAGAGGTAAAATTCAAACCGAAGTATTCTGACTGGTCCCTCCTCATGCGGTGCAAACGGGCTCTTTCTGTGAGCCGGGAAAAGCCAGCGTTTTCTGCTTGGGTGCACACACATATATATTCTTTGGGGGTTTGCTGCAGAATCTTCTCTATGAGCCCGGGATTCTGCAGCAAATCCCCCAAGAATATGTATGTGTGTGCACCCAAGCAGAAAACGCTGGCTTTTCCCGGCTAATTTCCGGGCTAATAAGAGAAGAGCCTGTTTGCACCGCATGAGGAGAGACCAGTCAGAATACTTCGGTTTGAATTTTACCTCTTGTTATTGTTATTCCTGCTGTATTATTGCATGTGCATGGAATGTAGGTATATGACCAGTTGGATTACTTATAATATTAGGCACTTACAGTAGCATTCATTCTATGATACATTAGGTTGGTTTCTCACCCCAATACTCTTTGATGCTTTAGATCCTGGCAGGCAGGAGAGGCAGGGAAGCCTGGAAAAATGTAAACAGAGAGGTTTACTCAGAAGTAAATCCACAAAGGAGGGCCCTTCATCCAAAGTGCCCTCCTTTGCAGATTTACTCTGAGTAATCCTCTCTGTTTACATTTTTTTCCGGGCTTCCTTCCAGCCCAAAGAAGGAGCGAGTTTAGGGCTTGCCTTGCCATAATACTTATTGGCAAGGGAGGCGGGAGGGTGGTGAGAGAGAAGAAGAGGGTGCCCCCTACGACCTAATAACGACACTTAAGAAAATCCTGGCCCCGGTTCGAAAAAGAAAGTCCACTTCCTGATTGGCGTTCCAGGTGCGGAAATACTCGAAAGTAGCATTTCTTACGAATTTCTTACGAAACGAATCATTTTCATAACTTTTTTCTCATGCCTATTAGCTACATGTTCAAGGAATACAAAAAGGGAATCCTTGAAGCAAGTGTGGCTTATATGAGATCTGGGAAATATTCCTGTTTCTCCATTGTTCAATCAATCAATTCAATTCAATCAATCAATTTTTATTACTTGCTTAGTCGCCCTCCACCAACGGTGCTCTGGCCGACTTACAAGATAAATCAATAAAACACTTAAATTATAATTAAAACCACTAATCAAACGCTCTGCCAAAGAGCCAAGTCTTCAGTGCTACAATAAGACAACTCAATACGCGCATGGCTCGGATGTCAGGCGGCAGAGAGTTCCACAGTTTTGGGGCGGCGGCTGAGAAAGCTCTCCTCCTAGTGACCTCCAGGTGGATTTCTCTAGGGCCCGGTATATACAGGAGATTATCTTGAGAAGATCGAGGTGACCACTGGGGTTGATAGGGGGAGAGGCGCTCCCTAAGGACCTTGTTGTGGACCTTCAGGTCATTTCTAACTTATGGCCACCCTAAGGCAAAAACCTGTCAGAAGGTTTTCTTGGAAAGATTAACTCAGGGTTTGTCACCGATATCTTCTAAGGCTGAGAGACTTGTCCAACATTAACTGAAGTATTCAACCTTGCTCTCTAGAGTTCTTGTTCAACACTCAAACCACTCCTCTATGCTTTAGAATGGAAGAAGCAATGGTAGTGTACTTGTAATAGGAATAGTTAGATAAAGGTTTCCCCCTGACATTAAGTCCAGTCATGTTCGACTCTGGGGGTTGGTGTTAATCTCCATTCCTAAGCCGAAGAGCCGGCATTGTCTGTAGACACCTCCAAGGTCATGTGGACGACATGACTACATGGAGCACTGGTACCTCCCTGCTGGAGCAGTACCTATTGATCTAGGACAGTGGTTCCCAAACTTTTTTGGCCTACCGCCTCCTTTCCAGAACAAAAATGTACTAACCGCCCCCTTAGAAAATATTTTTTAAAATTTAATAGCAATTAAACAGAAAGATAAATGTCTTAATGCTGTGGTTCTCAACCTTTCTAATGCCGTGACCCATAAATAAGGTTCCTCATGTTGTGGTGACCTCCAACCATATTTTCGTTGCTACTTCACAAATAATTTTGCTGCTCTTATACATTTGAATGCAAATATCTAATATGCAGGATGTATTTTCATTGTTGCAAATTGAACATAATGAAAGCATAGTGATTAATCACACACAAAAATATTTTTGGGGGAGTATGGACAATGGACGATGGGATTTCCAGTACCTTCGATTCCGCTACGACTTTTGCTGGAGAGGGCTCTGAGGGGACAGGCAGCCGCAGCCTGAGGGGATGAAGAAGCAGGGCCTACTCTCCCTGCGGAGACCCCGGGCTCTCCTGCTCCCGCCGCCACCGCCGGGGAAGACGGCAGCGAAGAGGCTCCGCCAGAGGACGCAGAGACCTTTGCACTGCAGCCTTTGCACTGCACTGTGTGTGGGGGTCAAAGCGAAGGAGGCAGGGCCAAAGAAGAGGGCCGCGCGACCCCTCCTAAATGGCCAATCATTCACTGCCCCCTTAAAGGGGTTCACCACCGCCCAATTCCCCTGAGCCTCCCACCACCCCCTTGGATCACATCGCCGCCCACCAGGTACCACCCACTTTAAGAATCAGTGATCTAGGAGAAGCAGTATTAATTATGGTTATTGTGGTTATCAGATCGTCAGGCCAAGTTGGAGATAGCCAATGGTATAAGTCAGGGCTGTCCAACTTCTACCGGCCCAGGGGCCTGAATTCCGGTCACTGATGACCTGGGGACCCGTAGGATCTGCCCCCACCCCGGCTCCACCCCGGCTCCGCCCCTCCCCGCCCCTGGCTCTGCCCCTCCCCGCCCCCGGCTCCGCCCTCTCCTCGGCACCCTCTCTCCTTATTTTAATTTAATATTAAATATATTTAATTCCATCCTCCCATCTCCCCTTATTTTTATTAAATATTAAATATATTTCATTCCATCCTCCCCTCCCCCCTTATTTTAATGTATCCCATCTCCCCTTATTTCATCTTTAAATATATTTAATTTTATATGGGAAGGGGCTCAGGGCGTATCGGCCCCGGCCACTAGTTGACAGCCAATGGTATAAATCTCCCAGTTTTGATGGACACAGCTCTGGGCAAGTTTGTGTGCAAATCTCCAGCTCAACCAGTGGAGCAGTAGTTTTCTATTATATAGCAGGATGGGTTGATTTGGATCTTGAAAGATTCTCCAGGAGAAGCTTCCTCTTTCCCTTTCAGTCACTGAAGTTTCAAGGCTTACTTGCCATTTTGCTCTGCATCCATCCTATTTTGCTCTGTATCCATCCTACGAACCTCAAAGCCTGGGATGATCCAAAACCAGCAACCTGGGTATGAGTAGTAATAATACATAGCAGCAGTGATAACAAAACTGCAACTTACCTCATGATATTTTTTCACCACTTTCCCTGGGGTGCAGGTACAGGACTTCCAACGTGTGAAGCTACACCCACAGTTTCCTCCACAACGTTGGACAAGAAGGCAGCGTGGGAAGAAAACCATGCTGGTCTGCTTCAGCTCCTCTCTTATGTTGACAGAATAGTTCCTTGGCGTGCAGCTGTAGCGTTTCACATCATCATTCAGCTGGTCCAAATCCACTTGAAAAGAAAGGGAGAGTTCCCATTGTTAAAGAGCATCCTGAACTCTTGCAACAATAGAATTGAACCAAACTTGGCATATTGAATTCTCATTACCAACAAAAAGTACTGAAAGGGTTTGCTTGGGAATTGACCTTGAGTTTGGGTTGGTGGTGTGCCCCCCAGATTTTTGTTAATGTTAAAAATGTGCAGTGGCTCAAAAAAGGTTGGGAAACACTGGTTTAATAGACAGGGAAGAGTCCTTTGCTGCTAGTTTTCTGCTGTAAGGGAACTAGGGAACAGACGGAAGAATCTAGCCAGATACTGAGGGTGGAGTAGGTTAGATTAGTCTGGGTAAAACCTGAAAGGGAAATTTTAGGGGTGCTAGCTGAGAGTTAGTGGTAACTTCTCACAGCTAATCAGCTTGGGTTAGTGTGAGGAAAAGGTCAGGTTTGGTTTGGCCTTAAACTAATCTGTACCTTGAAGTATAAGAACCATTTCAAAGCAACAACATTGAAATAGTGGAACCTGTTTAATATTTTAAGGGAGATTTACCATCTAAGATTTAAAGAACCTTGTTATTGAAACCATTTACGAGCCTGCATTCTCAAGTAACCAATATGCTTTTGTGCCTCTCTGAGAAAGTAGTTTGAACAATAAACCTCGTTCTGTTCACATTTAAGTCAAGCCCCGCGTGTGCCTTTTCTCACAAGTAGCCCCTTAAACAGTGCCAGCAGTCTAAAGAGATAGTTTACCTCAACACTCCACAAAGCTGATATTTGCCTAGGAGCCAGAGGGGGTTTAGGTAAAAGTACTTATCTTATAACTTGAAAATCCTTGGTTAGTTAACAAGGTTGGTGGCAGCGTTACTTTGAAGAACTTTTAATAGGGCTCAGCTGGTTAATAAAATTTCCCTTAAAGTTTATAAAGAAGGGCCCTGATCCTTTACATTTGGTGGCAGTAGTGGGATGAAATAAGAAGGTGCACCCTGCCCAAGTGGTCAAGGGCCCGAATCCTTTACACCAGTGTTTCCCAACCATTTTTGAGCCGCAGCACACTTTTTACATTTACAAAATCCTGGGGCACACCACCAACCAAATGACACAAAATGACACTCTAACACAGTAATACATATAGTTAATATGTTTTTAAATGTATTTATACACTCAGTGTGAAACATGGGCCTGTTTCGATGAACACAACATAGAGTTATAGTTCACCCGCAATCAAAGAGCACTCTGAACTCCACCAATGATGGAATGGAATCCAACTTCCCACACAGAACTCCCATAACCAAGACAAAATACTATAAGAGTTTGGTGGGCATTGACCTTGGGGTTTGGAGTTGCAGTTCACCTATATCCAGAGAGCACTGTGGACTCAAACAATGTTGGATCAGGACCAAACTTGGCATGAATACTCAATATGCCTAAATGTGGACACAGATGGAGTTTGGGAAAAATAGACCTTGACATTTGGGAGTTACAGTTTCTGGGATTTCTAGTTAACACACAAACAAAGAGCATCCTGAATTCTTGCAACAATGGAATTGAACCAAACATGGCATATTGAACTCTCGTTACCAACAGAAAGTACTGAAAGTACTGAAACGCAGATGGAGTTCAGGGGAAATAGACCTTGACATTTGGGAGGAAGGCTGAGGAAGGCTGGCGAGGGAGTTCCTCGTGGAATCCCGCCTGCCTTTCCTTCCTCCGAGGGTCCTCCTGCCAGGCCCCGACCCTTTCCCCACTGCGAAGGAAGGCCCCTTCTCCCCTTTGGAGGCTTCGGGGGGGGGGGCGGGCCGAGGGGAAGGGCACCCCAGGGCCTCACCTGGGGCACAGCAGGGCCGAGCCGGGGCGCCTCCGGAAACAGCTGGCTCCTTTGCTTCCTTCACCACCGCAGGACCCCCGGAACCTAGTGCGCATACGCCCAGACAAGCACACTTCCGCCTCCATTCCCCGGCCTCTCTCGATTGGAGTCTGGCTGGCTGGGGAAATGGCCGAAGGAGGCGGCGCCCCAGCCTCTTCTTCTTTCTCTTCACCGCCACCCGGCCCACCCCCCCCAAGCAACAGCAGCAGGAGTTTGGCAGGAGGGGGAGAAAGGTGGGAAAGAGAGGTTTTCCACGGCACAGCAGGTGATCCCTCACGGAACAGTAGTGTGCCGTGGAATAGCGGTTGGGAAACACTGCTTTACACCATCCCATTTATGTTGGATAAGTGAGACTCTACTGTGTTTTGTATTATTTCTGATGTTTTTTGTACATTGTAAGGCATTGAATTTTGGCCTGTCTCTGTATGTAAACCGTCCTAAGTCCCTTACTAGGGAGAGAGGGCAGTCTGGAAATAAAGTTGTTGTTGTTATTTTCCCAATCTCAGTTGCTACTACTGTTTTCATTTTCAGTGGGAGAAACATAAATTTTGAAACTTAACTGTGCAAATGATACTTCCAGTACAGAATTCGTAATCTCACACCCCTGCCACGCTAGGTTTCTCTACTTGAAAGGTCCAATATAGTTTTGAAAGTGTGCAGATGTTCTGCTAGGGATGGTATTCTCAATAAAGAATTAGAGAGCAAATATGAGCTGCTTCTTTAATATATGAACCATTGCAAGAACATTGTTTGCTGAAACATGAAAGTGGATTGAAACATCCGAGTGGAAGAATTGATGGTTAAGGTTGCTGAGTTTGCCAAAATTTCTTCTGTGACATGGATCTTAAAAGATGGAGGGCTTGCAATTCCTGGTGCACGAGGGATAGGGAGAACTAGCTGGGTTTATGACATGGAGCATATACGACATTCGTTGAACAGGTCTATATGTGCTGCATCTGTCTGTAGAGGCTTGCCCTGTTTCCCCCCGAGTGCCAGCATTTCTACAAAGACGTATGTATTGCTTGAGATCTAACCACAAAATCAATGGGAGTTACTGGTGCACTCATGCACTGAAAGAAAAGCTACCCCGGTGTACATAGCAAAAGGTGAAGATAATAGAAAATTATTGATTACTAGGGCTTGACAGATGGAATTGTTTGCTCTCTTGTCATTCTTCAAATCTACTGCCTTTCAAGAATGCTCATTCAAGCTAATTTGTCTTACAAACAAGAAGGCCTTTGCAAAAGGCTTCGGCCACGTCCCTGACCACTGATGGTGTCATAAGAGCCCTTCCCACAAGCCAGCTTCACTGTCTGCCATCACTAATTGGTCTGCCTGCCACGTGCAAGTTGCACCACTGCTGCTCACATTTAGACAAACCAAAGGGGGCAAGGGTGTTATTTCTTAAGTATAATGATACTAGCTTTACCCGGCACGCGTTGCTGTGCCCTATTTAGGAGATGCGAGAAAGTCTGAGTATGTAAGGGTTGGAATTGTTGTTAGTTATGGTGTTCTTGGGGCCATGGCTGTGTCGTTGTGGGTTGTTCTGGTGGGTGGGATGTTGAAGTCCTGGGGAGTTGTTGGTGTGTGGTGTTGCTGGCGTTCTGCATTGCTTGTGGATATACAATGTTTTTTGTCTTTCCGTCTGCTGTGTTGATGTAGAGGTTGATGCTTGTGTGGGTGGGGTACTTTGGAAGTGAGTGGAGGTACTTGAAATCCCATTATCCATGGTGTGTCCTCCTCTGAACTGCAGTCGGATGGAGTGTGGGTCATGGGGGGCATTGTGTGCCAAGTTTGGTCTTTATCGGTCTTGGGTCTGGGCCACAGTGGTCTGTGGGGAATGATGGGTTTTGAAGTAGCACAAATCCCATTATCCATGGAGGTACTTCAATTCCCATAATCCATGGCCCACCCTCCTCCAAACTGTAGTAGAATGTAGCGTGGGTCATAGGGGCTCTGTGTGCCAAGGTAGGTTACTGTAAATTCAGGCCATACACAATGTCCAATGAGCTGAGGGCTAGTTGGGAGAATCAAGTTAATGAAGCCTTACTGTCAATTCAGAGCGTAAACAGCATTCCATTAAGTGAGGCCTAGTCAGGGAAATTAAGTTAATGAAGCCTTACTGTCAATTTTGGGCGTGGTCTGTGATTTGTAGGGGTGTAAATTTTCTGTGGGAAGTGAATTGGGTTTTTGTGTTTGTGCCTCAGCCCTTTGCCTTATCCTCCTCTGACAGTTTATTATGGGTCAGAATGTTCATGTTGGCTGGCCAGTACAGGAGTTATGCAAATCCACCCTTATTGGCAGCCAATCATGTTGTCAGAATGTAGAGGCTGGGAGAGTTGTTGGCAGCCCGGAGGATGCTGGGAAATGTAGGTTTTTTACTCGTTGTTTTGGGGGCCTTTAGGTTGGGGGAGAGTTTCTTTGCTACAAACCTACCTTGCTTGAGGCCTATTTCTGTTGGCAAGTTTGGTATTTCTGCGTTGTAAGGTTTCTCTGTTTGGGACGGTCGTTCCATGACGGGAACCCCTTTATATAATAGATAACACACAGCAAACGTTCTTCAAAAATCACTCAGATTAAAAATGAAAGTTAAAGCTCTGAAGCAGCCTCCAGATAGCCAGCCCTCCACCTTCACAACCATGGTAGGTGTGATATACAGAAGCGCGGTCTCAGAGTTGTTTCAGTTCCAACCAATGAAAGCCAGGCCCGGATTAACTGCTTTTGGCGGGACCGCTTCCGGGCATACGCGGCAGGGCACGAGCGCTGTGGATTCCCTCTGCCTCTTCCTCCTTACCCTCGACGCCTCTGCGCCTGACGTCACCCAGCCCCGCAGGTTGGTTGCGGGAGAGGCGCACCATTGGCCGTAGACGCCGACGACGAAAAGGGGCGGGCGCCGCGCAGGATGCCGAGATGAAGGCGGCTGACAATGTTGCCTAGGCAACCGGGGCGCCCTCCCCACCCCCCTGTGGCGGCCCCCACCCCCTCTCGGATGTGGTGGAAGGGGGAAGGAATGAAAAAGAAAGAAGGAAGGAGGTGCTGCAGCCTAAGGAAGGAAGAAGAGAAGGGAGGGGTTGGTCCGTGATTTGGCACCCTCCTAGGCCTGCGCTCATAGGCCATGGCCTTGTTGGCCTTATGGGTAATCCGGGCCTGATGAAAGCCTTTCAAGAGAAGTATCCAGAATTTAGCTCTAGACCTTGGATACTTGACAAGACAACAACAACAAAACTTTATTATGGTCACTGACCAGCACAAAACTGGCACAAGCGCCCTGGGAGGGGAAGGACAACTCCCCAGTAAAGCAGTTATTTAAAATTAGATTAGAAAACAGTTAAAATATATGAATTAAAACACAGGATATTGTATCAGGTATGGAACCGAAAAGAAGGGGATAGATTGATGGGAAAGGTCGAAAACACGGGGGCACATAGGGGGAGGGGCACACTGCGAGTCTAGTAGCATTTCGGCTGTAACATGTTGCTGTAACTCCATTCCCAGCAGGGTGTTGCCTTGTGGTGTCAATCATCCTCCATCTGATTTTAAGTGCAGCAGCACAGTACTTAGCAACACTGTAAGTTATTGTAGTGTTAGAGTCCGAAAGCAGCAGGGTGGAATCATATTTTGTATACTCATATAATCCAGTTAAAAGCAGATAACCTAGATTTATAAACTGGAGTATATGGCAGTGGAGATCCAGCTAGTCTGCTAGTAAGGGCAAGCTTTCTCCCTCTTGTAGTCTCTCTCCCTCGCTGAGTTAACTGAATACATTTTTTACACTTTGAACTTATTTTGCAGAAATTGAAATTGAATCCAGACAAGACAGAGGCACTCCTGGTCAGTCGCAAGGCCGAACAGGGCATAGGGTTACAGCCTGTGTTGGACGGGGTTTCACTCCCCCTGAAGACGTAGGTTCACAGTCTGGGAGTGATCCTGGACTCATCGCTGAGACTGGAACCTCAGGTGACCAGGGGAGCATTTGCACAGTTAAAACTTGTGCGCCAGCTGCGCCCGTACCTTGGGAAGTCTGACTTGGCCATGGTAGTCCACGCTCTGGTTGCATTCCTTATAGATTAGTGCAACGCCCTCTATGTGGGGCTGCCTTTGAAGACTGTTCGGAAGCTTCCATTGGTCCAACGGACAGCAGCCAAGTTGATAACAGGAGCGGTACTCAGGGAGCGCACAACTTCTCTGTTGCGCCAGCTCCACTGGCTGCCAGTTTGCTACCGGGCACAATTCAAAGTGCTGGCTTTAGCCTTTAAAGCCCTTAACGGTTCTGATCCAACTTACATGTCCGAACACATCTCCCCCTACGAACCTTCAAGATGCTTAAGATCATTCGGAGAGGCCCTGCTCTCAGTCCCGCCTACTTTGCAGGCGCGATTGGTGGGGACGAGAGACAAGGCCTTTTCAGTGGTGGCTCCTTGGCTTTGGAACGACCTTCCTTATGACATCAGATCAGCCCCCTCCCTCCTGACATTTCGCAAGAAGGTCAAGACTTGGCTATTTGACCGGGCAGTTGCAGATGTAGTATGATTACCAAATTGAGACCTATGGAACGACGACGATGCAATTGGAAACCGATTTAATAATGAGACGCTGATATTGTGTTTTTAACGTTAAGTGCTAATTTGTATATGATGGAATTGTGTTGATAATTGTTGATATGCTTGTCTTGGGCAGTTCTTGCCATTTGTACACCGCCTCGAGTCGCCTTCGGGCTGAGAGAGGCGGTCTAGAAGCAAAGTAAATAAATAAATAAATTTTGCTTGAGGCCCCCAGCTAGACTGTCATATACCTGACTCCAGATCCTCTACATTAAACTGGATTGAATGGCAGTGTAGACTCATATAATCCAGCTAAAAGCAGATAACCTAGATTTATAAACTGGAGTATATGGTAGTGGAGATCCAGCTAGTCTGCTAGTAAAGGCAAGCTTTCTCCCTCTTGTATTCTCTCTCCCTCGCTGAGTTAACTGTATACATTTTTTTACACTTTGAACTTAGCTTACAGAAATTGAAGTAAAGGAAATGCAAAATGAGAAAGGACAAAAAAGAAACTGGGACACTGAAAAGGCCAATGAAAATGTGGGGTGATAGGATATTAATTGGGATTGCCTCTGTTTCATCCGGACAGTTGAAGGGTAATCGGATTGCATGTTGGTCCAAGCTGTTCCATGAAGGATGATTAGTATTCCTTACAGCACTTGTTCAGCAAATCACTTTTAACAGCAGCCATATGTTTAACTGAGCAAGAGCCGAGGAGCCAGAGGCATTGGGCCTACCCACCGACAGCTTCCCAAACAAGCAGAGGCACAAGCGAAAGGCTCTTTAACTCCCACTTCTCCAAAGCAAACAGCAACCATGGATTTTGTCAAGCCTTCTGCTTAATGATCCTTAATCAGTATGTAGTATATCGATAATAAACATAAGCAATAATCCATCCAGCGGTCCAATAATGCTACAATTACATTGTCCTTACAACAACTGAATATGCCACAATGGGTTCCACTGTAACTCACGGTCCATGTGGAAGCTGGAAAAGTCTTGTGTTGCGATGCGGGTTATCCTGCCGGAAAATCCGAATTGAGTTATGTTGGGCAGTTCCCGGAACGCCGTAAGTATGGGTCATTCAAAGGTGAGAGGAGTAGATTTCACAGGGAAGTCCCCATGTGTATTCTAACATGGTGGCTACGCCTTGAGAAAGCCTAGAGGAAGGCGAAACGGCTCAGGCCTGGCAGATCGACTGTTGGCGGCCCCACCCCTCGTCCCGTCTTTTGATTTTCATGATCTACGGACGTTACCTATTATTTCCAAGCAGCCCTACCAACAACAGATGCCAGTATTGTTGGCCTAGCAGGGACTTCCCTGTGAAATCTACTCCTCTCACCTTTGAATGACCCAAACCTACAGCATTCCAGGATCTGCCCAACATTACTCAATTCTTACTCTCTCTCTTTTTTTGATCTACCAGCCCTACTGGGCATGCATATTCAGAAGCAGAGTAGCAAAGTGCAAGAGAAGATGTCTTCTCTGAATCTGGTTGTGATCCCCAGGTTTAATGTACTGTTTAATGTACATTTAATGTACTGTTATGCTGTTCTTTCTATCAAAAGAGGGAACAATTGTTTCCAGCTGCCTTGGGTTCTATGCTAGATGAAAGGCAGTTCTAAATTTTATTTATTTATTTATTTATTTAATTATTTCTTCGGCTTCTAGACCGCTCCCTCTTGAAGCTCGGAGCGGTTTACAAACAGGTAAAAAACAGGCGTAGAACTGACATTATAGAACAACGATGTAAAAGCAGATAAGCAATGATTTAATCTAAAACATTACTAGCGCTAAAATAATTTTAAAAGTAAGCTAAACTACATAGAAAGTAGGCATGGTTTAGAACCCAAAAATGGCGATTCTTAAATCAAATGGGGGATTTTTTTAGATTAGTATATCAAAGACTTACAAAAATTTTCCAAAAGTTCTAAAATGTAACTTAAGTACTTACGAAATTCGTTAGTAATTCGTATGCCAGAGCATGCGCATTCAGATGGTTTTGGCCTACAACTCCCAGAAATCCTAACAGCTGGTAAATTGGCTGGGATTTCTGGGAGTTGTAGGCCAAAACTTGAATAAACCACACTGAATTCTAGATGGGACTCTCCAAATAGGAAGGAGGGAGGGAAGGAGGGAGGGAAGGAGCGGGTATTCTATTCTTAGAAGCAGCAAAAAAAAGGAGGAGGAGGCCCCCCCTCGCTCCTCGCTGCCTCTCTCTCACCCCGATCCTGAGGGAGCAAGGGCCCAAGTTTGCCCAGGCTGAGAGGAAAAGGAAGAGGCCTGAGGCTGTGAGGAATGGTGGGAGTTGAAGTCCAAAACACGTACCTGGAGGGCTGAAGTTGGCCCCTGCGATGGGGCAAGGCAGAGCAACGGGGAAGAGAAGCATCTGAGAGAGCGCAGGGAGAGAGAGGAGGAGAAGCGCGCGCGCGCGCGCGTGTGTGTGTGTAGCTGGCCCCTGCGATGCGGCATGGCAGCAGAGCAACAAGGAAGAGAAGGGGGGAAGCGTGGAGGACTACACTTTCCAGAATGCATTGCCTCTACCTAGCAGCAGCGTCACTTCCAGTTCCCCATAGAAATGCGGGAAAAAGAAGAAGCTGAATGAAGGCGGGAAGGAAATGAGGGGGAGAAGACAGGGAGAAGTGAGTACTAGTACAATAATTAATTAATTAAGAATTAAGAATTTATTACGATCCTAACGCAAATTGTTGGCCTCAAGGACCGTAAAAGGAAGTCCACTTCCTGGTTGGCGTTCCAGGTGCGGAAAAGCTCGAAAGTAGCATTTCTTACGAATTTCTTACGAAACGAATCATTTTCATAACTTTTTTCTCATGCCTAATAGAAAGCATAACAGTTACTCAACTGGAAAAGCCAGGTGAAAAAGAGCCGTCTTGCAGGCTCGGCGAAAAGAGGACAGTTCCCTGACACCTCTGGCTTCCTCAGGTAGGGCATTCCATAAGGTTGGTGCCACCACCGAGAATGTTCTTTGTCTTGTTGAGGACAGGTGGAGTTGCCGGATGGAGGGGACGTTCAGAAGATTTTGTACACCGGAGCGTAGGGATCTCTGGGGACAATATGGTGAAAGGCGGCCCCTCAAGTACACTGGCCCAAGACCATACGAGGCCTTAAAGGTTAACACCAATACCTTGAAGGAGATCCGGTGCTCGATGGGCAGCCAGTGCAGTTGCCGCAATATTGGTGTAATATGGCATCTCGCCGGTGCCCCAGCGAGAAGGCGTGCCGCGGCATTCTGCACTAACTTGAGCTTCCGAATCTTCCCCAAGGGTAGGCCGATGTAAAGGAAGTTACAGTAATCCAGTCTCGAGATGACCGTCGCCTGGATCACCGTGGCCAGGTCGTTCACGGAGAGGTAGGGTGCCAGCCGCCTAGCCTGGCGCAGATTGAAAAATGCGACTTTGCAGGCCGTGGAGACCTGAGTCTCCATGGACAGCAGTGGATCCAATAAATAGCTAAGTGAGTAAAAACTAAGTAGATAAATAAAACTGATGTGTAACTGTGTGATGTCTTCAGCTGGACTGCATAGATGGTCTGCAAATATGTTATCAGACACCGTATTCTTCTTAGAATTATCACATGGTTTGGGTTTTGCACCAAGCTTGGGCAAGCTAGTTTGTAGAGTACAACTCCCAGAATTTTCCATCAATACGCCTGATGCCCAAGCTCTCTAGATGTTGAATTAAGGGGAGAAAATCCTTGCTTTTTGGTGGAATTATAGCTGTCCCTGTGAAACAGGGATAGTGGCTCATACAAGCTGGCATACCAATTACCTCCAAAGAGGAAGGTCAAGGAGTCTAAGCAGGAGGAAATTACGGCTGTCATAAAGGGCTGCCTTCTGCTTGAATCAATGGAATTGAGCCAGCCATGAATCTGCCTTCGCAGAAATCCCATCATGTATATTTTTCAGAGAAAGGATTTATGTTGCAGAGATAGCTCAACGTGTGCCAAGCAGGGTGCAGCAACTTAACCCACAGTGACAGACAAGTATGTGTATACGTGTGAGTCTCCATCCATGTCGCTCTTGCTAGAATGGGGACAGCAAGAGGGACAGCTTGCTAGTTTGAGGAGTCATTTTTCATAAAGCCATTTTGGAGAATTATTGGGGGTTTTTTTTCTCTCTCTTCTCTTCTCCATTCCTCCCTTATTCCTTCTTATGTGTAGTTAACCAATAAGGAAAAAAAGCAAAATACAGTTGAGAAGCATAGCAAGAAATTAGGAATAGCTGTAAGCAGGCATGTAGCCAGGGGGGGGGGGGCTAAGGGGGCTTCAGCCCCCCCCCGAAATTCTCAGGGTGGTCCGCGAAAAGACCTTACTGGTACATTATTTAAACTGTTATGTTTATTCATATCATGATCTGATCACCATGCTCATTATATCCCACATTCATGGGGTTATTGGCATAACAATACAAAAGGTTTGCTAGGGTAGACCCTCTTCCGCCCAGTCTCAGCCCCCCCTGAACCAAACTCAGCCCCCCCCCCCGGGAATCAAAATCCTGGCTACGGCCCTGGCTGTAAGCTACCACATTTCATTAAAAGCCCCTAATTTAAACGTCATTTCAATTTCTTCCAATGGGCCCAAATTTGGCAGAAACTGTCCCTATTAATCCTCTTTCACCCCACTTCATCAGCTGTTTCCAAAAATGTCTCATTTTCTCTCTCTCTTCCACCCACCTTCTCCAAGCTTGCTTCAGTTATTGAAAACTGGATTTGAAGTGCAAAAGTAAGTTGCGCTCAATAAAATCATCAGAGAAGAAAGGAGAAAAGAAAAGGGGAAATTGCCTTTCCCTTTGGAATCGGGCAAAAGCAAACTGCTGCAGCCTTTCCAACTTGTGTGTTTTTCGTTATTACTACCTCTCCGTTGGCGCCACCTTGTCGTGGGGGAGAGGCTTGCGTTCCCCAAATGAAGTTGTGAGCTATGCTGGCAGTGGCATAATATCCACCGGTAGGGCCTCCCATGCCAGACTGGTCACAACCGAAGGGTCTGACAGAGAGCGTCAATGGGCAGGATGGGCTCCCTAGCCTTTTGGCAACCATCCTAGGAGAAGGAAAACTCTGATTTCAAACCTGGGCAGATGGTGCTCGTCTAACCCTATAACAGGTCTGCCCAGGAAGTCGATCGTGATCGACCAGTTGATCGCGGGACCGAAGGAGGTTGATTGCATCCGGATGGGGCGCTTCTCAGAGGGGGAGGAGCCATGCCATGCCAAGCCCTGCCCCCTCACCAGCTTCGGCACTCCCAGCAGCTTCTCCAGGCTTGAGGAGGGCAGGGCCAAGCCAGCCTTGTGCTAGCTATGCCACCACTGGCTTGGCACTGCCATCCTCAAGCCTGGAGAAGCTGCTGCTAGAGCTGAAGCCAGAGGGGCGCGGAGCCAGGCCGCGGCCAGCCCCGCTCCGTCCTCCTGCTTCTCTCTCGTCCGGAAGCAAACGTGGATGGTGCGCAGCGCGGGAGGCGCGCGGGCGGGAGGGAGATCTTTCTGACTTGGTTTTATTATAAGTAGCTTGCATGCTGAAAACGTGTGGGCACCCCTGCCCTGTAAGGTCAACCATCTAGAGAAGGAAACTCAAATCAAACCTACGACCTGAGGACCTCGCTGCCACCGTCCAAGCTTGCTAGGCCCCGGCAGACAAACCTTTGGTTTAAAGGGTGAGGCCAGTTCTGTACATGCTGCGCTCCACCAGAAAAACCCATTGCACAGGCTCGAAGGACACATCCAACCTCCTTAGTCATCAACGCGCTTGTAGAAAGCGTGGGATGAGTCCTTCTTAAGAATCTTCGTTCGTGACGTAATGCCAGAGATCTTCTGCATCTAACTACATTAGCATGTTGCTTGGCCACATGTGTCCAGGTTCTCATATGTGAAATGTTGAAGGGTTTGCATTTCCACTATAGGAAGAGACTATGTGCCTGCAACATCTGTTTGTTGTTTATTTGTTCAGTTGCTTCCGATCTTGATGACCTCATGGACCTGCCCACACCAGAGCTCCCTGTTGGCCGTGGCCACCCCCAGCTCCTTCAAGGTCAAGTCAGTAACTTCAAGAATTGGCTTGGCCGACTTACCGGCCGAGCAGTTTGTGGGGCAGGGTTGTCCTCGCCGCCATCTTGGCTAGAAGGAAGGGGCTTCTTCCTCCCAGAAGCGTCTGGGGTGGCGGGAAGTTTCCCGCCACCAACGCCGGCCGGCCAATGATGGGACTGGCCCCGTCCCGCCCCCTGTTGTCAGCCGGCCAGCCCTCACTTCCACCCGGGCAGCTCATTTAAGGCTGCCCAAGACTTCCTCTGCAGCACGCAGGGGCCAGTCTCGGTTTTCCCTCCCACCCTCCCTACTTCATTCATTGCTTGTTGGTGTTCTATTTTGTTCATATATTCTTTTTTATTGTTGCATTTGTTCTGTTATGCGTTACCATGTTCTTTGTCGCAACTCCGTGTTTGGCGTGTGGCATGGCCCCTGGATCAGGCTGGCTTATCGCCCCTTGGTTGTAAGGGGGGGATAACGCCCTGGCCCCCTGGGGTGCCGAGTTTCCGTGGACAGGCATTGGGCCACTCACACCCAGGCTTGCAAGCGCCTTTGGACATTCGTAGGGCTGTCTGACCCCCTGATCCAGGACCCATGCTTGGCCGCAAATCCTTTGTTCCTGTCTTCAATAAATGAGTTGTGGCCATTTTCATCCAACCACTTGTGTTTGTATTATCATTCATGGCATGAGGTGTAACACCCTTGAACACGCCATACCCATCCATCTTGCCCTTGGTCAGGCCCTCGTCCTTTTTTCCTTCCATTTTCCCCAGCATCATTGTCTCTCCAATTATCTTCTCATGATGTGGCCAAAGTACTTCATCTTTGCCTCTAAAATCTTTCCCTCCAGTGAGTAGTTGGGATTTATTTCCTGGAGTATGGACTAGTTTGATCTTTTTCAGGTCCAAGTCACTCTCAGAATTTTTCTCCAGCCCCACAGTTCAAAAGCATTTATGTTCCTTTGCTCAGCCTTCCTTATGGCACAGCTCATGCATCCATAGGTTACTACAGGAAATATGATTGCTTCAACTATATCAGGGCTGTCCAACTGGCGGCCCGGGGGGGGCCGTATACGGCCCCCAGCCCCCTCCCTACGGCCCCCTAAGCTTTTTATTAAAAAAATTAAAACTGAAAAATAAAATCAATAATAAAAATTAAAAAAAATACCTACTTCCGGGTTCGGAGCAGGTATTGCGAGAATACGCAATCCACACGGGATTTCACTGTCAATGCGAGATCACGCCGGCGTTGACAGCGAAATCCTGTGTGGATTGCGTATTCTCGCGATACTCTTCGGCTACTCTACTACTGGATCGCTGAGGCCCACAGACACGATTAGGACCTTCTTCGACTCAGTCGGTCGTCGCCTCTCTCGTCGTCTGGGTACTCCTGGATCCTGTGCGTTTGGAAAAGGCAGGCCGAAGCAGGGGGCTCCTCAGGGGGCTCCTCATTCCCTCCCCCCATCTCCCCTCATGTATTAAATATAAAATTAAATATATTTAAAGATGAAATAAGGGGAGATGGGATACACTAAAATAAGGGGGGAGGGGTGTCAGCGGCGCAGGGCCTTGAACGCCAGGGCGTACTCGGATACCGCCCTCGACCCCTGGTAGATCCGCTTCAATTCTGCTTTAGCTTTTGCTTCCGCGTGCGGGTCTCTAAACCGCTGCTGCAGCGCCCTCAGGAAGGCCTCAAGACCCCTAAGCTCCGGGGCATCGGTCTCGGTCATCTGGACCATAGTGGACCTGTTCTCCAAGCAGGCCCACTTTGTGCCGTTGCGACGACTGCCAACGGCGCCGGAGCTGGCCAAACTCTTTATACATCATGTATTTCGCCTGCATGGTAGCCCTCGTCGGGTCATAAGTGACCGCGGGCAGTTCGTTCGCTGCTAAATTTTGGAAGGCATTCCTGGCCGCAGACAGACGGAGCGACCGAAAGAGTTCAGCGGACGCTCAGCAATACTGAGGTGCTTCTCTACGTATCAGCAGGACCAGTGGGTCAACCTGTTGGATGTGGCAGAATACTGCTATAACAACACCGACCACGCGTCCACGGGGGTGTCTCCATTCCGGGCCGTGGGTGGTCGGGACTTCCTGCCCTTCCCAGCTATTGATACTTCTGCACCTCCGCCTTGCACCCCCGAGTCCTGGGGCGCGCGGGTTGCCGCAGCCTGGCCAGAGATCCAAAGGCCGGTGAGGAAGGCCAGGGAAGACTACAAAACTACTGCAGATAAAAGTTGAGGGCCACAGCCAACCTATGTGGCAGGAGACATGGTATATCTCTCCACTAAGCACCTGCGATCGGCCCAGCCCTCCCGCAAGTTTGCGGACAAGTTTGTTGGCCCTCTACGGGTGACTGAAGTGGTCAACCCGGTCACCCTTAGGCTAGACCTCCCCCCACACGTGGCGCAAGGTGCACCCGGTGTTCCACGTTAGCCTGCTTAAAAAGCAGTAACCCACCGCAAGTGGTCTCCACAGGGGCGCCCCAGTCCCGATCATGATCGGGAGCATACCCACTTTGAGCTTAAGGATATTTTTAGACTCTAAAAGGCTTAGGGGCAGACTTCAATACTTCGTGCAGTGGCTTTCCAAAGACTTGCAGCCGGAGTGGGTGTTAGCAGAACATGTCAAGGCCCCCAGATTAGTCAAAAGGTTTCATAGGGCCTTCCCGGACAAGCCAGGGCCCTGAAAATACTTTGCTTCTTTTCCCCCCAGGTCGGTGGACTCCTTCGGGAGCTATGTCAGCGGCGCCTTGTCCAATGCGGGATAGCGCAATGGACAAAGACGCGCTGCCATCTTGGAAGAGGATCGAGCGATCGGAGGCGTGACCGCCATTTTGGTTCTCATTGTTCCATGTTGTTTCTGTAGCTCCATGTTGCTCCCTGTTGTTTCTGAGCTGTTGGAGTTCCCGCCGAAAAAGGACAAGAGGGGTGGGGTTCCGGGGTTATCTGTTCAAGGATTGGCTCTTCGCCAGAGGGGAGGGGCTCGGGAGTTTTGAGCAGGGATTTTGGAGGGAAGGCTTCAGTACGGTTTTTTACTGCCTTGGATTAAGGACTCATAAAGCATTTCCTCAATACCCGAGTGAGTGTGATTATTGAGCGGCCTACCAACGCTCACAAGGGGAGGATGGAATTAAATATATTTAATATTAAATAAAAATAAGGGGAGAGGGGAGGATGGAATTAAATATATTTAATATTAAATTAAAATAAGGGGGCCAGGGAGAGGGCGGAGCCGGGGGAGGGGAGGGTGCGGAGCCGGGGGTGGGGGCGGAGCCGGGGGCAGGGGCAGACCCTACGGCCCCCCAGGTCATCAGTGACCGAAATTCAGGCCCCTGGGCCGGTAGAAGTTGGACAGCCGTGAACTATATGGAACTTTGTTGCCAGTGTGATGTCTCTACTCTTCACTATTTTATTGAGATTGGTCATTGCTCTCCTCCCAAGAAGGAAAAGTCTTCTGATTTCCGGGCTGCAGTCTTCGCGCCTATAAATACAAAGTCTGTCGGTGCCTCCATGTTTTCTCCCTCTATTTGCCAGTTATCAGTCAGTCTGGTTGCAATAACCTTGCGTTTTTTGTCATGTTTAAGTGCATTCCAGCTTTTGCACTTTCTTCTTTCACCTGGGTTATAATGCTTCTCAGCTCCACCTTACTGTAACTTGCCTGATATCTTAATTAGCTTCCTGTAATCATACTGTAACTTGCGCTATATCTTAATCCAAGGCCCAAGCAATGCTGACACCCTCAGGATGTTTTGGAGCACAAGCAAAAGCGTGAGGTGGTAGAAAATATAGTATAGTTACCCAAAACATCCAAGCCACCAGACTTCCTGCTCCTATAGCAATCTGAAACCCATTGATTTGATGTTTGACATTATTTTACTTGAGCTGATTTGCTTCTGTTTGAATCTAGAGTTGGTCTTCTGGATGCAAAGTGCTGACATCCGTGGATTCAGCCATCCACGGATTCAAAATATATTTTTAAAAAATTGAAAAAGCAAGCCTTGATTTTTCCACTTTATAGAAGGCACACAATTTTATTATCCAATTGTTTTATAACCGGGAATGTGGCTCAGCTGGCTAAGTGTCAGCTGCATAAGATCTCTCTGACCAGTAGGTCATGAGTTTGAGGCCTGCCTGGGTCGAGGTGGGTGCTCGACCTTTAAATGTAGTCTGCTGTCGACAGTTGCAGCCTGAAAGACAGTTTTATCTGTCAAGTAGGAGATAAAGGTACCACATTAAGTGGGGAGTCAAATTTTGACTGAATTATGAGGCCATTAAAGAACTCCAGGAACGCTGAGGAATGAGGAAGGAACAACAAGGGACTATGGGAATGTTGAGAGATGAGGAGTGCATCAGCTCCCCCTGGTGGCCAGAGTTTGCCTCTGTTCGTCTATATGTATGTATGTGGAAATGGCAAGGATTGTCTACTAAGTATGTGTACCTGTAATCTGCTCTGAGTCCCCTTCGGGGTGAGAAGAGTGGGATATAAATAAAGTGTATTATTATAATAATAATGGGGACTTGAATATCCATGGATGTTGGTATCTATGGTATTCCTGGAACTAAATCCCAGTAGATACCAAGGGACTGTCCACTGGGTTTTACTTCCCTGTTCTTTTTGGACATGAGCCTGAACAAAACAGGATAGGTAACTGATTTCCATGAATTAACTGTGCACTATATGAAAAAGGGCTACTGCAGATCTCGAAGAAGAAGAAGACGGCATATATATACGCTATCGTACTGATGGTAGCTTGTTCAACTTAAGCCATCTGAGGGCTCAAACTAAGACTCTAAACTACCTAGTCCATGAGCTGCTTTTTGCTGATGTTGCTGCCCTTGTCGCCCATTCAGAAGCATCTCTGCAGCGCCTCACATCCTGCTTTGCAACAGCTGCAGAGCTGTTTGGGCAGGAAGTCGGCCTGAAGAAAATGGAAGTTCCCTACCAGCCCGCACCACAGGAAGAACACCATCATCCCCACATCAGCATAGGCACATCTGTGCTTAAGTCCGTTCAGCAGTTCACCTACCTGGGAAGCATCATCTCTTCAGGCACCAAGATTGATAAAGAGATAGATCACAGATTAGCAAAGGCATAGAGTGCATTCGGAAGGCTTCACAAAAGAGTCTGGAGTAACAAACACCTGAGACAAAGCACCAAAATCAGTGTGTACAGAGCTATCGTACACTGAACCAACTATGTGATGAATGTCGCTGTCCTTGAGCAAGCAGGGATCACCAGCATTGAAGCCATGCTACTGAAAACACAACTGTGCTGGGCAGGGCACGTCTCTAGGATGGAGGACCACCGCCTCCCAAAGATACTACTTTATGGTGAACTCGCCGCAAGTCAGCACAAGAGAGGCGCCCCCAAAAAGAGATATAAGGACTCCCTGAAACAACATTTCAGGCTCGGCCAGATTGATCACCAAAAATGGTCCACCCTGGCCTCACATCAGGAGTCATGGAGACACACTATCCACAATGCTGCGGCCTCTTTCGAGAAGACACGCCAAATGGGTCTCGAAGAGAAACGGCAATGCAGAAAGAACCGCAACTTGGAAACAACATCACCCAAGGAGACTTTCTGCTGTGCTTTCTGCAACCGGACTTGCCTATCTCAGATTGGCCTTTTTAGTCATCAACGCGCTTGTAAAAAGTGTGGGATGAACCCTTCCTAAGAATCTTCGTTCGCGAAGTAATGCCGAGAGAGACATTTAAAAATAGATAGGAATGTTAAGATCGAGGGAATTCACATGAAACTTGAATGCTCAAAGTGCACCTAGGGGCATTTTTATCATCTACATTGAGAAAATCCCAAGACATGTTTCAGTTTCCCCCCCACTATGCACTGTAAAAATAGGTTCGCTCAATGGAACCAGGAAACTTTTGTGCTGTAAACCTATTATGGTGGGCAGAGATCCTGACTGATTAATTCATCCTCCGCAGCTGTTGCAACCTGTGGCATGAATTTTGCATACCCGGGCATAACAGGATGTACAGAATGGAAGTGTGATCATGAAGGCCAAGGGTATTCCTGAGAGTGCAATTCATATAAAGCTCGGTACTTTTCAATCTCCCGACTGTCAGTGAAAACTTAATCACTCTGACGCCCTCCCCTCTGCACTCATCTTTTCAATTACGATGGGCTGCTTCACACAGACATGCGTTTCATTTGATTTCTCATTAGCTATCTCTTCACAAATGGCGATTTCCACCCGACCATGTCCCACAGAAAAGCTCTGCATTTGATGTGATAGGGGAAAAAATCACTGTGGTGTTCAGCTTCATTCACCCATTAGACTTCACATCTTGTCTCTGATAATGTGCTTGTGCAAGCTCACCCTGTTATCTCTGGAAAGCAGGCCCATCCTCAGATTAGATCAGTACACTGTAAGGTCATCGGACCAACTTGGGTCCCCATCCTCTCTGTTTGTGACCCTATGCACAAATTGCAGGAATGCATCACTTGTTGGAGAAAAGTTCTGAGAATATTGTGGACTGCTACAAAATAGAAATTAATGTGTCCTCGAACAAGTCAGGCTTGGACTCCTTCTAGAAGTCAAGATGACCAACCTGAGGCTGTTGTACAACAATGCTTGGTAAAGTGAAAAGCAGTAGGAAAAAAGGAAGGTCACATTATCCAGATCAGTGGTCTCCAACCTTTTTTTGATCGGGAACCACTTGACCAGGGACCACATTATTAGGGACCACTTAGACCAAGGATCACTTGGCTAGGGACCAATTAACCAGGGACCACTTTGACCAGGGACCAGTTAACCAGGGACCAATTTAACAAGGGACTACTTAACCAGGGACCACTTGACCAGGGACCACATTTATTAACCCACTTGACTAGGGACCAAGGATCACCACTTGGACCAGGGGACCCACTTTGTTTAACCAGGGACCAGTTAACCAAAGACCGGTTTAACAAGGGACTACTTAACCAGGACCACATGATTAGGAACCAGGGACCATTTTGGACCACTTGACTAGGGACCAGTTAACCAGGGACCAGTTTAACAAGGGCCTACTTAACCAGGGACCACTTGACCAGGGACCACATGATTAAGGACCTCTTAGTCCAAGGATCACTTGGCTAGGGACCAATTAACCAAGGACCACTTTGACCAGGGACCACTTGACCAGGGACCAGTTAACCAGGGACCACTTTAACAAAGGACTACATGATTAGGGACCTCTTAGACCAAGGATCACTTGGCTAGGGACCAATTAACCTGGGACCACTTGACTAGGGACAAGTTAACCAGGGACCAGTTTAACAAGGGACTACTTAACCAGGGACCACTTGACCAGGGACCACATGATTAAGGACCTCTTAGTCCAAGGATCACTTGGCTAGGGACCAATTAACCAGGGACCACTTTGACCAGGGACCACTTGACTAGGGACCAGTTAACCAGGGACCACTTGACCAGGGACCACATGATTAGGGACCTCTTAGACGAAGGATCACTTGGCTAGGGACCAATTAACCTGGGACCACTTTGACCAGGGACCACTTGACTAGGGACCAGTTAACCAGGGACCAGTTTAACAAGGGACTACTTAACCAGGGACCACTTGACCAGGGACCACATGATTAGGGACCTCTTAGACCAAGGATCACTTGTCTAGGGACCAATTAACCTGGGACCCCATTGACCAGGGACCACTTGACTAGGGACCAGTTAACCAAAGACCGGTTTAACAAGGGACTACTTAACCAGGGACCACTTGACAAGGGACCACATGATTAGGGATCTCTTAGACCAAGGATCACTTGGCTAGGGACCAATTAATCAGGGACCACTTGACTAGGGACCAGTTAACCAGGGACCAGTTTAACAAGGCACTACTTAACCAGGGACCACTTGACCAGTGACCACATGATTAGGGACCTCTTAGACCAAGGATTACTTGGCTAGGGACCAATTAACCATGGACCACTTGACTAGGGACCAGTTAACCAAGGACCACTCTAACAAGGGACTACTTGACCAGGGACAGCTTGACCAGGGACCACATGATTAGGGACCTCTTAGACCAAGGATCACTTGGCTAGTGACCAATTAATCAGGGACCACTTGACTAGGTACCAGTTAACCAGGGACCAGTTTAACAAGGCACTACTTAACCAGGGACCACTTGACCAGTGACCAGATGATTAGGGACCTCTTAGACCAAGGATTACTTGGCTAGGGACCAATTAACCAGGGACCACTTGACTAGGGACCAGTTAACCAAGGACCACTCTAACAAGGGACTACTTGACCAGGGACAGCTTGACCAGGGACCACATGATTAGGGACCTCTTAGACCAAGGATCACTTGGCTAGGGACCAATTAACCAGGGACCACTTTGACCAGGGACCACTTGATTAGGGGCCACATGATTAGGGGCCTTTTTGGCCAACATTAGTACCAAAAGGGTTACAAATAAGTTTTTGGTCAACTTTAGATTTGGTTTGGTTATATGGGGTGCCGATTCAGAAAATTGCATTGGATAGAACACATCAGCTCTAGTTTCTAATACAGAACATATGCCATCCAGTAGTCGCCATCTGCGTGCTCACAGAAAACCATATCTAAAAACCATATCTAGAGCCATGGACTTTATTTTAGGTGTCGCGCCTTACAGGTTGGGAACCACTGCTCTAGATGGATAGACTCACTCAAACCAGCCATGGCTTAGGTCTGCAAGAATTTAGCAGATAGGGTGATTTGGAGGTTCTCCTTCATAAGGCTGCCATAAGTCAAAATATATTTGAAGGCATTTAGCAGCAGCAACAACAACAAATTATTTGTTGGACTCTTGAAAAAACAGCAAAGGTGGGAGAGTACTTCCAGCATTAAATCTGCATTGTTCTTCCTTTCTCATGATTAAGAATCAAATTAGGGAAGCAAGATAAACACGTTGCGTGACCTGTATTGCATCTCCTAACTCAGTGTTTTTCAACCTTTTTTGAGCCGCAGCACATTTTTTACATTTACAAAATCCTGGGGCACACCACCAACCAAAATGACACAAAATGACACTCTAACACAGTAATACATATAGTTAATATGTTTTTAAATGTATTTATACACTCCGTGTGAAACCTGGGCCCGTTTCGATGAACACAACATAGATATCCTGGCAGGAATGGCAGAAAGACACAAACTTCCCACACAGAACTCCCATAACCAAGAGAAAATGCTAAAAGAGTTTGGTGGGCATTGACTTTGAGTTTTGGAGTTGTAGTTCACCTACACCCAGAGAGCACTGTGGACTGAAACAATGTTGGATCAGGACCAAACTTGGCATGAATACTCAATATGCTCAAATGTGAATACAGATGGAGTTTGCGGAAAATAGACCTTGACATTTGGGAGTGGCAGTTTCTGGGATTTATAGTTAACACACAATCAAAGAGCATCCTGAACTCTTGCAACAATGGAATTGAACCAAACTTGGCATATTGAACTCTCATTACCAACAGAAAGTACTGAAAGGGTTTGCTTGGGAATTGACCTTGAGTTTGGAAGTTGTAGTTCACCTACACCCAGAGAGCACTGTGGACTCAAACTATGTCATGTTATGTGGTTGTTTGTTTTCTATCCAGAATCACAATGTTGGAAGGAGGCTCACCACTTTAAGGTCCCTAAAACAGGCATGGGAAAACTTCGGCCCTCTGGGTGCTTTGGACTTCAACTCCCACCATTCCTAACAGTCTGAGGCCCTTTCCTGCTTAAGTGGCTGAGGGGGGGAAAGGAAAAGGGCCTGAGGCTGCTAGGAATGGTGGGAGTTGGAGTCCAAAACACCTGGAAGGCCCAAGTTTGCCCATGCCAGCGTTTGACAGAGACCTCTTCCTCCCCCTTCCCCTTTGCACCCTTTCTTACCTCTCCTGCCAAACACGTACTTTTTCTTCTACACTGTTGCTTCTGCCGCCATTTTGCCGCTACACTGTCGCTTCTGCCGCCACGGCACACTGGTTGGGAAACACTGACCTAACTTACAACTGATATTTTCTTGGAGCCAAAGGGCAGTGTTAAATGCATTCCTGTATTGAACATGTCTTTCGAACAGGAGTTTTCCAAGGAGAGCAATGCTAGTCTGTTTTATCTTTAAATGGAAGAAAGAAGAGGCAATGTTTTTGTGTGTGTCTGTCGAGGGAATCTAGCAGCATCTCTGAGATTAATTGGTTTATGTCATCTTGAAGCTTCATGGACATCAATCCACATCCTCAGATATACTGATGGAATATTATTAAAGCCACATGTACTTAATTACATAATTGTGGCTGTGGGATAGAATGTAATAAGATACAGTAAGATGCAGATTGTAACCTGGCCATAAATCTTCAAAAGACTTGTGAAGGATGAGGCAGGTTTGTCAAGCAACTGACCTGCTAGTATTAATGTATGAAAGTCATAAATCAGCTTATGGAAAGTTAGTTTCCTTGAAGTCAAGCCTTCTTTGGGCTTTTGTTGTTGTTGCAGTATGTACAGTTGTGAGGATTAATATGTACTAATATGGTGGTCTTTGGGATCCACTGAGATTTGGTTTGAGGATCACTGAGGATACCAACATCCATGGATTTGATTGATTGATTGATTGATTGATTGATTTAAACTTGTTTGCCGCCACTCCCATCCGGCTCGGGGCGGCTCACATTCAACTATAACAGTGTTTCTCAACCTGGGGGTTGGGACCCCTATGGGGGTCACGAGGGGGTGTCAGAGGGGTCGCAAAAGGCAAAAGACTATCAGAAAACACATTATTTTCTATTTGTCATGGGGGTTCTGTATGGGAAGTTTGGCCCAATTCTATCGTCGGTGGGGTTCAGAATACTCCTTGATTGTAGGTAAACTATAAATCCCAGCAACTGCAACTCCCAAATGTCAAGGTCTATTTTCTTTCAACTCCACCAGTGTTCACCTTTAGGCATCTTCACTATTTGTGCCGAGTTTGGTCCAGATTCACCATTGTTTGAGTTCACAATGCTCTGGATGTAGGTGAACTACAACTCCAAAACTCAATGTCAATGTCCACCAAACCCTACCAGTGTTTTCTGTTGGTCATGGAAGTTCTGTGTGCCAAGTTTGGTTCAATTCCAGTGTTGGTGGAGTTCAGAATGCTCTTTGGTTGTAGGCAGGGCCATAGCCAGGATTTTGATTCGGGGGGGGGGGGGGGCTGAGTTTGGTTCGGGGGCTGAGACTGGGTGGAAGAGGGTCTACCCTAGCAAATCTTTTGTATTGTTATCCCAATAACCCCATTAATGTGGGATATAATGAGCATGGTGATCAGATCATGATATGAATAGACATAACAGTTTAAATAATGTACCAGTAAGGCCTTTTCGCAGACCACCCTGAGAATTTCGGGGGGCTGAAGCCCCCTTAGCCCCCCCCCCCCGCTACATGCCTGGCCTGAGGCAGGCATAATTGGCTGGAGTTGAAGTTATCCAGTTGACAGTTTTTTCTGTTGGAAATGGAATGTTCAGTCCCTTCACCCAAGACACTTCTAAGGTGACTCAGAGGGAAAGCAAAAGGCCTCAGGCACTCAGCCACTGCGGCCCACAGCAATGACGGATCAGGACCAAACATGGCAAACAAGGGACCAATGGCCCACTTCACAACCTGGTGTGGTTTAGGGCAGGATGGGCCACGAATGATGGGATTTGCAGTACCTTCACCTCATTCACTTCCCAAACAACACTGCAGCCCCTATAAATCACAGACCAGGCCCAAAATTGACAACAAGGATTCCTTAACTTGATTTTCCTGACTAGGCCCCCAACAATGACAGAACAAGACCAAACTTGGCACACAGACCCCCCCAAGATGCACCCTACATTCTGGTGCAGTTTGAGGAAGTATGGACCATGGATGATGGGACTTGCAGTACTTTGATTCACTTCCTTAGAGCACTCTGGCCCACACCAATGACAAACTATGGCACACAATGCCTTCCTCAAATAACCCGGGCACCGCCGGGTCCCCAAGCCAGTGTTAAATAACAGAGGGGAGAGATTTGCCCCCTGATGGACCCCACAATGTTCAAAACCCCATTATAAACAATGGCACAGCAAAACAGTATGCCCAGGGGCGGTCCTACAAGGTAGGCCAAGTAGGCGGCCGCCTAGGGCGCCATCTGGGAAGGGGGCGCCATCCTGGCCGCATGGGGCACCATCCTGGCCCTGCTGATGTTCCTCAGGCAGCGCCGCAGCTGCCTGCTTTTGGGCCCCGGCCTTGTGTGTTCCGACGCCGCTTCTGGGCATGCGCGGAGGTTTTCGCGCAGGGGCAGTTGCTCTGGAGCTGAAGTTGAGCACAGGAGCAACTGCACATCCGCGAAAACCTCCGCACATGCCCAGTAGCTCCCTTGTGCAGAAGCCTGTAAGCAAAGCACTCCCTATCGGCCAGGCAGGGAGTGCTTCCCCTCTGCCTTTGTCTCTGCCGTGCGCGTGTTTGCGGGGAAGGAGAAAAGAATCAGTGAAGGAAGTGTAAGTGAAGGAATGAAGGAAGGGCTTTCCTCCTCCTCCTCTGTGACCTCTTCTCTCCCTCCTTCCTTTCTTCGGCACTATTTCTGTCTGGACCTGAGGGGCCTGAGGCTATGAGGAGTTGTGGGAGTTGGAGTCCAAAACACCTAGAGGGAGGGAGGGCCCAAGTTTGCCCAGGCCACACTGCCTGTATTCGACCTCATTTGAACATTTTGGCTGTTTTTCTATTTACATTTACATTGGGATCCTAATTTACATTTACATTGGGATCCTTATGGGAGACTCCTATGAATTATGAGACGGGTGGGAGGTAATATATTCTGATTTTGATGCATTTACATTGCATTTCTTGTTGATTATTATACAGTTCTGCTTAATATTGTCATACAATATAATAAAAATACAATATAATAATAGAATAACGATATATTTTATATTACATGTAATATTACAAACAATATTGCAGTATAGTGGTATTGTACAAAATAGTAATATATAATATTTTATTTTACTTTATTTTGGGTTATTTGAGTTTTATAGGAGTAATGAAAATATTTAGTAGAGGATAATTTTATTGAAATAAATAATTTTATTTATTGTTTTATAAAAATAATATAATAGAATGTTATATTGTATTATAATGTCAATATATTATAATATAATTATATTGTAATGTAGTATAATATAATTATGATATAGTATGAGTATGGTATAATATATTGTATATACATTGATACAATATAATACTACTAATGGTATTGTGATATTATAATTGTATATTTGTTTTATGGGGGGGCAAAATAATGTTTGGGGGGGGGGCACCCAAATAATTTTCGCCTACCATTTAAAATTACCTGAGACCGCCCCTGAGTATGCCTCATAAAAACTGGCAAAATGCAAGCTAACATTTTGGAATTATTTTTTGGCTTTTTTTTTTTTCAAGCTGTGAATGGTTGAATATATCCCATGGGAGGATGAGCAAGAGAATGTATGTTTGAAATAGTGGATGGCATTATTATGTCTGAATGTTGAAGGTAGAGAGATTGCGGGCAATAATATGATCAAGCACTTTTGTAAGGAAGTGTGACTTTTCTCATCACCTCTTATCACAATGAAAATAACATTTCCCAGGCTCTTGTTTGCTGCAGAAGACATTTCCAGGTTTGAATGAGTGTTACATTGAATGCGCCAAGAAGAAATGGCATTCGCCTTCCAAGAAGCATTTCTGTTTAGACTCATTATTTTTGATCCCGCGAGTGATTTGGGCTTTACTCTCCATGAAAACCTGCTGATGGGTATAGATGACGATTGCTACATAACGTCAAGGCTATTTGACATATTTATTGACATTCAGGTCACTTTTTTTTCCACATCTGATCCAGATCACAATAAGTGTAAGCGTGTGCAAAGTTTCTTACTCAGTAACAAATCTGTCTAAATCATTGATTCTAAAAAAGTGGGCGGTACCACCCCCCGGTGGGCGGTGAGGCGATCCAAGGAGGCGGTGGGAGGCATAAGGGAATTTGGGGGGCAGTGAACCCCTTTAAGGGGGTGGTGAACGATTAGCCATTTAGGAGGGATCACGCAGCCCCCTCCTTTGGCCCCGCCTCTTTCACTTTGACCCCCACGCGCAGTGCAGTGCGCTGAAGTGCAAAGATGTCAAGATCCAAATGTCAAGATCTATTTCCCCTAAACTCCACCTGTGTTCAAATTTAGGCATAATGAATATTCGTGCCAAGTTTGGTCCAGATCCATAGTTGTTTGGGTTCTCTATTCCAGTGCTTTTCAACCTTTTTTGAGCCGCAGCACATTTTTTACATTTACAAAATCCTGGGGCACACCACCAAGCAAATTGACACAGGATGACACTCTAACACAGTAATATATATGTTAATATGTTTACAGATGTATTTATATACTCAGTGTGAAACCTGGGCCTGTTTCGATGAACACAACATAGATATCCTGGCAGGAATGGCAGAAAGACACAAACTTCCCACACAGAACTCCCATAACCAAGAGAAAATGCTATAAGAGTTTGGTGGGCATTGACCTTGGGTTTTGGAGTTGTTGTTCACCTATATCCAGAGAGCACTGTGGACTGAAACAATGTTGGATCAGGACCAAACTTGGCATGAATACTCAATATGCCCAAATGTGAACACAGATGGAGTTTGGGGAAAATAGACCTTGACATTTGGGAGTTTCAGTTTCTGGGATTTATTGTTAACACACAATCAAAGAGCATCCTGAATTCTTGCAACAATGGAATTGAACCAAACTTGGCACATTGAACTCTCATGACCAACAGAAAGTACTGAAAGGGTTTGCTTGGGATTTGACCTTGAGTTTGGAAGTTGTAGTTCACCTACACCCAGAGAGCCCTGTGGACTCAAACAATGTTATGTTATGCTGTTGTTTGTTTTCTATCCAGAATCACTAGGCATGATAACAAATCGAAAAATGGCGATTCTAAAATCAAATGGGGGGGGGGGATTTTTTTTTGATTAGTATATCAAAGACTTACAAAAAAATTCCCAAAATTTTCGGAAATGTAACTTAAGTACTAACGAAATTCGTTAGAAATTCGTATGCCAGAGCATGCGCATTCAGATGGTTTTGGCCTACAACTCCCAGAAATCCTAACAGCTGGTAAATTGGCTGGGATTTCTGGGAGTTGTAGGCCAAAACTTGAATAAACCACACTGAATTCTAGATGGGACTCTCCAAATAGGAAGGAGGGGGGAAAGAGGAAGGGAGGGAGGAGGGGGGGTTTTCTATTCTTGGAAGCAGCAAAAGAAAAGGAGGAGGAGCCCCCTCGCTCCTCGCTGCCTCTCTCTCACCCCGATCCTGAGGGAGCGAGGGCCCAAGTTTGCCCAGGCTGAGAGGAAAAGGAAGAGGCCTGAGGCTGTGAGGAATGGTGGGAGTTGAAGTCCAAAACACGTACCTGGAGGGCTGAAGCTGGTCCCTGCAATGGGGCAAGGCAGCAGAGCAACGGGGAAGAGAAGCATCTGAGAGAGCGCCGGGAGAGAGAGGAGAAGCGTGCGCGCGCGCGTGTGTGTGTGTGTGTGTGAATCACTTTCCAGAATGCATTGCCTCTACCTAGCAGCAGCGTCACTTCCAGTTCCCCATAGAAATGCGGGAAAAAGAAGAAGCTGAATGAAGGCGGGAAGGAAATGAGCGGGAGAAGTGAGTAGTACAATAATTAATTAATTAATAATTAAGAATTTCTAACGATCCTAACGCAAATTGTTGGCCTCACGGACCGTAAAAGGAAGACTACTTCCTGGTTCGGGCAGCTATCAGTAAAACAACAAAAGTCCCATTAATTACGGATTTCTAACGAATCAATTAGATTTCCGTTTCAATTTTAGCATGCCTAAGAATCACAATGTTGGAAGGAGGCTCACCACTTTAAGGTCCCTAAAACAGGCATGGGAAAACTTTTGGCCCTCTGGGTGCTTTGGACTTCAACTCCCACCATTCCTAATGGCCTGAGGAAGGAGGGGGAAGAAAGGGTATTGGAGGTTCCAATTACCCACGACACACATGATGATCGCTCATGGCACACTAGTGTGCCACGGTACACTGGTTGGGAAACACTGCTTTATTCTCTCTGGATGTAGGTGAACTACATCTCCCCTAAATCACTGCCAATTCCTCCCAAACCCCTCCAGTATTTTCTGTTGGTCATGGGGGTTCTCTGTGCCAAGTTTGGTCCAGTTCTATAATTTGTGGGGGTCTCAATGGTCTGTGGAAGTCAGAGCTGAATCGATTGAAGGTACTGCAAATCCCATCATCCGTTGTCCATACTCCCCCAAACATATTGTTTTTGTGATTAATTACTACGTTTTAATTATGTTCAATTTGTAACAATGAAAATACATCCTGCATATTAGATATTTGCATTAGAATTCGGAAGATTAGCAAAAATTATTTAAGAAGTAGCAACGCAAATACAGTTGGGGGTCACCACAACATGAGAAACCTTATTTAGGGGTCACGGCAGGCCTGAGCAAACTTCGGCCCTCCAGGTGTTTTGGACTCCAACTCCCACAATTCCTAACAGCCTACCGGCTGTTAGGAATTGTGGGAGCTGGACTCCAAAACACCTGGAGGGCCGAAGTTTGCCCAGGCCTGGGTCATGGTATTAGAAAGGTTGAGAACCACTGCATTAATACATGTATCTTTCTGTTTAATTGCTATTAATTTTTTAAAAAATAATTTATAGGGGGGCGCTGAGTAAATTTTTTTTCTCTAAAGGGGGCGGTAGGCCAAAAACGTTTGGGAACCACTGGTCTAAATAGTAGGCTTGTGCTTTTGGGGTAAACCTTGCCCCATTTCATGTTTCAGCTTTCGTTGGGGGCCCTGATTTTTTCCGAGAGCCTCCCAAAATTGGGAGGGTTGTTTATGGTTTGGGGCCTTGAAATTTGGACTATTATGAGGGGGAGCTTCCCACCCAATGGCAACCCTTCACAGCGTTCTTCTTACTTGGCACTTGCTGTTTCTCCTTTAGAGTAAGAGGTGCTCAGCTGTGGGTGTGCTCCAGGCCTGCCTGCGTACCCCACCACACATGCCCTCCACACTCTCCAAGAATGATTGTGTTGTGGGATGTGTTGTAGGCAGGCCTGGAGCATGCATACAGTTGGGCCACCGCGCACACCTCACCACACTCTCCACACTCTACTCATGTTGAGTAGATTTCTGTATGGGGAGGGGCTTCCTCTTTCGTGTTTCTGAAGAAACAGAAGACACGAAAGAAATGGTAGAAACAAATTTCATGCACATGTTTACTAAATAGTACAATGAGCCGCAACACTATTTGGCTGCAGACATAAATACTGTGGAAGCCAATCCCTGCTTGTCTTATTTTTACAAGTGAGAATGAGAAACCACCTGAATGCCGTGTGATAAGTGTTATAATTGGGGAATTATTCTATGCAAAATTTGCAAGGGGCTGGCTTGCATAGAAAATGCAAATCAACGACCATATATGAATTTTGCTCACAATAAGTTCTGAATTGTGAATAGGCTCCGAAAATTGTGGTTTCCAACCAAGGTCTTTCTTGTAGCTGGAAGGACATGGCTAAAATTACTCATTGCTTCCTTCATGAACAAACATAGTGAAAAATTAGAAGAGTTGAATGGCTTGTTTCTATCTTTTTGATCCATCAGATGGCCCTTTGCATCTGGTCGTGTGCATTTAAAAAGGGAAAAGATGGTAGTACATAGACTTTTGCGCACTTGGGGTGCCTGAACTCACCAAACCGGTGCCTGAAATCACCAGACCGGTGCCTGAACTCACCAAACCGGTGCCTGAACTCACCAAACCGGTGCCTGAACTCACCAAACTGGTGCCTGAACTCACCAAACCGGTGCCTGAAATCACCAGACCGGTGCCTGAACTCACCAAACTGGTGCCTGGACTCACCAAACTGGTGCCTAAGCTCACCAAACTGGTGCCTGGACTCACCAAACTGGTGCCTGAACTCACCAAACCGGTGCCTGAAATCACCAGACCGGTGCCTGAACTCACCAAACTGGTGCCTGAACTCACCAAACTGGTGCCTAAGCTCACCAAACTGGTGCCTGGACTCACCAAACTGGTGCCTAAGCTCACCAAACTGGTGCCTGGACTCACCAAACTGGTGCCTGAACTCACAAAACCGGTGCCTGAAATCACCAGACCGGTGCCTGAACTCACCAAACTGGTGCCTGGACTCACAAAACTGGTGCCTAAGCTCACCAAACTGGTGCCTGGACTCACCAAACTGGTGCCTGGACTCACCAAACCCGTGCCTGAAATCACCAAACTGGTGCCTGAACTCACCAAACTGGTGCCTGGACTCACAAAACTGGTGCCTAAGCTCACCAAACTGGTGCCTGGACTCACCAAACTGGTGCCTGGACTCACCAAACTGGTGCCTGAACTCACCAAACTGGTGCCTGAACTCACCAAACTGGTGCCTGAACTCACCAAACTGGTGCCTGAACTCACCAAACCCGTGCCTGAACTCACCAAACCTGTGCCTGAACTCACCAAACTGGTGCCTGAACTCACCAAACCTGTGCCTGAACTCACCAAACTGGTGCCTGAACTCACCAAACCTGTGCCTGAACTCACCAAACCTGTGCCTGAACTCACCAAACTGGTGCCTGAACTCACCAAACTGGTGCCTGAACTCACCAAACCGGTGCCTGAACTCACCAAACCTCACCAAACCGGGTGCCTGAACTCACCAAACCGGTGCCTGAACTCACCAAACCGGTGCCTGAACTCACCAAACTGGTGCCTGAACTCACCAAACCTGTGCCTGAACTCACCAAACTGGTGCCTGAACTCACTGAAATCACCAAACTGGTGTCTGAACTCACCAAACTGGTGCCTGAACTCACCAAACTGGTGCCTGAACTCACCAAACCGGTGCCTGAACTCACCAAACTGGTGCCTGAACTCACCAAACTGGTGCCTGAACTCACCAAACTGGTGCCTGAACTTACCAAACTGGTGTCTGAACTCACCAAACCTGTGCCTGAACTCACCAAACTGGTGCCTGAACTCACCAAACCAGTGCCTGAACTCTGGTGGGCCACTTATTGTCCAGCTCAAAACTGGTGCCTGAAAAAATATTGGCTCACCAAACTGGTGCCTGGACTCACCAAACTTTGTGTTGAAGGTTTGTGTATTCACCAAACTGGTGCTGAACTCACCAAACTGGTGTGCCTGAACTCTCAAACCAAACCAAACTGGTGCCTGAACTCACCAAACCCGGTGAACTCACCAAACTGGTGTCTGAACTCACCAAACTGGTGCCACCAAACTGGTGCCTGAACTCACCAAACTGGTGCCTGAACTCACCAAACCGGTGCCTGAACTCACCAAACTGGTGTATGAAATTACCAAACCTGTGCCTGAACTCACATAACTGGTGTCTGAAATTACCAAACTGGTGTCTGAACTCACCAAACCTGTGCCTGAACTCACCAAACTGGTGCCTGAACTCACCAAACCAGTGCCTGAAATCACCAGACCGGTGCCTGAACTCACCAAACCGGTGCCTGAACTCACCAAACCCGTGCCTGAACTCACCAAACTGGTGTCTGAACTCACCAAACTGGTGTCTGAAATCACCAAACTGGTGTCTGAACTCACCAAACTGGTGTCTGAAATCACCAAACTGGTGCCTGAACTCACCAAACTGGTGCCTGAACTTACCAAACCGGTGCCTGAACTCACCAAACTGGTGTCTGAAATTACCAAACTGGTGCCTGAACTCACCAAACTGGTGTCTGAACTCACCAAACTGGTGCCTGAAATCCCCAAACTGGTGCCTGAACTCATCAAACCTGTGCCTGAACTCACCAAACTGGTGCCTGAAATCAAGTTTAACAGCAGGTGTTGTACAGCCCTAGCATCAGCTGTAGTCAGCATAGTTCATAGATGAGTTCTCGTCCAGCAACATCTGGAGGGCCACTTATTGTCCAGCGTTGCTTAATGGAGATCAAACAACGTTTCTCAGATTCCATAGATGCTCTCATGAAAAAATATTGGCACTTTCTAACAGAAATGTTCTGAAACAGTTCCATGTTGAAATTCCAGCAGACATTGTTTCATTGCTTCTGCCAGGTTTCAGTGCTTGTAAAAAATTTCATTTGTGTTGAAGGTTTGTGTATTTAATAAAAAATAATGAGTAGGTTGGGATGGGACTTGGCCTGAAGAAGTTTTCATCTACTCAGTGCAGACCATTGCAGCTTCGAAGATCTGCTCGGGGAGACTGGGGGCCCTCTGAAAGAGTGTGCTAAATGAGGCTGAGGGTTTCAGGGGCAAAGTGTTTTTAGCCCACTCTTCGGTGAGATGGATACTAACTTCCTCCATCAACAACTCATTTTGTTCACAGAGGGCTAACTCTACACCCCACTCAATTTCCATATCCAAAGGTGTATCACAAGAAGTCACATTACTCCTCATGCACAAGCATATTTTTAAAAATAATTTGTGTGTGAATCATGCAGTGCTTTCTCAGCCCAATAAGAATTATAATGTATTGTAGTATATGAATATCTCAAATTATTGTTCAAGTGTTTAGAATTATATGTTTTTCACTCAATACCCAGAGCTATAAAATACAAAGTGCAATCTTGGCTTTTCTTCGTGAACGAAGATTCAGGAAGGACTCATCCCACGCTTTCTCCAAGCGCGTTGATGATTTGGAGGTTGGATGTGTCCTTCGAGCCTGTGCAATGGACTCTTCTGGTGGAGCGCAGCATGCACAGAACTGGCCTCACCCTTGAAACCAAAGGTTCGTCTGCCAGGGCCTAGCAAGCTTAGGACGGTGGCAGCCAGGCATGTAGCCAGGGGGTGGGGCTAAGGGGGCTTCAGCCCCCCCTGAAATTCTCAGGGTGGTCCGTGAAAAGGCCTTACTGGTACATTATTTAAACTGTTATGTTTATTCATATCATGATCTGATCACCATGCTCATTATATCCCACATTAATGGGGTTATTGGGATAACAATACAAAAGGTTTGCTAGGGTAGACCCTCTTCCACCCAGTCGCAGCCCCCCGAACCAAACTCAGCCCCCCCTCCCCCCCAACTCAAAATCCTGGCTACGGCCCTGGTGGCAGCGAGGTCCTCAGGTGGTAGGTTTGGTTTGAGTTTCCTTCTCTAGATGGTTGACCTTACGGGGTTAGATGAGCACCATCTGCCCGGGTTTGAAAACAGAGTTTTCCTTGTCTTAGGAGGATGGTTGCCAAAAGGCTAGAGAGCCCATCCTGCCCATTGACGCTCTTTGTCGGACCCTTCGGTTGTGACCTGTCTGGCATGGGAGGCCCTACCGGTGGCTATTATGCCACTGCCAGCATAGCTCACAACTTCATTAGGGTACGCAAGTCTCTCCCCCACGACAAGGGGTCTCCAACAGAGAGGTATGAAGTGCAATAAAGTGGTAGTAAAGGTAAAGATTTTCCCTGATATTAAGTCTAGTCATGTCTGACTCTGGGGAGTGGTGCCCAACTCCACTTCTAAGCTGAAAAACCAGCACTGTCAGGATGTGTCCATGCCAGCTAAACCAACAAGATGTTCCGTCCACTCCATGCCAGTTTGGTTGAGATGGGAGTAGAGCAGTGACTTCTGATAAGAGCCATCTGGACTTGGGGGGGGGGGGGGGGCTGGGAATTATAGCATGTTCTGTGGGAATGGAATGTAGCCATTAGAAGTAGATAGTAGGAGAGGTCATGGGTCAGCTAGATTATATACTACCAGCTCGGTGGGAAATACTCAGATCTAGCTTTGGATTCTCCTTGCCCTTAAAAGTGAGTTGCCTTTGGGCCATAATGACCTATTATCAATCAGTGAGCTTTTGGAGTGAGCTTCACCTGGAGCGACTGGGGAGAGTATGTAATCAAGCTCCCCTCTGTTTTGTGCTGTCCTTTGACTACATCATGGAGTAGTGGCTGCGTCCATATAAAATGTATATATGAATATAAGAAAAGACGGCCCTTGGTAATTAGGCATACTGGATTGATTTCCTCTCAACCAGTGTCTTGACAATGTAATTTATTTTTAAATGTGGTTTTATGTTTTTATGTTTTTACCAATTGTAGGGCCACATGTTGATATGTACAACATGCTGCCCATGTATCTTTGCTGTGATCCGCCCCGAGCCTGCTGGGAGGAGCGGAATACAAAAATGAATAATAAATAAATAAATAAATAAATAAAATAAGAAATTGGTATGTATTGATTTTCAGCCTGGTTTGATGGGTTGTCCTATACTTATGGCGGTCCGAATTGATATTGAATGTATAATGACAAGCCTGTATTTGCATTTCTTATAGATTGTTTGGACCAGTGGAATTATCATTTTGAAAGTATATAAATATGTGGGGTCCTGATGAAGCTGGGGGCACCTGGCGAAACGGCGAGGCCTTTTGATATTAAGTCCGTCGACCTAGAGAGCAGTACACTCCGGATTATAATTACTACATACATTTGGATAGAATATGATTATTGAAATATTTTTTTTCCGGAAGTGACTGTTCGATTATTATTTTTGAAGTGAGATATTGCATCTGTGAATTCCACATCCCCATTTGGGAAGAATATATATTGAACTCTATAAATAAACATTTTGAAAATTTCCTTTACTTCGTTTGGATATTAATACCCCACACCGCTTTTGTTTTCTTTGGATTCTCCTTGGCAAGAAGAAAAAATAAAGCTGTTTCCTAGGATCTCCCTTTGTGACCATGTTTTTGTTCTGAGATCTTCCAGGGCCTGACAGCATTGTCCATAGATGTGGCCAGCATGACTGCATGGAAGACTCTTGTCTGTTTGAGGTAGGTGTGAATGTAGTAATTGACCAAGGAGTTTTCAAGGACCGCTTCTTACTGCCTGGGGGAATCTTTTGTTGGGAGATGATTAGTTGGGCCTGATTGTTTCTTGTCTGGAATTCCCCTGTTTTTGAGTGTTGTTCATTATATACTCTTATGATTTTAGATTTTTTAAATACTGGTAGCCAAGACAAGAGTTCTTTCTCCCACCCTGGACATTCCACAGATATATAATTTCCATTTTTTAAATCCCAAACAGACCTCACAACCTCTGAGGATGCCTGCCATAGATGCAAGTGAAATGTCAGGAGAGAATGCTTCTGGAACATGGCCACACAGCCCAGAAAACACACAACAACCCAACATGAAGGTTCACAGATGTGTGCATAGATTGTATGCCCAAAGTTGTCAAATTATTTAACATCTACATGCGACCACTTGCCCAATTGATACGGAGTTTCGGGCTGGAATGTCACCAGTACGCTGATGACACCCAGCTCGTTCTGAGGATGGACGCTGGGGCGGAATCTGTACCCGATAATTCTCTGCCTAGAAGCCGTAACTTGATGGCTGCGAACCAGTAAGTTGAAGGTGAACCCGGCGAAGACGGGGATCTTGTGGCTGGGCCACCCGGGGGGGGGGGGGGAGATCCAGCTGCCGACATTTGACGGTGTGGCATTACGCCCGCAGTCCTTAACTAAGAGCCTGGGGGTCCGGCTGGGGCAAGCAAAACGCCTGGCTCCCTATCTCTCCCGCCGCGACCTGGCCACGGTGATCCAAGCCACGGTCATCTCGAGGCTCAATTACTGTAACGCACTGTACATTGGCCTGCCTTTGTCAGTGATCCAGAAACTCAAACTGGTGCAGAACGCGGCAGCTCGTTTGCTGCTGGGAGCCATAAAAACTGCGCATATAACAACTCTCCTGCGCGAGCTGCAGTGCTTGCCCATTGAATTCCGGATCTCCTTCAAGGTGTTAGTTCTGACTTTCAAGGCCTTACATGGTTTGGGGCCAGTGTACTTGAGGGAGCGACTTACCCCATATGCGCCCAGAAGATCACTGCGTTCAGAGGGGCTTAACATGCTGGAGGTCCCAGGCCTGAAACTCTGTAGGCTCTCTAGTACGTGGCAGAGAGCATTTTCAGTGGCTGCGCCGGACTTATGGAATTCGCTGCCGGCGGAGACGCGAGCCCTGCGGGACCTAATGGCCTTCTGCAGGTCCTGCAAGACCTGGCTGTTCAGGCAGGCATTTGGTGTTTGACCGGCGCCTGACTTCCATCTGCCACCCGGCCGTGCTACCGCTATTCTTGTATGAATCAACTGTGCCCTGATTCGTTATGGTTTTAGGGGATTGTAAGGGGTTGGGATTGTTAACTGTTTTATGAGGTTTTATGATGTTTTTAAAATTTGTGTGTTTTACATGCTGGAAATCGCCCTGAGCTTCGGGAAGGGCGATCCATTAAATTGAAATAATAAATAAATGGGCGAATGTAATCTAAACAAGGCTTGAGTGCATTTATACTATCCAATCAGCATGTACTATCCAATTAACAGTGTGGTAATAGTTTCTCTTCATCGAATGACCCTGCAACAAAATGTGAACTTGGGGACTCAATGTATCACCATTCTTCTGAGGATGAACACATATTTCCCCAAAACCAAGAAAATAATATGTCGGGAAAAATGAAGGCAACTAACAAAATGTTTATTTTCATTTAAATTAAAACAACTCCTATGTTTGGCCTGGAATTCTGTAGTACCTATTGGAAAAGCCTGAATACAGTGCCTTTTTTGTTTTTGCACAACTAAGAAGATATGGAGGTAAGATATAGTAGAATTCTGTGTTTTCTGAGAAGAAAATGTTTCAATCTGTAAGCAAAGTTCAATTACAAGCTGAAGCTGGGATGGCCCACAAGGTTTCTTCCAACTCTATGATTTCATGATTCTATAGTCTTCAGACTCTTTCCAAATATTAAACTGCCCCAATCACTGCAAAAGGATATTTACTGGAAAGTAGCTTGCATTAAAACCAGTGTGACTTCCTTTCAAATACTTTTATTTTAGATGAAGTCCTTACACATTTTGATTCTTTTTTTTGTTTTTACATCATTTGATACATGAAACCGCTGGGAGAGATCATTCGGAGTTTCGGAGTAAGGTGTTATCTGTACGCAGATGACGTCCAGATCTGTCACTCCTTCCCACCTGTCACCAAGGAGGCTGTCCAGACCTTGAACCGGTGCCTGGCCGCTGTGTCGGACTGGATGAGGGCTAGCAAATTGAAACTTAATCCAGACAAGACAGAGGTCCTCCTGGTCAGTCGCAAGGCCGAACAGGGCATAGGGTTACAGCCTGTGTTGGATGGGGTGACACTCCCCCTGAAGACGCAGGTTCGCAGCTTGGGTGTGATCCTGGACTCATCGCTGAGCCTGGAACCTCAGGTCTCAGTGGTGGCCGGGGAGCTTTTGCACAGTTAAGACTCGTGCGCCAGCTGCGCCCGTACCTTGGGAAGTCTGATCTGGCTACGGTCGTCCATGCTCTGGTCACATCCCGAATAGATTACTGCAACGCACTCTACGTGGGGCTGCCTTTGAAGACAGTTCGAAATTGCAGCTAGTCCAATGGGGCGGCAGCCAGATTATTAACAGGAGCTACATAGAGGAGCATACCACCCCCCTGTTGTGTCAGCTCCACTGGCTGCCTGTCCACTTCCAAGCTCAATTCAAAGTGCTGGTTTTGACCTTTAAAGCTCTATACGGTTCTGGCCCAGCTTACTTGTCTGAATGCATCAGCCGCTATGTCCCACCTCGTAATCTAAGATCATCCGGGAGGCCCTGCTCTCGCTCCCGCCAACGTCTCAGATGAGGCTGGTGGGGACGAGGATAGGGCCTTCTCAGTGGTGGCTCCCCGCCTGTGGAATGTGCTTCCTATTGATGTACGATCCACCACATCCCTCCTGGCTTTCAGGAAAAAAGTAAAATCCTGGCTGTGGGACCAGGCATTCGTACACCAGCACAAGGCAGCATTTTAGATTGGTTTTTAATGAAAGTGGGTGATTATGGCCAATGTTTTTATGGACTGAACATTGTTTTAATCCAGAGTGAATGTGTATGGTGCTAATGTAGTTGTATTTCAATGTATTTTTAATGTATTTTAATTGTTGAAGTGTTTTGGGGTTTATATTCTTATTAAGTGGGCTTGAATGTGCCGTTGTGCCATTGAGTCCCCTTGGGGGGTTGAAAGAGCCGCTAAATAAATAAATAAATAAGTCTTTGAAGTGAAGTAATAGGGCTGTCAATGTGTTCAAGGTGTGGGGTTGAATAAGAACATAAGAACATAAGAAGAGCCATGCTGAATCGGACCTCAGCCCATCTAGTCCAGCATTCTGTATCACACAGTGGCCCACCAGTTGTTCGCGGGGATCTCGAGCAGAAGGGAGGGCAAAACCCTGACCTGCTCCCGTTTCTGTCTGTTTCACTCTGTCGGATGGATCAAATTGTCATTGCAGCCAACCAGCTGCCTTCTGATGCCATTATGGATAACTCACCAAATAAAACCTGGACACCAATAATTATTTCTCTAAAGGACAAAATAGTTTTTTGGCTTCATTTCCAGGCCAATTCTTGAATATAAGCCACGGGTATCTCATTGCCATATGGGCATCATCAGTACCAACTCCGCCTCCTCCTGCCCCATCTTATCTATCTCACTGTATTATAAAACCTGGGTAATCATTTTTATCACTCTACACTTAGAAGAACATCTGGCATCCGCACCTGTCAGAACAGGTGGTCTTTATAGGCTGCGGACACCTTACCGATTCTCATTATGGAGGCTGTGTAGTCAAGCATTTTAATTGTAATTGAAGAAAGTTGTACTTCTGCCCCATCAATCCTGCAGCTAAAACTTCACATTAGGAGAGTGAGGTTTAGAACGAAAAATAAAAGTCCCTCCCAATATAAATTTATTAGATTATCAAATTTCTGCAGCAGCACTCTATAAAAATGCTCTCGGCTGTTTACAATTTAGTACGAAACGAAAGAGCGGAACAATTGGATGCCATCTTGGGAGAAAGTAAGGCTATAAATTCAAAAAACAAACAAACACAGTTTCAACTGAAGTAGAATAATTTAACCAATTATTTAATGGTGAGTTAAATAATTCACCATTACAGGTAAATACAGGTAAATCCAACTAAGTAAATGAGTTTACTGTGTTTGGCACCGACAATAGGGTTCAAGCCAAAACCTATAAAACACTCCTTATTTTTTATAATAAAATGAATATACAAATCCTACATATGTTGTTGTTGTTGTTGTTTATTCGTTCAGTTGCTTTTGACTCTTTGTGACCTCATGGACCAGCCCATGCCAGAGCTCCCTGTCAGCCATGGCAACCCCCAGGGTCTCCTTCAAGGTCAAGCCAGTCACTTCAAGGATATTTATTTATTTATTTTCCATCCTTTCTACCCCGCTCTTCTCAGCCCCCGAAGGGGGACTCAGAGCGGCATAACAAAAAGGCAACGCTTTGATGCCGAAACACAAGAAATACAATATAAAACCATAAACATTCAAGATAAAATACCATTAACATTAACACATAATACACATACATTTCAGTTAAAAACAGTATTAAGTCCAAGACATAAGTATTGAGCCATATCCCTCAACTTGCCATTACAATTCCACTCCAAAGTGCTGCATTGTGCTAATGTGCAAACACCTGGTCCCACAGCCATGTTTTCACTTTTTTCCTGAATGCCAGGAGGGATGGGGTTTATTGTATGTCGCTTGGAAGCGCATTCCACAGATGGGGAGCCACCACCAAGAAGGTCCTCTCTCTCATCCCCACCAACCGCATTTGAGAAGTTGGCGGGAGCGAGAGCAGGGCCTCCCCGGATGATCTTAAATTACGAGGTGGGACGTAGAAGCAGATGAGAAGTCAACTGCAATACTTGTGCCAATACATAGTAATGGGAGCATATTCCATATATAAAAGAAAACTCACGGCAGCTCCAGGTAATGAGAGAGAGTGGACGCTGCGAGTGTGTGTTGCAAGTTGGAATACCCGGGCAGGTGTTGCCTGGAAACCGCAGTGCCCGCCCCTTTGCTCTCCTCAACCCCGCCCATGGCGCACAGTCCTGGGGGTGGGCTCTGCGGTTTCCAGGCAATGCCTGCCCAAGTATTCCAGCTGGTAGGCGTACACTCACAAGTGTGCCTGCCAGTTGGACTACCCGTTGGCCGTGTGAGCCATGGGTGGAGTTGAGGAGAGCAAGGGGGCGCAGCCTGGAAACCGCAGCGCCTGCCCCCTGGCTCTCCTCAACTCCACCCATGGCGCACAGTCCTAGAAACCGCATACACATGGCCCTTTCCTTTCACACCGCCCCCTTGCAGGGGCTCAGACCCCCCCAATCTTCGGAGCCTCCTGTTGCACCATAGACCCGAAGGATCCCTCAGTAAACCACTTGAGACCGGCCGTGATTAAATGCTTTATTTAGAATAAATGAATAAAGAAGATAGAAATATAGTCCATTGATGCTCCCAAGCATCAGGGTATTGCAAAGCAATAGTCCAATAGTGAAACAGGATCAAAAGGTAAAAGAGTCTTGGTGCCGCAATGGCTAAATCCAGGGATAAGTTCTTGGCACAAAGACTTGGCAAATAGAGTCTCAAGGCTGGAAGGCCCGATGGCCCAGGCAAAGCTCCGTGATAGCTTGGCTTGATGCTAAACGTTGGCGAGAGATGCCACACAGCTCTAAGACCCGACTTAAATAGGTCTCACAGGCTTTGATCCTTACGACGCAAGGTGCATCGTAACTGGTTCTCATGAACCGATCCATGGCTGGGCTTTCTCAAGCCTCCCGCATCAGAATGGTATGTCAACTCATTAGTGCCTGCACCTGGAAGGAAAGGAGTTAACCCGACTCCACTTTCCCAGCGCTTCTTATCGGCCCGGGATGGAGCTCGGCTTCGCCTGTCCTTAAACGTGGATTGAACTGGAGGCCTCTGCAGAGGCTTACTTGCTGGCCTAGCTGGAGTCTCAGAAACAACATGACTTTTGTCTGGTTTGGCTAAGGAATCAGGCTGGGGTCTGACACCTCCCACCGCCCACCAGGGGGTGGTACTGCCCACTTTGAGAACCACGGCTCTAGGTCCTCTGGTGGAATTCGTTGTTATGCCTTTGCTGGAAGTTTATTTATTTATTATTTGAGTTTATATACCGCCACTGCCCGAAGGCTCGGAGCAGTTTACAACAGAATACTACAGTTAACAGTAAACAACTCTGTACATCACAAACAATAACAAAACAAACTATAGGAGTCATCTGCTAGATCCCAGGGTTCACCCGGTCCCTAGAGAGAGGGGGAGAATAAAACCCGATGGAGTGTGGGCATGGACAGGGCCAACTGGGTGGTGCGGGGCCGGCGTAAAAGCTGGCTCACCTGGCCAGCATTGGAGGCGTAGTGACAGCCTGACAGGCCCAAAAATAGTCTCCAGTAGAGTCTTTAGGAGAGTTCCTATCACCAGTAACTTGGGAGGGCACTCTTTTCTCCACCTTCACAGAGTTTGAGTCACTTATAAGGGTGGACTGGGGAGACGCTCTCCCTTACGACCCTAGGTCGAGCATTTGAGTCCCAGTCCCTGGCAGCTTGGGAGGGCCCTCTCTTCTCCCCATTCACAAAGGAGGGACCACCCGGGAGACCATATTCCAATTTGTGGGAGGGGGCTGCTGCTACAGATCTTCTCCAGCTACCGAAACCTACACCCCAAAAAGTTCTGGGCTTAAATTTCCTCTGGCAGTGGCCACATCTCTGAGGCCTACGCCTCGGGGGCCTACCATTTCCCATTGCTGCATCTCTGTCCATATCTCGGGCTTCAGGCTCTCCGGAGCCCGAGCTTGACTCAGTCCTGCTTTTCTCTCTCTCCTTTGGCCGGCCTGGGGTCGAGGAGCGGCTTTTCCCACTTCTCCAGCTTGTTGTTCTTGTAAGTCTCTTTGGCAGCTGCTCTCTCGCATTAGGCCGCTTTGATCAGAAGCACCAGGCTTCAGCGGCATCCGGGTTGCCAGCGAGGGGGCAGGAAGGCCATCCACCACCTTGGGTACCTTTTCCAGTGCCTGGCGTTCTGCCAGCAAAAGGCAGTGTCGCCGGCCACGAGATCCCCCTGGGCAGCCCAGAATCTCCGAGATATCCAGGAGACCTTCCTTCGTGTGAAGGCACTCCACCATCGGCTGTTGGCTGGTCTGCCTGCAGCCTCTCTTTGTAGACCATGGGCAGCCATTTGCTGGGTTCTGGCCAGGGGGGCCGAAGGGGCAGTCTTTGTCGAAGAGGCATTGATGACCCTCGAGGTTGTCAGTCTCTCCTCCGTCAGCTTCACCCACAACTCTATCGGCTGGTAAGGTAATTTATTTGAATGCCATTCTGAATTATCCATGGCAGGGGTGCTCACACTTTTTCAGCAAGGGAGCTACTGATCAAAAAACGAAGTCCCAAAGATCACCTACCCAGAAATGTAAAACGTATAACTATTTTCTTATTTATTTATTTATATTTATTATTCATTTTTATGCACCGCTCCTTCCAGCAGGCTCGGGGCAGTTTACATAAAATGAAGTTATAGAACATCAACATTTCAATTTAATAACAACAATATAAAACAGAGCATAAAAATACATCCAACCACCCCATTTCTCCCACACTGCCATATTACCACACATATTATCAGCCAGAAAGTAAGAAGAGGGCTTTTGAACTGCAAGGCCATTTAATACTCAGCAAGGTAAACATAGGGACATGCAAAAATACATCCAACCACCCAATTTCTCCCACATTTCCATATTCCCCAACATATATTTCTCAAGGAACAAATCAAGCAGAGAGGCTTTGGACCTAAAGGCCATTTTTAAAATAAAAAGGAAACAAAGAGACATGCCAAAGTCAATCAAGCACCCACCCCATTTCTCCCACATTTCCATATTCCCCAGCATATATTTCTCAAGGAACAAAGCAAGCAGAGGCTTTGGGCTAAAGGCCATTTTAAACATTAAAAATAAACAAAGAGACATGCCACAGAACAATCAAGCACCCACCCCAAAGTAAAAAGACCGACCTTTGAGATGCGGTAAGGAAATGACCCCAAAGCGTCCTTCTTCTCCTTCGTCGTTGCTCCTATTTCCACGCCGCCAGCATGCGTGCTGCCTCAAGAGCTCACGAGAAGTCCGAGAGGCAGAATGGGTGCTTCTGCGTATGCGCGCGGGGCCAGCCATGCATCGCGTCATCCAGGCCCGCCCCCCGTGGTCGCCTATGACCCTGAGTGGCTGGAGAAGGACGGAGGGAGGAGGGAGAATCAAAAGAGGGGGCCCATTCTGCCTCTTGGACTCTGGAGCTTTTGGAGGTGGCGCGAGCAGGGCGGGGGAGGAGCAATGATGGAAGACTTCTTTGCAGCGTGCAGGGGCGCGTGAAGAGGACCAACAGCAAAAAACCTGGTCAGGGGCCAGAAGATCACCAGGATGAGGCTCGAAGATCACCCTGGTGATCCCGATCACCATTCTGAGCACCCCTGATCCATGGTTTTCAGTAACTGCATACCATCTATGGATGTTCTCCCCTTCTCTCTCAATACAGGAATTTTACGATATTTATCTTTTGATCTATCAGACAGTCCTGTTTCGTTTGCCATTTTGTCTGCTTTGCTCACAATGCAAAACAATCCTTGTGTGCAGATTGAAGAAATGTATCATAAAGAAACACTTGGTGCCCTGCATTCACGCTGGCCACCAATTGCGCCCGGCATAAATGCCAGCATAAAGGCACATCTCACATGATAAGTAAATCAGGGTGATTGGTTTCAACCAAAATTTCCCTAGCTGACAGATCTTTTCATTCCCTGTTGTTACTAGGGTCGATTCTTTGGTCTCAATAAAAATGGCAAATCAATTTTGGAAGAGTATATATAAGGTTACATTGACATTGTAGCATTAAGGCAGTTTGACACCACTTTAACTGCCATGGCGCAATGCTATGGAATCTTGGAATTTGTAGTTTTGGCCCTATTTGACAGAGAAGATGTTATAGATAACATGAAACCTCCAAAATATATTCTAAAGCCACCGAAACAGAACTGTAGTGGAAAACATTTTCCCCTGGAAGCCAACACTTGATATTGCTATCATCATGGGATGTAAATGAAGAAAGTTCAATGTGTCAAAAAAGGAGACACTGCTCCAGCCTCATCGTTATTTTTCCATTACCAAAAGTTGATTTCACACACCATGAAATCTATTGATGCACAAACGCAATGGAAATAACACTGAGGTTTAAGTGGATCCCAGAGAAGCACCTATTATTTAAATAATTCTTTAAAGTAATAACATTTTCAACTCCCTTTCCAACTAAGATAAATTCATGTTGGGGGGGGGGGGATTTCCCTTGCTGGGGCATTATAGAAAAATTCTGAAATTTTAAAAATAAATTTCGTAATTGAAACGTAATTACTAACGAATTTTCGTTTCTATTTGTTATGCCAGCTGGGAGGCTAGAATGGAGGGCTTGCTCACCACTCTTCCCTCCCCCCCAGGTCAGAAGCATCTCAAATTAAATTTAATCCGAGATGCCTCTCAGCTGGGAAGGCAGGGAGGCTAGAATGGAGCGCTTGCTCTCCTCTCTTCTCTCCCCCCCCCCCCCAGCTCAGAAGCCCCACACAGTATATTTAATGCGCAATGCCTCTCAGCTGGGGGAGGCAGGGAGGGAAGAAGGAGAGCAAGCACTCCATTCTTCCCTCCCTGCCCCCCAAGCTCAGAAGCATCGTGCATTATATTTAATGTGCGGTGCCTCTCAGATGGGGGGCTGGGTGGGAAGAAGAGAGAGCAAGCACTCCTTGCGTCCCTCCCTGCACCCCCCCCCCCTGAGCTCAGAAGCATCGTGCATGGGCGGCAGGCCGGATACCGTACCCGATTGTTTCCATCTATGCCTCGAAGCCGTGACTGGATGGCTGCGTGCCAGCCGGCTGAAGGTGAATCCGTCGAAGATGGAGATCTTATGGCCCGGTCGCCCTGGGCTGGATGAGTGCTGGTTGCCTACCCTGGATGGCGAGCAACTGAGCCCATCATCCCTTGTAAAGAGCTTGGGTGTCCAATTGGACCCTTTGCTATCCATGGAGACTCAGGTCTCCATGGTTAGCAAAACATCGTTCTTCCATCTTTGACAGGCTAGGCGACTGTCACCCTACCTGTCCAGGGACGACCTGGCCACGGTGACCCAAGCGACTGTCATCTCAAGGCTGGACTACTGTAACGCCCTCTACGTTGGCCTTCCCTTGTCGACAATCCGGAAACTCAAGCTGGTGCAGAATGCCGCTGCTCCCTTGCTGGTGGGAGCACCAGTGAGGGAGCACATCACTCCCATTCTGCGGCAACTGCACTGGCTTCCTATTGAGTACTGAATTGCCTTCAAGGTGCTGGTTCTTACCTTTAAGGCCTTACACGGTCTAGGGCCTGTGTACCTGAGGGACCGCCTTACCCCGTATGTTCCCCCGAGATCACTATGCTCGGAAGAGCGCAACCTGTTGGTCATTCCATCGATCCGCTCCTGCCACCTGTCCACTACGAGACAGCGAGCCTTCTCTGTTGCGGCCCCTGTGCTATGGAACTCACTTCCGGACCATACTCGTGCGATTTCAGAGGTCTCCCCCTTTCGGAGGGCGTGCAAGACCGCTCTTTTTAGGCTTGCTTTTAGTTAAATCTTTTTAGTTAAATTTAAAATGTAAAGGCACGCTTACGCTTATGCCTATGAGTTTTAGGAATTTGCAATTCCGTTATTTTATTCACTGTTACACTCTGTGTTTTTACTGTTTGTTGTGATCCGCCCGAACCTGCAGGGAGGAGCGGAATATAAAACTGAATAAATAAATAAAATAAAATAAAATAAATATTTAATGCGTGATGCCTCTCAGCTGGGAGGGGCAGGGAGGGAAGAAGGGAGAGCAAGCACTCACCTCTTCCTTCCCTCCCTCTCTCCCCAGCTCAGAAGCATTGTGGGTTAAATATAACCCGGGATGCCTCTGAGCTTGCGGGGGGCGGGGGGGGGGGGGAGGAACAGAGGAGTGGATGGTCCGCTCCTGCTTCCCTCCCAAGATCTAATCCACACCAAGCCTTTCAAATACGAATTATTAACGGGTTTCAAAGTATTTAAATTGGAGATATCCGCCCCTACCGTGCAGCTGTGGACAAGTCTACATACATAGGGACCAACAAACACAGCATTGCTCGAACATGAATCAAGGAACATGAAAGGCACTGCAGACTAACTCGACCAGAGAAGCCAGCCATAGCAGAGCGCCCGATGAACCAACCTGGGCACAGAATATTATTTGAGAACACTGAAATGCTAAACAACTCTAACAACCATCATGTCGGACTGCACAGAGAAGTAACTGAAATCCACAAGCATGTGGACAACTTCAAGAGGAAACCATGAAAATCAGGCTACCAGTATTATTTTTTTTAAAAAAACTCTCTAAAATCAGAAGAGTAAATAAAGAGCAACACTCAAAAACAGGGGAATTCCAGAAAAGAATCAATCAGGGCCAGCTAACACCTCCCAACAAAGGATTCCCCAGGCAGCAACCAGCCACGCTTTGAAGCTGCAAGGCCATTCAATGCTAATCAAGGTGGCCAATTGCAACATTCACACTTGCTTCAAGCAGACAAGAGTTCTTTCTGCCACCCTGGACATTCCACAGATATATAAACCTCACTTGCCTAGTTTCCAACAGACCTCTCAATCGCTGAGGATGCCTGCCATAGATGTGGGGGAAAACATCAGGAGAGGATGCTTCCGGAACATAGCTATACAGTTGGGAAAACTCACAGCAACCTAACAATTTCCTCTTTTATGTATATTTTAACCCAGTGTTTCCCAACTGCTGTTCCGCAGCTCTTCCCCCCTCTCTTCCCCCTCCTGCTGAACTCCTGCTGCTGCTGCTTGGGGGGGGAGGAGGAAGGGCCGCGGCGGCAAAGAAGGGGCCGGGGTGCCGCCTCCTTCTGCCGTTTCCCCAGCCAGCCAGCCTCCAATCGAGGGAGGGCGGGAAACGAAAGCGGAAGTGGGGAGCGCAGTCTAAGGCAGGCCCACCGGCTTCTTCTTTCGAACCGCAGGAAAGAAGGAAGGAAGGCAACTGTGCACCGAGTGAGTGTGTTCCCTTCTGGTGTGGAAGAGGGAGAGAGCCATTCAGGAAGGGAGCCACCTAGGGGTTCTGTGTGGGAAGTTTGGCCCAGTTATATCGTTGGTGGGGTTCAGAATGCTCTTTGATTGTAAGGGAACTATAAATCCCAGCAACTACAACTCCCAAATGGCAATGTCTATTTCCCCTGAACTCCATCTGCATTCATATTTGGGCATATTGAGTATTCATTTCAAGTGTGGTCCAGAGCCATCATTATTTCAGTCTCTGGGTGTAGGTGAACTACAACTCCAAAACTCAAGGTCAATTCCCAAGCAAACCCTTTCAGTACTTTCTGTTGGTAATGAGAGTTCAATATGCCAAGTTTGGTTCAATTCCATTGTTGCAAGAGTTCAGGATGCTCTTTGTTTGTGTGTTAACTATAAATCCCAGAAACTGTAACTCCCAAATGTCAAGGTTTATTTTTCCCAAACTTCATCTGTGTTCACATTTGGGCATATTGAGTATTCATGCCAAGTTTGGTCCTGATCCAACATTGTTTGAGTCTACAGTGCTCTCTGGATATAGGTGAACTACAACTCCAAAACTCAAGGTCAATGCCCACCAAACATTGCATTTTCTCTTGGTTATGGAAGTTCTGTGTGGGAAGTTTGTGTCTTTCTGCCATTCCTGCCAGGATATCTATGTTGTGTTCATCGAAACAGGCCCAGGTTTCACACTGAGTGTATAAATACATTTAAAAACATATTAACTATATGTATTACTGTGTTAGAGTGTCATTTTGTGTCGTTTTGGTTGGTGGTGTGCCCCAGGATTTTGTAAATGTAAAAAATGTGCCATGGCTCAAAAAAGGTTGGGAAACACTGTTTTAACCAATGGATTATTTATTCTGCATTAAGAGCACATTTTTTTTGCTACTACTGCTTATATTCTGCTAATTTTTATCATTTGTTTTAATTATTTCTTTCCACTGAAAGCTGCTGCCAGGATATGATACAGTAGAGAGCAACGGAGGGCTAAATTCCATTAAACTCCCATGAAATACATTATCCTAGTAAAATGAAAGCTGTTTAGTGCTTTCATTTCTGTAACTGTTATTCAGGTTTACAGAGTGCAAAAAGGAAGTCAATATCATAATTCTTGAGCTCAGAGCATCTCTCTTGAGGGTGTTCTCTTACCTAAAATTATTCTCTGTTGATCTGTATTTTCAGATTCAGGTTGTAACTGAACTCTGTATATGGATTTAAACAGTCTTTTCTCCTGTATAGAGAAAAACAGACTTCTGCTATATCTTACCTCCAAGTCTATTCTACGCCAGTTCTGAGTCAATGTCTCTCTCTCACTCGCTCACTCCTTTCCCCTCTCTGTATTATGGATGGATCCATCAATTGATTCCCCCCCACAATAGATGCATTAATGCAGTGTTTTTCAACCTTTTTTTGAGCCACGGCACTTTTTTTACATTTGCAAAATCCTGGGGCACACCACCAACCAAAATGACACAAAATGACACTCTAACACAGTAATACATATAGTTAATATGTTTTTAAATGTATTTATACACTCAGTGTGAAACCTGGGCCTGTTTCGATGAACACAACATAGATATCGTGTGATATTTGATGTTTGCTTTTCTGCCTGCGCTATTGTGCTCCTCTCTTTTTCCCTTGAGAGATATATATATATTTGGGCATATATATATATATATATATATATATATATATACACACACAGTACACACATACACATATGTAATGTTCATTTGTGGGATTAACATAACTCAAAAACCACTGGACAAATTGCTGCCAAATTTGGCCACAAAACATACTAATACTAACCCAAGTAGGGACCGTCGGTTTTGTCATTTGGGAGTTGTAGTTGTCATTGATTTTGTCATTTGGGAGTTGTAGTAGCTGGGAGTTATAGTTCACCCACAATCAAAGAGCACTCTGAACTCCACCAATGATGGAATGGAATCAAACTTGCCACACAGAACTCCCATAACCAAGAGAAAATACTATAGGAGTTTGGTGGGCATTGACCTTGGGTTTTGGAGTTGTAGTTCACCTATATCCAGAGAGCAGTGAGGAATCAAACAATGTTGGATCAATGTTGGAGCTTTGCTCACGCTGCCGCTTCTGCGGCCATTTTGATCCGAGGGGGCAGCGTGTTCAGGAGGGGAGGGGGGAGGGGGGAAGACGTGGGGTGAGTCTGCGCAGTAGCGCCCGCACGAGTCACATCTTCTTCCCTCCCCCTCCCCTCCTGAACATGCTGCCCCCTCGGATCAAAATGGCGGCAGAAGCGGCAGTGTGAGCAAAGCGAGGCAAAGAAAAAGTGTTCAGCAGGAGGGGGAAGAAAGGGTATTGGACATTCCAATTTCCCATGGCACACCTAATGATCGCTCACGCCACACTAGTGTGCCACGGCACACTGGTTGGAAAACACTGCATTAATGGATACATTCATGGCACATTTTAGAAATGAAAAAGTATGTTTTTAAGGTTCATTGACTGACTTCACAAAATGCCTCTCAAGCCCAGAAATATATGGATTTCTAGCTTCAATCTGTGTCCTATTCCATGAGTGTGGAATTAGAAATTACATTGAAAAATGCTTTTAGCCATGTGAATTACTCACACCATTCCACTTCTTTGGAAACTCTAGTTTTGTGATGGTTGACTAGCAGAGGGCTTCTATTTTTCCCCCTCAGTAATGACCCCTTTTCACCTGATAAATTTTTATGCAACCCTAGATACATAGGTATATAAAATACCATATATAATCAAGTATAAGCAACACCCATAATTCCATTGTTTTGAGCCATATTAGTGACAGTGATGCCAAACTGCATTAATTCTATAATATAGGTTGTACTCTTACTTTGCTAGCAATTCACTACAAGGCAGCTTACTGCTGACCAAAAGGTTGGCAGTTTGAATCCAGGGAGCGGGGTGAGCTCCTGTCTGTCAGCTCCAGCTTCTCATGCGGGGACATGAGAAAAGCCTCCCACAGGATGATGAAATCTATGGGTGTCCCCTGGGCAACATCCTTGCAGATGGCCAATTCTCTCACACCAGAAACAACTTGCAGTTTAATGTATTGTCGAAGGATTTCATGGCCGGAATCATGGGGTTGTTGGAGGTTTTTCGGGCTGTATGGCCGTGTTCTAGAAGCATTCTCTCTGATGTTTTGTTTGCATCTATGGCAGTTATCCTCAGAGGTTGTGAGGTCTCAAAAAACCTACAACAACCCAACTTGCAGTTTCTCAAGTTGCTCCTGAGACGAAAAACCAATTCAAGAACAATAAGGACAACAGCTCCATTGATAAAGCTCTTTCTACTTCTGCGGAATTGATCCATTTTCTTCTTTTTCAAATGCCTCACCCACCAGGCAATTGGAGAGCAAAGCCATGTCAATATCAGACAATCCCCCTCCATGAACTATTTCTCCCTACCTTTTGACTTTCTCTCATAGAAGCTTCTTCCTCGAGGTGGTGCAACCTCTGTGTACAGATTTTTCATATCCTCTTGCCATGTATCTGGATTAAAATGCCTCATCAGTTCCTCCACGGTGTCAAATTCAGCAATGGTTTGGTCCAGAGCTTCTGCCGTCAGAGTAGGGTCGGTCACTGATGAAGAGTGATGAGAAACGCCCTAAGGGTGACATATAGTGTTTTGAAAAACCCAGGGAGAAATTGACAGACATTTTAAATACACATTTCCCTGAACTATTTTCACAGATCGCCTTCATGCAAAGCAGGTGGTGCTAAAAAAACCTCTCTATGTGCCCTGCAGTTGGGAATTATATCGCCCTATCTGAGATGTTGCTAGAATGGACTGTAATTTCCAACAAACGTAGCCAGCAACACGTGGTGATTGTTTCTGGAAGATACAGTCCAATAAGATCTGAAGAGTTGCATGATTTCTAATCCTCACTTACTCACAAATATACACTTAACACCCCTAAACTGTTGACAGAGGAGGCCCAAGGTAATTTTAAACAGCAGGCAAAAATTATTTCGCCCCCCCCCCAAACCAAACCTGGAGCAGGTGCGGAGGCGGAGTTACGAGCCGGCACAGAGGTTGTAGCACACCAGTTCTCGTTTGTGCCTGGGGGGGGGCAGGGGACAGCACCGGGGGTCCCACTAGCATTAGAGTCAGTTGATTCGGAAGAGGATTTGGAGGGGCTGGAAGAAGGGGAGTTTGAGACAGCTGGGCATTCTTCTCCCACAGAAAGCCTGGCCTGGGATGACGGCTGGCCTGACCCTTACGAACAGCAGGAAGGCCAGTTGGAATTCGAAAGCACTGATAGTGAAGATTACGAGTGGCCGGGGCGCGAGGCTCGCAAGAGAGGATGTGGAAACAACCGAAGGAGAGGCCCGGGAAGCAGATGGGGAGTTTGACTCTCACGAAGATAGGGAAGCAGGTGCTGGGAGGCAAGGTCGAACCTTTGATAGGAGACGGAGCATTGAGGCTAGCAGGAGGGGTTGGTTCCACAGCCTAGACCGACCGAGGGCTCGGAGCACAGATTGGAGGAGGAGAAGCCTAGAGCGTCGGGGGCCTCGCCAAGGGGATTAAGTATAGGAAATCGTGGGAAAAGATCCTCAGTACTTCGACCACGTCTTACCTATACAGATGTGTAGCGAAGCCAAGACCACGTAGCTAAGTTTGGGGCTAGTGGCCTGCCAAGAAGAGTTTTACCTTGTAACCTTGCTTTGTTCCTGATCCGCTAGTTAAGCGGAGCCTTGCCAAGTTTTTGGATATACTGCCAAGTTTGCTTTTTGGACTATACCTTTACTTTTGGATTATTTGATATTTTTCTGGACAATTACCTTTTCAACTGTTTTTATTCTTCAATAAAGTAGTTAGCTGATTATTGTCTCTGTGTGTGTGATTACGGGGCCGGCCTAGGACTTGCATCGTGACAGAGGTGGAGCCTCCACGCATGCTGGAAACTCCACCTCCACGCTAGCTGGTAAATCCGCCTCTGCGCCTGCTGGAAACACAGCAGATGCAGAGGTGGAGTTTCCAGCCAGGACAGAGGCTGTTACACCTCAAGGACCTCAGGCGTCACTTTTGCTTGAGCACCGTTCCAGCCAAGGTAACCAGAATACAGTTTCCAAACCAGCTTGCTTTGCTCTGCAACCCTGCTTGGGCCTCTCGTGCCTTTCCCGTGTGAAGAATAGGGATGCAAGCATAACATAGGCCTTTCAAGGTTGTACCATCACTGCCTCCCCTGATAATGGAAGCGAGCCGTGGGAGTAGTAAGCCTGACTCCCCGGCCCAGCTGGCCCTTGATAACGAGCTCCGCATTCCTAGAGGACTGAGTTCACAAAACATACTAAGGATTATCAATCTTAGCTTTTGACGTGCGAAGCAACTAAGAAACACTATAACTGCCTTGCAGACCCTTATACGGCATCTTGTACCAACAACGCATTTGGGCAAATGCGGGTAAGGCCAGTCGGGCCTTCCATGAAGCCTCACCAGCCAGCCTGTCTTAGGCTGACTTGTTCCAGTGTTGCCTTGTTCCAGTTCATCGTCGAGACCCAGTGACTGATCCTGAAAGACTCTTTTACCTTTTGGACTCTTTGCATTTTAAACCACACATCCCAGCCTCTTTGCTTCGGCTGGGATTCATAGAGACTTTGCATCCGGCTTGTGTTCCTGTTTCCCACTTGTGCTCCTTCATACTGTGGAGCACCCATGCCTTGCTGATTCCTGTTTGCTGCTAGTTGGGGCACCGCAAGGATTGCCTCCAACCTTTTTCCTATACTTACCTATTATCAATAAAACCCGTTGTACCTCAGCTGCTGTGTGGTTTATCCAGGGGGGTCAAGTTGCCAAGGCCTCAGAGGGCGATAGAGGCAGAGTTTCCAGCATGCGTGGAGGCTCCACCTCCACGCATGCTGGGAACTCCACCTCCGCGCCGGCTGGTAACTCTGCCTCCGTGCCTGCTGGAAACACAGCAGATGCAGAGGCAGAGTTTCCAGCCGGCGCAAAGGCGGAGTTTCCAGCATGCGTGGAGGTGGAGCCTCCAGGCATGCTGGAAACTCCACATCCGCACCGGCTAGAAACACATCAGACGCAGAGGTGGAATTTCCAGCCATTGCGGAGGCGAAGTTTCCAGTTAGCGGTGGTGCACCCCTGCGGATCTGGTGCTCTCGGCGGGCGCCTTCTCCACCGAGCGCATTAATCCGCCTCTGACTGTTGATTATTTACAACAGTGTTTCCCAATCAGTGTGCCGTGGCACACTATTGTGCCGTGAGCGATCATCAGGTGTGCCGTGGGAAATTGGAACCTGCAATCCACTTTCTTCCCCCTCCTGCCAAACACTTTTTCTTCTCCACCCGGGCTCCCTTCTTCTACTTGCTTTGCCTCGCTTTGCTCACGCTGCTGCTTCTGCGGGAGGGGAGAGGGAGGAAGACGTGACCTGTGCAGGCGCTACTGTGCAGACTCGCCCCATGTCTTCCTCCCTCCCCTCCACAGTGCTCTCTGGATATAGGTGAACTACAACTCCAAAACTCAAGGTCAATGCCCACCAAACTCTTATAGTATTTTCTCTTGGTTATGGTAGTTCCGTGTGAGAAGTTTGATTCCATTCCATCATTGGTGGAGTTCAGAATGCTCTTTGATTGTGGGTGAACTATAACTCCCAGCTGTTGAGCAAGACCTTCGTGTGTGTCTTTCTGCCATTCCTTCCAGGATATCTATGTTGTGTTCGCCGAATCAGGCCCAGGTTTCACACTGAGTGTATAAATGCATTTAAAAACATATTAGCTATATGTATGACTGTGTTAGAGTGTCATTTTGTTTCATGTTGGTTGGTGGTGTGCCCCAGGATTTTGCAAATGTAAAAAATGTGTCGCGGCTTAAAAAAGGTTGAGAAACACTGATTTACAAGACTTTCAAATTGGTTTTGTTTTAAACAACAACTCTTTTAAATCACACAACCTGACTATAAAGCAGTGGTTCTCAACCTTCCTAATGCCACAACCTCTTAATACAGTTCCTCATGTTGTGGTGACCACCAATCACAAAATTATTTTCGTTGCAACTTCATCATTGCAATTTTGACAATGTTAATTATAAAGTGAATATCTGATATGCAGGATGTATTTTCATTCACTGAACCAAATTTGTCATAAATACCTTATATGCCCAAATTTGAATACTGGTGGGATTAATTTTGTCGTTTGGGAGTTTTAGTTGCTAGGATTTATCGTTAACCTACAATCAATGAGCATCCTGAACCCCACTAGCAATTGAATTGAACCAAGCTTAGCACACAGAACTCCCGTGACCAAGAGAAAATACTGGAAGGGTTTGGTGGACATCGACCTTGTGTTTTGTAGTTGTAGTTCCCCTACAGCCAGACTCAAAGATTGATGGATCAGGACCAAACTTGGCACAAATACTCAAATGTGAACACTAGTGGAGTTTGGGGAAAATAGACTTGACATTTGGGAGCTGTAGTCGCTGTGGTTTATAGTTCAGCTACAATCAAAGAGCATTCTGAATCCCACCAACCAGGCATGTAGCCGGGGGGGGGGGGGGTGAGGGGCTTTAGCCCCCCCCCGAAATTCTCAGGGTGGTCCGCGAGAAGCCCTTACTGGTGCACATTATTTAAACTGTTATGTTTATTCATATCATGACCTGATCACCATGCTCAATATATCCCATATGCATGGGGGTAATGGGATAATGATACAAAAGGTTTGCTAAGGTAGAATCCAATTTTAATCCTGGGAGCGGGGTGAGCTCCTGTCTGTCAGCTCCAGCTTCTCATGTGAATCAAATTCAGACCCCCGGCAGGCCCGGATTACCCATAAGGCCACCCTAGGCCATGACCTAGGGTGGCAGTCATGGGGAGGGGCGGCAGGTCCGGACCCCTCAAAATAAAAAATAATTTTTTTAAAAAAAGTTCGATTTTTGGGAGCTCCTGCGGGACTTCCCTCTGTTCCCTCCTTGCTCACGTCGGCCCCGCCCCTCCTTCCTTCACTGAAGGAAGGAGGGGTGGGGCTGACACTGATGCCGACCCGAGCGAGGAGGAGGCAGAGGGAAGTCCCGCCACCCCCTCCTCGCTCACGTCGGCCCTCCTTCCTTCCTTCACTGAAGGAAGGGTGGGGCCGATGCGAGCAAGGAGGAGGCGGAAGGAAGTCCCACCGCTCCCTCCTCGCTCGTGTCAGCGTTGGCCCTCCTTCCTTCCTTCACTGAAGGAAGGGCAGGGCCGACGCCTATGTGAGCGAGGAGGAGGTGGAGGGAAGTCCCACCGCCACCTCCTCGCTCGCTTCACTGAAGGATCAGCCTTCCTTCCTTCAGTAAGGAGGAAGGAGAGCCCCCCAGCAAGTGACCCCCTTCCCCTTCAGTAAGGTGCCAGCGAGCCCCCAGCAAGTGGCCCCCCCCCGGGGCAGGGGCGCCCGCCCCAGAGTGTGGCATAGGGTGTCACAAACAGTTAATCCAGGCCTGCCCCCGGAATCAAAATCCTGGCTACGGCCCTGCTACCAATGATAGAATTGGGCCACACTGCCCACACAGAACCCTCATGACTAACAGAAAATACTGTGTTTTCTGATGGTCCTTAGTGACCCCTCTGAGATCCCCTCATGACCCCGCCAGGGGTCCTGACCCCCAGGTTGAGAAACACTGCTATAAAGCATATTAACTGGCAGATTCTGGCAGCTGAAGTCCAAGAAAGTAACTTTTCTAAGCTCTGATTATGTTTGTATGTCAATACGCACTGCATCAGGGCCTGTAAAACATTTTAAAAACAATAGATTTCAGAATGTTTTTGGAGGGAGAGGGAGTTTCTGGGCATTATTATACTCTAAAAAGCAACTTTTCCAGTATTTAAGAAGACAGATACCTCTTCCAAAGGGCTCACTCAACAAAGAAGGGACTACGTAGGAAAAGGAAGCAAAGAAAAAGACTACCAGGTTATTTCAGTTAAATGAATTTAGTGTGTCGAGGATTATGGGGTTGAACTTCACAGAAAAAGTCATTTTGAAGAAGGATTTGAAGACGTGGTCTTATGGCATTGCCTGCGATAACGGTTTCAGGCTAAAGGAGCAGCAAGGGAGAAAGGGCACATCGGCTTAGAGAAGTTGGAGGATCTTCAGACCGTCGAGGTTAAAGAATAAGTAGCAGTGAACTTCAGAGTCAGGAATGTCCCAAGCGGCAAGACTGGAGAAATAAGAAGAGATAGCAGCACAGAGTTGTGGGTGAAAGGCTTTTTCTGGATGTACTAATGGACACTGATGAAAGGCTCTGAAGAGAAGGTTACATCAGAAATTGACAGTGGTGAGGAGAACATGGTGAGATATCAAAAGACCTGTGAGAATAACTTTCAGCAGTCAAGATGAGTGAATACCAATGGTGAGAAAACCAAGCACTTCCATCCACTGCCACTCCTCCCTATTAGAAAACCTATAAAATCATGGAAGTCAACAGAAAAATCTGACTTCCATGATTTAGCCAACATGTAGAAAAATAAATCTTAGTTTTCTTGGCAGGAGTTAGAAAATAAGACACAGACTCTAAGGCAGAGGTGGGCAACCTACGGCCCGTGGGCCGGATGCGGCCCGGCAGCCGATTCTGTCTGACCTGGGGAGAAGGGCGTCGTGGGCGGGGCCAAGAGAAAGGGGTGCCGCTGCCGCCATCCCATCGTGGGCTCTGTGGGGCCTGTGTCGGCAGACAGGCTGGAGGAGCGGCGGCTTTGGAGTGCCTGCCATCCCTGGAGGTGATCCGGGCCTGCAGCGGGAGCAGTCGCCGATCTGCCTGGCTGAGCGCCCTGGCGACCCGGAAGACTTGATCGTCTTCTGGGTCGCCAGGGCGATCAGCCGCCTCAGATCGCCAACTGCTCTCCCTGCAGGCCCGGATCGCCTCCAGGGATGGCAGGCACTCCATAGCAGGGCGATCAGCTGGGGTACGGCTGGGGGCGAGAGCGGGCGGAGCGTGCAGCCTCCGATCGTCTGCTGCTCTGCTCTCCTCTGCTGTGGCAGCGGCTGGGTCCACTTTGCCATCCTCTGGGCTGGGGCCATTGGGCCATTCCATCTTGGGATCCTTCGTCTCTTGAGGATGTCAGCCTCCATCTTGGTTGGCACCTTGTCTTCTTGAATTTTATTTTATTTTAGTGTTTTTTATTATTATTTTATAATAATTTTATAATAATAATATAATAATGTAATAAATAATATAATATAATAATGTTATATTATATTATAATTTCAATATATTATAATGTCTATATATATATACTATAATATAATAATTATGATATTAATACCAATAATATAGGAGTTTTTCTTGATACATTAATATGTTAATATTAATGATGTGTAATATATAGTAAATAAATAAATAAATAAATTATGTAGATTAGAATGTAGTTCACCCTTTAAGTGCGGCCCTCCATAATATTTTTTGGCTCTCGTGTGGCCCCTTGGAAAAAATAATTGCCCACCCCTGCTCTAAGGTAACAAAACAGTATAGCTAATGGAACAATTATTTGAGAAGTAGTACCTGAAAAAAAATGAGTTGCTTCTGTGAAGAGGTGATTATCCAGTTTTAGCAGGAAAAAACATCACCAAGTGCACCAAGACCTAATCCAGTGCTTGGAAACGTTACTTTTCAAGCTTTTTTGTGTCAGGAGCGACCTGAGAAACTGCAAGTCACTTCTGGTGTGAGCGAACTGGCCATCTGCAAGGACGTTGCTCAGACGATGCCTGGATGTTTGATATTTTACCATCCTTGTGGGAGGCTTCTCTCATGTACCCATATGGGGAGTTGGAGCTGACAGAGGGAGCTCAACCCATGATCTCTGGATGCGAATCGCTGACCTATTGGTCAGTAGCCCTGGCGTCACAAGGGTATAATCCACTGTGCCACCGGGGGCTCCTACTCTCAAACTGATCTTGGTCCTGAGTGAGAGATACTCCGGAGTTTGTAGGAAAGTCCAGAGTATCCTTGGGACCATATGGATATCTGAATTCATTTCCATTTGGCCCGATCTGTTGTCTACATGCACACCACTGCAACCACCCTTCACCCTGAGCTAATCAGAGTGTTGTTCTTTACTGCTGTACGTTTACTGATGCAGTGCCTGGTGAACCACAGAAGTCATGAGTTATGACTGCCATACATGAGGAACGTTTCAAGCTGCAACTCACAGAATCCCCAGCCGTCACGGCCACTGGCCACACCAAGCTTGAAAACATTACTCCTTAGACTCCATATCCCACAACCGCCAGCTGGTGTGGTCAGACTGGGATATTCTGGAAGTTGTGGTGTAAAATATAACATTTTCAAGCTTCTGCTTTAGCATAAGAGAAAGAAGGACTATTGCGCTGGTACAAGTATACGAGTTCCATTGGTGCTATTCAGTATCATTAGTATGAGGGCGGATCAATAAGTCCGTGACTTTTTGAATTTCCCTCCTCTTAACTGAAAGGGCGACACTGCTCCTGTCAACAGGCATCTGTCACTTGACTCCTGTCAAAATGTGAACAAGCTGCGTCATTTTGTTTGTGTTTGACAGCCATTGATAGAAGACTACCGCGTGATTTGAGGAAAAAATGGAAAAAAGTGATTTTTGTGTGCTCATTAAGCATTATTTTTTACGGAAAAAACCCACCACTCAAACCAAGGCTAAGCTTGATAAATACTATGGGGACTCTGCACCATCCATTTCAATGGTGAAAAAGTGGTTTACTGAATTTCGTTGTGGCCGTACAAGCACGGAAGATGCCGAACGTTCTGGACGCCCAGTTGAGGTCTCTACACCCGGAACAATTGAAAAAATTCACAATATGATGTTGGCCGATCGGAGATTGAAAGTGCGAGAGATTGTGCAAGCCATGGGCATCTCACGTGGCTCAGTGGTTTCAATTTTAAATAATCACTTGGGTATGAGAAAGCTTTCCGCAAGATGGGTGTCGCGTTTGCTCACAATCGACCACAAACGCAATCGTGTGACAATTTCGCAGGAGTGTTTGACATTGTTCAACCGCAATATGGACAAAATTTTGTGCCGTTTCGTAACCGTGGAAGAATTGTGGATTCACCACAACACACCAGAGACCAAACAGCAGTCAAAACAGTGGGTTTCTGGGGGTGAATCGGTGCCAAAGAAGGCCAAGGTGGGTTTGTCAGCCAATAAAGTCATGGCCACTGTTTTTTGGGATGCACGCGGTATTATCCACATTGACTACCTTCAAAGGGGTAAAACAATCAATGGCAAATATTATGGCAACTTATTGGGTTGATTTAATGAGGATTTGGGAAAAAACCCGACCACATTTGGCCAAGGAAAAAGTTCTTTTGCACCAGGACAATGCAAGGGTGCACACATGTGCAATTGACATGGCAACAATCCATGAATTGGGGTACGAATTGCTCCCTCATCTGCCCTATTCTCCGGATTTAGCCCCAAGTGACTATTTCTTGTTTCCAAAACTGAAGAAATGGGTCGGTGGAAAGAGATTTGACTCCAACGATGAAATCATCTCATAAACAAATACCTATTTTGATGACCTCGACAAATCTTATTTTTTGGAAGGGATAAAAAATTGGAGAAACATTGGACAAAGTGTGTAGAGCTCAAAGGAGACGACGTTGAAAAATAAAATGATTTTTTTAAAATCCAAAAAATCTGTGTTTCATTCAACAAGTCACAGACTTGTTGACCCGCCCTCGTACTTTGTTACTTTGGAGAAAATATTGGCACCTTAAAAATAATAATAATGAAGAGGTTTAACAAAGGGTTGTGAACACTGCCCAATACTTTTCCATGGTTAATACTTCCAACTGATCTGTGGTGGGAGAGGACTTGCTCACTGTCTATATTTAAATAGCAAAAGCAATGCAAATCCTCAGAAGTACGTATGTGTGGGAGAACGGAACATGCAAGCTTACATAAGCTGTTAATGTCATCGCCTATTTACTAAGTATAAGGTTTAGACTCCAGCGCTTGAGATACACCTGCAAGAAGAATTTGGAGTATCATATAATACCTCTTTCCAATAAGCAAGGCAGAACTAAATTACGTGCTGAGTGAAGATTGAGAAGAGAAAATGTTTCTCCACTTGTAGTGTGTCTAAAACTATTTTTTAGGAAGGGCATAAAGGAATCTCACCATTGGCAACAATTTGGTGACATTAGTTGTCTCAGTAAAGCAAGACAGTATATGAGGATCTTGGGAGCCCCCCCTTCCCTTCTCCCAGACACTTTTGCCAGTTACAGGGGCCGCCATCTATGAGGTAGGTGGCCCTGTCACTACTGTGTAGGGTTCCCATATGTCCCTTATTCTAAGGGGCGTCCCTTATTTTGGCCCTAAAATTTGTGTCCCTTATTTTCAGGCCCTGTCCCTTATTTTTGACTAGCAGGACAGGACTGGGCGGGGTTGACCAGAGGATGGTGCGTGCTGTGGTTTCCACGGCAATGCCTGCCCAGGGATTCCAACTCGCAGGGCAGCCTGCGTCCCCATTGGAAGGAAGAGGCAATGCAGGACTTTTTCAAAGTACAGTAGACTAATTAACCATTACCCAAGGGGAATGTTGGATCATGTTGGATAAAGATAGTTTCTGGTTGCTTGAGAGTGACTCTTAAAATAGGCCTAGCTGTGCATCCCAATACTATACAATGCTGTGTATCCCATACTATACTATACCATTAACATTGACATAATAATCATGAAGATGTACTGCCTTATAAAATTTATTTTATTTTAATGTTTAGACAGTGCACTTTTAACGTCAGCAAAGTCAAGGACTAAATGCAGATGGAGAAAATGAGGTACCGTGTTTCCCCGAAAGTAAGACAGCATCTTACTTTCTTTTCCCCCCGAAAAGTCCCCCTACGTCTTACTTTCGGGGTACGTCTTATATAAACTAAGACGCGTGCCCGTGCGCCATGCCCACGCCGCCGCTGCTGCCGCCGTCACGCCGCCGCGGCACACCTCCGCGGCACAGCTTTCTGGACGAAGGAAGGGAGGGGGAAGAGAGCCAGAGGTGTGGCAAAGCGGCGACACGTCACTCTGACGCAGCACCGCTTTGCCACGCCTCTGGCTCTCTTCCCCCTCCCTTCCTTGGAGGCCTGGCAGAAAGGTGCGTCGCGGAGGTGTGCCGCGCCAATGGGCCGGCTGCGGCGGCGGCATGGGCGTGGCGACGAGGTACGGCTTACATTCGGGGTACGGCTTACATTAGCCGACCTCCCTGACACCCCCGATACGTCTTACAATCGGGGGTGTCACACTTTCGGGGAAACACGGTAGTTCTAATAATGTTTTTTCTGCATGGCAAAGCATGCAGAAACATACCATGTACTCTTAAGAGGGTGTAAGTCAGTTTCTTTTGTGAGTTTCAATCATTATCTTATTCTATTAATGAAACTATTGCTACCTAATGTTTGAGTTTCAAGTTTTTAATGAAGTGTCCCTTATTTTGTGAAAAATCCCGTAAATGTCCCTTATTTCTTATATCAAAAAATGGCAACCCTACTACTGTGACTGGCAGTGACAGGGAGGGGAAGAGACCAGGGGCGGCCCCAGGGATTCCGCGACCTACGCGACCGCGTGAGCGCCATCGCCTGGGAGGGGCACCACCGGCTGGGAGGGGCCGCCGTGCCGACTCCGCACCCCCACCGCCGCCACACTGCCCTGCGCCGCCCGTCGCGCAGCGCGCAGAAGCACCTACAGGCGCTATAGCGCCTGTAGACGCTTCTCGCGCACGCGCACTCCCTCCCCAAGCGCGCCTGCCGCTTTGGAGCCAGCGCGCATGCACAAGACCTGCACTGCACGCATGCGCGCTGGCTCCAAAGCGGCAGGCGCGTGGGAGAGTGCGCGTGCGCAGAAAGCGCTCTACAGGCGCTATAGCGCCTGTAGGTTCTTTTTCTGCGCACGCGCGGGCGGCGGCGCAGGGGCAACGCATGCGCTGGCTCCAAACGGCCGGCGCTTTGGGAGCGAGTGCGCGTGCGTCTGCGCATGCGCCGCCGCGAAAGGTGCGCTTGGGAGGCGCGCGCCGGAGGCGCGTCGGAGCGGAGGCGCGCAGCAGCGGCAGCGCGGCAGCGTGTGGGCGTGGCGGCGGTGAGTGAGTGGCGGCGGCAGCAGCGGCGGGGGGACAAAATTTCTTCGGCGTACCCCCAAATTAGGTCGGGCCGGCCCTGGAAGAGACATCTCTCCTGCCGCCCTGGGAAGTGTGGGGTGGTTGTTGGTTCTGCATAGGATACAGCTATGCATGTTTGCACTGTCATGTCTCAGGGGAAAGCCCAAACACTAGTGCAGGATTTGGGTTTTCCTCTGAGTTTATTTTATCCCAGGGTGCAGCTACATTAAGTGGCTTTCCCACGGTTCTTGCAGGTCAGCTTGTGTGTGTCTTGTGGCTAGCCATGAAGTGATTTACCCACACACCGACCTAAATGGGCAGTGTAGATGTTCTTCTAGAGCAGGGGTCCTCAAACTGAGGTCCGGGGGGCCAGATATGGCCCTCCAAGGTCCTTTACCCAGCCCTCGCTCAGGGTCAACCTAAGTCTGAAATGACTTGAAAGCACACAACAACAACAATCCTAACTCAGCAGCCAAAAGCAGGCCCACACTTCCCATTGAAATACTCAGAAGTTTATAATTGTTAAAATAGTTCTTCATTTTAATTATTGTATTGTATTGTTTGTAAGTGTTTTTTACACTTGTTTGGACTATTGTACCACACTCTATGTGGGTCTGCTTTTGACGCAGAGACGGAGTTTCCAGCCAGCGCGGAGGCAGAGTTTCCAGCCAGTGGCGGTGCGCCCCTGCGGATCTGGAGCTCTCGGCGGGCGCCTACTCCACCGAATGCATTAATCCGCCGCTGCGTGGGCCATCCAGTCTAACCCCAGCCAAGAAGCATTGCATTCAAACAGGGCCGGGCGAAGGTAAAAAATTATAGTAAGCCAACCTTTTTTTGGCGCCCCCTGGGTCTTCAGTGTGGAGATGATGGCGTGCGCGCATGCGCGCGAATAGCTTTTTTCACACATGTGGTATTGAGATTGAGTGCTTCTGGTGGAGGGACAGGGAGTTGCTACACACATTCCCAAGAGGATGAAAAGGACAAGCCAGGAGGGAGCATTTAGCAGCCCTGGTGGAGCCTCCCACCCATGCACCGGCCACCTGCAGCAATGGCGACCGCAGCTGGATGTGCCCTTGAACACGTGGCGCCCCGAAACAAAATCCTGGCTACGGCCCTGCTCCATGAAGATCCGCTCCTGCATTCAAAGCACCCCTGACAGATGGCCATCCAGCCCCATTTAGAAGCCTCCAAAGAAGGAGCTTCAACCACACTTCGGGGCAGAGTTCCACTGCCGAACATCTCTCACAGTCAGAAAGTTCTTCCTATTGTTCAGGTGGAATCTCCTTTCCTGTAGTTTGAAGCCATTTTTCTGCATCCTAGTTTCCAGGGCGGCAGAAAACAAGCTTGCTCCCTCCTCCCCATGACTTCACCTCACATATTTATACATGGCTATCAGGTCTCCTCTCAACCTTTTTGCAGGCTGAACATGCTAAACATGTCCAGCTCTTTAAGCCGCTCTTCACAGGTCTTGTTTTCCAGATCCTTGATCATTTTAGTCACTCTCCCCTGGACACATTCCCGCTTGTCAGCATCTCCCTTCAATTGCAGTGCCCAGAATGGGACACAATATTCCAGGGGTGGTCTGACCAAAGCAGAGTAGAGAGGTAGCATGACTTCCCTGAATCTAGACCAGTGTTTCCCAACCGTGAGGAAGAGGCCCACCCATCATTATTTGAGTTCACAGTGCTCTCTTGATGTAGGTGAACTACAACTCCCAAATGTCAAGGTCTATTTTCCCCAAACTCCATGTGTGTTCATAGTTGGGCATATTGAGTATTCATGCCAAGTATGGCCCAGATCCATCATTATTTGAGTCCACAGTGCTCTCTGGGTGTAGGTGAACTACAACTACAACTTCCAAACTCAAGGTCAATTCCCAAGCAAACTCTTTAAGTACTTTCTGATGGTAATGAAAGTTCAATATGCCAAGTTTGGTTTAATTCCATTGTTGCAAGAGTTCAGGATGCTCTTTGTGTGTTAACTATAAATCCCAGAAACTGTAACTCCCAAATGTCAAGGTCTATTTTCCCCAAACTCCATCTGTGTTCACATTTGGGCATATTGAGTATCCATGCCAAGTTTGGTCCTGATCCAACATTGTTTGAGTCCACAGTGCTCTCTGGATATAGGTGAACTACAACTCCAAAACCCAAGGTCAATGCCCACTAAACTCTTATAGTATTTTCTCTTGGTTATGGGAGTTCTCTTATAGTATTTTCTCTTGGTTATTATTATTTTTTATTATTATTATTATTTCAATTTTATATTCCGCTCCTTCCTGCAGGCTCGGGGCGGATAACAGTAAAATAGATGGGCGGCATGTCACAAACAAGTAGACATGTGGCCCTACAATAAAAGCATAAAACATATTAAAACACAATTACATCACAGCACAAGTGGTGGACGACATACAGGCATATATTATTATATATTCAACATCTACATGCAGCCGCTTGCACAGCTAGTGCGGAGTTATGGGCTGGAGTGCCACCAGTACGCTGATGACACCCAGCTCATTCTGAGGATGGAGGACAGGCCAGGATCCATCCCCGATAATTTCCAACACTGCCTCGAGGCCGTTACTGGATGGCTGCGTGCCAGTAGGTTGAGGGTGAATCCGGCGAAGACGGAGATCTTGTGGTCGGGCCGCTCGAGTGGTGTAGATGTCCAGCTTCCGACCCTGGACTGTGTGGCGCTATGCCCATTGCCTTCCGTTAAGAGCCTGGGGGTCCATCTGGACTCCCAGCTGACCATGGAGGCCCAGGTCTCCGCGGTCAGCAAGGTTGCTTTTTTCATCTGCGACAGGCTCGGAGGCTGGCCCCTATATCTCCGGAATGACCTGGCCACGGTGATCCAAGCTACGGTCATCTCAAGGCTGGATTACTGTAACGCGCTTTACGTTGGCCTTCCTTTGTCAGCGACCCGGAAGCTCAAGCTGGTGCAGAACACTGCCGCCCGGCTCCTGTCTGGAACCCCAGCAGGCCGCCACATCACACCTGTTTTGCAGGATCTGCACTGGCTCCCAATCGAGCACCGGATCTCCTTCAAGGTGTTGGTTCTTACCTTTAAGGCCTTGCATGGCCTGGGGCCAGCGTACTTGAGGGACCGACTCACCCCACACTGTCCCCCGAGATCACTATGCTCCGAGGATGCTAATTTGTTAGAGATACCCTCGGCGAAATCGGCTAAACTGACATCTACTCGCCGGAGGGCGTTCTCCGTTATAGCTCCTACGCTGTGGAACGCCCTCCCGGCTGGAACGCGGGCTATAAAGGTCCTGCTCCCGTTTAGATGAGCCTGCAAAACTTATTTGTTTAAGCAGGCCTTCGGTGAGTAGGTCCTGCCCATGTTCCGCTTTAGCCGCTGTCCTGGGGTGTCACGCTATCTAATTTCTGAACTGTACCTGGGGGTTTTGTATTTTGCTGTTTTAACTGTTTGATTGTCTTAGAGGTTTTATCACATTGCTTGTGTGTAGTTGTACCTTCGGTTCCTGTGAGCCGCCGCGAGCCTCAAGGAGTCGGCGGCATAGAAACCCGAATAATAAATAAATAAATAAAATATATGTCTTAAAACCAATATGCCTAGTTAAAGGCTAGTCCAAAAAGGGCGGTCTTGCAAGCCCTTCGGAAGGGGGCCAGCTCCGAGATGGCTCGGGTACTGTCCGGGAGTTTGTGTCTTTCTGCCATTCCTGCCAGGATATCTGTGTTGTGTTCATCGAAACAGGCCCAGGTTTCACTCTGAGTGTATAAATACATTTAAAAACATATTAACCGTATGTATTACTGTGTTAGAGTGCCATTTTGTGTCATTTTGGTTGGTGGTGTGCCCCAGGATTTTGTAAATGTAAAAAATGTGCCGCGGCTCAAAAAAGGTTGAAAAACACTGGGCTAGACCGTAGACTCCTATTTTTGCTTAGCCTCTTGCCTTTGGTGTGGACATCAGCCAATATTCTTTTTATCATTTATTTCTCATAAAACAGTGCTAGGCGTTACTTACCATAACAGGGCTGGTAACTGATTCCCAATTGGTTACAGATACATCCTGAAGATCATACTAGAACACAAGGAAAGCAGAGAGAACAATCAGAACACTGCTACACAGCTTCCCCCAACTCACTTATACACAATGTAATAGTATGGTCATTGTGCTGAAAGCCAAGGGGCATCTCATCAACACTTGTATAATTAGAGGCAGGGGGAGTTCTAGAGAACATGCCTGCCCTTTTCTTTGACTTTTCTGCTTCTTTCTTTGCTATACGTATTCGATTCAGGCCTTTTGGCTTCCTTTCTGCCTGGAGGTCACTTCTCTCTTTTCCCAAAAGTTTGTATTCTATGTCACTTTGCCTAGGATGGGTAGATCCATGAAGCTCCTGCCTCAGGCTGGCTTACCTACACATGGGAGCATGCTTTAGGGGCTCTTTACTAAAATATAGCTAAGCCTTCTTTTATCTCTCTCCTTTTCTATCCCAAATAAATTTCTTGAAACAATAAATATAAGTTTTAACTTTTTTCACCTTACAAAAGTACTGTATGTTACAAAAGTACTGCTTTTATTAGTGTAGAACATTCCCTTTTAACGCGGATTTTCATGGCACACGCCACGGAATTTAATCCACTGTGCGATACTCCCTGTATTCTCCAGTTCAACGCATGCGCGGTCTGTTACATTGATTACTTCGGCGATCGACTCTGCAACACTAGAAAGGGACCGCGTCTTTCTCCGCCCAGCTCTCCTGCCTTTACCGGTGAAAAAGAGGTCTTGAGGTCGAACCCAGAAACTCCCGCCGCAAAAATCAACAGTCTTCACTAACTTCACGCAGCAGGTCGTTCCTAGAGTGAACGGCCCCGGACACTTGCACGCAACCCCGTTCCCAGACACTGCATAGACTCGGTCCATTCCCCATGGGAGAACCCCTCGGTTCTCCCAGAGATTTTCACCTTTTTTCTATTTTTTATTATTTTTTTCTCTTTTTCCTCTCCTGCGGGCACCTCAAATGTGCGAGGAGAAGCCGCTCTTCAAAGGCAGCCGCGGTGGCTCAACCGGCAAGGTTGGGGCCGCGGAGACCCGGAGGGTCCCTGGTTCGAGGCCCCGCATGGGGGAAGGGAGGTCACCTTTTGTCCCAGGGCCGGCAGCATCTGGACATGGGAATGTGGTGACCCTAGGCCCCTCCATTGGCGAGAAATCTCTGTTTTTGGTTTTATCTTACGAGGCCACTCAGGACCAGCTGGGAACTCAATTGAGCTGTCAAAATAAAAGAATAAATTCAGTTTGGTAGGCTGGGCTGAAAGTTGGAAATAGGAATTGCCAGGGTTTCTACCTCACTTCAAGAAATGTTCGTTATTGTATTTGTACCCCGTCTACTGTCTTCACTCTATGAAACCATAGAAATATTACCTCATAAGCTTCTCCCTTGACCCCATGTAAACCTTTCCTATCCCATTCCCATTAGAATAGGTAAGAAGTTGTGTCTTGAGTCATGTCTGCCATGTTTGTTGAAAGGATGCATACTGCATGAATCTGGGCCATCACACCTTTGTCTTGTCGCCAGACTTCTTGTTTGCATGGATCAATAATTCAATTAGCCAGGCTCTTGTAATGAAGATTAGGCCTTCCCTTGTCTTCACACCTGGCTAATCCCGGGGCTGCCCAGACCTCTGAGTTTCGACTATCTGGGTCAGCCAAGGGGTATTGGACACAAAGGAAACCATAAGCCACCAGCGGGCCCCCTGTTTGGTTTCGGAAACCAGACATGGCCCATCATAAGACTTTTGTCATTTCAGCGGCCTGAGTAAATCATCTCACTTAGGCCTTCCTTTCTTCCTGACTCAAACAAGGAAGTAACTTGCGGACTTGGTATTTGCATTTCCTTCACACAAAACCCTAAGCCGGACCTGTTGCCCCAGGCTAACACCTGGGGAGGACTTTTCTTTGTCTTCTTTCATAATCCTTCCTGATGAAAGCGTCAACCCAGCCGGAATCCCATATTTGGCGAGCGGCATCTGATTGGCCGAAGCAGGCAGATGGAGAAGGGCGCTGATTGGCTCCCCGGAGCCGGCCTGTTTCTCGCCCATCAGCTGGTCCCAGCGTTCCGACCAATCAGCGATGAGCCGGCCGGCAAGGGGCGGGCGGGAAATTCAAATGTTTGACAGTTCTGTACTCTTAAAAAACCCATTGTTTTGAATGTAAAACTTATGCGTACTTTGCAGAATCAGGGAATTGCGGTTGCATCCTCTCAGCTGAGAAGATAAACAATTTCGTGGCTTCTACCTTGCATCGTGGTGAGCATAATCTGGTTTTCGGGGACGGGAAGGTTGAGAGACCTGAGTCGCTCCGGGCTTGCCAAGGTCTCACGGGCCCTCTTTGGACTGAACTCCGCCGGGTTCGGCAGGGTTAGCCCAAATCCGGTTCGACAACAGTCTGACAGAGGATTGACTGGGACTGTCTCTGCCCAATCAGTACAGTGAGGGGATATGTTCCTATCCCCTACCATACATTGTTATAAGAATCAATTCAAACAACTCAAAACCAGAAGGCATAAGCATACAACTAGAAAAAATGAACAAGAGTCTCTTGTAACAAAAGCACAACAAAGATAATGCATTTTCATTCATGTTCTGAAAGCCTTCTTAGCTTTGGTAAATCGATCAGCCCTTTAATGTATTTATGATCATAGCTGCACAAGAGATATTTTGTTTTCTTGAAATCAGCATGGGTAATGCTCTCTTTTTCCTCCAGCTGTGCAACAAGAGGTAAAAAGACTGCTTGCTGAGAGGGCCCTGAAGGCAATGGGAAAAATATTCATTCAGGTAAACAAAAAGCTCTGTATAAATTGGACAAAAGCCCCCTTTTCTTCAGATGTTTTACATCAGTGTTTCCCAACCAGTGTGCCATGGCACACTAGTGTGCCGTGAGCGATCATCAGGTGTGCCGTGGGAAATTGGAACCTCCAATACCCTTTCTTCCCCCTCCTGCCCAACACTTTTTCTTCTCCACTTGGGCTCCCTTCTTCCCAGCCTCACTCTGCTCGCTTTGCTCACGCTGCCACTTCTGCCGCCATTTTGATTCAAGAGTGTTCAGGAGGGGAGGGGGGAGGGAGGAAGACGTGAGGCGAGTCTGCGCAGTAGCGCCCGCACGGGTCACGTCTTCCTCCCTCCCCCCTCTCCTTAAGAAGGGAGCCCGAGTGGAGAAGAAAAAGTAAGTCTTCCGCAGGAGGGGGAAGAAAGGGCGCAAAGGGGAAGGGGGAGGAAGAGGTCTCTGTCGCAAGCTGGCATGGGCAAACTTGGATCTTCCAGGTGTTTTGGACTCCAACTCCCACCATTCCTAGCAGCCTCAGGCCCTTTTCCTCCCCCCCCCCCCCAGCCACTTTAGCAGGAAAGGGCCTCAGGCTGTTAGGAATGGTGGGAGTTGAAGTCCAAAGCACCCAGAGGGCCGAAGTTTTCCCATGCCTGTTTTAGGGACCTTAAAGTGGTGAGCCTCCTTCCAACATTGTGATTCTGGATAGAAAACAAACAACAACATAACATAACATTGTTTGAGTCCACAGTGCTCTCTGGGTGTAGGTGAACTACAACTTCCAAACTCAAGGTCAATTCCCAAGCAAACCCTTTCAGTACTTTCTGTTGGTAATGAGAGTTCAATATGCCAAGTTTGGTTCAATTCCATTGTTGCAAGAGTTCAGGATGCTCTTTGATTGTGTGTTAACTATAAATTGAGCAAGACCTTCGTGTGTGTCTTTCTGCCATTCCTGCCAGGATATCTATGTTGTGTTCATCGAAACAGGCCCAGGTTTCACACTGAGTGTATAAATACATTTAAAAACATATTAACTATATGTATTACTATGTTAGAGTGTCATTTTGTGTCATTTTGGTTGGTGGTGTGCCCCAGGATTTTGTAAATGTAAAAAATGTGCCGCGGCTCAAAAAAAGGTTGAAAAACACTGTTTTACATAATGTATACAGGCAGAGCAGGGATGAGGGTGCATCTCCACCATAGAATTAATGGGCTTGGCCGAATTACCGGCCGAGCGGGTTGGGGGACAGCGTTGCCCTCGTGCCATCTTGGTCTTGGAGAGGGGGCTTCTTCTCCCCAGAAGCCCCTGGGGGTGGCGGGAAGGGTTCCCGCAACCATCGCTGGCCGGCCAATGAGGGGGCTGGTCCCACCCCGCCCCCTCCCTGCATCCGGCCGGCCTACACTTCCACCTGGGCAGCTTACTTAAGGCTGCCCAGGACTGCCCAGGCCACATGTGGGGCCAGTCCTGTTTCCCTCCCACCCTCCCTACTTTTTGCATTTCTTGTCGGTGTCTGTTGCACCTTAGACCTGAAGGACCCCTCAGTAAACCACTTGAGACCAGCCGTGATGAAATGCTTTATTTAGAATAAATGAAAAGAAGCAAAGAGATAAAAGTATAGTCCTTTGATGCTCTCAGCATCTAGTATTGCAATGCAATAGTCCAAAAAGTAAAAGGTTCAATGAATTAAGAAATAGTCCTGATGCCCCAATGGGCTAAATCCTGGATAAGTCTCTGGCAAGAAAGGCTTGGCAAATACTTGAGTATGAAGGCTTGAAGGCCCACTGGCCCAGGCTGGAACTTAAGAGTACGTGGAACTTGGCGAGGCAAAAACTAAACGTTGGTACGAGATGCCGCCCATCTCTGGGTCCTAACTTAAATAGCCCCCACAAGGCTTTGATCCTTACGACGCAAGCTGCGTCATAACTGGTTCTCATGGACAGATCCCCGGCTGGGCTTTCTCATGCCTCCCGCATCAGGATGGCATGTCAACTCATTAGTGATTGCACCTGGATGGAAGGGAGGCAACCCGACTCTGCCTTTCCCTCGCTTCTTATCGGCCCGAGATGGAGCTATGCTGTGCCTGTCCTTGAATGTTGGTTGAACTAGAGGCCTCTGCAGAGGCTTGCTTTCTGGCCTAGCTAAAGTCTTGGGTTTAACATGGCTGTGGTCTTGTTTGGAGTCAGGCTGGGGCATGACAGTGTCCTTTTGTTTTACCGCACTTCATTGTTGTTCATTCTTCATGTAATTGTTGCATTGTTCATGGTTATGCATTTTTGATGTTCTTTGTCACAACTCCATGTTTGGCGTGTGGCATGGCCCCTGGATCAGGCTGGCTTATTGCCCTTTGGTTGTAAGGGGGGGATAACGCCCAGGCCCCCTGGGGTGCCGAGTTTCCATGGACAGGCATTGGGCCGCTCAGACCCCAGGCTTGGTAACACCTTTGGACATTCGTGGGGACTGTCCGGCCCTGATCCAGGACCCTTGCGTGGCCTCCTGTTTTCAATAAATGAGTTATGGCCATTTTCATCCAACCACTTGTGTCTGTGTTATTGTTCTTGACGCGAGGTGTGTCACCCTTGCACATGCAATGTTGTTTGACACAACTTTGACATGACATAGCTGAGGAATTCTGGAATTGGATCAAACACTATTTATGTAATTTGATCAAACACTATCACACTTTGACAGAGGAGGCTAAAGACCTTGTAAAACTATGGCTGCCGTTATTCCATGGCACTGAATCATGACATTTAAAGTACTATCAGACTACATCAATTCTACAGTGGAGATGCACCCTAAACATGCCCCTGTGGTGTTTCACAAGAACACAGTAGGAAGCAACACATTGATATATATCAAATCACATATAATATAACCAATATGTATCAAAGCAGCAACATCAAGCCCACTTAGGCACACGAACGTAGCAGTCCCGGAGTACCACCAGCCAATGATAAATTCGCAAGACAGGAGGTGTGGGAAAACAGTCCTGGGAAGGGGTACAATGCGACGGAGAGGAAAGTCTTTGAGGGTAAATAATGTCCGTCCCCTGAGGTAGCCAATACTCATCCAGGTTCACCACAAAGATCCCAATCCTGCGCAAAGGGCCTGAATGGCCGGCCGGTGGAACACGTAGGGCGCCAAGGCCGCGACGGTGAAATAGCGCGCCGAGTCCGTTTCGCCCCCAACGGGGCTTTTTCAAGCAGCTGGTGGTATCAGTGCCGGGCAATGAAACGCAGGGTATAATGCATTCTGAAACATTAAGAATATACAAACATCACATATACAAACAAGCCACCATATGTGGTGTTTCAGCCTGGTGTTCATGTGCATGCTAGGGATGATGGGTTTGGTAATGTAAATGCTGATGATGAGAACTCTGAACTGCAAAGTGAACTTTCAGATGAGGCTTGCCTTCCTGAGAATAGGCCAATTCCCAGGGCTGTATTAGATGAGCATTCTTGTGTTCAGGAGTCTGAAGGCCTTCAGGCTGATAACGGAACACCTGGGAATTTTAATGAGCTTACATTCAATCGTAGGGATAACATTCTAGAATCTCGGCAGGCTGCCAGTCTACGACGTAGTGGCCGTTTGGGAAACCGAAACTAATTTGTCCTTATTAGAGCTTGCTTGGGAAATTGTCTTTAGATTCCAGGCTTCGTTCAGAACACCATGCCAAGTTATTCTTGTCTCCAAGCTCTTGATTTTTGCCTAGGCCTCTGTGCACGTTTTGCTTCCAAAGCTGCCTTGTATCATTTATGGGATTTGCATCAAGCTTTCTACCTTTGTCTTTTGGATTTTGGGACTAATTGAACTGTGTGATTTTACCCTGGATATATTCTACAATTGATCTTCTTTTAACCCTTTTGTTGGACACTATATTTGTTTCAATAAAAGCCTATTATTCAGACTGTCTGTTGTGTGTGAGAACTAGGGGGTGCTCCTTGTCTGAAGTGCAACAGCCCCACTGCGATGTCTCCTTCTCAGGGGTTGGAGTAGTTGGTGTTTTGGACTTCCACTCCTAGAATCTCTCAACCATATGCAAAAGGGGAAATAAAAATGAATGAAAATCCTGCTACAACTCTGGCAGCCGATCTGAATTTCCTCTACCCGGCCCTCAAGATGGGCACAACTATTTTTAAAACCCTGAATCACCCACTTACTCTAAAGAGGAAAATGAAAAGAAGGCCCCATTTAGTTTGGTAGAGAAAGGCAGCACCTGTCTAGTATTTCAAGTGGGTGGAAATGGCTAGGTGTTACCACCTGTGCGTGGCTTTTACACCATGCTCATTTTGTCTCAATGATTTCACACTTCCTTTAGGAAAAGGCTTCCTCCTCTATTCACTTGGAGATGCTTTTGTGTTTCATGATCACTTAGCACAGCTGCAGTCACTTGGAGCCTCTGAAGGGTTTTCCAAAGCAACCCAGTCTTCTGTTTATATTACCGGTTCCCATTCCTGCTTACACGCTGGAAAAACAACAAAATCATTTCTCATAACCTTTAGATCCACACTGCTCATAATAGCCGCCATATATCTGAATCCATTCCTCCCCTCAGCAGCGCGGCTAGGCTATTTATTGTGCCCAAAGTGGTGCCGTTTTGTCGGTTTCAAAGTTCTGCTGCAGAAAAGTGCTGGGCCTAGGGTTTTTTTCCCCATAAAGGTATATATTTAAAATTAATTCTCTTTACTTTTGCAATTTACGAAACCATCATGGCTGTGGAACTCCCACCCCACGGATATTAGATCAATCCCCTCCCTCCTGACCTTCTGCGAGAGAGTGAAAACGCGACTTTGAGACCAAGCCTTGAGAGAACTTGTGCAAAGATTCTTAGGAAGGACTCATCCCACGCTTTTTACAAGGACTAAAGAGGCCAATCCGAGATAGGCAAGTCCGGTTGCAGAAAGCACAGCAGAAAGTCTCCTTTGGTGATGTTGTTTCCAAGTTGCGGTTCTTTCTGCGTTGTCGTTTCTCTTCGAGACCCATTCGGCGTGTCTTCTCGAAAGAGGCCGCAGCATTGTGGATAGTGCGTCTCCATGCCTCCCGATGTGAGGCCAAGGTGGACCATTGTTGGTGATCAATCTGGCCGAGCCTGAGATGTTGTTTCAGGGAGTCCTTATTTCTTTTGGGGGCACCTCTCTTGCACTGACACATGGCGAGTTCACCATAGAGTAGTATCTTTGGGAGGCGGTGGTCCTCCATCCTAGAGACGTGCCATGCCCAGCGCAGCCGTGTTCTCAATAGCGTGGCCTCAATGCTGGTGATCCCTGCTTGCTCAAAGACAGCAACATTCGTCACATAGTCAGTCCAGTGTACATTTAGGATTGTGCAAAGACAGCGCTGATGAAAGCGTTCTGTTTATATTACCGGTTCCCATTCCTGCTTACACGCTGTGTTGTATGTGTTTGCGATAGGCGACCCATGTTTCAGACCCATAGAGGGGAATAGACAGTATGATAGCTTTGTACACACTGATTTTGGTGCTTTGCCCCAGGTCCTTGTTGCTCCAGTTATTAGAAAGGGCTCCGAGAGAGCATCGACGTATCTGACTTGACCGTGCTGGCCCTCATGTAACAGGATAATCATGTTGAGGAATTTGGGGGGACATCCTAGACCAGGGGTGCTCATTACAGTGATCGGGAGCACCTAGGTGATCTTCGGCCCTCTTCCAGGTGATCTTTGGGCGTGCGCATGGCTCCTGCCATGCGCACGCGTGTGCGCTCTGGCCACTGCCTTTGTGGGGCTTCTTTTGCCAAAATGAGGCTTTAGTGGGCGGGCCCTGGCACTCGTTTTGTCACGCACGGTGTGGTGACATGACCACCCATTGGTTGCTGCTGGGGGGGGTGGGGGTGGGAGCAAGGTGAAGGAGAAAGGCGGCGAGGGCCCACCGGAGAGAGAGGGGGGGGGTGGCTCTTCAGAGCTGGCTAGGAAGGGCCACCCTCTTTCTCTCACTCTCTCCCGTGGGCATGGACTGCCATCAGTGGGAGGGGTCTTCCTTTCTGCCAGCTGTCCACTTGGGCGTCTTTTCTGAGTGACACCCTCAAAAGGAAGGAAGCCCCCGCTGCATCTGTCACTTCGGGAAGCACCTCTTCCACTCTTCCTTCTCCTGCCCAGGTAAGGAAGCCTCGAGAGAGGAGGGAGGGGCGAGGGTGCCGTGGGGAGGCTCCAGCCTCACGTGGGTCCCTCTCTCGGTTGAGTTTCCTGGCCCAGGCAGCAGCCAGGCGGCCCCTCTTCCCAGCCCTGTACCTTCCTAGCCACCACCGAAGCCATATCTGGCCGGAGCGCTGGCGGGTGCGCCTATAAATACCCTCCTGCTGCTTGCGTGGGAGGGGCCTGCTGTGCATGCAAGAAGCAGGACGGGATGGAGACTTCCTGCTTCGCGAAAGCACGCAGCAGGAAGGAGAAAGGCAACGAAGACATTAAATGTGCGCGCAGGCAAAGAGGATCCCCTTCCCGGGTGCGCGCGGCGGCGAGTTCGTGGGCAGGCAAGAAAGAAGCCCCGCACGGATGGAAGGCTGCAGTAGGAGCGTGCACGCGTGTACACGCTCACATACACAACAGGTGAAGTTTTCAACTTGATTGTTCATATAGTAGGTCGCATGATGAAAAGTGTGGGCACCCCTGTCCTAGACGTTCCAGGATCTGCCACAGACCTTTTCTGCGCACAGTGTCAAAGGCTTTGGTGAGGTCGACAAATGTGACATAGAGTCCTTTGTTCTGCTCTCTACATTTCTCTTGCAGTTGTCTAAGGGCAAAAACCATATCTATAGATAGACTTGAAACAATAGACAATGGACTTTGGAATGTCCCGGATTACACTCGTGGATTACATGTTTAACTCTGAATGTATTGTTTTTAAATGTTTTAATTGCTTTTAATGTACTTTTAAATTCTATTTTAATATTCATTTAAGTGTACATTCTGTTTTAAGGCATTGAATTGTTGCCTGTGTGTAAAGCTGCCTTGAGTCCCCTCCAGGGTGAGAAAAGCAGGGTAGAAATGCCGTAAATAAATAAATACTGTATGCAGTGTTGAACTAGTGATCCACAAGAGTAAGATATGAATCTTTGTTTAGCTGTTGAAAAACATTGAATTTTTTTTCCATGTCAGGAGCGACTTGAGAAATTGCAAGTCACTTCTGGTGTGAGGGAATCGGCCATCTGCAAGGACGTTGCCCAGGGGATGCCCAGATGTTTTGATGTTTTACTGTCCTTGTGGGAGGCTTCTCTCACGTCCTCACATGGAGGCCGGAGCTGACAGAGGGATCTCATCCATGCTCTCCGCGGATTTGAACTTGCGACCTGTTGGCCTTCAGTCCTGCCGGCACAAGGGTTGTTTAACCCAGTGTTTCCCAACCAGTGTGCCGGGGCACACTAGTGTGCCGTGAGCGATCATCAGGTGTGCCGTGGGAAATTGGAACCTCCAATACCCTTACTTATTAAAGGAGCGCCGCTACATCACAATACAAAATGCACAATTAATCATGCATAATCATATGCGAAAAACACATTCAAAGTACCCAATCCTGCTGGAGAAAATAAAAAGTCTTACATAAGGTAGTTCGACATGGTCGCCACAGAGAGCGAAGGAGTTGCGAACCAGGAAGTAGCAAGTTCATGGAGTGCAAAAAACAAAGTGTATCCTCACAATGTTATCCAATGTCAGTTCCGGAATCAGCACAATAACACAGTCAGTTTGCGGACAATTTAAAGAAGCAGCACCATAATCATAGCGACAAGGTAGAAAATCATGTTGATAATCACATATATTCAAACCGCCAGAGACTGAAGATAGATGTGGCGATGGAATCGAAAGCTGGCATGGGCAAACTTGGACCTTCCAAGTGTTTTGTACTCCAACTCCCACCATTCCTAGCAGCCTCAGGCCCTTTTCCTTTCCCCCCCTCAGCCACTTAAGCAGGAAAAGGCCCCAGGCTGTTAGGAATGGTGGGAGTTGAAGTCCAAAGCACCCAGAGGGCCGAAGGTTTCCCATGACTGACAGCTGTTGAGCAAGACCTTTGTGCGTGTCTTTCTGCCATTCCTGCCAGGATATCTATGTTGTGTTCATCAAAACAGGCCCAGGTTTCACACTGAGTGTATAAATACATTTAAAAACATATTAACTAGATCAGGGGTGCTCAGAACGGTGATCGCGATCACCAGGGTGATCTTCGGGCCTCATCCTGGTGATCTTTAGGCCCCTGACCAGGTTTTTTGCTGTTGGTCCTCTTCACGTGCCCCTGCACACTGCAAAGAAGTCCTCCGTCGTTGCTCCTCCCCGCTCCCTGCTCGCGCGCCGCCTCCAAAAGCTCCAGAGTCCAAGAGGCAGAATGGGCCCCCTCGTTTGGATTCCTCCTCCTCCCTCCGTCCTTCTCCAGCCACTCAGAGTCGTAGGAGACCAAAGGGGGCGGGCCTGGATGACGCGATGCATGGCTGGCCCCGCGCGCATGCGCAGAAGTGTCCATTTTGCCTCTCGGACTTCTTGTGAGCTCTTGGAGGCGGCACGCATGCTGGCGGTGGGGAAATAGGAGCAATGACGGCGGAGGAGAAGAAGGATGCTTTGGAGTCATTTCCTTACCGCATCTCAAAGGTCGGTCTTTTTACTTTGGGGTGGGTGCTTGATTGTTCTGTGGCATGTCTCTTTGTTTATTTTTATTTTTTAAAAACGGCCTTTTAGCTCCAAAGCCTCTCTGCTTGCTTTGTTCCTTGAGAAATATATGTTGGGGAATATGGAAATGTGGGAGAAATGGGGTGGTTGTATGTATTTTTGCATGCCCCTTTGTTTACCTTGCTGAGTATTAAATGGCCTTGCAGTTCAAAAGCCTCTTCTTACTTTCTGGCTGATAATATGTGTGGCAATATGGCAGTGTGGGAGAAATGGGGTGGTTGGATGTATTTTTGCATGCCCCTTTGTTTACCTTGCTGAGTATTAAATGGCCTTGCAGTTCAAAAGCCTCTCTTCTTACTTTCTGGCTGATAATATGTGTGGTAATATGGCAGTGTGGGAGAAATGGGGTGGTTGGATGTATTTTTATGCTCTGTTTTATATTGTTGTTATTAAATTGAAATGTTGATGTTTTATAACTTCATTTTATGTAAACTGCCCCGAGCCTGCTGGAAGGAGCGGTACATAAAAATGAATAATAAATATAAATAAATATAAATAAATAAGAAAATAGTTATACGTTTTACATTTCTGGGCAGGTGATCTTTGGGACTTGGTTTTTCAATCAGTAGCTCCCATGCTGAAAAAGTGTGAGCACCCCTGAACTAGATGTATTACTGTGTTAGAGTGTCATTTTGTGTCATTTTGGTTGGTGGTGTGCCCCAGGATTTTGGAAATGTAAAAAATGTGCCGCGGCTCAAAAAAGGTTGAAAAACACGGGCTTAACCCATTGCACCACCGGGGGCTACAATACATTGAATGACCTTGAGCAAGTCATTCTCTTGAAGTTTCCCATTGGCATGGAAATAATCTGGAGTTGGATTGCATCTCTGAGAATACCATCAATGGTTTTAATGAGCTAGAGCCAATGGGGAATGCAATCTACTGAAATCCTAAGGGTCATATGATTACTATCTGTATCCTATCTCCTGTAATCTGAATTCAACCAGTTGCTTTGCCAATCGTAAATAATGCACTTGCATTAATATGCTGCATTGTCTTTATTTTAATAAGCACGGACATTATGAAGTTCAGACAAATGTGTTTTAGGACAAAGGGAATTTTGGGAAAACACACATTTTCTTGTTCAAACTATGCCTATGTATATGTATTTTAGCAAAAAAAAAATACATGCAGGAAAGCTACACGTGGTTGTGCTTTGTAGGAAACAACATTTTGGTTCAAGAATCAGTGCCTTTTGGATAACTACATATTTATTGGCTTTGTCTTATATTCTGCCTCTCTCTCATTGAAGGACTCAGAGCAGCTATTTTCTGGTCCCAAACAAATTTTCTGTGTAGAAAAGTTATGCACATTTTTTTGTTTAAATATATTCTCCCTAACTGAGGTCTCCTTCACGCCACATAATGATACAAGTACCACAATTCCAATTTGATTGTCATGGGTCCTATGGTAGTTTTCAGAAATCTGAAATTGAGAGCATTAGTGCCTCATCAAACTCCATATGTTGTGATTGAGCCCGTGGCTCTGCCGGGTGGGGAGGATGCTGAATCTACAGTGTCTGAGTGTAGTATGGAACTGGGTGGGGCTGAGAGTAAGCTAAACAAAGGAGCAGGCAGAAAGAGGGCTGCCAGTAATTCCAGCCGGGGAAGTTTGGCACAAAGGAAGAGAGTACGGCAAATACTTATGGATCCCACTGACTCTGAGTCCTTTGAGCATTTTCCCAGGGATGGAGAAAGATCGTCAAAAGACAGTGATACTGAATTAGACTGGACTCAAGTACAGGAAATTCAGGATGTGTGTGATGCAGACACCAGTAGTGATACTTTTCTGGGGTTTGATAGTGATAATGAGTGGCCCTCTGAAACCTCAGGGAATGATTGGGATACGCTAAGTTTTGAAAGACGCTGGGGATCTTGGAGGGACTCACAAAGGGTTTCAGCTGCAGAAAGGTGTTGTATCCTGATATCTTGCATCATGTTCCTGATCCAGTTTACTCGTGAGTTGAGGTTTTACTCTGCCCTTTTGGGCTGAGATGCTGCTGCCGCAGTTGGGAAAGGTGTGTGGTTTGGGGTTACAATGTTCTGTTTTCTGTCCAGCTACAGCTGTGTGTTCCTTGTGGCGGGGTTTGAACTCCGCTTGACTTTCTGTGAGTGTCACAAGCTACAAGAATGGTATTGTATATATGGAGGGAGGTAGACAATATGTTTTGTGGGGATTACGATGAATGTTGTCCTCATGCATTTTAGCTCCTGTAGACCTTGGATTGTCTCCTTGTTTCTCTGTCTTTCTCCTGCACATGACTCCAGACTGGTTATTGACTATGCTATTGGCTCAACCCTCTGAGGACATCGCAGATGACGTCTTTAGTTTGCGTCTGATCATTCCTTCCGCAATTTTTGGACTTCTCTCTGGTTTTTTTGTGGGTTTTTTCCAGTTAGGCTAGTTTTTGTTAGTCCCATTCCCATTTCTTGTACAATAAACTCTTTGTTATTCCTTTTTACTCTTGGGTTTGGCTTTAATTGGCATCTGCATCACGACACCATATCCAGAGATTCTGTATCCACAGATTCAACCATTCTTGAGTTGAAAATATGCCCTGCTCTGCCAAAAAAATTACATAAATGAATCTATTTTCAAATTATCCACAATGCAAATTTTGATTTTGCCATTTTATATAGGAGACCCATTTTCTCTATGCTATCTATATATATAAAGGAAGAGTCGTCATGGAACGACCGTCCCAAACAGAGAAACCTTACAATGCAGAGACACCAAACTTGCCAACAGAAATAGGCCTCAGACAAGGTACGTTTGTAGCAAAGAAACTTTCCCCTCCAAAACCTAAAAGGCACCCAAAACAACAAGTAAAAAAAATTCATTTCCCAGCATCCTCCGGCGCTGCCAACGACTCTCCCAGCCTCTACATTCTGACAACATGATTGGCTGCCAATAAGGGCGGATTTGCATAACTCCTGTACTGGCCAGCCAACATGAACATTCTGACCCATAATAAACTGTCAGAGGAGGATAAGGCAAAGGGCTGAGGCACAAACACAAACACCCAATTCACTTCCCACAGAAAATTTACAACCCTACAAATCACAGACCACACCCAAAATTGACAGTAAGGCTTCATTAACTTAATTTCCCTGACTAGACCTCACTTAATGGAATGCTGTTTACACTCTGAATTGACAGTAAGGCTTCATTAACTTGATTCTCCCGACTAGCCCTCAGCTCATTGGACATTGTGTATGGCCTGAATTGACAGTAACCTACCTTGGCACACAGAGCCCCTATGACCCACGCTACATTCTACTACAGTTTGGAGGAGGGTGGACCATGGATTATGGGACTTGAAGTACCTCCATGGATAATGGGATTTGTAGTACTTCAAAACCCATCATTCCCCACAGACCACTGTGTCCCAGAACCAAGACAGATAAAGACCAAACTTGGCAAACAATGCACCCCATGACCCACACTCCATCCGACTGCAGAATAGAGGAGGACACACCATGGATAATGGGATTTCAAGTACCACCACTCACTTCCAAAGTACCCCACCCACACACGCATCAACCTCTACATCAACACAGCAGACAGAAAGACAAAAAACATTGTATATCCACAAGCTATGCAGAATGCCAGCAACACCACACAACAACAACTCCACAGGACTCCAACATCCCACCCACCAAAACAACCCACAACAACACAGCCATGACCCCAACAACACCATAACTAAGAACAACTCCAACCCTTACATACTCAGACTTCCTCGCATCTCCAAAATAGGCCACAGCAACGCGTGCCGGGTACAGCTAGTTGTATATAAAGTGGGTTTAAGCATCCATGGATGTAGGTATCCATGAGAAATTCTGGAACTAAACTGCAGGAGATATTATGGGTTCACTATAAAAATGTAGTGTGAGAGGGTCTTAAGTCCTAAATGTGAATACTGTTTGAAAATTGAGCCAAAACCCTTGTGTTTCCAGGAAGAATTTTAATTATTGGTTCTTGCATGTGGGAATAAGATAAATGAAGATTTATCCCATTAGTCTGACCTGAGCTTTAAATAGCCAAAACTCGGAAACTGTGAGCTGTTGAAGAGCTTGGCTGCCACGATACATCACTGGCGCTAATTCCATTATTGGTGATGACTATGTTAATAATAGTGTGAAGCGATGTAGAGGATGCTTCCTGATCCATTCTGACATAGTCACTTGCTATAATCGAGGAGAGAGCATGATATTCCAAACTCTGTCAAAGGAACATGAAGGTTTTCAGCTGTAATTACAGTCAAGGTCAGTTTGTACTTGATTTGTCGTTTCGTGAAAAGCAAAAGGTGTAAAGAGGGAGGAAGATGGCTTTAAATAGGCCTGTTTTTATCCAGACCTCTTTCTCCCTCCATATGAAAGAATGGCATAAGTCATGTGGCCTACTTATGAAACTATGAACAATTGCCACAGATAAATAATATGCCGTGGGCTATATTTTGAGGAAGGAATTGGCATATGGAGAAGAGAAGAAGCAAACACACATCTCCATCATGCCTGGGCCAAAAGCAGACTTAAGGCTAACTCCCTATTCCAGGGGTGCCCACACTTTTTCAGCATGCGAGCTACTTTTTTAAAAAACCAAGTCAAGAAGATCTACCCTTGTGTGTGCGCGCGCGCACCATCCGCGCACATGCACTATATGCGCGCCACTTCTCCCACACGCCGCTCCTCCCGTGGGGCATTGCGGGAACAAAGTGGACAATAAAACATGTAGAAATGCATCCAAACAGTTCTTTCTCCTACCTTGACATAATTCCACAGATATTATCAGGCAGAATGAAAGCAGACAGACCTTTCAGCTGCAAGGCCATTCATTGCTGGGCAATGTGGACAATGGGACATGCAGAAATGCATCCAAGCAGTTCTTTCTCCCACCCAGACAGACCTTTCAGCTGCAATTTGATCAAGCAGATGAACTTCTCACAGTTGCAGATGCTTTGGTAGAAAATGGCTGCCAAAGCCTGCTTCTGTTTGTCCTCCCTCGTGGCTCGTCTTCGCGCGCTGCCGCACGCTCCAAGTGTGCATGCGTGGGCCGGGAGCCTACCCCCTCCTTTGCTCTGCTACACTCCTCCTCACTCCCTCCTTCTCAGGCCACGCTGAGTCATCCCAGAGGCAGGGTGGGGTGCTTCTGCGCCTGTGCGTGGAACGTCAGCCGCGCAGCGCACCATCCACACCAGCCCCCTCCTTTACTCAGCATGGCCTGAGAAGGATGGGGGGAGGAGGAATGCAGCAGAGCAAAGGAGGGGGTGGGCGTGGATGGCGCACTGTGCAGCTGGCGTGCTGTGCAGCTGGTGCTCTGCACAGAGGTGCTCTGCGCGCAGGCGCAAAAGCGCCCCATCCTGCGATCGGTCAAAGTGAGGCCCGAAGATCGACTGGTCGATTGCGAGAGACTACTTGAGCAGCCCTGCTCTATCCCAACTGCCACTGCCTTGACAGGGAGAAAAGAAGGATCAGGTACATCTCATTATCCCTCAGATAAGAAGTAGATGAAAGACTATTTCACCAACCCAACTGTAGTTGCATCTGTCAAGTAGGAAATTTAGGTATCACCTTGTGAGGAGGCTAATTTAACCAATTTACGAGGCCATAAATCTCCAGGAAGTGTGTAAAAGGAGTGAAGGAGTGCGACAGCTCCCCCTGGAGGCCAGAAGCTGAAATGTTAAATTGCCTCTGAGTGTCTTGTCTTACATGTTTGTATGTCAAAGGGCATTGAATGTTTGCTTGTATATGTGCATTGTCATCTGCACTGAGTCCCCTGTGCGGTGAGAAGGGCGGAATATAAATGGTGTAAATAAATAAATAAATAAACTGCCACTGCCTGTCCATGGAAAGAAAGAAAGAAGAGGGAGGCACAGTTCCCTCATGTCTAGGCTCAGAAGTAGATGTAAGGCACCCTTTTCATCCTTTTGCCTTATTAAGAGATCTCAGTATCTGAAAAGCTTGCATGTAATTTTCATGCCCTTTAAATAAGCCAATTGGTGTGGACAAAAATTTTCTTGGACAAGGCCGAGTTACCCAAAGTAGTGTTTTCACACCTCCTAAAACTTGCGATGAGAAAATGAAGGCCTTGCCTCAAGAATTCAGAAAACTGCAAAGCTTTAGAGGACATGTCAGAGAAATACAATTGGCACAAAATTATGTGCATATTTTAAAATGTAAATGGCTAAACTGTGCATAATTGCCCCAAATTCAAAGAAATGCACTTTAATCAAAAAAGGGAAAATGTACAAAAATCAAATCAATTGGATAAGTAAACATGCAAATTAGGAGAAATGTGTAAAACATTTACATAAATGTAAAAAAAGGTCTTGCAACCAGAAATGAAAAAGTATAAAATCAAATAATCACAAAATTGTATAGAAGTCCAAAATGTATCTAGTCTTGTCACCTGACAGTGCAAGAATCCAAAGCTTATGCCTTCCTTGTAGATGCACAGACCACACAGCCTCAGTTTAGAAGCCTTCAATAAAGGGGAGTCCACCTTCTGACGTAATCTGTCCCTCTGCCAAACAGGTTGTATCATCATCAAATTATTCTCAATGTTTAATCAACGTCACATTTCTTCTAATTTGAGAGTTCTATTCTTTGGAGCAGCAGATAACTAGCTTCCTCCATTAACAGCATTTCAGATAGCTAGAATGTATGGCAAAACGAGTTTAAAACGTTTTCTGTTAAATGTGTCTATTTTCTAAGCTGTGTGATATAGTTAGGCCATTAGAGAGTTAACTAGAGAAGGAGAGTTCATGTCTGTGACAGAAGCAAAGTTCCCGTATGTTCAACCTTTGGAATGCAAACATTTGTAGATAAGGACACGCTCCAGTCGCCATGATTGATGTGCTTTGAGACACAGGCTGTAGGAATGCTCCAGTAAAATGCTTTGCTTTCTTTACTAATAAAAGGACTTTTATAGTTCCAACCTGGCTCTGCATGATTTATCCTTGACATCAGATACTCCTTCAGACCTTAGATCTTAGAATAGCACCACCTCTGGTTTCTTTTTCCTAAACATACAGCGGGCCCTTGGTATCCACTGAGGTTTCATTCTAGGATCACCAGTGGATGTCAAAATCTGTGAATGTTTAAGTCCCATAACATGCAATGATTCCATAAAATAGCAAAATCAAGGTTTGTTTTTTGGATTTTCTTTGGATTTTCTTGTTGTAGATGGTTGAATCCATTGGTGCAAAATTTTTGGATATACAAGGACAACTGTAGACAGAATCCTCTGGCAGTAAAATGTCCTGGACCAATTCTGAGAACAAATTCTTCACAAAATGTCTCCATATCTAGCCAGTAGGCTTGTTTGATTGAAAAAAAAGGTTCAAAACTAGTTTCAGATGTAGGGGGAGCTGGTGGTTGGGATCTAAAGTCAATTTTGCACTGGGACTGTGGTGCACCTAGTTGGGTGTCAGTTGCATAAGATCTTTACTGACCATAAGGTTATGGGTTTGAGGCCTGCCCAGGTCGGGGTGAGCTCTCGACCAATTGTGTAGCTCATTGTCTGTCTATATATGTTGTATGTCTATGGCATTGAATGTTTGCCTGTACATGTGCATTGTGATCCACCCTGATTGCCCTGCGGGGTGAAAAGGGCGGAATATAAATGATGTACATAATAAATAAATAAATAAATAAATTTCGATTTTCACAGGAAAAAAAAGTTCAAAACTTTTCACAACTTCTGAGACTTCCGAATCCTTCCTTAATGGTTTCAAAGTGTTATTTCCTGTTTCATTGGGTGGTCTTTACTTTGAAGGTAGTTGTTTTACTCCAGAACCCCGGGGGGGGGGGGAGCAAAGGGAAGAAATCCATCCACTCTGGTTAAAAACGCTTCTCTCGCTTAAGACTGAAGCGGGAGGGAACAGAAAGGAATCTACCCACACTGGTTTAAACAGATGCAGGAGGAAAAGGAATCCATCCATACTAGTTTGAACTGATGTAGGAGGGAAAGGAAAGGAATCTATCCACACTGGTTAAAACTGACCTGGATCCATCCCATTCATACTGGTTAAAACAGCTTCTCTCGCTTAAGACTGACTCGGGAGGCAGGAGGAAAAGGAAAGGAATCCATCCACACTGGCTTAAACTGACTGTAGCAACTCAGCCTCCGTTCCAGCCGGGGGGGGTGCCACCCCGGGGGTCCCGATTGCTTTGGACCAAGATGGAGGGGATGCAGGGGCTGATGGGCATGCATCTCCGACTGACAGTTTGCAATGGGATGACACCTGGCCTTCTGCTTATTCGGATGAAGAAGGCCAGCTAGATTCCGGATCAGATTGTGAATATGAGAAACCAGGAAGCTTCAGTTCTCAGGAGCGCTTGTTGCCACCATCTGCGGAGGAAGAGATGGAAACCGAGTTGGAGGCATGTTCCCAAGAAGATAACGGAGCAGATGGCGCTGAACTTGCAAGGAGCTTCGACTGGAGGAGTAGTATTGTGGCTACTCGGAAAGATTGGAAGCGGGGCCTGGAGAGGCACTGGTCTCACAAGGGTGGGAATTAAGTATGCACTTTGTGGGAAAGTTCCTCAGTTTGGCGGCCACGTCTTTACTGGAGAGACGTATCGTTGGTCTGCTGCTCCCTGGAAGCCATAGTTTGGCTAGCCTTGCCAAGTACTGCCAAGAGATCTTGTTTCTTCCAAGAACTTTGGATTGCCTTGTTTGCTTCATGGACTAAGTTTGCTTTTGAACAACTTACTTTGTTTTTATGGACTTTGCTTTGAGAGATTCCTTGTTTTGGATTGCTTTTTGACCAAGTGCTTTTTACATTGGACTTATGGACTCTATTCTTAATTGAACATTCTGTCCTTTTCACCTGCTATCCTTTTGCTTTAATAAATAGTTAATTGACATTGCCTGTGTGTGTGTGATTACGGGGTGGAGACAGGGCCCGCGTTGTGACACTGACACAGATCCATCCCATTACACTGGTTTAAACTAATGCAGGAGAGAAAGGAAAGGAATCCATCCACACTGGTTTAAACTGATGCGGATCCATCCCATCCACACTGGTTAAAACCACTTCTCTCGCTTAAGACTGACTCGGGAGGCAGGAAGGAAAGGAATCAATTCACACTGGTTTAAACTGATAGAGCCGGGCTTCTCCTCCCCTACTTGTCACCTTCCTCTGCAAATCACAATCTCCTGGTCCTGTGTTTCATAGGGGAAAATAAATGTAAAGCTAAAACTTTCCACCCTTTGTATTGCACCATTCCCGGAAGCCCAGCCCCAAATAATTTAATTTCATTCTCCCTGCGCAGAATCCGGTGCCCTTGAGAGGACTTTGGTGAACTTCTGTCATGCTGACTGACAGTTTTGGGAGTCAGGCTCCTTGGTAATACAAGAACATGCCTAGAGTGAAATTGCAAAATGAGCGAGCGGATGCTTTCGCAGATTCTCCTGCATCCAGCAGAGCAGAAAAAAGCAGCCCTTTTGCATTAACAGGAGGTTAATGACTGTGTGAGAGAGAGGTAAAATGGTCATTCCCCAGTCCTTCCTCCCTTGACGTGAGTGACATTGAAGGGTGACATTTTAAAGCTGCCCTGTAAATAAGGAACACGGCGGATATTTTTCTTTTCAGTGCTCCTGAAACAATATCCAGAGGTGGGAGATCAAAGAGTATTTCACTGGAAAATGAAATATATTTTGGTGTTAGGAAACAATACCTCCATAAAATTGTGTGTGTGTGTATCCTAGATATTATACTCTAGATCAGTGTTTTTCAACCTTTTTTGAGCCACGGCACAAAATCCTGGGGCACACCACCAACCAAAATGACACAAAATGACACTCTAACACAGTAATACATATAGTTAATATGTTTTTAGATGTATTTATACACTCAGTGTGAAACCTGGGCTTGTTTCGATGAACACAAAATAGATAGCCTGGTAGGAATGGCAGAAGGGCACACACGAAGGTCTTGCTCAACAGCTGGGAGTTATAGTTCACCCGCAATCAAAGAGCATTCTGAACTCCACCAATGATGGAATAGAATCAAACTTCCCACACAGAACTCCCATAACCAAGAGAAAATACTATAAGAGTTTGGTGGGCATTGATCTTGAGTTTTGGCGTTGTAGCCTGTGTTGGATGGGGTTACACTCCCCCTGAAGACGCAGGTTCGCAGCCTGGGAGTGATCCTGGACTCATCGCTGAGCCTGGAACCCCAGGTCTCAGCGGTGGCCGGGGGAGCTTTTGCACAGTTAAGACTCGTGCGCCAGCTGCGCCCATACCTTGGGAAGTCTGATCTGGCTACGGTCGTCCACGCTCTGGTCACATCCCGAATAGATTACTGCAATGCGCTCTACGTGGGGCTGCCTTTGAAGACAGTTTGGAAATTACAACTAGTCCAATGAGCGGCAGCCAGACTACTAACTGGAGCTACATACAGGGAGCATACCACCCCCCTGTTGTGTCAGCTCCACTGGCTGCCGGTCCAATTCTGGGCTCAATTCAAAGTGCTGGTCTTGACCTTTAAAGCTCTATATGGTTCTGGCCCAGCTTACTTGTCCGAATGCATCAGCCTCTACGTCCCACCTTGTACTTTAAGATCATCCGGGGAGGCCCTGCTCTCGCTCCCGCCGGCTTCCCAGGTGCGGCTGGTGGGGATGAGGGAGAGGGCCTTCTCGGTGGTGGCTCCCCATCTGTGGAATGCGCTCCCTAGCGACATACGATCAATTCCATCCCTCCTGACATTTAGGAAAAAGTGAAAGCCTGGATGTAGGACCAGGCGTTCGCATAGTAGCACAGGACAGCACTTTAGTAGTTTTAATGGAAAGTTGGTGAATAGGGCTCAATGCTTTTATGGACAGAACACTGTTTTTAACATAGGTGAATGCATAGGATGTGTGAATATAATTGTATTTTTATGTATTTTAGTGTCGAATGCTGGAGGGTTTTATATTGTGTTTTTATACTGCGATTGTGATGTAGGCATCAAATTGTGCCTTTTGGAAGCCGCTCTGAGTCCCCCCTAGGGGGTTGAGAAGAGCGGGGTAAAATGCCGTAAATAAATAAATAAATAGTTCACCTATATCCAGAGAGCACTGTGGAGGGGAGGGAGGAAGATGTGGGGTGAGTCTGCGCAGTAGCGCCCGCACGGGTCACGTCTTCCCCCCTCCCCCCTCTCACAAAAGTGGCAGTTTGAGCACAGCGAGGCAAAGCGAGCAGAGCGAGGCTGGGAAGAAGAAAGCCCGAGTGGAGAAGAAAAAGTGTTCGGCAGGAGGGGGAAGAAAGGGGATTGGAGGTTCCAATTTCTCACGGCACACCTGGTGATCGCTCACGGCACACTAGTGTGCCACGGCACACTGGTTGGGAAACACTGAGGTAGTTAATTGTGGATAATGGAAGAAATAGGACAAAACATTGAGAGGAATCCCTCCATGCCAGGCCAGAACAAATTATGTCCATCCTTAAATGCTGAAACTTGGAAGGCTAATGTGGCATATTCATTTGAGTGTTCGACTACAATTCCCAGTGTTTGAATACCCATGCCCTCATGAAAAACTACTGGGTGACTTTGGGCAAATCACGCTCTCTCAGCCTCAGAGGAAGCCAAAGGTAAAGCCTCTGTGAACAAATCTTGCCAAGAAAGCCCTGTAATAGGTTTGCCTTAGAGCCATGGTTCCCAATTTGGGGTCGTACCACCCCCTGGTGGGCGTTGAGGCGTTCCAAGGGGGCGGTGAAAGGCTCAGGGGAATTTGGGGGCGTTGAACCCCTTTAAGGGGGCAGTAGCGAGTGTGCGCCTGCCAGCTGCAATCCCCCGGCCGCCGTTGCCTGCAAACCTCACCGTCTGCCCCCTTCCTCTCAACTCCGCCCACGGCGCACAGGAGGAGAGGAAGGGGGCAGGCGCAGCAGTTTCCAGGCAACGCCGGCTGGGAGGGGGGGTGTTTCTAACTGGCAGGTGCATACTCACAAGCGTGTGAGTGTGCGCCTGCCAGTTACAATTGCTCACGAGAGTTCTCTGTGCCAAGTTTAGTTCAATTCCATTGCTGCTGGGAGTTCAGAGTGCTCTTTGATTACATAGAACTATAAATCCCAGCAGCTTCCAATTTCCAAGGTCTGCCCCCCCAGCCCTTCAGCATTCTCTATTGCTCATGAGACCTCATGAGAGTTCTCTGTGCCAAGTTTGGCTCAATTTCATTGTTGGTGAAGTTCAAAATGCTCTTTGATTGTAGATGAACTATAAATCCCAGCAGCTACAACTCCCAAATGGCAAAATCAACCTCCCACAACTCCAACAGTGTTAAACTTTGGGTATATTGAGTATTTGTGCCAAATTTGGTCCAGATGTAGGATTGTTTGAGTTCAGAGTGCTTTCCAAATGTTGGTGAACTATATCTCCCCGAAATCATTGTCAATTCCTCCTACCCCCCCCCCCCATGTTGGTCCTGGGGGTTCTGTGTGCCGAGTTTGGTCCAGGTCTGTCATTCATGGGGTCTCGGCTGTGGAAATCCAAGCTGAATTGGTCGAAGGTACTGCAAATCCCATCATCCATTGTCCATACTCCTCAAAACATATTGTTCTTGTGATTAATCACTATGCTTTAATTATGTTCAATTTATAAAAATGAGAATACATCCTGCATATTAGATATTTGCATTAGAATTCATAAGAGTAGCAAAAGTATTTATGAAGTAGCAATGAAAATACGGTTGGGGGTCACCACAACAAGAGGAACCTTATTTCGAGGTCAAGGCATTAGAAAGGTTGAGAACCACTGCATTCATACATATATCTTTCTGTTTAATTGCTATTAAATTTTTAAAAAAATAATTTCGGGGCGGTGGTGAGTAATTTTTTTTTTCTGGAAAGGGGGCGGTAGGCCAAAAAAGTTTGGGAACCACTGCCTTAGAGTAACCATAAGTAGGAGACACATAACAACAACAAATCTAATTTCATTTGTAGCCCTTTTGAGTGGGTTAGATTTAATGGATTCAATTTAATTTTTAAGTAAGCACCGAGTAAAATGGACTAAAAATTGGTGGATTATTTTTTATAGAAAACATTGCTCTTTTAAAGGATTGTGTGTGTATATGTGTGTGTGTGTTTTAAAAATCTATAAACGTCCTAACATGATAATAACAGTGTCGGATGCTGACAGTTCCCCTTGGTCTCTAAAGATGAGAAGGGTGGTCTACTGCCAGATCTCTTTGTTTACAAAAGGGATCAAAAGATGCTGATGAAGAATAAGGAGCAAAGAACACTGTGTCTTTGGATTCCTTTAACCTGACCTCAGCTTGATGGTTAGCAGAGGAGCGGAGGAGGCAGTTTTCCTCTTTCCCATTGATTCTTTTGCATCAATTGCTTATTCTTTTACCAAAAAAAGGTCTACAAGGGACAGAAAGATCTTTTCTGTCTCCATTCTTTTTGGACTTCCCAGCCCAATGCAGGCGCAGATAATATTAAGAGCTTGTTCAAACTCCATGAATTTATGCTTATGGGTTCCAAGTTTCCCTTGCAGGAAACAAAGCTATTTGAGAATTTGGAGGGAGATTTTGTAAGGATTCAATCCAACACACAATTATGGGATAGTGATCTTTATTGTCGACTCCCGGAGGTCCCGGAGGTCTGCTGGTGCTGCCGGGCTCGTCGCTCGCTGAGTTTGACATTTCTGCCGTCCTGGCCCCTCCGCGAGACACTTCCAGGCGTTGGCGACGTGCTGGGAGAAGTTGGGGGAGCATCCTGGAAGAGGCAAGACCCAACATGGCGTGCGTCCTTGGAGACGCCCAGCCACTCCATGTGCTTGGACCCCGAGAAGAAGCAGAACCCGGAAGCAGTGGTAGAAGTCCACCGGAAGCCCTGGAAGCCCCACCCTCGGATGACTCTGTCCCTAGCAGCGACCCGGTTAGGGAGAAACACGGCTCCCGGAAGAGGAGGAGATGGCGCCGGAAACGGAAAGAAGGCGAGTACGCCATCCCCCGCGCCTCAGACCTGAGGCCAGGCCCAGCCCCCTGAAAGGACCGGGATCATAGAGCCAGCGCCCCTACTGGCCCCCCAGAAGAAGGACAACTAATGACAAGAGTGGTGTGGCCTCAGAGGACGTTCCTAGCCAGGACGTTCTGGAGCTCCTGCTACAAGCAGTCGCAGCTCCAAAGGACCCACCAGACCAGCGCAAAAGTTGACGAGGCCAACGTGCAGGCGGACCAGGACCCCCAATGCGGACTTCCATGTGGGAGTCGATGGTCTCCGCCTTCTGCCAGCGCCCTGGGACCAGCGTTTCTACTGGGACCGCCCCGCCTTTCCTCTTTCAATGGCGGGGTGGCACCTAAGTGGGCATCGTTGATGAATCCTTCCCTCCCCCCCTCCCCTCCCTCATCCTTGTGTTCTGTCCATGTCTCTGGTATATCGTGTTGTTTGTTGTTGCCGTTGGGCCACTCAAGCTTTTGTAAACCGCTCCGAGCCTTCAGGGAGTGGCGGTATACAAGTTTGAGATATAAATAAATAAATAAATAAAATAATTGGACTCAGCAGGACTTACTTCTGAGTAGACATGTGTCATTAATCTTCAAAGGCCCCATCTTGACTTTCCTGCAACGTTGTTGTATGCCTTCAAATCATTCAAGACATCTGGCATCTGTAATGCTAGCCTATCACAGGGTTTCCATAGCAAGATTTGTTCAGAGGGAGTTTGACTTTGCCATCCTATGCAGTCTAAAGAGTTTGACTTGCCCAAGGTCATCCATGTGGGGAGGGCCGGGGAGATAGCATAGTGGTAACACAGCTGTGCTTGCAACCTGAAGGTTGCTAGTTCGATTCCCCGAGCTGGCTTGGACAACCAGCTGTTGAAGCCCTGTCCTTCTGCTCACCCAGCAGTTCGAAAGCAGCCCAGCTGTGAGTAGATAAAACCGGGAACCACAAAGCGGGGAAGATTCTTACAGAGGGACTTTACAACGCCTGAAATTTGGTTGTCTGGAAGGTGGAATGCGGAACAGAAGCTCCTGTCATGAGGATGGAACAACAGCACCCCCTTGTGACGTAACGACGCAATGACACAACAACAATGACGTAATGGAGCAATTCACATCCAGCGACGCACACCCTACGAAGTAGCCAGGAAGAAATAATCTTCTAAAATTGCACTGTGTACTGTGTACTGTCATTTGTATGTCTTCCGACAGGGACTGTCTGTCGTATGTGTAATATAATCTGCAATGAGTCCCCTTCAGAGTGAGAAGAGCGGAATATAAATAAACAGGTATTATTATTATTATTATTATTATTATTATTATTATGTGTTTCCAGAGCCTGGTCTCCACAGTAGTAGTGTAATCTTCAAATAATTTCACCATGCTGGCTCTTTCCCCTGCAAATCAAACTTTCTGAGTAATGGTCCAAAATGTCCTAGGAGGTTGATTAGAAACAATCTTCTCTTGGCTTTTCTTCGTGAACGAAGATTCAGGAAGGGCTCATCCCATGCTTTCTACATGCGCATTGATGATTCGGAGGTTGGATGTGTCCTTCGAGCCTGTGCAATGAACTCTTCTGGTGGAGCGCAGTGTGCACAGAACTGGCCTCACCCTTTAAACCAAAGGGTAATCTGCCGGGGCCTATCAAGCTGGGACGGTGGCAGCGAGATCCTCAGGTCATAGTTTGGTTCGAGTTTTCCTTCTCTTAGGATGGTTGCCAAAAGGCTAGAGAGCCCATCCTACCCATTGATGCTCTTTGTCAGAACCTTTGGTTGTGACCTGTCTGTCATGGGAGGCCCTACCAGTGGCTATTATTTATTTATTAATTAATTATTTGGACATGTATGCCGCCACTCCCCGAGGGCTCGGAGCGGCTTACAATCAGGTAAAACACACAGAGGTAAAAGCATACATATTAAACTAGCTTAAAAAGATTTCTGGCCTAGCAATCAAAGGCTAGCCGGAAAAGGTGAGTCTTGCAGGCCTTGGGGAAGGAGAGAAGGTCCTGCACGGCGCGTACATTGCTAGGAAGAGTGTTCCCATATTGACGGCGCCACTACAGAAAAGGCTCTGCGCCGGGTCGATGTAAGACGGATTGCTTTGAAGGTCGGGACTTCAAGGAGGTTCATTTGTTCGGAACGAAGTGACCTCTGGGGTTGGGAGGGGAAGAGACGGTCCCTCGGATACAGCGGCCCCAGACCATGCAAGGCCTTGAAAGTTAACCCCATCACCTTGAAGGTGATCCAGTGCTTGACCGGAAGCCAATGAAGCTGCTGGAGGATGGGTGTTATGTGACATCCACTGGAGCCCCAGAGAGAAGTCGTGCAGTGGCATTCTGGATGAGCTTAAGTTTCCGGATCACTGACAAGGGCAGCCCGATGTAAAGGGTGTTACAGTAGTCCAGTCTCGAGATGACCGTGGCTTGGAGCACCGTGGCCAGATCATCTCTGGATAGGTAGGGGGCCAGATGCCTAGCTTGCCGCAGATGGAAAAAGGTGGTTTTGCTGACGCTGGAGACCTGGGCCTCCATCGACAGCAACGGGTCAAAAATGACCCCAAGGCCCTTAACTGAGGATGTCGGGCATAATGCCACTGCCAGCATAGCTCACAACTTCATTAGGGTACACATACGCAAGCCTCTTCCCCACAACAAGGGGGTGCCAATGGAGAGGTTAGAAACAATACACCCCCCAGTAAAAGGCCAACATTTGCTAGGAGCTGCTGTTGGTGTTGGCACTCAGAAATAAGTGTGAAGAAGTTGTCAAGAATGCATGAAAATGAAGATATGTGGTGGAAAAATGTGGCCTCATGAAAATGACAAGAGTGGACTCAGGTGATTAGTGGTGGCTTCCTTGTCAGTGCTATGTTAAATCAGGTCTAGATTTCATAATTGAATTTGAAGAGCAATCAAAAACACAAACCTGCCCCGTAAACACATTCAGCACCTTGGATAGTTCCAGGTTCAGATTTAATTCAAGAGCAGATTTACTATTGTTCTAGTGATGTGGCAGTCACTATTCCCATGGCAGATGCCCCGGGCAGGTAGCTGAACTGGGAAGCCCATAGAATGGGAAGTTTCATAGAATGGAGTATCTCATAGCAGTTCTGACTAAAAAGCTAGGACAGGAGTAGAAAATATATTGTGCCAGATTGAAACCAGGCTGACCAGCCCCTTATATCACTTGACCTCTATGGAGGTGTTTCCCAACCTTTTTTGAGCCGCGGCACACTTTTTACATTTGCAAAATCCTGGGGCACACCACCAACCAAAATGACACTCTAACACAGTAATACATATAGTTAATATGTTTTTAAATGTATTTATATGTATTTAAACCTGGGCCTGTTTCGATGAACTCAACATAGATATCCTGGCAGGAATGGCAGAAAGACACAAACTTCCCACACAGAGCTCCCATAACAGAGAGAAAATGCTATAAGAGTTTGGTGGGCATTGACCTTGAGTTTTCGAGTTGTAGTTCACCTATATCCAGAGAGCACTGTGGACTCAAACAATGTTGGATCAGGACCAAACTTGGCATGAATACTCAATATGCCCAAATGTGAACACAGATGGAGTTCAGGGGAAATAGACCTTGACATTGTAGTTGCTGGGATGTATAGTTCCCCTACAATCAAAGAACATTCTGAACCCCACCAATGATAGAACTGGGCCAAACTTCCCACACAGAACCCCCAGGAGGCAAGAGGAGGTCTCTACTTGGGGAAAGGGAGGCGGGCCTTCCCAATGCACGGAGAGGGAGAGACCAAGTAGACAACGGGTGGGGAGGGGGGTGTTTGTAATTTTGTGTCTTTATCGAGGTAGGTTTCTTAGGGTTTTTATACTTCAACACACTAGACTCCCCCCCCTTCCTGGAGGTTCCAATTTCCCACGGCACACCTGATGATCGATCACGGCATGCTAGTGTGCCCCGGCACACTGGTTGGGAAACCCTGCTCCATGGAACCAATAACTCAAATACTGCTCTGTGGAGCTTTGTGTAATGTCACCACAGAGCTTCCCTTTCCACCATTTCAGAATTGAACATACAATGTTTGAACCTCGTATCTGAGGTATGAATCTTAGATATGGAAAAATATTCATTGTTGCTCATTTCCCATGTGAGAAAGGGCTTTCTTGTTCTCAGAACCAGGGAGAAATGAGACTTGGTAAGGATTTGTCCGCACAGAAATATACTATGAAAACTATGTCTAGAAAAGAATGTGCAAAAAAGATTACTCTTTCCGAAATGCAAACAGTGATCAGAAACTGTCATAATTCTCCACTGTCATGATTTGGCTCCTCTGCCATCCCAATTTTCCATGTGCTTTTATAATGTTCCCTTCTCACCTTCACCTGCTCTGATATAAATGTTGGTGGAAACCAGCAATAAGGGAAATGTGAAATCCGCCTGCCCCTGTGCCATGTTGAACCCAGGTTCTGCCACACCCCAGTGTAAAACACCTTCATATAGAATCTGTATGATGGATTTACAATATAGATTGTTTTCCGGGAGCTCCTTGGTCCATTTTTCTTAAACAAAGACTGAACAGAGCTTGGAAACATTACTTCTTTGGACCACAACTCCTGCAATCCCTAACCTATCAGCCAGTTTCCGATCTCCCCTATTTGGGCAAAGTCATGGAACGTGTGGTGGCTTCACAACTCCAGGGGTTCTTGGTAGACACTGATTATCTTGATCCGGCACAGTCTGGCTTTAGGCCGGGACATGATACTGAAACAGCCTTGGTTGCCTTGGTAGATGATCTATGCTGGGAGCTCGACAGGGGAGTGTGTCCCTGTTGGTTCTGCTGGACCTTTCAGCGGCTTTCGATACCGTTGACCACGGTATCCTTGGGTCACCTTGCAGATATGGGGCCTGGGGGTACTGCTTTGCAGTGGCTCCAATCCTCCCTGGAGGGTCGTACCCAGAAGGTGTTACTGGGTAACACCTGTTCGGCTCCACAACCGTTGTCTTGTGGAGTCCCTCAGGGTTCAGTTCTGTCCCCGATGTTATTTAACATCTACATGAAACCGCTGGGAGAGATCATTCGGAGTTTCGGAGTAAGGTGTTATCTGTACGCAGATGACGTCCAGATCTGTCACTCCTTTCCACCTGTCACTAAGGAGGCTGTCCAGACTTTGAACCGGTGCTTGGCTGCTGTGTCGGACTGGATGAGGGCTAGCAAACTGAAACTTAATCCAGACAAGACAGAGGTCCTCCTGGTCAGTTGAAAGGCCAAACAGGGTATAAGGTTACAGCCTGTGCTTGACGGGGTTACACTCCCCCTGAAGGCACAGGTTCGCAGTCTGGGAGTGATCCTGGACTCATCGCTGAGCCTGGAGCCCCTGGTCTCGGCGGTGGCTGGGAGAGCTTTTTGCACAGTTAAAGTTGTGCACCAGTTGAGCCCGTACCTTGGGAACTCTGATTTGGCTACGGTGGTCCACGCTCTGGTTACATCCCGAATAGACTACTGCAATGCTCTCTATGTGGGGTTGCCTCTGAAGACTGCTCGGAAGCTGCAATTAGTCCAACGTTCAGCAGCCAGGTTACTAACAGGAGCGGGGCACGGGAGGATACAACTCCCTTGCTGCGCCAGCTCCACTGGCTGCCAATTAGCTTCCGAGCACAATTCAAAGTGCTGGTTTTAACCTACAAAACCCTATACGGTTCTGGCCCAGTTTACCTGTCCGAATGGATTCTCACCTATGAACCATCAAGGACATTAAGATCCTCTGGAGAGGCCCTGCTCTCGGTCCTGCCGGCTTTGCAAGTGCGGCTGGTGGGGACGAGAGACAGGGCCTTCTTGGTGGTGGCCCCTCGGCTGTGGAACTCCCTCCCACGTGATGCTAGATCTGCCCCCCCCCTCTGTTGTCCTTTAGGAGGCTGGTGAAGACCTGGGTGTGGAACCAAGCCTTCCCAGAATAGGCTGAATAGGCTGAGATGGGCTATTGTCTGAATGTATGACCACGTTTACAGATGTGTGGAATTGTTTTAATGGTGATGTGGTTTTATGCTGGGTTTTTATGTATTTTAATATGGTGTTCTAATTGTTTTTAAATTGTATAGCATTGAATTTTTGCTGTTATGCCGGTCTGAGTCCCTCGATAGAGGTGAGAAGGTCGGGATACAAAAGTTTTAAATAAATAAATAAATAAAATAACCTGCATGGCCAATGAGAATTGCAGTTCAAACAGGGGAATTTTCCAATCAGTAGAGTCAACAACCAACTAATCAGGCTCTGGCAATCATTTCCCAAGAGCTGCTTTTCCTCTTTGAATGCAAAATGGGTTGCCCGTATGGATTGTAGGGGAATACGGCAGTGGATGATCAGGTTTTCCAGGTGATGATCAGGTGATGTCTCTCCTTCAGAAATATGCAAAATCAAAACCAAACATCGCTCTTAGAGTTTGTCACGCCATCTCGGAGCTGGTCCAGGCACATTTGCCAGGTGCATTTAGAAAGAGATTAAATACGTGGAAACAGCTTATTCATGCGGCCAACGCTCTGTTATGCAAAAGCCATTAAATACACAGGTGTTTGGCCTCTTCCGCCAAGGCTTATTTAGCACGTCTCTTATCCAGAAAGAAGAAATCTATTTTGTGCATTTTAGGGTGGCCCAATAATGCTATTGTTGTTTTGTGGATTGGGGAGTTTGTTGTGTTTTGCTGCATACGTAATACAGCTAGTAGGCTTGCTTGATCAAGGAAAAAATGGTTCAAAACCCATTTTGGATATAGAGGGCTATGAGGACTCACCCATTTTATGCTAGGCCCAGACCAGCATGGCAGTTTGGCATCCGTGGTGAAACAGGATAGCCAGGAAATGGGGAGTGGCTTGGATCCTTCTCAGGGAGTGTGTGAGAGAGAGAGCAGCCTGGGAGTGGCTCAGAGCAGAGGGGAGGAGCCGAGCTGCTTGAGAGGGAAAGAAGTGTAGCTTATTCAGCGGTCGGTTGTCAGAGCTGTAAGAGAAAGCAGTCTCTTGACAGAGCTGAGAGTGGGTAGTCAGGAAAGACAGTTGTCTTGTAAACTGACAGGAAAAGTTCTGCATGAGAGCTGACAGGTAGTCAGTCACAGGCTTTTGGAATCTCTAGGGTTAGAGCATTAGCTCACATCTCTGGAGAAGCAAGCTATAGGAAAAACTCTAGGATAGAGCTAGTAGCTAGGGTGCTTCTGGTAGACTGAGTGTTAGTTCAGGGAACTAACTAGGTTAGTTAGTAGAAGACTACTCACGTCTAGTTTTAATATTAGAGTGAGGAAGTTTAGAGAGACAAGTTTTTGAACTGTCTAGTTTTGTAATGAAGTTCTAAGAAACCAATCTTAAGTTACCAATACGCTCTAATACCATTTTGTATAACCGTTATGCATTTGTGCCTCTCAAGATCTGTTTGTTAACTAAATAAACATCATTGTTGTTAACTTTACAAGAAAGCTTTCAGTGTGCCTCCTTACATCAGTGTGTGCCAGTTCCAGCCTTTCCACATTCCCAGTCAAAGGGGAAAGATTTTACCTCAGCAAACCTCACAGTTTATTTTAAGATTTGGAGCCTAACTTAACTATTATTTTGAAAGAAATCCTAAGAATACATTTTTAGGTTGGTGGCAGCGTTCCTAGTAGTTAAAGCCTGCACGTTTTATAGCCCAGGTCATCACAAGGGCACTGGTGGTTCAAATCTGAAATGATTTCCAAAAATTTCCAAAAATAGTTGGAATTTTCCGAAATTTCTGAATAGCTTCGGTAATGGCGAGTGCGATTGCGCAATACGCGAAAACCTGCATACGGGACAGGCAAAACTTGGGGGATTCCCTTTGCCTCAGTTTTAGACTGCTACTGATAAAACTTGCCACAGTGGTAGAAAATATTCTCCTCTGCCAGGAAAGGGTCCTTCCAAACTGTTATTGTGTTGCCCCCCCAACGAAAAGATTAGATTAGCAAATTGGCAATGAGGTTTCTTAAAAATTGTATTACTTGGTTCTGGAAGGAAATTACTAGCAGATAAAAAGGATTTCTTGTTTTCCAAAGCACAGAAGTCAAACCCCAAGGAGAGGAAAGCAGGGTCTCCCCAGATGATCTTAAACTCCACGGTGGTTCATAGAGGGAGATACGTTCGGACAGTTAGAGCTCCTAACATTCAAGAATGCCTTGCTATTCTGAACTATAGTCCAGGGCTGTCCAACTTCTAACGGACCAGGGGCCTGAATTCCGGTCACTGATCACCTGGGGGGCCTTAGGGTCTGCCTCCGCCCCCGGCTCCACCCCCACCCTGGCTCTGCCCCCACCCCTCCCTCAGCTCCACCCCTCCCCAGCTCCGCCCTGCTCTGGCTCCGCCCCTCCACCGGCTCCGCCCCCTCCCCGGGCTCCAATGTACTTACAATTACCAGTTGCATTATTAATTATAAAATAAATAAATAAAAGAGACTGACAAGGGGCTGCCGTCTCCTTGGAGAGAGACACACACACACACACACACACAAGTGGCTTCTATCTGGAGCGACTCATTGGCCATCTCTGCTTGCTGCTGCTGCCTCTTCTTCCCGCTGCTTCCTCTCGGGCCTGCCCTACAGCCCTGCTCTTCCTCCTCCTCCTCCTTCGCCTCCTCTTCATCCCCTGGGCACCTCCTCTTCATCCCACCTCCTCCGCCACCGCAGCCCCAACTGCCACCTCAGCAGCCGCCGCCACCACTCCTGGCCTTGCTGAGGGGGCGGCGGCGGCGGAGGAGGAGGCGGGAGCGCCGTGAAAGGTAAGGCCGCTGCAGCCTTACCTTTCGCGGTGTTCCTGCCTCCTCCTCCACCGCCGCCGCGACCTCCTCCACCGCTGCCTCAGCAGCCCCAACTGCCGCCTCAGCAGCCGCCGCCACTGCGCCTGGCCTTGCTGAGTGGCGGGAGCGCCGCGAAAGGTAAGGCCCCAGCGGCCGGGGATGGCCGGCTGCAGCTGGGCCTGCACGGAAGGCGGTGGCGGAGGAGGGGAGGGAGGGAAGTAGGAGGCGGAGGAGGAGGAGGAGGAAGGGAGCCTGCTCCTCCTCCCTGCCCCTCCCCTCACTCCCCCCTCCGCCACGAAAAAAATAATAAAAAATATTCAAAAAAATTCAAAAAAATACTTTAATTTTTTTTAATTTTAAAAATCAGATATCTTGCAGGAGGGTAGGGGGCCGTAGGCAAGGGGCTCGGGGGCCATGTACGGCCCGCGGGACGCCTGTTGGACAGGCCTGCTATAGTCCAACAACATTTGGAGGGCCATACCCTGCTTTAACATATAAACTTGGGGCAATGCTTGGTTCTTAAGATAAGAAAAGATATACTGAGAAGAGAGAGGAAGAGTATCAATCTTTAGGATGGTGGAAGAGAAAGTATGAGTAATGCCAGAGTATTAAAGAAAGGGGAAATCCTGTATTGCTATGGAGAAAAGCCTTCCTGACAGTGAGATTTTTCTTTGTGATTCTCCCCCTGAAGGGAGTGATAGAAGATCCATTTGTCTGGGTTTTTCAAACAAGACTGGACTGTAAAGTCGAAAGAAATATACAACAAGACAGATTTCTGCCTTGAGAGATAGTTTAATGAGATGTCCTAATAGCTTCTTCGGGTCTTTAGTCTCTGGGTCTGCATTCCTCCCTAACAACTACAATGGAAAAATAAAACAAGAGAAACAGCCGATCTCTGCACTTATGGAATCTTATAAAACATTGCTATTATTTGATCTAGCCATGGGAATATGTCCCAGTGGTTACTACCCACACCTCTACAGACTTTGTGGGAGATTTACTGAGTAAGTAATTACACATTCTGGGCAATGGTGCTTTCCGGTTGTGCAGGAGCTTTCAGTGGTCAGGTCAATGTTGTTTGGATTTTGAATAAAAGGACTGCATTCATTTTATAAGCTCATCTTACAATGCTCTTAAATATCCAGTGGGCTTTTAACCTGCTTTCTTAGGGAACTCAATAGCCTTGTTCAAAAGAAAACAGAATGAAATAAAGACAGGATAAGAAAAGAGTGAATATGGTGCCTTCCACACAGCTGTATAGAATCCACATTGAACCGGAATATATGGCAGTGTGGCAGTGAGAGTTGGAAGTCAGCCTGAAGAAAACGGAAGTCCTCTACCAGCCCGCACCACAGGAAGAACACCATAATCCCCACGTCAGCGTAGGCAAATCTGTGCTTAAGTCCATTCAGCAGTTCACCTACCTGGGAAGCATCATCTCTTCAGACGCCAAGATTGAGAAAGAGATAGATCACAGATTAGCAAAGGCATAGAGTGCATTTAGAAGGCTTTGCAAAACAGTCTGGAGCAACAATCACTTGAGGCAAAGCACCCAAATCAGTGTGTACAGAGCTATCGTACTGTTATTCTCCTCTATGGGTCTGAAGCATGGGTCACCTATCGCCAACACCTACGACTCCTCAAACGCTTTCATCAGCGCTGTCTTCTCACAATCCTAAATATACACTGGACCCACTATGTGAGGAATGTTGCTGTCCTTGAGCAAGCAGGGATCACCAGCATTGAGGCCATGCTATTGAGAACACAGCTGCACTGGGCAGGGCACGTCTCTAGGATGGAGGACCACCGCCTCCCAAAGATACTACTCTATGGTGAACTCACAACGGGTCAATGCAAGAGAGGCGCCTCCAAAAAGAGATATAAGAACTCCTGGAACAATATCTCAGGCTCGGCCAGATTGATCACCAACAATGGTCCACCCTGGCCTCACATCGGGAGGCATGAAGACGCACTATCCACAATGCTGCGGCCTCTTTTGAGAAGACATGCCAAATGGGTCTTGAAAAGAAATGACAACGCAGAAAGAAACGCAACTTGGAAACAACATCACCCAAGGAGACTTTCTGTTGTGCTTTCTGCAACTGAACTTGCCTTTCTCAGATTGGCCTTTTTAGTCATCAACGCGCTTGTAAAAAGCGTGAGTTGAGTCCTTTCTAAGAATCTTCATTCGCGAAGTAATAATGACAAGAGAGAGTCAAAAGAAAACAGAATGAAATAAGGACAGGATAAGAAAAGAGTGAATATGGTGCCTTCCACACAGCTGTATCAAATCCACATTGAACCGGAATATATGGCAGTGTGGACTCAGATAATCCAGTTCAAAGCAGATATTGTGGATTATCTGCCTTGGCATTCTGGGGTCTATGGTTGTGTTGAAGGGCTCTATGAAACACTTCAAGCTTTGAACTTCAATGCGATGGTTAATACTAGGCCTGTTTCCGATAATCGGATACATCCGATTTTCAGATGGTTTTTTTTGGATTTCCGATAATTGAAGTGATATCGAGCACAGCACCCCAAACAGGAAGTGGATTTGCCATTCCGAGAGCTCCGTCGCCATTCTCAGAAAGGGCTCGGGTGTCATTTCCGCCCTTTCTTGCTGCCTCTCATCATTGGCTGATGGCTATCAGGTGGTTTGTGTGAAATCACCAGATTTCCACCAGCCAATCAGGGTAAGCCAGCAAGAGAAGGGAGATGCCAGTAGGCTTTAAAAGGCTGGTGGAAAAGGGATTCCCTATAGTTTTGACTCTCCCTTTTGCTGATTTTCGCGCATTGCGCAATCGCGGACGCTATTTCCGAATACTTCCGAATATCGGAATACATCCAAATCCATTTAGAAAAAATCACCAAAATAATAGGAAGTGATTCACATCCGAAGCCAGAGCAAAAACAATATCTGAATCACCTTCCGAAATGCATTTTTCCGTTCGAAAACAGGCCTAGTTAATACTACAATAGAGTCTCGCTTATCCAACAGATATCAGCTGGCAGAACGTTGGATAAGCAAAAATGTTGGATTATAAGGAGAGATTAAGGAAAAGTCTATTAAACGTAAAATTAATATAAATAATATAAATAATAGAATATAATAAAAATATAACATTATATAATAGGTAAAATTCCATTAAAAATGTTATTATTCAACATCTGATTTAATGACCAACGACCCAGTCCAAAGCCCGTCATAGTCAAATTTCAAACGTTATGATTACTGCCAAACCTATTATGCGAATGCCTGGTCCTAAAACCATGTTTTGAGCATCTTTCTGAAAGAGAGGAGGGATGGAGCTGATCTAATTTCACTAGGGAGTGCATTCCACAGGTAGGGAGGGCACCACTGAGAAGGCCCTATATCTCGTTCCCAACAAACACATTTGTGAAGAAAGCAGGACTGAGATGATCTTACATTCCAAGGTGGGACGTAGAAGGAGATAGGTTCGGACAAGTAAGCTGAGCCGGAATCGTATAGGGCAGGGCTGCCCAGGAAGTCGATCGCAATTGACCAGTCGATCCTGAGACCGAAAGAGGTCGATCCCAGCTGGATGGGGTGCTTCTCAGAGGGGCCGGAGCCAGGCCCTACCAAGCCCCGACCCCTCCCCGGCTTCGGCATGCCCAGCAGCTTCTCCAGGCTTGAGGAGGGCAGGGCCAAGCCAGCCTTGTGCTAGCTATGCCACCACTGCCTTGGCATTGCCATCCTCAAGCCTGGAGAAGCTGCTGGGAGCTCCAAAGCCAGAAGGGAGGGGTGGGGCTTGGCATGGCCTGGCTCCGCCCCCTTCTGGCTTCAGCACTCCCAGCAGCGTCTCCAGGCCTGAGGATGGCAGTGCCAAGCCAGTGGTGGCATCGCTAGCACAAGGCTGGCTTGGCACTGCCTCCTCAAGCCTGGAGAAGCTGCTGGTGGCTCCGCCCCTGTCAGAGCTGACCAGCAGCCTCTCCAGGCTTGAGAATGGCAGTGCCAAGCCAGTGGTGGCATCACTAGCACAAGGCTGGATTGGCACTGCCATCCTCAAGCCAGGAGAAGCTGCTGGTAGAGCTGAAGCCAAAGGGGGGCGGAGTCAGGCTGTGCCAAGCCCCACCCTTGCACCAAGCCCAACCCCGCCCCCCTCCCTCTCCAGCCTTGAGGAGGTAGGTAGATCTTTCTGACTTGGTTTTATTATAAGTAGCTTGCATGCTGAAAAAGTGTGGGCACCCCTGATATAGGGCTTTATAGGTCAAAACCAGGACTTTGAGTTGTGCTCAGAAGTGGACCGGCAGCCAGTGGGGCTGACACAACAGAGGGCTGGTATGTTCATAGTAGCTGAGAGACGAATCCACGTTATTTTGACTATGTGGACATGGCCCAAGACTCGCACTCTAGCCTTCCAGCAGGACCTGCTGGTGCTTAAAATCAATGATAAAAATTTATTCTTTTTCGGTGATGACCAGCAGTGATGACTCTCCCTGACACATTAAAATCCACTCTTGGTCAATAATATCTCACCTCATCAAAACAGAAGGTTTGAGGTGGCTCCATTTTTCAAGCGTCTCTATCTCAAGGGAGAACTTGTAGCCCTTTATTTCATAGCTTTTCCACGGTTTTGAAGATTATTTATTTGGCTCACAATGGTATCTGCCGCAGAGGGCTTAGCCGTTTCATAAGAAGATTCATAGATTTTAAAGGATAAAAAAAACACCCCTACAATCATTTAATCTAATTCCAAGGAAAATTCATAGAAATTGATTTAACACACTCATTTTGACATCGAAAGCGCAAGGCGTCTGATAAAACCTGCCCTGATTGTTAAACCTGCAAAAGCACAATGCTGGAGAACCTCCGGCACTATTTAAAAACACCTTTCTGTGCTCTGTCAAAAATAAAAATTACACTGCAGTACACGATGTCAAATTCTGAATTATGCAAACGTTATTTGATTCTCTGATGCAATAAAATCAAAATATGATTTATTACATAGATTCTACTCAGCATCCAGAAAGTGATGACAGCTTCTATGAGGCAGGCTATCCATACGGGGGTCGGCACTTGCTTTATGGGAGTTGCAAGAATGGCAGAAAGGGTAGAGGAAGGCTGACCAGACTGCTAATTTTGCAACTGGGATGGATATAAGGAAAATGCATAGAGCATTCAAGGCCAGCTCCTTTTCTTAGATGATGGGTAGGAATCAATCAGTATTCTAGTGTTGACTCTGGCGCCTCACCAACTACAAATCCCCCAGTTTCCGTGGGGTGTTGGCATGACAGTTAACATGAAATCATAAGGTTATAATTGGGTTGTGCAGAAGGACCCTAGATAATGTTTTTAACTTGGTTTCAATTGATAGTTTGTACCTAATGCTCAATTGAAATTGAAAATCCAGTTTTGCTAACATGAGGATTATCACCTTACTAGAACGAGTGATTTATTTTTTATTTTGTGTCAAACGCATTGCATAAATAAGTATAAAACTGATAATATAGAGCACTGATTCTCAAAGTGGGTGGTACCACCCCCTGGTGGGTGGTGAGGCGATCAAGGGGGCGGTGAACCCTTTTATTTATTTATTTATTTATTTATTTATTTATTTATTTATTTATTAGTCAATTTTATATTCCGCTCCTCCCTGCAGGCTCGGGGCGGATCACAACAAGAATAAAATGTACAATACAAATGCACAGCGAAGTTCCATAAAACAGTAAAAACATAATCAATAGCCAACTAATTACAGATCCTCGATCTTGGGTTCAGACACTAGTAAGCCTCTTCATTCAGTTAGCCGAACGCTGTTCTGAAGAGGACAGTCTTACAGGCTCTTCGAAAAGGGCCAAGTTCATGCATTGCCCGGACATGATTCGTAGCGAGTTCCAGGTCATGGGAGCCACAAATGAAAAGGCCCGTTGTCTCGTACTGGACAGGTAGCAGGAGCGGGGTGATGGAACAACCAACAGGTTCTGCTCTTCCGGCGCAGTGATCTCGGGGAACGTACGGGGTAAGGCAGTCCCTTAGGTACTCAGGCCCTAGACCGTGCAAGGCCTTAAAGGTTAACACCAACACCTTGAAGGCAATCCGGCATTCTGCACTAGCTTGAGTTTCCGGATTGTCGACAGGGGAAGGCCCACGTAGAGGGCGTTACAGTAGTCCAGCCTCGAGATGACCGTCGCTTGGATCACCGTGGCCAGGTCGTCCCTGGACAGGGAGGGTGCCAGTCGCCTAGCCTGGCGACGAGGGTAGAACGCCGTTTTGCTGACCATGGCGATCTGAGTCTCCATGGTCAGCAAAGGGTCCCATTGGACGCCTAAACTCTTTAGGAGGAAGGACGGGCTGAGCTGCTCGCCGTCCGGGGTCGGTACCCGGCACTCCTCCAGCCCAGGGCGGCCGGGGCCACAAGATTTCCGTCTTCGACGGATTCACCTTCAGCCGGCTGGCACGCAGCCAACCAGTCACGGCTTCAAGGCATAGATGGAAACAATCGGGTACGGTATCCTGCCTGCTGTCCATTCTCAGCAGAAGCTGGGTGTCATCCGCGTACTGATAACACTCCAGACCAAAGTCGCGAACCAGCTGTGCCAGGGGGCGCATATAGATGTTGAATAATAAGGTGAGAGGATGGCTTCCTGGGGGACCCCACAACTTAATGGGAGTCTCCCGGAGACCTCCTCTCCCCTCTCCACCCGTTGTCCCCAGTCCCGGAGGAAGGAGGCCACCCACTTAAGGGCAGTCCCCCTCACCCCGGTCACGGCTAGACGGTGGGCCAACAATGCATGATCTACGGTATCAAACGCTGCTGTTAGATCTAACAAAACAAGCAGGGCTGACCCACCCTGGTCCAGCTGGCGGCGAGGGTGGTCTGTAATGGCGACAAGCACGGTCTCCGTCCCATGCCCAATATGGAAGCCGGACTGGAAGGGATCAAGTCCAGCTGTGTCTTCTAAGAACTGCTGCAGCTGATCCGCTGCTGCCCTCTCAATTACTTTGCCTAGAAAAGGCAAGTTGGAAACAGGCCTGTAATTGGAGGAGCCGAAGATCTAACTTCGGCGTCTTCAGCAGCGGTCTTACCATAGCCTCTTTCAGTCCCCCCCGGGAAGACTCCTTGCTCAAGGGAGCTCTTTATGATCGTGCCCAGGGGGCCACGTAACCCCTCCCGGCAAGATCTAATTAGCCAGGAGGGGCACGGGTCGAGGGAGCAAGTGGTTGGTCTAGCTGCAGCAAGTAACTTATCGACAGCTGCTGCGTCCAGCAGTTGGAAACGGGTGAAGGTGGGCCCCGCCGAGTGGCAGAGTCTCGAGTTCAACCACTGTATCAAGGGTGACTGGGATGTCCCGGCGGAGAGTCGAAATCTTGGGGGGTGGTGAACGATTGGCCATTTAGGAGGGCTCGCACGGCCCTCTTCTTTGGCCCCGCTCCCGTCGCTTTGACCCCCACACGCAGTGCAGTGCAAAGGTCTCCACGTCCTCCAACGGAGCCTCCCCACCACCGCAGAAGAAAGCGTGGCCTTCCCCGGCGAAGGCAATTCATTCCAAACCCCTCCAGTATTTTCTGTGGGTCAAGGGGGTTCTGTGTGCCAAGTTTGGCTCAATTCAATTGTTGGTGGAATTCAAAATGCTCTTTGATTGTAGGTAAACCATAAATCCCAGTAACTACAACTCCCAAATGAGAAGGGCCATTTTCTCAAAACTCCACCAGTGTTCAAATTTGGGCATATTGAGTATTATCGTCAAAGTTCATGGAGGAGACGCGGAACTAAAGCAGCCGGGGGCGTGTCTCACGTTTCCACAGGACCTCTTTATTTAGGATTTTACCTTTTGAAATTACTTTGACAACTTGGAACCCCCGGAAAACTATATCTTTCCCCTAGTACGGGCTGATGTATAACGTCTAGAGCGTGAGACACGCCCCCCTGGCTGCTTTAGTTCCGCGTCTCCTCCATGAACTTTGACGATACGGAACTGAACTGTGAGTTGTGCCTTTGGACTATATTATCTATTAGAGCCCTCTTTTTATATTTCTGGCTGGGACACAGCCACTACTCGGTTGTATTGTTTTTTTTTTTTTTTTTTAATTTTTATTGGGTTTTCCATTTATATATACATACATCACGACAACCAATAGGGGAGAGGTGAGTGTGGTATGCACCAAGGGGTGAAGGGCGGGGCCAGGAAGGAAAGGTAAAGCCGGGAGAACCGGGAGGGACGGTCTGGAAGGGGGAGTTATCTCACATGAGGGCGGGGAGACAAGTAAAACCGAACTTCCCAAAAGGGGGTACCCAGTAAAGATGACTCAATCTCAAAGAATACAGTTTTTCCTTAAATTATTGGCGTCTATTTCTTCCTAGATTATGATTTCTTACAGTTATCTACAAATCATTTAAGTCCGTCATAAATTTGTTCCCTGTCTTTTGTAAGAAAGATGTGAAGCCCGACCAGTCCGTTTGAGTTTTCCTCCCACTTAGTCTCTGTGAAATAACATCCATTTGCACCAAGTCCAGTGCCTTTAGTTTCCATTCCTCCAGGTTGGGGATAGTCTTCTGTTTCCAGTGCCTGGCCAGCACTATTCTTGCACATGCTCCTAAGATGAACAACATCTTGTCTTGGTTACTGTTCAGGGCGGGGTTCGTGATACCCAGCAGGTAATCCTGTGGATCCAATTTAAATTTAATACCGATGATTTTTTGGATTGCACCATGGATGTTCTTCCAATATTTCCTGACTTTCTTACAGTTCCACCATTGGTGGATGTAAGTGCCTGGCTCTTTCCTGCACTTCCAGCAGTTTTTGAGATTCCTTGATGGAATTTTGCAATTCTCGTTGGATATAAGGGCCAACGGAACTGCATAGTTATCCAGTTCTCAGAGATTTCCGTGGTGGTGGTGTATTTAAGTTTCTTATTCCACACCCTCCCATTGGTATGTTAGGATGTTGTGTCCCAGGTCCTGCGCCCATTTAATATGGCATGCTTTTATTTGTTCCTCCTCTAACTCCCACCCTAGGAGTATTTTATATAATGTGCTAATACTTTTCTTGTTCTTTTTTGACTGTGGGTTCCCACATAACATCCTCTTTGAAGCCGACTCTTCTATCGATCTTATACCTTTCGTATAGCTGATGGTATTCTAGCCATGTTATAGTCGGAAATTCCTGTTTTAATTCTTCCAAAGTCTTCATTGTCCATTCGGTATTGCAATCTCTTTTTAAAATCTGTTGATAAGTTAGACAGTCGTTATCTCCTAACTCTTTTTTCCTCAGGGCCTCCATAGGGGAAAACCACATTGGGGTTTTACGGAAAAACCTGATTTTATATTTTTCCCATACCTTTATCAACGCTGCTCTTATATAATGGTGGCTCAGGCTCTTTTCTACCTTTCTTCTGTCTAGCCACAGGTAGGCGTGCCACCCGGCCCTCAGGTCATGGCCTTCCAGAGTTGGTAATTTAGGGTTTTGTGGAAATACCCACTCCTTTATCGCGACCAAATTGCATGCCTCGTAATACAGTCTGAGGTTTGGCAGTCCCAGGCCTCCCCGTTTTTTCTCATCTGTCATTAATTTCATACTTATTCTTGGCTTTTTGTTTTCCCACACAAAGCTACTCGGTTGTATTGTTATGTGTTTGTGTCACAATGCTGGGTCTAGGCCCGGCCCCTTAATCACACACACAGAGACGAGAATCAATTAACTATTTATTAAGCAATTAAGAACAGGTGAAAAGGGTAAATGTCCAAATAGTCCAAAGTGAAAAGCAAGTAGAATTCAAAAAGGCAAAAGCGTGGAATTGATCAAAGGCAAAGGTCCATAAAATCCAAGCGGAATCAATCAAGGCAAAGTAATACGTAGGAACACAACAAGGCAAAGTCCATGAAAATACAAGGTCCAAGGCAAGGTACTTGGCAAGGCAGCCAAACTATGGCTTCAGGGATCTTGGTCGCTTCACTCCCTTCAGATCAGAAGTGGCTGAGCAACTGAGGAACTGTTCCCAGGGAATGTATACTTAATCCCCCCCCTTTGTGGGACCAGCGCCGCTCTAGTCTTCGTCTCCATTCCTTACGGTTGGACTCGATGCTTTTCCTGCGATCAAAACACCTTCCAGGCCGAGCCGCAGCTGGCTCGCTATCTTCCTGAGAAGCTTCCTCCCCTTCGGTTTCCATCAACTCAGCCCCCGCGGGTTCCCAGATACGTTCCTGGGAACCATGCCCTTCCGGTCTTTCATATGCGTTATCAGAATCTGAGTCTTCCTGACCTTCTCCGTCCGAATAAGCCTCAGGACAGGTGTCGTCCCACTGCAAACTGTCTGTAGGAGATGCAGGCCCATCCGCCCCTCCATCCGCTCCACCTGTATCCACGGCAATCGGGTCCAAAGCAATTGGGACCCCCGGGGCGGCACCGGACCCCCCCGGCTGAGCTGGAGGCTGGGTTGCTACAGTTTGATAACTCAATTGTATGCATATTATGTTATATTAATACTTTAGTTCATATATGCTGATACAGGACGAACTTAGAATGATATCACCCTGTTGATATGTTGATTACAACGTATTTGTTTTGTATGTTTCAGTGTCTTGTTGTATAGATAGAGTGGCTCAGCTTGTACTCTAGTAAACCTACAATGGACCCATATAATTCTACTAAAAGCAATTGATAGCTCACTGCATGCCTGCCAGTCATTTGTCACTCTGTAGGAAGAATGGCGATCTCCAGGAGTCAGACTTTAATTCCCAGCAGCTCTAACTAGTAGGCATGAGAAAAAAGTTATGAAAATGAAAAGAAATCGGAAGGGATTCGTATGTATGGGACTTTCAAGTTTATATGGATCGCAAGGCCAATCCCGGAAGTGGACTTTCTTTTTCGCACTCCCTGGGCCCAAAATTTCATTAGATTATTAAATATTTCGGATGCCCACCCAACAGGAAAATTTCCCCCTCCACAATCGCTTTGCAGACATAACTCACAGTCAAATCGGGGCCTTTCCATGCTTGAAGCCTAATTAGAGTGAAAGGCCTCTTCCAGGAAGTGAAAAAGGAGCCGGAAACCATAAAGAGATCCAGATCGGGACTCCTAGAGGGGCTGGAGGACTGACCGAAAAGCGATTTACACACCCAGGAAGGGGGTTTAGATAGAAGGACAGAGTAGAAGGACATAAGAACTGCTGAGAGAAGGGCAGCAGGAGTGAAAAGAACACAGAGAGGAGAAGGAAGAGTTCAGAATCAAGAAAAGCCATAGAGTTCAAATGGAGGTCCTAGACTGCTATGCTAAAACTGAATGGGAAAAAGCTGGAGTGAGGAGAACTCTACAGATTAGCAAGGCCTGCACCAGAGGTATTTAATAAAATTAATAATAATATATTAATGCATTATATCTCCCTGCAAGGAAACCAAGGGAAATGTTGCCCCTTGATTTGTCTGTGCTTAAAACAGTATCAGTCCTGTTTCCCTGCTTTGCCTACTTTAGAACTACTAATGAATTTCGTTAGTAATTATGTAACATTTAGAAATTTTGGAATTTTTTTGTAAGTCTTTCTATTACTAATCAAAAAATCCCCCATTAGATTTTTGATTCACTATTTTTGGGTTCGAAACCATGCCTACTAACTAGCATAGTGAGAGAATGTCATCCTATAACATCTGGACAGATATATATTTTCCACTCCTGATATATAAGGATGATTTAGCATGATTTCAGATTATCCTATCCTAGGTAATCTGAAACGACTGCATCCGAAGCCAGCTCTTCAAACATGCTCCCTCTTGGGATATCCGTCTAACCTCAGACCATGAACCACAACATCTGGCCATAATGATGTCATATCCAGCTGGACAAAAAAAATCACCTTCATCTCTCTCAATTTGTCCAGACTGCGAGGAGATTTCACATCCAAGAGTGGACATGCTGTTTACGAGCGTGCTGGGATTGTTCTCTCTTTCATAAAGAAGGTTGTCTAGGAGGCAGCACATTCTTTCATGACAAATGATCGGCAACAAGGCTTATCAATTTCCCACCCTGAAAAAGCTGTTCTACTGAAATGCTATATTTTGTTTTCCCTGTGCCCCCGGGGACTCATATTAGCTGCACACAGTTTCTCATAAAGCTGGCTAATTGTAAGAGAGGTCCTCTGGAAATATCACACACTGCTGCATTGCTTAATTTTTATGCATTGTGGTACTCCAGGGAAGGCAACATCATAAATTGCTGTTTTGCTAAATTGCCTTCAGATTAAAGGCTTATACAGTATGGTAATTTACTGCACAGGAACAGCATCACTGTATCATTCCAGCAGGCATTGAAGCTCAAACCTCCAGACTGCAATAAGGCCCGGATGCAGAGTTTTCAGCACCACAAAGGGGTCTGCCAGGGTTACTCCGCTTTCTGAAACTCAACTCCCCTTTTAGTATCATGGGACACCTACAACCACACCCAAGATCCATCGGGTCGAAATGCTCTGGAAATCTTACTCAACATTTACCACTCTCGCTTGCATAGGCTGACACCACTTTGGAAGCAGAGAAACCACAAAAGACTAAATGAAAAGTTGCCTTTCTATGTTTACTGAGAAATATGTTTCTCCGGAGGAATACGTATCACGATTTCTTTCCCATATTGGCTGTTTTTTGTTATTCACACTGGAATAACATGCGACCGCTTGCTCAACTGGCTCATAGCTTTGGGCTTGAGTATCACCACTACGCTGATGACACTCAGGTCATTCTGAGGATGGAGGGCCAGCCTGACTCCGTACCCAATAATTTCCATCTTTGCCTTGAAGCCGTAACTGGATGGCTGCGAGCCAGTAGGTTGAAGGTGAATCCGGCAAAGACAGAGACCCTTTGGCTGGGCCGTCCGGACGATAGGGAGCTCCAAATGCCGACCCTGGATGGCGAGGCACTATGCCCGTCATCATCAGTAAAAAGCCTGGGTGTCCATTTGGACCCTCTGCTATCAATGGAGACCCATATCTCCAATGTTAGCAGAATCACATTTTTCCATCTGCAACAGGCGAAGCGTCTGGCTCCCTATCTCTCACGGAATGACCTAGCCATGGTAATCTAAGCCACGGTCATCTCAAGACTTGACTACTGTAATGCTCTTTACATTGGCCTACCCTTGTCCGTAATCCGGAAACTGAAACTAATGCAGAATGCTGCAGCCCGGCTGCTCACGGGGGAGCCCACGAGTAGCCACATAACACCTATACTGCAGAACTTGCACTGGCTGCCGATCGAATGCCAGATCACTTTCAAAGTGTTAGTTCTTACTTTCAAAGCCTTACATGGCCTGGGGCCAGTGTACCTTTGGGATCGCCTGATTCCATATAACCCTTTGAGATCACTGCCTTCTGAGGATCAGAACCTTCTCGACATCCCTAGTGTGAAGGCTTTTCACCTGACTTCGGCAAGGCGCAGGGCATTCTCAATCATTGCCCCTGTACTGTGGAGTATGCTACCACTAGAAACGCGGGCTCTGCAAAATTTAGTTTCTTTTTGCAGAGTCTGCAAGACATACTTGTACAGATAGGCCTTCGAAAGCTCGTGATTTAATCTGTTCTATTGTTTTTATGCTTTATTGTGATGTTTTATCTATTGTTTGCTCTCATTGAGCTATGTTGTAAACCGCTCCGAACCACTGGGAGTGGCGGTCTACAAATCCAAATAAATAAATAAATAAATTCACGAAAGCAGTCTAGTTTTGCATCAACTGACATGGAAAGGAACCACTCTACCACCTCTTCTTCTTTTCCCTGTCTGCCGAATTTTGGAACAGAAACTATTTTTGTGGTTGGAACTAAGTTTGCAGCAACTGAGGTAAGCTGAAGACAACGGAATAAAGTGGAAAGAATAGGATGAAATTGGGACCGTGGAAGATGAATCAAGATTGTAGTGTCCCTGCCGAGACAACAGAGGGTTAACTGTGACTCTCTCAGCACCCGTAATAATAATAATAATAATAATAATACTTTATTTATATTCTGCTCTTCTCACCCCAAAGGGGACTCAGAGTAGATTACAGGCACACATACTTAGCAGACAATCCCTGCCGTTTTCCACATACACACATATAGACGGACAGAGTCAAACTCTGGCCACCAAGGGGAGCTGACGCACTCCTCATCTCTCAGCGCTCCCAGCATCCCTTGTTGTTCCTTCCGCATTCCTCAGCGTTCCTGGAGTTCTTTAATGGTCTCATAATTCAGTCAAAATTTGCCTCCCCACTTAATGTGGTACCTTTATCTCCTACTTGACAAATGCAACTGTCTTTCGGGCTGCAAAGGTCAACAGCAGGCTGCACTTAAAGGTCGAGCACCCACCTCGACCCGGGCAGGCCTCGAACTCATGACCTATTGGTCAGAGAGATCTTATGCAGCTGACACTCAGCCACATTCATATTCACAAAAACTGATGTATTCATGATTGTGGCACAATTGCCATAATCAGAGAAGCCTCACACTAGAGTTGGCTCTCAGGGAGGCTGGCAATGATCTTCTTTGAAAGAACCACCAAGGGTAAAGAGAAAGCGGCATACAGTGTACAGCATAGAGTGGTGTTATATTACTTACATCATTATTTCTATGACTCTGTAATCATTGATATTTGTATACTGTCTTTATTCTGATAGGTTTTTGTGAATTTTCTAGACTGTATGGCCATGTTCTCTCCTGCCGTAGATGTGGGCAAAACGTCAGGAGAGAATGCTTCTGGAACATGGCCATGCAGCCCAGAAAGCTCACAAAAACCCAGACATAACTTTTAACTTGAGACCAAGATGCTGGTTTGCCTTGTAGGGATGAAAATTTGCTTGTTGCCCAATGGCAGATGCCCACACCTGCTCTAAAGCAGTGTTTCCCAACCTTTTTTGAGCCACAGCACACTTTTTACATTTGCAAAATCCTGGGGCACACCACCAACCAAAATGATACAAAACAATACTCTGACACAGCTATACATATAGTTAATATGTTTTTAAATGTATTTATACACTCAGTGTGAAACCTGGGCCTGTTTCGATGAACACAACATAGATATCCTGGCAGGAATGGCAGAAAGACACAAACTTCCCACACAGAACTCCCATAACCAAGGGAAAATACTGTAAGAGTTTGGTGGGCATTGACCTTGGGTTTTGGAGTTGTAGTTCACCTATATCCAGAGAGCACTGTGGACTCAAACAATGTTGGATCAGGACCAAACTTGGCATGAATACTCAATATGCCCAAATATGAACGCAGATGGAGCTCAGGGGAAATAGACCTTGTCATTTGGGAGTTGTAGTTGCTGGGATTTATAGTTTCCCTACAATCAAAGAGCATTCTGAACCCCACCAATGATAGAACTGGGCCAAACTTCCCACACAGAACCCCCAGGAGGCAAGAGGAGGTCTCTACTTGGGGGAAGGGAGGCGAGGCTTCCCAATGCATGGAGAGGGAGAGACCAAGTAGGCAATGGGTGGGGAGGGTGTGTGTGTTTGTAATTTTGTGCCTTTATCGAGGTAGGTTTCTTAGGGTTTTTATACTTCAACACACTAGACTCCCTCCCCCTTCCTGGGGGTTCCAATTTCCCACGGCACACCTGATGATTGCTCACGGCACACTAGTGTGCCCCGGCACACTGGTTGGGAAACACTGCTCTAAAGGATGAAAAATCCCGACTCTCATCAATATGATAAGCATGTACCCACACAATGACTGCTTCTTGTACTAAATGAGAACTTAAAGGGGAATCATAAACCAAAGCTCACCACCATTCACTTTAATAATGAGTTTTCAGAAATGTTATTACTTCCTGGGCTGAAGGGAACGGCCGAGGGCAGCACCAAAGACTTCAAATAATAACATTAGGAACAGTTACTGTTTTAAAGTTCCATCTTGATTTGCATGCGAGGTCAAGGAAGGGAGACAATGCCTTCAAGGTTTATAGCTCATGAATCTAAGCAAGACACACACACCGGTCATATACGATAAAGGCTGTGGATAGAACAGAACGCAGGGTGTTGATTTAAGCTCTGTAGCTTTGCTCCAAGAAAAAAGGCATTCTGCTTTGATCTGTGGTTCATATTATCAGAGAGGAAATGGTCAGTTAATTTTTCTTTGCTCCGAGGCAACGGCTGCTCCATCTGTCCTCAGTTCCTCCCCAGACCCTCCCTGGTGCAATTTCTCATTTCCCCACTAAAGTGGGCAGGTTACTTACCACAAGGGAATAATAAATCTTGAATCCCGGTTTAGCCACTAAGTAATCATCCGATTTGAAGGTGATCTTCAGTTGGTTTGTTTTTGATGTTATTCTTGGAGGAGCTTCCTTGTAGCCACACCACCGTCCTCGGATCAGCATACTGATTTCAGAGATATCTTGCACTTCCACAAAATCGTATCTGGAATCAGGGTGAAAAGTCAACAAGCTAAGCAGGGCCGTAATCAGGATTTGTTTTGGGGGCTGAGTTAGGTTCGGGGGGTGAGACTGGGTGGAAGAGGGTCTACCCTAGCAAACCTTTTGTATTGTTATCCCAATAACCCCATTAATGTGGGATATAATGAGCATGGGGATCAGATCATGATATGAATAAACATAACAGTTTAAATAATGTACCAATAAGGCCTTTTCGCGGACCACCTTGAGAATTTCGGGGGGGGGGCTGAAGCCCCCTTAGCCCCCCCCCTGGCTACATGCCTGAAGCTAAGGTGAGAATGTCTCTTATATAAAGCTAGGAAGGGCTCAGGCTGAGATGAAAGTGTTAGCTTTTGATCTTAAAATAAGTGAGGAAGGTAATAATAATCGTAACAATAACAACAACACTTTATTTATATTCCCCCCTTCCAGGGGCGGACTAAGGTAATTTTAAATGGTAAGCGAACATTATTTTGGCGCCCCCCCCACCAAAAACATTATTTTGGCGCCCCCCATGTAAAACAAATACACCATTATAATATCACAATACAATTAGTAGTATATACAATATATTATACCATACCATACTATATTGTATCATAATTATATTATACTACATTACAATATAATTATATTATATTGACATTATAATATAATATAAAAAATGCAATCCTATATTTCAAAAGTCACACTATTTTAGTTCGTTTTATCATGTGTATTTCACATTTATACATAAACACTATGTAGTCCTATCAATCAAATATAACAATCTTAGTTCATTTTGCAACGTGTGTGACATTACTATACCATACACAAGATTGGATTACAGGTCAAAGTAGCACATTAGTACATTGCTATTAAGCATACATGAAACAGATACATTCAATATGTTGTCTGCTGTGTTTAAACAATTAATAGAGTACCAAATATTTATTGTTCTATGATCTATGGCTGCTAATCCCCTATATGCGATTAGTATGGCTATATGAGATCCGTTGAATTCTGCTGTGTTCTGAAGTATGAGTTGTTTCTTAGTGGGATGTTTGTAACTTGGGGACTGCCTGTGTATGTATGTATGTATATATGTATTTGTGTGTATGTGTACATATGTGTGTATATATGTGTGTTTATGTATATGTGTATATGTATATGCATGTATATGTATGTGTGTAAGTACAGATGTGTGTATGTGTATATTTGTATATTTTTGTGCATGTAAATATGTGTGTGGGTATGTGTGTGTTTCCTCCTTCCTTCTGTCTTTCCTTTCCCTCCTTCCTCCAATTCATTCCTTTTCTCAATCAGTCCTCCCCTTTATTTCCCTCCCTCCCTCTCTTTCTTTCCTTCCTTCCTCTCCTCCCCTCACCAGGTTGTCCTTCCTTTATTACCTTTTCTTTCCTTTTTCTGTCCTGTGTACTTTCTCTTCTTTCTTCCTGTGGTACTTCCTTCTCTCCTTCCCTTCTCTCCTCCATTCTCCCTTTTCCTCCCTCCCTCTTCGTTCCTTCCTTCCTCTTCCATTCTGTCCTTCTCTCCTTCCTCCCTCTCCCCCCTTCCTTCTTTCCTCCATTCTCCCTCTTCCTTCCTTCCTTTTCCTTCCTTCCTTTCTCCCCCTTCACCCTTTCCTTCTCTCCTTCCCTCTCCCTACCTCTTCTTTCCTTCCTCTTCCTTCCTCTCCCTTTCTTTCTCTCTCTCTCTCTCTCTCGGAGGAGGAGCTGCCGCCGCCGGCGAGGATGGGGGCCGGTCAGGGAGGAGGAGGCGGCGGCGGCACCATGCGGTGCTGCTGCTTCTTCCTCCTCCTCACTGCTCAGCTCAGAGGGCAGAGGGCGGAAGCCGAGCCGAGGGCGAGGCTTGGAAGGGACCAGGAAGCCTCCTGACGCCTGGCTGAAGGAAGAGAGAGAGAGAGAGAGACAGGAGGGAGGGGGGATCGAGGGAGGAAGGCAGGGAGGCAAGAGGAAGGCAAAGGGCCCGAGGATGCATCGGCAGTGGGGAGGGGTGGGCCAGGGCCTCCCGATGCACCCGGTGGGCTGGAGAATTCGCCCCTTCCCAGCCGTTCCCAGTCTGGCGCTCTACGCGGGCGCTTCCTCCGCCTAATCATTTGACCGGCCCTGCCCCCTTCTCATCCCGAATGGGATTCAGAGCGGATCACAAGTACACATAGATGACAAACATTCAATGCCGCTTTGTATTGACATACACAGACAAACACACAGAAGGAGGTTCTTGTGTCTCGTGTCGCTTCGCAGGGGGGTGCTGTCGCTCCATCCTCTTATGACGAAGAGCTTTCCAGGATTTATGCATTCCAGAATTTGGTCTTTCTCCTCTTTATGGCATTGTGAAAACCTCAAAAACAAATGGCTAAGTCTATACCACTGCTAAAGCCAAACAAAACAATAGGACCAGACTGCAGTGTTAAAGGAAGTTATCTAATAACCATAATATGAGTCATTCAAGAATTATAGATTTGCAAAAAATCATAGACAGTGGGCGATCTTAGATATCAGTATAATAGATAACATCTAGAAAAGTATATAACATAATCATATTATAGCCATGTATGTGGCGAACCTCAACAGTGGAACGGTATCCAAGCTATATATGCTCACGGATACAATTGACTTCTCTGTGTACAATAGATGTGAACATTGAAACAAAGGATAATCCGAATTATAAAGTCCACACAAGTTCAATTCAAAAAAGTAACATCTTTAAGTAGTCCAGGATAATGTGTAATCAATCCACGAGGATAGCAAGTATGAAGAACGTCCACATATGTTCAATGGTCAGTATAAATGTAAGTTCAACTTGTGGAGCCGCCAAAGAGTACAATAACAAAAGAGCTGGGTTGACGGAAGACACGTAACAGGTAGGCATGAGAAAAAAGTTATGAAAATGAAATGATTCGTAAGAAATTCGTGAGAAATGCTACTTTTGAGTATTTCCGCATCTGGAACGCCAACCAGGAAGTGGACTTTCTTTATAGAACTTCAGGGGCCAGGATTTTCTTAAGTGTCATTATTAGGTCGTAAGGGGGGGGGCAACCTCCTTCTCTCTCACCACCCTCCCGTCTCCCTTGCCAATAAGTATTATGGCAAGGCAAGCCCTAAACTCGCTCCTTCTTTCGGCTGGAAGCCTGAAATGTAAACAGAGAGGTTTACTCAGAAGTAAATCTGCAAAGGAGGGCACTTTGGATGAAGTGCCTCCTTGTGGATTTACTTGAGTAAACCTCTCTGTTACATTTTTCCAGGCTTCCTGCCTCCTGCCTGCCAGGATCTAAAGCATCAAAGAGTATTGGGGTGAGAAACCAACCTAATGTATAATAGAATGAATGCTACTGTAAGTGCCTAATATTATAAGTAATCCGACTGGTCATACCTACATTCCATGCACATGCAATAATACAGCAGTAATAACAATGGGTATAAGAAGAGGTAAAATTCAAACCGAAGTATTCTGACTGTGGTCCCTCCTCAAACTGCAAAAGCTCTTCTCTATGAGCCGGGAAAAGCCAAAAGCCCGGGCACAGCGTTTGCTGCCTGGGTGCACACACATACATATTATTGGGGGGGATTTGCTGCAGAATCTTCTGTATGAGCCCGGGAATCTGCAGCAAATCCCCCCAAAGACTATGTATGTGTGTGCACCCAGGCAGCAAACGCTGTGCCCGAGCTTTTGGCTTTTCCCGGGCTCATAGAGAAGAGCCGTTTGCAGTTTTCACAGCTGGAGGAGGGACCACAGTCAGAGTACTTCGGTTTTGAATTTTACCTCTTCTTATACCCATTGTTATTACTGCTGTATTATTGCATGTGCATGGAATGTAGGTATATGACCAGCCTGGGCAAACTTGGGCCCTCGCTCCCTCAGGATCGGGGTGAGAGAGAGGCAGCGAGGAGCGGGGGGCTCCTCCTCCTTTGCTGCTTCCAAGAATAGAATACCCCCTCCCTCCCTCCTTCCTATTTGGAGAGTCCCATCTAGAATTCAGTGTGGTTTATTCAAGTTTTGGCCTACAACTCCCAGAAATCCCAGCCAATTTACCAGCTGTTTGGATTTCTGGGAGTTGTAAACAAAACCATCTGGAATGCGCATGCGCTGGCATACGAACTACTAACGAATTTCGTTAGTTATTACGTTACATTTTAGAAATTTTTGGAAATTTTTGTAAGTCTTTCTATTACTAATTAAACCCCCCCCCCATTTGATTTTAGAATCACGATTTTTGGGTTCGAAACCATGCCTAGTAACAGGGTCCCCGCTCCGTTTCGCAACCATGTGCTTTTTCAAAACCCAAAATAATCGTCAGGCACTGTGACGCATCCACTAATCTGAAAACAAGGAAGGTCCAAGTGGTAAATAGGCAATCCAGCTCAAAATAATGACAATAGCGAACCCATTCTATAGGAAATACATACCATACGTAGTAAGCAGTCGGGCGCGGGCCAGACTCACAAAGAGTAAGGCCAATTGCTTACAGCGCATGCTCAATATAATATGATTATGTTATATACTCCGGATTTTTCTAGATGTTATCTATTATACTGATATCTAAGATCGCCCACTCTCTATGATTTTTTGCAAATCTATAATTCTTGAATGACTCATAGTATGGTTGTAAAAACCTCCCCCGCTTTTTATAGCAGTACCTAATTTCTCTAATTACAGCTAAAGCTGTTTTCGAACTGCTTAGGTAAAGAGTGGGCAGGGCTGATGGTTGGCTGTCCACGCCAACCGTGGGTTTGAACTTGCAGCCTTTGGTTGATAGTTCTTTAGCAGCTGTTGACTTAACTGCTGTGTTAAACCTCCGGTGATAACATCGCCTTTCACATATTTGAAGTCAAAATGAAATTGGGAAATAACTTATGTCATATTCAAAACAAAGCTAAATCTCAACTAGTACAGAATGCACCTTCCAATTATATCCTTTGGAGGCACCTATCCAATTCCATATATCCCCAGAACTTCACACTCCTGTCCTGTGAAAAAATTCTTGACCTGGTTTTGCATCAGGGCTTCATACTGTTTCCATATGACCTTCGGATTCCACTTTAACAGCCTTGGATTCATCCTATAGAATCCAGGGATTAGTAATTCATCTATTTATTTATTTATTTCCAACATTTCTACCCCATTCTTCTCCACCCCCGAGGGGGGGACTCGGAGTGGCCTAACAAAAGGCACAATTCGATGCCAACATAATAAATACAATGTAAAACCAAAAACATACAGCATTAAAACACATTAAAATACAACCAACATTAACGCATCATACAAATTCTCTTAAGTTAAAAACAGTATTTCATCCATAACAGGAGCATTGAGCCATATCCATCAACTTGCTGTAACAATTCCAGTCCAAAGTGCTGTATTGTGCTAATGTGCAAACGCTTGGTCCCACAGCCAAGATTTCACTTTTTTCCTGAATGTCAGGAGGGATGGTGTTGGTCGTATGTCACTTGGAAGTGCGTTCCACAGACGGGGAGCCACCACCAAGAAGGCCCTCTCTCTCGTCCCCACCATTCTTTCCACTTTATGGATCAACCACCCCTAATATTTATTATATTTTAATCTGTTTTTAACCACAATCCACTCTATACTATTCAAACATTTTTAAACTTTTGTTTTGCGCTTTTAAAACTATGAGCAAAGTTTGAGTTTGCTAACAACTTTGAGTACCCATGGGGGGAAAGGCAGGGTATAAATAAAGTAAATAATAATAATACTAATTCACAGCGGAGGAGCTGGAAAGACCCACAAACACTTCCAGGAGGAATATTTTTGAAGAATGGGTAATTCTGGATATAAACTCCATTGGTAAGGGCAGCACACTGTAATAAATAAAAACTGAATTATTAATAAAATGGGTATTTCCTGCAAAATACATAATTTTCTACGCAAAATGTTATTTTGCACAAAAAAGCATTTTGGCACAATTCTGTCTCTCTGAATGTATGCAAATTATTTCTTTTGCACAAAAGGTATGAGGTATGAAAAAATGCACACAAAGTCTTACCATCTCATCTAGATGGGAGATAATTTTCAAAAGTAATCCTTTGTGCATGTGAAAACACAATAAACAGAGATGTACATTTTTGGGAGAGAGCAATTGGGAGGGGGAGCGCTGATATTTCCTTTCTTGCCTCAAGCAGCAGGAAACCTTATACTTTTTTAAAAAAATGACAGGCCAATAAGGGGTTGTAGGGGGTTGGTTGTTTCGGTGTTACCAGCTACCAGACTCTGCCCACTCTTAGAAGGAATGTGACAAGGAGATTCTTCAATGTTTGGTTGGCTTTTTCCCCCCTTTGAAAACGCTACTACAATAATACAGGGACATTTTAAAATATGTCATATGAAGTTCAGGCATGCTTGGGTTTCTTCTTGGCGAAGAATATTGCTGCTAGGAATATAGCTCCTAGCATGCCCAAATTAATCAAAATTTCATCTTTTTTTTTGCAAAATAAACATTAAAAAGAACAAACTGTGTAGAGGTAATCATTCCAGGAACACATCAGAGCGTTCCTCACTTGGTCCTTTTCGTTCTGTTCTTGATAAGTCAACAAACTAGAAAGCAGATTCGATGGTGTACAAACTAAATGGATGTCTGGGTGTCTTATCATCTATCACAATGTTGGCCATAATATTTCTCTTGAACTTCAAGAACTGGTTTTGTTATGAGATTTATGTCGTGCATTGGTTTATTACACAAAAAAACTAAAATATCTGCAGGGTGGATTATGCTTGATCCTTATACTACTAGGACCAATGCCTTGCTATCTACTCTTATCATCTATTCCTGAGGCAATGGCTTCATTCTGCCTTATGGGTGGCTTTTGAGGGTGGGAGAACCATTTGATTGATGTTGCACCCCAGGCCTGGAAGTATCTATGACCACAGCACCACACCAGAGTACAGAGTATATTGTTTATTGTAAAAACACATAAAATATATGAAAAATCAGGAATACACAAAGTAGATATATAATCCAAAAAAATAGGTGAGAACCAAGCAATAATTCAAATGTCTCATGCAGATCCCAAGGTAACACAGTCCAGGAATAGCCAAAAAATGTCACGATGCACGGACTTGACCGGCCCCTTAATCACACACACAGAGACGGACTGAAGGCTAACTACTTTATTGAATATAAAAACAGTTCAAAAGATAATGTCAAGAGAATATAAAAGCAATCCAAAAAGCTTGAAGTAACAAAGTCCAAGGTAGCGTGGCAAATAGGCTAAAAGCTTAGCAAGGCTCCGCAAAACGATGCGGATCAGGAACAGGGCACGGCTCCGCACAACCAGGCGGATCAGGAACAAGGCAAGGCAAGGCAAGGCAAGGCTTGATGACCACTGGCTAGCTTAGCCGTGCTCCCACTCCGCTTCACACCTATTCAGATGAGACGTGGCCGGAGCACTGAGGATTCGTTCCCACGGATCCTATACTTAATCCTTCGGCCGAGGTCCCAACGCTCTAGGCTTCTTCGTCTCCAATCCCTGCTGACGGACCTCGGCCGGTCTAGGGCCCTCGACCACCCCCTCCTACTAGACTCGATGTTCTGTCTCCTATCAAAGGTTCGACCTTGTCTCTCAGCAGCTGTGTTGCTATCTCCCTGAGAGCTTTCCTCCTGGAAACTTCCCAGCCGCTTTCTTCCATGTTTTCACTTTCGGGCTCCTGAGAATCTCTCCCACCCGGGTGCTCATAGCTGCCAGAATCGCTGTCTTCCATCTGCACCTGGTTATCTATGTCTTCGCTAGGGCCAAACAACATTTCTTCCCATGCCAAGCTCTCTGGGGCGAAGGAGGCCCATCAGGGAAAGCTGCCCTTCGCCCCAGTCATCTAGCTCATCCTCTGAATCTAGTTCTGGTACTGCTGGCCCTAATGCTAATGGGACCCCGGGTCCTGACCCCTGCCCTCCAGGCACAAATGAGAACTGCACTATCCCCCCCCTCAGGGCCCCTCCGAGGCCGCCCTCGAGGTTTGGGTTTGTCAGGGTACTTGCGGTGAAACCGGGCCACAAGGTCCGGGGCATGGACATCTCGAGCCCGCGTCCAGGAACGCTCTTCCGGCCCAAAACCTTTCCAGTCAATCAAATACTCCAGCTTCCGGTATCTGATGTGTGCATCCAGGATGTCCTGTACCTCTAACTCCTCCTCGCCGTCGCGCATCACAGGGGGAGGGGGCGGCTGCATCACATCAGGCCGCACCCCCTTCGCCGGGCGGAGCAACGAACGGTGAAACACAGGGTGGATCTTCATGTCCGCTGGGAGTTGTAGTTTAAAGGAAACAGGCCCCACCTTCTCCAGCACTTTGTAGGGGCCCAAAAATCTGGCATCCAACTTTTTAGGGGCACTTAAGACATGGCTCTTCAGAAGAGCCTATGACTGTTAAGTAACAAGCTGTGACTATGTAACCTGTTCATTTTAATTGTGTAAGTCGCCCAGAGCACCTTTGATAGAGGGCGACTCATAAGAAATAAAGTTGAATTGAGTTGAGTTGAGTAAAACTTGAGCAGAGACACAAAAAACAAGAACATACATAGAATACTTCCAGGATACATAAATCCAAAACCAAGGCTTGACTTGAAACAAGAACCGGAGAACTCAGGCCCAGCTTCTCACTCAAACACTATGTTGCCTGAACTAACCCTTAGGTAAACAATTTGCTAATTAATACGCACCCATGAAGTCATTCCTTTTCTCCCCAACTTTCCCATGTAATCTCTCTGACCGGTGCTGCCTATTTTCTGCTCTAATCTGTAAATGAAGAGTTTTGTTGATCTCTGTAGCTCCAAGTGTTTTTTTTCCAGGGAGACTTCCATATCACTTAGGTCTTTGCATGACTCTTTATCTAATGTTGCAGTTTCTGGCTCCTCTGACTGATCTTGAAGCCCTGCACTTTCTGAAAGAACCATCATTTCCCTGACTTGAATCTTCATCACTTTGTGCCCTAGGAAATCCCACAATCTCCTCATCAATGAACCCATTAGTCTCAGTCTGTACTACAAACAATTGACTCAACAAAACAAGCATTCTCCCTCCCCATGAAACTTTCTTTCAGTCCCCAAATTTCAGAGAGAGAGAGAGAGAGAGAAAATAATCAACATCTAGAATTCTTGTTTTTATGGAACATGCATAACTTTCCTGCCAATTTTCCTTGGATGCCTAAATTGTAGTTCTACATCAGGGGTGCTCACGCTTGACTGTGATAAAAACTAAAAACAGAGAGAGACTGACAGCTGTTGAGAAAGAGCTTCATGTGTGTCTTTCTACCATTCCTGCCAGGATATCTATTTTGTGTTCATCGAAACAGGCCCAGGTTTCACACTAAATGAGTGTACAAATACATATTAACTGTATGTATTACTGTGTTAGGGTGTCATTTTGTGTCATTTTGGTCGGTGGTGTGCCCCAGGATTTGGTCAATGTAAAAAATGTGCCGCAGCTCAAAAAAGGTTGAAAATCACTGGACTAAGACACAAACAAATGGTTTCAAATTACAGTAGAGTCTCACTTATCCAAACTTTACTCATCCAACGTTCTGTATTATCCAACGCAGTCTGCCTCCTGCCCAGATCCACAGCTGTTTCAATACATTACAATGTTTTGGTGCTAAATTTGTAAATACAGTAATTACTACATAACGTTATTGTGTATTGAACTGCTTTTTCTGTTGGTTTGTTGTAAAACATGATGCTTTGTTGCTTAATTTGTAAAATCATATTGTAATTTGATGTTTAATAGGCTTTTCCTTAATCCCTCCTTATTATCCAACATTTTCACTTATCCAACATTCTGCCGACCTGTTTATGTTGGATAAGTGAGATTCTACTGTACAAAGAAAGAGAGATTCTACCTAAAGATTAGGGGTGGTTGATCCATAAAAAAATGTTTCTAAACTCGGGGATTTCCGTTGGTGGGTGGTTATAGAAAGTGTTCCAAATTTTTTAAAATAAGTTTCATAATTGAAACGTAATTCATAACGAATTTTTGTTATTAGGTCGTTACTGCTTCAGCGTTAAAGCAGAAAAACAGGACATTACACTGTTAAAAGCACAGGCAAATCAATATATTCAATATCAGTATCTAAGAGAAATGTATATATTCAATGTTCTGATATGCAAAGCATGTCGTATTCAATGCAATGATAAAAATATTACACAATAATCATGGAACAACACATTGTAGAATGCAATGAGTCAAATATGCTCTGGAGTTACATTACCAGAGGAGTTGCCCAAGTTCTGTATCTTATATAACAGGGCTGCCCAACTGGCGGCCCGGGGACCGTATACGGCCCCCAGCCCCTTCCCTACGGCCCGCTAAGCTTTTTAATAATAATAATTTTAAAAATTAAATTAAAATATTTTTAAAAATTACCCACTTCCGGGTTTCGGAGCAAGTATTGCGAGACTATCGAAGCCACACGGGAGTTCGCTCTCAACGCGAACTCTCGCCTGCGTTGAGAGCGAAATCCCGTGTGGCTTCCGTAGTCTCAGGATACTCCTGTTGCCGAAATCTCAGCTACTTAATCCCTGAGGCCCACGCAGACGTGATTTGTACCTTCCCGGCTACTGCCTCGCTCGGTTGTCGCCTCTGCTCGTGGTCCGGCTGCTCCTGGATCCCGCGCATTTGGGAAGGTAGTTATTATTATGCTAAATGCCCCCTGCATTTAATGTTATTATTATGTTTAATTGTATGGATGGCCCTTTGAATGCCCCCTGCATTTAATGTTAGTAAAATATTATATTTAATTGTATGGATGGCCCTTTTGAATGCCCCCCTGCATTTAATGTTAGTAAAATATTATATTTATTTTATAATTAATAATGCAATTAGGAATTCTAAGTAAATTGGAGCCGGGGGAGGGGCGGGGGCGGGGGCAGAGCCGGGGGCGGGGGCAGACCCTACGGCCCCCGGCCATCAGTGACCGGAATTCAGACCCCTGGGCCGGTAGAAGTTGGACAGCCCTGTTATATAAAATGTGCTTGGCATGATAGTCCAAACAATGCGGTCTCCAGCAGTTCAATAATATAAATAATATACACATGAATCTATAAAAAATGCATTGGTCTCCATTGGCTTATGTAATTCCATTCACATTGAGGTTTGACCATCGCACTTCGCCTGGCTTCTCCCTCCAGTTCCCGCTGATTCACGAGGAAAGATCCGGCTGTATCTTAATCCTATTGGATTCCCATTGGATTCTTGAACGCTCATTATCTGCTTGAACTGGGTTATAGAGCAATGTGGACAATGAGTTAACCCAGCTCAAAGCATACCTTGTTGGATTTTCTGCCTTGGGTATTCTGGGATATAGGGCTGTGTGGAAGAGCCCCCAGATAACTGAGGCCAGGCTTTCCCTCACAAGCAGAGGAAAAGCCTGGGGAACAGGAGGAAAGAATCTCTGCCCCGGGCTGCTTCCAAAGAGCCTGGGGAATAGAGGGAAAGAAAGAAAGGGCGGGAATAAAAACGACCTAATAACGTGCCCTTATTAGGCAATCCCAGCTTTGGTTTTGAAATGTCACTTCCGGGTTGGACACCGAGGGTCAATATAGGGTCAAAATAATTTCAAATACGAAAAATTAACGGAAATCAAAGTATTACGACCGGAGATATCCACCCCTACTAAATATTTAGAAATATTGTTAAGAATTGTTCAACCATGAAATAGACTAGAGAGTGCTGGACTCTCCTTCTTTGGAGGCGTTTAGAGTTTGGGTGGTGTTTTAGCTGTGGATTCCTGCATGGCAGTGGGTTGGAGCAGTGAATCTTTTGGTCAGTTCAAATCATGATGTGTCAGGCATGTGGTTTGTCTAAGTCACTGATTTTTCTTAACCCCAACCCCCACACATTTTTTGGTTTGGTAACAGACATGCTTTACATTTTATGAAGACATCTATCATGTCCAAACTCACCTGCAGATATCATTCTCTGGCTCTTCCAGTCCAAACTGAGGATCAAACACCAGCTGTATCCTTGCATTCTCTGGTGAAAGCAGCTTCCACGTCAACAGCAGATTTCTGGGGTAACTCTGTGGGAAGCGTGGACTGTGGATAGAGCCATGTTCCCAGACGCTGATGGTCTCTTCTTTACGGTACAAGGCTGTGAGGTGATTGCTCTCTGTTAGTAATCACAACTTGTAGAAATTAGTATGTGGTTCAGAACAGAACAGAGAAAATTGTTTTAAAAAGTTAACAAGCAACATTTTGCAATAACTGAACATTAAGTTTATAGGATCTAGAAAGCAATCAAACTTGTCTTCTTTTTTCCTTTTCAACTGCCCACTTCACTATTTTCCTGTTCTGCATTGGATACCATTTCTTTTTAATCCACATAAAATATGCACATATTTTAATATTATCTCACTCCAAAATAAACCATATTTCAACAACTAACTGTCAAGATACATTTCATGCCCTTTTCTTAATTTTCCCTTCTTTGCAAGTGTTTTTTTTCCTCATGGAATAAAGTATTCATTGGACCTTTTCCTCCAAATCTATAACTTTTGGGGCATTCAGTGTCTTGAAAATTTTACACATTTTTCTGTGTACACTTTTTTTGAAATGTGTGCTCACTTTTTTTTGCAAACTATGGAAAAGGGAAGAAGCAATGAACACTTTCATCTTACTGATACAGACCTTGAGCCACCTTTCTATTTCTTTAGTGGGTCCATTACAAGCCTAATTACAATTAAGGCTGGTATCTGGCACCGATATTGAGTGTTTCCCATATTGGATCAGATCATGGATCTCCAAGAAAAATGAAACTGCTTATTCCAAATCCAATTGTAAGGCCTCCCTTTATATTCACTTTAAACTGTGGCAGGGTAGCTTTCTTATTCCACCCTTACCACCAAGACTTCTTTTATTTCCACTTGCTGCCACCATATAATGTAATAAGTATTTACACAGGTAAGCTTTCCCACTGACCTTTCGATTAATGTGTCAGGGTAGGGTGCCCCTCTAACCCAAACTCCCACTGACACTATTTGTTAACTTTCGCTGCCACGATTCACTATACTTGGCTACCCACTGGGAAGAATTTGTTTTCGCGGCTTGTGTGCGAAGTAACTACGTGGGGAGATATCTTTGTTAAAGACCTGCAAAGTTTATTCAAACAAAGTTCTAAGTGTTGAGGTTTCAGAGTTCAAAGCTTAGGTGGTTACAGTATCTTCTTAGAGGTACGTATCTTAAGGTTACAATACACTAACTATGGAGATACAACTTTATACTATACTAGCTGAACCCGGCACGTGTTGCTGTGCTCTATGTAGGAGATGTGAGGAATCTGGGTATTGTATTGTTGGGAATGATGTGATTATGTGTTTTGTGTGTGTTTATATGTGTATGTTTGTGTGTATATATGTGCGTGTTGATTTGTGTGTGTGTGTATGTGTGGTTGTGTATTTATGTTTGTTTGTGTATGTATGTATATGTGTATATTTGTGTCTGTGTATATGTGTCTGTGTGTATAGTTATGTTTGTATTTATTTGTCTGTGTATATCTATCTATGTGTGTATGTGTTTGTATGTGTGAATATATATGTGTCTGTATGTGTATGTATCTATGTGTATGTGTCCATGTGTGGGTTTATGTGTAGATATAGATGTGTGTGTATATGTATTTGTGTGTCTATTTATGTGTATATATGTATATGTGTAAGTTTTGTGTTGGTGTGGTAGTGGTAATGTTTGTGTGGTTTTTGTATGGATGTCAATAGTAATGTATATGTTGGTAGCTTGCCTGTCCGTGTCTTTCCTTGGTCGGCCGTAGTCGTTGGTTCCCTGGGGGGGGGGGGCTTTCCCGCGGCGTCCTCGCCACACGGCTCCATGCGGCGCCTGGAAGGTAAGTGAAGTACAGCTCCCAGAAGGCTGTGCGCCGCTCGCTGGGAAACGGGCCGCCGCGGAGCCTTCTGGGAGGTGTAGTTCACTTACCTTCCAGGCGCTGCATGGAGCCGTGTGGCGAGGACGCCGCGGGAAAGGAGTCCTCGCCACACGGCTGCATGCGGCGCCTGGAAGGTAAGTGAACTTCAGCTCCCAGAAGGCTCCGCTGGTCGCTGGAAACGGCCCGCGCGGAGCCTTCTGGTAAGTGTAGATGACTTACCTTCCAGGCACCGCATGGAGCCATGTGGCGAGGACGCCGCGGAAAGGCGTCCTCGCCACACGGCTGCATGCGGCGCCTGGAAGGTAAGTGAACTTCAGCTCCCAGAAGGCTCCGCGCCGGTCGCTTGGAAACGGCCCGCCGCGGGCCTTCTGGGAGGTGTGGTCACTTACCTTCAGGCACCGCATGGAAGCCATGTGGCGAGGACGCCGCGCGCGAAGGCGTCCTGCCACACGGCTCCATGCGGCGCCTAGAAGGTAAGTGAAGTACAGCTCCCAGAAGGCTGTGCACCGCTCGCTGGGAAACGGGCCGCCGCGGAGCCTTCTGGGAGGTGTAGTTCACTTACCTTCCAGGCGCTGCATGGAGGCGTGTGGCGTGGACGCCGCGGGAAAGGCGTCCTCGCCACACGGCTGCATGCGGCGCCTGGAAGGTAAGTGAACTTCAGCTCCCAGAAGGCTCCGCGCCGGTCGCTGAAGCGGCCGCCCGCGGAGCCTTCTGGGAGGTGTAGTTCACTTACCTTCAGGAATCGCATGGAGCCATGTGGCGGGACGCCCAGCGGGAAAGGCGTCCTCGCCACACGGCTGCATGCGGCGCCTGGAAGGTAAGTGAACTTCAGCTCCCAGAAGGCTCCGCGCCGGTCGTCGCTTGGAAAAACTGACCCGCCGCGAGCCTTCTGGGAGGTGTAGTTCACTTACCTTCCAGGCACCCGCATGGAGCCATGTGGCGAGGACGCCGCTGGGAGGCGTCCTCGCCACACGGCTGCATGCGGCGCCTGGAAGGTAAGTGAACTACACCTCCCAGAAGGCTCTGCGCCGGTCGCTTGGAAACGGCCCGCCGCGGAGCCTTCTGGGAGGTGTAGTTCACTTACCTTCCAGGCGCCGCATGGAGCCGTGTGGCGAGGACGCCTTTCCCGCGTCGTCCTCGTTCTCTTTCGCCGGCCGCCTTTCTGTTTTGGATCCGGGCTGCGGCGCGTGTCCTGGGTTGAGGAGCGGCTTGGACGTTGCGGAGAAGGTGGGCACGGCGCGGCGGCGCTGTTGGGTTCAGGCAGCGGGTGAGAGCGTGTGCCTCTCACCCGTTCAGGCAGCGGGTGAGAGGTTGGTGGCAATGTGTTGGCGTGTGGAGGTGTGTTGGGGGTGTGTGTTGGAGGAGGAGGTACGCGGAGTCTTAGCTGCCGCCACGTCCGCCGCCGTGCGCGCATGCGTTGTAATGTTGGTTTTCGGGGGTGTTTTTGAGGGGGTTGCGTTGTGTTTTGGGGTGTTTTTGTGGGCCCTATAGGAACCCAGGGGTATGGATCAGTGGCCCTGCGAGTTTTGTGTGTGTGGGACATGTAGTTTTCGCGCCTATTTGCCGGGTACCACGACCACTCTCTTTTTATATATATAGATAGCTGTACTCTCAGAACCATTAGCTCAGCAGTCTTCACACTAACTGCTTGTCCAACTGCTTTCCTTGCAGTTCAAACACAGCTTTTCTTCTACTCTCTCACAGAGTAGAGTCAGAGTCCTTTTTAAAACCATCTGACAGCTGGCTAAAATGGACTCTCTAACTCTCCACACACCCTCTCTCCTTCCATGTTCACTGCCAACCCCAAAGTTTGAATTTGAAGATTCTAAGGCCAGTTGCAGGCTCTGCCTCCTGTTTCCACAGTAACTGAAACCCCTTGTAGGTTCTGCACGCTAATATCTCTGTTAACCCTTTAGGGTCTGCTCAGTTTTTACCCCTTCAACATATATACTGTACATATATATAAATATCAACCATATTTAAAACCTGTAATAAAGAAATATGACTTCACCACACCAATCATTCAAACATCCATGTACACTAAAAGTGACACTTCAAGATACCTTATCGTTTGCCTTTTTATAAAAAAACCAAAAGGGCCAGGGATGGAATTTGGGAGTTGATTAACATATTATTTTTTTTACCTTTCTTATGCAACTGGGCCTCAAAGTAGCTAATCATAAGGTTAAAACTGATACAGAAAAATTACCAACAAAAAATTCTGCAGCTACCAACACAAACATAGAGATTATGACCACTTTCAAATTCAATTCAATTAATTAAAACATTAATTAATAAAATACATTTTAAATATACATTTTTACAAAAAAATAAAAGTACGAAACTATCACAGCTTTTTCTTCAAAGCCAGTCAGTTATAAAAATCTTGCCAACCATGGGAGCTACCTTTCATCTATTGTTCCTCATCATATACACTCCATTATATTATCAAATGACAAACTTTACTTAATGAATATCCCATGTTCTTGGGGAAATTTCAGACACTGCCAGGCATGTGCCGGGGAGATAGCACAGCGGTAACACAGTTCTGCTAGTTTATTTATTATTTATTATTCGGGCTTCTATGCCGCCGGCTCCCTGAGACTCGCAGCGGCTTACAGGAGCCGAAGGGCACAATAAAATACAAGGCAATAAAATACAAGGCAATAAAACAATTAAAAACAACAGCAGCACAGCAAACAATAACACAATTCAACAGTGAGCAGCACATCGACCCAGGACGAACGAACAGATGGCGGGGCATGGGCAGGACCTACCCCGCCAAAGGCCTGCTTAAACAGGTAGGTTTTACAAGCCCGTCTAAACAGGAGCAAGTCCTTCATGGCCCGAGTTCCGGCCGGGAGGGCATTCCACAGCGTAGGCACTATGACAGAGAACGCCCTCCGGCGGGTAGATGTCAATCTTACAAGTTTCGCCGAAGGTATCTCCAGGAGGTTGGAGTCCTCAGACCGAAGTGATCTCGAAGGGCAGTATGGGGTGAGACGGTCCCTCAGATACGCTGGCCCCAGACCGTGCAAGGCCTTAAAGGTGAGAACCAACACTTTGAAGGTGATCCGGTGCTCAATTGGCAGCCAGTGCAGATCCTGCAAAACAGGTATTATGTGGCTGCCTGCTGGCGTGCCAGACAGGAGCCGGGTGGCAGTGTTCTGCACTAGCTTGAGCTTCCGGGTCACCGACAGAGGAAGGCCAACGTAGAGCACGTTGCAGTAATCCAGCCTTGAGATGACCGTGGCTTGGATCACCGTGGCCAGGTCGTTCCGGGAGAGATAGGGGGCCAGCCTCCTTGCCTGTCGCAGATGAAAAGGCACTCTTGCTGACCGCAGAGACCTGGGTCTCCATGGTCAGCTGGGAGTCCAAGTGGACCCCCAGGCTCTTTACGGAAGACGATGGGCATAATGCCGCACCGTCCAGGCTCGGAAGCTGGACATCTACCTCACCCGGGCGGCCCAGCCACAAGATCTCCGTCTTCGCTGGATTCACCCTCAACCTACTGGCTCGCAGCCATCCAGTAATGGCTTCGAGGCAGTGTTGGAAATTATCGGGGATGGATCCTGGCCTGCCCTCCATCCTCAGAATGAGCTGGGTGTCATCAGCGTACTGGTGACACTCCAGCCCATAACTCCGCACCAGCTGTGCAAGCGGCTGCATGTAGATGTTGAATAACAGAGGGGAGAGAATGGCCCCTTGCGGAACTCCACAAACTAATGGGGAGCCCTCGGAGACCACCCCGCCCCTCCTCACACGCTGAGACTGCTGGTGGAGGAAGGAGGTCAGCCATTTAAGGGCAGTCCCCCTCACTCCAGCCATGGCCAGGCGGTGGATCAATAGATTGTGGTCGACCGTGTCAAACGCTGCCATGAGGTCCAATAACACGAGCAGCGTAGACCCGCCTTGGTCGAGCTGGCAGCGGAGTTGGTCTGTGATGGAGACCAGAACCGTCTCCGTCCCATGCCCCGAATGGAAGCCGGATTGGAAGGGGTCTAGCCATGTTGCATCATCTAAGAAGGACTGCAACTGTTCCATTACTGCCCTCTCAACTACCTTCCCCAGGTACGAAAGATTTGACACTGGTCGGTAGTTGGAGGGAACCGCAGGGTCTAATGAAGGTTTCTTCAGTAATGGAGCTACCACCGCCTCTTTTAAGCACTCTGGAAAGACTCCTTGCTCAAGGGAGCTGTTTACGATATTCAACAGAGGCCCACGTAACCCCTCCAGGCAGGATCTAACAAGCCAGGAGGGGCACGGGTCGAGGGAGCAGGTGGTAGGCCTGGTTGCAGCCACTATCTTATCAACAGCATCTGCGTCCAGTGGCCGAAACAGGTCAAGGGTGGGCCCGGCGGAGAGCCACGGGGTCTCAAGTTCTCTTACTGTGTCAACCGTGGCTGGAAGGTCCCGGCGGAAGCTCAGTATCTTGTCTGTGAAGAAGCTCTGGAAAGCACTGGCAGTAAGGGCCTGATCACTATTTTTTGGGACAGTAGGGACCGTCGTCAAAGACCGAATTACCTTGAACAATTGGGCCGGGCGTGAGCTGGCAGACGCTATCGAGGCGGAGAAGTACACATTTTTGGCCGCCTTGACAGCACGCTCATAAGCCTCTTTAAATAGCTTATAAGCTGATACTGAGGCTCCGTCGCGGAGTTTCCTCCACACGCGCTCTAGCCGTCTCCTCTCCCGCTTCATCGACCTAAGATCTACTGTATACCAAGGAGATCGATGTTTGCGGGGTCGGAGAGGACGCCTGGGGGCAATCTCGTCGAGAGCTCTAGCTAGTGAGGTGTTCCAGGAGTGGACCTGCTCATCGACTGAGTCGCTGATAGACTCCAGATCCCTCTGAGCATTCAGGAACCTTTCGGGTTCCATAAGTCTCTTCGGGCAAACCAAAATCCGTTCGGCGCCCTTGCATGGGGGGGCGGGCGGTTGCTCATCCCGGATCCTTAGAGCACAGTGGTCCGACCATGGAACCTCTATTACGGAGGCTAGGTCCACTTGAACCCCCGCACTGAAAACCAAGTCGAGGGTGTGCCCGGCCGAATTTGTGGGTCCCGAGCTACAGAGGGAGAGGCCTAATGTCGCCATGGTCGAGATTAGGTCCGCGGCTGCAGATGGGACAGAGGCTGCGTCGGCGTGGACATTGAAGTCCCCCAGGACAATAAGCCTGGGAAACCTCAATGCCCACTCCCCGAGCTGACTTGGACAACCAGCTATGAGTCCTGTCCACTGCCCACCCAAGCAGTTAAAACAGCCCAGCGGTGAATAAACAACCATGGGGACTGCTGTCACGATGCAAGACCTTGGCCGGCCCCTTAATCACACACACAGAGACGGTAATCAGCTAACTACTTTATTGAAGAATAAGAAACAGTTGAAAAGGCAATTGTCCATAAAAGTATCAAAAGTAATCCAAAAGGTAAAAGGTAATGTCCAAAAGCAAACTTGGCATGGAAGTTTCCAAAGGCTTGGCAGGGCTCCGCTCAACGCAAGCGGATCAGGAACAAAGCAAGGTTGCAAGATCCAAGGCACTCCTTGGCAGGCCACTAGCCCAAACTTAGCTACGTGGTTTTGGCTCGCTACACGTCTGCATAGGATAGACGTGGCCGAGGTACTGAGGATCCGTTCCCACGGATCCTATACTTAATCCCTTGGCGAGGCCCCGACGCTCTAGGCTTCTCCTCCTCCAATCTGTGCTGCGGGACCTCGGCCTGTCTAGGCTGTGGAACCAGCCCCTCCTGCTAGCCTCAATTCTCCGTCTCCTATCAAAGGTTCGACCTTGCCTCCCAGCACCTGGTTCCCTATCTTCGTGAGAGTCGAACTCCGCATCTGCTTCCCGGGCCTCTCCCTCGGTTGTTTCCCACATTCTTTCTTGTGATCCTCGGCCCCACCGCGGCTGTTCATAATCTTCACTATCACTGCTTTCGAATTACGTCTGGCCTTCCTGCATCTTGTAAGTATCAGGCCAGCAGTCATCCCAGGAAAGGCTTTCTGTGGGGAAGAAGGCCCAGCTCCCTCAAACTCCCCGTCTTCCAGCCCCTCCAAATCCTCCTCAGATGCAACTGGCTCCAAGGCAAGTGGGACCCCGGTGCTGCCCCCTGCCCTCCAGGCACGAAAGAGAACTGGGTTGCTACAACTGCGGAAAGCGGGGAGGGATATTTACAAGGACTTTACAACTTCTGAAAAAGTTTGGCTGTCGGTAAAGGTGAAATGCGGAAATGCGGAAACAGAAGCTCCCCTCATGAGGGTGGAACAACAGCACCCCCTTGTGACGTAATGACACAATGACGCAATGTCGTAATGGAACATCCACATCCTGTGACGCACACCCTGTATGACCCTGTGACGCAGCCAGGAAAGAAGAAATCCTTCTAAAAACTGCACTGTGTACTGTCTATTGTAATTTGTATGTCTTCCGACCGGGACTGTCTGTCGTATGTGTAATGTAATCCACACTGAGTCCCCTTCAGGGTGAGAAGAGCGGAATATAAAGAAACAATATTATTGTTATTATTATTATGAAGGGGTAACTGGTGACTTCCACATCAGAAATACTGTCAAGCCACACTAGCTTTTAATTCAGACTTTAGAAAAGTTGCCAAATGGAGGAAGGCCTGTTTAATGACAGGGCACATCATGTAGCACAGCTCCTTTATAGTACAGAGCTACATCCCTGATACACGGACACCATTGGACACTTCCCTAGATTTCTACCTTCTGGGCTGATTTTCTTTGTGACATACAAAAAAAAACCCATTAGGTACACAAGGTACAGCTCTTTAAATAATAAAGCACTGTTTCTTCAGCAACAACAAACAGATTCCTTTGGAACAAGATACAATCAGCCTATCCCTGATTTCAGCATTGTCTTCAGCACTTTTTTCTAAAACCTTCATGGTGTCATGGAATCCTTGGCCTTATTGTTCTTAAATGGCAACCATGCTATGAATCACTGTCCTGTTGGCCAAAGTCAACTGAAGTGTGATTCAAATGACATCTGTCTGCTAAGTGACTTCCCATCATTACTTCCCACCTTTGTTCTCAGAGTAATCAGGCGCATGTAATCACAATATTATTTTTAAATTTTGTTCTCATCATGTGCACTAGGCAAAGAAATTATGCTTAGTTTGAGAACTTACATGAATGGGGCTACTTCGGTTTACTGTGGTGATAATAGTATATTTTTCCCCAAAATAATTTTCTTTTCTATGTAAATATAATGATTGTAGGTAGTATCCTTTCAGAATCCATTGTTGAGGCTGGAGGCAAAGGAATGTGGGGCTCTACTTCAACCATGACTAATGTCAGGTTCTCAAGAGAGAAAAGGAGAATATGTGTGCATGTATTGGTTTGGTGGGATGATTTCACCAGCAATGTAAAAATCCCTTAAATGCCACCATGTCCTCAAAACAATGTGAATCATATCACACACATTATTTATTTACCAGGACATCTTCTCCCTTAGCAAATCACCTTCAAATAGGTTACTGATTGCATTGAGGATCGACTCAAACAATCATTTGTAGTGTCAAAAAGGAACCAGTGTGGTGTAACAGTTTCAGCATTGGATTATGACTCTACAGCTGTGTTTCTCTACCTGTTGGTCGGGACCCCTGGGGGGGGGGAGTCATTAGAGGGTGTCAGATGAGTTGCCTGTTGCACTTCAGACAAGGAGCACCCCCCTAGTTCACAGACACAACAGCCAGTCTGAATAATAGGCTTTTATTGAAACAAATATAGTATCCAACCAAAGGGTTAAAAGAAGATCAATATATCCAAGGTAAATCACACAGTTCAATTAGTCCCAAAATCCAAAGGCAAAGGTAGAAAGCTTGATGCAAATCCCATGAATGATAAAAGGCAGCTATTGAAGCAAAATGTGCACAAAGTCCTAGGCAAAATCAAGAGCTTGGACACAAGATAAAACTTGGCATGGTATCTGAACGAAGCCTAGAAACTGAAGACAATTTTCCTATCACTCTAAAATAAAGACAAATCAGTTTCGGTTTGCAAACCGGCAGCTGCGTTGGAGGCTGGCAGCCTGCCTAGATTCTCAAATGCTATCTCGGCGGTTGAATGGTAGCTCGGTAAGATTCCCAGGTGTCCTGTTATCAACATCAAGACCTTCAGAGTCCTGAACACAAGAATTCTCATCTAATGGAGCCCTGGGAAGAGAACTGTTCTGAGGAAAGCAAGACTCATCTGAAAGGTCACTTTGCATCTCAGAATTCTCACCAAGCATCCCATCATCAGCATTTTCAGGAACAATCCCATCATCCCTACCATGCACATAAGCACCAGGCTGAAACATCACATCGCCAAAGACCATTAGAAAACAATATTTTCTGGTGGTTATGGGGGTTCTGTTTGGGAAGTTTGGCCCAATTCTATAATCGGGGGTGCTCTTTGATTGTTGATGAACTATAAATACCAACAATTACAGCTCCCAAATGTCAAGGTCTATTTTCCGCAAACTCCACCAGTGTTCACATTTAGGCATATGGAGTATTCATGCCAAGTTTGATCCATCATTGTTTAACTCCACAGTGCTCTCTGGAGGTAGGTGAGCTACAACTCCAAAACTCAAAGTCAATGCCCACCAAACTCTTCCAGTATTTTCTGTTGGTCATGGGAGTTCTGTGTGCCAAGTTTGGTTCAATTCCATTGTTGGTGGAGTCAGAATGCTATTTGATTGTAGGTTAACTATAAATCCCAGAAACTACAACTCCCAAATGACAAAATCAATGCCTCCACCACCATCACACCAGTATTCAAATTTGGGCGTATTGGGTATTTGTGCCAAATTTGGTCCAGTGAATGAAAATATATCCTGCATATCAGATATTGACATTACAATTCATAACAGTAGCAAAATTACAATTATGAAGTAGCAACAAAAATAATGTTATGGTTGGGGGTTATCACAACATGAGAAACTATTAAGGAGTCATGGCATTAGGAAGGTTGAGAATCACTGCTCTAGAGATCAGTGTTTTTCAATCTTTTTTGAGCTGCGGCACAATTTTTACATTTACAAAATCCTGGGGCACACCACCAACCAAAATGACACTCTAACACAGTAGTACATATAGTTAATATGTTTTAAAATGTATTTATACACTCAGTGTGAAACCTGGGCCTGTTTCAATGAACACAACATAGATATCCTGGCAGGAATGGCAGAAAGACACACACGAAGGTCTTGCTCAATTTATAGTTAACACACAATCAAAGAGCATCCTGAACTCTTGCAACAATGGAATTGAACCAAATTTGGTTCAATTGAACTCTCATTACCAACAGAAAGTACTGAAAGGGTATGGGTGCTACTGCACAGACTCGCCCCACGTCTTATTTATTTATTTATTTATTTATTTATTTATTGTTCATTTTTGTATTCCGCTCCTCCCAGCAGGCTCGGGGCGGATAACAGCAAGTATAAACGGGCAACATGTCACAACATGTCAACATGTGGCCCTACAATAAAAACATAAGAACATAAAAGCACATAAAAACACATTACATCACCACACTGAGTATGGGAGGACATACGACATAGTTCTTAATCCGGTGTGCCTAATTAAAGGCTAAGCCAAAAAGGGCAGTCTTACAAGCCCTTCGGAAGGGGGCCAATTCCGAGATAGCTCGGGTACTGTCCGGGAGAGAGTTCCAGAGTACCGGTGCCGCTACAGAAAAAGTTCTCTGTCTGGTCGTGGATAGATGGCAGGAGTGGATTGATGGCACTAACAACAGATTCTGTTCATCTGAACACAGTGATCTCGGGGAAGGTACGGGGTAAGCGGTCCCCAGGTACGCAGGCCCTAGGCAAATATGGCCTTAAAGGTCAAAACCAACACCTTGAAGGCAATTCGGTACTCAATAGGAAGCCAGTGCAGTTGCCGGAGGATAGGTGTAATGTGCTCTCTCACTGGCGATCCCGCCAGCCTGCGGCCAGCAGCGTTCTGCACTAGCTTGAGTTTCTGGGGACAAGGGAAGGCCAACGTAGGGGCATTACAGTAGTCCAGCCTCGAGATGACCGTCGCTTGGATTACCGTGGCCAGGTCGTCCCTGGACAGGTAGGGTGCCAGTCGCCTAGCCTGTCGGAGGTGAAAGAATGACGTCCTGCTGACCACGGAGACCTGATCCTCCATGGTCAGCGAGGAGTCCAGCAGAACCCCCAAGCTCTTAACCAATGGCGATGGGCTAAGCCGCTCACCATCCAGGGTAGGCAACCGGCACCCACCCAGCCCAGGCCGACCAGGCCACAAGATCTCCGTCTTCGACGGATTCACCTTCAGGGCTGGCATGCAGCCAACCAGTCACGGGGCATAGATGGAAACAATCGGGTACGGAGTCCGGCCTGCCATCCATTCTCAGCAGGAGCTGGGTGTCATCAGCGTACTGATAACACTCCAGACCTAAGTTGCGGGCCAGCTGGGCCAGGGGGCGCATGTAAACGTTGAACAATAAGGGAGAGAGGATGGCCCCTCCCTGGGAGTCTTCCTCCCTCCCTCCCCCCTCCCCTCCTGAACACGCTCACGCTGCCCCCTCGGATCAAAATGGCGGCAGCGTGAGAAAAACAAGGCAAAGCGAGCAGGCTGTGAAGAAGGGAGCCTGAGTGGAGAAGAAAAAGTGTTCGGCAGGAGGGGGAAGAAAGGGGATTTGAGGTTCCAATTTCCCACGGCACACCTGATGATCGCTCACGGCACACTGGTGTGTCGTGGCACACTGGTTGGGAAACACTGCTCTAGAGACTACTTTTTGAATTTCGACTCAACCATGGAAACCCACATTGAACAAATCTGAAATGACTTTAAGGTATAGGGCAACAACAACACCTTCAAAAAGTTTCATAATTTGACACAGTTCTCATACATGTATGAGAATGCCCATTCCTGATGGAACCTTCAAAACTATCAATTAGATAATTCCTGTTTTAGTATCTTAAAATAAAGGCGAATTCAAAATGTCAAAAGGAATTTTCTCAATAAGCTTGATTGCTCTTATCAGAACCCAATTCAGGATGATTATCAGCTCCCAAAATTCAAAAATACCCCTTCCTCCTCAAATCTCAAGTAGTATTTTTACGACCTGAGATCGATAAAACATTTTCCTTGAGGGAAAAGGCGAAAGTGCACTCATTCGTTCTCAAATGGTATTCTCCGCTTAAAGCAAATGTTCATTCTACAAGGTAATAGTACCCTAAACTCTTTTAAGGTCTATGATCCTGTAAATCTTTTAGCTAGATAAGCTAGAAATGTCTAGTCTTAGGTCAGCTGCAGGTTAATTGTGTGAAGAAGAGACAGAACTCTTATGTCAAACGCAATATGAATCAATGTCAGAAGGTCACGACCCAGATCCTCACATCAGAGAGTGCATTGGCATTAACTGTGACCCTCCAATAAGTCACTACTAAGATGAGCATAGATAATCTTCCTATTTAAACTCTCCCCATCAAGTCAAATAATATATGGAAAGTTCCTTGGGACAGATCTCTGGCTGCATGTACAGTTAGTCCTCAACATTTGAGGGTTTAATTTGGTGGATTTGAGGAAGGAATCTCTATGTTCTCCAGTGTGACTCCATGGTTAATTTCTGCAGGAAATCCAATATAATTCCATGGTCAACTTCTTGTCATACTGGAAGATTTCTAGAGAGAACACTTATCTAGGCCAGTGTTTTTCAACCTTTTTTGAGCCGCGGCACATTTTTTACATTTACCAAATCCTGGGGCACACCACCAACCAAAATGACACAAAATGACACTAACACAGTAATACACAGAGTTAATATGTTTTTAAATGTATTTATACACTCAGTGTGAAACCTGGGCCTGTTTCGATGAACACAACATAGATATCCTGGCAGGAATGGCAGAAAGACACACACGAAGGTCTTGCTCAACAGCTGGGAGTTATAGTTCACCCATAAACAAAGAGCATTCTGAACTCCACCAATGATGGAATGGAATCAAACTTCCCAGACAGAACTACCATAACCAAGAGAAAATACTAAAAGAATTTGGTGGGCATTGACCTTGAGTTTTGGAAAACTACAAAAAGTTGTAGTTCACCCAAAACTATCCAGGGCCGTAGCCAGGATTTTGTTCGGGGCTGAGTTTGGTTCGGGGGCTGAGACTGGGTGGAAGAGGGTTTACCCTAGCAAACCTTTTGTATTGTTATCCCAATAACCCCATGAAGGTGGGATATAATGAGCATGGTGATCAGATCATGATATGAATAAACCTAACAGTTTAAATAATGTACCAGTAAGGCCTTCTCGTGGACCACCCTGAGAATTTCGGGGGGGGGGGGCTGAAGCCCCCTTAGCCCCCCCTGGCTACATGCCTGCCTATATCCAAAGAGCACTGTGGAGGGGAGGGAGGAAGACGTGGGGCGAGTCTGCGCAGTAGCGGCAGCATGGATCACATCTTCCTCCCTCCCCCCCCCTCCCGCAGAAGCAGCAGCGTGAGCAAAGCAAAGCAAAGCAGAGCGAGGCTGGGAAGAAGGGAGCCCGAGTGGAGAAGAAAAAGTGTTCGGCAAGAGGGGGAAGAAAGGGTGTTGGAGGTTCCAATTTCCCATGGATTATGGGATTTGTATTACTTTCACACACTTTGGTTCCCACAGACCACTGAGGCCCCCAATAAAGATTATACTTGGCACACAGAGCCCCCATGACACACTCTACATTATACTGCAGTTTGGAGGAGGGTGGACCATGGATGATGGGGCTTGAAGTACCAAAGACCATCTTCGGCACACAATGGCTTTCTCAAATAACCCAAAGACCAAACTTGGCACACACTCACTTGGCAAACTCCACTCACTTCACCAGACCACTACCAACCTCATCCAATGACTGCTCAAGACCAAACTTGGCACACAGAGCCCCCATGGCCCACTCTACATCTTGGTGAAGTTTGGAGTAGGATGGAACATGGACAATGGGTCTCGTAGTACCCTCACTAACTTCCAGAGGCCACTGCAAGCCACATAAACAACTTCTAAAGACCAACCTTGCCACACAATGTCTTTCTCAATTAACCTGGGCACTGCCGGGTCCCCAAGCTAGTAATAAATACATAGAGGGGCACCCTGTTGATCTAGACCAGGGTTGCTCATTAGGTAGCTCGGGAGCTACTAGTAGATCTTCGGCCCTCTTCCACGTGATCTTTGGGCCTCACCAGCTGGGTCAGGCGCTCCTGCCATGCGCGTGCACACCCTGCGCGCATGCGCGCTCCTGCTGCTGGCTTCCACTCTTGCAGTGCTTCTTTGGCCTGCAGGGCATTGCAGGAAGAAGGAAGCATGAGGCGGGGCCTCTAGAGGGAGCACCCTGCCTCTCTCTGTGCAGCCTCTGTTGCCGGCGAGACAGGCAGGGCGGAGCGCTCCCTCTGGATGCCCCGCCTCATGCTTTCTCCTTCCTGCAATGCCCCGCAGGCAGAAGAAGCGCTGCATGGGCAGAAGACAGCAGCAAGAGCATGTGCGGCGGTGGGAGTGCATGGTGGCGGGGGAGCGCATGGCGGTGGGGGCACGCGGGGGCAGGTAGATATTTTGAACTTGGTTGCTTTAAGAGTAGCTCGCATGCTGAAAAAGTGTGAGCACCCCTGATCTAGACACTATACTCCTTTTGATTTAGCCCAAAATTCCTAATTTACTGACTACTATACTATCTCACCTTTTGCTAATTTCACATGCATTGGCCGACTAGGTTTCTCTGGTACTGAAGTTGAAATATGCCCTTCTTTTTAAAGGTAAGTTTACACTTGATGTCTCTATAATAACCTGCTGAGAAGAGACTGCCAGAAGCAATATGGTTTTACCTGACATGCATAATGCTTTGGAAAGACAGGTGATGTAAGTTCCTCCACCTTACTAATCAAGGAAGGCACACTAGCATTCCCTCGCCATCTTTTTCGTGGCTGAGCCAAGGAAGGTTTGCCTTCTGTTTTTCGTGCTTTCTTTGCACACTAAGCCTGGGGCAATGCTGAGAATGCAATATCTTGACAAATACAACCCCAAAACCACCTCTCCCTTTTGAATAATTCAAGGTTAGGAAATAAATATGATATATTAAGGTGCTGAAAGAAGAAGGGCTTTAGTATTTTCATTTCCAGCTGGATATACCTTCACATTTTTCATCTCTTTTCATTTCCTTCACTGGAACATGCGGGTAATGAAGAGTAATCGATTATGAAGAAGACGTCTACAGCAGAGATGGGAAACATGCTCAAGAAAAGGCCGAAATTGGTCAAAGAGAAATGGGTAGATGATGGTCTATTGATATTGGCCTTAATGTTGTGAGATGCTTTCTCTCTTCTTTTGATACCCAAAGACAGTTCGGTTCTTCCAGACATGCCGGAATGCTTAATCCTCACTAAGGGAGACATGGAATTGCTGAAACATGTAGTGCATTTTCCCCTTTGTGTATCTAGCTTCAGTGTCAAATATCCCCATTTTTGTATACTGACCTATGACAATTGGATGCAAAACACATAAATTGCAAGCATGGTGGTGGAGCCAGATCGCCAACTGAAAGCAACAGACACTCATAATCTGAGACTTTTCAACCTTAAATTGGCTGTCTTCCTTCTTTCGGAACTGGCTACGAGTGAGGAGGGGGAGAGTTGGTCTCTGAGGGTTCCCCCTTAGCTTGTGGGGTTCCCCAGGGGGCCATTCTCTCTCCTCTGTTATTTAACATCTATATGCGAGCACTTTCTAAGCTGGTACGTAGCTTTGGGCTTGAGTGTCACCAGTACGCTGATGACATTCAGCTCATTCTGAAGATGGAAGGCCGGCCCGAATCCATTCCCGATAATTTCCATCTTTGCCTTGAAGCCGTTACTGGATGGCTGCAAGCCAGTAGGTTGAAGGCGAATCCAGCGAAGACGGAGATCCTTTGGCTGGGTCGTCTGGGTGGTAGGGATGCCCAGCTTCCAACCCTGGATGGCGTGGCACTCTGCCTGTCATCATCAGAAAAAAGCCTTGGAGTCCTTTTGGACCCTCTGCTGTCAATGGAGGCCCAGGTCTCCGCTGTCAACAGAGTGGCGTTTTTCCATCCTCGACAGGCTAGGAGGCTGGCCCCGTACTTGTCCCAGCACGATCTCACCACAGTGATCCAAGCTATGGTAATCTCAAGGTTAGACTACTGTATTGCTCTCTACATTGGCCTGCCTCTGATGGTGACCCGGAAACTCAAGTTGGTGCAGAATGCCGCAGCCCAGCTGCTCGCAGGAGTTCCTGTGAGCTGCCATATTACACCGATCCTGCGGGAAGTGCACTGGCTTCCAATTGAGTACCGGATCACTTTCAAAGTGCTAGTCTTGGCTTTCAAGGCCTTGTATGGTCTGGGGCCAGTGTACCTGAGGGAGAGCCTTATCCTATATTGTCCCATGAGATCACTGCGATCTGAAGAGCAGAACCTCCTAGTCGTGCCCAGTGTCAAATCCTACCATCTGACCGCAACTCGGAGAAGGGCATTCTCCATTATTGCTCCAGTTCTTTGGAATGCGTTACCTCCTGAGACTCGAGCTTCCCGAAATTTGTTAGCTTTTCGTAAAGCCTGTAAGACCGCTCTGTTTAAGCAGGCTTTCGAGTCCTAATACACAGCTTAAGCTGTATTTTATTGTAACTGTTTTTATTGCTTTTATTGTATTGCTTTGTTCTGATTGTAAATCTAATGAATAAATAAATAAATAAACCTGTATGAAGATGCTTCATGCTTCATGCATTTATATGCTTTATGCTACTAGAAATTTAATTATTCAGATCACTTGAAGGAGGAATACTTATCCAACATAAATGGACTAGCAGAACGTTGGATAAGCAAAAATGTTGGATAATAAGGAGGGATTAAGGAAAAACCTATTAAATGTAAAGTTACATTATGATTTTACAAATTAAGCACCAAAACACAATGTTTTACAACAAATTGACAGAAAAAGCAGTTCAATACACAGTAACGTTATGTAGTAATTACTGTATTTACAAATTTAGCACCAAAACATTGCAATGTATTGAAAACATTGGCTACAGTAATGCGCTGTTTGTTTTTCTGGGCAGCAATGCTCAGCAGGCCTCTCCACATGCCGGGCGCCTGCTGGGAGGGGCGAGACACAGCTGGCAATAGGAAAAGTCTGCACCGGCTGCATCTCGCCCCTCCTCAGGCCCGGATTACCCATAAGGCCACACTAGGGCGCAGGCCTAGGGGGGTGCCAGATCAAGGACCAAAAAATAAAGTTCAAACAAAACCGCAATGTACAGCATGATGACTCTCTCTCTCTCGGGGAAGGGCGGGGGGAAAGCGCTCTGATGGGGCGGGGGAGGAGGGAATGGCGCGAAGGAGGGCATGAGGAGGAAGGAAGGGAAGACCCCAGGACCGCTACCGGCCATTCGCGGCACCCAGGAACATGATAGAAGAGGCAGAGGCGGCCGTGGGAGCGAAGCTTACCTCCGCCTCATCCTTCTCGCGCCCAAGGAAGGAGGGCGGAGCAAGGAGGAGGAAGAGGCAGAGGGAAGCCCCACCCCCGGGGCCACTGCCGCGCATGCCCAGCAGTGCCCCGGGGGCGTGGCTTCCCTTCCTCCTCCTCCCCGCGACCGCCTTCCTTGACTGAAGGAAGGAGGGCAGGAGGAGGAGGAGGAGGAGGAGGAGGAGCCGCCTTCCTTGACTGAAGGAAGGAGGGCAGGGTGAGGAGGAGGAGGAAGAGGCGGAGGGAAGCCCCACCCGGGGCCACTGCCGCGCATGCCCAGCAGTGCCCCGGGGGTGTGGCTTCCCTTCCTTCTCCTCCCCGTGACCGCCTTCCTTGACTGAAGGAAGGAGGGCAGGGTGAGGAGGAGGAGGAGGAAGAGGTGGAGGGAAGCCCTGCCCCCAGGGCCGCCGCGGCGCAAGCCCAGTTTGGACAATGGGTCTCGCTTCCCTTCCTCCTCCTTCCCGCGACCGCCTTCCTTGACTGAAGGAAGGAGGGCGGGGCGAGGAGAAGGAAAAGGCAGAGGCAAGCCCCGCCCTCGGGGCCGCTGCCGCGTATGCCCAGCAGTAGCCCCAGGGGCAGGGCTTCCAAAGTGTGGCTTAGGGTGCCAAAAGGAGTTAATCCGGGCCTGCCCCTCCTGGTGCGCACCCAGTGCGTGGAGAGACCCGCTGCATGTTGCTGCCTAGAGAAACAGCTGTAGATCCAGGTAGACTGCGTTGGATAATACAGAATGCCGGATGAGCAAAGGTTGGATAAGCAAGACTCTACTATATTTGCATTATAGCCAACCAAGTTACATAAAATAGGAAACTGGCTGTATGTCCCGTGAGAAGCAATAGAAAATGTATGGGAATAATGAAGGTGAATGAAATTGTTTGCAATGCATTATGAAAATACAAGGAATGAACAAGTATAAACTAATTAAAAAGTCATTTTGAATAAGATGAAAAACAAAACTTTTAATAACAAAAGGAATAATCAAATGATTCATTTTCAGTATATTCTCAACTTGAGACTGGGATCCCGTGTTGTGCACAATGCCAAAGACTGATGATTAAAAGCAAGAAAGTAGGACCTAAGAGATGTAAATACAAACACAGGCATAAACCTAAATAAATTGCAAATGAAAGCCAAGCAATCGTCGTCTTTTGGTAACACCGGGGACCGTTCTTATGCTTTCAAAATACAGATCTGGAGAGCAGCCGTCACAATGGAAATAGCAGGAAGATTATGAATATAGAGTTGTTCTGTGTCATTGAGAACCAACCAACTAATGTGCCAGTTCTGATATTATCAATCTAATTTTAGTGGTTGGCTGACACAGAAATCCAAATACATGCGCTTCTTCCAGGTCTTTCAAAATGTTCAACAATGCACGTCACAGAAAGGAAATGTTGATGAGTCGCATCCTCAGAAATCTGTTCTACACTAAACACATACACACAAAGCAGTAAGCAGTAAGTCAATTTGTTCTTTGGCCCAATTACTTAAAAGCCTGACTGAGTGACAAAAGTGGATAAATAAAGAGAGGAAAATATACAGCCAAAACTGTAGGTCGCAAAAGGATGCAGGAAATCATTTTTGAATGCTTCCAAATTCAGACATCACAGGAAAAAATATTTAATTTTGGACTGCTTTTTAGGTACAGGAAACAAACCCTGAACGTTTTTCCTGCTTCTCGAAAGGGGTTTGGACTGGATGGCCCATGAGGTCTCTTCCAACTCTATGATTCTATGAAAAGTAAGGCTATTGTAGCATTGTAATTCTCAGAGCTGTCTTCAAAAGATTTTAAAAAGAGAGAAAAAAGAAGAGAAGATAACTTCCAATATTAAAAATCAATGGAGCTATGTGTTGACTTTGCTTTCCCTTCATGTGAAATCCCCCCCCCCCCAATTATTTATTTCATGTTAGAAGAAGACTGATATCACTTTAAATGTTTCTGTAGAACAGTGTTTCCCAACCTTTTTCAAGCCGCGGCACAATTTTTACATTTTCAAAATCCGGAAACATGCAAGTTGCTTCTGGTGTGGGAGGATTAGCCATCTGCAAGGATGTTGTCTAGGCCAGTGTTTTTCAACCTTTTTTGAGCCGTGGCACATTTTATACATTTACAAAATCCGGGGGCACACCACCAACCAACATGACACAAAATGACGCTCTAACATAGTATTACATATAGGTAATAGGAATTTACCTTGACTTTTGGAGTTGTAGTTCACCTACATCCAGAGAGCAGGAAGGAAGGCAGCACGGTGGCAGGCAGGGAGCTGGAGGGAGGCCAAGAGCAGTTTCCCGCGCACCAGGGAGGAGGGAGGGGCCCTGCGGGGAGCCATTCTCCCGGTTCTCATGAACTGGGAAAAAGGCTCCCTGCAAGGAACAGGCCCTGCAGGAAGCCGGGTTTGGCTGGCTCACGTCTTCCGCTGGGCTCACCAGAAGATGCTAGCTGGACAAACCCGGCTCCCAAGCAGGGCCTGAGCCTTGCGGGAAACTGGGTTTGGCCGGCTAGCGTCTTCCGCCGGGCTCGCCGGAAGATGCTAGCTAGACAAACTCGGCTCCCAAGCAGGGCCTGGGCCTTGCGGGAAACTGGGTTTGGCCGGCTAGTTTTGTGAAGTATTTAGGATTTTCTGCTAAAGCATTCCAGCGGTGGCAGGCAGGGAGCTGGAGGGAGGCCAAGAGCAGTTTCCCACGCACCGGGGAGGAGGGAGGGGCCCTGCGGGGAGCCGTTCTCCCGGTTCTTGTGAACTGGGAAAAAGGCTCCTTGCAAGTAACAGGCCCTGCGGGAAGCCGGGTTTGGCCGGCTCACGTCTTCCGCTGGGCTCACCAGAAGATGCTAGCCAGACAAGCCTGGCTCCCATGCAGAGCCTGGGCCTTGCGGGAAACCGGGTTTGGCCAGCTAGCATCTTATGCCGGGCTCGCCGGAAGACGCTAGCCAGACAAACCCGGCTCCCAAGCAGGGCCTGAATAGGATGGAGCCATGGCAATTTTGGTAGTATCAATGTGCTATCGATATGCATTGCGAAAGACACCCATTTAGTTGTTAAGCATGAGGAAAACATTTAAAAAGATGAAACCCAGTTTAGCATCGGAAAGATAGTTGAACATGTAAAGATTCAAAGTGAGGTGTTTTGGAATAAAGAAGTTAGTCAGTTTCACTTTTCTCTAGTAGAGCCCCTGGTGCCGCAATGGGTTAAACCTTTGTTGCCGGCAGGACTGAAGATCAACAGGATGAGCTCCCTCTGTCAGCTCCAGGTCCCCATGCGGGGACACGAGAGAACCCTCCCACAAGGTTGGTAAAACATCAAAACATCCGGGCATCCCCTAGGCCAGTGTTTCCCAACCAGTGTGCCGTGGCACACTAGTGTGCTGTGAGCGATCATCAGGTGTGCTGTGGGAAATGGGAACCTCCAATGCCCTTTCTTCCCCCTCCTGCTGAACACTTTTTCTTCTCCACTCGGGCTCCCTTCTTCCCAGCCTCGCTCTGCTTGCTTTGCCTTGCTTTGCTCACGCTACCGCTTCTGCGGGAGGGGGGAGGGAGGAAGACGTGACCCCTGCGGGCACTACTACACAGACTCGCCCCATATCTTCCTCCCTCCCCTCCACAGTGCTCTCTGGATATAGGTGAACTACAACTCCAAAACTCAAGGTCAATGCCCACCAAACTCTTACAGTATTTTCTCTTGGTTATGGGAGTTCTGTGTGGGAAGTTTGATTCCGTTCATCATTGGTGTTCAGAATGCTCTTTGATTGTGGGTGAACTATAACTCCCAGCTGTTGAGCAAGACCTTTGTGTGTGTCTTTCTGCCATTCCTGCCAGGATATCTATGTTGTGTTCATCGAAACAGGCCCAGGTTTCACACTGAGTGTATAAATACATTTAAAACATATTAACTATATGTATTACTGTGTTAGAGTGTCATTTTGTGTCATTTTGGTTGGTGGTGTGCCCCAGGATTTTGTAAATGTATAAAATGTGCCGCGGCTCAAAAAAGGTTGAAAAACACTGGCCTAGACAACATCCTTGCAGGTGGCTAATCCTCCCACACCAGAAGCAACTTGCATGTTTCTCAAGTCACTCCTGACATGAACATTTTTCTCTCTATATTATATCTTTTTCCTCATAGTCAGGTTCTTTACCTGCTTTTTGTTAGGGAAAAAAACATCAATTTTGGCACGTTCTTCTAAAAATAATAACAAAATCCCCACCCAAATTTTAAATAGATTATTTCCAGGACCTGTACGCTGAAATGATGCTTTTTTATATGGGAAGCAGAAAAAATATGACTCATTCTAAAAACATCAGTGGTCAAGATAAGGATAACCACCAACAGACAGAAGTAAAACAGACCATTTGTTGTAACTGGTTATTAATAACTCCAGAAACAATGGTTAGAATTTTTCCTAAGTGGTCTGGATCAGGTAGAAGGAGTCCAAATTCAAGATTACTATTACTATTACTATTACTATTATTAATATTATTATTGAAATTTTCTTGAAATTGAATCCAGACAAGACAGAGGCACTCCTGGTCAGTTGAAAGGCCAAACAGGGCATACGGTTACAGCCTGTGTTGGACGGGGTTACACTCCCCCTGAAGATGCAGGTTTGCAGTCTGGGAGTGATCCTGAACTCATCACTGAGCCTGGAACCCCAGGTCTCGGCGGTGACCAGGGGAGCATTTGCACAGTTAAAACTTGTGCGCCAGCTGCACCCGTACCTTAGGAAGTCTGACTTGGCCATGTTAGTCCACGCTCTAGTTACATCCCGTATAGATTACTGCAACGCTCTCTACATGGGGCTGCCTTTGAAGACTGCTCGGAAGCTTCAATTGGTCCAACGGACAGCAGCCAGTTTGATAACAGGAGCGGCACTCGAGGAGCGTACAACTCCCCTGTTGTGCCAGCTCCACTGGCTGCCAGTTTGCTACTGGGCACAATTCAAAGTGCTGGTTTTGGCCTTTAAAGCTCTAAACAGTTCTGGTCCAACTTACCTGTCCAAACGCATCTCTCCCTATGAACCATCAAGATGCTTAAGATCCTCCAGAGAGGCCCTGCTCTCCGTCCCACCTTCTTTGCAGGCGCGCCTGGCGGGGACGAGAGACAGGGCCTTCTCGGTGGTGGCTCCTTGGCTTTGGAACACCCTTCCTAGTGACATCAGATCGGCCCCCTCCCTCCTGACATTTCGTAAGAAAGTCAAGACTTGGCTTTTTGAGCAAGCATTCGCAGACGAACTTTAATCGAGATCAAGGATTACTATGACGATGAAACAGAAATCGATTTTAAGATTGTGGAGCTGAGATTTGTATTTTGTAGTTTTTAATTGTTAATTTTGTATGTTTTTATATGACTGTTTTTATCTTGTGATGTATTGTATATGGGCACTTGTTGCCGCTTGTTCACCGCCTCGAGTCGCCTTTGGGCTGAGATAGAGAGGCGGTATAGAAGCATGGCAAATAAATAAATAAATAAATAAATTATTATTATTATTAACAAAAAGTCTCACTGTATTTCAAGAGAAAAAACTGGAAACAAGAAGCAGTTTTTCAATTGATATGGTAGCATTTTAGTAAGTCTATTAGATATCGGACAGTAATCAATACCATTAATAAAACCTCAACATCAGCTTACTTTCTCAATGTGCATTGTGTCTTGAAAAATGTCAGCTCTGGCCTTGATCTAGATTTGGTGAGGCTCAAAGTAGAAAGATCAATATCAGTCCCAATAATCTCTGTGTTTTCACTCTATAAAATAACTAGGGATTGACCCAAACCAATATAATGAGTAAATTTATAGCAACCATTTTTATTTTCAATTTTAAAAAATGCTGAAATACAATTCCTAGTATCAGATGTAGCAGAATACTAAATCACCCCCTGAATGGTTTAGTTAGCAACATGTATCTATTGATGTCTCAGCTGGCACAGACCTATCGAATCAATTGTTCAGTGGTGAGTCTACACATACTGTTGATATTAATGTGTAAGTCTAGGAATTTAAGTCAAAAAATCAACCCCTCAAAACTGGGCCAAAATTATCAATGGGTTAAGTACTATATCTTAAATCACCCCCTTTCCTGAGTAGTATGCTGAAAGATGAGAGCTTAGCCAACCCAGGGAAAACTTAAAAGAAGCAATAGTCCTCCTCTCATGTCTCTAATGTGGCACAATGTCTGGTCTTTTTTAATGCCTGGGTGGAGAAAGGGCAGTGGTAAGGTAGCCAGGGAGTTTGGCATACTAAGGTTGTATTTATTTATTTATTAATTTCAACTTCAAATTTATATACTGCCACTCTCCAGGGCCTCGGAGCGGTTTACAGAATATAACACATAAATAGAGAACAACAAGGTAGAATAGGGGTGATTACTAGGGTTCCCATATGTCCCTTATTCTAAGGGACGTCCCTTATTCTGGCCCTAAAATTTATGTCCTTTATTTTCAGGCCCTGTCCCTTATTTTTGACTAGCAGGACAGGACTGGGCGGGGTTGACCAGAGGAAGGTGCGCGCTGCGGTTTCCACGGCAATGCCTGCCCGGGGATTCCAACTCGCAGGGCAGCCTGCGTCCCCGTTGGAAGGAAGAGGCGATACAGGACTTTTTCAAAGTACACTAGACTAATTAACCGTTACCCAAGGGGAATGTTGGATCATGTTGGATAAAGATAGTTTCTGGTTGCTTGAGAGTGACTCTTAAAATAGGCCTAGCTGTGCATCCCAATACTATACAATGCTGTGTATCCCATACTATACTATACCATTAACTATTGACATAATAATCATGAAGATGTACTGTCTTATAAAATTTATTTTATTTTAATGTTCAGACAGTGCACTTTTAAAGTCAGCAAAGTCAAGGACTAAATACAGATGGAGAAAATAAGGTAGTTCTGATAATGTTTTTTCTGCATGACAAAGCATGCAGAAACATACCATGTCCTGTTAAGAGGGTGTAAGTCAGTTTCTTTTGTGAGCTTCAATCATTATCTTATTCTGTTAATAAAACTATTTCTACCTAATGTTTGAGTTTCAAGTTTTTAATGAAGCGTCCCTTATTTTTGTGAAAAATCCCGTAAATGTCCCTTATTTCTTATATCAAAAAATGGCAACCCTAGTGATTACATAGACAGAGGGGGAGAAAACAAGGAGGGTGTGCGACTCTTAAAGAAGTCAGCAGCAAGGCGTGGGTCTGGAGTAAAACTCAAGTCCCGTGCAGATAGACGTGCTGCCAGAGGGGGTCGTCCATCTATGACATCTGCCACACAGTCGAAAGAGGGAAGCTGAGGCACTCCCAGAAAGTCATGGAAGATCTCCAATCCAGGGGGAGGGGAACCACCTCGACCCTCTGGTCCCAGTGACTTGGAAATAAGTCTCTTGCCTGTTGTATTGTCCTGTTTCCAGGGCTGGGGACTCACCAAAGAATGCTCCCAGTTCCTGGAGCTAATGTTCCAGAAAGTCCTAGTGCGGAACTTCCTCCACTTCTTAATTAACTTGAAGGATCCCAATCGGTCAGCTGGGGGTGGGCAGTCCCTTGTCCGGGCCTCAGGGGCAGCAGCAGCATCGGCTAGCGCCATAGCCCCCTGCTGGAACAATGGGGGAAGTTGAGCATTTCCCTGATCCGGAACCGGAACTAAATTGGGAGCAGCGTCCTTGACTAGCTCTCGCGATAGCTGTAAGGTCCTCCTGCATTTCCTGGTATTGACCTGCTAAAATGGTATTGGTGGCTGCAAAGGTAGTATTCCATTCTGTGGAATGATCCTCGGCATATCTACAGGTTATATCAAAATACACAAATATATATGTTAAATATATATCAGGCTTGGCCAGATTGATCACCAAAATTGGTCCACCCTGGTCTCACATCAGGAGGCATGGAGACGCACTATCCACAATGCTGCGGCCTCTTTCGAGAAGACACGCCGAACTGGTCTCGAAGAGAAATGACAACGCAGAAAGAACCGCAACTTGGAAACAACATCACCCAAGGAGACTTTCTGTTGTGCTTTCTGCAAATGGACTTGCCTATCTCAGATTGGCCTTTTTAGTCATCAACACACTTGTAAAAAGCGTGGGATGAGCCTTTCCTAAAGAATCTTCGTTCATGAAGTAATGCCGAGGATTATATGGTAAATAAATATTATTGATTCAATTGATCTATTCTAATTGAGATTAACAAATAGGAACAATAGAAATTTGCATAAAAGAAACCCCAAAACAAAACACAGTAGCAACAGCAACAAATCAGATACATGGGCACCACACTTCCATCTGATTCCTACCTGGGACCATCATCCCAGGGCTTGGGCCAAAATATGAGACCTAAGGATGGTCCCTGGTAACCTCGTTACGCAATGTGCATTAAATCTCAACCAGAGCTGCTCACAACTTGGATTAATAGACACAAGGAGATGACATGTTCTGGAATTCAAGACAGAAGAGGTTAGCTTTCCAAACCAGAGTGATATTTAGGGGGGGGGGGGGTTGGGGTAGGAAGCTGGGATATGGGACATTTATCACATTGAGAAATTTCCCTGTCATGGGACATTTCAGCCTCTTTTCAAGCCTGGAGAGGCACTAAGGTCATCATGAGTTAAACTGCTTCATGCGTAGCCCTCTGTGGTTGAAAAGAGGCCAAAGTGCCCTGAAAGGAGGGAAATCTGGCAATCAACCTCATCACATTGAGACATTTTCCCCTCGTAGGGCACTTCTGCCTTTTTTCAAGCATGGAGAGGCACAGAGCTCATTACATGTTCCAGGACTGAAAAGAAGCAGAAATGACCTGAAAGAAGGGAAGCCTGAACATGGGCCAGCCATTGTGTTCAGAACTCTTGCCTCTTATTGCACTTTCCTCCTATACTTGTAACTGAACAACAGGTGTGGTGGGAACCATCAAAAGTTTCCTGTCCTGATTCATTGACCAATTGTCATCAGTCTCTTGTATCCTATGGGGTTTGATGAAGAACCATAGAATCCCATGGAAAGAAGCGGTTTTAAACTGGTGTCATGGGAGTGATTTTTAACCAGTGTGCCGCGGAACACTAGTGTGCCGTGAGAGATCATCAGGTGTGCCGTGGGAAATTATTTTCGAACTTCATTCATATATATAGTATAAAGCGCATCTGTCCCTTTAAGAAATGGAACCTTAGCACTCTTGCGTCACCTAAGAAGTGACTCAAGAGTGCTATGGTCGCGCCATCTTGGATTCGCTCAGATGCGGCTAAGTAAACAAAGTTAGAGTTAGTGCTGCAGCTGCGCATCAAGGGACAGTGGCAATTTGGGATCACAGCAAGACAAGCGAGTGACAGTGATGGAGAAGTTTTTGAGAAGGGAAAATGCAAATGCCGGACAGGGCCCCGGACAAAATTATGACACAGGTGAAGGCCCCAATATGAGTGGTGGGCAAAAGAAAAAAGAGAAGATGGTGAGCTTGAGGCAAGACTGCCAGGATATCTATTTTGTCTTCACCAAAACAGGCCCAGGTTTCACACTAAGTGAGTGTATAAATACATTTAAAAACATAGTAACTATATGTATTACTGTGTGAGTGTCATTTTGTGTCATTTTGGTTGGTGGTGTGCCCCAGGATTTTGTAAATGTACAAAAATGTGCCGCGGCTCAAAAAAGGTTGAAAATCACGGATGTATGGGACTTTGGGCAGGGCAAGGGATTTCTTGGTTTTTGGAGATTGTTGTTTCTCCTGATTAAAACCAAAAAAGTCATTCTGACCTTGTGATGATATAAGAGGGGTGATTCTCTACTCTTAAAGGGACAGTCACCCATGCTTTCCCCTCTCAATGTTAAGAGGTAGTTAATCAAGTGGACTTAGCATTGTGTTGTGACTCTGGACACCAAGGTTCAATTCCCCCTATGTCACAGAAACCCACTGGGTTTCCTTTGATGAGTAACACAAATAATAATAATAATAATAATATTAATAATGTAATAAAACTTTATTTCTAACCTGCATCCATCTCCCCAAAGGGGACTCGGAGCGTCTTACATGGAGCCGTGCCCGAACAAGACATCACAAAAAATATCAAAAACATCAGAAAACAATAAGCACAATAAAAGCAGTAAACACAATAAAATAAATACATCTTTGAAAACACAACAACATACAGTAAGTGAATCTAAAACAGAAACGACAGGGCGAACCACATGTACATATAAAATGTTTAAAAACTCGGGGGAGATAACTGGAGTATCAGAATCCTTTATAAGATCCCGACCCTGACATTTAAGGCCTGGCGGGGCCAGGGTCCTACATACCTAACAGACCGTCTGATACCATCTATCCATCCGAGAGCACCACGGCCAGCCTACTAGAACCTTCTCTGTGTCCCGGGTCTGAGAGAGGCTTATCTGGAGTCCACGAGACAGAGATCTTTCTCCACTGTGGCCCCTGTCCTGTGGAACTCTCTGCCGCCAGACCAAAGAGCCATCCTCGACCTGCCTTCATTTCTGGCGGCACTTAAGACATGGCTATTTAGAAGAGCATATGCATAAGAGACAATCAGTGACTTGGAATCTGTCTATTCCAACATTTTAACATTTTAATATTTTAATATTATAATATTTTAGTATTGTATATGCTAAGCTATGTAAGTCGCCCGGATCACATTTGTGGAAGGCAACTCATAAATAATAAAATTAGTTAGTTAGTTAGTTAGTAGTAGTGTCAAAACATAAAGGATCACATAAGGGGAAGAGGTCCAAAGAAACGGGGGCATTTAGGGAGTCTAATCTCCAAAGGCCCAGTGGAAAAAAAACAGGTTTTCAGTTGTTTCTTAAAGGATTCCAGTGAGGGGGCATTCCTAATGTCTCCAGGGAGGTAATTCCAAAGTCGGGGGGCCACAGAGGAAAAGGCTTTCTCCCTAGTACTCACAAGCCGGGTCTGTGAGACTGGCGGGGGCGAAAGGAGGGCCTCCCCTGAGGAGCAAAGGGCTCGAGCTGGTTCATGGGAGGAGAGCCGTTCATGAAGGTAGGCGGGTCCCAAACCGTTTAGGGCTTTATAGGTAATCACCTGCACCTTGAATTGGGCTCGGAAAATAAACGGCAGCCAGTGGAGCTCTTTAAACCGGGGGTCGACCTCTCCCTGTAACCTGCCCTAGTTATTAATCTGGCAGCCGAGCGTTGGACAAGTTGAAGTTTCTGGGCCGTCTTCAAGGGAAGCCCCACGTAGAGCGCATTGTAGTAATCCAATCTAGAGGCAACCAAGGCGTGGACCACCATGGTCAAGTCAGACTTCACGAGGTATGGTCGCAGTTGGCGCACGAGTTTTAACTGTGCGAAGGCTCTCCCAGCCACCGTCGACACTTGAGCATCAAGCGTCAGCGCTGAATCTAAGAGAACCCCCAAACTGCGGACCTGTGACTTCAGGGGGAGTGTAGCCCCGTCCAGTATCAGAGAAACCCATGATATTTGCCTTGAAATTTGCCATAAGTCAGAAATGACTTGAAGGCACACAACAAAAACTTGCAATTAGGTAAAAAAAAACCAAAGTGGACTATTAGGAGAGTGGTGCATGAGTCCTGGTGCCTCAAAGACAAGGAAGGAAGGAAGGAAGGAAGGAAGGAAGGAAGGAAGGAAGGAAGGAAGGAAGGGAGGGAGGAAGGAAGGAAGGAAGGAAGGAAGGAAGGAAGGAAGGAAGGAAGGAAGGAGAAACTAAATCAGTAGATATACCAATTAGATAAGAATTGCAAACTGTCGCAAGCTACTCCCTTGATAGCTATGGGGATTTGAACACATTCTTTCCTTCCTGCCTTAAGCTGACTCCCCCTCCCCCCCAAATAAAACCCCAAACAAACCTGGAGAACTTGCTTGAGATGACCCACAAAAACCAGAGACTCGGGGCCAAGTCCTGCTATCTAGCAATCCTATCTGACTTATTTTTGCTCTACTCCTATATCTGTTTTATTTTTCTCGCACTTCTCACTCTCACACGCATACACCTGCCAGTGTTTTGTCACAATTTATTCCCACAACAGATTAATTGTGTGTGCGTGTGCGTGTGTCTGCTTTGAAGACAAGTATTTTTTCATTTCCTTTGGCTAGGCAGCTAGCAAGAAGGAGCCAGTGGAATTCGTAGAGTTTCAAGTAAAGAGGAGAAAAGCATATCTGAATCCAAGCCAAAGAACAGTTCATCCGCAGGTCGGGCCATGCAAAATACACCGAAATTGTACAGCTAGTTCTGTGGCTTTCTCGCTCCCCCCCCCCCCCCCGCCTTGCCCCATTTCTTCATAGTAAGCAGAATTCTTAATTTGCTCTGGTTTGGATCACTCATAAATCAGAAGGAAAGTTGAGAGATCACATGAAGGGAGAAGAACTTCATGGTACACACACAGCAAATTACATCATTGGTGACAACTTTTGGGAAATGGGAAGTGAATTCAGATGGCAGAACTATTTCTCTTGGGAGAGAGAAAAACCACTCTATGTAACCTCCTTTCCTTCCTATGGGTGTATGCCACTCTAGACCAGTGTTTCTCAACCACTGTGCCGTGGCACACTAGTATGCCGCGAGCGATCATCAGGTGTGCCGTGGGAAATTGGCACTCTCCCCCTTCCTAGCAGCCCCCTCACAGGTTTCCAAGAAACAAATTGAGCCTCTCTGCTTGGAAATGTTGTTGTTGTTGTTTTTACTATTCTACTGGATTTTTTGAGAGTTGCCTCCCCCGGGAACTGTTTATATCAGCTTCATGCCCTCCATAGTTACGGTAACTGGAAGCAAGTTTCACTCAGGGTGAAATTTCACAAAGGTCTGGAGAACAAGTTCTAGCTTGAAGAGCTAGGCATGTTTAGCCTGAAGAAGAGAAGGCTGAGAGAAGACATAATAGCCATGTATAAATATGTGAGAGGAAGTCATATTTATGTTGTGTTCATCGAAACAGGCCTAGGTATCACACTGAGTGTATAAATACATTTCAAAACATATGAATTATATGTATTACTGTGTTAGAGTGTCATTTTGTGTAATTTTGGTTGGTGGTGTGCCCCAGGATTTTGTAAATGTAAAAAATGTGCCGCGGCTCAAAAAAGGTTGAAAAACACTGCTCTAGACAATAACATCAATCATAGCCAATGAAAACTGCATGACATCATGATTCTTTTCCGAGGAAACGGATGCTGCCCCCTCCGTGGTACTGTGACTGAGATCATTTTTGTCCTTCCGTTCTTTTGATTTATATCCTGGCTTTGGATTTTCAAGGCGGAGGGTAGTTGACAAGGGGCGTTGAAAGAGAATACAGCTAAGACAAGGCAAATACAAAACTGAAAAACAATTGAGTAATCAGTTGTATTGAAAACATTAATTTGCAACCATTTAAAAAGCAATGGAAACAGGCACGCTCCATTAGAAGACCCATTTATTAACAGCCAAGTAACAAATAAAGCCTGACAGAAAGAGGACATCATCTCAGCTTTATGAAGAAGATAATTGTGTAGCCTGGTATTAGCCACCAATGTTAAAACTCAGGGTACACAGCTGTATAAAATCCAGATTATCTGCTTTGAAGTGGATTACATAACAGTGTGAAATATTTTTTTGATTTTTTTCAAAAAAAAATTCAGTGTGTACTGTCTATTCTCCTCTATGGATCTGAAACATGGGTCACCTATCGCCAACACCTACGACTCCTCGAACGCTTTCATCAGCACTGTCTTCGCACAATCCTAAATATACACTGGACCGACTATGTGACGAATGTTGCTGTCCTTGAGCAAGCAGGGATCACCAGCATTGAGGCCATATGTGACGATCTCGGTCACCAAAATTGACTAATTGACACTCCCGGTAGTCTGCCACCAACCTAATGGGTCATTAGGATTTACTTTGAATTAAACTCTAATTAAATGAAGTGTCTGTAGCGTTGGCCTTTAAAACAACCCACCACCAAGAATGTAAACTGAGGAGACCGAAAGATGACAGAGGCTTCTTTTAAAAGTTAATAAACAAAAGTATTTATTAACTACAACAAGGCTATTAAATAGGCACAGATCGTATGGGTTCTACTCAGAGGCAACTAGCGTACGGTTACAACAATGATAGTTAGGATAGCGTGATGGTTAACAAGATTTACTATATGTGCTAGAGCGTAGAGGTTACTGACTAAAAAGGCTATTATTACTTCTTCAGATGTTACGTTCAGTTCCACAGACAGTACTGAGACTTGTCTCCCAACTAATAGTTCCACTAGATGGTTGTTGTTCTAAAATCCTGGAACATCTAATCACTTAGATCGTTCCCTGAGTATGGCTACTACTGGGTTACTCGTAACCCACACAGTCTAAGAGTCCAACTACCTGTCACTCTATCTCCAGAGATGACCAGGTAACCCAACTGCCTATCACAAGAACAGTTCTAAATTGGCACTCTTCCACAAGCGTCCCCACTAGAATGACTACTGGCCCTAAGGGCGGTCAGAACTGAGTCGTGACTCCCACTAGTCCAGCCTATTCCTACGTGGTGAATTGCTTAGGACAGACTGTCAGTCTCTATTGCCAAGGCTCTGGTGATACTCCCCCAGAAACCTTGCTCAAGACTGCCTCAGGCTTAGATGTCGAATCTACAGCCTGACTCTAAACAGCAGAGGCTGGAGATGTGCGTCTGCACAGCCTTGCTCTAAACTCCAGACTCCAGACTAGACTGAAACTTTCTCTGACAGGACTTTCTACTCTGTCAGCTCCAACTCCTCCCCCTCTATACTCTAGCCAATCACAGCCTCTTCCCTGTAACTAGGCACAAGCCTGCAAGGCCACGCCCCCTTGCTCTGGCTTTCCCTTCCCTTAATGGTCTCTGGCTGCAGCCACCTCTCCAAGATGGATGCCAGCACAACCAAAACTGGATTTCTAAACCCCTTCCAAGCAAGCCTCCGCTCTGCTTAAGGCAGGTGAGTCCTTACACCATGCTATTGAGAACACAGCTGCGCTGGGCAGGGCACGCCTCTAGGATGGAGGACCACCACCTCCCAAAGATACTACTCTATGGTGAACTCACCACGGGTCAGCGCAAGAGAGCCCCCCCCAAAAAGAGATATAAGGACTCCCTGAAACAACATCTCAGGCTGGGCCAGATTGATCGCCAACAATGGACCTCCCTGGCCTCACATCGGGAGGCATGGAGACGCACTATCCACAATGCTGCGGCCTCTTTTGAGAAGACACGCCAAATGGGTCTCGAAGAGAAAAGACAACGCAGAAAGAACCGCAACTTGGAAACAGCATCACCCAAGGAGACTTTCTGCTGTGCTTTCTGCAAACGGACTTGCCTATCTCAGATTGGCCTTTTTAGTCATCAACGTGCTTGTAAAAAGCGTGGGATGAGTCCTTCCTAAGAATCTTCCTTCGCGAAATAAAGCCAAGAGAGACATAACAGTGTAGACTCAGATAATCCATCTCAAAGCAGATAATGTGTATTATCTGCCTTGATACTTTGGATTATCTGGCAGTGTAGAAGGGCCCTAAGGCAAGAATAATCCTAATTTTAGCATTCAATTATATATATGTTGAAACTCCTTTCTAGTTCCTTCATTGATTTCCTTCTTAGGCACTTTCTACACTGCCATATAAAATCCAGTTATCTGATTTGACCTGGATTATATGGCAGTGTAGACTCATATAATCCATTTCAAAGTAGATTATGTGGATTATCTGAATTGATAATCTGGGTTATATGACACTGTAGAAGGGGCCTTATTAATGGTTTTGACTTTGAATTTCTCTAGTCTATTCCATATGAAGAAAAATGGCTACGTCTGATTTTTATGTTTATTTCAGATGACATTATATTTCCCTTTGCTGGTTGGGTTCATCTTTGTATTGTTGAAGGCTTTCAAGGTGGCCAATTGCAACATTCACACCTATGGAAAAAGAATATCATTTTTTTCAGACCTGAAGTGGACTTTTATTATTTATTATTATTCATTTATTAAGTCGTACTTATTTGCCGCCCTTCCCAATGGCTCGGGGCGGCTAACAACATATCCATAAAACAGTTGAACACAGCAAAATTAAAACCACAATTAAAACACAGATAAAAAAGTCACAATAGGCCACACAATAATGCAATGCGGCACAAAGGTAAAACAAGATGGCGACAGGCAACAGAGACTACAATTCATCCGGCTCCGAAAGCCTGCTGGAACGGCAGAGTCTTGCAGGCTTTCCTAAATGGGAGGATGTTCTGAATAGCACGGACGTCAGCGGGCAATGAGTTCCAAAGCGTTGGAGCCACGATCGAAAAAGCCCGGCGACAGGTTGCGGTCGGGCGGAACGTCTTAGGGGAAGGGATGACCAGGAGGTTATGTTCTTCAGAGCGCAACGATCTGGTGGGGTAATACGGGATGAGGCGGTCCCGCAGGTACACTGGCCCCAGACCATGTAAGGCCTTAAAAGTCAAAACTAACACTTTCTACAGGTAGCCAGTGCAATTCGCGCAGAATGGGCATGATGTGAGAGCTCGCCAAACTCCCCGCACCAGCTTGAGTTTCTGGATCACCAACAGAGGAAGGCCAAAGTACAGAGCATTACAGTAGTCTAGTCTCGAGCTGACCATAGCTTGGACCATTGTGGCCAGGTCGCAACGGGATAGGTGGGGGGCCAGCTTCCTTGCCTGGCAGAGGTGGAAAAACGCCACTCTGCTGACAGCGGAGACTTGGGCCTCCATTGACAGCAGAGGGTCCAAAAGGACTCCAAGGCTTTTTACTGAGGGTGACGGGCATAGTGCCACGTCATCCAGGATTGGAAGCTGGACATCCCTACCACCCGGATGACCCAGCCAGAGGATCTCCGTCTTCGCTGGATTCACCTTCAACCTATTGGCTCGCAGCCATCCAGTAACGGCCTCAAGGCAGCGGTGGAAATTATCGAGTATGAATTCGGACCGGCCATCCATCCTCAGAATGAGCTGGGTGTCATCAGCGTACTGATGACACCCAAGCCCAAAGCTACGCACCAGCTGGGCAAGTGGTCGCGTATAGATGTTAAATAACAGAGGTTGCTTCTAAAGATTTTTTTTACTCATAATGGGGGCATTTTAGTCATTCTGGGTTGCCCAAGAGGAGGTTCGGGGCAGAAAACCGTCCCCTAGAATTTCCATAGTTGCCTATACTTCTGTATAAAAAAATAACAATGATTTTCCTTTCGCAATATGGTTGGCAATGCATTTTTCACCCACTGGGAGATCAACCCTATTATTATGTACATTTTGAAAAATGTCCTCCAACACAGTGCCACAGCAGAGGGAACGGCAATTTTCTGACACGTGCCCACCTACACACAAACATGTTCTCATAAGGCAGTGTATCTGTTTCGACTTTCAAGACTGCACGAAGGACCAAAGAATGCCTGTCACAGTTATTGTATTGCTGTATTGTGATTGTCAGTGAGTCAAGGATCACTACTGTTCATCCGTCTTCAGTTACAGAGGAAACAACTCTTTTCTTTTCTCTCTTCAAATTGAGGTTAATTGGGAGCTAGAGCTGCATGCTGCTTCCATGGCAAATGTTATTTGGTGACTTTGCTTGTCTTCTGGATATAGCTTTGGCATCTGAATTACATTTCTAAGTGATTAAGAAAACAGGGGTTTTTTTTCTCTTCGTGGCTGTAGGCCAGCAATGGTAACACAATACTCAAGTTCTACACAAAAGGGATGAGAAGTTTCCAATCTCTCTTCTTTCAGAATATCATCTCACCCTTAACGGCTATGCTGGAAAGACTCCTACTGGAGTCCCTGTATACGTACTAGAGTTGTGCATGGAATTCGTTCCTATAGTTTCTACCATTTCTTTCATGTTTTCAATTCCTTTGGGAGCATGAAAGGGAAAGCCCCCTCCCCACATGAAAATCTGCTTGACATGAAAGCTTGCTTTCGCCAGCCAAACTTGCCTCCTTGCCATGGAAAGAGAGCGCATGTGTGGTGGGGCATGCAGGCAGACCCAGAGTTTGGCTGCAGATGTGCTCCAGGCCTGCCTGCATGATCCACCACACCCAACACACACACACACACACTGAGAGTGCATGTGTGACGGCTTGTGCAGGCAAGCCCAGGGCGCAAATGCAGCTGAGCACCTCTTACTTTAGAGTAAGAGATGCTTGGCTCCACGGTTGCTTCTGGACGAGAGCAGAAGCAACCCCCTCCCCCACAGTCCCCAAACCCCTTTGAAAAGTAAGGAAAACTTACCCAGTCTTCAGTAGACTATAGCCAGAGCTCTCCCAGTGCATAGAAATTACATGCCACGAGAGTGGAGGGGGGGGGGAAAGGATAATCGCTCCCCCCTGCTCTTCTGGCACATCATTTCTATGCAACAGGAGAGCTCTGGTTACAGTCTACTGAAGGTCGGTTATATTGAAACAACTGAGCAGGTGCTCCTCCAATGTGTATTCTACAGAGACAATAGAACTAACCTTATCACTCCATGGCTTTTAAAACACCTAGAGTGCACCGAAAGATACTACACCTCCCTGCTGCTTTCGGACTCTTGTTCTGCAGTAACTCACAGTGTTGCTAAGTTCTGTGTGGCAGCAATTAATATTAGACGGTCAATGACTGACCCCACAAGGCAATTTCCTGCCGGGAATACAGCTAGAGTAACTTGTCATAACTGAAATGCATCCCCCTCCAGAGCCTCCCAGTAGCTTGATATCTCCTATTAGCTGCCCCCCCCTCCTTTAGACACATACCTGCTCTTTAAACTGTAATTTAACTTGTTTTTTTAATCTGTTTTCTTTTTATAACATGTTTTAAATCTACTTTTATATTTGACCTATTTGGGAACTGCAATTCCCCTTCCTTGGGCATCTGTGCCCCATTCTATGTGCTGGTCATAGACCGTAATAAATCATTGATTCATTGATTGATACTGAAGGTCCGGTGGTGACCTGGCCATGGTAATCCAGGCCACAGTCATCTCAAGACTGGACTACTGTAACGCCCTTTACATTGGCCTTCCTTTGTCGGTAATCCGGAAACTTAAACTGGTGCAAAATGCTGCGGCTCGACTACTGGCTGGAGTGACACCATCATGCCACATCACACCAGTCCTACAGCGGTTGCACTGGCTTCCTATCGAGTACCGGATTGCCTTCAAAGTGCTGGTGTTAACCTTTAAGGCCTTGCATGGTCTGGGGCCAGTGTACCTGAAGGACCGGCTCTCCCTGCATGTTCCCCAGAGACCACTACGGTCCATGGATCAAAACCTACTGGAGGTTCCATTACTTAAGGTCTGCCGCATGTCATCGATGCATCAGCGCACGTTTTCGGTAGTAGCGCCCACTCTCTGGAACGCCCTCCCAGAGGAGGCCCGTTCAACTATGGATCTGCAGGCCTTCCGGAGGGCTTGCAAGACCAATCTTTTTCGACAGGCGTTTAATCTCTAAGGCAGTCTTTCTCAACCAGTGTGCCGTGGCACACTAGTGTTCCGTGACGGACCTCCTGCTGTGCCGCGAGAAAAGCTCTCTGCCCCCCTTCCTCCCCCCTCCAGCCAAACTCCTGCTGCTTGGGGGAGGAGGAAGGGCCGGGCAGTGGCGAAGAAAAAGAAGAAGGGACCGGGGCACCGCCTCCTTCGGCTGTTTCCCCAGCCAGCCTCCAATCCGCCATGACTCTCGCCCCTCGCTCGCTGAAGCCGTGTGGAAGAGGAGCCCCGCCCACTGAAGCCTGACCACCGCTCATGCTCCTCCTCTGTAGGAGAGCTGAAGCTGGGGGGAGGGGCATGGCACGGCCTGGCTCTGCCCCCTCCCCTGGCGTCAGCACTCCCAGCAGCTGCTCCAGCCTTGAGGGGACAGTGCCAAGCCAGCATTGTGCTGGCTCTGGCACCGCTGGCTTGGCACTGCCCCCTCAAGGCTGGAGCAGCTGCTGGGAGTGCCGAAGCCGGGGGAGCGGGCGGGGCATGGCGCAGCCTGGCTCCTCCCCCACCCCAGGCTTAGGCACTCCCAGCAGCTGCTCCCAGCCGGCCACCAACCCCAGCCGTTCTTTACTGTGTAAAGAGTGTCATTTTGGGTCATTTTGGTTGGTGGTGTGCCCCCGGATTTTTTTAATGTTAAAAGTGTGCCGCGGCTCAAAAAAGGTTGGGAAACACTGTGCTAAGGCTGTTAATTCCATTCTGGCCGTAATCTGTTTCATTATGTTTTTATTATGTTTTAATTTTACTGTGATTGTGTTGTTCGTCGTTGTAAACCACCCTGAGCCTCTCTGGGAAGGGTGGTATATAAATCGAAATAATAAATACATAAATAAGTTTTCTTTACTTTTTAAAGGGGTTTGTGGGCTTTGGGGAAGGGTGCGAGGGCCTCCCACCTCAGAAAGTGCACACTTTCTAGGGTGTGTATAGACAGGCCCTCAGGAACATCTGTATTTTTTAAACACGAATGGTTCTGGGATAAAGGCCTGTCTGGAGCCGTCCTGTATCTCAGGGTAAATTTAAGAAAACAACAGTTGAGCATTTAGTCAAGAGAAATTCTTGATACAATACACAGATGCGCAGCTGCATCTTTTACTATATGCTTGTGTGTATGTCCAAGTGGGGAAAAACACAAAAAAAGTTTGATTTATAAAGAAAAAGAATATGCAATTGCCTAGGGAAGTTGATCAGTTCAAACCAAAATATGTAAGACTTCATGAGCCTAACTCCCCTAGGCAAACAAACAAGTAAGCAAGCAAAAAACAAACAGATTTCAAAGCTTTGCATCCAAGCAGGGAGACAACCAAAAGACATTTTCTCATTTCAAGCTAAAGATGTCAGAGATATCTCATAGACTGGAGCTTGGGAATGCTGATATCATAATTTTTTTTGGACTACAACTCTCAGAATATCTCAGCTAGTGAATAAAATGTTCACACACTGATGCTTTCCCTTTCTTTAAAGGTTTTTTCCTCAAATTTGACAGTTTTAAAAGTTTTTAGTTCATATTATGAGAAATGAACCCTTAAGGAGGCTATGGCTATAGGCATTGGACTACACTGGGACTTCAAACGCTGTTGAAAAGTCCATAAGCATTGAAATGACTTCTCTATCTTTTATAATGGAATTTATGAATCTAAAGGTTTTGAGATTAATACATTTTTAGAATCATCTCTGCCCATGTCACTGGCCCTTATCTGTTCTCTCACTATGTGGTATTTCAAATATGCCCACCCCCTAGACATTTTTGTTCTCGGGCCCCTTCTGACTTGGCCACGGTGGTCCATGCTCTGGTTACATCCTGAATAGATTACTGCAACGCTCTCTACGTGGGGTTGCCTTTGAAGACTGTTCGGAAGCTGCAACTAATCCAATGAACAGCAGCCAGGTTGATAACAGGAGCGGCACTCAGGGAGCGTACAACTCCCCTGTTGTGCCAGCTCCACTGGCTGCCAGTTTGCTACTGGGCACAATTCAAAGTGCTGGCTTTAGCCTTTAAAGCCCTAAACGGTTCGGGTCCAACTTACCTGTCCGAACGCATCTCTCCCTATGAACCATCAAGATGTTTAAGATCATCTGGAGAGGCCCTGCTCTCGGTCCCGCCTTCTTCGCAGGCGCGACTGGCGGGGACGAGAGACAGGGCCTTTTCAGTGGTGGCTCCTCGGCTTTGGAACGCCCTCCCTAAAGACATCAGATCAGCCCCCTCCCTCCTGACATTTCACAAGAAAGTCAAGACCTGGCTATTTGAGCAGGCATTTGCTGATGAAATATAAGGCTTAATGAGATATATGGAATGACGACGATGCGATGGAAACTGATTTCAACATGACGCTGAGACTGTAATTGTATGTTTTTAATTGTTAATTTGTTATTATATGGTTTTTAGGGGGTTGCCTTGTTGTTTGTGTTGTATTGAGGGCAGAGACTGCCTGTGTAACCGTCCTGAGTCGCCTTCGGGCTGAGAGGGGCGGTATAGAAACGTGACAAATAAAATAAATAAATAAATAAATACATGCCATATAATCCATTTCAAAGCAAATAACCTGGATTTTATATGGCAGTGTAGAAGGGGCTACAGAGTGTCCTCCCAAAAGAGGTCACCTGGCATCATCATGAAAGACCCTCAGCTAAATAGCAAGGTAAGATATCCCGTGTTCATTCATAATCATCATCCTCGTTGTAAAGAATCCCCGCCTACAGCTAGCGTCTTCACTTGAGGATCTTTTTTTTAATCAAACTGCCACCAATCTGTAATGGAGGTGTACTTCTTTATAAAGTCTCAAAACTTAACTCCACTAAGTTGCAGAGTTAAATTTAACACCAACGTAGACTTTCAAGCTGCCACCATAACAATCCTAGCCACCTGATGTGAGGGGTTTATTTTGAGGCTTGTGTTTGAAATGATGTCACAGAGAGATTTGTAAGGAGGAACTTCAACAGTTTATTTTTAACAAAAGCATAGAGGTTTCAAAGTATTTAGAGATTAGTTGGTTACAGTAACTTCAGAGAGGTACAGATCATAAGGTTTCTTATTCTCTAAACATAATGTTTGATTGTATCTCTTCAAACATTAAATCAAAAATATTATAGATATTCTGCCTCAATAGGTTTCCTATCTATATATTAGGTTAGCTTCCCATCTGCATTTTTATTGCTTTTATGTAACCGTTGTGTTTTTATGCAATTTTAATTTTGCTGTATGATTGTTATCTCGGCTGTATATAAACCGCCCTGAGCCTGCAGGAAGGAGCGGTATATAAGATCGAGGAAATAAATAAATAAGTAAATAAATAAATAAAATATATACAGCCGTTCCTATAGGCTTTCTAAGCCTAACTGCATTTCTGCAGTATCTAAAACCAGTCTTTCCTATTTCCCTCAGAAAAGACAACAGCAACTCTGCTACCAGCTAGTCTAACCGCTCCTGACTAACTGACTCAAGAAATTCAAACTTGGGCCTGCTAAAGCCAGTGTTAGGCTCCGCCTCCTGTTGTTATAGCAACTGAACATCTCAGAGGCTGTGCACTTTAATATTCCCCGTTAACCCTTTGTAGTCTGTTTAGCATATAACAATCTAATAAAATACAAATGTAATAATACAAACAACACATTTAACCATAAAATAAATACAAAACCCTCAATACATATAGTGACTTCACTACACTCATCCTCCAATCTTTTCACTATTTGGGACTCAAGGCTGCTTAAATCAATTAGTTAAAAATGAGCCGTATGCTATACTTACAAAGCAAATCAACTATCATACAATCTGAAACCACTTAAAACTAATTAATGTTGTTGTTGTTGTTGTTGTTGTTGTTGTGTGCCTCTAAGTATTATGACAACCCTAAGGCAAATCTATCACAGGATTATCTAGGATCACTCAGTGGGTTTTCATGGTTGAGCAAGGATTCAAAACATGGTCTCCGTGGCAGAAGTCCAACACTTCAACCACAACACCATACTGGCTCCATTGCCGCACATTACACAAGGCCTGTTATATATTACAGTCCATTACACAAGGCTTGTTTCCCTTGAAAAATAAAGTCTCAAAGATCTGCAGAAAATGTTAAAAAATAAATTATCTGATTTGAACTAGATTATATGGCAGTGTTGACTCAAGTCTCTTCTATTTGTTACTCGTGCCATCAATCTGCTCCTGTCACCTGTCCACGACCAGGCAGAGAGCCTTCTCTGTGTCGGCCCCGGTATTATGGAATTCGCTCCCTGAAGACATCCGAGCGATTCCAGAACTTGTCCCTTTCCGTAAGGCGTGCAAGACTGCCCTGTTCAGACTAGCTTTTGGCTAGCCTGGCCTGCCGAGTGATCTCTGCACCTACGGTCCTGAGAAACAGTAGCCACCTTATTGTCTTCTGTAATTTTGTCCCATGTTTTAATCGTTTTAATTGTTTTATTATGCGCTGCAAGTTGTTGTATGCAGCATATTTTTATCTGTTACTTGTGATCCGCCCCGAGCCTGCAGGGAGGAGCGGAATATAAGACTGAACAAATAAATAAATAAAATAAATACAATGCCATATAATCCAGATTATCAAAGCAGATAATCCACACTATCTCCGTTGAACTGGATGATATGAGCCTACACTGCCACAGGATTCATTTCAAAGCAGAGGATGCAGATTTTATATGGCAGTGTAGAAGAGGCCTCAGATAATCCAGTTCAAAGCAGATAGTGTGGCCTGTTTTGATAATCTAGATCAGGGCTGTCCAACTTCTACCGGCCCAGGGGCCTGAATTCTGGTCACTGATGACCTCGGGGGCCGTAGGGTCTGCCCCTGCCCCCGGCTCCGCCCCTCTCCACCCCCGGCTCCGCCCTCTCCCCCGGCGCCCTCTCCCCTCTTCCCTTATTTTATTCCATCCTCCCATCTCCCCTTATTTTTATTTAATATTAAATATATTTAATTCCATCCTCCCCTCTCCCCTTATTTTAATGTATCCCATCTCCCCTTATTTCATCTTTAAATATATTTAATTTTATATTTAATACATGAGGGGAGATGGGGGGAGGGAATGAGGAGCCCCCTGAGGAGCCCCCTGCTTCGGCCTACCTTTTCCAAAAGCGCAGGATCCAGGAGTACCCGGACGACGAGAGAGGCGACGACCGACTGAGTCGAAGAAGGTCCTAATCGCATCTGTGGGCCTCAGCGATCCAGTAGTAGAGTAGCCGAAGAGTATCGCTAGAATAGGCAATCCACACGGGATTTCGCTGTCAACGCCGGCGTGATCTCACGTTGACAGCGAAATCCCATGTGGATTGCGTATTTTCGTCATACTTGCTCCGAACCCGGAAGTAGGTATTTTTGTATTATTTTTATTTTATTTTTCATTTTTTATTTTTTATTAAAAAGCTTAGGGGGCTGTAGGGAAGGGGCTGGGGGCCGTATACAGCCCCCGGGCCGCCAGTTGGACAGCCCTGATCTAGATTATTGGAGGGAAAGTGTCTCTCTTGATGTTTCTGTTTAGAGAGATATCCTTCTTGGCTAGCAAGAATTTTTCAGCCCTTTTCTTTTCTTTCAGCATTTTTTGTGCTTTTAAGAACCGTTATGATCTAGCTCCAGGGTCTTTTAAAGAAGAAAAAGTCAAATAGTTTAACCAATGCACACACAGACACATATTTTTGACAGCCCAAAATCAAGAAAGCATTGAATAGGAGGAGACGGTAGTGTGAGTGGAAGAATACTCATTCTTCCTTCGAGTACAAGGATCTGACACTGGATGTTGGGAATAAGGGAGAGTTGTCTCATTACTTGAGTCTCAACTACACAGTTTCTTTAATGCAACTCAGACAGGGCTTTTATTTTAATTGTTGTAGGCTAGCATCACCATCACCACCTTGGCCAATATTTTGTAATGTTTTCATTCCTTCAGTTTTCAGAGTCTCCATTAAAACACAGAGAATTAGATTCGCAGCTTTTTCAGCATGCGAGCTACTTTTATAACAACCAAGTCGCAAATATCTACCCAGCACGCGCATGCTCCTACCGCCGCACACGCTCCCAACGTATGGAGGCTCCCGACGCCACCTTCCGCCCGTGCGGGGCTTCTTCTGCCAATGAGGCTTTAGTGGGCGGGCTCTGGCATTCGTCTCTTGACATGGTGTGGTGATGTGACCGCCCATTGGTTGCTCCTTGGGGGGGATAGCAAGGCGAAGGAGCGCACAGGGATAGGATGCGAGGCTGCGGGAGGGAGGGAGTGTGTGTGTGTGAGTGAGAGAGAAGGCCTCGCCAGAGGAGGATGGTCCCCGCGGTGGGGCTGCAGCTGACAAGCGCGCCCTCGACGCTGGTGAGTGAAGCCTGGACAGGGCCCCAGTGCCACCGAGGGCCGAGGCGAGAGAGAGACAGAGTGGAGCATGAGGCGGGGCCCCGTCCCGGCTTTACTCATCGGTGTCGAGGGCGCGCTCATCAGCTGCAGCCCCACTGTGGGGACCATTCTCCTCCGGCGAGGACTTCTCCCTCTTTCTCACACACACACACACACTCACTCACTCCCTCAGCCTCGAAGCCCATCCCTGCGTGCGCCTTTGCCTTGCTCCCCCCACCCCCAGGAGCAACCAATGGGCAGTCACGTCACCACACCATGTCAAGAGACAAGCGCCAGGGCCCGCCCACTAAAGTTTCATTGGCGGAAGAAGCCCCGCGCGGGCGGAAGGTGGCGGCAGGAGTGCATGCACAGCGTCGAATGCGCACGCGCATGGCAGAAGCGCCCCATCCGGCTGAGATTGACCTCATATGGACTCGGGATCGACTCGTCGATCGGGATCGACTTCCTGGGCAGCTCTGCTCTATAACAACAAAGGCATATATACATTTCAATTCATTGGCGCACACTTATGGTGGGGTCGGGGAAAGGCTTGCGTACCCTAATGAAGTTGTGAGCTATGCTGGCGGTGGCATAATAGCCCCCAGTAGGGCCTCCCATGCCAGACAGGTCACAACTGAAGGGTCTGACAAAGAGCGTCAAAGGGCAGGATGGGTTCTCTAGCCTTTTGGCAACCATCCTAAGAGAAGGAAAACTGTAAATTCAAATCCAGGCAGATGATGCTCGTCTAACCCTGTAAGGTCAACCATCAAGAGAAGGAAACTCAAACCAAACCTACGACCTGAGGACCTCGCCGGAGGACCTCGCCAGAGGACCTCGCTGCCACCATCGATGCTGGTGGCAGCGATACCAATACTTTCTTGTGCAAGAGATTTGTTCACCTATGCAACAGCTGCAACAAAGCACTCAGACACAGCCCCATACTGTAGCCAGTGCCACTCATGGGCCGTGGCAGTGCACTACCACCAGACTAGCTCCACCCCTATTCTGCTGAATATTAGAGTCTTTCAGAATGGGGTTTTTTTTGGACAGGCTCATGGCCCGCATCAGTTACAAGCTTGCTTCAAGTGGAATAAAAATGGCAAGTTCAAGGCATAAATGTGTACAACGTTAAGCGTAAACATATGCAGCCAGCTGCTATTAATTACAGAATATAATCCAGCACATTCCTGCCAAAAATAAAATATTTCACACATCTCCAGCATAATGTTTGGAACAGTGGACAAGACTTTGCTAAATTTTGTACAAGGAAGGCAAAAAAAATACAGAAAACTGACACTTTCATCATGTCAAATTTAATCCCTTGCCTTCACATTCTTCTTTTGAGAAAAACACTTGATCACTTGATTCAGCTGTAAAGAAAATGCAAAATGGCAGCAACACTAATGAATTATATTCTGCTCAGCAAGGACAACAAAACTATATAAATAAAACCTGGGTATGTGTATTTGTGTTGCCTGTTGATTTATGGAGACCCCAAGAATTTCGTAAGGTTTTCTTATGCAAGTAAAACTTAGAGGTGATTTCTCCAGGTCCTTGCTCTAAAATATAGCCTACTGCACCCAGGATTGGCTGACCCTCCTTAGCTTCTAAAATCAGATGGAATCTGATCCCTTTGGAGTATTTAGTAGGCCTGGGCAATCATGGTTCTAAATGGTTCTAAAGTACTCACAAAACTAAAGTTCTGGTGGTGAACACTAGGTGGCGCTGGTTCTTTGCTTCTACAGTGTTGCTAAAGTTCTGGTGGTGAACACTAGGTGGAGCTGGTGCTTTGCTTCTGCACTGTTGCTAAAGTTCTGGTGGTGAACACTAGGTGGCGCTGGTGCTTTGCTTCTACAGTGTTGCTAAAGTTCTGGTGGTGAACACTAGGTGGCACTGGTGCATTGGGCATCTCCTGCCAAGCGATCTTAAAATATTATTTATTTATTATTATTATTAATTAAAATATATGCCGTAGCAGCCGTCACCGGACGGATGACCCACCGTTCTGGTTGTTCTCCATCGCCATCTCTCATTATGGGTCCTCGTTCATGCAGCAGGGTCACCCTCCCGTGGGACCTCTGGGGCAGAGACACTGTTTTTCAGAGCCAAATCAAACCATTTGGGGTCTGCAGATCACCAAGGACCACCTCTTGTGATCGGGAATCAAATGCAGACCCTCCAGGGTATGGTTTGTGGCACTGGTAGGTCATAGCAATGGGTTTTGGCAAGCTGAGCTGGAGCTCACCCAAAGGGAGCTCTACAGCCGCCGCCATCTTGGAACAAAGATGATATAATGTTCCCAATACTAGATTATTTATCAGGGCCAGTAAAGTTACAAAAGGTGATCCTAAATGAGAAGGGCATGAACAACCTTGGGTGTATCTAGATTGTAGCATTAATGCAGTTTGTCTCCACTTTAACTGTCATGGCACAATGCTATGGAATCATGGGCTTTGTAGTTTGGTGAGGTATCAGTACTACTTAGCAAAGAAGGTTAAAGACCTTGTAAAACACTGATCCTATAATTAATAATAATAATAAACTTTATTATTTCCCATGTTGCTTTAGGATCAACAAGGGGAAGCCGGACTGTGGACGCCTCCTCTTGTGGGATGAGGTAGAGAGAAGCCAGGCAGAGTGGGGTATCAGGTTCGCACTGCCCCACACTGGTCCCTGACAGATGTGATGCGATAAGGTTGTTAGATAGACCGAAGCCACATTCTAATTTAATTGCATAATCCTCGAGACTACATTCTTTTGGGTTTCTTTTATAAATAACCAATGTGGGTTGCCATCTGTTGGAAATGACACACATCACCAACAAATTGACCTTATTGATCCCAGTGTAATAGCCTAGGAACACATCTTACGCAGCTGCTTTGGCACAAACTTAAGCAACCACTGTATTAAGTCTTGGGCAATGTGTCACCTGATCCCTGCCTAATTAGTAGTTTTAGTATTTACTGCTGGTCATCTATGGATGACCTCATTACCCCTAAGGCAGTGTTTTCCAACCTTTTTTGAGCCGCAGCACACTTTTTACATTTGCAAAATCCCGGGGCACACCACCAACCAAAATGACACTCGAACACAGTAATACATATAGTTAATATGTTTTTAAATGTATTTATACACTCAGTGTGAAACTTGGGGCTGTTTCGATGAACACAACATAGATATCCTGGCAGGCATGGCACAAAGACACAAACTTCCCACACAGAACTCCCAGAACCAAGAGAAAATACTATAAGAGTTTGATAGGCATTGACCTTGAATTTTGGCGTTGTAGTTCACCTATATCCAGAGATCACTGTGGACTCAAATAATGTTGGATAAGGACCAAACTTGGCATGAATACTCAATATGCCCAAATGTGAACACAGGTGGAGTTTGGGAAAAATAGACCTTGACATTTGGGAGTTACAGTTTTTGGAAGGAGGGCCTCAAAAGACCAGCAGTCTCCCTCTCACTTAGGTTGCCCCCTCCCTCCCCGCCAGGCTTGAATTGGGGTCGTGGGGAGCAGGAGCCTCACTCACCACCTGCGCAGCTCCTCAGGGGTCAGTGGGGCGGCCCAGGTGGGCATCTCGGGGCTGGCGAAGCAGGCAGGAAGGAAGGCGGCGGCGGGCATGAAGCCGGAGGAAGGCCAAGAGTGGTTTCGCACGCACTGGGGAGTAGGGGGAGGAGGGAGGGGCAGGGCCGGTGCTGGACTGAACCATCCGGCATTATGCCTGGGGGGAGGAGGCAAGATGAGGTCTCTACTTGGGGAAAGGGAGGCGGGCCTTCCCAATGCATGGAGAGGGAAAGACCAAGTAGACAACGGGTGGGAAGGGGAGTATTTGTAATTTTGTGCCTTTATTGAGGTAGGTTTCTTAGGGTTTTTATACTTCAATACACTAGACTCTCCCGTCCTGGAGGTTCCAATTTCCCAAGGCACACCTGATGATCGCTCACAGCACACTAGTGTGCCCCGGCACACTGGTTGGGAAACATTGCCCTAAGGCACCAGAGCCCTATCTGATCTTGGAAGCCAAGCAGGTACTGACAACCCAAAAGAGCCAGTGCAGATGGAGACCCTGGGTAAACCTATCTTTATTGCAATTCTAAATTTTATCAACTTTAGGTTATACTGATTTTTAAAAGTAGAATATCCTAGAACAGGGCTGTCCAACTTCTGCCAGCCCAAGAGCCGGACTTCTGGTGAGTGATGACCTGGGGGCCACCCGGCCACGCCCCCGGCCACGCAGCTCCGCCCCCTCTCACAAAGTGTCACAATGGCCTTCGAAGCGGGCGATTTCACCCACTTCCGAGGCTGTTGTGACGCTTTGGGAGAGAAGAAGGAGCCACAGGGAGCCTTCCGTGGCTCCGCCACCTCTCCCAAAGCATCACAACAGCTGTTGTGATGCTTTCGGGGAGAGGCGCGGCACGAGGAGGATGGCTCGCGGGGAAGCAAGAACCGGGCACTCGCTTCCCCACAAGCCATCCAGGCTTGCGGGAGGGTTTTCGCCCGGCTCTCGCATCCCTCTGGTCAGAGGGACCCGAGAGCCGGGCGAAAACTCTCCCGCAGACCTCGATGGCTCGCGGGGGAAGCGAGAACCGGGCGCTCGCTTCTCCCGCGAGCCATCCAGACTTCCCTGGAAGGCCTGCCCCCTCGCTCCCTCCCACCCTTCCCGGCGCCGCCGGTGTCCCAATCGCCACAGCGCCGGGGGAGGAGGCAGGGATCGCAGCGGCAGGGCAGAGAGAGGGACAGAGGGGGCGAGGCAAGGAGGAGGAGCTGGCTCCCTTCCTTCTCCCTGCCCTGCCTCCTCCCCTCCCTCCTCCCCGCCGCTGCAATCTCGCAGCGGCGGCGCGGAGAGAGGGACGGAGGGGGCGGTGCAGGGAGGAGGAGCTGGCTCCCTTCCTCCTCTCTGCCCCGCCTCCTCTTTCCCCCTCCGGCCGCCATTTCTTTTTTTAAAAAAAATTAAAAAATATATTTTTTAAAAATAAATTATTTCAGGAGGGTGGCGGGGGCCGTGTCCAACAGGCTGGGGGGCCATATACGGCCCGCGGGCCGCCTGTTGGAGAGCCCTGTCCTAGAATAAGAAAGGGGAATGAGGAAGAGCAAGAGGGGGCAACAGCAGCATTTTGAGTACTTCTTATTTGTCAGTCGACACTCTAAAATGCCCACTGAATAAAACAAAGTGGTAACAGGCACTTCTTAAGTTTCCCAAGGGACATTATATTCTATTTTTATATTGTAGGCTATAATTATAAAAGGAACCACAGCAGTGTCCTTGAATACCTTCTGGCATAAACAATAATTAAGTAACAGTCCTCTATGCTAAATAAGTATTCTGCAGTAAGATATTGAAGTTGTGTTTATTTACACATCTCTGCACAAGGTTGCAGCCCATTGATTTATTTGATTCGAGGTAGTTCTTTTTAGCATTGGCACAACCTTTCTCTTTGCCAAATGTGACCCGCTTCTTTCAACCTTTTAGTTTTTTCAGCTTTTGTCATTTAATCAAGACTACTCCATCACAGAAATCTCATTTGTTAATAATCCAGCTAAATCACATCTTTGATTGCTCCCATGCATTAAAAAAAACCAAACCATATTAAAAACACCTTGCAAGTAAAAACTAGCAACCAAAATTGGAGCCTTTCTTGGTTGTTTGATACTGATTGTGTTCACAGCATGGAAACAGAACTGGACTTCTCTGTTGCGGACAAAAAACATCCCAGGATCGTTTGGACACTCTGATTGGAGATTATTTGTTTATTTATTTATTATTTCGACTTATATACTAGGCATGAGAAAAATGAAACGGAAATTAAAAGGATTCGTAAGAGATTCGTATGTAATGGGACTTTTGAGGTTTTACGTATCGCTGCCGCGATCCCGGAAGTAGACTTCCTTTTACGGTCCTTGAGGCCAACAATTTGCGTTATGATCGTAAGAAATTCTTAATTCTTAATTAATTATTGTACTACGTACTCACTTCTCCCTGTCTTCTCCCCCTCATTTCCTTCCCGCCTTCATTCAGCTTCTTCTTTTTCCCGCATTTCTATGGGGAACTGGAAGTGACGCTGCTGCTAGGTAGGCAATGCATTCTGGAAAGTGTAGTCCTCCAGGCTCCCCCCCTCCTTCTCTTCCCCGTTGCTCTGCTGCCATGCCCCATCGCAGGGGCCAGCTTCACACACACACGCGCTTCTCCTCCTCTCTCTCCAGGCTTCCCCCCCCTCCTTCTCTTCCCCGTTGCTCTGCTGCCATGCCCCATCGCAGGGGCCAGCTTCACACACACGCGTGCGCGCGCGCGCTCTCCTCCTCTCTCTCCCTGCGCTCTCTCAGATGCTTCTCTTCCCCGTTGCTCTGCCATGCCCCATCGCAGGGGCCAGCTTCAGCTCTCCAGGTACGTGTTTTGGACTTCAACTCCCACCATTCCTCACAGCCTCAGGCCTCTTCCTTTTCCTCTCAGCCTGGGCAAACTTGGGCCCTCGCTCCTCAGGATCGGGGTGAGAGAGAGGCAGCGAGGAGCGAGGGGGCTCCTCCTCCTTTTCTTTTGCTGCTTCCAAGAATAGAAAACCCCCTTCCTCCCTCCCTTCCTCCTTCCCTCCCTCCTTCCTATTTGGAGAGTCCCATCTAGAATTCAGTGTGGTTTATTCAAGTTTTGGCCTACAACTCCCAGAAATCCCAGCCAATTTACCAGCTGTTAGGATTTCTGGGAGTTGTAGGCCAAAACCATCTGGAATGCGCATGCTCTGGCATACGAATTACTAACGAATTTCGTTAGTACTTAAGTTACATTTCAGAAATTTTTGGGAATTTTTTTTGTAAGTCTTTCTTTTACTAATCAAAAAAATCCCCCCCCCCATTTGATTTAAGAATCGCCATTTTTGGATTCTAAACCATGCCTATTATATACCACCCTTCCCGAAAAGGCTCAGGGTGGTTCACAGCAATGAACAACAAAACATAAAATACTTGAAAACATAATAAAAACAGATTAAGACCAGAGTAGGGGTTACAGCTTAGAGATTGAATGCCTGATGGAACAGGCATTCAATCCCTCCGAAAAGCCTGTCGGTCAGTTATAGCTCGTGCCTCCTCCAGGTGGGCGTTCCAAAGGGTAGGCGCTGCTACAGAAAAAGTGCGCTGCCGGGTCGATGACAAGCGGTAGATCTTAACTGATGGAACCTCTAGTAGGTTTTGATCCATGGACTGTAGTGGTCTCTGGGGAACATGCAGGGAAAGGCGGTCCTTCAGGTACACTGGCCCAAGACCATGCAAGGCCTTAAAGGTTATCACCAGCACTTTGAAGGCAATCCGGTGCTCGATGGGGAGCCAATGCAAGCGCTGTAGGACTGGTGTGATGTGGCACGATAGTGTCACTCTAGCCAGCAGTCGAGCTGCACCATCTTCAGTTTCCGGATTACCGACAAAGGAGGGCCAATGTAAAGGGCGTTACAGTAGTCCAGTCTCAAGATGACCGTGGCCTGGATTACCATGGCCAGGTCATCACCGGAAAGGTAGGGCGCCAGCTGCCTCGCCTGGCGCAGATGGAAAAACGCTGCTTTGCTCACAGTGGAAACCTGAGCCTCCATCGTCAGCAGAGGGTCCAGTTGGACCCCCAGGCTTTTAACCAGAGGCGGTGGACTAACCACCTCACCATCCATTATTGGAAGCCAGAGCTGCCCCCCCCCCCCGGGCGACCCAGCCACAGGACCTCCGTCTTCAATGGTTTCACCTTTAACCTGCTGGCCCGTAGCCACCCAGTCACGGCTTCCAGGCACTGATGGAAATAATCGGGTACAGAGTCCGGCCGGCCTTCTATCCTCAGCACCAGCTAGGTGTCATCAGCGTACTGATGACACTCCAGACCAAAACTACGCACCAGTTGGGCAAGTGGACGCATATAGGTGTTAAATAATAGAGGGGAGAGGATAGCCCCTTGGGGGGCCCCACAGTTAATGGGGACCCTTTCCAAGACCATCTCTCCCCTCGCCACCTGTTGTCACTGAGCTTGGAGAAAGAAAACTTCAATTATGAGCATTGCAGTTCAAAAATAGCTTTCAAACTGTGTTCCTGTTGTTGTCTTCCTTTCTACTCCCCTCTTCCCAGGCCCATTTTCTTTGCATTTCATTTTCTGTGGAACTGTGGTTATGCCGGCATTTCCAGTCATGTGTCCAACTGTCCAGTCTCTATGTATGCAACAGAATACATACAGAGTTGCTTGTTGAGATGTATACATTTTGAGGCCCCTATATATGAGAGATCAGCACATGAAAAAAGGAAATGAGTTCCATACATCAGTGTTTTTCAACCATTTTTGAGCTGCGGCAAATTTTTTACATTTACAAAATCCTGGGGCACACCACCAACCAAAATGACACAAAATGACACCCTAACACAGTAATACATATAGTTAATATGTTTTTTAAATGTATTTATACACTCTGTGTGAAACCTGGACCTGTTTCAATGAACACAACATAGATATCCTGGTAGGAATGGCAGAAAGACACAAACTTCCCACACAGAACTTCCATAACCAAGGGAAAATACTGTAAAAGTTTGGTGGGCATTGACCTTGGGTTTTGGAGTTGTAGTTCACCTATATCCAGAGAGCACTGTGGACTCAAACAATGTTGGATCAGGACCAAACTCTGCATAAATACTCAATATGCCCAAATGTGAACACCGATGGAGTTTGGGGAAAATAGACCTTGACATTTGGGAGTTACAGTTTTTGGGATTTAAGTTAATACACAATCAAAGAGCATCCTGAACTCTTGCAACAATGGAATTGAACCAAACTTGGCATATTGAACTCTCATTACCAACAGAAAGTACTGAAAGGGTTTGCTTGGGAATTGACCTTGAGTTTGGAAGTTGTAGTTCACCTACACCCAGAGAGCACCGTGGACTCAAACAATGTTATGTTATGTTGTTTGTTTTCTATCCAGAATCACAATGTTGGAAGGAGGCTCACCACTTTAAGGTCCCTCAAACAGGCATGGGAAAACTTTGGCCCTCTGGGTGGTTTGGACTTTAACTCCCACCATTCCTAACAGCCTGAGGCCCTTTCCTGCTTAAGTGGCTGAGGGGGGAAAAGGAAAAGGGCCCGAGGCTGCTAGGAATGGTGGGAGTTAGAGTCCAAAACACCTGGAAGGTCCAAGTTTGCCCATGCCAGCTTTCGACAGAGACCTCTTCCTCCCCTTCCCCTTCGCACCCGTTCTTCCCCCGTCCTGCCGAACACTTACGTTTTCTTCTACACTCAGGCATGTAGCCGGGGGGGGGGGGGGGCTAAGGGGGCTTCAGCCTCCCCCCCCGAAATTCTCAGGGTGGTCCGCGAAAAGGCCTTACTGGTACATTATTTAAACTGTTATGTTTATTCATATCATGATCTGATCACCATGCTCATTATATCCCACATTAATGGGGTTATTGGGATAACAATACAAAAGGTTTGCTAGGATAGACCCTCTTCCACCCAGTCTCGGCCCCCCGAACCAAACTCAGCCCCGAATCAAAATCCTGGCTACGGCCCTGTCTACACTGCTGCTTCTGCCGCCATTTTGATCCAAGGGGGCAGTGTGAGCATGTTCAGGAGGGGAAGGGATGGAGGAAGACGTGACCCGTGCGGGCGCTACTGCACAGACTCACCCCAGAGCAAGGTGAGGCAAAGCAAGCAGAGCGAGTCTGGGAAGAAGGGAGCCCGAGTGGAGAAGAAAAAGTTCGGCAGGAGGGGGAAGAAAGGGTTTTGGAGGTTCCCATTTCCCACGGCACACCTGATGATCGCTCACGGCACACTAGTGTGCCACAGCACACTGGTTGGGAAACACTGCCATACATAATTATATCGTAGAACATTTGTTGTTGTTTTCAACTTCAGTTTATTCAAACACTTTCAATGGGACTCTTAGCCAGACTTATTGCCAATACTTTTCTCTAGTATTCCCCGGAATTGCATTCACCCCTTTTCCTTCTTTCCCTATCCAATTTTTTACCCATCATCTCTGAACCCACCCCCTTTCCAGTCTTCCCTTTATAAACAGATATAAGATTGATAGCCTTTGCCAAGATCCACTTTAAAGAGACTTCAGACGGATGCTGCTGAAATCATTACATTCTCCCCCGCAGCTGGAAGGACATCATTAGAACTAGCTGCATAAACAGGACTGTTATCCGATTATACAAATGATTGTCCAAGTTCTGAATTTTTAAAAATATCTTGGATGTTTATGCACCCATTGCAAGCATTCACAGAGATTGAAAAAACAAATATTTAACAATATAAAGCGCATTTCCTTTCTAGTATTCCATTTAGGAGAGTGTCTCTTGGCTACCACCGCAGCTCTGCTGGAACGTTGTAGTTTGTCCCAGAAGCTCCTGCGTCTCAGATCATGAGGTTTGTGCCAAACCCAGAGATCTAGGGGTAGACCCTGGTCGTGTCGTGTCAACAAATGTTATGTCTTACCTACCAGCCGCTGTTGTTCATAGTTTGCCTCCCTGCTCCAGAGCTTTCTGGATATAATAGGTTATCTAGATCAGTGTTTCCCAACCAATGTGCCATGGCACACTAGTGTGCCGTAAACGATCACCAGGTGTGCCGTGGAAAATTGGAACCTCCAATACCTTTCTCCAATAACTTTCTTCCCCCTCCTGCCGAACACTTTTTCTTCTCCACTCGGGCTCCCTTTTTCCCAGCCTCGCTCTGCTTGCTTTGCCTCGCTTTGCTCATGCTGCCGCTTCTGCAGGAGGGGAGAGGGAGGAAGACGTGACCCGTGCGGGCGCTACTGCGCATACTCGACCCACGTCTTCCTCCCTCCCCTCCACAGTGCTCAGACTGCACGTGGGGCCAGCTCTGTTTTTCCTCCCACCCTCCCTTCTTATTGCATTGCTTGTTGGTGTCTATTTTGTTCATTCTTCATGTCATTGGTGCATTGTTCATGGTTATGCGTTATATTGTTCTTTATCAAAACTCCGTGTTTGGCGTGTGGCATGGCCCCTGGATCAGGCTGGCTTATCGCCCCTTGGTTGTAAGGGGGAATAACGCCCAGGCCCCCTGGGGTGCCAAGTTTCCGTGGATAGGCATTGGGCCATTCGCAGCCCAGGATTGCAAACGCCTTTGGACATTCGTGGGGGCTGTACAACCCTGATCCAGGACCCAACTCTTTGTTCCTGTTTTCAATAAATGAGTTGTGGCCATTATCATCCAACCACTTGTGTCTGTGTTATTGTTCTTGGCGCGAGGTGTGTCACCCTTGCACATGCAATGAAGACATATATAGCACCCCTCTCCATTGGTGCCTCCTTGCGGTGGGGGAGAGGCTTGCGTACCCTAATGAAGTTGTGAGCTATGCTGGCGGTGGCATAATAGGTCACAACCAAAAGGTCTGACAAAGAGCGTCGAAGGGCAGTATGGGCTCTCTAGCCTTTTGGCAACCATCCTAAGAGAAGGGAAACTCTGGTTTCGAACCCGGGCAGATGGTGCTCATCTAACCCTTTAAGGTCAACCATCTAGAGAACGAAACTCTAATCACACCTACAACTGGAGGACCTCGCTGCCACCGTCCCAGCTTGCTAGGCCCTGGCAGACGAACCTTTGGTTCAAAGGGTGAGGCCAGTCCAGTCCACCAGAAAAATCCATTGCACAGGCTCGAAGGACACATCCAACCTCCTTAGTCATCAATCCTACACAATTTGAACAAAGGATACAAAAGGAAGGAGCCACAGGAGAATACCATAAGATGAAAGTAAAAACTAGTAAAATATATAAGATAATAATAGAGATTAAGGAAGGAAAAATAAAAAATGCAATATTAAGAGAAACATGGGAGGAAGATTTAGGGATTAAGATAAGGGAAGTGGGTTGGATACAGTTATGGAATCAAAGACATTTAAGGAACTTATCGATAAGGGTTAAAGAAAACTTTTATAACTTGGTATGTAAATGGTACATAACACCAGTAAAATAGCAAATATTAATAAAAATGTTATAAAAAACTGTTGGAGAGGTTGTCAAGAGGTGGGTCCATATATACGTATGTGGTGGGAATGTAAATATGTAAATGAATTCTGGGGGAAGGTATTTAAAGAAATAGAAGTAATCATGGAGATGAAGATGGAAAAAAGTGCAAGTATTGCATTGTTGTCATTATATAATGTTAAGAATTGAGGGAAAACAGAGAAGGATGCAATAAATAATACGTTAACTGCAGCAAGGTTGTTGATAGCAAGGAACTGGAAAGACAAGATCAATATACAAATTGAAGAATGGTATAAAGAACTATGGAAATTAGCAATAAATGATAAATTGACGTGTAGGTTAAAAGTTAGAAAGGGGGTACGGAAGGTAAACGACTTTGATGAAATCTGGGGTAAATTTATCGAGAATGGTTTAAAAGAAGTAGATGGGAAGTTACCTCCACAAGAAGAAATGAGATTTTGGAAAGAGAAGGCTAATTGAAGTGGCTCAGAAACGGGGACGGACGGACGACGACACAGAGGTGAATATGATAAGACAGGGCTGCCCAACCGGCGGCCCGAGGGTCATATACGGCCCCCCAGCCCCTTCCCTACGGCCCCCTAAGCTTTTTAATAAAAATAAAAAATAAAAAGTAAATTAAATTAAAATATTTTTAAAAATTACCCACTTCCGGGTTTCGGAGCAAGTATTTCGCTCTCAACGCGAAATCTCGCCTGCGTTGAGAGCGAAATCCCGTGTGGCTTCCGTAGTCTCAGGATACTCCTGTTGCTGAAATCTTGGCTACTTAATCCCTGCGGCCCATGCAGACGTGATTTGGATCTTCTCGGCTGCTGCCTCGGTCGGTCGTCGCCTCTGCTTGTGGTCCGGCTGCTCCTGGATCCTGCACATTTGGGAAGGTAGGCTAACCTTTATGTTATTATTATGTAATTGTGTATTTGAATGCCCACCCTGCATTTAATGTTAGTAAAATATTATATTTGACTGTATGGATGCCCCTTTTGAATTCCCACCCTGCATTTTATCTCAGTAAAAGATTATATTTGACTGTATGCATGCCTCTTATGAGTAGTAAGCCGGGGGCGGAGGCGGAGCCGGGGGCGGGGGAAGACCCTACGGCCCCCCAGGTCATCAGTGACCAGAATTCAGGCCCCTGGGCCGGTAGAAATTGGACAGCCCTGTGATAAGATATAAGATATATATGCATATATAGTTGATGTAATGAATTAAGTGTGAAATACAAAAGTATGGAATGTTTTGATGTATGTATGCAACTTAAGAGAATCAATGTACTTAAAAAAATGTATTAATTTTTAAAAAATTAAAAATAAAATCAATGCGCTTGTAGAAAACGTGGCATGAGTCCTTCCTAAGAATCTTCATTTGCGAAGTAATGCCAGAGAGATATAGCACCAGCTATCAGATATATAGCTCTAGGTGTCATAGGCCATAAGATAAGCTGGGCAAGTTTCCTACAAAATGTGTTTTCTATAGGGTAAGCTTTTTCCTACAGCGTATTGCTCCCTCCTTCCCAGACCTGAGACAAACAGCTCTCTCACTCTGCCTCATGGTGAGGCTGGCCCCGACAATCTCTGGAAAGAAGGCTAAAAAGCCCGAATTGTAGAATGACAGCTTTGCAAACTGCCGGTGTTAAGTACCATCAAGGGTCCTTTGGCATTTACATCTCTGACACTATGATTGCATGACAAACCCAGACTGAATCTTCAGGTTGAAAATATGTGTGGGCGGAGAGGGATGGAAGGAGACGAGAATGAAATCGTTCGGTTGTTTCAATAGCACTATTGAATGCCTCCATGATGTCTCTATCAGTCGGCACCACTCATTATTTGTTAATGTCGCCTGGTGTTTTATAGCCACTTATTTTAAGTCTGAACAAGAAGATAAAGTGAGAGCTTTAAAACTGGGGCATTCTGAGGCTGGTTTTGTTAATAAAAAAAAGGCACACAATAAACCGAATCTGACAGTAATTACGTATTTCTTTTTCTTTATTCTGCCTTCTTTGAAACCAACCACATTGGCAGAAATGCTTTCTGATGTGAACCTCCATGTTCTGAAGCAAAATATGTCCCAGTACTGAGTCCAATTATAGAGAACTTCAGTCTTTTGAGCTGTTTGGTTTGCTTATGTTTATACATTCTTAAGGCTATACCATACTGTCCTTATTTCTCACAAAGGAGATGGATAAGAGAAGCAAGCACCCTCAGATACACGCAGGACACCAGGCACATTCCTGATTTGTTTAACACAAGCCAACAGACTCAACAAGCCATAAATATAAATCTCCTATTTTAGTATGACCCCCAATATCCACAGGGGTTACATTCCTGGAAATTGTGTGGATACACAAAACCATGGATAATAGAGACCCCTGTGGAAATGAAGGACTCCTACAGAAGCATACTATAGAGTCCCACTGGAGGACCCAGAAAATGCCTAGAAAGGACATGTTTTGTCAAGACGTGTGCAACGGAATGGGCCTACCTGTTTCAAACTGTCTGTTACTGCTTATTGTTGAATTTTATTGATTGTATTGTTTTTATAATTGCTGTTGTTTTGTTATTATGTGTTATTGGGCTTGGCCTCATGTAAGCTGCCCCGAGTCCCCTTTGGGTCAGGGAAATAGCAGAGCGGTAACACAGCTGTGCTTGCAATCGGAAGGTTGCTAGTTCAAAGCCACCCCGAGCTGGTTTGGACAACCAGCTATTTGAGCCCTGTCCACTGCCCACCCAAGCAGTTCAACAGCCCAGCTGTGCCCAGCTGTGAATATACAACAATTGGGGACCACGAAAAAAAAGTGGGGAAGGATTTTTGCACAGACTTTACAACATCTGAAAAAGTTCGGCTGTCAGGAGAAGGGAGATGCGGAAGTGGTGGAAAAACAGAGGCTCCCATCATGAGGGAGTCAGGGCTTTCCTCCACCTCAGGCTCCCCTTCAGACCTCCATGCCGCACATTGCCCTTCTTTCCCATGGCCTCCTCTTCCCTCAGCAGCCTGTGAAGGAAGCCACTCAGAGCCAGGCCAGGCGCCCCCTCCCCTCCCCTCAGGCGCAGAAGCACTGGCTGAGAAGCAGCGGTGTAGATGGATGGGCTGAGGCTGACGCGGCGAGCACGAGCGCTGCTGACGCGGAGCCCGGCCTTGGCTCCACCTCCTTTTGGGTACCAAGCAGCAGGAGCCAAACGCGCCGTGATTTTAAAAATTATTTTATAACCTTTTTTTTGGTCCGTGATCTGCGCCCCCAGCTTGCGCCCTTAGGTCATGGCCTAGGTTGGCCCTATCGGTAATCCGAGCCTGCCCAAGATTCCATAAGACTGAGCCATGGCAGTTAAAGTGGTGTCAAACTTCAGTCATTGTACAATATAGATGTGACCTAGAATAGTAAAAAAAACCCCACCCCTGTTTGTACCTTGAAATTGTAACTAATTCCTTATTAAGAGTAGCTTTCCAGGCTGTGCTTTATCAGCCCTCGGCTTCAGGAAGCATTAATTCAGCATGCATCTTTCTTCTCTAGAACTTGTACTTAAAGCCTCTTTAAACTCTCAGCATTGAAATGAGAAACAAGTCACTCTAGTGCTGGGGAATGTGTGTGTGTGTGGTGTGTGTATAAGCACATTTTACAATGATGGCTGTGTATTGTAATTATGCCAGACTAATGGCATGACATTGCTTCTGAGGGGTACCTAGAGACTGAGCTGCTCACTTCAACATAAACACAGAGCCCCCCCCCCCATAAGACTTCTCATCTTAAAAGCCCATTTCATTGAGCAGAATTATTAGGTCTCGTTACGGAGTAAACAACTGTCTAACTTTACAATGCAAAGGCAGGTAATTGCCGATTGAGAAATGATTTCTTGTTTATAAGAACAGGCAGTACAATGGGCCACAAACAAAACACTAGGCATGCGTTAAATCACTTGGCCGTCACTACACACACGCAAAGCAAGCACGTGGCCCAGGAGACATCTCCATAAAAGGAAACTCTGGCTGGGAGAGGGCACGACCTTGAGTTTGCAGGGATTAATTGTACTTAAAGGTAGGTTTGTAGAAACTCATGCCAGAGGAATGAGAAAGAGACGAGAGGTACTGAATAAGAGCAAAGGTAGACACTTCTACCATAACCCACTTCTAAAAGCATTAGCTTTTAGGTTGTTTTAGAAGAATACATTAAAACCTGCCCATTGCCCCTCTTTTTATGATTCCTGGGACAGAGTTTCAGACTGGGTTCAAGCCACAAGCTGAGTTTCCTGTTTACCCACAACACAAACAGATGATCAGATGAGTCAGAAGTTTTTTTTGTGTTGACGGTTGATCACTAACAGTTCTCTGAAAAACAAGTACCAGTTATTCATTTGACACTGAAATCCTACATTCCAAGGTGTACTCCCATAGGAGTAAGTCCTACCTATCATGCTGGATCTAAGATATGTCTAAACATGCATGCAATTCAAGTTGACAAACTGTTCCAGAAGCATCTTAGATGAACATCCACTTAGGCCGGTGGTTCTCAATAATGAAAGAATAATTAAAGTTCCAATATTTGAAGGCAGCTGAAGACAAAGTCACCTGGTTAACTGTTGCCAGCCTAGTCCTGGCTCACTGGAGTACATGTTCCCTAGAACAGTGTTTCCCAACCAGTGTCCTGTGGCACACTAGTGTGCCGTGAGAGATCATCAGGTGTGCTGCGGGAAATTAGATTCTTATCTATCTGATGTCATGTATAAAGTTTGCTACTCTCTCTCCTGAACCTCAGCACATGGGTCTGTTTCCGGGAGGGCCGCGCAGTAGGGCGGACCTGTTTGGGCCTGTTCCCTTCCATTCCGCTCTGGCGGGGAGCACTTCCAGTCCAGCCCAGCCCTGTTGGTGCTATGCGAGATGTGGGTCAGAGAGCAGCGGAGCCCGAGCGATGAAGGCAGGCAGGCAAGCAGCCGGAGGGGCAGGCAGGCAGGGAGTCAGCCAGCTAACGGGGGAAAGGAGGGAAGGGAACTCGTGTGAGAAATGTGGGTCCCCCAAAGGCCATCCAGCCTGACCCCCTTCAGCCAAGCAGGAAGGCACCACCCAAGCACTCCTGACAGATGGGCATGGAGACTCTGGCTATACATTAAGGCAGGCAGCATCTTTATTAAGGGCTTGGAAGAAGGTTTAGACTAGATATGGTCAAACCTGGGTCTTCCTCCACGTGTTTTGGACTTCAATTAATATTGCGATATAATTGTTATAATACAATCCGGTATGTAATTGTTGTACTGCGACAATGACATAGTATGTTGTATTTGATATTATAGTAATATACATATATTGTGTATACATATAATATTGATAATGTTGTAATGTAATGCAATATAATAATAATATACTATACAACTATATATTTTGTGTTCATCGAAACAAGCCCTGGTTTCCTACTGAGTGTATAAATACATTTAAAACATATTAACTATATGTATTACTGTGTTAGAGTGTCATTTTGTGTCATTTTGGTTGGTGGTGTGCCCCAGGATTTTGTAAATGTAAAAAATGTGCCACGGCTCAAAAAAGGTTGAATAACACTGCCCTAGAAGACCTGCGTCTAGACCAGTGGTTCTGAACCTTTGGCTCCCCAGATGTTTTGGCCTTCCACTCCCAGAAATTCTAGCAGCTGGTAAACTGGCTGGGATATCTGGAGTTGTAGGCCGAAACAGATTGCGAACCCACATGTTGAGAACCACTGACTTAGACAAACATCTGTATAATAAACCCGACTAAGGCTGCACCTACACTGGGCAAGTTACTTTAGTGTAAATCTGGTCTAAACCACCAGGTTCCAGTAAGTACATGCTGAATCCTGTACAAAATGAGGCAAAGTCTGATTAAATGGCCTCAAACCAGAATAATAACTGCAAATTGCTGGGTTTTCTGCCTAAAGTAGACCCACCCCTAGGATGGATGCTCATTTTGCATAAGGCAACCAAGACTGTTATCTCAAAATCCATACTGGTGAGATACTCAATCATCATGGACTTTGCACTATAAATAGGCCATAATGATACAGGTTGAACATCATTTCTATGGAATGCCATAATACAAAATACTCCAAAATCAAATCTGATTTCCATCCAAATCTGATTTCCATCCATACTAGCGACAAATATTGCTGCAAGTGCAAACACATACTTCTGGTTATTCTTGCATAAGCAGAGGTACTCAACATCAACATAAAGATGCTATCAAGTCAGCTCCATTTGTAAACCTAACAGGGCTGTCAAAAGTGTTGCTAAGGAAATCTGTGTAGGTAACAACTACTGAATGATTCACCACAAAGCATGTGCTTTGCAGATATTCCCTGAGAAAACAACACAAAATGAGAGATTGTATCTACAATTCAAATCACGTATACGTAAGATGTAAAGAGGAATGTCTTGCCACAAGGATTCCCAAGTGTTGAACTCTTGGAGATCTGGGAAAGGTTCTAAGTGGGATTGAAAGTGCACATACATAAGTGATTAGAATCAATCTATCAGCCCGGCTAGCATGGATACTAGCCATGTTGACACACCGTATGCCTAGAATTGGAATTCAAAAAACTTTGTTTTCTAAACCAGTGTTTCTCAACCAGTGTGCCGGGGCACACTAGTGTGCCGTGAGCGATCATCAGGTGTGCCGTGAGCGATCATCAGGTGTGCCGTGGGAAATTGGAACCTCCAGAAAAGGGGGGGGGCTAGTATATTGAAGTATAAAAACCCAAAGAAACCTACCTTGATAAACACCCCCCCCCCTCACTCATTGCCTACTTGGTCTCTCCCTCTCCATGCATTGGGAAGGCCCGCCTCCCTTTTCCCAAGTAGAGACCTCCTCTTGCCTCCTGGGGTTCTGTGTGGGAAGTTTGGCCAAGTTCTATCATTGCTGGTGGTCAGAATGCTCTTTGATTGTCGGGGAGCTATAAATCCAACTGCAACTCCCAAATGTCAAGGTCTATTTCCCCTGAACTCCATCTGCGTTCATATTTGGGCATATTGAGTATTCATGCCAAGTTTGGTCCTGATCCAACATTGTTTGAGTCCACAGTGCTCTCTGGATATAGGTGAACTACAACTCCAAAACTCAAGGTTAATGCCCACCAAACTCTTATAGCATTTTCTCTTGGTTATGGGAGTTCTGTGTGGGAAGTTTGTGTCTTTCTGCCATTCCTGCCAGGATATCTATGTTGTGTTCATCAAAACAGGTCCAGGTTTCACACTGAGTGTATAAATACATTTAAAGACATATTAACTGTATGTATTACTGTGTTAGAGTGTCATTTTGATTGGTGGTGTGCCCCAGGATTTTGCAAATGTAAAAAGTGTGCCGTGGCTCAAAAAAGGTTGGGAAACACTGTTCTAAACTATGGGTGAAGAATGATATATGTCGGTTCACTTTAGGGAGAAAAATATTCCCATTAGGTACAACGTTCACCCTTGCCTAAGTTTCGAAGATTTTAGGACTGTGTTGTTATCAGTGATCACTGGTGAAATGGGAAATGCACTCCAACCTTTAAGCCAGTGTTTCCCAACCAATGTGCCACGCCACACTAGTGTGCCGTGGGCAATCATCAAGTGTGCCTTGGAAAATTGGAACCTCCAATACTCTTTCTTCCCCCTCCTGCCAAACACTTTTTCTTCTCCACTCAGGCTCCCTTCTTCCCAGCCTCGCTCTGCTTGCTTTGCCTCGCTTTGCTTATGCTGCCGCTTCTGCCGCCATTTTGATCCGAGGGGACGGCACGAGCGTGTTCAGGAGGGGAGACTCGCCCCATGTCTTTCTCGCCCCCTTTCTCGCACAGACTCGCCCCATGTCTTTCTCCCTGCCCCCTCCCCTCCTGAACACGCTCATGAGGCTGGGAAGAAGGGAGCCTGAGTGGAGAAGAAAAAGAAAGTGTTGGGCAGGAGGGGGAAGAATGGGTGCGAAGGGGAGGGGGAGGAAGACGTCTCTGTCGAAAGCTGGCATGGGCAAACTTGGACCTTCCAGGTGTTTTGGACTCCAACTCCCACCATTCCTAGCAGCCTCAGGCCCTTTTCCTTTTCCCCCTTCAGCCACTTAAGCAGGAAAGGGCCTCATGCTGTTAGGAATGGTGGGAGTTGAAGTCCAAAGCACCCAGAGGGCCGAAGTTTTCCCATGCCTGTTTTAGGGACCTTAAAGTGGTGAGCCTCCTTCCGACATTGTGATTCTGGATAGAAAACAAACAACAACATAGCATAACATTGTTTGAGTCCACAGTGCTCTCTGGGTGTAGGTGAACTACAACTTCCAAACTCAAGGTCAATTCTCAAGCAAACCCTTTCAGTACTTTCTGTTGGTAATGAGAGTTCAATATGCCAAGTTTGGTTCAACTCCATTGTTGCAAGAGTTCAGGATGCTCTTTGATTGTGTGTTAACTATAAATCACACTGAGTGTATAAATACATTTAAAAACATATTAACTATATGTATCACTGTGTTAGAGTGTCATTTTGTGTCATTTTGGTTGGTGGTGTGCCCCAGGATTTTGTAAATGTAAAAAACTGTGCCACGGCTCAAAAACGTTTGAAAAACATTGCTTTAAGCAACATAGCCAAAGAGCTGAGTCTATATCAGGGGTGGGCAAACTGCGGCCCGGGGGGGCGGATGCGGCCCTTTGGCTGATTCTATCTGGCCCGCCTAAGGGCCCCTGGCTTGCCTCCCCCTGCCTGGCCTCTGCATAAAAATCTCCAGAGAAGGGGACTATAAGGAAGCATTATTTTATTTTAGTGGTTTTTATTATTATTGTATAATAATTTTATAACAATAATAAAATAATATAATACATAATATAATATAATGTTATATGATATATTATAATTTCACTATATTATGTTTATATATATACTATAATATAATAATTATGATATTAATACTAATAATATATGAATATTTCTTGATATATTAATATGTTAATATTAAGGATGTGTAATATACAGTAAATATAGTAAGTGAATAAATAAATTATGTAGATTAGCATGTAGTTCCGCCTTTAGGTGCGGCCCTCCATAATATTTTTTGGCTCTCATGTGGCCCCTTGGAAAAAATAGTTGCCCACCCCTGGTCTATATGGTGAATTCAGTTCAGCACCATGGAGAGCTCACTTAAAGTTTAGGCCAGAGATGGGCAAAGCTTAGTCTGCAAATTAGCTATGGCCGTTGGGAGCTCGCTGCCTGGCCCCTCTGACCTATCTCTCCCTCTCTCCCTCTCTCCCTCTCACCCTCTATCCATCCATCCATCCATCCATCCATCTATCTATCATGTTGACAGAACATTTCTCTAGACATTTATAGGTCCACCAGCATAATTGTAGTGTCAATATCCAATGATTTTCCACTTTCATGTGAATCTTGAACTTCTAACTCCTGTGAAAGTGGAGGGGATACCATAATCTATGGTAAAAACAGCACTTTAGAGACAATCTATCTAGTATCTATCTATCTATCCTTCCAAGTGGGCTTTCTCCCTTGAAAAACATCAGAAGAGTATGCATACTGTACCGAAGTACTGTGGGATCATCCACAGACTGAAGCAGTTCAGTACATGTCCTAGAGTCTTAATATCCCTGTAAAGCCAGGAATTCTTTAGCTTTCTTTTCGTAGACAAGTAAAGACTTTTCCGTTTCAACAGGGATGTGATGAATGACTATATAAGGCCTGTCTCACCTAAACAATGAGCTGGATTTTGCTAACCATTGTACGTGAGTGCAAACAAATGTATGTGTCCATGCTTGATAATGTATTCTCTAATCTGGGGTTGATTTTCTGATTGTTTAGTCTCATTTAGGCTTTTTGTATCTTGTGAATCTTTAACAAAGTGATTTTTAAAAAAAATTGTTGCAAGTCACATTTGAACTGGTAAACGAAAGGGTGGGATAGAAATAAATAAATATGAGAGGGAAGAGGAGGAGGCGGCAAATAGGGCCCTTTTATTGCTCCCTAGAGCAGGGCTGTCCAACTGGCGGCCCGGGGGCCGTATACGGCCCCCCAGCCCTTCCCTATGGCACTCTAAGCTTTTTAATAAAAAATAAAAATAAAAAATAAATTAAATTAAAATATTTTTAAAAATATCCACTTCTGGGTTTTGGAGCAAGTATCGCGAGAATACGGAAGCCACATGGGATTTTGCTCTCAACGTGAAATCTCGTCTGCGTTGAGAGCGAAATCCCGTGTGGCTTCCGTAGTCTCGCGATACCCCTGTTGCCAAAATCTTGGCTACTTAATCCCTGCGGCCCACGCAGACGTGATTTGTACCTTCCCGGCTGCTGCCTCGGTCGGTCATCGCCTCTGCTCGTGGTCCGGCTGCTCCTGGATCCCACGCGTTTGGGAAGGTAGGCTAACCTTTATGTTATTATTATGTAATTGTGTATTTGAATGCCCACCCTGCATTTAATGTTAGTAAAATATTATATTTGACTGTATGGATGCCCCTTTTGAATTCCCACCCTGCATTTTATCTCAGTAAAATATTATATTTGATTATATTTGACTGTTTTATCTCAGTAAAAGATTATATTTGACATGCCTCTTATGAGTAGTAAGCCGGGGGCGGAGTTGGGGTGGGGGCGGAGCCGGGGCCGGGGGCAGACCCTACGGCCGCCCAGGTCATCAGTGACCGGAATTCAGGCCCCTGGGCCGGTAGAAGTTGGACAGTCCTGCCCTAGAGAAAACATTATGTATTTACAGTGACAGATCATTGGCAAGGAATTGTCAGATAAGGTTTCTGAAGAATTTGTTGTAGCCTTGTAAAGAAGCCAAAAAAAGAAGTATAATCAGCTTTCTACCTTCACTTGCATTAGGGGCATAGGGAAGTGAAAAACTTAAAATAAAGAGATGCTATTTTTTATCTGAAAGAACACTTCATTAGGGATTTCTAGTTCTTCCAGCTGACTTCTGCTGGAAGTCTTCAGCATGACCAGAGGGAGCTGACTATAGAGTCACACTGAAATACCTAGATATTAGGCATGAGAAAAAAGTTATGAAAATCAAAAGAAATCGTAAGTGATTCGTATGTAATGGGACTTTCTAGTTTATACGCATCATGGCAGCTAACCAGGAAGTAGACTTTCTTTTACGGTCCTTGAGGCCAACAATTTGCGTTATGATCGTAATAAATTCTTAATTATTGTACTACTCACTTCTCTCTGTCTTCTCCCCCTCATTTCCTTCCCGCCTTCATTCAGCTTCTTCTTTTTCCCGCATTTCTATGGGGAACTGGAAGTGACGCTGCTGCTAGGCAATGCATTCTGGAAAGTGTAGTCCTCCACGCTTCTCCCCCCCCTCCCTTCTCTTCCCCGTTGCTCTGTCTTGCCCCATCGCAGGGGCCAACTTCACACACACACACACACACACACACGCTTCTCCTCCTCTCTCTCCCTGCACTCTCTCACATGCTTCTCTGCCCCCTCCTCTTTCCTGCTGGCTTCTCCCCCTCCCTTCTCTTCCCCCTGTTGCTCTGCCTTGCCCCATCGCAGGGGCCAACTTCAGCCCTCCAGGTAGGTGTTTTGGACTTCAACTCCCACCATTCCTCACAGCCTCAGGCCTCTTCCTTTTCCTCTCAGCCTGGGCAAACTTGGGCCCTCGCTCCCTCAGGATCGGGGTGAGAGAGAGGCAGCAAGGAGCCTCCTTTTTTTGCTGCTTCCAAGAATAGAATCCCTCCCTCCCTCCTTCCCTCCCTCCTTCCTATTTGGAGAGTCCCATCTAGAATTCAGTGTGATTTATTCAAGTTTTGGCCTACAACTCCCAGAAATCCCAGCCAATTTACCAGCTGTTAGGATTTCTGGGAGTTGTAGGCCAAAACCATCTGGAATGCGCATGCTCAGGCATACGAACTACTAACGAATTTTGTTAGTAATTAAGTTACATTTTAGAAATTGTTGGAAATTTTTTTGTAAGTCTTTCTTTTACTAATCAAAAAAAATCCCCCATTTGATTTTAGAATCACCATTTTTGGGTTCGAAACCATGCCTACTAGATATTTCTAGAGACAGCATGCTTAATCAAATCCACAAAAGTCAAAACTGCAAATGTGGAGGAATGGTTGCAATCTATTTATTTTATTATTATTAATTATTTGGACTTGTACGCCGCCACTCCCCGATGCCTCGGAGCGGCTTACAATCAGGTAAAACACACAGAGGTAAAAGCATACATATTAAACTAGCTTAAAAAAGATTTCTGGCCTAGCAATCAAAGGCTGGCCGGAAAAGGTGAGTCTTGCAGGCCTTGCGGAAGGAGAGAAGGTCCTGCATGGCCCCTACATCACTAGGAAGAGTGTTCCATATTGACGGCGCCACTAGAAAAAAGGCTCTGCCCCGGGTCGATGTAAGACGGATTGCTTTGAAGGTCGGTACTTCAAGGAGGTTCATTTGTTCGTAACGAAGTGACCTCTGGGGTTGGTAGGGGATGAGACGGTCCCTCAGATACAGCGGCCCCAGACCATGCAAGGCCTTGAAAGTTAACACCATCACGGCATATGTCACCAATGAAATTGGCTAAAATGTACAAAAGTGTAAAACCAAATTGCTGGTCATGTAAGGAAAAGAATGGGACATTTTTCCATTTATGGTGGCTCTGCAGAAGGGCAAAGCAATACTGGAGCATGATACATGTTGAAATAGAAAAAATCCTTGAAAAAAATATCATAAAGAAACTGGACTCATTCTTACTGGGTATAGTGGATAGTAACTTAAATAAAACGGAGGAAAAAATCTTTATTTTATTAACAACAGCCGCAAAATTGATCTTTGCAAAATACTGGAAATCACCCCAAAACCCTTCTAAAGAAGAGTGGATACTAAAAATAATCGAAACAATCCAAATGGAGAGTCTTACCAAAAAACTAAGAAATAAAGAAAATCCAAGTGTAAATGACACAATTGATTTTGATTTAATTAGAAAATATTGTAAAAAAGAATGGGATTTCGATTTAGATTTGAAGGATATATAAATGGTTAACTAAGGATTTATTAGTTAATACTTTTTGTGTTTGTCTTCTCTCTTCCCGTATACCCCAGGAGTCTTGGAAGAAGAAATGATAGCAAGAAAGATGCATATCGCATCAATGAAAATGTCTTGTCCTTCTATAACTTTTTTCACAGCTTACCTTTTAACTTTTTTCACCGCTTACCTCTCTCTCTTTCTATTTCTCTAATCTATTTTATTTCTCTAACTTGATCTCTCATCTCTTGATATATCACCATACCTCTTTATACACTTCTACTCCGACGGAGGGCAATTGCATACCCTCTAAACCCTGTATGTCGGTTGCTTTTCTTTTTGTACTTGTTTTTACTTGAAAACTCAATAAAATTGTTTTATAAAAAAAGAAGAAAGTTAACACCATCACCTTGAAGGTGCTCGACCGGAAGCCAATGGAGCTGCTGGAGGATAGGTGTTATGTGACATCTTACTGGGGTCACAGTGAGAAATTGGGCAGCAGCATTCTGGATGAGCTTAAGTTTCCGGATCACTGACAAGGGCAGGCCGATGTAAAGGGCGTTACAGTAGTCCAGTCTGTGGCTTGGAGCACCGTGGCCAGGTCATCTCTGGATAGGTAGGGGGCCAGCCACCTAGCTTGCCGCAGATGGAAAAAGGCGGTTTTGCTGACACTGGAGACCTGGGCTTCCATCGACAGCAACAGGTCAAAAATGACCCCAAGGCTCTTAACTGAGGATGTTGGGCATAATGCCTCGCCATCCAAGCTAGGCAGTCGGGCCTCCCCACCAACCGGGCGGCCCAGCCACAGTATCTCCGTCTTTGCTGGATTCACCCTCAATCTACTGGCACACAACCAAACAGTAACAGCTTCAAGCCACTGTTGGAAACAAGAAGGAAACAAGAAATTGTGAAATGAAGGTTGCAATCTCATGCATGCTTGCCTGAGAATAATACCATGGACACTAATTGAGTTCACTTCTGGGCAGACATGTTACTGAAAAGGACATTCAAGTGCCACCTCGGAGTTGGTTGAGGTAGGCAGGATTTCCCTGGGTACTGGTTGTGGGGGGTCGGGAGCAGGTCAGGGTTTTGCCCTCCGTTCTGCTCGAGATCCCCGTGTACAACTGGTGGGCCACTGTGTGATACAGAATGCTGGACTAGATGGGCTGAGGTCCGATTCAGCATGGCTCTTCTTATGTTCTTATGTTCTTATGTTATAGGGTCAACGTAAGTTGGACACAACTTGAAAGCACACAGCACAATGAAGGGAATGTACAGTATTTATTTCAAAATCCATTACACACAAAACAATTAGAATATTGCGATTTCTCTCAAACTGCCATGACAGTATCATAGTGCTTCATCAAACTACAGATCCCAGGATTCCAGAAGATGTTGCTATGATTGTTGAACTAGAGTAATGACACTATACTCCCAAGTCAGGTCTACTATTTGTTCATTTTCCCACCGAGACAAATTATTCTCTTTATCTTGTCTGAAGAAGATGCTGTTATGTTTTTATATGGTGAGGATCATCTAAATCAGCTCTGGAATGAATGTATGGTAACTTTCCAAGACTGAAAAAATTAGCTTATGGTAATGTTAAAATTGCCAGGAAACTCTATCCAGTCTATTGTGGGTAGACTGGAACCAACATTTGGAATTAGAATCCAATATAGATCCAAAGACAGTGAAACTAGACCCCTCCAAGTCTGAATTTTGCTGAACTGATGTTAATATAAAATTATAGTTATGTCATACAACAGGAACCTGAGAAGAAAATTGCGAAGTCACAGTTTATTTGCAATGGTAGTACAACATTATCGGCTTGTTCTGTTCTCACACTGTTCCAGTTATGGCGGCCATGAGTCCAACATCTGTTGACCATCACTGCCTAGTGACAGTCCAAAAGATCAGGTCTCTCAAATGCATGTAACAGAAGGCAAAACTCTGGTAGGGCATTGCAAAGGGAAATTGGAAAATGAGATCCTTGGCACAATGAGAGAAATGAGAAATGAGAGCAGAGCATTGGAATGAAAAGCTTGTTCCCTCAATATGCACTCTATTGTGCCCATGAAGAGCATGTTATTGTGATATAACACTCAAAGAGGACAGGCGGAAGCCACAAAGGGCATGGGAAACCTTGTGGGTACAATATGTTGTGGCATGCTTAGTGTACAAGAACAAATATGTTAAAAACATAAGAGAATAGAAACTAAAACTAGATAACCCAAGACAGGCTAAAACAGTGGTTCTCAACCTTCTTAATGCCACGACCCTTCAATAAACTTCCTCATGTTGTGGTGACCCCCAACCATAACATTAATTGTTGCTACTTCATAACTGTCATTTGCTGCTGTTATGAATCATAATATAGTATGGAGGATGTATTTTAATTCACTGGACCAAATTGGGTACAAATACCCAAAAGGCCCAAATTTGAATACCGGTGGGGTGGGGATTGATTTTGTCATTTGGGTGTTTTAGTTGCTGGGATTTATAGTTCACCTACAATCAAAGAGCATTCTGAACTCCAGCAACAATAGAATTGGGCCCAACCTGGCACACAGAACAACAGAACACTGACGTTGAGTTTTGGAGTTGTAGTTTACCTCCATCCGGAGACTCAAACAATCCTGGATCTGGACCAAATTTGACATGAATACTCAATATGCCCAAATGTGAACACTGGTGTAGTTTGGGGAAAATAGACCTTGACATTTGGGAGTTGTAGTTGCCCCGGCAACCTACAATCACAGAGCATTCTGAACCCCACCAATCATAGAATTGGGCCAAATTTCCCACAGAGAACGGCCATGACCAACAGAAAATACTGTGTTTTCTGATGGTCTTTGGCGACCCCTCTGATACCCCCTCGTGACCCCTCCAGGGGTCCCGACCCCCAGGTTGAGAAGCAGTGGGCTAAAAGGAATAATAATAATAATGATGATGATAATAGTAATTCAGCAGGTGGCTGTGAAAAATGAAAAACCAGGGGGAAAAAACAACTACAAATGCATTCTGGAGAGATCTGTGAGAAACAGAAAAAAGGTTACAACAAAAAGAGCTGAATGGATAAAAGACTTTGAATTTTTTCCCCCCAGAAAACAAAATGAAAACATTGGAAATAACAATAGAAATTATCACTGAAAGAGTGAAGAAAGCCAAGAAGAGAAACAGAAATTAACAAAAATAACAGAGCAACAAAGAAAAATTCTGAATAAAGAAGTAACAGACCAAGAATTAAACGCGGCCATAAACAAACTGGATATTTCCAAAGCTCCAGGACCGGATGGATTCACAGCAATTTACTATAAAGCGATCAAAGACAAATTAAGACCTCATCTGAAACAAATAATGAATGAAGCTCTGAAATACAAGAAAATACCGGAAACGTGGAAACAAGCTAACATAATAATGATCCATAAAGACAACACAGAGCCGGAAGACATAAAGAATTATCGACCCATTTCATTACTGAATCTGGATTACAAATTATTTACAAATATTTTGGCGGAGAGGCTAAAATCGTACCTGAAAGATTGGATTAAAGAGGACCAAACAGGCTTTCTCTACCTCAAAGAAACATCAAAGATAATGTTAGAACAATACTCGACATACTGGAATACTATGAAGCTAATAAACAAAAGATTTACAAAAACAACTTTCAGTGAACTCCTTCCATAAGAAACCGCAGATCTCATAGCTTGTCAGAGCTCTGAGAGCTAGAATGAGCTTGGAAAGCTACCTTATTTTGGATATAGCTCCCAGAATTCTCCAGCAAGCATGACCAACAGGCCCGGATTAACACTTTTTTGCGCCCTAGGCCACACTTTGGAATTACGCCCCCCCCCCACCACCACCACTCAGACCCACACTTGGCTGGCTTTCGCCATGGTGCCTCCGGAGCAGAAGAGAAAGGCAAGTAGGCACCATCCCGCCACCTCCAAGGTCCCCATGCATTTCCACTGGCTGGAAAGCTCCGCTGTGCTCTGAAGGTCTCTTCCGGAGTCGGGAGGCTTAGGGAGAGCACAGCAGGTGCAAACCCGCTCCAAAGGCGCACATGAGAGAGAGAGAGAGAGAGAGAGAGAGAGAGAGAGCGAGAGAGAGAGAGAGAGAGACAGAGCAGAGACTTTGCCGGGAGAAGGAGCGAGGAGGGGCATGAGAAAGGGGGAAAGAGGGGTGCGGACCAGGTTTTTTTGGTCCGTGATCTGCGCCCCGGCTTGTGCCCCTAGGCCATGCCCTCGTTGGCCTTATGGGTAATCCGGGCATGATGACCAATGATCGTGGGGGCTGGGAGTGCATGGAGCCATTTCTAAGTTGTATTCAAACAAAGTCACCTTTCCAAGCTCTAGGGAAGAATATGCCGCCAAAATAGGCAGTTGACAGCTCACATTTCGTCCTGAGGGCGTAGCATCCTTTCCTAAAATATCAGTTACATGTGCCAGCAGTGTAAAACGGCGATCACAAATGCTTTGCTTGGGCCTAGTGTACAACTGCTCGCACGTACACTTCAAATCCATCCCATAACCCAATGTCTTAAGGGAAAGCTCCAGTCATCTCTGCATCTGACTCTGGCCCTGTCTCGCATTGCCACCGTTCTTTCAGCAATCTGTTGGGTGCGAGCATCACCTCTGTCGCAAAGGCAGCCTTTGCTTGCAAGAAGCGAGGGAAAGGGGATTAGCTCCCTATCAGGTTTGCCCACACAGCAGCTGATATGCTATCTGCTTAGCCATCACCTTCAACTCATCATCTGTGCTCCCGTTCAGCAGAAAGAGAGAGAGCGAGGCTGGCCTTATATTGCAGTTGTCGTTTCAGTTGGCAGCTGCGGCGTCGCAGCAAAGAAGTGCTTGTGAGAAGGCTGCCTCTCTTTTAACTCGTAGAAGCAGAACCTTAGGCAGTCTCCCACGATACAGACACCCCGCCGCAAACAAATATTTGCCCTTGCTGGCGAAACAGTTGCTCATTCTTGAGATTGTTTCGATAGGGAAATACTCAATACTTATTTCCCAGCCATCCGTGTGACAGAGGCAAACCTATAATCAAATCCACAAATACCCACCTTTCCTTCCTCCCTTTGGATTTAATGCCAGCTTTCATTTTGCTGGAAGACTGAGGCCTGATAGGCACGGTGAAGACAAAGCACAAAGTGATCTTCAGTCCCATTGGCACAAAACGCAAGCGGCCATTACAGCAGCTGCGACTGGGCTTTCTTTGTTCCTCCAGCTCCTCCAATCCTCGGGCATTGTGCAGCAGGATGTAGCCCTGCATTTGTTTGTGTTTGCAAAGAAGGGCATTCAAAGAGAATAAATGAGACTGCAAGGGTATGGTTTTGTCTCATTCCTCCCACCCACCTCTCTCTGTCTCTCTGTCTGCTGCCATTTGGTGATGCTGTGGGACTACAGCACGCACACGCAATGCTCCAAGGGGGAATGCTTCAGGGGAAGATGTAAAGGAAGGCATTGCAGCTCCAAAGAAGAATCCTCCTTTCTAAAGGACATTTTCTTCCAATATCTAAATTTTGAGCACTGAAAATTATTCCTACCCAGAACTGCGTTGCTCCCTTGTATACTCCTTTCATATGGATGTGTAAACTGGATTTCCAAATACTTAACAGAAGTCTTAAGTCACTATACAGTTAGGAATGTTTTGACTGAGGAAAAATGTCATGGGTAAGATAGATTTTTTTTTGCTTAAGTAGCCATGCTATCATTCATTTCCCAAAGCTACATATCTTCCATTACAAAAATGAAAACTGAAACACATGTGGTTGCAGGCGGGCCCCGTAAAGAGCCCATCTGCATCCTAATTGGTTTGACCTGCAGCAGGGAGTTCCAACGTTCCTGCACATGTGGTCTGGCATTTCTAGCACAAAAGGCTGGGATTTGGCATCAAAAGTCCTCCAGCCATTTCTACCTCTCTGTTTTCTTGCCTCACTTAACCTGAAGCCATGGACTCTTTGTTCATGGAGTTGCATGCGGACAGACCAACAGGGGCAAGCCCAGAGTGTGTTGGAGACATAGTTTTCCAAGGACTTCCGTGTGTTTGGACTCTCCTCTGGCTATTAGCAAAAATGACTTTTCTCTTATAGTTTTCCCAAGGACACAGATGGACTTTCCCCAAAGCATATGGATTTGATGCTTTTCAAGATCATATGGACTGTCTTTCTACTCCTTGCATATGAAATAATTATGAGATATTGGTGATATTCCCCTGAAACCCTCCTACTGTATGTAATTTTCCTGCATGTTTTCCCCCCTCCCCATGTGTAAAATAATATGAAGAAATGCTACATGTTTGTGAAAGACCCAGCTGTTGTTTTGAGATCAGGATGTGACCACATTCCTGGCTGCACCCTTTAATCCAATCATGGGAGCAATTTTCATGACAGAGGACTCTTTCTGGTTTGGAGAAGGTTCTCTCCCTTCTCCCCATTTTTGAAAGATTCCTTTTGTTTTATAAATGCTGGACCCTCTGAGATTAGCCTCATCCCGCGTTTATAGAATGTATGGCATAACTATATTTCATATTTCATAACCAGCTGTCACTGCTGGCCTCGGAAACCAACACATAGCTGCAATTATTTCATTTGTTTACCATCCAGAAGGCTGAAACTCTCATGGATAAAAATCTGCATTTGGCCCTTTGTCAACAAGGAAGGGTCGTTAAGGACAATTCCTGTTTCTCACAAAGAACAAAAGAATTCCCTTGACCAGGGCCTTTCATTTACATATGGACATGATCTAATCAAGAAAACTCCAAACACATTCCTGGTCAGGGCCTTGGCACTTCATTAGCATTATAGTTAGAAGAAAACATATGGACAAAAGATGATCTAATCAAGAAAACTCCAGCTGCTCTTTGTTTTGAACACATTCCTGTCCCTCGCTTCCCATTCGCCAGGACAAAAGCGACGCTGTTTCACGATTGGTTCCCACTACAGCTGGCTTCCAAGGTTCCAACCAATCATCATGAAGCCTACAGCGTGCAGGGGCGGGAAAATTTAAATCTGACAGTCCTGTAAAATGTATAAAATGGCATATGTTTCAATGTAACTTTATGACTGCTTTGCAACGAGGAATCTGCAGTGGTCATCCTTCTCACCTGACAAGAATAAAAAAAAACTTCAGTGGCATCTTCTTCCGGACTTCTTTGGTGAGATCTTTTGGGAAAGGGATTTTTAGTTTGCTTTTAAAAACTTCACCAGAGGTTCTGCTGAAATCCTCATTTTAGGGGTACTTCTGGGCCTCTTCCCCCTAGGCTATCCTAAATTGTTCGGCAACATGGTTATGTTGTAGGCATGTGCGGCTAAGAGGCAGACATTATTAATAAGGAAGAAGAGACAAACTAGAGGGGCTGCAGCAGTTTCCTTTTGCCCACTTCAGAGATGTTAGTGCTGTCGTAATAATTTAATATTTGGTAATGAGGATGCGACCAGGTTTTGTTTTGATCCTGCTTGCTCCCCATGAAGCAGGGAATGGCAGTGCAATAGGGGCTTCAGAAGTTGTTCTGAAAGTCAGTGGTTACTTGAAACCATGTATAATGCAAACTTTATATTTTGACTACACTTGGGATGCGTTCCCACCAGCGTTATAGAATGGACGCTATTTTCTGTCAATCGTGCAAATTACTCCTGCAGAATTCTGGGAAATGTAGTTCAGGGCAGAGCCTTTGGAATTCTCAGCTAGAGAGAGGTCCTTGGCTTCCTTAAACTACATTTCCCAGAATTCTGCAGGAGCAGGTCAGACAATTGGTCTCCATTCTATAATGCTGGTGAGAAAACGTCATTGGGCCAGATGCATACATATAATCATACTGAAGGACCTAGAAGGCTCTACAAACACTTCTGTGTGTGTGTGCATTTTTTGCTCACACCACTATACCATGCTGGCTTTACAAGGTGTTTTGATGATCTACATGAACTAAATGCACAAATAATATTTCTAGTTTTTGTAACCTCTTCCTGGGAAGTCCTACTGATGAAATGTGTAATTACAGCTGCGATTAGTCCAACGCTCAGCAGCCAGGTTACTAACGAGAGTGGGGTACAGGGAGCACACAATGCCCTTGTTGCGCCAGCTCCACTGGCTGCCAATTAGTTTCCGAGCACAATTCAAAGTGCTGGTTTTAACCTACAAAACCCTATACGGTTCTGGCCCAGTTTACCTGTCCAAACGGATTCTGTCCTATGAGCCATCGAGGATGCTAAGATCCTCTGGAGGGGCCCTGCTCTCCGTTCCGCCATCTGCGCATTCCGGTGAGTCTGGTGGGACATCCGCCGCCAGAGACAGGGGCCGTATCTGTGGTTGCCTCCGGGATCCAAGCCCCTTGGCTAGGAACTCTCCCAATCTTGTCCCCCACCCTCTTTAACATCTATGTGAAATTAGATCTGCTCCCTCCCTCTTGTCCTTTTCAGTCAGGGGCTGAGGGCGGTGACAAGCTGGCTCAGAGCACACAGGCTAAAAATCAACCCGGAGGCTAGTGATTGGCTGCCTACAGAGTTCAGAGTGATCTATAAACTCTGGAGCTAACCTTTTCAGAAGAAGGCTGAGATGGGTTATTGACCAAAGCAGTGAATGAACATTCATAAATGAGTTGATTTGTTTTTAGTCCCAGGGGCTTTTATGTATTTTTATTTTGACAAAATCTTGTATTGCTGTTAGATGTTTTTAAATTTTTATGTAGCATTGAATCTTTGCTGTGAGCTAGTCTGAGTCTGCTCTCAGGTGAGAAGATCAGGGTACAAAAGTGTCCTGTAAACTTGATAAAAGGGAGCAGTTACAGAAGATCTTGGGACATTGACTTGAACACCTGCTGACTGGGCCTCTATGGCACTCTGTACCTGTACAATGACTGGATGTAAACCTGTGTTTTGTTTTTAAAAAATGATGGACACACTTCTCTGTTCTGCAATGGTTATAGAAACTTATTATGACAAAGTAAAAGTCCAGAATTAAATATTATTAAATACCACGTTATTATAAAGAAAGTAATAAGAAGACTGTTATACTTTTTTAAAAAAATTGTAAGTCAGATGTTTGTAACCTGAGGACTGCCCATATATCCACAAACCTGAACGTATTAACTAGTTGAAAGAGTCAGGTTTCTTTTTGAACTTTACATAAATTATAACACTAGTTACTAGGCATGGTTTAGAACCCAAAAATAGCAAATCAAAAATCTAATTTGGGGGGTTTGATTAGTAATAGAAAGACTTACAAAAAAATTTCCAAAAATTTCTAAAATGTAACGTAATTACTAATGAAATTCGTTAGTACTTCGTATGCCAGCGCATGCGCATTCCAGATGGTTTTGGCCTACAACTCCCAGAAATCCAAACAGCTGGTAAACTGAAGGAGGGGAGGGGAAGGAGGGAGGGGGTATTCTATTCTTGGAAGCAGCAAAAAAGGAGGAGGAGCCCCCCCTCGCTCCTCGCTGCCTCTCTCTTGCCCCGATCCTGAAGGAGTTAGGGCCCAAGTTTGCCCAGGCTGAGGGGAAAAGGAAGAGGCCTGAGGCTGTGAGGAATGGTGAGAGTTTAAGTCCAAAACACCTGGAGGGCTGAAGTTGGCCCGTCATGAAGCCTCTTCAAGCCTTGATGCGCTTTAGATCCTGGCAGAGGAGGAGGAGCAGACGGGGCCCTCCCTGCCCTTACTCCCTGCCAGGATCTAAATCGCATTCACTTCCCCCTCCTTTCCTTGCCAATAAATCAGAGTATTGGCAAAGAAAGGAGGGGAAGAAGAGGAGATTCGCTTCCCCCCTTTTTCCTTGCCAATACTCCGGTTTATTGGCAGGGAAAGGAGGGAGGGCGGCGAGAGAGGAGGAAGATGCCCCGCACCCGCTGTCTCTCTCTAGCTTCTCTCCATGGATGGGGCTAGAGAGAGAGGCAGCGAGGCAGGGGGGATCCTCCTCCTCTCTCGCCGCCCTGCCATAGGCGGGAGAGGAGGAGGAGGCCCTCACTCGCTGATTGGCTAAAGGAAAGAAGGTGGTTTTATGGTATTAGCCAATCAGAAACCACGTCGAGTAAGGGCAAAGAAGCAATCCAACGTCCTTACGACACTTACGCACCAGATACAAAAATGGCGCTGCAAAGTGTCGTAAAAGAAAGGGTACTTCCAGGATCGCTGCGGCGATGCGTATAAACTAGAAAGTCCCATTGCATACGAATCCCTTCCGATTTCATTTAATTTTCATAACTTTTTTCTCATGCCTACTAGTTACCACAAGTAACCTCTCATTCCCAATGTATTGCATCTCTCTTCTGGCCCCAAGCCAGTATCACACAACATTCCAAGAACTCCTTTCACTATTCATGTAGTGAATGTTATCTATTCGGCTTGGCTTAAGGCAAAATCCTTTCAGATATATCCCCCGCTTTGCCTCCTAACTACCTTTTACAACCATAGTTAAAACTAAACTTGTCACTCCATCTCCACAGGTTTCACATTTCTAGTACTAGTCACACACACTCCCACACATGCATTAGCAGAAATGTCTGTGCATATCACTCCATGCAACTAATGAAGGAGACCCAGTCTATAAAAGCTTATGGAACAAATATCTTTAAGGTTTCAAAGGTGCTATGATCCTTTTGCATACTGATACACTAACACATGACGATGATGATGGGAAGCATCATCTCTTCAGACGCCAAGATTGATAAAGAGATTGATCACAGATTAGCAAAGGCATAGAGTGCATTTGGAAGGCTTCACAAAAGAGTCTGGAGCAACAAGCACCTGAGGCAAAGCACCAAAATCAGTGTGTACAGAGCTATCGTACTGTCTTATCTCCTCTATGGGTCTGAAACATGGGTCACCTATCGCCAACACCTACAACTCCTCGAACGCTTTCATCAGCGCTTTCTTCACTCAATCCTAAATATACACTGGACCAACTATGTGACTAATGTTGCTATCCTTGAGCAAGCAGGGATCACCAGCATTGAGGCCATGCTATTGATAACACAGCTGCACTGGGCAGGGCACGTCTCTAGGATTAAGGACCACCACCTCCCAAAGATACTACTCTATGGTGAACTCACCACGGGTCAGCGCAAGAGAGGCGCCCCAAAGAAGAGATATAAGGACTCCCTGAACAACATCTCAGGCCAGATTGATCACCAACAATGGTCCACCCCGGCCTCACATCAGGAGGCATGGAGACGCACTATCCACAATGCTGCGGCCTCTTTCGAGAAGACATGCCAAACGGGTCTCAAAGAGAAACAACAACGCATAAAGAACCACAACTTGGAAACAACATCACCCAAGGAGACTTTCTGCTGTGCTTTCTGCAACTGGACTTGCCTATCTCAGATTGGCCATTTTAGTCATCAATGCACTTGTAAAAAGCATGGGGTGAGTCCTTCCTAAGAATCTTCGTTCGTGAAGTAATGCAAGATGAGAAGCAACCAGACTTGCCTATCTCGGATTGGCCTTATTAGTCATCATTTGTAGAAAGTGTGGGATGAGCCCTTACTAAGAATCTTCGTTAGCGAAGTAATGCCAGAGGAGGAGGACACTAACACAGCTATGTGTTTGAATATCCCTTCCAAAGTAGTTAATCTTCTGCCTCTTTTTCTGAAGATGTATTATATCCAGCTCCTGCTTGTGGGCTCCCAACAAGCAAGTATCTGGAATGCGGTAACATTACTTTACCTATCAGACCTACATAGAGAGCCAGTGTGGTTATTAGACATGGTTTCGAACCAAAAAATCATGATTCTAAAATCAAATTGGGGGGGGGGGGGGGATTTTTTGATTAGTAATATAAAGACTTACAAAAAAATTTCCAAAAAATTCTAAAATGTAACGTAATAACTAACAAAATTCGTTAGTAGTTCGTATGCCAGCGCATGCGCATTTCAGATAGTTTTGGCCTACAACTCCAGAAATCCTAACAGCTGGTAAATTGGCTGGGATTTCTGGGAGTTGTAGGCCAAAACTTGAATAAATCACACTGAATTCTAGTTGGGACTCTCCAAATAGGAAGGAGGGAGGGCGGGGGTATTCTATTCTTGGAAGCAGCAAAAAAGGAGGAGAAGCCCCCCTCGGCTCCTCGCTGCCTCTCTCTCACCCCAATCCTGAGGGAGTGAGGGCCCAAGTTTGCCCAGGCTGGTCATATACCTACATTCCATGCACATGCAATAATACAGCAGTAATAACAATGGGTATAACAAGAGGTAAAATTCAAACCGAAGTACTCTGACTGTGGTCCCTCCTCAAGCGGTGCAAACTGCAAAGGCTCTTCTCTATGAGCTCTTCTCTATGAGCATATTCTTGGGGAATCCGGGCTCATAGAGAAGATTCTGCAGCAAATCCGTTTGCTGCCTGTGTGCACAGGCAGCAAACGCTGTGCCCGGGCTTTGGCTTGGGGAGAAGAGCCTTTTGCAGTGCAGAAAGGGACTCCAGTCGGGCTCATAGATACCCATTGTTATTCTGCAGCAAATCCCATGTGCAAAGAATGTAGGTATGACCAGTTGGTTACTTATAATATTAGGCACCCAGTAGCATTCAATTATACATTAGGTTGGTTTCTCACCCCAATACTCTTTGATGCTTTAGATCCTGGCAGGCAGGAGAGGCAGGGAAGCCTGGAAAAATGTAAACAGAGAGGTTTACTCAGAAGTAAATCCACAGAAGGCACTTCACCAAAGTGCCCTCCTTGCAGATTTTACTGAGTTTGTTTACATTTTTTCCACCTCTTCCAGCTTGAAAGAAGGAGCCCATTGTTGCCATTACTGGCAAGGAGGCGGGAGGGTGGTGAGAGAGAAGGAGGAGTGCATGTGCATAACGACACTTAAGTAAATCCTGGCCCCCGAAGTGCTAGTAAGAAAGTCCACATCCGGGTTGGCGGTCCAGATAAATACTTAGGCACTTAATTTCTTAGTATCATTCATTTTCATAACTTTTTCTCATGCCTAGTGGTTATAGTTTCTCAATCCCAATTGCAATATTCACACTTTGAGTTCTTTCTCCCAATCTGGACATTCCACCCCAGTTGCCCGGTTTCCAACAAACCTCACAATCTGAGGATGCCTGCCATAGATGTAGGTGAAACATCATGGGAGAATGCTTCTGGAACATGGCCACCAGCCATGAAAGCCTTTGACAACACAGCAATTATAGCTGTTTGAGTGTTAGATTATGATTCTGGAGGCAAGGGTTTCTTGGAAAACCCACCGGATGAGCTTTTATGTGGAACACACCCTCAACCCCAGAAAGCCCCATAACAGTTTCACATTATTTATTTACTTTATTTATTGTTTCATTTTCTATACTGCTCCATTCCCAATGGGCTCGGGGCGGTTTACATAATATAAAACAACACACAGCACAGAATAAAACTAATATAGACTATTAAACTATACACAGCGCGAATTCAAACTAAAACTAACTATTCAGTAATACAATGAATTAAGTTGACCAGAGATGTTACAATACGTCAATCAGGTGGAAAAGCTGGATGGAAAAGGACCGTTTTGGATGCCCTGCGAAAGGAGGATAGTTCTCTAATTCCTCGCACTTTGTCGGGAAGAGCATTCCACAGTGTTGGTGCCACCACCAAGAAAGCGCGCTGCCTGGTGGAAGACAGGTGGTATGTCCGAACGGAGGGGACATTGAGAAGATTTTGAACTTCAGACCGGAGTGATCTCTGGGGAACGTACTGGGAGAGGCAGTCCCTCAGGTACAGAGGCCCTAGACCAGTGTTTTTCAACCTTTTTTGAGCCACGACACATTTTTCACATTTGCAAAATCCTGGGGCACACCACCAACCAAAATGACACAAAATGACACTCTAACACAGTAATACATATAGTTAATATGTTTTTAAATGTATTTATACACTCAGTGTGAAACCTGGGACTGTTTTGATGAACACAACATAGATATCCTGGCAGGAATGGCAGAAAAGACACACACGAAAGGTCTTGCTCAACTGCTGTCAGTCTCCCTCTGTGTTTAGTTTTTATCACAGTCAAGCTAGAGAAGCTCATCTCACACAGATATGTGGTTGAAAACAGGAGCAATGTCAAAATAGACCAACAGAAAATACTGGAAGGGTTTGGTGAGCATTAACCTTGAGTTTTGGAGTTGTAGTTCACCAACATCCAGAGAGAACTGTGGACTGAAACAATGTTGGATCAGGACCAAACTTAGCATGAATACTCAATATGCCCAAATGTGAACACAGATGGAGTTTGGGGAAAATAGACCTTGACATTTGGGAGTTACAGTTTCTGGGATTTATAGTTAACACACAATCAAAGAGCATCCTGAACTCTTGCAACAATGGAATTGAACCAAACTTGGCATATTGAACTCTCATTACCAACAGAAAGTACTGAAAGGGTTTGCTTGGGAATTGACCTTGAGTTTGGAAGTTGCAGTTCACCTACACCTAGAGAGCACTGTGGACTCAAACAATGTCATGTTATGTTGTTGTTTGTTTTCTATTCAGAATCACAATGTTGGAAGGAGGCTCACCACTTTAAGGTCCCTGAAACAGGCATGGGAAAACTTCGGCCCTCTGGGTGCTTTGGGCTTCAACTCCCACCATTCCTAACAGCCTGAGGCCCTTTCCTGCTTAAGTGGCTGAGGGGGAGCCTGAGGCAGCTAGGAGCGAGGCTGGGAAGAAGGGAGCCCGAGTGGAGAAGAAAAAGTGTTTGGCAGGAGGGGGAAGAAAAGGGTATTGGAGGTTCCAATTTCCTTCGGCACACCTGATGATCGCTCACGGCACACTGGTTGGGAAACACTGATATAACGCATCAAATAATTCTGTATGAATTGTTTGAATTTGTACATATTTCTACATGCTTATGAATAAATAAGAAGCTTGTAATCCATAGAGTTTGGGCTTTTCTTTTGCCACTTTTCTCTCTCTTGTATGAAATGCAGTCTGAATGGAGAACAATAAACCTCACATAAACGATGATGCATGTTCCACTTTGACTGACTGGATGAAGCACCATGACCTCTATTGATTCTAGGAATGGATAGTTCTGTCAAGACTGTTTATGCAGACCCTTTGTAGTCCCCCCCCTTTTTTTTCCTTTTAAGACCCATTTCTTACATTTTTGGTCTATTTTAAAAAAATTACTGTGTTCTTACCTGCATTTTTAAAACACTTCCATGCACCTTCCCATTGAATAAAGAATGTGTGTTTGCATTGTTAAATGTAGAGAGAGTGCTGTTTCGACTGTGCAAATGTGTTTTTCTTGTTCCATGGAGCCAGTCTCAAAATATGCCTCTGTTTGAGTGCATGGTACACTTAGCTAATGTTTATTTCTAGGTGGTGTCTTCTGGGCAATGAAATCTACAAATGAAACCTAGCAGAGCAGATCCCTAATTGATACCATGTATGACTTATTCAGGTCATGTCACTCTGGGTCAATATGGCCAAGTAGAGATATTTTCCAGGAGTAGTCTCAGTATGAAAATCATGGTGCTTGTGCACTGATTGCTAGTAGGCATGAGAAAAAAGTTATGAAAATGAAATGATTCGTAAGAAATTCGTAAGAAATGCTACTTTTGAGTATTTTCGCACCTGGAATGCCAACCAGGAAGTGGACTTTCTTTATAGAACTTCGGGGCCAGGATTTTCTTAAGTGTCGTTATTAGGTCATAAGGGGGCACCCTCCTTCTCTCTCACTACCCTCCCGCCTCCCTTGCCAATAAGTATTATGGCAAGGCAAGCCCTAAACTCGCTCCTTCTTTCGGCTGGAAGCCCGGAAAAAATGTAAACAGAGAGGATTACTCAAGTAAATCTGCAAAGGAGGGCACTTTGGATGAAGGGCCCTCCTTTGTGGATTTACTTCTGAGTAAACCTCTCTGTTTACATTTTTCCAGGCTTCCTGCCTCCCTGCCTGCCAGGATCTAAAGCATCAAAGAGTATTGGGGTGTGAAACCAACCTAATGTATAATAGAATGAATGCTACTGTAAGTGCCTAATATTATAAGTAATCCAACTGGTTATACCTACATTCCATGCACATGCAATAATACAGCAGTAATAACAATAACAAGAGGTAAAATTCAAACCGAAGTATTCTGACTGGTCCCTGCCTCATGCGGTGCAAAGGGCTCTTCTCTATTAGCCCAAGAAAAGCCAGCGTTTTCTGCTTGGGTGCACACACATACATATTCTTGGGGGATTTGCTGCAGAATCCGGGCTCATAGAGAAGATTCTGCAGCAAATCCCCCAAAGAATATGTATGTGTGTGCACCAAGCAGAAAACGCTGGCTTTTCCCGGGCTCACAGAGAAGAGCCCGTTTGCACCGCATGAGGAGGGACCAGTCAGTGAACCACAGTCTACATTTTTTTCCCAAGTTCCAAGTCAGAATACTTCGGTTTGAATTTTACCTCTTCTTATACCCATTGTTATTACTGCTGTATTATCGCATGTGCATGGAATGTAGGTATATGACCAGCCTGGGCAAACTTGGGCCCTCGCTCCCTGGGGATCGGGGTGAGAGAGAGTCAGTGAGGAGCCAGGGGGGGGCTCCTCCTCCTTTTCTTTTGCTGCTTCCAAGAATAGAATACCCCTCCCTCCCTCCTTCCCTCCTTCCTTCCTATTTGGAGAGTCCCATCTAGAATTCAGTGTGATTTATTCAAGTTTTGGCCTACAACTCCTAGAAATCCCAGCCAATTTACCAGCTGTTAGGATTTCTGGGAGTTGTAAACCAAAACCATCTGAATGCGCATGCGCTGGCATACGAACTACTAACGAATTTCGTGAGTAATTAAGTTAAATTTAAGAAATTTTTGGCAAATTTTTTGTAAGCCTTTCTTTTACTCAACAAAAATCCCCCCCCCCCCCCATTTGATTTTAGAATCGCCATTTTTGGGTTCGAAACCATGCCTAATTGCTAGACTGTGATTCAGAGTATGGAAAAAAAATATTTATTTGGACTACAACTGATCCATGTTGATGGAAGGAACTGCAGCTCAGTGAACCACAGTCTACATTTTTTCCTAAGTTCCAAATGGCAATAAGAACCTTAATAGTTTCAAAACTTTGGGCTGCACTGTACAGGATATAATGTCCTATATGGCTTAGGTCCAGGCTATCTGATAGACTGTGCCTCCCCATAGGATCCTGGCCAGATCCTGAGATCCATAGGACAAGCATTTTCTCAGTCCCACTACATTCACAGGCAGAGGTGGCCCAAGGTAATTTTAAATGGTAGGCGAAAATTATTTTGGCGCTCCCCCCCCCCAAAACCAAACCTGGAGCAGACGCAAAGGCGGAGTTTCCAGCTGGCGCGGAGGTGGAGTTTCTAGCTGGCCATGGTGCGCCCCTGCGGATCTGGTGCTCTTGGCTGGTGCCTACTCTGCCGAGTGCGTTAATCTGGCCCTGTTCACAGGTATGGTTGGTTGAAGGGAAGGGAAGACTGTTGGGCTTGTGGCTTCTTTGGCTCCCAGGATTGTGGGATCTGAAGTGCAAGCAGGTGCGAGAGGTAGGAACGTTCAAGAGCTGAGTTTCCCTGGGAATTAGTCTGTTTGAAGCAGAGCAAGATAATGCCTGAGCTGATAGTTACAGCTAGCAGAGAAGGAATTTTAATTGGCTTTGCTTTGGGTGGTGAAAATGCCAATTAGGGGATATCGAAAGTGATTTGGTTTGGGGTATTTTACTTCAGCTTGCTTGGAAAAGCCTCAGATTCTGGCAATGCCGGTTTTGAGAGGACCTTGGCATTGGGTTTGTCTTATGTTCATGGACTTAAGTTTTCTGCTTTGCCTTTGGAAAATTCTAGTTTGAGTTTTTGGGACTTTGATTATCTTGGACTGCATTGGATTCTCTTGGACTCTTTTGGATTTATATCATCTGTACTGCTTTTGGCTCCTGAAACCGTCCTGCTTGGATTATAGATGTGTTTTCCTTTTACCCTTTTTGATTCTTCATTGCTTTGCTGATATTACCTGCTTTAATAAATGACTATATTTCAAGTGCTGGTGTTGTGTGATTACATCTAGAGGGCGAACCTGGAGTGCGACAAAGACCTTCTAACTGACTACCCTTAGGCTTTGGAAATCCCACCTTAGGGAAGCCAGAATGATAGCCTTCTTACTGTCAATAGGTGAATACTTTTTTAAAATTCAAATAGTTTTTAAGGATGGAAGGCTTTCCATGAAAGCACTATAAGAGGGTATTATTTCAACTTGCATTGTTTAACTATTAAAATATTTTCAAAACATATGTTTTAATAGGATTTTTGATGTTGATTTTTGATTTGTCTTTAATTGCCATCTTTTTAATGCACAAGCTCCCTTGAAGCCCAATCTTGGGGAAAAGGAATATAAATTCATGCTGCTACTGCTATTATGGGTAGTTGAAATATTTTTAGTTTTTTAGGTCAAAATCTCCACTTTTGGATGTGTGGTTCATAACCAAAATGGCTTAGAATAAAATGACTGGAAGTACAGGAGGCTATACAGCAGTGTTTCTCAACCTGGGGGTCGTGACCCCCAGGGGGGTCGCGAGAGGGTTTCAGAGGGGTCGCCAAAGACCATCAGAAAACATGTATTTCTGATGGTCTTAGGAAGCTCTTTGGCAGAGAAGGTTGAAGATCTCTCCACTTTTTTCTCTCTATCTTTTTGGAAACAGACTGCGAATTCTCCCACCTAAAGCTCTCCTCTGCTGTGATTGGCAGGCCTCCCAGCCAAGGGGAGGGCTGATTCTGAGACTCCAAGCGGGGATGGGAGAGCAGGCGTGCTTGACGCATGGCAGCATGGTGCGCTTGTGTGGGTGAGGGAGAGTGTGTGAGGTGGGATGGAGGCTCGTGCCAGCTAGTTCCTTCAAGGCATGAGGGTTCTGTGTAGGAAGTTTGACCCAATTCTATCATTGGTAGGGTGGAAGGGGCTCTTTGATTATAGATTAACTATAAATCCCAGCAACTCCCAAATGTCAAGATCTATTTTCCCGAAACTCCACCAGTGTTCACATTTGGGTATACTGAGGATTCGTGTCAAGTGTGGTCCAGATCCATCATTGTCGAGTCTATAGTGCTCTCTGGATATAGGTGAACTACAACTCCCAAACTCAAGGTCAATGCCTACCAAACCCTTCCAGTATTTCCTGTTGGTTATGGGAGTTTTGTGTTCCAAATTTGGTTCAATTCCATTGTTGGTGAGTTCAGAATGCTCTTTGATTGTAGGTGAACTATAAATCCCAGAAACTACAACTTCCAAATGACAAAATCAACCCCTGCCCCCCCCCCCCCCGCAGTTATGAAGTAGCAATGAAAATAATGTTATGGTTAGGGGTCGCCACAACATGAGGAACTATATTAAGGGGTCGCAGCATTAGGGAGGTTGAGAACCACTGCTATACAGGCATTTAATAATAATAATAATAATAATAACAACCTTTGTTTATACCCTGCCACCATCTCCCCAACAGGGGACACGAGGCAACTTACATGAGGCCAAACCCAACAACACAATACAGTAAATAAAATCCAAAACATAAACAACAACATAATCAATTACATAAAACACAAACCATAAGAATAGTACAACCAATATAAAATGTGTGAATAAAATAATTCATAACACAGAACAGTGAGCGGGGGGGGGGGTATGAATAGAATAGAATACTAAAGGTAAAAACAGGGGGTGGGGGAGCAGTGGAGCGGATTATTTGTCAGGGAGGAACTCTTCAGAGATGGGGTTGAAAAAGGGACCTTCGTACAGAGAGGAGGTGTACACTAAAAGCAAATATTGAGGGCTACCAGCATCATGAGTAAAACCAGTAGCAGAAGCTGGTTCCTGTCAATGCAGCAATGAATCCACTCTTGGGAGCCTTCTACATTGCCCCCAAACCTGGGAGGAACTGGGTTATTTTAACCCTCGCAACCCAAAACCCCGGCTTTCCCCCAGGGGGTGGTTAGATGCCACCTCAGGGGGGCATCCAGACCCATTCCAGCCCCCCTTCCCCTAAAAAGCTTATCTGAGGGACCTCCTGGTAGTGTAGGCCCCTCTAGAATGTTCCCCTGATGCGCGAAAATGATGCGTTGGGGCACCAGGGGGCAAGGTGTGCTCATGATAGGATTGTCTTAGGGTCACCAAAAACTTTAAATAACTTGAGGACACACACCAATTTTACCAATTAAAATTTCCACTGTGGATTTTTCCCTTGGCAGAAACAATAACTTTTGGATTAGGCACATGAGGAACAAGATTCCTTCTGTAAATCATGGACTCCACAGTTTTGGGGCGGAGGCTGAGAAAGCTCTCCGCCTAGTGACCTCCAAGTGGATTTCTCTAGGGCCCGGTATATGGAGGAGATTCTCTTGGGAAAATAGAGGTGACCACTGGGGTTGATAGGGGTTGATAGGGGTTGATGCAGTCCCTAAGTTACGTCGGCCCCTGGCCGTACAAGGCCTTAAAGGTCAATACCAGCACCTTGTCGGAGATCCGGAATTCGATCGGTAACCAATGCAGTTGACACAGGAAATGGTGTGTTTGCCCATTTTCAGTTCATTTTGTGATGTTTCCGTGTGAGCATGCATGTGGGAGGTCTTTTGATGCATCCCAGTGCTCTTTCTACCGCCATTACTCTTCGGACACAGAAAAGGACCAGCAAATAATTCTATCCTTTAAAAAAATTGCTGTAACTGATCAATTTTGAACCTTTGAAATTCTGCCTTATTGATAATTTTCTGTTTTGAAAGTTATTTCCGCTACTGCGCAATTGGAAAAACAAAAGAAAAAACATGGGTACTCTGTGGAGGAGAGAATAGAGGAGACAACAGCTGCCTGTGCAGCTGTTGATTGAAGTGCATGATTGAACTAGAAATGGACAGAAGTGCATCCTGTGTGATGGGGGTGAGTAATTTCTCCAAGACAGAACACAACAGAACATGATGGGAAAAGATGCTGCCTCCCACTCCCTACAGATTTCTTGAAAGGACCTAAATATTTGTAGATAAGTGTTCTCTCTGGGAATCTCTCATCCTCTAGCACAGTGTTTCCCAACCAGTGTGCCAAAGCACACTAGTGTGCCGTGAGCAATCATCAGGTGTGCTGTGGGAAATTGGAACCTCCAGGAGGGGAGGGGGAGAGTCTAGTGTGTTGAAGTATAAAAACCCTAAGAAACCTACCTCGATAAAAGCACAAAATTACAAACGTCCCCCATCCGTTGTCTACTTGGTCTCTCCCTCTCCATGCATAGGGAAGGCCTGCCTCCCTTTCCCCAAGTAGAGACCTCTTCTTGCCTCCTGGGGGTTCTGTGTGGGAAGTTTGGCCTAGTTCTATCATTGGTGGGCTCAGAATGCTCTTTGATTGTAGGGGAACTATAAATCCCAGCAACTACAATTCCCAAATCTCAAGGTCTATTTCCCCTGAACTCCATCTGCGTTCATATTTGGGCATATTGAGTATTCATGCCAAGTTTGGTCCTGATCCAACATTGTTTGAGTCCACAGTGGTCTCTGGATATAGGTGAACTACAACTTCAAAACTCAAGATCAATGCCCATCAAACTCTTATAGCATTTTCTCTTGGTTATGGGAGTTCTGTGTGGGAAGTTTGTGTCTTTCTGCCATTCCTGCCAGGATATCTATGTTGAGTTCATCGAAACAGGCCCAGGTTTCACACTGAGTGTATAAATACATTTAAAAACATATTAACTATATGTATTACTGTGTTAGAGTGTCATTTTGTGTCCTTTTGGTTGGTGGTGTGCCCCAGGATTTTGCAAATGTAAAAAGTGTGCCGTGGCTCAAAAAAGGTTGGGAAACACTGCTCTAGCATGACTCTGTCATCAACGTCCAAGAAAAACTGAATATAGTGTTGTAGTTGATGATTCAGAGTTTCTTAGAGAGAACAGTTAATCAATTCTGTGAATAATCCAATCCACAAAAGTCAAACCTGCAAACATGGAAGACTAACTGTAATCTGAACCCAAAGGAACTGTTTTTTGAGACATCATCTTAGATAGTTCCTTCAAAGCCTGGATTCAAACTTTGGATGTGTACTCTTGCTGGCAAGAAAACCACCAACTGCTGCTGAGTACAACTGAAGTGGTGTCAAGATGTAGGTATCTATTTGTCATTTATTTATTTGTCACATTTCTATACCGCCCCTCTCAGCCCGAAGGTGACTCGGGACGGTTTACACAAGGCAGTCTCTGCCCTCAATACAATACAAGCAACCAGACCAAAATAATAATAATAACCATATAACAACAAATTAACAATTAAAAGCATACATTTGCAGCCTCAGCGTATGGGTGTAGGTGAACTACAACTTCCAAACTCAAGGTCAATTCCCAAGCAAACCCTTTCAGTACTTTCTGTTGGTAATGAGAGTTCAATCTGCCAGGTTTGGTTCAATTCCATTGTTGCAAGAGTTCAAGATGCTCTTTGATTGTGTGTTAACTATAAATCCCAGAAACTGCAACTCCCAAATGTCAAGGTCTATTTTCCCCAAACTCCATCTGTGTTCACATTTGGGCATATTGAGTATTCATGCCAAGTTTGGTCCTGATCCAACTTTGTTTGAGTCCATGGTGCTCTCTGGATATAGGTGAACTACAACTCCAAAACTCAAGGTCAATGCCCACCAAACTCTTATAGTATTTTCTCTTGGTTATGGGAGTTCTGTGTGGGAAGTTTGTGTCTTTCTGCCGTTTCTGCCAGGATATCTATGTTGTGTTCATCTAAACAGGTCCAGGTTTCACACTGAGTGTATAAATACATTTCAAAACATATTAACTATATGTATGACTGTGTTAGAGTGTCATTTTGTGTCATTTTGGTTGGTGGTGTGCCCCAGGATTTGGTAAATGTAAAAAATGTGCCGCGTCTCAAAAAGTTGGGAAACACTGATGTAAGGGATCCTTGGGGTGTCATGTATTCTGCTGCTAGGGACAGAACACACACTCTCCTATTCCATCTTCATGGTTCTTGCAATCTGCAGCCACTCCTTTTTGCAGCCATCCTGTCTATAACAAAAGACAGACTGTCTGGCTAGTATGTTTAATTCATTTGAAGAAATGTTGGAATACCAAAGGTATAATGTCTGCCTTGCCAAATAGAAAAAAAAAACACATGCCTGAACCTTCAAGCACATCAGAAAAATCTTCAGTCTCTGAGCTTTTCTGCCTTAGAAGGTCTATCATTCTTTAAAAGAAGGTATTTTTCCTTGAAGATCACGCCGTAACAAAAGTATGGGAGACGTAACATCTCAGAAAACCCTTGATGAAACGTTCAGTAAAACCCCCAAGATCAATAAAATCTTTGAAGTGCTGCTCTGAAGTACAACTGGTCTCATTTTCTCATCTTGCTAGGAAAATTGATTTCTAAGCAATGTTTCGTGGAAAGGAAATGGGAAGAAATTGCCGTATTAGCAATGGAGACCATCAGATGTTCGGATCAAGTGCTCTTCGACTTCTGAATCCATCAGGAAAATGCTTTTGAAATATAATTTTCTCTTCTTTTTTTAAAAAAATGTTAAGCACGCCAAAGAAAGGTTCCTCTGTCTCTTTTTCTATAACAATCATCTCTTTCTTTAATGTGAAAGGGTGTGTGCATCTCGCAAAATGTTGTATGGTCTAATTGGGGAGACCTGTGAAAAATTAATTGGGTTCTTTTTTAAAGCTGAAAGTTGCCAGGAAACACACCGCATTGATTCTTCCACAATGGAAGGAAAACATGTTCAGTTGTTATGCCTGAACAGAGACAAGAGCGTGAAACTTTGGTTTGGCCACATTGTCTTCATTTAGGACATTTCTCTCCTAATCAACCTGTGCAGAATTTGAAAATTGTGAAAGCAGATCCTACAAGTACTTGGCTGAAGGCACTTAGAGCAGTGTTTTGCAACCTGGTGTCAAGATGGAGGGGGGTCACGAGGGGTTGTCAGAGGGGTCGCCAAAGACCATCAGAAAACACAGTATTTTCTGTTAGTCTTGGGGGTTCTGTGTGGGAAGTTTGGCCCAATTCCGTCGGTGGGGTTCAGTATGTTCTGATTGTAGGCAAACTATAAATCCCAATAACTACAACTCCCAAATGTCAATGTTTATTTTCCCCAAAGTCCACCAGTGTTCACATATGGGCATCGATTATTCCATTCCAGAACCATTTGGGGAGTGGGATTCGGGAGTTGGAGACGAATGGCATTATCACAGTCCGAGGGAGGTTAACTAAGGAGGCGAACGACTCCCCTATCTATTAGGGTTGAGAACTCCTTAAACCACCCGTCTCGTGACTTGCCCCCTCCTCCAGGAAGACTGACTCTCCTTGGGATTCAGGGTCACCCCACAAGGTTTGGAGGTCTGCCCCCTTGGATCTCGCCTTCCCCCTCGGACCCCCAAACATCGATGGGCCTCACCTGAACTACTTATTCTAGCCCTATTGTTGTAGTTAGTGATGTGTGTTTGTAGTTAGTATTAGGTAATGATCTGTTTTTTTAATTATATTTATATTGTAACTGTGTCATACCACTGTTGTAAACCGCCCCGAGCCCACAGGGAGTGGTGGTCTATAAGCATGAAGTAATAATAATAATAATAATAATAATAATGAGTATTGGTGCCAAGTTTGGTCCAGATCCATCATTGAGTCCACAGTGCTCTCTGGATTGTAGGCAAACTACAACTCCAAAACCCGAGACCAATGCCCACCAAACCCTTCCAGTGTTTTCTGTTGGTCATGGGACTTCGGTGTGCCAAGTTTGTTTCAATTCTATCATTGGTGGAGTTTAGAATGCTCTTTGATTGTAGGTGAACTATAAATCCCGGCAACTATAACTTCCAAATGACAAAATCAGTCCCCCCACATCCCACCCACTATTCAAATGTGGGCGAAAACGTGAATGAAAATACACCTAACATATCAGATATTTACATTACGATTCATAGCAGAAGCAAAATTACAGTTACGAAGTAGCAACTAAAATAATTTTATGGTTGGATGTCACAACAACATGAGGAACTGTATTAAAGGGTTGTGGCATTGGAAAGGTTGAGAACCACTGACTTAGAGGGTAGGGGAAAAGGAAGGCTGCACTTTTAGATTGTGGAGAAGTTTCTATGTATTTTCACCTAATTCATATAAAAGAACCCCACTCAGACCTTTTTTCCTCATGAGCAAGATGAGCCACATAAGGATGGTGAGCCTGGTGAATAAACTCCTGTCTCCACCTCCAGGTTCACAAGCTTATTCTGGTCTTCCGGACTTTAGCTCCCAGAAATCATGACAATTGGCCATGTTGTCTAGATATTCTAGGAGCTGAAGACCAAATATCTGGTGGCCCTAAGGTTAAGTACGAATGTCCTACACAAGTTGGAATTCCTTGTTAAGGCAGGATTGATGTGTAAAAGCTATAGTAAATGGGAGCCACATGTTCAGAGTGAAATCTAGGTACATACAACAAGGAAGAGCTGTCATTTCCACAACTAATGCCCCCACTGTTGTTGGTGGAAAGTGAGAAATATCTGTTGCCAGGTGTGGTGAAGTCATATTTCTTTATTACAGGTTTTAAATATGGTTGATATTTATATATGTATATATGTTGAAGGGGTAAAAACTTAGCAAGCCCTAAAGGGTTAACAGAGATATTAGCGTGCAGAACCTCCAAAGGGTAGAAACAGGAGGCGGAGCCTGCAACTGGCCTTAGAATCTTCGAATTCAAACTTTAGCAATTGGCAGTTGATATTGAAAGTCGAAGGAGAGAGGGTGCGTGGAGAGTTAGAGAGAGTCCGTTTAGCCAGCTGTCAGCCAGTTTTAAAAAAGACTCTGACTCTACTCAGAGGGTAGAAGAAAAGCTGTGTTTTAACTGCTAGGAAAGCAGTTGGGTTTAAAGGATAAGCAGTTAGTGTAAAGACTGCTGAGCTATTGGTTCTGGGAGTACAGCGATATAGTATCAAGTTGCATCTCCATAGTTAGTGTATTGTAACCTAAAGGTACGTGCCTCTAAGAAGATATTGTAACCACCTAAGCTTTGAACTCTGGAACCTCCACGCTTAGAACATTGTTTGAATAAACTTTGCAGTTCTTTGACAAGGATATCTCCCCACGTAGTTCCTTCACACAGAAGCCGCGAAAACAACTTCTTCCTAGTGGGTTGCCAAGTATAGTGAATGGTGGCAGTGAAAGTTAACAAATAGTGTCAGTGGGAGTTTGAGTTAGATGGATGCCCTGCCCTGACACAGTAATCGGAAGGTCAGTGGGAAAGCTGACCTGCGTGAATACTTATTACACTATATGGTGGCAGCAAGTAAAAATAAAAGAAGTATTTATATAAATTGGTGGTAAGGGTGGAATAAGAAAGCTACCTGACCACAGTTGAAAGTGAAATATCGAGAGTCCCTAAAGAATGTTTATATCCTCTGCTGTAACCTCCGGAAGTCTCAGAAGAATCTCAGTGGATAAAGTAATAAAAGAAATAAAGAAAAATCCTGAAATGTCTCATAGTCGTTAACTATTTTCTTTACACAGTGTCTTCTTGGCATGTTAACACACCTTTTCCCATTGAGAATAAGAAAATTGTGAGTACTTATGTTCCTGACAGCAACAGTGGAAACACTTTCTTATTCTGAATAAAGATAATTATGACATCAATAATGGATGAAGTGTATCCACATTTTGGAAATTCCTGTTCATCAGACATTCTCCTTTTCCCAATAAAATCTGGTTACACGCACTAGAGCAAATCCAAATTATATTTGGTGCTTCCCTGTTATGTTTTATGTAGTGTTGAGCAAGACTATTGCAGTCCCATTGTTCCCTATAAACAACCTCAGTTTGAGGTGCGGCACTCCTGTCAAATTGCACAACACGATGCGCTCAGGAGCCTGTCACTTTAAATCATGCTCTAGAACCCTTTTGATTGACACTGAGACATATTTTGAGAAAACATGCACATCTAAGTGTGATTAATCTAAGGCACACTTTAATTGCAAGCAGGGAGAGAAGAAACAGATGGGCAGACAGTAAAAATGAAAGCAAAGATATTTGCTGTTCGAGATTGATGCCAACTGCTGTCGCTCTGTCTCCAGACTGGTTATTGACAGAGATGCCTCATTGACATTCTGTAAGATGTAGGACTTTATGAAGCCATATGTCAACATATCTGTTAGGATGGCAATGATATTCAAAGTTTCCCACGTTAACATGCCAGCTTCTTCATTAACACTATTAAGTATTAAGAGCCCTAGATTTCTCCTGCCTAGGTCAAATCACAAATGTTCATTTCAGATAATTTTGCAGCCTCCTTTCTATAACTAATGACACCCAGCTGGTGCTGAGGATGGACGGCCGGCCAGACTCTGTACCCAATTGTTTCCAACAATGCCTTGAAGCCGTGACTGGTTGGCTACGAGCTAGTCAGTTGAGAGTGAACCTGTCGAAGACGGAGATCCTCTGGCTGGGTCACCCGGGCGGATGTGGGCTGCCTACTCTGGACGACGAGCCACATATCGAGTTCAGTCGATATGATGGGCCACTAAAAATAAGAGCAAGTGGATCTTAGATTAAGTCAGGCCTGAACTCTTACTTGAAACAAAGATGACTAAACGGAGACTATTATTATTATATTTTGAGTGCATCTATGCCAGACCTGGGCAAACTTTGGCCCTCCAGGTCAGTGTTTCCCAACCAGTGTGCCGGGGCACACTAGTGTGCTGTGAGCGATCATCAGGTGTGCCTTGGGAAATTGGAACCTCCAGGAAGGGGGGGGGGGGGGGGAGAGTCCAGTGTGTTGAAGTATAAAAACCCTCAGAAACCTACCTCGATAAAGGCACAAAATTACAAACACCCCCCGCCCCACCCGTTGTCTACTTGGTCTCTCCCTCTCCATGCATTGGGAAGGCCCGCCTCCCTTTCCCCAAGTATTTTATTTATTTATTGGTTGGACTTAATATACCACTCTCTCTGGATCCCAGAGCGGTTTACAGAGATTAATAACAGATAAAACACATGAAATACAATAAAACCAATTTAAAACCCCAATTAAAATCAGATTCCAGCAGAACTGCGAGATAGTGTGACTCACTACAAAAAAATTATAACACTGGTAAAGTGGAAGGCAGTGTAAAAAAGAAAGAGACTACACCATAGGTGGGTTAATTCAATGAAAGACCTCACAACCCTGAATCTGCAAGCCCAGGGCAGTCAATGTCCTGGGATTTTGCAGGTTTCTCATTCATAGGACATTGAGTAGGGGCGGGTAATTATTTTTTCCAAGGGGCCTCACGAGAGCCAAAAAATATTATGGAGGGCCGCTCCTGAAGGCTGAACTACATTCTAATTAGGGTTGCCATTTTTTGATATAAGAAATAAGGGACATTTATGGGATTTTTCACAAAAATAAGGGACACTTCATTAAAAACTTTAAACTCAAACATTAGATAGAAATAGTTTTATTAACAGAATAAGATAATGATTGAAACTCACAAAAGAAACTGACTTACACCCTCTTAACAGGACATGGTATGTTTCTGCATGCTTTGTCATGCAGAAAAAACATTATTAGAACTACCTAATTTTCTCCATCTGTATTTAGTACTTGACTTTGCTGACGTTAAAAGTGCGCTGTCTAAACATTAAAATAAAATAAATTTTATAAGACAGTACATCTTCATGATTATTATGTCAATAGTTAATGGTATAGTATAGTATGGGATACACAGCATTGTATAGTATTGGGATGCACAGCTAGGCCTATTTTAAGAGTAACTCTCAAGCAACCAGAAACTATCTTTATCCAACATGACCCAACATTCCCCTTGGGTAACGGTTAATTAGTCTACTGTACTTTGAAAAAGTCCTGTATCGCCTCTTCCTTTCAACGGGGGCGCAGGCTGCCCTGCGAGTTGGAATCCCCGGGCAGGCATTGCCGTGGAAACCACAGCGCGCAGCTTCCTCTGGTCAACCCCACCCAGTCCTGTCCTGCTAGTCAAAAATAAGGGACAGGGCCTGAAAATAAGGGACACAAATTTTAGGGCCAAAATAAGGGACGTCCCTTAGAATAAGGGACATATGGGAACCCTAATTCTAATCTACATTATTTATTTATTTATTTACTATATTTACTATATGGACTTCCAATGCACTTAATGGAATTAAGCGTGCAATGGACTGGCGATTGATACATGTATTTTGAGGAAATTGTGGTTATTTGTAAATTGACATTGTATGTCTTTCAGTGTGTTTATATGATCCATACAGCCTACCAGGCTGTTGTGGCACAACTCACGTGTCCTGACACATAATACAGAAATATTTTTGCGGCTGCAACAGAGGGGAGCAGAGCAGCAGGCGATCGGAGGAGGAGGAGGGCAGAGGGAGGGCACAGGGAGGAGGAGCGGCAGGCCATATTGCCATGGTCCTGCCTGAAAGCGGGGGCTGCCGCAGACTGCACCAGGGCAGCGGGGGTTCCTTCCTGCCTTCTCCGGCAGCTCCAGAGTGCCCTCGCGGTCTTGATCCTGGGCTTTGACCCTCTTGCTTGGAGGGTCGCGCATCCGTGGAGTGAGGGAGGGTTCGAGGGTGGAGGCAGCACCTAGTTTCCTGACTCCTACAGCTCCCAGAATGTCTCAGCCAGCTCATCCGGGACTACAGGAAGTCGTCCAAAGGCTCCTTCCTGCCACGCTGCCGGCACTGACGCCCCCACGGTGGCCATCTGGAGCCTCTCCATGCCGGAGGCATGAGGAAGAGGCAGAGAGCCTGAGGCACTCCAAAGCCGCCGCTCCAAAGGGATGTCAGGTACGCCAAAGCCGCTGCAATGGGATGGCGGCAGTGGCACCCCTTCTTCTTGGCCCCGCCCCCGACATCCTTCTCCCCGGGCCGGACAGAATCAGCTGCCAGGCCGGATTCAGCCCGCGGGCTGTAGGTTGCCCACCCCTGACATAGAGTGATGCAGATTTTAGGTAGCAGGGGTGAGGTACTGATAAGAAGGAAGCTGGAAGCATGCCATTTTGGATTGATGACATCCCCACATTGAACAACAAACAAACACATTAGTAAATGAAGCAGGAAGGTTCTAGTTCAGCCGTACTCTCTGTTTAACTCTCCATATTGCCACAGATTACATAAATACAGAACTATGACCCTAGACTTAGAGTAAAAAGGAATTACTTTGGGTTTTTTTCCTCCCATCAACTCATTCACACTTGAGTATGCTATGCATCTCTATCAGGTCAGAGTTCAACTTCCTTCTCTTGATTGTTGTGAGGATAAAATGGGGGTGAGACCCACGCACACTTGCTCTTGAGATTCTTGGATAAAGGTTAGCATATTTAGTTCTTAATTGAATTTCTCAGGTCATTCGGACACAAAGTGAAATGCAGTCCAGAATGGTGAGTGAATTGATTAACAAATCTACTGAGCCATAGGCAATTATTTTGCAAATGTCACGGGGGAAATGTCTCCTGGAAACAAACAAAAAACCAGGGAATATAATATTGTTTTAGAAAAGCAGACATTGTCAACTATGTTCCCACCTACCTTCAAGGTTGTTGCAATACTTTGAATACAGAGTCAGAAAAAAACGATTGATTTCATGACATCAGAATGTGAAGAACTGGGAAACAGCACCTGGGCGGCGTTGGGAGCCTGCGGAGCGGGACTGAGCCTTCCTCCCGCCCTGCCTGAGATCTGCCAGGACTCCCTACGCGATCTACCAGTAGATCGTGATCTACCTAATGAGCACCCCTAGTCTAGAGCTTTCTGGCAGAGAATTTTAAGAAATTCTCCATAAACTTCAAACCTTAATCATCCTTAGGATGCTGCCATGGCAATTATAGTGCAACAATTGTGCTATGGTGGAATGGTTGTGTAGTAGGAAAGGGTCCTTATTCCCCCTTCCTCCAAGAAAGTACAGAGATGCAGAGGTATGCTGTAAGGACTCACCCATTCTGAGCAGGCCGAAGCCTGTGTTGCAGTTTGGCTCCCTGGGCAGAATAGCTGGCATCCATCTTAGGAAGGGAGTTCCACAGAGCAGCCATTAGAAGAAGGTAATTGCCAGAGACAGGAGGAGTGGTTTAAGTGCTCCTCTGTCTAGATACAGTGTCTCCCAGGAGATTGGCTGAGAGCCATAGGGGAGGAGCTGAGCTGACTAGGAGGGAGAAATCCTGTCAGAAAAGTTTAGTCTTGTGCTAGGCTGTGGAGAAGTAACATCCAAGCCTTAGCAGTCAGTCTTGAGCTAGGCTGTGGAGAAGTAACATCCAAGCCTCAGCTGTTAGTCTGAATCAGTCTGTTCTATAGCAAAACACCTAGGGATTAGTCTGAACTAAGGGGTCAGGGAAGCTGACAGCGCTTAGGGTCAGAAGAGAATCAGGGTGCCGCTTATAGTTTAGAGCCGGTAGGGCTGACTCGGGATAGTCAGTCAGGACACCTGGTAGTCTCTGGATATAGAGAGAAAGGTGGGCCCTGACACTGGGAGCTAGCACGAGTCTGTTAGCTCATTCAGACAAGACTCAGGGAACTTTTAGTTCAGAGAAGTTCCTAGTTGTTAACATCTGCTCGCACTAGTTTTCACATTAGTGGGACAGAGCTTTTACAGTCAAGTTTTAGAACTGACTGGGATTGCCTTTAAGATCTAAGAAGAAGAAAAACCTCTAGAGAAACCATTACGCTCAAGCACATTGTATTTCAAGTAAACCATCACACTGTTGAACCATCTTTTTGAAACCATACGCTCTCGTTGCCTCAATAGTAGAACCATTAAGATCTGTGCCTCGTTTGTTATAAAAGCCTGTTAAAGTTAATAAAATCTTTTTGTTGTTAACTTTGAAGAAAGCCTCCAGCGTACTGCTTTTCAGTTTTCCTCTCAGTGGGTGATTTTGATAGGAGCCTAGCTGCGAAATCTTATTTATTTTAAAATCCTAATAAGAACATTAGGTTGGTGGTAGTGAGTTTAAGAATTGGGTGGACCAAGTCGTCACATACCCCTTTTCCCATTTGGAGTTTAACTTCTCCCTCTTCATTTTTCACAAAACAGTGTTTTATCCACCTCTGCAAACCACAGGGTTCCTCTGAGCCTGCCAATAACCTTCTTCTGGTAAGTATGAGATGCCGTTTTGCTTACATAACTGTTGGCACACTTCCAAACCATTGCTAAGTGAGGAAGCAATAGCTCCAGATGGGGAGGCAGAAGTAATGGGAAATTATTCACCCTTCTACATTCACATAGACGCGAGAGAAGTACACTCACACTGAGTAAAAGCCAAAACATGGAAGTATAGCCGGGCCTCTATGCGGAAGGATTCTGCACCCATGGATTCAACCATCTATGGCATCCAAAAGCAAAGCTTGATTTTCTCATTTTATATAAGGGACACCATTTTGCAATGCCAATTTCTGTAATGGGACTTGAGCATCAACGGCTTCACAAGCATGTTTGGAGAGGACGAGAGACAGGGCCTTCTCCGTGGTGGCCCCACGGCTGAACTCCCTGCCCCTGGATATCAGATTGGCTTCCTCCCTCCTTACCTTTTGGAAAAAAATTGAAAACTTAACTCTTGGAGCAAGAGTTTGGAGCTTCAGCTTAATTAGTCAACGGAATTGGAAATGACCTTGGAATGACAAAGACCACGGAATGGACAACGGACTGAATATGACGACACAGTTTCTTTTTAATTTTAATTTTTTAATGGTTCATTATTTTAATGTCTCGATGTTTTAGATGTTGGAATGCTATGTTTTTATTCAATTGATGTGTGTTTTAGTAATGGCATCGAATTGTGCCGATTGTGCGCCGCCCTGAGTCACCCTTGGGCTGATATGGGCAAGGTATAAATGATGCAAATAATAATAATAATAAATAATTTTGGTATCCACCCTGGGTTCTAGAGCCAAACCCCAGCAGATATCAAGGACCCCCTGTAATGAGTTTACATAGCAATGTTAATTATAACTAATTACTAGTGGCTCCAGTCCTTCCTCGAGGGTCGCTCCCAGAAGGTGTTGCTAGGGGATTCCTGCTCGACCCCACGGCCATTGTACTGTGGGGTCCCGCAGGGTTCAATACTGTCCCCTATGATATTTAACATATACATGAAGCCGTTGGGGGAGATCACCCGGAGTTTCAGGGTGCGGTGTCATCTGTACGCAGATGATGTCCAACTCTGTCACTCCTTCCCATCTGCTACTAAGGAGGCTGTTCAAGTCCTGAACTGGTGCTTGACCACTGTAACGGAATAGATGAGGGCGAAAAAATTGAAACTTAATCCAGACAAGACAGAAGTAGTCCTGGTCATTCGTAAGGCCGAACAGGGGATAGGGATACTGCCTGTGCTTGATGGGGTCACACTCCCCCTGAAGGCGCAGGTTTGCAATGTGGGAGTGATCCTGGATTCATCGCTGAGCCTGGAGCCCCAGGTCTCGGCGGTGGCTAGGAGAGCTTTTGCACAATTAAAGCTTGTACGCCAGCTGTTAAAGCTTGTACCTTGGGAAGTCTGACTTGGCCACGGTGGTCCACACTCTGGTTACATCCTGAATAGACTACTGCAACGCTCTCTACATGGGGTTGCCTCTGAAGACTACTCGGAAGCTGCAATTAGTCCAACGTTCGGCAGCCAGGTTACTAACAAGAGCAGGGCACCAGGAGCATCCAACTCCCTTGCTGTGCCAGCTCCACTGGCTGCCAATTAGCTTCCGGGCACAATTCAAAGTGCTGGTTTTAACCTACAAAACCCTATACGGCTCCGGCCCAGTTTACCTGTCCGAACGGATTCTCCCCTACGAACCATCAAGAACATCAAGATCCTCTGGAGAGGCCCTGCTCTCGGTCCTGCCGGCTTCGCAAGCGCGTCTGGTGGGGATGATAGACAGGGCCTTCTCTGTGGTGGCCCCTCGGCCGTGGAACTCTCTCCCAAGTGATGCTAGATCTGCCCCCTCTCTGTTGTCCTTTAGGAGGCGGGTGAAGACCTGGATGTGGAACCAAGCCTTCCCAGAATAGGCTGAGATTGGCTATTGTCTGAATGAATGACCATGTTTACAGATTGAGTGGAATTGTTTTAATGGCGATGTGGTTTTATGCTGGGCTTTTATGTATTTTAATATGTTGTTCTAGTTGCTTTTAAATTGTATAGCATTGAATTTTTGCTGTAATGCCGGTCTGAGTCCCTCGATAGAGGTGAGAAGGTCGGGGTACAACAGTTTAAAATAAATAAATACTACAGAAGTAATAAAAATGTAACAAAGTTACATTTAAATGCAATGAACAAGAGCAAAGTTACTTTATTTGTATAATAAGTAATCATTTCTGATTATTTCCAAAAGTTAATTAGTACTGCATGTTAAGAAGTATTTTGTCAAGATATTTTCAAGTGTAATGCCTGTCTCTCATCAATCCTAAGGGTGTTTTTTTACTCTCAGAAAAGAAACAGAAAATAATGGAAACAGAATGAGCTGCACAACAAGCACTGTAACTAATTAAGCTTGCTGTCATTGTAATTAGTAACTGGGATGGACTACTTTTTTAAAAAAACCTTGTAATGAGTAATAATGACATTTATGAAGATTTAGATTCCCTTCTAATAAGCATGGCTTGGAAAAATGGAACAGGATTGGCAAAAAGGTACATAAACCATAGTATCTGAAAACAAGCATGTATAGAAAAACATGCCAAAGTTTCACACAGCATTTGTGTGCAGGAAATAATTATTAACCCAGTGTTTCCCAACCGCTGTGATGTGGCACAGTAGTGTGCCATGGCGGAGCTCCTGCTGTGCCGCGAGAAAAGGTCTCTGCCCCCTTCCTTCCCCCTCCTCCTGCCGAACTCCTGCTGCTTGGGGGAGGAGGAGGAAGGGCCGGGCGGTGGCGAAGAAAAATAAGAAGGGGCCGGGGCGCCACCTCCTTCGGCCGTTTCCCCAGCCACCCTCCAATCTGCCATGACTCCCGCCGTGACTCTCGCCCCTCGCTTGCTGAAGCCACACGGAGGAGGAGCCTCGCCCACTGAAGCCCGTCCACCGCTCATGCTCCTCCTCCTCCGCACGGCTTCAGCGAGTAAGGGGCGGGAGTCATGGCAGAGAGTGGCACTGGGGATGGGGGCCATGACTCCCGCCCCTTGTTTGCACTGCCTTCTCAAGGCTGGAGATGCTGTGGGAGAGCTGAAGCTGGGGAGGGGGCGGGGCATGGTGCAGCCTGGCTCTGCCCCCTCCCCCAGCTTCAGCTCTCCCACAGCTTTTCCAGCCTTGAAGGGGACATTGCCAAGCCAGCATTGTGCTGGCTCTGCCACCACTGGCTTGGCACTTCCCCCTCAAGGCTGGCAAAAGCTGTGGGAGAGCTGAAGCTGGTTAGCGGGGGGCATGGCCTGGCCTGGCTCCCCCCTCCCCTGCTTCAGCTCTCCCCGCAGCTGCTCCAGCAGGCCACCATCCCTCAGCTGTTCTTTACTGTGTTAGAGTGTCATTTTGTGTCATTTTGGTTGGTGGTGCGCCCCCAGATTTTTTAAATGTTAAAAGTGTGCCGCGGCTCAAAAAAGGTTGAGAAACGCTGTATTAACCAATACAGGAATGAGATATGGGGGAAAGGCACAACAAACCAGCAGACATGTCCACCCCTACTCAGAGGCATTATGCCTCTCACTGAAGGCACATTGCCCACAGAACTAACCATTTAAACAGTTTGCTTCCTCCAAAAGCCAGATGCCATGCTTTTATCACTTCCAAAATTTGAGTGCTTAGAGAGCATGACAACCTAGCAGTGGCCAGTAGAGTTGGAGTTGGTGCTAGACTAGCTACCTCATCACACTAGAGCATTGGTTCTCAACTTGTGCGTCCCAAGATGTTTTGACCGTCAACTCCCAGAAATCTTAACAGCTGGTAAACTGGCTGGGCGGCCCACAGGTTGAGAACCATTGCACTAGATAATAACTTTTATTTATTTACTGTATTTTATGACGCCTTTCTCAGCCCGAAGGCGACTCAAGGTGGCTTGTCCAATTTAAATCCAGTTGCTGCCTCCTGCAGAATTCTGGGGTTTGTAGGTAAGGAGGGAGCCTTTAAGAGCCTCACTAAACTCTTCTTCTTCTTCTTCTTGGCTTTTTTTCGTGAACAAAGATTCAGGAAGGACTCATCCCACGCTTCCTACAAGAGCGTTAATGACTAAGAAGGCCAATCCGAGATAGGCAAGTACGGTTGCAGAAAACACAGCAGAAAGTCTCTTTGGGTGATGTTGTTTCCAAATTGCGGTGCTTTCTGTGTTGTCGTTTCTCTTTGAGACCCGTTTGGCGTGACTTCTCAAAAGAGGCTGCAGCATTGTGGATAGTGCATCTCCACGCCACCCGATCTGAGGCCAGGGTGGACCATTGTTGGCGATCAATCTGGCCGAGCCTGAGGTGTTGTTTCAGGGAGTCCTTATATCTCTTCTTTGGGGCGCCTCTCTTGCGCTGACCAGTGGAATAGTATCTTAGGGAGATCTTGGTCCTCCATCCTAGAGACTAAACTACAAACCCCATAATTCTGCAGGAGGCAGAAACCGGATTTAAAGTGGATTCATTCTCTAGTGTGATTATGTCCCTAGGGCAGTGTTTCTCAACCGCTGTGATGCGGCACAGTAGTGTGCCGTGACAGATCTCCTGCTGTGCCGTGAGGAAAGCTCTCTGCCCCCCTTCCTTCGCCCCTCCTCCTGCCGAACTCCTGCTGCTTGAGGGAGGAGGAGGAAGGGCCGGGCAGCGGCAAAGAAAAAGAAGAAGGGGCTGGGGCGCTGCCTCCTTCGGCCGTTTCCCCAGCCAGCCTCCAATCCGCCATGACTCCCGCCCCTCGCTCACACTGTCCCCTCAAGGCTGAAGAAGCTGTGGGAGAGCTGAAGCCGGGGGAGGGGGCGGGGAATGGCGCGGCCTGGCTCTGCCGCCTCTCCTGGCTTCCGCTCTCCCACAGCTTCTCCAGCCTTGAGGGGACAGTGCCAAGCCACCATTGTGCTGGCTCTGCCACCGCTGACTTGGCACTGCCCCCTCAAGGCTGGAGAAGCTGTGGGAGAGCTGAAGCCGGGGGGAGGGGGGTGGGACATGGCGCCGCTGACTTGGCACTGCCCCCTCAAGGCTGGAGAAGCTGTGGGATTCAGCACTCCCAGCAGCTGCTCCCAGCAGGCCACCATCCCCCAGCTGTTCTTTACTGTGTTAGAGTGTCATTTTGTGTCATTTTGCTTGGTGGTGTGCCCCTGGATTTTTTTAATGTTAAAAGTGTGCCCATTTTTTTTATTGAGAATGAGACTCAAAGAGACCATGGAACTCAAAGTAACATGATCATAGTCCTCAGTCAATGTTAGCATAATCTTAGAACAAATTACCAAGATGATTTTGGCAAGAAGATTGGAGATGGCTTTTGTGTGATTGCATGGATGAGGCTGAGAGTGCAATTGAAGAAGAATGAATGTGACTTTGGATGTAATTTACTGCATGATGTTGTGTTTCTCCTGTAGTTCCATTGCACTTGAATTGTCACTGGATTATCTCTTGTCAGTGATGGGCAGAATCTGTCAATGAGTCCTATACTGCTGTTGTTCTGTCACTGTTCCTTCTGCGATAACATCCAAACCATGGCAGTTCTAATATTGCACAGTGAAGGAAGGTCTCCCAAGAACGCTGGGACTATGCTACTGTGCAGTTGTGGCAAAAGAGGGGGGGGGGGGGGATAACCACTATGCACATGCACTGGGCAGGGCCAACACAGATAGAAAATGACCCTTTAAAAAACTATTCATGATAATCCATATCAATAAAGAGCCGGCACTGCACAATTGTGGTGAGGTATGAAAGTGATAGTTCCAAAAATGATACGTTTCCATTTGCTTAGAGCAGTGTTTTTCAACCTTTATTGAGCCGCAGCACATTTTTTACATTTACAAAATCTTGGGGCACACAACCAACCAAAATGACACAAAATGACACTCTAACACAGTAATACATATAGTTAATATGTTTCTAAATGTATTTATACACGCAGTGTGAAACCGGGGCCTGTTTCGATGAACACAACATAGATATCTTGGCAGGAATGGCAGAAAGGCACAATCGAAAGTCTTGCTCAACAGCTGTCAGTCTCACTCTCTCAGAATCACAATGTTGGAAGGAGGCTCACCCCCTTAAGGTCCCTAAAACAGGCATGGGAAAACTTCGGCCCCCTGGTTCCTTTGGACTTCAACTCCCACAATTCTTAACAGCCTGAGGCCCTTTCCTGCTTAAGTGGCTGAGGGGGGGGAAGGAAAAGGGCCTGAGGCTGCTAGGAATAGTGGGAGTTGGAGTCCAAAACACCTGGAAGGTCCAAGTTTGCCCATGCCAGCTTTCGACAGAGACCTCTTTCTCACCCTTCCCCTTCATGCCCTTCCTTCCCCCTCCTGCCGAACACTTACTTTTTCTTCTCCACTCAGGCTCCCTTCTTCCCAGCCTCGCTCTGCTCGCTTTGCCTCGCTTTGCGCAGAAGGGGAGGGGGAAGGGAGGAAGACGTGGGGTGAGTCTGCACGGTAGCGCCCCCACAGGCAACATCTTCCTCCCTCTCTCCTCCCCTCCTGAACATGCTCACGCTGCCCCCTCGGATCAAAATGGCGGCAGAAGCGGCAGCATGAGCAAAGCGAGGCAAAGTGAGCAGAGCGAGGCTGGGAAGAAGGGAGCCTGAGTGGAGAAGAAAAAGTGTTTGGCAGGAGGGGGAAGAAAGGGTATTGGAGGTTCCCATTTCCCACGGCACACCTGAGGATCGCTCACGGCACATTAGTGTGCCGCAGCAAACTGGTTGGGAAACACTGGCTTAGAGAACCTGATTGAGATAAGTGAATATATTAGTGTAATCACATCCTATGTGTCTTAATGGAAGCATATATTTTTACTTTTTATATTCACATCTCTTGTCAATGTCTGAATATGTGCATCATGTTGCCTTTACGTTGCGACAACAATTCCTTCATGAAGTACAGTCAGAATAGTTATTGTTCAAGCGTTCATATGCTTCTCTGGGGAGGAAAAAGCCACACTCTTTCTTTTAAAAGAACATAACAAGCCAACTTATGAGCGAATTCTCACATTGCTAGGGTGGCCTCGGAATTTATAGATGGGGCATGCCAGCGCATAAACAGAGAAACATGCTTATGTCCTTTAAAGCAAAGGGGTGTTTTGTTTTTCTCTGCCCTTAATGTTGAAATGATATTTTTATCCCCTGCCAAATGTCAAGATGTTGATTCCCCCCGCCCCAACCCACATTTTGAAACATCAAAAACACTGGCCTTTTATGTTGACTATTTATGACAGCCAGTGCCTAGTGAACAGATGTAGGACCGGGAATGTAGAGGAAAGTTCACTGAATCAGCTTTACTTGTGACATTAAATATGGAATGCTGTTATGTTTCCAAGGTTTGCTAGGTTAGTACACACTATATTTAAAAAGACAAAGAGAAGTTCATCTGATGTCTCGTGAATTGCCTGAAACAAATGGTGATTTCCTCACAATCCTAAATTGCATGGTCCCCAAATTAACATGTATAACCGGGTATTGGATGTTCGTCCACAGTGGCAGGGCAGATCTTTCTTTTAGAATCCCACGTCTGCCACCAATATAAAGGATTGACTGAATAGGCTGAATTCTTAATTAGTATCCCAAGCGCTGCCCACCAATATAACGATAAGATGTTTGCACACCAGTGGCAGGGCGCTCCTTGCCACTAAACTTTGAGGAGACTTTTATTAAAATAGCTTGAGTCCTTATAAGATCTTCTTTAAAATATAATGCTGCCACCAACCTAAATGATATAGGATTTTCAGGATGTAAGTGAGCTAAGCTCTAACACTTCTGTAAGCATCTTTAACAAACCCTGGCTCCCAGGCAAATATTAACTGTGAGGATTTCTGAGGTAAATTACCCTTTAAAATACAGGAACTACTGAATGACTTATTGACAGAATGAAGCACACTTGAGGCTTGACTTCAAAAATGAACAAGTAATGTTTTCAAAAATGAACAACTAACAACTGAGAAGGCACGTGTGCATATTGGTTATAAAAGATAATACAGCTTGGTGGTTTCTTCAAATGGTTATCTTACAAATGGTTATCTTTTTTTATATGTCCACAGCCGCAAGAATCATCTTGGCCAGCAAACTGTCTTTGTGAGAAGCAGATCAATCAGACTACTTTCAAATAAGGAATAAAACAGAAAATAAATAAATGAGAAAGAAAGGAGCACTGGTAAGTTCCTGGGTTAAATTTGTTGTTTAGATTCTAGTATTGTTTTAGCTGCTAGTAAATCTTTGTTAGCAGCTGCAAAAAGCGGTTGTTTTTCCCTTCCAAGTTGCCTTAAGCACATTCCTTGAAGGGGTGGGGCTTGCTAAAGCAGCTCCCTGCTGACTCACATCCTGCCAGGTGGGAGGAGTTAGCCTAGTTTCTGTTTTTTAAATCAGTCAGCAAACTGTCTTTGTGAGAAGCAGATCAAGCAGACTACTTTCAAATAAGGAATAAAACAGAAAATAAATAAAGGAGAAAGAAAGGAGCACTGGTAAGTTCCTGGGGTAAATTTGTTGTTTAGATTCTAGTATTGCTTTAGCTGCTAGTAGGTCTTTGTTAGCAGCCCGTGCGCCTATCTGCACGCGATGCAGCATAAACTTGTAACAAGTCAGAAAAGAAATATCCAAAGACTTGTAAAACAAATTAAATTAAGTAAATTAAGACCACAACAAACAGTTAATCTACCAAAAAAACCATATTAATAAGAAATGGAGGTAGTCAGCCAGCAGTGGGAGGGGGGTTTCCCAGTGTTTGGCATCGAGTGTCACATGTATGACTATCTGCCTGCCGGGCAGAAGTCTTGGGTGTGCGTTCGCTGCAGTGAGCTCCTGGCTCTCAGGGAAGGTGTTTCTTCCCTTGAAGCCAAGGTAGCAGACCTGGAGAAGCACAGACAGGAAGTGAGGCTGGAGGTTAAGATCTCCAGAGATGCAATAGGAGCATCCCACTCCGTGCCGAGCAGCCGTCCAGCTGCCTTGGAAAATGGGGGTCTTGGGCAGGGAGAACATCAGTCTGAGGAAGAGGGACTGGCTCCCTTAGTTGGGACCCCTTCCTCAGAGGCTGTGCCCATATCTTCGTGCACCGAAGATACTTCTCGATGGGTGGTAGGAGGTGGGCTTCTTGTAGTGGGTGATTCGATTGTCCGGAACATAGAAAGCTGGGTTTGTGATGGACGTGATGACCGCATGGTAAATTGCCTGCCGGGTGCAAAGGTCTCGGACATCACGAGGCATCTAGATAGGCTGGTAGATAGTGCTGGGGTGGAGCCAGTGGTCGTGGTACACGTTGGTACCAATGACATTGGGAAGGCTAAGCGGATGGTCCTGGAAGCCAAATTCAGGTTGCTAGGTAGAAGATTAAGGTCCAGGACCTCAAAGGTAGCATTCTTGGAAATGCTACCTGTTCCACGTGCAGGGACAGCCAGACAGGCAGAGCTCAGGAGCGTCAATGCGTGGATGAGGCAGTGGTGTCGAGAGGAAGGATTTAGATTTGTTAGGAACTGGGGAACATTTTCAGGAAAGCCAGACCTGTACAAAAGGGATGGGTTACACTTGAACGAAAACGGAACCAGACTGCTGGCGATTAATATTAAAAAGATTTCAGAGCAGCTTTTAAACTGATTCCTAGGGGAAAGTCGACAGGAGCTGGGCAGCTTCCGGTTCGAGAGGGTGAAATGCCAAGTATGGAGGATGAAATCTACACACAAATGGCTGAGTCAACAGAAAAGATAGATAGTACTAGTCGAGAGGTAGGACATGGTAGGCCTTCTACAAATTCTCACAAACAGCCAAAGTTGAAAGTGCACCAGAGAAATAAATATAAATGTCTGTACGCAAACGCTAGAAGCCTTCGAACAAAAATAGGGGAGTTGGAATATTTGGCAAAAGAAAAAAATATTGATATTATTGGCATAACAGAAACCTGGTGGACGGAGGAAAACAAATGGGACAAAAAGATTCCAGGTTATAAACTGTACAGGAAAGACAGGAGAGGGAAAAACGGTGGCGGTGTGGCCCTGTACATAAATGAAGAGCTAGAATCTCATGAATTAGAACTTCAAGAAATTTCAAACTCACCGACAGAAACATTGTGGATAAAAGTCCCAGGACAAAAAACTAATCTAGCACTTGGGATCTGCTATTGCCCTCCCAACCAAACTCCAGAGGCAAACTGCTGTCTGGAAAATGAAGTTAAACAGGCCTCAAAAAGAAATACATTAGTCATAATGGGGGACTTCAACTATCCCCAAATAGATTGGACAAATTCTTGTTCTACGCATGAAAGAGAGACAAGGTTCCTCGACATGCTAGCTGATTATTCCCTTGAGCAGATGGTCATGGAACCAACCAGGGGAAAGGGGATCCTGGACTTGGTGCTAACTAATGAACAAGATCTCGTTCAAGATGTCCTTGTAACTGAGCCCATAGGTACCAGTGACCATAACACAATAACCTTCAACTTAGGTTTGGATAGCAAACTGTCAGTGAAAACTAACACGGAGACATTAAACTTTCACAAAGGGAATTTCACCAAAATGAGAAAAATTGTAAAGAACAAACTAAAAGGAGCAGTAAAAAAAATCAAATCCCTCCAAAAGGCTTGGAAATTGTTTAAAAATACCTTAAAACAGGCCGAACTAAAATGCATTCCAATAAAAAGAAAGAGGCATGGAAAGTCCAAAAGGACACCAGTATGGCTTACAAATGAAGTAAAAGATGTGATTGGAAAGAAGAAAAACTCATTTAAGAAATGGAAGGCTCTTCCTACCGAGGAGAACAGAAAGGAACACAAGCTCTGGCAAACTAAATGCAAAGCAACAGTCAGGAAAGCCAAGAGAGATTTTGAGGCACATATAGCTAAGAATATTTTAAAAATAGCAAAAACTTCTTTAAGTACATCAGAAGTAGAAACCCAACTAGAAAAGCAGTTGGGCCACTCGACGACAATGGTCAGAAAGGGAAAATCAGTGAAGACAAGGAGATTGCTGAGCGGCTAAATGACTTCTTTGCCTCCGTTTTCACACAGGAGGACAGACAACATATGGCTGCAGCTGAGTCAGTTTTTTCAGGGAGGGAATTAAAAGAATTAAAACAGATAGAGATAAACAAGGAGGATGTTCTCACATGCCTTACTAAACTAAATGTCAACAAATCACCAGGTCCAGACGGCATCCACCCCAGAGTTCTTAAGGAACTCAAGTGTGAAATTGCTGAACTTCTAGCTAAGATACATAACCTTTCTCTAAGATCAGGCACTGTACCCGAGGACTGGAGGGAGGCAAATGTAACACCGATCTTCAAGAAAGGATCCAGAGGTGATCCGGGAAATTATAGACAGTCTAACCTCAGTTCCAGGCAAAGTGATGGAAACCATTATTAAAGAAAATATTACTAGGCACATAGAAGAACAGGCATTGCTGAAAGAAAATCAACATGGTTTCTGCAAAGGCAAATCATGTCTTACTAACTTGTTAGAATTCTTTGAGGGTGTAAATAAACACATAGATAAAGGGGACCCAATTGATATTTTTTACCTTGACTTTCAAAAGGCTTTTGACAAAGTCCCTCACCAAAGGCTCCTAAACAAGCTCTTCAGCCATGGAATCAGAGGACAGGTCTTGTCCTGGATTGGAACCTGGCTAAACTGTAGGAAACAAAGGGTGGTAATAAACGGACATTTCTCTGGGTGGAAAGTGGTGAGAAGTGGCGTACCCCAAGGTTCAGTTTTGGGTCCGTTACTTTTTAATTTATTCATTAATGATCTGGATGTAGGAGTGAATTCTGAGGTAGCAAAGTTTGCAGACGACACTAAATTGTTCAGGGTAGTTAAAAATGAAACTGATTGTAAAGAGCTCCAGAAAGATCTCTCGAATTGAGTGAATGGGCAACAAAGTGGCAAATGCATTTTAACCTAAACAAATGTAAAGTCATGCACATCGGGGCAAAGAACCCCAACTACACCTACAAATTGATGGGGTCAAAGCTTTCCGAGACAAACCAGGAAAGGGATCTTGGGGTTTTGGTGGACAGCTCAATGAAGATGTCAACCCAGTGCGCAGCAGCAGTGAAAAAAGCAAATTCTATGCTAGGCATGATCAGAAAGAGAATCGAAAATAGGTCAACAAATGTTGTATTACCTCTCTACAAATCTATGGTAAGGCCACATTTGGAGTACTGTGTACAATTCTGGTCTCCGCACCTTAAGAAGGATATAACGGAACTGGAAAAGGTACAGAGAAGGGCGACAAAAATGATCCAAGGGATGGAGCGGCTCCCTTATGAAACCAGGTTGCAACGCCTTGGTCTTTTCAGCCTTGAAAGACAGCGTCTAAGAGGTGACTTGATCGAAGTGTATAAAATCATGCATGGAATAGAAAAGGTGAATAAAGAAAAAATATTTTCTTTGTCACAAAACCCTAGGACTAGAGGGCACTCCCTGAAGCTCCAAGGTAGGAAAATTAGGACTAATAAAGGGAAATATTTCTTCACCCAGAGGGTCATTGGGTTATGGAATTTACTTCCAGAAGAGGTTGTGACAGCTGTCAGCCTGAACAACTTCAAGGCAGGATTAGACAGATTCATGGATACCAAGTGTATCGGTAGTTACTGAAAAGGACATTCAAGTGCCACCTCTGTTGGTTGAAGAAGGCAGGATTTCCCCGGTACTGGTTGTGGGGGTCGGAGCAGGTCAGGGTTTTGCCCTCCCTTCTGCTCGAGATCCCCGTGTACAACTGGTGGGCCACTGTGTGATACAGAATGCGGGACTAGATGGGCTGAGGTCCGATTCAGCATGGCTCTTCTTATGTTCTTATGTTCTTAACATGGAAAACTGATAAAACCCCAGAAAAAAACAGAATGGATGGAAAAGATATATGAAATAAAAAATATGGACATACTGACATTTTACCTAAGGAGAAACACCCCTAATCCAAGACAACAGACAATATGGACACAAATAGATGAATACCTCAAGTTAAATTATAAATGAAGGAAAGAAACAAAATAGTGTAAAAACCTTATAAACTAGGAGTTTTGACAAATACCTTACCAAGAAGAAGAAATGGAAGTCAATTTGTAAATAATCTTTCCCACAGATACCCAATTCCCCTATCCCCTTCCCCGACTTTCCTTCTAATGTTTTTGCTTTTCGGCTTTGTCTGATCTTTAATAATTACTCTATTATACCCTTTCCCCTTTCATCACCCCCTTTACCCTTACCCAACACCCAGTATATTCGTCAAAAGTTTGTAATCTCCATTTCAATTTCCTATGTGATTATGTATTATTTTCTTATCTATCTTTATTTTGAAAAACCAATTAAAAATATTTCAAGAAAAATGGTTATCTTACAACTTAGTTACAATACCAGTCAGATAGTTTAGAACAAATAATGTTTATTGATGCAACTAACAACTGAGAAGGCTCATATGCATATTGGTTACAAAAGATAGTATAGCTTGGTGGTTTCTTCAAATGGTTATCTTACAACTTAGTTACAGTACTAGCCAAATAGTTTATCTTTCACAACGTATCTGTCTATTAATTCCCTCACCCTAATCAAAGAATAGCAGTGAGTTTCCCACTAACTGAACCAGTTAGTCTCCTGAGATCACTCAGGCCTCTTGACCACGCTAACTAACTCTTTCCTAGAGCTTTGCTAGTTAGCTAACCAGTCTTTGAGCCAATCTCTCTCACTAAGCCACAAGAGAGCTCAAGATAGCTTTTTCCAACTGACTCTCTAAAAGCTACACTTTTCCTCCTTACCAGTCTGGCTCATCTCCTCTGCTCCTAGCCAATCCTGGGTGGCTCTGTCTCTACCCTGAGGAGTTCCAAACCACTCCCCCTTTCCTAGCAACACCTTCCTAACATGGCTGCCTCTCTGGCACTCCCTTCTCAAAATGGAGGCCCAAGCTGTTTACAGGCCTGCCTCACAGGCTTTGACCAGGACTACCAGGGTAAGGATTCATTACAACATGGTCGCCTCCTTCAAATTCCAGAAATGGAAATGGGAATTAAAAATGGGATCATTTTTTATCCTGTTTGAACTATAACCTTGTAGAAAAGATTGAGTCAGTGTGGTATAGCGATTAGGGTATGGATTAAGACTCCAGGAGACTAAGGATGAAATTCTTGCTGAGTCCTGGAAATTTACAGGGTGACCTCGAGCAAGTCACACTCTTTCAGCCTCAGAGGAAAGCAATGCCAGACCACTTCAGAATAATATTTAGCAATGGAATCTTATGATACAGACAGCATACACTGGTGTCAACTTAAAGACACATGACAACAACATCAATACCAGAGTTGGGCGAACAATGGGAACACACGATCATTGGAAGGGGTCCTATTAGTCCAACCCACTGCTCAATACAGGATATCCAGTTAGAGCATCCTCAGCAGTTAGTTGTCCAACCTCTTTTTGAAAATGTCCATAAAAAGGGACTCTGCAACCTATTGAGGGCCATATCTATCTATCTATCTATCTATCTATCATCTATCTATCTATCTATCTATCTGATGCCTACTAAGTCGACACATAGATAAATTGTTCTGATTCAGTGGGTCTCCTCTAGATGAAATTTAACAATGATATTCAGGCTTATGCATTAAGAATCAATTTACTTTGAAGCTAAAAGATTAAGATCTTCAGATTGTTGGTTATATTTGGACATATCATGGCACAACTCATTGAAAAATATGATAACACTAAACAAATTGAAGTCAGGAGGAGGAGAAAGAAATCACGTAAATCATGGACCTGGGTTTTCAAGACCTGAACAGGACTAGTAATGGTCAGGGCTCATCAACAACTAATTTATAAAGCCACCATAAGTCAAAACTGATTTGCTAGCAAATAACAAATGACCACAAAAATGTTTGTTTTGCTAGCTTTGGAGTGTGATTCTTTTAGTTACAGTAAGAGCATTGCAGGATCCAATCACACTGATCAGTTCAATTCCAAGCATATAATTTAAAATTACACATGCACACACACACAATCTCAAAATGAATATGCTTTGATACCTCCAATGAAAAATGAGAGGCCATTGGCCTTTCTATATCACATGTCACAAGGAGACTTTGCCAATATTTAGTTCATTTGGTCCTTAGCAAGAAATGCTTAAAAGAATTCCTGGATTCTTGGGATGAATTGTCTTGGTTCAATAATATGAGAGTCGGCAAAATGTGACTGATGGGCTACATGCAACCCGCTGGGTTCCCCAAAGTTAAAAACCTGGCTCCAATATACCCTCTAGGGCAGTGATCTTCAACCTTTTTTGAGCCGCGGCACATTTTTTGCATTTACAAAATCCTGGGGCACACCACCAACCAAAATGACACAAAATGACACTCCAACTGACATTTTACTAACTGTCACCCTCCCCCCCTCGTGACGCCGCCGCTTCCACCAAACCCCCCTCCTGGCCCCGGGAGGCCCACGCGCAGAAGGCCCATCACCGTCCCGCGGAGGAGGGCTGCACTGAGTGGCCGAAGCGCACTCGGGCTCGGCTGAGCAGGACGTTTAGGAATTGAGCACATGGGGTGGTTCCGAGCCTCGGAACAAACTGCGGCGGAGGATCGCAGCTGTCGCCACCCCCAGTTCTCCTTCCCAAAGAGGTTCAGCCCCTCCGGGAGTGCCTCCCGCACCTCCCTTCGGCTTCCCTGATGTCGCCTTGGGGCCAGAGCGGGAAGGAACCTGGCTGTGGAGCTGCGCATCCCGGGCTCTGTTCTGCTCTGCAGCGAACCCGGAGCCCAGCCAGGAGAGGCCAGGAGAGGTCAGGAGAGGCCAGGAGATGAGGGGTTGCTCCCCTTCTTTAGCGTGGAGGGGCTAGAGGGCAGAAAGCCTCGCCTTGAACCTCCGGGAGTGGGGTCAGATGGGGACAGCTCCCGCGGACTCCTCCTCCCTCTCCTCCTCCTTGCTGCCAGAGGGGAGGAGGGCAGAAGAGCGCCCAGGAAGCAGGAGGAGCCGCAGCCCAGCTAGGCAGCCCTTGGCACGCAGGGGGAGGGAAGGAAGGAAAGGAGAGTGAGAGGAGGGAGGGAGGGAGCAAAGTTCTGGACGCTGAGGGCTCTCCCTGGCTGCAGCCAGGCTGGCTGGCATTGCTGCTTCGGCCAGGAAAGACTCATTTCCACTGCCTGAAGTTTCCTGCTAGGCTCTCTCTCTACTGTAATTTTCCATGGCACACCTGATGATCGCTCATGGCACACTAGTGTGCCGTGGCACACCGGTTGGGAAACACTGCTCTAGGGAACTGGTTCTCAACCTATGGGTCTCCTGGTGTTTTGGCCTACAACTCCCAGAAATCCCAGCTAGTTTACCAGCTGTTAAGATTTCTGGGAGTTGAAGGCCAAAACATCTGGGGACCCGCAAGTTGACAACTACTGTTCCAGAGGCAATTTCACTCCGAATGTCAGAAATTACTTCCAGTTATTTCCTACTTCGAAAAAATGCTGGTGGGGTTAAACACTTGATAAAGATGACCATTAACATACCCTAGACAACATTGGGAGGCATTTGGAGGGAAACATTGTTTTTGGGTTATTTTATTTTATTTTGCTTTGCTTTGCTTTATTTTTAGCAGTGGGGTGCAGCCCCTCACCCCAACACAGCCTTCTAGTCTTCTTCAGTTACCACCTCTGCAATAACGTGTAAAAGAATACAGATGTATCCATTAGATTTTACTCTGAATTTTGAAACCAAAAAAGCATCAAGGTACATTCATAATGCATACTTTGAGAGAAACTCATTCAGACCCTATTGAAGGTTGTTAGGTACTTTCAAAATCCAAAAATATCTCAAGTTGCCATTAAAACATGTATTTTTGAGAGAGAAAGTGTACTCAAAATACATTTCAAAATACACATGTGAATAAAATGCAATATTAAAGCTCCCACAAAACTTTAAAAAGAACCTTTTTTCAGTTAGAACTCCCAGAATGCACAGACAACATGATTGACAGCTATCCTATATGGAGAATCTGCATGGGCATATAACCTGGGAGAAGCAAGAATTAACCCTGTGGCATCCACATAATGCACAGAGGCAATTCTCCCCCAATGTTGGGTAAGGTTCTTTATTTACCATGGTATTGCCACACATTAGACAAAGTTTGGAAATGCTCCAAGGCTTTCCTGGTGCTCCAGAGCTTTCCCACACTTTGGGCAGCGTGAAAAGTTGAGCTGGTTTAGATTATTTATTTATTTATTATTTCGGCTTGATAGACCGCCCTATCCGAAGCTCAGGGCGGTTTACAGCACACAAAACATACCAGGTTAAAACACATAAAAATACAATATCATAAAACCGATTAAAAAACCCACCCCCTACAATAAAACCATAACAGGTCAAGCACATAACACTAGCGGCAGCGACGTAGCAGGGTGGTAAGATATAGCAGGCACTAGTCAGGTACCAAATGCCTGCCTGAATAGCCAGGTTTTACAGAACCTGCGGAAAGTCATTAAGTCCCGCAGAGTTCGCGTCTCGGCTGGTAGCGAGTTCCATAAGGCTGGCGCGGCCACTGAAAATGCCCTCTGCCACGTGCTGGATAGTCTGCAAATCTTCATACCAGGGACCTCCAACATGTTAAGCCAGCACTGTTCACATAGCAATCCCACTCCGTGGCCTGTGGACAGAGGCCCTCACTGTTGTCGTCTTATCACCATCATAGTGGTGAAAACAGAGTACAAATGAGCTCACCATCTTTGTCAATGCTTGCAAAAGTGCCAGCACAAGTCAGAAAGGGAAGGGGGTGGGGGGTGGAAAGGAGGTGGCAATCCCTCTTTCCCCCTTTCCAAGGTATGTTGGTGCTTTCTCAAGTGTCCACAAAGACTTATTCGAGTGATGTCCAGGAGCTGTGTTCAATTCTGTGACCATCACTAGAATAGCAACAAACGACGAGTGGGATTATCGCAATATACACAAAGGGCTAACTAGTAAGCCACTGAGATAGAAACACACAAAAATAGTTATCAAAGATGTATAACAATAGCACAAACCCAAGTAATGACAATATCAAAAACACACATGAATGGTCAATCCAGCACAATAGTCTTAACGATATATTAGACCAAGTGTGTCATTAGTCCGCTGAGATCACAGTACCTCAAAACCGCGTGGAGACCATGGCAAGTTATAGATCCCATGAGTGGTTGGCTGTCGCCAATGAATTGTATCACACAAAATAGTGTCCAAGTCTCTACGCTGGTGTACTTGGATGGAGGCACCTCAGGTATGCAGCGGCAACTATGGAAATATAATCCGTGTCCTGGGTGGTGTGCAGGACACCAGACCCAGCCGCAACGGTCGAACTGCAAGGCCTGACACCGTTTCACCCATCCATGGGCTTTCTCAAGTGGCGGAAATCGGGAACCAAATGGAGCGTCCTTGAATATACTTAATTCTGTAATCATAATACAATCCTGCTCCTGCTGCTGGCTTCCGCTCTCGCGGTGCTTCTTTCGCCTGCGGGGCATTGCAGGAAGAAGGAAGCACGAGGCGGGGCCTCTGGAGGGAGCTCCCTGCCTCTCTCTCGTCCAGAAGCAGCTGTGCAGCCTCCGTTGCCAGCGAGACAGGCAGAGCAGAGCGCTCCCTCTGGATGCCCCGCCTCGTGCTTTCTCCTTCCTGCAATGCCCCGCAGGCGGAAGAAGTGCTGCGCGGGCGGAAAACAGCAGCAGGAGCACACGTGGTGGCAAGAGCTTTGGACTTGGTTGCTTTAAGAGTAGCTCGCATGCTGAAAAAGTGCGAGCACCCCTGCCGTAGAAGGATGGTGGTGAAGACCATCCTCAAGGGTGGGCTATGTACTAGTGACCTCTGGCCCAAAGAAGACAATTGTATTTTCTTATGTGTCTAGTAATGCTAATGTTAATCAGGTTTGCAAGTTTTAATGAGTGATTTTGTTTTCCTTTTTTCTTTTTGGTAACTTTTATATAGGCCTACATGTTTTTTTAATGATCCTATAAAATGTGTTTTTATGAGATGTGTAGTTATTATGTAATCATTTTGTATGAAAGGGAGATGTGGTATACTGTATTCTGTATACTGTGCCTTTAAGTCACAGCCTTTGTTAGTACACCTACAATGTATAAGAACTAGTGATTGTGTGTGTTACCTTGGCTAGCAGACAAACCAGAGCAACGTCCACCTCTAGGTTTGAATAAACACCCTTTTGTCAGGATTCTGTTTGACTGGACTCTTTTGGCTGGTGAGTCTTGATATATGAAGACCACTACAGTAATTGGTTAGATGGATAAATATTTGATTTTCTTGGGACATTAACCTTAAGCAAGCAAATGCAGTCATTAAAAGCTAGGCATTCAAACTCAAAGCTGGACCAAAAGGTTCACCCAACAGAGAGCTATTGTATTCAAGTAGACTACCACCTCCATCTAGCATAGGTTGAATTTCTCTGAGATGTCATTGATGTGGTGAATCCATTCTAGTTTTTAGTCCAGTGTTTCTCAACCTGGGGGCCGGGACACAAGGCGGTCGCCAAAGACCATCAGAAAAAAAACAGTTTTTTCAGTTGGTAATGGGGGTTCTGCATGGGAAATCTGATCCACTTATATCGGTGGAGTTCAGAATGCTCCTCAGTTGTAGGTGAACTATAAATCCCAGAAACTACAACTCTGATATGTGAAGACCTCTTTTCCCCAAATTCCACCAGTGTTCACATTTGGCATATTGAGTATTTGTGCCAAGTTTGGTCCAGATCCATCATTGTTTGAATCCACAGTGCTCTCTGGGTGTAGGTAAACTACAACTCCCAAACTCATGGTCAATGCCCACCAAACTCTTCCAGTATTTTCTGTTGGTCGTGGGAGTTCTGTGTGCCAAATTTGGTTCAATTCCACCATTGGTGAAGTTCAGAATGCTCTTTGATTGTAGGTGACCTATACATCCCAGAAACTGCAACTCCCAAATGACAAAATCAACCCCCCCCCAACCCCACCAGTATTCAAATGTTGGGTATTTGTGCCCAGTTTGGTCCAGTGAATGAAAATCCGTTCTTCATATCTGTCATGCCCCAGCCTGACTTCATAGCCAAGCCAGACAGAAGCCATGTTAAATCCAAGTTACCAGCCAGGCCTGGAAGAGAACCTTTGCAGAGGCCTCCGCGTCAACCAGCGGTCAAGGCCAGTCGCAGCCCTTTTTCTTCCCAAGCGGATAAGAAACAGTGGGAAAGCGAAACCTCGCCTTCCCCCGTTCCTCCAGGTGCAGCCGCTAATGAGCTGACATTTTTGCCTGCCGAGGGAGGCCTGGGAAGGTCAGACCCTCAAACTGTCCCTGAGAAAGTATTGCGCCGAAGTCAGCGCCTCCGACACCAAAACATTGGGGGGCTTATTTAAGTTGGTTACCAGGGGTGCTCAGCATCTCCTGCCAACATTCAGCTTTCATTGTCAAGCTCCACGGAACCCAAGTCCAGGTTTAGGCCGCACTGTACTCAAGTACCAAGCCAAGCCATCCTTTGCCAAGGACTTATCCCAGATTTTAGCCCATTGGGGTTTCAAGACTATTTCTTCATTTATTGGATCTTTGAACTCTTTAAAGACTATTGCCTTGCAATACTTGGATGCTGGGAGCATCAGTGGACTATCTTCTATCCTTTTTTCCTTTTATTATCTATTCTAAATAAAGCATTTAATCACGGCTACTTCATGGTGGTTTACTGAGGGATCCTCAAGGTCTAGGATGCAACAATATCAGATATTTACATTACGATTCATATCAGTAGCAAAATTACAGTTATGAAGTAGCAACGAAAATAATGTTATGGTTGAGGGTCACCACAACATGAGGAACTGTATTAAGGGGTCACGGCATTAGGAAGACTGAGAACCACTGTTTTAGTCTAAATTTTAAAGTAGCTATCCAAAGTGCTGAAACATATTTGGTGGATGGGGATCACTACTTTACATCAGGGGTGCCCACACTTTTTCAGCATGCGAGCTACTTATAATAAAACCAAGTCAGAAAGATCTACCAAGAGAGAAGCAGGGTGGAGCAAGGGGGCGGGGTGGGGCTTGGCAAGGCCTGGCTCCACCCCCCTCTGGCTTTAGCTCTACCACAGCTTCTCCAGGCTTGAGGAGGGTAATACCAAGCCAGTGGTGGCATAGCTAGCCACTACTGGCTTGGCACTACCCTCCTCAAGGCTGAAGAAGCTGTGGTAGAGCTGTAGCTAGGGGAGGGGGAGGGGCTTGGTGTGGCATGGCTCCGCCCCCTCCCCCTCTGACTTTAGCGCAACCACAGCTTCTCCAGGCTAGAGGAGGGTAGTGCCAAGCCAGTGGTGGCATAACTAGCCACTACTGGCTTGGCACTTCCCTCCTCAAACCTGGAGAAGCTGTGGTAGCGCTGAAGCCGGGGAGGGGGTGGGGCTTGGCGCGGCATGGCTCCGCCCCCTCTAGAAGTGCTCCATCCAGCTGGGATCGACCTCCTTTGGTCCCGGGATCGACCAGTTGATTGCGATCGACTTCCTGGGCAGCCCTGCTTTACATGATGTATTTAAAGTTCAAACTAAAGCTTAGCACAGATTCATGGTCACATTGACCTAGAAGCCTCTGACTATTACTGGGTTGAATCCCTGTTCCCTTATTTGTCTTGTCACTAACCAGAAGCATCCCTGCTTTGTCTGCATTAAGCTCTACTTTGTTTGGCCAGTCTGCTATTGACATCCAATCTTGATTAAGGACAGTGACGGAAAGAACATTTGCAAAAATTAAAATCTCAGATGAAAGGAGGCTTTCCAATTATTACAAAACCCTTATGATGAGAATTTTGGGCAGACGGGAATCTTCAGGGTTTAGTTTTTGGGGAATATAAAAGAGAGTTGAAAATATTCAAAGAATGTCAAAAACATTTTTTTGAGTGTTGAGAAACTCTGATGGGGAGAATTCAGTAGGTTCGTCATAAGAATACAACGTGAGAGAACAAGTCAACAATATTGCAACATCAAAGCTCTCAACACTTTTGAGTTTTCTTCAACTCACTTGAAGAATGAGACCCAGCTGGCAAACATCTTTGGATCAAAGTTTTTGTCATTTGAGGAAACTGCACAAAACTCCCATCTTGGTACAAAATTAATGTTCTCCTTGTATATTTGCGAAAGTTAGCAAACACGGAGAAAGAATAGCAATCTATCACAAAGGCACAAATAGCTCAACCAGTGCTACTGCTTTTATTATGTGGTAATTGTTTTCTAGTTCTACAAATATACAAGGACATTAATTTTATTAAAATGTGTAAAAACCACTTGGGAAAATGCACACATTTTCTCCAAGAAAAAGAAGAGCGCAGTGTCTTGTGTTCACTCAAATACAGTACTTAGAAATCCCGCACCATTTGCCACACAAGAATGGGTTAAGACAGAATTTCATTGAAAACTTGGCAAAAATATAAAAAAATATTTTTATACAAAAACTCCCCTATGGATTTCTCCAATGGAAGCCAACCAAAGGAGACTACTAGATTGGCAAATATGGCCCACATACAAAGACATCTTAATGAAAAATACAACAGAGTTAAAGCCCCATGAAGAAATGAAAAAATCATTTAAAAATATATCATGGATGCATTATTAACAAATCAAAGAATATTATCATAAAGATAAAAAGACTGGATTTAACCTAGAAGAAGGAATATGAGATAAAAAAATTGCAAACAAAGAAAAAAATAACAAAAATATGTAATAAACGATTAGACTGGGCAACTGAAACTGAAGAAGTAAAACAGTGCATGATTAAATGGGCAGAAAACTTGAAAAGACCGATCCATTTTAGGGAGTTGGAACATATTTGTAATAAAAAACTAAAATATACATATTAGGCATGGTTTCGAATCCAAAAATGGCGATTCTAAAATCAAATGGGGGGGATTTTTTTATTAGTAAAAGAAAGACTTACAAAAAAATTTCCAAAAATTTCTAAAATGTAATCTTAATTACTAACGAAATTCGTTAGTATTTCGTATGCCAGCGCATGCGCATTCAAGATGTTTTTGGCCTACAACTCCCAGAAATCCTAACAGCTGGTAAATTGGCTGGGATTTCTGGGAGTTGTAGGCCAAAACTTGAATAAATCACACTGAATTCTAGATGGGACTCTCCAAATAGGAAGGAGGGAAGGGTATTCTATTCTTGAAGCAGCAAAAAAAAAGGAGGAGGAGGCCCCCCCCTCGCTCCTCGCTGCCTCTCTCTCACCCCGATCCCGAGGGAGCAAGGGCCCAAGTTTGCCCAGGCTGGTCATATACCTACATTCCATGCACATGCAATAATACAGCAGTAATAACAATGGGTATAAGAAGAGGTAAAATTCAAACTGAAATATTCTGACTGTGCCCCTCCTCAAACTGCAAAAGGCTCTTCTCTGAGCCCGGAAAAGCCAAAAACCCGGCACAGCATTTGCTTCCTGGGTGCACACACATACATATTCTTTGGGGGATTTGCTGCAGAATCTTCTCTATGAGCCCGGATTCTGCAGCAAATCTCCCCCAAGAATATGTATGTGTGTGCTCCCAAGCAGCAAATGCTGGCTTTCCGGGCTAATTTCCCGGGCTAATAAGAGAAGAGCCTGTTTGCACCGCATGAGGAGAGACCAGTCAGAATACTTCGGTTTGAATTTTACCTCTTGTTATTGTTATTACTGCTGTATTATTGCATGTGCATGGAATGTAGGTATGACCAGTTGGATTACTTATAATATTAGGCACTTACAGTAGCATTCATTCTATTATACATTAGGTTGGTTTCTCACCCCAATACTCTTTGATGCTTTAGATCCTGGCAGGCAGGAGAGGCAGGAAGCCTGGAAAAATGTAAACAGAGAGGTTTACTCAAGTAAATTCACAAAGGAGGGCCCTTCATCCAAAGTGCCCTCCTTTGCAGATTTACTTTCTGAGTAATCCTCTCTGTTTACATTTTTCCGGGCTTCCAGCCGAAAGAAGGAGCGAGTTTAGGGCTTGCCTTGCCATAATACTTATTGGCAAGGGAGGCGGGAGGGTGGTGAGAGAGAAGGAGGGTGCCCCCCCACGACCTAATAACGACACTTAAGAAAATCCTGGCCCCGGGTTCGAAAAGGAAGTCCACTTCCTGGTTGGCGTTCCAGGTGCGGAAATACTCGAAAGTAGCATTTCTTACGAATTTCTTACGAAACGAATCATTTTCATAACTTTTTTCTCATGCCTAATACATATGCATCAGATTTGAAAGAAAATTGGCTAAAAATGTTCCATAGGTAGTACATTACACCAAAGAAACTAGGCTTGATGTATAAAAATGCATCAAACAAATGTTGGAAATGCCACGATCAGGAGGGAACCTTTTTCCACATGTGGTGGACTTGCAAGAGTGCCAGTAAGTTCTGGACAAGGATACATGAAGAATCTCAGAAAATTTTGAATAGAAAATTTAAGAAGAAACCAGAATATTATCTACTGGGAATTACGGACTCTGACCTCAGTCTCACCGATAATACAGATAGACTATTCACTTATATGGTAACTGCAGCAAGAATCTCTTATGGCATCCAGGGCTGTCCAACTTCTACCGGCCCAAGGGCCGGAATTCGGTCACTGATGACCTGGGGGCCGCAGCAGGGGCGGGCCGCTTGCGGGGCGGGGCCGCTCGCAGACATGCGTGGCGGGGCGGGAGGCGGGGTGGGGGAGCGGCGGGCGCCCTCCGCAATGTCCCTGGCTGCTGCAGCGCCTGCGCCCGGGAGCTTACCTTCCTTTCTCTTCCTTCAGAGAAGGAAGGTAAGCTCCCAGGCGTGGTCGCTGCAGCAGCCAGGGACATTGCGGAGGGCGCCTCGCCACTCCCCTGGCCCGCCTCCCACCCTGCCGCGCATGCCCGGTGTCCTGCGCACCCCGCCCCTTTTCGGCGGGGCTGGGTGGTGTCAGGCGCGGCGTCGGCGCGATGAGGAAGAGGTGGAGGAAGGCCAGGGTCTCTGCCTCCAGCTCTTCCTCCTCGCCGCCGGCGCCACCAGCTGGTTTCTTGTGGGAGGGTAGGCGGGCCGCATCCAAGGGGCTGGCGGGCCGTGTGCGGGCCGAGGGCCGCCTGTTGGACAGGACCGTCTTATGCTAAATTATGGGAACAAGAAGAAGTCCCGGATATAGAGGATGGGATTAATAAGCTTAAGGAAATAAAAGATATGGACAAATTAACTTTCTTGTTAAAGAGAAATGAAGGAAGACCAATAAAAAGTACAAATTTGGACCTCTTGATAGAATATGAAAAAAAAGTCAATATAAAAGATTAATGAAATATGGAAGGGACAAAGAGACAGAAGAGAAATAAATTAAGAGAAGACAAAAGTTTGGAATGGAAATCACATTTTTTTTTAATTTTTAATTTTAATTTTTTTAAATATCTTTTGACTTTTGATTTTTGATTTTTTTTACATTTTTTCCTTCCTTCTCTCTCCTATTTAGCTTTTCCTACTTTTCTATACATATACTGTTCCCCCTCTTTCCTTGATAATATTCACTTTATATATGTTAAAATTTAAAAAAATGGAAAAAAGTTCAAAATTTCATTTCTCATTAAAATGACCATCTGGGGTCACCTCAAGAGATGTTGTTCCCAATTGGAACAGGGATGTCTTAACAGTATTATAGGCCCTTGGGGCAAAGCAATGCATTGAGCTCTGCCTACACAACCACTCACAGGAATAAAAATGGAAATTATCAATAAAATACTTATATATTTATTGGGACCTCATTTTTCCTTTCTCATCTGGAGTTCATTTCCACTCAAAACATTATGCTTTATTTCTGCCCAAATGGCCATATACAAATTTTACTAATACATAGCAAGTCTACAGTTTCTTTTTCCTCGTTTCACTTTCTTACACTTTCCTCTAACCATTCACCACACAAACAGAATATTGGAGCACAAACAGCCAAGGCTCTGCTTCTGGTAATGGAAAAGGGCACTGTCAGCACTCCACTCACTTCCCGAGCCCACTGCGAGCCTCATCCAGTGATTTAGGAAGACCACACTTCACACACAAAGCCCCCATGACCCACTTTACATCCTGGTGCAGTTCGGAGAAGGGTGGAGCATGGATGATGGGACTTGAGGTACCTTCACTCATTTCCCAAGACTGCTGCGACCCTCATCCAATGACTGATCAAGACCAAACTTGGCACACAGAACCCCCATAACCCACTTTACATCCCGGTGCAATTTGGAGGAGGATGGACCATGGATTATGGGACTTGAAGTACCTTAACTCACTTCCCGAAACCACTGCAAGCTAAATAAACAACTGATAAGGACCAAACTTGGCACACAATGTCTTTCTCAAATAACCCGGGCACCGACGGGTCCCCAAGCTAGTCTATAATAAAAGAGAATGTTTGTATGCATGTATGTGGATATGTCCCTGCTTTCTGATTGGTTGCCACTGAGGGATTATTTGCAGCCATTTAATTGCCTCTCATGATTACGTTACAATTTTCTGTTTCCATAACACAGCATGCAACAAAAATGGTATAATTCACCTGTAGACAAGTCAACTCTCTACTATAAGTTGTAATTTTTCTCCTATCAAGTTAATGGGAAATTTAAATGTTGAGGTGGGTAGTTGGAAAATCAGTGATAAATTCTGGCCAGTGCATAGATTAGCATGGGGTTTTATATCCGCATGGCCCGCCCAGGCAACTGCCCAGCATCCCCATGAATGAAGATGCCACTGAACTGGAATCCCAATCACCTATTCCATTCAACACTAGCATCAGGATAGTTCAGGTCAAAAGATACAGGTCTTTTGAATTTCCTCATGTTAAGCGCGGCTTTCCCCCAGTCCTCACACAGTGTTTAACCCAGTTTGAATGCAGATTTCTTCCCTCCGCATGAAAACTGGGGCAAAAGCCGGACCCTGGCAAAGCGTGCCTTCTCTGATGGCCAAGGGGGCGCTGCAAGAAGGGGGCGCTGAAAGGACACACTGCTGTCCCTCCCCATGGAAAACGTGGCCCCAGATGCCATGGAGGAGCGCCTTGGGCACCTGGGACCAAAGCGCCATGGAGGAGTAGAAGCAGACCCACCCGGGCTACCTCCTCCCACCTTGGATACTCACTCCCTATGTTCTACAAAACATTGTCCTGTCAAAGGGGGACCCAACAGGACCTAGGATGGCTTTCCCCAAGTCCCCTGAGCCTTCTGCCAACACCTCGAGAAAAAACCCAACTCTGCTGGAGATCGGGGCGCTGTGTTCAGCTTCACTAGCCAATTGCTCCGGAGGAAAAGCAAGGTGAGAACTGGGAAGAGGTGGTGGGCTCAGGGAAAGAAAGTTGGGGCTGTTCCGCCCCCTTCCTGTTTCCGGCCGGCTCACACTTCCGCCCTGGGCAGCGTACTTAAGGCTACCTGGGACTGCCTGGCCTCATGTGGAGACAGGCTTGTTTTGCCTCCCCCACCCTACTTATTGCATTGCTTGTTGGTGTCATTTTGTTTCTCTGAACTCCATTGTTGCTCTGTTCATGGTTTTTACGTTTTTGTTATGTTCCTTGTCGCAACTCAGTGTTTGGCGTGTGGCGTGTGGCATGGCCCCTGGATTAGGTTGGCTTATCGCCCCTTGGTTGTAAGGGGGATAAGGCCCAGGCCCCCTTGGGTGCCGAGTTTCCGTGGACAGGCATTGGGCTGCTCGCACCCCAGGCTTGCAAATGCCTTTGGACATTTGTGGGGGCTGTTCGACCCTGATCCAGGACCCATGCGTGGCCACCAACCCTTTGTTCCTGTTTTCAATAAATGAGTTGTGGTCATTTTTATCCAACCAATTGTGTCTGCATTATTGTTCTTGGCGCAAGGTGTGTCACGCTTGAACACGCAATAACTTTCACCAACTTCCTCACACTCGGATGTTTCTTAGCTGCATGTGTCCCGGTTTTCATCTGTGCACACTAATATGATGCAGGCTTGCTGTGAAGGGTTTTTGCAAATGATCTGAATGAAAACTTAAGAATACTCCAGGGCTTTGTAAAGCATTTAGCATGAAGGCTTGTTAAAAAAACAAAACCCATGATATATGCCTGTAGAGGTTTGCTGTGTTGTTACTGTCTCCTCCTTCCCTACAATGAACATAGAAATGTATCCAAAGCAGGAGTGGAGTGGGAGGATTTCTATTTCCACATATATGTTTTTATTTTATACCTCCCAAGGCTGTCAATAGAAGAAAGTGCACCTTGCCTCAGAAATCTATACAAAAGTTGTGATATGTTTACAAAACAAAAGCAATACAGTTTGTACTTGAAAAATGTGAATAACTAAAAATGCAGTCATGTAAAGAAGATGCATTAGAATTTTATTTTAATTTTCTTGGTGTCAGGAGCAACTTGAAAAAAAACCTGCAAGTTGCTTCTGGTGTGAGAGAATTGGCCGTCTTCAAGTATGTTGCCCAGGGGACGGCCGGATGCTTTGATATTTTGCCATCCTTGTGGGAGGCTTCTCATGTCCCTGCATGAGGAGCTGGAGCTGACAGAGGGAGCTCACCTGTGCTCTCCCCAGATTCAAATCTGGGGAGAGAATAGATGTGTACAGTATAATTATGTGTGCATGTTTTTTTTTTTTTTCGTGTCAGGAGTGACTTGAGAAACTGCAAGTTGCTTCTAATGTGAAAGAATTGGTCTCCGCAAGAAAATTGCCCAGATGATGCCCAGATGTTTTGATGTTTTACCATCCTTGTGGGAGGCTTCTCTCATGTATAGATTACTGTAACACTCTCTACGTGGGGCTGCCTTTGAAGACTGCTCGGAAGCTTCAATTGGTCCAATGGACAGCAGCCAGGTTGATAACAGGAGCGGCACTCAGGGAGTGCACAACTCCCCTGTTGTGCCAGCTCCACTGGCTACCAGTTTGCTACCGGGCACAATTCAAAGTGCTGGTTTTGGCCTTTAAAGTTCTAAACGTTTCTGGTCCAACTTACTTGTCCGAACGCATCTCTCCTTATGAGCCATCAAGATGCTTAAGAACTTGCTGGAGTTTCCGAACTTGGTACAAAGGTAGCCCAATGTAAAGGGCATTGCAGAAGTCCAAGCTTGAGGTTACCAGCTCATGCAGTATCATCTTCAGGTCCTCCAAATCTAGGAAGGGGCGTAGCTGGCGGATCAGCCAAAGCTGATAGTATGCACTCCTTACTGTTGCATCTACCTGGGTTGACATTTGGAGAGATGGATTCAGGAGTACTCCCAAGCTGCAAACACAGTCTTTCAGGGGGAGTGTAACCCTATCCAGAACTGATTGACGCATCTCCATCCCCAGATTAGGACCCTTGATGGCAAGCACCTCTGTTTTGTCTGGATTCCGTTTCAATTTTTTCCCCTTCCTCCAGGCATCCATACTGGGGAGGCACACTATCCTTAGCTGTAGCTATTTTGGAAGGCATGGAGAAACATATTTGGGTGCCATCAGCATACTGATAACACCCTGCCCCATGTCTACAGATGATCTCTCCCAGCGGCTTTATGTAAATATTAAAGAGCAATTGAATTTCTTTAATAATAATAATAATAATAAGGCACTACATTGCGTTTTTGATATATTAATAAGACTGATAAGAGTATATGTTATGAGCAATGAAAAAGAGAGGCTGTCATAGGAAAAATGACATTTATTCACTAAAATTTTACAAAACAATGGTTAACAAAATGTGAACATTTGTACCATTTGTGATTCATTATATCAGGGGTTGGGAACCTTTTTGACTCAGAGAGCCATAAAAGCAAAATACTTGGAAATTTATTTCAGTAAGAGCATTATAATAATAATGATGATTCCAAGAGTAGGAAAAGACCTCCAAGGGCCATCCAGTCCAACCTCCTTCTGCCACAAGGGAAAAACACCAAGCATTCCTCACAGATGGCCATTCAGATGAACCAAACTTGGCACACTGAACTCTCATGAGACCAACAGAAGGTACTGAAAAGGTTTGCTGGGCATTTGGGAGTTGTAGTTCTCCTACATCCAGAGAGCACTGTGGACTCAAATAATGATGGACCAGGACCAAACTTGGCATGAATCCTCAATATGCCCAAAGAGGCAGAAGAGGAGGAAGACGAGGCGGGAATGGAAGCCCCCCCCCCACGCGAGCTCTGACCTTGGTCCTGCCCCTTTCCTGCTCTGGCCCCGCCCCTTCTCCATCGCTGCACTCCCGCTCCTTCCCTCTTCCGTTCAGGTTGTGGAAGGGGGAAGGAATGAAAGGGGGAAAGAGAGAGGGAGGGAAGGAAACAGGAAGACAGGAAACAGAAGAAGGGAAGGAGCACTGAGGCAAGAGGGAGGGGGGAGCACGCGAGGAGGAAGTAAAGGGAGGAGGAGGGCGAAGGCATGCTCTTCCTCCTGGCCACCTCCCCTTCTTCCCCCTCCCTTCCCTTCCCCTCCGCTTGCCTGCCTGCCTGCTTCTTCACGTCTCAATTGGAGTTCACCTTCCTCTCTTCAGGACAAAACCTTGAAGGAGCCAAGGGCTGGACAGCATCGGCTGCTGGGCCGGATCCGGCCCGTGGGCCGTAGGTTGCCCACCCCTGGTCTAGGGGATCCAGCGAGGGATTCTTCAGTAGTGGTCTAACTACTGCTTCTTTTTAAACAGAGTGGAAAATTCCCCTCCCTGAGAGATGCATTAATACTTTGTTATATTTGAAATCAAATTGCATCTCTTCCCTAGTCAAGAGAGGGATCAAGAAGACATGTTGCCCTCCTTACCACCCCCAGCAGCTTATCCACATCATCAGTGCTCACCAATTGTACCAGTGCGGACACCTCGTCGCTGGCCCCTGCTCTAATGACATCATGTAAGTCAGCTCTTATGTGAGAGATGTCGTCTGCAAAATTGTTGTTAAAAGCATCACAGTGAGCTACGGAAGGTTCTAGCAATGGGTTTGGAGAGGAGGGCACCTGAGTTAAGCCTCTCACAACTCTGAACAGCTGGATGTGAATCTGCAGACACAACGCATGCAGAGAAGAAAGGTTTCTTCACTGTGCATATTGCCACTTTATAGGAGTGAAGGTGCCCTCTATACAGAGCCTTGTCACATAAAAGTCAAGTCTGCCACTATCTGCACTCAAGTCATCCTTCCCCTTTCATTTCCCTGAGTGTCTCCATATACTAGGGAGTAGGCATGGTTTCGAATCCAAAAATGGCGATTCTAAAATCAAATGGGGGGGGGGGGATTTTTTTTTGATTAGTAAAAGAAAGACTTACAAAAAAATTTCCAAAAATTTCTAAAATGTAACTTAAGTACAAACGAAATTCGTTAGTAATTCGTATGCCAGAGCATGCGCATTCAGATGGTTTGGCCTACAACTCCCAGAAATCCTAACAGCTGGTAAATTGGCTGGGATTTCTGGGAGTTGTAGGCCAAAACTTGAATAAACCACACTGAATTCTAGATGGGACTCTCCAAATAGGAAGGAGGGAGGGAAGGAGGAAGGGAGGGGGGGTATTCTATTCTTGGACGCTGCAAAAAAGGAGGAGGAGCCCCCTTGCTCCTCGCTGCCTCTCTCTCACCCCGATCCTGAGGGAGCGAGGGGCCCAAGTTTGCCCAGGCTGAGAGGAAAAGGAAGAGGCCTGAGGCTGTGAGGAATGGTGGGAGTTGAAGTCCAAAACACGTACCTGGAGGGCTGAAGTTGGCCCCTGCGATGGGGCATGGCAGCAGAGCAACGGGGAAGAGAAGCATCTGAGAGAGCGCAGGGAGAGAGAGGAGGAGAAGCGCGCGCGCGTGTGTGTGTGAAGCTGGCCCCTGCGATGGGGCATGGCAGCAGAGCAACGGGGAAGAGAAGGAGGGGGGGGAAAGCGTGGAGGACTACACTTTCCAGAATGCATTGCCTACCTAGCAGCAGCGTCACTTCAACGCAAATTGTTGGCCTCAAGGACCGTAAAAGGAAGTCTACTTCCGGGTTCGCGGCAGTGATCCGTAAAAGCTCAAAAGTCCCATTACATACGAATCTCTTACGAATCCTTTTAATTTCCGTTTCATTTTTCTCATGCCTACTAGGGAGTCTGTTTTGTCATGGGTCAGAGAGGATGTTTGGGAGCGATTATGTCAATAGCCTCGGTGAGACTTTGAGTCCACTTACTGACCAGGGATTCAACAGGATTGTTATTTATTATTTATTTATTTATTATTTATTATTTATTATTCGGACTTATATACTGCCACTCCCTGTAGGGTCAGGGTGGTTCACAGACAACAGCACAACAATAACACTTAAAATCATATTAAATTACATTAGCACAATTCGAATGCTTTAGTGAAACAAATAAGTTTTACATGCCCTGCAGAAAGTTGGTAAATCACGCAGGGCCCGGACTTCTGAGGGTAAAGTATTCCATAGAGATGGAGCTACGATCGTAAAGGCCCTACGCCTAGTTGCTGTCAGGTGGAAGATCTTGAAGCTGGGAATTTCTAGTTTATTTATTTATTTATTTCAATTTGTATACCGTCCTTCCAGATTGGCTCAGGACGGTTTACAGCATATCGAACTAAAACAGCAACACAATAAAACAATGAAGTATAAAACAGTTAAGGCAATGTTAATCTATAACCAGATGGTTAAAGGCTAAAAGCCTGTCGGAAAAGTGCAGTTTTGCAAGCTTTCTGAAAAGCCAACAGCTCACTAATTTCTCAGACTCCCGGTGGTAACGCATTCCATAGGCTTGGTGCTACGGCAGAAAAAGCCCTCTGTCTGATTGACGAAAGGTGAATGGTTTGTAGGGAAGGAATCTGCAAGAGGTTTTGATCCTCAGATCGAAGGGATCTCTGGGGAACATATGGGAGTAGATGGTCCCTCAAGTACACCGGCCCCAGACCATGTAAGGCCTTAAAGGTCAAAACCAACACTTTGTAGATGATCCAGTGCTCAATTGGCAACCAGTGCAGTCGCTGCAGAGTTGGAGTAATGTGAGCCCTGGCCGGCACCCCAGCCAGGAGTCTCGCTGCTGCGTTCTGCACCAGTTTAAGCTTCTGGATAACCGGCAAAGGAAGACCAATGTAAAGGATGTTACAGTAGTCTAGCCTCGAGATGACCGTCACCTGTATCACCATGGCCAGGTCATTTCCGGAGAGATAGGGCACCAGCCGCCTAGCCTGTCACAGGTGGAGAAAAGCGGAACTGCTGACAGCCGAGACCTGAGTCTCCATTGTCAGCAGCGGGTCCAACTGGACCCCCAGACTCTTTACTAAGGATGACGGGTGTAGTGCCTCCCCATCCAGAATAGGCAGCCAGAGCCCACATCCCCCCGGTGCCCCAGCCAAAGGATCTCCGTCTTCGATGGATTCATTCTCAACCAGCTGGCTCGTAGTTGGAAACAATCGAGTCCAGTGTCTGGCTGGCCGTCCATCCTCAGCACCAGCTGGGTGTCATCAGCGTACTGGTGACACTCCAGACCAAAGCTCCGCACCAATTTGGCAAGTGGCCGCATGTAGATGTTAAATAATAAAGGGGAGGGACAGGTCTTGGTCTTCAGAATGCAGTGATCTCTGGGGTTTGTAGGGGGTAAGACGATCCCTCAAATACACAGGCCCTAGACCATATAAGGCCTTAAAGGTGAGAACCATTACTTTGAAGGTAATCTGGTGCTCAATCGGTAGCCAGTGCAGCTGCTGCAGAATTGGAGTTATATGACATCTCACTGGCTCCCCAGCGAGAAGTCGAGCCGCAACACTTTGCACTAGCTTGAGCCTCCGGATCGCCAACAGAGGTGGGCCAATGTAGAGGGCGTTACAGTAATCAAGTCTTGAGATGACTGTGGCCTGGATCACCGTAGCCAAGTCGTTCCGAGACAGATAGGGAGCCAGTCATCTAGCCTGATGCAGGTGGAAAAATGCAGCTCTGCTCACAGCAGAGATTTGAACCTCCATTGTCAGCAGAGGGTCCAAGAGGACTCCCAGACTCTTTACCAATAATGACGGGCATAATGCCTCACCATCCAGGGTAGGCAACTGGATATCCTTACTGCACAGACGGCCCAGCCATAGGATTTCCATCTTTGCTGGATTCACCCTCAATTGTTGGTGATACCAGCCATAGAACCCCCTAAGGCCTCCTGGAATCTCAAAGGATCCATTTATTTATTTATTATTTGAACTTGTATGCCGCCACTCCCCGAGGGCTCGGAGCAGTTCACAGTCACATAAAAACATGATACAATCAAACAGAATTTAAAATTGACAGAAATAGTTATACAATTTAGCAATTGAATGCTAATCAAAAGAGATAAGACTTGCAGGCCTTGCGGAATGATGGTAGATCTTGCAAGGCCCGGACTTCACTTGGAAGAGCGTTTCAAATTGATGGTGCCACCACAGAAAGGGCTCTGCGCCGGGTGGACGCCAAGCGAATGGATTTAGCGCTAGGTACCTCGAGGAAGTTCAGATGTTTGGAACGGAGTGATCTCTGGGGTTGATAGGGGATAAGTCGGTCCCTCAGATACAACGGCCCCAGACCATGCAAGGCCTTGAAGGTGATCCAGCGTTCGACCGGAAGCCAATGGAGCTGCAGAAGGATGGGAGTTATGGGACCTCTCACTGGAATTCCAGTAAGAAGTCGCACAGCGGCATTTTGGACGAGCTTAAGTTTCTGGATCACAGACAAGGGCAGGTCAATGTAAAGGGCATTACAGTAGTCTAGTCTTGAGATGATCGTGGCTTGGATCACCATGGCTAGGTGATCTCTGGATAAGGAGGGAGCCAGCCACCTAGGCTGCCGCAGATGGAAGAAAGCGGTTTTGCTGACGTTGGAGATTTGAACTTCCATAGTCAGCAAAGGGTCTAAAGTAACCCCAAGGCTCTTTACAGAAGATGACGGGCATAATGCCTCACCATCCAGGATAGGCAGCTGGACCACCCCACCAACCATTAGCCTTTGAGGGCAGACTGATTATATCTTGATAATCTGAAAGCTACATTAGCATCTGCTTTATTAGTTTACTGCCTGGTATCATCAGATACTTTGCCCTGAAGCTATAAGTTCTTGAGCCTAGCCCCATCTCAACAGAGACTGCTAAATATTGCATAGTTGTTAAACGAATGCATTAACATTTGTGAAACAAACAATTCCTGCTCTCCAGATGAGATGCAGGGATGGGATACAAAAATAGTTATTATTTCCTCTAATAAAAGGTTAGAGTTTATAGCTAGTTAACTGCGGTGCCTCTTAGTTCATGAGATAAATATCAAGAAAGTAATGCTTTTTTAGCCTTTGAGGAATGCAATGACAAGCCTCTCTGAACAAGTCTTGCCAAGAAAGAATCTGAAAGGTTGAACTCTAGAATACATTTTTGAGGGGAAAAAAGTCTGCCGGTGTACTACAGGACAGCTGATATTTCTGGAGATCTTTCAGAAATGGCACAAGAAGTAGCCATATACAAAGGACATTATACACATAATTTATTCATTTATTTACTTCATTTATATTCCACCCTTTTCACCCCGCAGGGGACTCAGGGTGGATTACAATGTACACATTACATTTACACATGTGCACATGGCCCCCTACCTGTCCCGACGCGACCTGGCCACGGTAATCCAAGTGACGGTCATCTCAAGATTAGACTACTGTAACGCTCTTTACATTGGCCTACCTCTGTCGGTGACCCAGAAACTTAAGCTAGTGCAGAACGCTGCAGCCCGTGTGCTCAGGGGCACCCCTGTGGGCCACCGCATTACACCTGTATTGCAGGAACTGCACTGGCTGCCTATTGAATTCCGGATCACCTTCAAAGTGTTGGTTGTGACCTTCAGGCCTTGTATGGTCCGGGGCCAGTGTACCTGAGGGACCGCTTTCCCCATACTGTCCCACGAGATCACTGAGATCCGAGGATCAAGATCTTCTCCTTATCCCAAGTGCCAAAGCCTATCGTCTTCCGTTGACGAGAAGAAGGGCATTCTCCATCATTGCCCCTACGCTTTGGAATTCCTTGCCGCCGGAAGTCAGGTCACTTTGCGACCTTCTGACCTTCCGGAAAGCATGTAAGACCTGACTATTTCGGCAGGCCTTTAATGTTGAGTCAGTCTAGTCACACATGTTAGTTTAGTTAATACTGCTGTTTTTAATGTAATATTTTAATGCTTACTGCTATTGTGTTTTTAGTGCTTAACGTTTATTATTGTTTGCTTCTCCTGGATTGTAAGTCGCCCCGAGCCACCCAGGAGTGGCGGCTAAGAAGTCGAACAAATAAAATAAAATAAAAAAATTACATTTAAACACACATACACACAAGACAGAGAGAGGCAATTTAACATCAGTTAAATTTAGCCTCCCCACTAAGTGGTACCTTAATTTCCTACTTGACAGATGCAACTGTCTTTCAGGTTGCAAAGGTCGACAACAGGCTACACAATAGGTCAAGAGCCCACCTCGACCCGGGCATGCCTCGAACTCATGACCTTCTGGTCAGTAGAGATCTTATGCAACTGACACCCAGCCAGCTGCGCCACATTCCTGGTACATAACCCAAATGTGTCAGCAGTTTTGTGTCACCATGACATGAGTCACCCAAAAGACCAGTATCAGCTTGAAAGCTGTAGGGAATGTGTTCCATAGCAGCAAATTGCATGGAATTGTGCAATATTTACTATAGTGTGGTCCACAACACATGGATTCTCAGGTTTTGCTGAATATTCACCAACTTCCAAACCATGTGTCCCACTTAGGAATGCACATTATTTGCTTGTTTTGGAGATGAGGAATGCTGTGTCAGTTCTCATCTCTAGCCAAATATTACTGAATTTTCCTACCAGCAGGCCCTTGCGATCTGTCTTCAGTTATCCAATATCAATCAGGGACCAAAAAGTGAAAGAAAATGCTGCTTTTAATTGCTAAAACAGTTGAAAACCCTACCCATCCCTTCACAGTGTTTCTTACCTTCTCCTCTGAGTGGTTCTGTAAGATCAAGATTGTTTCCATTTGTTGGAAGGAAGCCTTCAAGCCTTGCGTGGCATGATGCCTTTCAGGCACACGCTTCAGCACGGCCGGCCTAGCAGCTTGGGAAAGTGGTGGAGGTGGAGAGGTCAGAACTTTGCAGAGTCATTAGGTCTGTGCAATTAGCAGCCTCATGGCTAAGCAAACCTGACAGCAGTCCTTTGGCAGTAATTGCTTGCTTTGGAAAGCACGCGTCCTCCACAGCCAGATGGGAGAAATGCAAAGGAGCCTGCTTAATGACTGAGTTAAAAGAGAAATAATACGTAACTTCCCACTGGAACAAAATGGCCTACCCAAATTGGCTATATTTAGTTTGAACGTTGTCATCTTGGATGAAAAGAAACCGAAGGATATGCAACGCATGCCATTGCGCCCACCCCTTTTTAACCTTCCCTGTTTCCATCACCTTTCCATTCCTTTGGTGTCTCTCTTGTTGTCAAAAATCACATTATGAAAAGGAATTATTTCTGCAGTTGTTTCTTGTCCCTGAAAGTTGCAGTCTACAAGAACCACTTCCCCAAGCCTTTTTACATCACTTTCAAAGGTGAAATATAAGACAAGTAAACCAGCATCCAGGGGCGGTCCGACGTATACGCGAAGTAAGCGGCCGCTCAGGGCGCCAACTTCTGGGAAGGACGCCATCTTCTGCGAAGGGCGCCACCACGCCAGCCGCGCCGCCATAGCAAACCGCCGTGCTGCTGCGTCGGCTTCAGGGCCGGGCCTGCAGCAGCTTCTGGGCATGCACAGAGATTTTCGCGCAGGCGCTGTGGCTCCGGTGCTGAAGTTGAGCTCCGGAGCCACTGCGCATGCCTAGAAGCTCCTGCAGGCGCTGAAGCCGAAACCTGTAAACACGTCACGTCCGTCCGTATTCGGCACGCAGGGCGCGGAGGCAAAGGGAGAGGTTTAACCTCTCCCTTTGCCTCCGCCCCCTGCGTGCCGAATACGGAGTGCTGACGTGACGTGTTTACAGGCTTTACGCAGCGCCTGCAGGAGCTTCTGGGCATGCGGAGAAGCTCTTGCAGGCGCAGAAGCCTGTAAACATGTCACGTGACGCAATTGGGCAGGCAGGGGGTGGAGGCAAAGGGAAAGGGGGCGGAGACAAAAAGGGGGCGCCAAAGTAATGTTCGCTTACCATATAAAATAACCTTCGACCGCCCCTGCCAGCATCGCTACTAGACCAGGAATGGACAAACTTCCTGACTTGAAGGCTGCATAGCGGGCTGGAGCAGGGTGGGCAGGCTGGAAAGGAGGTGGTTCTCTACAGGTCCCCTCCCTGCCCCTTCCTCCTTTCCTCTTCTCCTTCACAGGGAGAAAGTGAAGGAAAGACAGGAAACCTTTAGACCCCAAAATAGTTGGCCTTGGTCCGGATGAGACGGTGGATGGGAGGAAAAAAGTATATCCATTAGACCAGTGTTTCCCAACCTTTTTTGAGCCACGGTACACTTTTAACATTAAAAAAAATCCAGGGGCACACCACCAACCAAAATGACACAAATTGACACTCTAACACAGTAAAGAACGGCTGGGGGATGGTGAGCTGCTGGGAGCAGCTATGGGAGAGCTGAAGCTAGGGGGAGGGGAAGAGCCAGGCCGCACCATGCCCTGCCCCCTCCCCCCGGCTTCAGCTCTCCCACAGCTGAAGCTGAAGCTGCGCATAGGAGGAGGAGCATGAGCGGTGGACGGGCTCCTCCTCCGCGTGGCTTCAGCGAGCGAGGGGCGGGAGTCATGGCGGATTGGAGGCAGGCTGGGGAAATGGCTGAAGGAGGCGGCGCTCCGGCACCTTCTTCTTTTTCTTCGCTGCCGCCCGGACCTTTCTCCTCCTCCCCCAAGCAGCAGGAGTTTGGCAGAAGGAGAGGGGAAGGAAGGGGGGCAGAGAGCTTTTCTCGCAGCACAGCAGGAGGTCCGTCACGGCACAATACTGTGCTGCGTCACAGCGGTTGGGAAACTCTGGTCTACGGCCTGTGTATTGGTTATTGGTTTGATGTTTGAGTCCCCTGCGAGGTGAGAAGGGCGGAATATAAATGATGCAAATAAATAAATGAATAAATATTTTATTATATTGTCATTGTTTTATTTTGTTTTATGTTGTTGTTTATATATTTTAATGTACTATTTTTAAACAATGTTGATCCCGCTCATCCCCACCTAAGCCGTCCCAAGATAGAGGCAGAGTACAAAAATAGATTTATTATTATATTATTATAATGACAGTGTCCTTCAAATTTCTGAAAGACTCCCACACAGATGATGGGAGAGAGTTGCTCTCTGTTTTCAGCACAAAGTACCAGAGTGAAACTGCAAAAATGCAGATTTTGGTGACACAGCCTTATTATGACTCTATTTGTAATCCACCTAAACACAAACCCAGCAGGCCTTTCATACCGTAAGAAATATTTTTTTAAATAACCAATTAACACAATTTTTTTTAAAGGAGAAAAGGCGAAATGTTAGCTTCATATATTTTTGGCTATGTGCGCAGAGTAAATTCAAAAACTAAAGCTCCATAATGTCTTCATTACTTCTCATAGCCAACAGGATTTTGCTTTAGACAGAAGGGGGAAAAAAGCCCAATGATGCTGCCTTTCTTTTCCTCACTTAAAAGCCTTATGTTCAGCTGTGTTCCTGCACAAGGGAGATAAAGTATCATCACTGGGGAAGCTTGCTATGCTGTGATGTAGCAGAGAGCCTCGGGGTGTATATTCTGAAACCGATCCCACATTTAATTCACTTGTCCAATGTGTCTCGGAGATACTGTACGCTGTAATTCTGTGTTGGAAATATAAGCTAACATGCTGGGCTTAACAAGTGATCAGAGGACACAAAGGCTGAAGGTGTCCTTCATGGATAATTACTGGATGTAGCTTGGGCTGAATTATTTGAAACACAACATCCTACAATACTACGTAGTACTACCAGGTGAGTGTCTTTTAAAATCAGCTCTTACCACTGTTGCGTGGGCAAGGGTGATACACCTCGTGCCATGAACCAATAACACAAACACAAGTGGTTGGATGAAAATGGCCATAACTCGTTCATTGAAAACAGGAACAAGGATTGGCGGCCACGCATGAGTCCTGGATTAGAGGTCGGACAGCCCACAATTGTCCGAAGGCGCTTGGGAGCCTGGGTGCCACCGGCCCAATACCTGTCCACGGAAACTCGGCACCCCAGGGGGCCAGGGCATTATCCCCCCTTACAACCAAGGGGCGATAAGCCGGCCTGATCCAGGGCCCATGCCACACGCCAAACACGGAGTTGTGACTGAGAACAATAATGACCACAAAACCATAACAAGCGCAACGATGAATATAAATAAAAACAACATGGAACAACAGACAAGCAATGAAAGAAGTAGGGTGGGTGGGAGGAAAAAAACGCTTCGGCCCCAAGAGATGGCGGGGAAGCCAAGGGCAGTCTTAAAAGAGCTGCCCGGGCAGAAGAGAGGGCCGGCTGGCTGACGACATTGGGCAGGGTGGGACCAGCCCTGTCATTGGCTGGCTGGCGTTGGTGGCGTAAAACCTTCCCGCCACCCAGGGGCTTCTGGGGGGAAGAAGCCCCCTCTTCCCCCAAAGATGGCGGCGAGGACAACCGCCGCCCCGCAACCTGCTTGGCCGGTAAGTCAGCCGAGCCCATTCAACAAGCAATTTACAAATTGCAAAAGGAGTTTTTATACTAAAATAAAAATCTTACTTCTTACAGTAGAAAAGAGCTGGAAGACCTGTGGTCCCAAAATATATTGAATAATAGTTCTAGGTCATCAGGACGAGAATGCCTTTCACACTCCACAGTGCCATGATTTCCTTTTTAACAGTCATGGTGATCTCCAAAGGAATCCTGGAGTTTGTAGTTTGCTGAATCATCAGAATTCTCTGGCAAACAATTCTAAATGACTCCCCTTAAGATGCAAATACCCTGTTCCCCCAAAATAAGACCTACCCCCAAAATAAGGATGTTTGGGGGGGGGGTGCTTGAAATATAAGGCCTTTTTCAAAAATAAGTCCTAGTTACAGTTCATTAAAAAAGTAAATTTAAATAGTATTCTGGCAGCTATACAGAAGCCCTAACACATCTTTTGGAGCAAAAATTAAAATAAGACCTGTCTTATTTTCAGGGAAACAGCCAGTGTGGTATAGTCGTTTGAATATTGGACTATGACGTCAGAGACAGGACTGGACGAAGGTAAAAAATTATAGCAAGCCAACCTTTCTTTGGTGTCCCCTGGGTCTTCAGTGTGGTGATGATATTGCATGCGCACGCCAGAGCATGCATGTGTGCAAACAGATAGTTTCATGCATGCGCTATAGGGACCGAGCGCTTTTGGTGGAGGGAGTAGCGAAACACAGTCCCAAGAGAATGAAAAGGATGTGGGAACATTTTGCAGCTGGGGCGGAGCCTCCTGCCTCTGGCTGCAAAATGTTTCCTGGCTTGTCCTTTTCGGCCTCTTGGGAGTGCACCAGAAGTGCTCGGTCCCAAAAGTGCATGTGTGAAAGTTTCATGCATGCACTATTAAAACAGAGCACTCCCAAGAGGATGAAAAGGACAAGGCAGGGAGCATTTTGCAGCCGGGGCAGAGCCTCCCGCCCGCGTGCCGCCTGCCCGCAGCAATGGCACAGCCGGATGCGCCCTTGGCCACGTGGCGCCCTGAGGCAGCCGCTTACTTTGCCTCCACTAAGATTCGCTACTGGCCAAAGACCAGGGTTCTAATCTCTGCTAGGCCATGAAATGTTATTCAAACAGAGGCTTAAGTGTAGAGGTTTCCAGAGTTCAAGAGCTTGGGTGGTTACAATATCTATGCTGAGGCACTTTCTTAAGGTTACAATATCCAACTATGGAGATACAGTCTGCTACTATCTCACTGCTCTCCTACAAACAATAACTCAGCAGTTTTCTACACTCCGTTGGTTCTTTAAATCAACCTGCTTCCCTAGCAGTTAAGCACAGCTGCAATGCTACTCTCTCCCAGAGTAGAACCAGAGTCTTTTTAACACTTGCTGATAGCTGGTTAAAAACAGATTCCCTAACTTCTCCACACACCCTTCTGCTTCGCAGTTAACCACCAACTGACATAATTCTGAATCTCAAGATTCCAGAGCCACCCACAGGCTCTGCCTCCTGTTTCCACAGTAACAGAACCTTCCTGGAGGTTCTGTCCGTTAATATTCCTGTTAAACCTTTAAGGTTAGCTAAGTTCTACCCATACAATATACATATATGTGTGTGTGTGTGTGTACATCAAACACCTTTAAAACCTGTAACAAATAAATATGAGTTCATCACACCAGTCTTTGAAGCTGCAAGGCCAATGCTAATCAAGGTGGCCAGTAGCAACGTTCACCGGCCTCAAGAAGATCAGTTCTTTCTCCCACCCTGGACATTCCACAGATATATAAACCTTGACAACACATTACCTTTTCCTGTTCAATCTGGACCTAGACATAGGTGTTCCAGGTTAACATTTATTCCAGTGAGCCAGGACTAGGATGGCAACAGTTAACCAGATGACTTTGTCTTCGGTTGCCCTCAAATATTGGAACGTTCATTCTTATTGAATATATGTAGACAATTGTTTAGAGTAGGCAATAATACTTTGTCAGAATGATAAAGAAAATAATTAACTATCCCAAGAACTTGTGTGGCCTCTCCCACTTCACATTTTAGGTGCCAAGCCAAGTAAAATGCTCTAAATAGCTAGGAGTGCATCATTTATTACAATTACCCATATTAGATATTTTAATTATAATTTATAATTATGTAAGCATATATAATCATTTTATACCAGCAATAAGCAATTAGCCTTGCGTAGCATTGCTAGGGCTTTTAGCCAGTGATATTTGTTTAAAAGGTTCCTCTTAATTCTGTCTGCTGGGAAGACATCCACAGAAAGCAAGGCATCCTCAGGCACTTCTTAAAAGATCTTCACAATCTTGATAAGATATAGAGTTATGCAGTTAGATCATCGTCATTCATTATCTTATTTGCTGAAGCACCGTGGAGTACATGAATCCCTTGCACACAGGTTTAAACAAGTTCATATGAATCAAGTGTGACCAAGATGACAAAACTTATTAATGGGGAATAACAAAAGTCTAAGAAAGGCTGTAGCAATTTTATTTTGCCTGACTCAATAGAGAAAGACAAGTCCTCCTTGTAACGATCTGACTTACAAACAATTGTGTAAGGAGCTGAATTCGAATTTGTGTTTTAAGTGTGGAGAGAGTGTGAAGATTCGAACTCAGGTCTGTGATAGGGCAGAATATATTGCCAATGCCACCACACTATATAAGGATTCTTTTAACTCTGACTTGCTGCCACCATTTATTTTACCGAGCTTGGCTACCTACTAAGAAAGAGGTGTTTCAAAGCTTGTGGATCACCAGAAAGGATCACCAGAATAGATGTTTTTATCAAAGAACTATCAAGTTTATTTAAACAGTGTTTCGAGCTTGGAGGTTTCAAGAGTTCAAGAGCTTGGGTGGTGGTTACAATCTACTCAGAGGTACTTTCTTAAGGTTACAAGATGCTAACTATGGAGATACAGTCTAACACAAAGCTACTGCACTCCTAAAAATAATAACTCCGCAGTTTACACACACTCTGCTGTTCATTAACAACCCACTGCTTCCCCAGCAGTTAAACACTCAGCTGCACTGCTACACTTTCCCAGAGTAGAGTCAGGCTTTGAAGAGAACTAGGGTCTTTTTAAACCACGCTGAAAGCTGGTTAAACAGACTCCCTAGTTCTCTCTCACACTCTTCTGCGTTTGCAGTTAGCCACCAACTGAACATATTTTGAATCCGAGGATTCTAAAGCCATCTGCAGGCTCCGCCCCCAGTTTCCATGGTAACTGAGGTTCTAGGAAGCTCTGCCAGATAATTTTACTGTTAACCCCTTAGGGTTATCAAAGTTCCATCCTTACAAAATATTTACATATCAACTACATTTACAACCTGCAATAAATAAATATGACTTCACCACTCTCCTTTTCTCGTCTCCTATAATCACTGAGCTACTTTCTGAACTACTTTTGTTTTTTGACTTCAGCTTGTATCAATTTTAATAAGAATGTGATGAGTAAGAAAGTGGGAAGTAGATAGAACTCCCCCTCTCCCCCCACCCCACCCATTAAACAAGGTTGGACGAGTATCTGCAATTTCATGTATCCACATATGTCTTTTCTGGTATTTTTGAGTCAGACGTCTTTTTGTTTCCACAAGGTTTTGGTATTATTCATGGTTTCATGTATCCATGCAAAGTGGAAACCAGGGTTATACTGCATTTTTAAAGCAACTGAAATGAAACAACCTTTGAGGTTGCCTGCCATAAATGTGGGCGAAACATTAGGAGAGAATGCTTCTAGAACATGGCCATACACCCTGGCAAACTCACAGCAGCCCTGTCAGAGGATTATTTAGGAATGTCCTTGCCAAATTAGGACAGCTGAAGGGCATGAGTCCGTCTGTATCTCTGAATATGAACCTACCTGTCTTTGATTTGCAGAAGAGGGCTTTCTCTCTGTCACATTATCTTCTTAGACTTCTCTCACTTGTCTGACAAGAATATGAGAAAAAGCTTTCTCAGACTGAGAATCTCAATGGTTCTTTCTAGGCTATGGAAATCCCTTCTAAAGAAGTATTGGGTGGCCATCCCTCTACTCTCCTTTCACCAGCAGGCAAAGGCCTTCTTATTTAACTGGGCTTTCGGTATTTAACTGGTTCAATGGCATTGGTTTCCCCCCAACATGTGTTTCATCTTTTTGTTTTAATTGGATTGATTGTTTACGCTTTTTTTGAACTTTTGTACTACAAATTGAAGTGGGATTTTTTTGTCATTTTTTTTGCCACTACATATGAGGGCGGGTCAATAAATCCATGACTTTTAGAATTTCCCACCTCTTAACTGAAAGGGCAACACTGCTCCTGTCAACAGGCACATGTCAGTTGACTCCTGTCAAAATTTGAACAAGCTGCGTCATTTAGTTTGTTTTTGAATGCCATTGATAGCAGACTACCGCATGATTTGAGGAGAAAATGGGGGGAAAGTGTATTTCGTGTGCTTATTAAGCATTTTTTTTGGTGGGAAAAAAGCCATCACTCAAACCAAGGCTAAGCTTGATAAATACTACGGGGACTCTGCATCATCAATTTCAATGATAAAAAAGTGGTTTACTGAATTTTGTTGTGGCCGTACAAGCTCGGAAGATGCTGAACGTTCTGGATGCCCAGTTGAGGTCTCTACACCCGAAACAATGGAAAAAATTCACGATATGGTGTTGGCCAATTGGAGATTGAAAGTGGGAGAGATTGTGGAAGCCATAGGCATCTCACATGGCTCGGTGGTTTCAATTTTAAATGCTCACTTGGGTATGAGAAAGCTTTCTGCAAGATGTGTGCCGCGTTTCCTCACAATCGACCACAAACGCAATTGTGTGACAATTTCGCAGGAGTGTTTGGCGTTGTTCAACCGCAAGATGGACGGGTTTTTGCGCCGTTTCGTAACCGTGGATGAAACATGGATCCACCACAACACACCAGAGACCAAGCAGCAGTCAAAACAGTGGGTTTCTCGGCCAAGGTGGGTTTGTCAGCCAATAAAGTCGTAGTAAGCCACTTTGGATCCCCTTATTGAAAGGAAGGCAAAAAATGAACAAAGTAAAACAAAATAAACCTATATTTAGATGTTTTTGATAAACATATCTTTTTACGATTTCTAAGAAGGCCTGAATACCAGTCCAGTTGACTTCTGTAATGAGAAGGGAAATCCACCATCTTGTCAACTGCCTCAGGCAATTAAATATTTTGGGTTGGCTTTGTTTTTTTTAACACATATGTATTCAATCACTAGTCTGCCTGCCAACCTGTATAGAAGATAGGAATATCACTTTGTGAGAGATAGGCAGGTTTTGAGTAAGAGGTAAGCCTGTCACTCACGGAACAGTTTCTAATATGTAAAAGTCGTTGCTACGTTTCTGCGGCTGCTTCTTAGCTTGACTTATTTGGCCTGATTTGCAGAGCGCAGTAGCCTCAACTGACAGATGGGCAGAAGCAGAAAAGGATGATATAGATTTTCCAAAAACCCTTAAATTAGCTCTGAATAAACAAATCCCACAATGGTGAGTTCTGAAGGATTTATTGATGCTATCTCTCACCTTCCCACCTGCCAGCCTTGCCTATGAAATATGTTTCAAATGCAGAACCTAGAATAATAAAAATAGCACAAATATCATATATCATAAGTAGGTTTCTTTTACAAGTTAAGGAAATAGTTGCAAAGTACAGCTGTGGGGTAACCACTAAGCAGACGCAAACTCTAGACCAGGGGTGCCCACACTTTTTCAGCATGCGAGCTACTTATAAAACAACCAAGTCACAAAGATCTACCTCTCTCGGCATTACTTCGCGAACGAAGATTCAGGAAGGACTCATCCCACGCTTTTTACAGGCGCGTTGATGACTAAAAAGGCCAATCTGAGATAGGCAAGTTCGGTTGCAGAAAGCGCAGCAGAAAGTCTCCTTGGGTGATGTTTTTCCAAGTTGCGGTTCTTTCTGCGTTGTCGTTTCTCTTCGAGACCCATTCGGCGTGTCTTCTCGAAAGAGGCCGCAGCATTGTGGATAGTGCTTCTCCATGCCTCCCGATGTGAGGCCAGGGTGGACCATTGTTGGTGATCAATCTGGCCAAGCCTGAGATGTTGTTTCAGGGAGTCCTTATATCTCTTTTGGGGGTGGCGCCTCTCTTGCGCTGACCCGTGGCGAGTTCACCGTAGAGTAGTATCTTTGGGAGGCGGTGGTCCTCCATCCTAGAGACGTGTCCTGCCCAGCGCAGCTGTGTTCTCAATAGCATGGCCTCAATGCTGGTGATCCCTGCTTGCTCAAGGACAGCAACATTCGTCACATAGTCGGTCCAGTGTATATTTAAGATTGTGCGAAGACAGCGCTGATGAAAGCGCTCGGAGTCGTAGGTGTTGGCGATAGGTGACCCATGTTTCAGACCCATAGAGGAGAATGGACAGTATGATAGCTCTGTACACACTGATTTTGGTGCTTTGTCTCAGGTGCTTGTTGCTCCAGACTCTTTTGTGAAGCCTTCGAATGCACTATATGCCTTTGATAATCTGTGATCTATCTCTTTGTCAATCTTGGCGTCTGAAGAGATGATGCTTCCCAGGTAGGTGAACTGCTGAACGGACTTAAGCACAGATGTGCCTATGCTGACGTGAGGATGGTGGTGTTCTTCCTGTGGTGCGGGCTGGTAGAGGACTTCTGTTTTCTTCAGGCTGACTTCCAGCCCAAACAGCTCTGCAGCTGTTGCAAAGCAGGATGTGAGGCGCTGCAGGGCTGCTTCTGAATGGGCGACAAGGGCAGCATCGTCAGCAAAAAGTAGCTCACGGACTAGATAGTTTAGAGTCTTAGTGCGAGCCCTCAGACGGCTTAAGTTGAACAAGCTACCATCAGTACGATAGCGTATATATATGCCGTCTTCTTCTTGTAGGTCTGCCATAGCCCTTTGGAGCATCATGCTGAAGAAGATTGTAAATAGGGTTGGTGCAAGAACACAACCTTGTTTCACTCCATTAGTTATGAGAAAGGGCTCCGAGAGAGCATCGCCATATCTGACTTGACCGTGCTGGCCCTCATGTAACAGGACAATCATTTTGAGGAACTTGGGGGACATCCTAGACGTTCCAGGATCTGCCACAGACCTTTCCTGCTCACAGTGTCGAAGGCTTTGGTGAGGTCGACAAATGTTACATAGAGTCCTTTGTTCTGCTCTCTACATTTCTCTTGCAGTTGTCTAAGGGCAAAAACCATATCTGTGGTGCTCCTATTTGCTCTGAAGCCGCATTGGCTTTCAGGGAGAAGTTCTTCTGCAATAGCCGGAACTAATCTGTTCAGGAGTATCCTTGCAAGGATTTTTCCAGCAATGGAGAGCAGTGTTATACCTCGATAGTTTGAGCAATCGGATTTTGTTCCCTTTTTCTTATACAGGGTGATGATAACTGCATCTCGGAGATCTGATGGCAGTTCACCTTTTTCCCAGCAACTCACAAGGAGCTCGTGGAATTTAGCATGCAGTACATGACCTCCCTGTTTCCAAGCTTCAGGTGGGATTCCATCGATCCCGGCTGCCTTGCCATTTTTCAACTGCTGTATGGCCTCAATGGTCTCTTCCAGAGTGGGAGCTGTGTCCAAAGATCTACCTACACAGAAATGTAAAACGTATAACTATTTTCTAATTTATTAAGGATTCTTTGTATGTACAATGTATGTCAATGTACCTTGCATAACTGAATAAGCCAATATTCCACAACACACATAATAAATAATTAAGCTTGAAGCTTCAAGGCCATTTAGTGCTGATCAATGTGGCCAATGGTACATTCAAACCTGCACCCAACATACAATAGTTCCTTCTCCCACCCTGGACATTACTCCACAGATATATAAACATGCAGAAAGAAGCCAGACCTTTCAACAGCAAGGCCATTCAATGGTGATCAATGTGGCCAATAGGACATTAAAAATGCACCCAGACAAGAGTTCCTTTTCCCACCCTGACATAATTCCAGAGATATAAACTGGCAGAATGGAAGCACACAGACCTTGAAGCTGCAAGGCCATTCAATGCTGATCAATGTGGCCAATGGTACATTCAAACCTGCACCCAACATACAATAGTTCCTTCTCCCACCCTGGACATTACTCCACAGATATATAAACATGCAGAAAGAAGCCAGACCTTTCAACTGCAAGGCCATTCAATTCTGCTCAATGTGGCCAATGGTACATTAAAAATGCACCCAGACAAGAGTTCCTTTTCCCACCCTGACATAATTCCAGAGATATAAGCTGCAAGGCCATTCAATGCTGATCAATGTGGCCAAGCAGATGAACTCTTCGCAGTCGCAGATGGCTTAGGCAGAAAATGGCTGCCAAAGCCTCCTTCTGGTTGTCCTCCCTTGTGGCTCGTCTTCGCGCGCCGCCGCACCCCAAAAGCACATGTGCAGGCTGGGCGCCCAGCCCCTCCTTCGCTCTGTTGCCCTCCTTCTCTCTCCCTCCTCAGGCCAAGCTGCGACGGCACAGAGGATGGAGGCAGGGGAGTCGCCTCAGGGGGCAGCATGACAAAGGGGAAGATGCGCTGTGCGGCACGGAAGGTGCACTGCATGAAAGGAGCACGGCTCGGAAGGAAGGTGCACGGCGCGGAAGGAAGGAGCGCTGCATGGAAGGAAGGTGCGCCGCACGAAAGGGGTGCTATGCGGCGTGGAAGGAGTGCCGTGCCGCACGGAAGGAAGGAGCACCGCGTGGAAGGAAGGTGCTGTGCGATCTACCTGCTTTGGCAGCGCGATCAACTGGTCGATCACGATCGACTTTCTGGGCGGCCCTGCTCTAGACCAATGGCAGCTGTTGGTTTTCGTCTTAGTGAGGTGAACTTCCTTCAGGTTTTAGCTCAAAGGAACTATCCAAGGTGCTGAATCCTATACCCAAAGTGGTTTCAGCACTGGAGATCGCGACATTTCAGTTTAAAACTTGAAACAGACGTACTGCCCCACACATATGGGAGTCACCAGGTGCCCTTATTTCAAACTCCAACTTCATCTCAAACTTTTATTATCTTTTTTTTAATTTCAGGAGCGACTTGAGAAACTTCAAGTCACTTCTGGTGTATTATCTGATTTATTTTATCTCTGTTGTATAGCCAAATAATCAATTATCTGGTCTCAAATTTGTTGTAACATGATTTTCAGTCATCTTGTCATAATAAATTTCTCATGTTGTGGATATTATGAAGGTCAGACTAATTGTTTAAACGTCAAGCAACAAATAATGGCCAAGAACAGACTGTCAACATGGCTGGAGAGGATTTGAGAAGAGGGGCAGGTGCAAATAATTTTCTTTCTATTCTTACAGTGTTTACTTTCCAATTAGCCTGTGGTTATCATCATCTGATTCCTGGGATGGAGCATAGTTTTTTTTCTTAAAGATGAAGGAAGGGACACAGGTTTAACAACTATGCCACTTCAATATCCGTTTTCTTCTTTTGATGCCACAGCAGATACAAACAGGCAGGGGCAGTCTAAGGTAATTTTATATGGTAAGCGAACATTATTTTGGCGCCCCCCCATGTAAAACAAATATACAATTATAATATCACAATACCATTAGTAGTATTATATTGTCTCAATGTATATACAATATATTATAGTACATACTCATACTATATTATATCATAATTATATTATACTACATTGCAATATAATATTATAATAATATAATATAACACTCTATTATATTATTATTATAATAAAATAATAAATAAAATTATTTATTTAAATAAAATTATCCTCTATTAAATATTTTCATTACTCCTATAAAACTCAAATAACCCAAAATAAAGTAAAATAAAATATTATATATCACTATTTGCCTGCGCAGTTCCGCCTGTCTCTACTTGATGCTCTCGGCCGGCGCAGGCGCTCACGCGGGGAGGTGTGCGGGTGTGGTAGGGTTCATGTGTGATTAGGCGCGCGGCGGCTACTTCCGGTGGCGGCTGTCAGGAGGCAATATGTCGCCAATACCCCTTTGTCTCCACTCCCCTCTCCCTTTGTCTCCGCCCCCTGCCTGCCCAATTGGGTCACCGTATTCGGCGGCAGGGTGGAGACAAAGGGAGAGGGGAAGCACTCCCTGCCTGCCCGATAGGGAGTGCTTTGCTTACAGGCTTCTGCGCACAGGAGCTACTGGGCATGCACAGAGGTTTTTGCGCTAGCGCAGTTGCTCCTGCGCTCAACTTCAGCTCCGGAGCAACTGTGCCTGTGCGAAAACCTCCGCACATGCCCAGAAGCGGCGCCGGAGCGCACAAGGCCAGGGCCCAAAAGCAGGCAGCCGCGGTGCTGCCTGAGGAACATTGGCAGGGCCAGGACGCTGTCTGGCGCCGGCGCCCGGCGGGCGGGGGAATTCGCCCCTTCCCAGATGGCGCCCCATGCGGTCGCTTCCTTGGCCTACCTGTAGGACCGCCCCTGCAAACAGGAGTAGGCTTTGTATGGAGTATTGTTTCTAATTTAGGTAATACATTTTAAGAAGGAAAGTGACAAATAGGAGCATGTCAGGAACAGAGTGGTGAAGGGCAGGGAATCCAAGCCCTGTACAGATAGCTGAAAGATGGGGGAAAGATTTGTGGCAGGCAGAGCAATAGCCTTCAAACTTCTGAGATGCTGTCACATAAAAGATGAAACTACAATGCGTACAAGCTTTCCTTACTTACTAACCAGGGCAGGAGAACATATGACCCCATACACTGCCGGAGCTACAGTCTGTGCTTTCAGTTATCTGGAGTCTTCATCAATTTATTCACTTTCCCCCTATTTATCCCTTTCTCAAATACTTGGGGAAAACACCACTAAATGGCTCGGCCAGACTCACCAGGCCGAGTGCGTTGTGGTGCAGGGTGTCCTCACTGCCATCTTGGTTTCTTCTTCCCAGAAGCCCCTCCCCCCCCTGGGTGGTGGGAGAGTTTCCTGCCACCACTGCCAGATGGCCAATGGTGGGGCTGGCACCGCCTCTCTGTGCCTCAGCAACAGTCCAGCCCAAAGCTACGAACCAGCCGAGCAAGTGGTCGGACATAGAAGTTGAATAATAGAGGAGAGAAGATTGCCCCCTGGGGAACCCCACAAAGTAAGGGGGAGCCCCCGGAGACAACCTCCCCTCCCCTCACTCACTGAAGCCGGTTCCGGAGGAAGGAAGACAGCTAATTTAGAGCTGTCCCCCTCACCCCGGCCCCGGCAAGGCGGTGGGTCAAAAGATCGTAATCGACTGTATCAAACGCTGCTGTGAGGTCCAATTACACAAGCTGCGCCGAACTGCCCTGATCTAGCTGGCACCGTAGCTTGTTTGTCATGGAGACCAGAACCGTCTCCGTCCCATGCCCAGAACGGAAGCCAGACTGAAAGGGGTCTAACCAAGTTGCATCATCTAAGAAGGACTGCAACTGCTCCATTGCTGCCCTCTTAATTACCTTGCCCAGGAACGATAAAGTTGAATATAGATATAGATATAGATATAGATATATATAGATATATATATATAGTGTGTGTGTGTGTGTGTGTGTGTGTGTGTATATATATATATATATATCTCCAGACTACAGTCTAAATGGAAATAGCATCGCTCTCAATGAGTGAGTCAGCTTGCTTCAAATTATAAGACTATAGCTTATGACCAGGGCATGGATAATGCAGTCTTAATGTACCAAAGAAAGAGATGTTCCTATCTCACTCATATTTATTTATAAACAAAAAGAAGTGTGGCCTTAAGCAACATTTATCATTTTCGGTAGGCGTGCAATTCACAACATTTCAAAATAGCTCTTCCAGATCCACCAACTACACATGTTATAATAAGATATATGAAAGAGCATATTATAAATTTTTCAGTCACGAAACAAAGCTCATCCTTGCCAAAAGCATCCAGATTGAAAAACCATAGAGGTACCAATCTGCCAGTTTTCCTCTCTAGGGTTTCCAAATGTTGGTGGCAGCATCCCATCTGGAAGCATTAGAAAAAGGCCTGGGAATGCCAACATAATTTGTCAAATCTGGATACTACAGTGAATCAGACAATCAGTATACAATGGCCTGGCTGTATTTTGTCTGTTTGTTTTTTTAAAATAACTATCTTCAAATTTTAAATATTTTGCTATGATCATATCCATTATCACTCCAAACCGTTGACCATTAACATGCCCAATAACTTTGTTACCAAACCATTGTATCATGGTTTTTTTTTAGAAATCATGATACTGATTTTATGTGTTTTCGAAATGTGTACAATGAACTGTGGCCAAAATCCTGTTTAAATCTGCCAGAATATTTAGGCAGACACCCAGGAACTGGAGAGAGCATAAAGGTGACCAATCTGGCAGTGTAAGTGTTCCCCAGGCAGCCTCACAGTCAATCAGTTGCTGCTCAGATTAAGTGTAGTTGAACTACTGAGCAAAACTATTGTGCAAGGAAATCTTTGGAAAATATCAGGATGGTAGTCCCCGTTACACATGCATAAAGCCCCAAGAGGATTCTGGAATGAAATTGGTAGGTATACCTTAGGGGTGGTTGATCCATAAAAAAATTGATTCTAAACTTGGGGGAGGGGATTTCCCTTGCTGGGTCATTATAGAAATTATTCCGAAAAATTTTAAATAAATTTCGTAATTGAAACGTAATTACTAACGAATTTTCGTTTTTATTCATTATGCCAGCTGGGAGGCTAGAATGGAGTGTTCGCCTCCCCACCTCCTCCCCTGGATGGGAATAATGCGAGACAAGGCTTGTCTCGCATTATTCCCATGCAGGGGAGGAGGTGGGGGATCGCCTCCTCACTTCCTTCCCTGCTTGGGAATAAAGCGCCCACCTCAGCTCTCAGCTGGCGAGAGGAGAAAGGCGGGTGCTGCTGCCCTCCAGTCTCCTCTCGCGAGTTGAGAACTGAGGTGGGAAAAAACGACCTAATTACGTGACCTTTAGAAAAAATGGCGACCGGGTTCGGTTTTGAAACTTCTCTTCCGGGTTGGACCCCGAGGGTCGATATATGGTAGAAATAATTTCAAATACAAAAAATAACGGATTTCAAAGTATTTTATACCGGAGATATCCACCCCCAGTATCCCTTATTCAAAATGTTTGGGACCAGAAATGTTTTAGCTTTCGGATTTTTGTTGTTAAGATTTTGGAATATTTGTATTTGCGTAATGAGATGGAGCCCAAGTCTAAACATGAAATTCATGAATGTTTCATATAATTCATATATACATAGCATGAAAGTAATTTTATAAACCATATTTAAAAATAATTTTGCGCATAACACAAAGCTTGTGAACACCGCACTATCAAAAAGAAAAGATGTCAGCATCTCCGTTATGGAACAGAGACGTCAGTAGCTGAGTCCAGGAGTTAAAAAGATAACAAAAGTTTATTTGAACAACAAATGGAGGGAGGACTAACAAAAAATAGCCAAAGTCCAGCTTAAAAGCCCACAATAATCCCAAGAAACCAAACAAAAATGCTGTGGAGAAGAAAACTCAAAAACAAACACCAGACGTCCATCTGCGTCGTCCAATCAGGGGGGGGCATACACAAAGAGTGATCCGATAGCCACTCCGAGGATCGTAGGTAGGAGAATAGCAGAAGAAAAGAAGGAAGAGACTTGCCAGGGTCGTCAGGAGAGTAGTCACAGCGAAGGTCAAGAGGAACACGGCAGCAGGAGTAACTGGAAAACAGGATCAAAGATACATGAAGACAGGAACACAGGATACACGAACCAGAATAGCAACTCCTTGACCACCGTGAGGGTCAAGCCAAATACTCACTTCTTTTATAGCACTAATAATCAGAGTCATCAGAAAGCCCACCCTGTTCCAGAGCAGCAGCATTCTCATTCCTTGCAGCTGTTGAACTATGCCCAGACCTCCAAGCTAGCCAAAGATCTTGTCAAAAATCTCAAAGCAAAAGACCATAAAACACAATCAAATCAAGTAATAAAACAGTAGAACGAATGAAAGAACTATAAAACAATAACAAACCATCGACGTTCATTTTGTCAGAGTTCTGATTCTAATGAGTTTGAGTAGGATCATAGACAACTGATTTATGTGATGACAAGCACACCTTCCACATCTGTGAGAATGATAAATGGTTGCCCACATTTGCCTACAAACTGACTTTTTAATGCACAGGAGTGGGGAAATCACATTGTTCTACCTTTCCTGGCCAGACTTTGGCCTGGTAGCAAGACAGCTGATTGAGAGCCCTGTGCCATTTACTGGAAGTGGAAAAATTTGTTATGTCTAAATAGATAAAGCATCAGATATACATAATGCCAGAACATTTCCCCTGTTTTTCTTTAGCTCCTGGTCTTATCACGACACCATCTGCTGGAATTTATTTTGAGCCGTATTTTTTAAAAAAGAAAAGAACCACCACCAAAATGAAATCACAATATTTGCTGCCAGGATATAATAAAGCATGTGTGAGAGGCATGATCATATATCTGGACATTGCTGGAAACGCCATCTCTTTTTCCAGCGGGCTCCCTCAGGTGTGATTCATAAATTGAATAGGACCAAGACAGAACATATTTATTAACTTATTGTACATCTCATATATTGTCCAAGTCCATTATCAACTAAGATTGGTTTATTTATTTATGTATTTACTCTATTTATATCCCACTTTTCTCTATCCCGAAGGAGACTCAAGGCAACTCTTCCAATGCCTTTGGACAACATACAGTTAAATACATTTAAGTTAAAATTTAAAATTAAAATTAAAGCACATTAAAACATATAAAAACATTGCCTTCACTAACCACTATAATTCAGCTTTACCCTAGACCGGTGGTTCCCAACCTTCCTAATGCCGTGACCCCTTAAGACAGTTCCTCATGTTCTAGTGCAGTGTTTCCCAACCACTGTGCCGTGGCACACTAGTGTGCCGTGAGCAATCACCTGGTGTGCCGTGGGAGAACCTCTCTTGCCCCCTTTCTTCCCCCTCCTGCCAAACTCCTGCTGCTGCTTGTGGAGGGGGGGAAGGGCCGGGCGGCGACGGCGAAGAAGGGGCTGGGGCACCGCCTCCTTCGGCCATTTTTGTGTTTATGTGTACCAACTATTACTACATTTGGCATTGGCTGGACATGATAGCCTTTCTAGTGACTGTGTAACAACTCTCCTGTTCACCAGTTATACATGAGGGACTCGTCTAATGCCCACCTGGAATGATACAGGAGCATATATATTGAAGGTGGAAGCCTCATTATTGTTCCATGGGGTGTATTGATGCATAGGAACAGTACTAGTGGACTGCTTTGAAGCGATATGGACACATTTTTTCTAAACGCAGAGAGAGACTGACAGCTGTTGAGCAAGACCTTCGTGTGTGTCTTTCTGCCATTCCTGCCAGGATATCTATGTTGTGTTCATCGAAACAGGCCCAGGTTTCACACTGAGTGTATAAATACATTTAAAAACATATTAACGATATGTATTACTGTGTCAGAGTGTCATTTTGTGTCATTTTGGTTGGTGGTGTGCCCCAGGATTTTGTAAATGTAAAAAGTGTGCCGCGGCTCGAAAAAGGTTGGGAAACACTGTTCTAGTGACACCCAACCATACAATTATTTTTGCTGCTATTTCACAACTGTAATTTTGCTATTGGTATAAATAGCAATGTAAATATCTGATATGCAGGATGTAGTTTTATTCACTGGACCAAATTTGGCACAAATACCCAATATGTCCAAATTTGAATACTGGTGGGGTTGCGGGGGGGGGGGGTTGATTTTGTCATTTGAGAGTTTTAGTTGCTTGGATTTATACTTAATCTACAATCAAAGACCTCTCTATAATCTATGAAGATTGTAGATTATAGTTAATCTACAATCAAAGACCTCTCCATTGGTGCCCCCTTGTCATGGGGACATTAGGCTTGCGTACCCTAATGAAGTTGTGAGCTATGCTGGGGGTTGCATAATAGCCACCGGTAGAGTCTCCCTTGCCAGACAGGTCACAACCGAATGGTCTGACAAAGAGCGTCAACGGGCAGGATGGGCTCTCTAGCCTTTGGCAACCATCCTAAGAGAAGGAAAACTCTGATTTCAAACCCGGGCAGATGGTGCTCGTCTAACCCTGTAAGGTCAACCATCTAGACAAGGAAACTCAAACCAAACCTACAACCTGAGGACCTCGCTGCCACCATCCTTAGCTTACTAGGCCCTGGCAGACAAACCTTTGATTTAAAGGTTGAGGCGAGTTCTGTGCATGCTGCGCTCCACCAGAAAAATCCATTGCACAGGCTCGAAGGACACATCCAACCTCCTTAGTCATCAACATGCTTGTAGAAAGCGTGGGATGAGTCCTTCCTAAGAATCTTCATTCGCGAATTAATGCCAGAGAGACAATCAAAGAGGATTCTGAATGCCACCAACAATGGAATTGAGCCAATCTTGGCACACAGAACCCCCATGACCAACAGAAAGGGTTTGGTGAGCACTGACCTTGAGTTTTGGAATTGTAGTTCACCTACATCCAGAGAGCACTGTGGACTCAAACAATGGTGGATCTGGACCAAACGTGGTACGAATACTCAATATGCCTAAATGTGAACACTGGTGGAGTTTGGGGAAATTAGGTTGTGACACTTGGGAGTTGTAGTTGCTAAGATTTATAGTTCACCTACAATCAAAGAGCGTTCTGAACGATAGAAGCAGGCCAAACGTCCCACACAGAATCCCCATGACTAACAGAAAATACTGTGTTTCCTGATGGTCTTTGGTGACCCCTCTGACACCCTCTTGCAACCCCCTCAGGGGTCCCGACCCCCAGGTTGAGAAACATTGCCCTAGATAGTGAGATTTCTGTGCCAAGACTTGGAAATATTATTAACTGTTATGTGGTAAGTACCAAACACTGTTGCTCATAATTTGTATTTCAAGCATGTACATACACACGGGACATATTTTCGTATCTGAAAATAAGAGAGAAATCTTAGCTAAAGGGGTTCTCCCCAAACCAAGTTTATTAAGGAATTGGGGAGAAAGAAAAGGGACATTCATTTAGCCTACATACTTTGAGCCAGAAGGTAGATGCAGAGCAGTGTGCAGAGTGAGTTTCACTGCGACAATGACTGGGAGGGAAGGAGGAGGTGAGCTAATTCAACACACACACACACACACAGAGAGAGAGAGAGAGAGAGAGAGAGAGAGAGAGAGAGAGAGAGAGGAGTGTGCTGTGCAAGTTTCCACAACAGAGCAACTAATCCTTGCAACTTGTATCAAACTGATGATTTAACTAGCTGTGCTGGAGATTTTCGCGGTCCTTTCTTTTTTCTTGGGACAGAGCTCCCCAAAAATGGAGAATTTGAACCCTCAACTCCCACCAGGAGGCATTCCAACAAATCAGGAAATTCCGGGTCAAGCTCTAAAATTTGGCAACACTATTCACTAGGGGTGGATATCTCCAGACATTATCCTTAGAAAACCATTATTATTTCATATTAAAATCAATTTAGACCCTAATTCGACCCACAGCCAGCAAGTGATCTTTCTAAATCAGAACCAGCTCAGCCATTTTCGTAAAGGACGCGTTATTATGTCGTTTTTATTCCCGCCCTTTCTTATCTTTAACCCACCTCAGCTCTCAGCTGGCGAGAGAAGAAGAGGAGAGTGCTGCTGGCCTCCAGTCTCCTCTCACCAGTTGAGAACTGAGGCGGGTTATCTTTAAAGATAAACCCAGAGCAGGGCTATAATACTAGCAGTAATGTAAACACGTTATAGAAGCTGAATATAGATCAATATCAGTTCAATCAAGTGTATAAATCACCAGCTCGGTCAAGCCAGCTCGCGATGCATCATATGTAAAACGTCCACTCTGCATCGACACAAGCTTCCTCTGCGGGTACGAGCCTACTGAGCCAACGCTGGTCCAGCCTCTGATGAAGCCGTGAGCTCCGTTTACAGCCCAGGAGCCCCCCCGAAATGGTTCCGAGCTCTGCACTAAAGAACCGTCAGGCGAACCGCGTGGAGATTCCCTCAACATCCTTAGATTTATGGAACCACAGCCTGTTTCCCTACCTATTATCTGCTGTCCTTGTGGAGGGCAAACGCCAGTATTCAGACAGCGAAACGTAACTTCAAGAAAGGCGGTGTTTGTTTATCCCCAATGTGGAGAAGCAGCCAGTCACCCTCATTCTAGGATACTCCGGGTTATCTACCTACACAACAAACTGGGTTTGATACTTACCCTTTGGTGGGACTACAGGTTATCTTGTTGATTTCCTCAATAATACACTAGTACCTTGCTATATGATGAATTTACTAATGTAATTACGAATTGATTGTGATGTGATGATATGTGAACTATGAATGTTAATGTGATAAGCATACTATGAATGTGACTATCTATTTAAATGTATTCACCTGCACTTTGCACTATATCCTCAATATGACCTATTGATTATTTATATAAAATAAGTGATTTATACACTTGATTGAATTGATATTGATCTTTATTCAGCTTCTATAACGTGTTTACATTATCTTTAAAGATAACCCGCCTCAGCTCTCAACTGGCGAGAGGAGACTGGAGGCCAGCAGCACCCTCTACTCTCCTCTCGCCAGTTGACAACCAAACGGGGGTTAAAGAGAACCCCCGTTTGGATGTCAGCCGGCGAGAGAGGAGTGGAAGGCAGCACCCTCCACTCTCCTCTTGGCAGCTGGCAACCAAACGCAGGTTAAAGATAACCCCCATTTGGTTGTCGGCTGGTGAGAGGATGTGGAAGGCATGCACACCATCCCTCCTCGCCAGCTGAAAATCAACCCGCATTGGAGATATTGCAGGTTGTTTCTGAGCTGGCGAGGGGGCGTGGAGGTGGACATCCCCTGCGCACTGTGCATGCATGGCAGCAATAATGAAATAATAATGAATTATAATAAGAGAACCCCCGTTTGGATGTCAGCCGGCAAGAGAGGAGTGGAAGGCAGCACCCTCCACTCTCCTCTTGGCAGCTGGCAACCAACCACGGGTTAAAGATAACCCCCGTTTGGTTGTCAGCTGGTGAGAGGGGAGTGGAAGGCATGCACACCATCCCTCCTCGCCAGCTTAAAATCAACCAGCGTTAGAGATATCGCAGGTTGTTTCTGAGCTGGCGAGGGGGCGTGGAGGTAGGCACCCCCTGCGCACTGTGCATGCATGGCAGCAATAATAAAATAATAATGAATTTCGTTATTAATTACGTTACAATTTTGAAATTTTTACAAAATTTTTCGGAACACTTTCTATTTTGAAACAACAGCGGCAATCCTCCCCCTCACACGAGTTCAGAAACAATTTTTTTATGGATCAACCACCCCTAGTACCCAGCTGAATAACTAGAAGATGGCTTCGGGTGAGACGATCTCATTCTTCAGGGATTTTCACCCTTTTGTTATGCTTAATTTAAAATAAGATATTATCTGTTTTTCATCTCTTCTGACACTACACAGAAATGAAACTGATGGGGTTGAAATCGAAATCAATAACACATGCTAATGTTTTCCAGGGCTCGCAGAAAGAGAAATACCATAGACTACACCAAGGACATTACCCCAAAAGTATGGCATGCCATAAGTGAAAATTATTATATTCTACAGGCACAAAAATACCCCTTCCACAAAGTGGAGAAATTTGTGTAATAAAAGAAAATGACTGGTGAAATATATCCTTGTCAGCTAAGCAAATGCTAGCAGTTGAGATATTTTCGGTTTCTCACAGATGTTAATAACTGAGCTGGCATTATAGAAGCATTTTTTCACCAATAAGAATGATATAAGTGGCAATTATTAAGTTTGCCACAGAAATGTACAAAACATAGCATAACACAGAGATAAAATATTGTTCTCCTGAAAATTTCAGTCCTTGTATGAAAAATGCTGAAAATCCCACCACACTGTTATGAAAACAACTTGGCTGAATCACACTTGCATTAAATGAGCATTACATATGTTCATGAGGTCTGAATTCCAGTGCTATTTCAGCAGTTGGCAGGGGCGGTCTGAGGAAATTTTAAATGGTAAGCGAACATTATTTTGGCGCGCCCCCCAACATTATTTTGCCTCCCCCCTCCGCGCATGCCCAGACGCTCCTGTGCGCAGATGCAGAAGCCTGTAAACACAGCACTCCCTATTCGGCATGCGCCCCCCTCCGCGCATGCCCAGAAGCTCCTGTGTGTAGGCGCAGAAGCCTGTAAACACAGCACTCCCTATTCGGCACGCAGGGAGGTTTGCTGCGGCGCGGCGTCGGAGCGCACAAGGCCCAAAAGCAGAACATCGGCCGGACGCTGCCTGGCGGGTGGGGGAATGCGCCCTTTACCCAGATGGCGCCCCACACAGCGGCGTCCTTTGCCTACCGGTAGGACCGTCCCTGGCAGTTGGCATGCATTTTCTTCATTTTTCCTATTTTTTTGTACTCAAGGATGTATACAAAACATACATCCTTGAAAACAATTGTTGATCTAGTGTAACGGAGACTCAAATTCACAAACTTACATCCTTGGAAACATTAGGGACCTTTTATTGAAATAAATCCATGTGATTATGGGGAAAATGACACCACAGATGGAACTAAATGCGATAAAAATATGGCAGATGATGTGGGTTTGAGAGACAGCAGGTGGATGAGGGTGTGCATGGGGGGGAGGGTAGGAAGAAGCAGTCAAATATTGAGTAGATATCATAGTAACAAAACTAACAAAAATGCAAGAAATTCAACCTTAAATGCTAAAACAGGGGTCCTCAAACTTTTTAAACCGGGGGGCAGGTCACAGTCCCTAAAATTGTTGGAGGGCCGGATTATAATTTGAAAAAAAAAATGAATGAATTCCTATGCATACTGAACATAACTTATTTGTAGTGCAAAAATCTTTTTAAAACAATACAATAATTAACATGAAGAGCAATTTTAACAAATACAAACGTATTTGTATTTCAATGGGAAGTGTGGGCCTGCCTTTGGCTGATGAGATAGGGTTGTTGTTGTTGTTGTTGTTGTGTGCTTTCAAGTCATTTCAGCTGGCGTCAATTTGTGAAGATTCAAACTCAAAACTGTGACAGGGTTGCTGCCACCAATTTGCGAAGATTTGTTACTTCAAACTGTGGAGAACTGTGGCAGGGCAGGCTATTCCACCGCTGCCACCAATTTATGTGAAGACTCTCTATCACTTTTGCCACCACCCAAATGTTAGGAACTGAAGTATTTTTGATCAGGGACGCTAATTGTAAGGATCTCCAATTCTGCCTCAAATTAATGAAGATGTGTGTCACCAAACTGTAATGATGCAACACCTTTGTAAATCTGCTGCCACCAGTGAGTACCCCCGATGTTGATCACCCGATGTTTCTAAAGCTTGCACCAAAAGAGGTCACAGAGAGAAAGTTATGAATAAAGAACTTTAACAGTTTATTTGTTAACAAGGTTTAAAGCTTGGAGGTTTTAAGGTAAACAAAGCTTAGTTGGTTACAGTATCTTCTTAGAGGCACAGATCTTAAGGTTACTAGGTTTCTAAATACAATGTTTGACTGTATTTCTCCAAACAATGACTCAACAATATTATAGATACTTTGCCCACAATAAGCCTTTTATCTATCTTCTATGTTAGCTTTCCAGCCTAACCTACAAACAGCGACTTTTAAAGGTTTTCTAAACCCAACTGCCTTTCTGCAGTATCAAAACACAGCCTTTATTCTGTTCTCTTTAGAACAGATAACAGCAGCCTCTCAAAACTGCCACCAGCCAGTCTAACTGCTACTAACTAACTCACTAAGTGAAGAATTTCCGGAACTTCTCAGAGGCCGGGCACTGTAATACTCTCTGTTAACCCTTTGTGGTCTGTCTAACATTTAATCATCTAACACAATACAAATGTAATAATACAAACCACACATTTAACAAAGAAAAACCCACAATAAACATAGACTTCATTACAAGGACAAAGAAGATCAGTTTTATGGTTTTGGAAGAGAGTTTTGATGATATATCTGTGATTTGGTGATAGTTTCACTTTAGGGTGGTCATAAGTTGGAAATGACTTGAAGGCACCCTACAGTAACAAATCATACAATTGAAAAGGCAGGCTTCATTAGATCATGAGATTGGGCTAGTAAAATACATTAACACTATTAATCATTTAACAATACGCACAAAGCTGTTGCTACCAAGCTTTGCTCCTCCATTGTAAAACCAATTTGGAGGAAAGCATCAGCACCAGAACAATTGGTCATATTTTCTTAGTTCAGTTTAGATCAAGTGAAAAGTTCCAACGAGAGAGTTAATATCATTCAAAGCCAAAGAATAATTGCCACTGTGTTTGCTGATGCATATCACATTATCCTCAACACATTGTACACAACTGCTCTTTGTTTCCTTTAGCTTAATTCAAATATAGTGGACAGAGACTTCAAGAGGCATTAATTATTAGTAGTGTGAGGTTTCGCTAGTAAAATAAGAGGTGCTGGATCGGGAGAGAATGCTTCTGGAACATGGCTGTACAGCCCGGAAAACCCACAGCAACCCAGTGATTCCGGCCGTGAAAGCCTTCGACAACACAGCGCTAGATCAATTTGCTGTATCATTTTGCTCACTGTTTCCCCTTTGTCACAATGCTTCTTTCAACAAGTTTTAAAAATACATGCAGATATATTTGCACTACTGTAAGGTTTCAAGAAACCCAATTTACTACTATAATTACTACTTTTTTTCATGCCAGGAGCGACTTGAGGAACTGCAAGTCACTTCTGGTGTGAAAGAATTGGCTGTCTGTAAGGATGTTGCCCAGAGAATGCCCGGATGTTTTGATGTTTTACCATCCTTGTGGGAGGCATCTCTCCTGTCCCTGCATGGGAGCTGGAGCTGATAGAGGGAGCTCACCCCACTCCACCCAAATTCGAACCTCTGACCTGTCAGTCTTTAGTCCTGTGGGCACAAGGGTTTAACTCACTGGTTCTCAACCTGGGGGTTGCAACCCCCAAGAGGGTCACCGAGCCATTTTCTGGGGGTCGCGAAGCTGCCTCTGTTGGCTCCGCCCCTTCTGCCTCTCCAAAATGGCTGCTGGCTCCAGTGCGAGGCAAGGGGTGAGCGCAAGGCTTCCCGCATGGCCAAGGCCCTCTGGGGAGCTTTTCTGTTGGTCATGGTAGTCCTATATGCCAAGATTTGTTCAATTGTATTATTGGTGGAGCTCAGAATGCTCTTTGATGCCTGGTGAATGACAAATCCACACAACTGCAATTCCCAAAGGTCAGGGTCTATTTTCCCCAAACCCCTCCAATATTTTATGTTGGTCATGGTAGTCCTATATGCCAAGTTTGCTTCAATTCTATTATTGGTGGAGCTCAGAATGCTCTTTGATGCCTGGTGAACTATAAATCCACACAACTGCAATTCCCAAGAGTCAAGGTCTATTTTCCCCAAACTCCACCAGTGTTCAAATTTGGCCATATTGAGTATTTATGCCAAGTTTGGTCCAGATCCATAGTTGTTTGGGTTCACACTGCTCTCTGGATATAGGTTGGGGGTCACCACAACATGAGAAACTGTATTTAGGGGTCACGGCATTCGAAAGGTTGAGAATCACTGGTTTAACCCATTGTGCCACTGGAGCCTTCATAATTACTACTATGACACAACAATCGAGAATAATTACAATCTTGGACTGCAATTCTGTTGGGAATATATATATATATATATATATATATATGTGTGTGTGTGTGTGTGTGTGTGTGTGTGTGTGTGTGTGTGTGTGTGGAATTAAACCTCTGGGAATAAGAATACAAGAGTTTTATAGTATCCATATTCAGCAAAGGATTGCTATTGTGTTGCTACATAGGGAAGTTAGCAAAGCAAATTATGTGCATTAGGATTAGTCCCATTTAGGGATAGAAAGTTTGCTCAACAAAACTTGGAAAATGGTAAAATTTTGAGTGTTGAGATTTATTATTTATTTCCAGCATTTCTACCCCGCTCTTCTCAACTCCCGAGGGTGGACTCAGAGCGGCCTAACAAAGGGTACAATTCGATGCCAGCATAATAAAATACAATATAAAACCAAAAACATATAGCATTAAAATACATTAAAATACAATTAACATTAACACATCATATAAATTCTCTTAAGTTAAAAACAGTATTTCGTCCATAACAGGAGCATTGAGCCATATCCCTCAACTTGCCATTACAAATCCAGTCCAAAGTGCTGCAACGTGCTACTGTGCAAACGCCTGGTCCCACAGCCAAGGTTTCACTTTTTCCTGAATGCCAGGAGGGATGGGGTTGACCGTATGTCGCTTGGAAGCGCGTTCCACAGACGGAGAGCCACCACCAAGAAGGCCCTCTCTCTCGTCCCCACCAACCGCATTTGAGAAGTTGGCGGGAGCAAGAGCAGGGCCTCCCCGGATGATCTTAAATTACAAGGTGGGACGTAGAGGCTGATGCATTCGGACAAGTAAGCTGGGCCAGAACCGTATAGAGCTTTAAAGGTCAAAACCAGCACTTTGAATTGAGCTCAGTAATGGACAGGCAGCCAGTGGAGCTGACACAATGGGGGGTGGTATGCTCCCTGTATGTAGCTCCAGTTAGTAATCTGGCTGCCGCCCGTTGGACTAATTGTAATTTCCGAACTGTCTTCAAAGGCAGCCCCATGTACAGTGCGTTGCAGTAATCTATTCAGGATGTGACCAGAGCGTGGACAACCGTAGCCAGATCAGACTTCCCAAGGTATGGGCGCAGCTGGCGCACGAGTCTTAACTGTGCAATAGCTCCCCTGGCCACCACCGAGATCTGGGGTTCCAGGCTCAGCGATGAGTCCGGGATCACTCCCAAGTTGCGAACCTTGATGAGTAAACTCTTGAATTGCGGGAAACTACACTGAGGGTGCATAACAGTTTTCTTAGCATGGTTTGTTCAGAGAGGAATTGCCTTTGCCTTGCTCAGAGGCCGAGAGATTGTGGCCTGCCCAAGGTTATTCAATAGGTTTCCATGTCTGAGCAGGATTCAAAACCTGGTCTCCAGAGTAATGATCAAGTGCTTGAACCACTACACCATGCTGACTTACATACCATAGGTACATCCTACTCCATAAAACACTAAAACCCTAGTTAGGACAGTGACTATCCAATGTTTCATTTTATTCTTCCCTCTTTCCCATGCAGGTTTTTGTTTTGAACCCGAAGAGAAGGTAAGAGATCCATGAATTATTGAAAGTCCCATTTCTCATCCACCCTGTTTTGATCTTAGGAGAGAAGAAAACAGCTACATAAATTATTGAGAATTTCATTTCTCATTTACTCAGTGAAAAGGAATGAGCAAAGTTTGAAAAGAAATATGTTCACACAGGAAGGATGCAGGGAACTCAAAGTTTCTTAGGTAGCATGACAGCCATAAAAAGAACACAATTGATGACAAAGCTAGGCTGGGTACTAGTCTGGTCCTCTAACCACCAACATATATAAAACTCCGATAATAAGGATGGTAAACTCAGGCTTTCAACAAATCATATTTATTTATTTATTTATTTATTATTTGGGCTTGTACGCCGCCACTTCCCGAGGGCTCGGAGCGGCTTACAATCAGGTAAAACACACAGAGGTAAAAGCATACATATTAAACTAGCTTAAAGAAAGATTTCTGGCCTAGCAATCAAAGGCTGGCCGGAAAAGGTGAGTCTTGCAGGCCTTGCGGAAGGAGAGAAGGTCCAGCATGGCCCGTACATCGTTAGGAAGAGTGTTCCATATTGACGGCGCCACTACAGAAAAGGCTCTGCACTGGGTCGATGTAGGACGAATTGCTTTGAAGGTCGGTACTTCAAGGAGGTTCATTTGTTCGGAACGAAGTGACCTCTGGGGTTGGTAGGGGAGGAGACGGTCCCTCAGATACAGCGGCCCCAGACCATGCAAGGCCTTGAAAGTTAACACCATCACCTTGAAGTGATCCGGTGCTCGACCGGAAGCCAGTGGAGCTGCTGGAGGATGGGTGTTATGTGACATCTCTCTGGAGTCCCAGTGAGAAGTCATGCAGCGGCATTCTGGACGAGCTTACGTTTCTGGATCACTGACAAGGGCAGACCAATGTAAAGGGTGTTACAGTAGTCCAGTCTTGCGATGACCGTAGCTTGGAGCACCGTGGCCAGGTCATCTCTGGATAGGTAGGGGGCCAGATGCCTAGCTTGCCGCAGATGGAAAAAGGTGGTTTTGCTGACGGTGGAGACCTGGGCCTCCATCGACAGCAACGGGTCAAAAATGACCCCAAGGCTCTTAACCGAGGATGTCAGGCATAATGCCTCACCATCCAAACTAGGCAGTCGGGCCTCCCCACCAACCGGGCGGCCCAGCCACAGTATCTTCATCTTTGCTGGATTCACCCTCAATCTACTGGCACGCAGCCAACCAGTAACGACTTCAAGGCACTTCCAAACCAACCAGTAACCTGAAACACACTAATTGCCCCACTTTCCCATTGCTTTTGCTGATGTGAGCCTTCAAACCGTTCCAACTTATGATGATCCTATGAGGAACCTATCACTAGATTTTCCTGGTGAGATTTGTTCAGAGTAGTTGGCTTTGTCTTATTCAGAAGCTGAGAGACTGTGACTTGCCCAAAGTCACCCAATGGATTTCCATAGTTGTATGGGGATTCAAACTCAGTTCTCCAGAGTCACAGCCCAAAGCTCAAATGACTACACCACACTGTTCTTCTATTAATACAGGTTGAGTATCCCTAATAATTATATCAACAACAACAACAACAACTTTTTTTTGTACCCTGCCTCCACCTCCCATCAAGAGTGTTAAGATCATCAGGAGAGGCCCTACTCCCAGCCCCACCACCTTCACAGGCACGTCTGGTGGGGATGAAAGACAGGGCCTTTTCTGTGGTGGCCCCCTGGCTGTGGAACTCCCATCCAAATGAAATTAGATCTGCCCCTCCCTCCTGACCTTCAGGAAGCTAGTAAAACATGGCTGTGGAATGAGGCCTTCGCAGAATGAGGGTGGAGGTCATTGGCTTAATGGGGACAAGCCCAACAGCATAATTAAAATAGCACATTAAAATACATAAACAACAGCATAAAACAAATAAAAACAACATTATAACAAAATATAAAAGCAGACATCAACCAATTATCAATGAAACTGCAATAATGATCAGTTTTTGGGCACGGGTGGGCAGACTGGTGCAAATTGGCTGTGGGGATAGGGCTGATGGATAAAGTGCGTAAATCCCTTATCTGTATTTCAGATTTTTTCAGAACTTGGAATACCTGCATATGTGTGTGTGTGTGTGTGTCTTAGAGCCATAAAATCCATTTATAGTTCATATATGTCTTACAAACATAGCCTGAGAATGGGCCAAGTGTTTCCACAAAAGTAGGAGATGCTCAAGCAGCAGGTTGCAAGCTTTCCCTTCCATCTCCTGCCCTACCCTTGTTCATGCTGGATGCAGGCCATCAAGATGTAAACAATAAGGAAGAGAAAGCATATAGAAAACAGAAACACTATTCTCTATATTGCTTCTGATCAAATGACACAGTTATTCTAAACCAGGGCTGTCCAACTGCCGGCCCCGGGGCCGGATCCGGCGCTGTAGCCTGTTGGACACGGCCCCACCTATGCCCTCAGCCGCCATTTTTAAATTTTTTTAAAGAAATAATCGATTTTTTTAAAAAAAATGGCGGCCGAGGGAGGGGGCGGGGGCAGGGAGGAGGAAGAGAGCTAGCTCCTCCTTTTCGGCGCCCCCTACCTAGGGCGGGGGAGCCGAAAAAAAGGGCAGAAGGCGGCGCCAAGAGCAGCGCGTCACAGGCCTGGCGTGACGCGCTGCTCTTGGCACCGCCTACTCCTCCTTTCGGCGGCTCCCCGGCCTAGGAAGGAGGGGGCGCCCGGAGGAGTAGGCGGTGCCAAGGGGCAGCGGTTCACGCCAGGCCTGTGACGCTGCCGTTGGCGCCGCCTTCTGCCCTTTTCGGCGCCCCCTCCCTTCCTAGGGCAGGGGAGCCGCGAAAAGGGCAGAAGGCGGCGCCAAGAGCAGCGCGTCACAGGCCTGGCGTGACACGCTGCTCTTGGCACCGCCTACTCCTCCTTTTCGGCGGCTCCCCTGGCCTCGGAAGGGAGGGGGCGCCGAAAAGGAGGCGTAGGCGGTGCCAAGGGGCAGCGCGTGACGCCAGGCCTGGGACACGCTGCCGGTGGCGCCGCGTGCTGCCCTTTTTATCAGTGACCTCTTATCCAGCCCTGGACCCGCCAGAAGTTGGACAGCACTGTTCTAAACGGAGTGGGGGGGGGAAGGTAATTTACACTTTTGAGTTATTTTTTTTTATTAAAAAAATAGAAATGTAATTAACCTAATTAATATCAATAGTTTCAATCCCTGGCCTTCTACTATTGAATTTAACACTAGTAGCTGACAGGCAAGGTATACTTTTCCCAGAAGATACTGTTTAAAGAAGACAAACAAAGACCCGTCTGTAATGACGGCGCCACACGATGCACTGTAATTACCTATTCCCAACAAAGATGTATTTTAAAATAATAGTCATTCATTCAGCCTAGTGAGCAAATTAGATGCTAATTAAAACCATATGAATACCCGGACCTTTTGGAGCTCAAAGCTCTAAAGTAAATTAGCATTTTGTTTACTGGTCATTAACATGAGGTGACTGGCAGCTGATATCACATCTCTTTTCGTAAAGTCCCAATGTCCATAAATTACTTTATTACAAATTGGCTGCTGTGGTGCGGGAGATAAGCATTCTGGGCTTGACAAGAAGACAGGAGGAGGAGGAGGACCTCTCTACTGATATTTCTTGTCACATTCTGTGACCGCAGGGGCAGACATGGGTCATAGCAACCAAACTCCATGAGATAATTGTGAAGGCAACTTTGGTCACTTACTGTTCCTTGCAAGAAGTTTTTGCTTTAACACAGTGTTTTTCAACCTTTTTTGAGCCGCGGCACACTTTCTACATTTACAAAATCCTGGGTCCCACCACCAACCAAAATGACACAAAATGACACTCTAACACAGTAATACATATAGTTAATATGTTTTGAAATGTACTTATACACTCAGTGTGAAACCTGGGCCTGTTTCGATGAACACAACATAGATATCCTGGCAGGAATGGCAGAAAGACACACACAAAGGTCTTGCTCAACAGCTGTCAGTCATGGGAAAACTTCGTGCTTTGGACTTCAACTCCCACCATTCCTAACAGCCTGAGGCCCTTTCCTGCTTAAGTGGCTGAGGGGGAAAAAGGAAAAGGGTTTGAGGCTGCTAGGAATGGTGGGAGTTGGAGTCCAAAACACCTGGAAGGTCCAAGTTTGCCCATGCCAGCTTTCGATTCCATTGCCACATCTATCTTCAGCCTCTGGCGGTTTGAATATATGTGATTTCCTACCTTGTCACTATGATTGTGGTGCTGCTTCTTTAAACTGTCCGCAAACTGACTGTGTTATTGTGCGGATCCCAGAACTGACATTGGATAACATTGTGAGGATACACTCACTTCCGTGATTTCATCAAATATCGCGAGTTTTCCATAGAGGAGCGCTCCGTGAACTCGCTGCTTCCTGGTTCGCAACTTTTCCGCTCTCTATGGGGACCATGCCAAACTACCTTATGTTAGACTTTTGATTTTCTCCAGCAGGATTGGGTACTTTGAATGTGTTTTTTGCATATGATTATGTATGATTAATTGTGCATTTTGTACCGTGACGTAGCGGCGCTCCTTTAATAAGTAAGGTTCCAATTTCCCACGGCACACCTAATGATCGCTCACGGCACATACTGTTTTAACATACTGTAAGAAATAAGGATACACTTAAATTCTTAAGCATGGTCAACCATACTATTAAGGCAAACTGAGGCAATTAGGTGGTAGATGCTGGAAGCCTAAAATATAACCTCTCGCCTATTTATGCATTATTTTTTGCTCAATGCCCTTTCTTGGAGAGCAAAATTGTCACTGCTCTGTACCCTGTCCTGAATTTTAGCGGCCCATCCAGACCGCAATATAGGGACTGTCCAGACAACGTTCTGGACAGTCCCGAATTAATTCGATACAAACCAGGTTTGTAGCAAATTCATTTGATAGTGGATTTAATACACGCCTTCTTGGAAAATGTGGGATACCTCCACTATTTCTGGGTCTGGACTGCAGAATACTACAATGGGGTAAATCATTGAGCTGCTTAACGTATTGACCGAAAGGTCTCAGGTTCGAATCTGGAGAGCGGCATGAGCTCCCGCTGTCAGCCCGAACTTCAGCCAACCTAGCAGTTCAAAAAAAACAAACAACCAAATGTGAGTAGATCAATAGGTACTGCTCCTATTAGGAAGGTAACAGCACTCTATGTGTTTACGCAGGGCGGAAGCCCACTGGATAATCAAACTCCGATGTGAATTTCCCTCCGGATTAAATGAAAAACTCAGCATTAATGACTTACTTAAATAGATACCTCACACCTGTCTCTGGGCTTCAGGGGGTATATCATTATGGGGCTGTCCTCGCTCTAGGCGCCCGTTCGCCCGAGATAACATGGATACATGACTCAATCTCTATCGGGACGGGTACGTTTGCTTCGCAAGCACGGCTGGTGGGGACGAGAGACGGGGCCTTCTCTGTGGTGGCCCCTTGGCTGTAGAACACTCTCCCAAGTGATGCTACATCTGCCCCCTCTCTATTGTCCTTTAGGCGAAGACCTGGATGTGGAACCAAGCCTTCCCAGAATAGGCTGAGATTGGCTATTATCTGAATGTTTGACCACTTTTACAGATTGAGTGGAATTGTTTTAATGGCGATGTGGTTTTATGCTGGGATTTTTGTGTATTTTAATATGTTGTTCTAGTTGTTTTTAAATTGTATAGCATTGAATCTTTGCTGTTTATACCGGTCTGAGTCCCTCGATAGAGGTGAGAAGGTCGGGGTACAAAAGTTTTAAATAAATAAATAAATATGCAGTCATGCTGGCCACATAACCTTGGGGGTGTCTATGGAAAACACTGGCTCTTTGGCTTAGAAATGGAGATGAGCAACCAACTCCCAGAGTCGGACACGACTGGACTTAATGTCAGAGGAAAACCTTTACCTTAGTTTCTTCAGGGAAACGAGTTTTGAACCATTTTTTCCTTGATCTAACAAGCCTAGTAATAATATAAAAACTTTTAAATAGGGTGGGCTATTTAAAAGTTTTTATATTATTACTAGGCTTGTTTGATCAAGTGTGGCGTGAGTGTGTGATACACTTGGGAGGGGGGAGACTGTGTCTTTGACGGCAAGCGGTGTGTGCCACTTAGATATCCTCCAGACACATAGTCTTAGTGTCTTTATAATATCATTGTATTACTAGCTATTCCTTTGTACTATATACGGATTCCATAGGGATGGTTACCATACTGTATGCATAATTAGTGTGCCCAGATTTTTAGCACACATACTTACTTATGCTGTATAGGGTGTCCTCTTTATTGTGCCAATGTGTGATATTCTGTAGTGTATTATTTATGAGGCCCTAATTCATCAACAATCATATTCCCTAGGCCGATATAGCTATATAATCATTTAGTCTCCCTGCTCCCTCCTGCGAGACCCTGTGCGTCATTGGAGATGCTTCTGGACTGTGGCGCATGGATTTTTGGGACTTCCAATGCACTTAATGGAATTAAGCGTGCAATGGACTGGCTATTGATACATGTATTTTGAGGAAATTGTGGTTATTTGTAAATTGACATTGTATGTCTTTCAGTGTGTTTATATGATCCATACAGCCTACCAGGCTGTTGAGGCTCAACTCACGTGTCCTGATACAGAGTACAGAAATGTTTTTGCAATTGTTCTTTCTGATTTATATGAGACTATAGACGCATGTCTCTTGGTTTGTTTTGGTTTCGCTGTTAAGCAGCACTTCCCTTGGTTTACCATCAGGCCCGGATTAACACTTTTTTGCGCCCTAGGCCACACGTTGGAATTACGCCCCCTTTAAGTCAACCTCTACCGCACACACCCACCCCACATCCTTTCATCCGCTCGTCCCCCTTAGGGCCCCGCATCCAGCTCTCCCGGTGTGGCCCCACTAGGTCCGCCACAGAAGTTTCCCTCTCGGCAGGCACTATGGATGCAGGCATGGGGGGAGGAGCCTCCTCCCCGATGCCGGGGCTTTAGGCACTTGGCTCCTACCCGGTATCAGGGATTGCGCATGCGTTATAGTCAGCAGCTGTACCGATGCCGCACTTCTCCCCAATACCGGGGCTTGTTGCATTGGGCTTCTCTCCTGTACTGGGGTTTGCACATGTGCTGTAGCTGGCAGCTGCGCTTCTCTCTCCAGTAAGGAGGAGTCTCCTCCTTGTGTTGGAGGAGGAATACCAACTTTCATGGTGTTAGAGCATGCGCAGTCTGCGCGATGGAGTTTCCTGTACTTGCACTGAAGGAGCCAGAAAGTGGTTGCTGTCAGCATCGAGGGAGTTAATTGTTCCTCCTGTTGACATCAACGCCAGTGTCAAGAGCCCCTGCGCATACGCCATTTGCGCAACAATAGCAGAGGCAGGAGCTGGTATTCAGGAAGGGGCAGGGGTGTTGCCGAAAAGGAGGATTTCTGGTATCTTTCCTTCCTCATCTCCATGCGCATTGCATTTTTATTTGTTTCAACATTTTTATTATATTTTTTTGGGTCCGTGATCTGCCCCCCCCCCCCCGGCTTGCACCCCTAGGCCATGGCCTAGTTTGGCCTTATGGGTAATCCTGGCCTGTTTACCATTGTTAGGCAGGGTAAAGACAGGGAAAGGGTTTGATATGCACACATACCACAGGAGATATGAAAGCAATAAAAGGAAAATGAATTTGAATTATCTTGGTGCAATGAGTTGCTATTGAGAAAAGCTGAGAAAGCAAGTATTGAATTATTTTCACACAAAATCCAATTAAACAACAAAACATTTCTATAAAGTTTCCTTTAAACAGTGTTCTAAAACATACACAGACACATTTTTTCTGAGCTAAACCTGCGTTCTACGTTTTGAGTAACTTCCTCCATGAAATCATGTAAGATGACTACATAAGACCAGATAAAATGTCCTAGGTTTGGACTTCTCTTTTTCAGTACTAGCATTTTGAAGAGCTTTATATTCTGTTACTAATCCCAGTTGTTCATAAATGCAGAGTCTTTCAGAACTTAGGAAGACTTAGACGTATGTTGTTTCACTCCTCTAAGGAAGGGCTACTCTGAAAATATAGCACAAGGCAGAAAGAGAGAGGGGGCCAGGGGGGGGGGGATGTGAAAGAGAATGTAAGAGTGGTGAGCCTCCTTCCAACATTGTGATTCTGGATAGAAAACAAACATCAACATAACATAACATTGTTTGAGTCCACAGTGCTCTCTGGGTGTAGGTGAACTACAACTTCCAAACTCAAGGTCAATTCCCAAGCAAACCCTTTCAGTACTTTCTGTTGGTAATGAGAGTATGCCAAGTTTGGTTCAATTCCATTGTTGCAAGAGTTCAGGATGCTCTTTGTTTGTGTGTTAACTATAAATCCCAGAAACTGTAACTCCCAAATGTCAAGGTCTATTTTCCTCAAACTCCATCTGTGTTCATATTTGGGCATATTGAGTATTCATGTCAAGTTTGGTCCTGATCCAACATTGTTTGAGTCCACAGTGCTCTTTGGATATAGGTGAACTACAACTCAAGGTCAATGCCCACCAAACTCTTATAGCTTTTTCTCTTGGTTATGTGTGGGAAGTTCTGTGTGGGAAGTTTGTATCTTTCTGCCTTTCCTGCCAGGATATCTATGTTGTGTTCATCAAAACAGGCCCAGGTTTCACACTGAGTGTATAAATACATTTAAAAACATATCAACTATATGTATTACTGTGTTAGAGTGTCATTTTGGTTGGTGGTGTGCCCCAGGATTTTGCAAATGTAAAAAGTGTGCCGCGGCTCAAAAAAGGTTGGGAAACACTGCTCTAAGGAAGGGCTACTCTGAAAATATAGCACAAGGCAGAAAGAGAGAGGGAGCGGGGGGAGAACGTGAAAGAGAATGTAAGAGTATATGAGACAGGGAACATAGTTCAATAGAAAATAGATGTTTGCTATTTCATCCAAATAATCTTACCTTGCGGCACTTTTTCACCCTTGCTGGCACTGAGGCAATAGAAACACGAGGAAAGAACAGCTACAAAATGAAGCTGGACATGAATTGAAGATATCCTCACTGTAATGATGTCAATTATTTGTGTGTAAATGTTGTATAACATATGTTAAATGTATGTTGTTTTGTGTAGTTCAAAGGAATATTCTATGAATTGTTGCTGTGGGTGAAACAGAAGGGAGGCTTGGCAGAAGCTCTGAAGAGCTGTCGCCATAGCAACCAGGGCCAGAGCCTTTTAGAATGTTCAAGGTATGAATTTTACAGTTGGTGAAGAGCGGTTGGAAGCCAACTGCCATGAGAGGGGGGGGAGGAGTTTTAGTCTTTAGTTGGTCTTAAGGTCTGCAAGAGAGCAGTCCAGTTTTATGGGTGTAGAGACCCTAGTTAAAGACGGAAGAGTCCAGGGGTTTATAGAGGGTTAGTGGAAACCCTATAGTATATCCCCATTGTGTTTTGTGTAACAGAATAAGTTTGTGCCTCTGAGGAAGTATAAAACCAATCAAGATTTGTACCCATTTGTGTCATAATAAATTATTTACATCTTAAAAGAAAAACACCTCTGTTAGTTCTTTTATTGGTGGTGGCCCTCAAGGTCAGTGGTCAGACAGACAAATGGTGGCAGTGTGGTCAAGTGGTTACTGAGAAATTTAAAGTCTCTGCAATTCAATGGTATGTGGGGGAGATAGTCTACCCTGCCATAAGACAGAAGTTGCTGAGGTAACTTCGAGGCCCCCTTGCATTTAGGGTTAGCAGTTTGGATTGCGAAAGATTGTCCAGTCTGAGGCCGGTAAACAAGGGGTTGTCACACTCACTATTAATTCTATAAACTTCTGCGTGCTAGCAGGCTGAGGGTGAACCCGGCGAAGACAGAGATCCTGTAGCCTGGCTGCACCAAGGGAGTGGAGCACCAGCTGCCTATCCTCAACGGTGAGCCTTTTGCTCCATCGGCCACCATGAAAAGCCTAGGAGACATTTTGGACCCCTTGCTATCGATGGAGGCCCAGGTCTCCACCGTCCGTAAACAGGCGTTTTTCCATCTTTTGTCTATACAAACAAACTTGCTCACTGTGCAAACCTGAACTACTATAAGGCTATGCATGCTATTTGACTTCAATTATCGATATACTATCTCTCCCACTTTCGTATGACACAACGCAGTGGTTACAAATGTATTCACTCTGTATTCAATTGGCAATTCTTGCTTCTTTAAAATGATACATATATAATACTAGCTGTACCCGGCATGCGTTGCTGTGCCCTATTTTGGAGATGCGAGGAAGTCTGAGTATGTAAGTTGTTGTTGTTGGGGTCATGGCTGTGTTGTTGTGGGTTGTTTTGGTGGGTGGGATGTTGGAGTCATGTGGAGTTGTTGTTGTGTGGTGTTGCTGGCGTTCTGCATTGCTTGTGGATATACAATGTTTTTTTTCTTTCCATCTGCTGTGTTGATGTAGAGGTTGATGCGTGTGTGGGTGGGGTACTTTGGAAGTGAGTGGAGGTACTTGAAATCCCATTATCCATGGTGTGTCCTCCTCTAATCTGCAGTCGGATGAGGTGTGGGTCATGGGGGCATTGTTTGCCAAGTTTGGTTTTTATCGGTCTTGGTTCTGGGACACAGTGGTCTGTGGGGAATGATGGGTTTTGAAGTATTACAAATCCCATAATCCATGGAGGTACTTCAAGTCCCATAATCCATGGTCCACCCTCCTCCACACTGTAGTATAATGTATCGTGGGTCATAGGTGCTCTGTGTGCCAAGGTAGGTTACTGTAAATTCAGACCATACACAGTGTCCCATGAGCTGAGGCCTAGTCAAGAACAGCAAGTTAATGAAGCCTTACTGTCATTTCAGGCCATACACAATGTCCAATGAGCTGAGGGCTAGTCAGGAGAATCAAGTTAATGAAGCCTTACTGTCAATTCAGAGCGTAAACAGCATTCCATTAAGTGAGGCCTAGTCAGGGAAATTAAGTTAATGAAGCCTTACTGTCAATTTTGGGCGTGGTCTGTGATTTGTAGGGGTGTAAATTTTGTGCCTCAGCCCTTTGCCTTATCCTCCTCTGACAGTTTATTATGGGTCGGAATGTTCATGTTGGCCGGCCAGTACAGGAGTTATGCAAATCCGCTCTTATTGGCAGCCAATCATGTTGTCATAATGTAGAGGCTGGGGGAGTCGTTGGCAGCCCCGGAGGATGCTGGGAAATGTAGTTTTATTTTTACTTGTTTTGGGGGCCTTTTAGGTTTGGGGAGGAAAGTTTCTTTGCTACAAACGTACCTTGTCTGAGGCCTATTTCTGTTGGCAAGTTTGCTGTCTCTGCATTGTAAGGTTTCTCTGTTTGGGACGGTCTTTCCATGACGACTCTTCCTTTATATATATAGATATAGATTACAATTGCAAATACACAAATACAAAAACACATTTTCATATACAAGGCATAGCGTGCCAAATCTCATGAGTCATTCACTTTATGTGCAAAGTGGTCAAACTACAACAAAACCAGGGAGGAGCGTCTCAAAGACAGAGTGCTCTGAGGAAGCAGTATAACACTGTGAAACGGCCCCATAGTGGCGTCCGAGTACATCCAGCCGTTGGCGCGTTTTCAGCTTGTTTGTTCCCATCGGCTCCTCAATTGATACTCCCCAGAACATTTGGTCCATGAGTCCGCACACACAGGATCATACTAAGAGGTGTATAGACTCGGAGACTTTGACCACTTTGCACAGAAAGTGAATGACTCATGAGATTTGGCACTACTGGCTTGGCACTACCCTCCTCAAGCCTGGAGAAGCTGTGGTAGCGCTGAAGCCGGGGGAGGGGGTGAGGCTTGGCATGGCATGGCTCCACCCCATCTGAGAAGCGCGCCATCCAGCTGAGATCGACCTCCTTCGGTCCCGGGATCGACGTCAATCGCGATCGACTTCCTGGGCAGCCCTGATCTAGAGAAGGAAACTCGAACCAAACCTACGACCTGAGGACCTAGTTGCCACCTTCCTAAGCTTGCTAGGGCCCGGCAGACCAACCTTTGGTTTAAAGGGTGAGGTCAGTTCTGTGCACGCTGCGCTCCACCAGAAAAATCCATTGCACAGGCTCGAAGGACACATCCAACCTCCGTCATCAACACACTTATAGAAAGCATGGGTTGAGTCCTTCCTGAATCTTCATTCGCGAAGAAAAGCAAGAGAATCCTGTCCTTCCCACCCCGAAGGGGGCTGAAATATGTGAATAGTTAATTCCGCACAAGTGAAACCTGAAAATATGCCGGGTCAATTGCACTGCATTTCTTTTTAAATTATTGTAGGACATGCCTCTGTGTGTTAACAAAGGGTGTGCAAATATTTGTGCTCTGTTGACTTCTTTTGGATGACACATTTCCCCTTTTAAAACATTGCATAAAAGGTCACCTTTTGAAAATAATCTATGACTGCTAACCTCTGAATGTGGCTACTGTGAACGGTGTTAATATCCCCTGGGTAATTATGTATAAGACGCTAGAGTCCGATGAAGAACTGGTATGGTATTTATGGGCAATGCAAGCTTTATGGCTGTAGGATTTTTTTGGTTGGCTGCAAATCAGACATAATATCTCCAAAGGTCTCTTCATGGTACGTTAAAATGAACCTTCTCTGACTTACCATTCAACACTGAGCACTTGTGTGGAAAATAAATAACATTTCCTGTCACGATGATGTGGTTACCAAATGATGTGGAAAAACTTAGGTCAGGCACCTTCCACCAATATGAATGGAAACAATAGACAGTGGAACGCTATGATCCCCTGGTGCTCCTTCTCGTGTTGCCACCTGAAGGGCACAGGTCAACGTTAAAGTCGCTCAGTGTTTCCCAACCTTTTTTGAGCCGCAGCACACTTTTAACATTAAAAAAAATCCGGGGGCACACCACCAACCAAAATGACACTCTAACACAGTAAAGAACGGCTGGGGGATGGTGGCCTGCTGGGAGCAGCTGCTGGGAGTGCCAAAGCTGGGGGAAGGGAGCGGAGCCAGGCCGCGCCATGCCCCGCCCCCTCCCCCGGCTTCAGCTTTCCCAGAGCTTCTCCAGCCTTGAGGGGGCAATGCCAAGCCAGGGTTGGCAGAGCCAGCACAATGCTGGCTTGGCACTGCCCCCTTAAGGCTGGAGCAGCTGCTGTGAATGCCGAAGCTGGGGGGAGGGTGTGGGGCCAGGTTGCACCATACCCTGCCCCTCCCCTGGCTTCAGCTCTCCCAGCAGCTGCTCCAGCCTTGAGGGGGCAGTGCCAAGCCAGCGGTGGCAGAGCCAGCACAATGCTGGCTTGGCACTGCCCCCTCAAGGCTGGAGCAGCTGCTGGGAGTGCCGAAGCTGAGGGGAAGGTGCGGAGCCAGGCCGCGCCATGCCCCGCCCCCTCCCCCGGCTTCAGCTTTCCCAGAGCTTCTCCAGCCTTGAGGGGGCAATGCCAAGCCAGCGTTGGCAGAGCCAGCACAATGCTGCCTTGGCACTGCCCCCTCAAGACTGGAGCAGCTGCTGGGAGTGCCAAAGCCAGGGGGAGGGGGGGATCCAGGCCATGCCATGCCCCGCCCACTCCCCCGGCTTCAGCTCTCCCACAGCTTCTCCAGCCTTGAGGGGGCAATGCCCAGCCAGTGGTGGAAGAGCCAGCACAAGGCTGGCTTGGCACTGCCCCCTCAAGGCTGGAGCAGCTGCTGGGAGTGCCGAAGCCTGGGGGAGGGGACGTATCCAGGCCGTGCCATGCCCCGCCCCCTCCCCCGACTTCAGCTATCCCACAGCGTCACCAGCCTTGAGGGGGTAATGCCAAGCCAGCAGTGGCAGAACAAGCACAATGCTGCCTTGGCACTGTCCTCTCAAGGCTGGAACAGCTGCTGGGAGTGCCGAAGCTGGGGGAGGGGGTGGAGCCAGGCCGCGCCATGCCCCGACCCTCCCCCGGCTTCAGCTCTCCCACAGAGGAGGAGCATGAGCGGTGGACGGGCTTCAGTGGGCGGGGCTCCTCCTCCGCGCGGCTTCAGCGAGCAAGGTGCAAGAGTCATAGCAGGAGTCCTGGCGGATTGGAGGCTGGCTGGGGAAACGGCCGAAGGAGGCGGCGCCCCGGTCCCTTCTTCTTTTTCTTCACTGCTGCCCAGCCCTTCCTCCTCCTCCCCCAAGCAGCAGGAGTTCGGCAGGAGGAGGGGGGAAGGAAGGGGGGCAGAGAGCTTTTCTCATGGCACAGCAGGAGCTCCGTCATGGCACACTAGTGTGCCGCTTCACAGCGGTTGGTAAATACTGAAGTAGATGATATTACTGACCATCACTATTGTATGGATTGATCCTCTTCATCAGAATGGGCAATCTAAATGTATACAACACCAAGTATTGCAAAACGCCTCTTGTTCTGAATAGCAAGCTGCAGTGTGCAGACAACAAGACAGCCACCACTCCTACGCCTCCTGACTGGGAACCTTGCCATGTTATTATTTCAGTGGAAAGGAGCAAGGTCAAGCTCATTGTATTTTCAACTTTCTGTGATGTTTCTCATGGAGTTCAATCTCGTATCATCCTAAATACACAGCAGGACTATTGGAGGCTGGCAGGAAGTCTGTTCTGCAAGCAATGTTTGTTCTATTGCACCGTTGCCAATGTGCCGAGCGCTCAGACTGCCGGAGTACAAATGAAGGAAGCTGCCTTTTAAAGCACAGGACAAAGATCAGCACTGAAGAATGAGACCAGAAGTTACTCAGATTCAATAGGAAGCTTGACATCACATAGAATTTATGACTTTCCAGAAGAGCAGAGACTGTAATGCTCCGAAGAGAGAAAGGGGGAATGTTTGCTCATTTGGGCCACCGTTCTTTGAAATGTCGCTGAAATATTTATTAACATGGAGATGGCAAACATACAGTGGAGGCAACATCATCGGGGCCCATGCTGTGTTCAGACAGTGTGTTTGTTCATCCGAAATGATTTTATGCAACTTTATGCCGCAATGGCACTTAAAACACAATTACAGCAAATAAAAAGTATCCACATCTCCAAGCGGCAGTGAAAGAAAATTAAAATAGTGTCAGCCACCAATGTGCAGCACAGAGACCACATAACCATAAACTGAGTTCTAAAAGTAGACCTGGGGTTCATCATCACTAGTAAACTTAAGTAAGGAAGTAAAGTCTTCACATGGTGCCTAGATGTTAGTTGATTCAACAACAAGTGGATTTTGTTTGGTGAAGTTATATTTAGATGAGTAACTATGCAAAGTTTTTGAGATAAATTTCCCCTGAGCATTCCAGTGTGGTACATACAAGCCCAGAGGCAGCCCAAGGTAATTTTACATGGTAGGCAAAAATTATTTTGCACCCCCCCCCCCCTTGCAAACCAAACCTGGAGCAAACGCGGAGGCGGAGTTACCAGCCGGCATGGAGGCGGAGTTTCCAGCATGCGTGGAAACACAGCAGACGCAGAGGCAGAGTGTCCAGTCGGCACGGAGGTGGAGTTTCCAGCCAGTGGCGGTGCGCCCCTGTGAATCTGGCGCTCTCGGTGGGCGCCTACTCCGCCGAGTGCGTCTATCCACCCCTGTACAAGTCCAAACATTTTCCTTGGGCCATATCCCAGACTAAATGGCAACCCAGGACCCTTCCACACAGCCCTATATCCCAGAATATCTCTCTCGACATTACTTCGCGAACGAAGATTCTTAGGAAGGACTCATCCCACGCTTTTTACAAGCACGTTAATTACTAAAAAGGCCAATCTGAGATAGCCAAGTTTGGTTGCAGAAAGCACAACAGAAAGTCTCCTTGGGTTATGTTGTTTCCAAGTTGCGGTATCACCAGCGTTGAGGCCATGCTATTGAGAACACAGCTGCGCTGGGCAGGGCACGTCTCTAGGATGGAGGACCACCGCCTCCCAAAGATACTACTCTATGGTGAACTCGACCCGGGTCAGCGCAAGAGAGGTGCCCCCAAAAAGGGATATAAGGACTCCCTGAAACAACATCTCAGGCTCGGCCAGATTGATCACCAACAATGGTCCACCCTGGCCTCACATCGGGAGTCATGGAGACGCACTATCCACAATGCTGTGGCCTCTTTTGAGAAGACACGCCAAATGTGCCTCGAAGGGAAATATCCCAGAATATCAAGGCAGAAAATCCCACTGCGTTATATGGCAGTGTGGACTCAGATAACCCAGTTCAAAGAAGATATTGTGCAATTTTCTGCCTTGATATTCTGGGATGTGGAAGAGCCCCCAAAAGGATAACGCATCACTTTCAGGTGTCATTCTAGCTCAGTGGTTCTCAACCTGTGGGTCCCCAGATATTTTGGTCTTCAACTGCCAGAAATCCTAACAGCTGGTAAACTGGCTGGGATTCCTGAGAGTTGAAGGCCAAAACACCTGGGGACTCACAGGTTGAGAACCACTGTGATCTAGCTGGAATATGGCTGAGTGAGATTTTGTCAGTTCAGGAACTTTTGAAGTCTTGTGGGGTGGTGACTGCCTGTTGATCTGAACTGCAGATGGATTTGGCTCAGTTTTCTTTTGAGTTTTAAAACAAAAAGTGGAGGTTGACTTTTGATTTGAAAAAGTCATGGAGGGCACCGGGACCCACAACAGTGCCGTTGGGAACATACTTTCCTCACCCTCAAGCTACACAGTTGAGGAGTGGATATTGGGAAAGCTCTCTCATTGTTCTGGGAATTTCATTTCAGTTTGCTTTTGATTACAATTTCCCCTCCTCAACTCATTTTTCTTTTTTTTTTAGAGAAGCCAAAAGTTTACAAACTTGCCCATTCCAGATCAGTGAGGGAAACTTTCATCGGCATTCATTTTTAGTCAGAAAGTATAAACATTGTAATGTGTGTGTGTGTGTGGGGGGGGGGGATTAAACTGGCAGATTTGCCCATCCCTAGTTTTATTTATTTATTTATTATTTGGGCTTGTACGCCACCACACAATCAGCTAAAGCACACAGAGGTAAAAGCATACTATTAAACTAGCTTAAAGAAAGATTTCTGGCCTAGCAATCAAAGACTAGCCGGAAAAGGTGAGTCTTGCAGGCCTTGCGGAAAAAGAGAAGGTCCTGCATGGCCCGTACATCGCTGGCAAGAGTGTTCCATATTGACGGCGCCACAACAGAAAAGGTTCTGCTCCGGGTCGATGTAAGACGGATTGCTTTGAAGGTCGGTACTTCAAGGAGTTTCATTTGTTCGGAACGAAGTGACCTCTGGGGTTGGTAGGGGAAAAGACAGTCCCTCAGATACAGCGGCCCCAGACCATGCAAGGCCTTGAAAGTTAACACCATCACCTTGAAGGTGATCCGGTGCTCGACCGGAAGCCAATGAAGCTGCTGGAGGATGGGTGTTATGTGACATCTCACTGGAGCCCCAGTGAGAAGTCGTGCAGCGGCATTCTGGACAAGCTTAAGTTTCCGGATCACTGACAAGGGCAGGCCGATGTAAAGGGCATTACAGCAGTCCAGTCTCGAGATGACCGTGGCTTGGAGCACCGTGGCCAGGTCATCTCTGGATAGGTAGGGGGCCAGACACATAGCTTGCCACAGATGGAAAAAGGCGGTTTTGCTGATGCTGGAGACCTGGGCCTCCATCGAAAGCAACGGGTCAAAAACGAACCCAAGGCTCTTTACTGAGGATGTCGGGCATAATGCCATGCCATCCAAGCTAGGCAGTCGGGCCTCCTCACCAACTGGGCAGCCCAGCCACAGTATCTCCGTCTTTGCTGGATTCACCCTCAATCTACTGGCATGCAGCCAACCAGTAACAGCTTCAAGGCACTGTTGGAAACAAGAAGGTACGGAGTGCAGCAGGCCTTCCATTTTCAGAACGAGCTGGGTGTCGTCAACGTACTGATAACATTCCAGCCCAAAGCTTCGAACCAGACCAACAAGTGGTCGCATATAGATGTTAAACAATAAAGAGGAGAGAATGGCACCTTGAGGGACCCCACAGGTAAGTGGAGCCCTCTCGGAAACCAAACCACCCCTTTCCACTCGCTGTCCCCGGTTGTGGAGAAAGGACAACAGCAATTTCAGTTTGAAGTACATAGAGCCCCTGGGCTGAGAGAGGCGGTATATAAACATAGTAAATAAATAAATAATTCTTTTCAGCATATGGCAAAGTCTCAATTATGATGTAGTACCACCTATTTACTTTTAAAAATTATTTATGACTGCATTAATTGTATATGATGTCAATGTGGTCTCCAAAATAAAGACAGCTAAATCAATGGCATGCAGTGGCTCCATCAGAATTTGGGCCATGCATTTTCTGGAAATCAACCCAGAATGTGTGAGAAAGGCCCATGTCTCATTAGAGGTGGGGTCTTTGGTAAGATACCAGGGCTCTTGTGTGACCCCCAAAACTTATGCAATCCCAACACCTGCAAAAAATCATTTAAAAATCCCAAATCCATGGATTTTTTGTGATGTCACTCATCATGAGCTATTTAGTATCGGCTTGGACAGATCAGGAGGACCAACAACAGTAGTGTTGCACTTCAGACCAGGAGCACCCCCCTAGTTCACACACACAACAGACAGTCTCTGAATAATAGGCTTTTATTGAAACAAATATAGTGTCCAACAAAAGAGTTAAAAGAAGATCACTTGTAGAATATATCCAAGGTAAAATCACACAGTTCCATTAGTCCCAAAATCCAAAGGCAAAGGTACAAAAGCTTGATGCAATTCCATGGATAATACAAGGTGGCTATAGATGCAAAACAGGCACAGAGGCCTAGGCAAAAACAAGAGCTTGGAGACAAGACAAACTTGGCATGGTATCTGAACGAAGCCTGGAAACTGAAGACAATTTTCCTATCACTCTAAAATAAAGACAAATCAGTTTCGGTTTGCAAACTGGCTGCTGCGTCGGAGGCTGGCAGCCTGCCTAGATTCTCAAATGCCATCTTGGCGGTTGAATGGTAGCTCGTTAAGATTCCCAGGTGTCCTGTTATCAACATCAAAGCAATCCTCATCTGAAAGTTCACTTTGCATCTCAGAATCCTCACTAAGCATCTCATCATCAGCATTTTCAAGAACAATCCCATCATCCCTAACATGCACATGAGCACCAGGCTGAAACACCAGAAGTAGCATCTCAGCCATAATCCCAGAAAATGCGCCCCTTCCATTTAATCTGTAAGGCTAGATCCCCCCTTTATTTATTTGTTTGTTTATTTATGACTACAAAAATAAAGGCCTGTGCCTTTTTTCTGACAGACCTTGTGAGTGGTCATGGGTCATGGGCTGTACCATACTGATTACTCTGCCTGTGAGATTGATAAGGCCAGGCTTTACCACAGTGGGTATATTTATTTATTTCCTCCGTTTCTAACCCGTCCTTCTTAGCCTGAAGGGGGACTCAGCTGCTGAAAATCTTGCTGCCCAAAAGGTTGACAGTTCAAGCCCAGGTTGGGGTGAGCTCCCAACCATCAGTCCAGCTTCTGCTCACCTAGCAGTTCGAAAACAGTAATATGAGTAGATAAATAGGTACCGCTTTGGTGGAAAGGTAGTAAAAAGTATGCATGCAGACATGCTGGCGATTCGATTGGGAGAGCATCTAAAGACAACAAAGATCCTCGGTATGGAAGATGGAGCGACAGCAACCCTTATGGCTGGAGTCAAGCACAGCCTCCAGATGCCGGAGATGGAAAATGATGGAAAGCCTTCACCTCTGTTTATGTACTGTCTGTCTTTGGTAATTGTATGATGGCATCAAATATTTGCCATATATGTGTACTACACCCGTCGTCATTAGTAAAGAGTCTGGGGGTCCAATTGGACCCACTGCTGACAATGGAGGCTCAGGTCTCCACTGTCAGCAGATCTGCTTTCTTCCACCTGCGACAGGCTAGGCGGCTGGCATCCTACCTCACCGGGAATGACCTAGCTACAGTGATCCAGGCAACGGTCATCTCGAGGCTAGACTACTGTAATGCCCTCTACATTGGTCTACTTTTGGGGGTTATCCAGAAACTTAAACTGGTGCAGAATGTGGCAGCGAGACTCCTGGCTGGAGTGCCGGCCAGGACCCATATCACTCCAACTCTGCAGCAACTGCACTGGTTGCCAATTGAGCACCGCATCACCTTCAAAGTGTTGGTTTTGACCTTTAAGGCCTTGTATGGTCTGGGGCTGGTGTACTTGAGGGACCGTCTACTCCCATATGCTCCCCAGAGATCCCTCCGATCAGAAGACCAAAACCTGTTAAAGGTTCCTTCTATACGGTCTATCTGTCTGTCATCCACTAGGCAGAGAGCCTTCTCTGTTGTGGCACCGAGCTTGTCCACCTATGAGTTTTTGGTTTCTCTCGGCATTACTTCGGGAACGAAGATTCTTAGGAAGGACTCATCCCATGCTTTTTACAAGCGCGTTGATGACTAAATAGGCCAATCTGAGATAGGCAAGTTCGGTTGCAGAAAGCACTGCAGAAAGTCTCCTTGGCTGATGTTGTTTCCAAGTTGTGGTTCTTTCTGCGTTGTCATTTCTCTTCGAGACCCATTCAGCATGTCTTTTTGAAAGAGGCCGCAGCATTGTGGATAGTGCATCTCCATGCCTTTCGATGTGAGGCCAGGGCGGACCATTGTTGGTGATCAGTCTGATCAAGTCTGAGATGTTGTTTCAGCGAGTCCTTATATCTCTTTTTGAGGGTGCCTCTCTTGCGCTGACCCATGGTAAGTTCACCATAGAGTAGTATCTTTGGGAGGCAGTGGTCGTCCATCCTAGAGATGTGCCCTGCCCAGCGCAGCTGTGTTCTCAATAGCATGGCCTCAATGCTGGTGATCCCTGTTTGCTCAAGGACAGCAACATTCATCACATAGTCAGTCCAGTGTATATTTAGGATTGTGCAAAGACAGCGCTGATGAAAGCGTTTGAGGAGTCGTAGGTGTTGGCAATAGGTGACCCATGTTTCAGACCCATAGAGGAGAATAGACAGTACGATAGCTCTGTACACACTGATTTTGGTGCTTTGTCTCAGATGTTTATTACTCCAGAATCTTTTGTGAAGCCTTCTGAATGCACTATATGCCTTTGCTAATCTGTGATCTATCTCTTTATCAATCTTGGTGTCTGGAGAGATTATGCTTCCTAGGTAGGTGAACTGCTGAACGAACTTACAGTAAGCACATATTTGCCTATGCTGGCATGAGGATGATGGTGTTCTTCCTGTGGTGCGGGCTGGTAGAGGACTTCCGTTTTCTTCAGGCTGACTTCCAGCCCAAACAGTTCTGCAGCTGCTGCAAAGCAGGATGTGAGGCACTGCAGAGCTGCTTCTGAATGGGTGACAAGGACAGCATCGTCAGCAGAAAGCAGCTCACGGACTAGATAGTTTAGAGCAGGGGCGGGCAAACTGCGGCCCGGGGGCCGGATGCGGCCCTTTGGCTGATTCTATCCGGCCCGCCTAAGGGCCCCTGGCTTGCCTCCCCTGCCTGGCCTCTGCATAAAAATCTCCAGAGAAGGGGACTATAAGGAAGCATTATTTTATTTTAGTGGTTTTTATTATTATTGTATAATAATTTTATAACAATAATAAAATAATATAATAAATAATATAATATAATGTTATATGATATATTATAATTTCAATATATTATGCTTATATATATTATAATATAATAATTATGATATTAATACTAATAATATATGAATATTTCTTGATATATTAATATGTTAATATTAATGATGTGTAATATATAGTAAATATAGTAAGTGAATAAATAAATAAATTATGTAGATTAGCATGTAGTTCCGCCTTTAGGTGCGGCCCTCCATAATATTTTTTGGCTCTCGTGTGGCCCCTTGGAAAAAATAGTTGCCCACCCCTGGTTTAGAGTCTTAGTGCGAGCCCTCAGCCGGCTTAAGTTGAACAAGCTACCATCAGTACGATAGCGTATATATATGCCGTCTTCTTCTTCTTTGAGGTCTGCCATAGCCCTTTGGAGCATCATGCTGAAGAAGATTGTCAATGGGGCTGGTGCAAGAACACAACCTTGCTTCACTCCATTAGTTATGAGAAAGGGCTCTGAGAGAGCATCGCCGTATCATGAATATTAGCACAATACTGACTGTGCATATGAATGCAGTTTGACAAGGGAACATGAACTCTTAGCACTCATGGTTTCAATTGCTGAGTGGATAATTGTGCAGATTTCCCATTGTTGATGTCCTCAAAACCCATTGTTTCAGGACTCTTTGCCTCTTGAGGTAATGCTTTTACTTCACACACTACATAAAATGTGAGGTGAGTGGCGAATAAATGAAGCGAACCAGAGTTTTATTCGGCAGAATAACACAGCGATGAGTCATTTCGGAAACAACAAAACAGTAATATTTAAAGACTTAAAGATGAAATGGATGCGGATCGTATCTTTGTCTGTTCAAGGTTGTGGGAATTATTGAGGTGACTGGAAAAGGGTTTTTCTTCATCTCTTTGTAGAGTTAATTCCTACTGTCTGTCTGCTATCTTTGGTCGGCACTCCTTTCGGAAACAGAAGAATGAAATTCCATTTCTATGAACTATAGCAACCTTGCGATAAAAAGTGCGTGACAGAAGTATTTTAATGGGTTCTTAAAGGTTGGTGCTGATAATACCGTTCGGCTGCTTAAAAGTAACTGTAACTCTCAGACTGACTGGGGAGTTTATAATTGAAATATCTGCCCTAGTGTGATACACATCTATCTGATAAACGGAGACGGAGACTGCCAGGTCCTTTGTGGGACTCCATTGTATTGATTGCAGCTGATTCAGATTCCTAATTTCCCTAGTCGCTTTAATTCTTAAGAGACGACAGTCTAGCTAAGAGCTAGGGCTGCGTCATGAGTCTGAGCAAATACTGTAACTGGCAGATCCTGTGTTAGGATTAGAGATGTGTGGAAGATTTGCTATGATGCATTTTCCTTTATGGATTTGCCTACTTCTATGTCTTCCTGATCAATTGTGGAACCTAATGTGGTTAGAAATCTTTGCATTTTTCACATGCCTTCAGCAGCATTGACTCAATTGTTGAATGGTGAACTAATGCAGTGTTTCCCAACCTTTTTTGAGCCGCGGCACACTTTTTACATTGACAAAGTCCTGGGGCACACCACCAACCAAAATGACACAAAATGACACTCTAACACAGTAATACTTATAGTTAATATGTTTTTAAATGTATTTATACACTCAGTGTGAAACCTGGGCCTGTTTCGATGAACACAACATAGATATATCCTGGCAGGAATGGCAGAAAGACACAAACTTCCCACACAGAACTCCCATAACCAAGAGAAAATGCTATAAGAGTTTGGTGGGCATTGACCTTGGGTTTTGGAGTTGTAGTTCACCTATATCCAGAGAGCACTGTGGACTCAAACAGTGTTGGATCAGGACCAAACTTGGCATGAATACTCAATATGCCCAAATGTGAACACAGATGGAGTTTGGGGAAAATAGACCTTGACATTTGGGAGTTACAGTTTTTAACTTAAATGAATGCGTATGATGTTTAATGTAATTGTATTTTAATGTATTTTAATGTCGAATGTTTCTGGGGTTTTATATTGTGTTTTACTGTGTGGGCATCAAATTGTGCCTTTTTATAAGCCGCTCTGAGTCCCCCCTCGGGGGTTGAGAAGGGCGAGGTAAAATGCTGGAAATAAATAAATAAATAAATACAGTTTCTGGGATTTATAGTTAACACACAAACAAAGAGTATCCTGAACTCTTGCAACAATGGAATTGAACCAAACTTGGCATATTGAACTCTCATGACCAACAGAAAGTACTGAAAGAGTTTGCTTGGGAATTGACCTTGAGTTTGGAAGTTGTAGTTCACCTACATCCAGGGAGCACTGTGGACTCAAATAATGATGGATCTGTACTACACTTGGCATGAATACTCAATATGCCCAACTATGAACACACATGGAGTGCCTTTATCAAGGTAGGTTTTTTAGGGTTTTTATACTTCAACACACTAGACTCTCCCCCCTCCCCTCCTGGAGGTTCCAATTTCCCACGACACACCTGATGATTGCTCACGGCACACTAATGTGCCCTGGCACACTGGTTGAGAAACACCGAACTAATGCATAGGTAAATTCCACTGATTTTGTAGTTAGGGTTGCCGATACTGTCCTGTATCGTATGGGACGTCCCGTATTTTGGCCCAGAATTGCGTGTCCCGTTTTTTAAACCTCTGTCCCATATGCACCAGGAATGTGGCGCAGCTGGCTAAGTGTCAGCTGCATAAGATCTCTCTGACCAGTAGGTCATGAGTTTGAGGCCTGCCTGGGTCGAGGTGGGTGCTCGACCTTTAAGTGTAGCCTTCTGTCGACCTTTGCAGCCTGAAAGACAGTTGCATCTGTCAAGTAGGAGATAAAGGGACCACATTAAGTGGGGAGGCAAATTTTGACTGAATTATGAGGCCATTAAAGAACTCCAGGAACGCTGAGGAATGCGGAAGGAACAACAAGGGACGCTGGGAACGCTGAGAGATGAGGAGTGCGTCAGCTCCCCCTGGTGGCCAGAGTTTGCCTCTGTTCGTCTATATCAGTCTTTCTCAACCAGTGTGCCGTGGCACACTAGTGTGCCGTGACGGGCCTCCTGCTGTGCCGCGAGAAAAGCTCTCTGCCCCCCCTTCCTCCCCCCCTTCCTGCCGAACTCCTGCTGCTTGGGGGGGGGGGGAGGAAGGGCTGGGCAGTGGCGAAGAAAAAGNNGAAGGGACCGGGGCGCCGCCTCCTTCGGCTGTTTCCCCAGCCGCCTCCCTTCCGCCATGAGTCCCACCATGACTCTCGCCCCTTGCTTGCTGAAGCCGCGTGGAGGAGGAGCCCCGCCCACTGAAGCCCGTTCACCGCTCATGCTCTCCTCTGTAGGAGAGCTGAAGCTGGGGGGAGGGGGCGGGGCATGGTGTGGCCTGGCTCTGCCCTCTCCCCCGGCTTCGGCACTCCCAGCAGCTGCTCCAGCATTGAGGGGACAGTGCCAAGCCAGCATTGTGCTGGCTCTGGCACCGCTGGCTTGGCACTGCCCCCTCAAGGCTGGAGCAGCTGCTGGGAGAGGTGAAGCTGGGGGTAGGGGGTGGGGCATGGCGCAGCCTGGCTCCGCCCCCACCCCGGCTTCGCACTCCCAGCAGCTGCTCCCAGCAGGCCACCAACCCCAACCGTTCTTTACTGTGTTAGAGTGTCATTTTGTGTCATTTTGGTTGGTGGTGTGCCCCCGGATTTTTAATGTTAAAAGTGTGCCACGGCTCAAAAAAGGTTGGGAAACACTGGCCTATATGTTGTGTATGTGGAAAACAGAAGGGATTGTCTGCTAAGTATGTGTACCTGTAATCCGCTCTGAGTTCCCTTCGGAGTGAGAAGAGTGGAATTTAAAGTGTATCCAAAGTAATTGAATGCTATAGGGTGCATCTACAGTTTGACACCACTTTGACTGTCATGCTCTATGCTACCAAACAAGGAAGTTGTAGTTTGATGAGGCAGTTGCACTCTTGGCAGAGATGGCTAAAGACCTTGCAAAACATCAACTCCCATGATTTGGCAGCAATGAATCATGGCAGTTAAGGTGGTGCCGAACTGCATTAATGCTTCAGTGTAGATGCACCCTCACACTCCCTTTGCACCATGACATGAAGAACATTGAATATTTGTCTTTTTGTATGTTGGAATCCACCCTGAATCCCCTCAGGGAGATTGGGTGGAATATATTATTATTATTATTATTATTATTATTATTACAAGGGGAAAACCTATGTAAAGATGCATGCTAGGCCCAAACAGAAATGGGGTGGAGATTGCTTCCCCCGCATTGTCCACGGAAAACACTTCCATTTTGTCGGTGCTTGTAAAGGGGTCAAAGTAGTCTGTTTATGGTGGGAAGACGTTGTGATAGGAACTAGAAAGCATTATTTGTTTCACTGCTAAAATGGTCCATTCTTCCTGACTGCATTACCTTTGAAAGGGAAATTCATTTCGTCACCATTATGAATCTTTCCTTGACCCCATAAGAAGTAGATTCTTGTGAGATTATTTTTGTAGATTATCTCTTAATTTAATTCCCCCGTACCCTACACACACATCTTGTGTCTGCCAGCTAGACTTTTGCCTTTGGAATCGAAAACCACCGCAAACCAGCTTGACTCCAAGGTACTACAACACTTGCCTTTGTACATACTTGGCTCGGTACAGGAAAAGTCTTCTTTGAGTGAAAAGATACATGGAATTGACTTATCCAAACTATTCAATTATTCAAACAAGCGCATTGCGTCCAAAGCCGACTGGCAACTTTAATCTAAATGGTTATTTTCCATTTAGTGAAAGAACCTTGTTTTGTTCAAGAGCTCCAACCTCTAATTCTGGTATTTTGTAGTCCTGGATCCCCTCAAGATGCTTTTTTTCCCCCCCTTCCCAAAGCGGAAAGTTAAGGTTGTTGAAATCTGGACATGAGCCCAGAGTATTTTACTGAATTAACTTTTGTCCTCACATTGCAATTAAAGTAGCAATGTTGGAACATGCTCAGTACAGAGCCTTCTCCCCCTCCCAATAAAAAAGGAAATTAAAATTTTTGAAAGCAGGCTTTATTGGGGGAGAAAATGCCATCTGTTCTATTCCAGCCATTCCCAAGCAGTGGTTAAGACACGGCACAGGATGTCACAAAAGCACTGTTTGGTGTTGCTACCTTTCCAGCAAGTACAAGTGGCGTGTGGCACGTAGCTAGTAGGCATGGTTTCGAACCCAAAAATAGGGAATCAAAAATCTAATGGGGGGGGGATTTTTTTGATTAGTAATAGAAAGACTTACAAAAAAATTCCAAAAATTTCTAAAATGTAACGCAATTACTAACGAAATTCGTTAGTAGTTCTAAAGTAGGCAAAGCAGGGAAACAGGACTGACACTGTTTTAAGCACAGGCAAATCAAGGGGCAACATTTCCCTTGGTTTCCTTGCAGGGAGATATAATGCATTAATATATTATTATTAATATTATTGAATAAAATAGTTGCCAATGCCCACCTCTGGCCTTGCTAATCTGTAGAGTTCTCCTCACTCCAGCTTTTTCCCATTCAGTTTTACCATAGCAGTCTAGGACCTCCGTTTGAACTCTATGGCTTTTCTTGATTCTGGACTCTTCCTTCTCCTCTCCGTGCTCTTTTCACTCCTGCTGCCCTTCTCTCAGTAGTTCTTATGTCCTTCTACTCTGTCCTTTATCTAAACCCCCTTCCTGGGTGTTTAAATCGCTTTTTTCGTCAGTCCTCCAGCCCCTCTAGGAGTCCCGATCTGGATCTCGCTATGGTTTCCAGCTCCTTTTTCACTTCCTGGAGGAGGCCTTTCACTCTAATTAGGCTCCAAGCATGGAAAGGCCCCAATTTGACTGTGAGTTATGTCTGCAAAGCTATTTTGGAGGGGGAAATGTTCCTGTTGGGTGGGCATCCGAAATAGTTACTAATCTAACAAAAATTTGGGCCCAGGGGGTGCGAAAAAAAAGTCCACTTCCGGGATTGCGGCAGCGATGCGTATAAACTTGAAAGTCCCATACATACGAATCCCTTCCGATTTCTTTTCATTTTCATAACTTTTTTCTCATGCCTAGTAGCTAGATATGAGGGTGGGTCAATAAGTCCATGACTTTTTGAAGGAAACACAGGTTTTTGGATAAAAAAATCATTTTATTTTTCAACGTCGTCTCCTTTGAGCTCTATACACTTTGTCCAACGTTTCTCCAATTTTTTTATCCCTTCCAAAAAAATCAGAATTGTCGAGGTCATCAAAATAAGCATTTGTTTGTGAGATGATTTCATCGTTGGAGTCAAATCTCTTTCCGCCAAGCCTGGTTGCGCTGGGCTGGATGAGTGCCAGTGGCCTACCTTCGATGGCGAGCAACTTAGCCCATAATCCTTGGTTAAGAGCTTAGGCGTCCAATTGGACTCCTTGCTGACCATGGAGGCCCAGGTCTCCATGGTCAGCAAAATGTCGTTTTTCCATCTACGACAAGCTAGGCGACTGGCCCCCTACCTGTCCAGGGATGACCTGGCTACGGTGATCCAAGCGACGGTCATCTCGAGGCTGGACTACTGTAATGCCCTCTATGTTGGCCTTCCCTTGTCGACAATTCGGAAACTCAAGCTAGTGCAGAATGCCGCGGCTCGCTTGCTGGTGGGAGCACCAGTAAGGGAGCACATCACTCCCATCCTTCGGCAACTGCACTGGCTTCCTATCAAGTACCGGATTGCCTTCAAGGTGTTGGTTCTAACCTTTAAGGCCTTGCACAGTCTAGGGCCTGTGTACCTGAGGGACCGCCTTACCCCGTATGTTCCCCCGAGCACTGCCCTCGGAAGAGCAAAATTTGCTGGTTGTCTCATTGTCCCGCTCCTGCCATTTGTCCAGTACAAGACAAAGAGCCTTCTCTGCTGCGGCTCCAGTACTCTGGAATTCGCTCCCTGACCATATTCGAGCGGTTTCTGAACTTCTCCCTTTCCGAAGGGAATGTAAGACGGCCCTTTTCAGGCTAGCGTTTGGGTAAATCCAAAGGCAATCGGTCCACCTCGCCTCAGTCAAAGAACCGTAGACCTGTATCATCATGGTTATGTATTGTGTTTTATTGTATGCTTTTATCGTATGTTTTTATTGTATGCTTTGTATATGTGATCCGCCCCGAGCCTGCAGGGAGGAGTGGAATATAAAACCGAATAATAAATAAATAAATAAATAAATTTCTTCAGGTTTGGAAACAAGAAATAGTCACTCGGGGCTATATCTGGGGAATAGGGCGAATGAGAGAGCAATTCGTATCCGAATTCATGGATTGTTGCCATGGAAACTGCACATGTGTGCACCCTTGCATTGTGGTCGATTGTGAGCAAACGCGGCACCCATCTTGCGGAAAGCTTTCTCATACCCAAGTGATCATTTAAAATTGAAACCAGTGAGCCATGTGAGATGCCTATGGCTTCCACCATCTCTCACACTTTCAATCTTCAATCGGCCAACACCATATTGTGAATTTTTTCAATTGTTTCAGGTGTAGAGACCTCAATTGGGCATCCAGAACGTTGATAGATTAGGCTAGGAGACAGTGACTGATCTCCTAGCTAGATATTAATCCACATCTCTCCATTTTCAACCTGGAGATTAGTTCTACTCTGGGGACCATCTCATCCAACTGAGTCTTTGATTTTCCCTGTATGAGCCGTGCAAATCTTGTTTATAGCTCTCCCAGAGGCATCTGGGCACTGGTGGCTTCCATGTAAGGGGTCGGGTGAATTTGCTTTGGGTTTTATTCCATTCTTTAAAACAGTGATTTTCAACCAGTGTGCCGCGGAACACTAGTGTGCCGTGAGAGATCATTAGGTGTGCCGTGGGAAATTATTTTCGAACTTCATTCATATATAAACTATAAGGCACATCTGTCCCTTTAAAAATGGAACCATAGCACTCTCGCGTCACCTAAGAAGTGACGCGAGAGTGCTATGGTCGCGCCATCTTGGATTCGCTCAGACGCGGCTAAGTAAACAAAGTTAGAGTTAGTGCTGCAGCTGCGCATCGACACTGCCAATTTGGGTTCACAGCAAGACAAGCGAGTGACAGTGATGGAGAAGTTTTTGAGAAAGGAAAATGCAAATGCTGAATAGGACCCTGGACAAAATTATGACACAGATGAAGGCCCTAATATGAGTGGTGGACAAAGAAAAAAGAAAATATGGTGAGCTTGAGGCAATGCAACAAAAGCTATCTTTTATTTGGATTCCTTTCACCGGGGATGCGGCCGCACCGACTCTGTTGTGCTTGGTGTGTGGTGAGAAGCTGTCCAAGAGCGCCATGGTGCCAAGCAAGCTTAAACGCCATCTCCAAATGAAACAGCCTTCTGTTCATCGAAACAGGCCCAGGTTTCACACTAAGTGAGTGTATAAATACATTTAAAAACATATTAACTATATATATTATTGTGTTAGTGTGTCATTTTGGTTGGTGGTGTGCCCCAGGATTTTGTAAATGTAAAAAATGTGCCGTGGCTCAAAAAAGGTTGAAAATCACTACTTTAAAATATCTATCCAAGATGGTAAGATCTACCCCGCCGAACAGATTCAGCACCTTGGATAGCTATTGTAAAGTCTAGAATAACACCAAAGGTTCATGCCATTCCTAACAGGAATCTATCAAAATGCTGGACTGAATGGACTTGAGTTTGATTAATGAATATATGAGGATGGATTTCAGAAAATTAAGAGTTCAATAAAGTCTACTATCTGGAGAGCAGCCCTGCTTTAAAGAATGGTGGAGAAAAGGTAGTGTTGTGTTGCTTTTCTTCTTAAGCTCTGCATAAGGACTTGACAAACTCATGAAGATGGGATTCTATATAACTAGACTACCTGGAACTCAGCACCCACTGGGCCCGAAAGACATTGAGTCTTAATTTTATTAGCATTTGTTCATTTTTCTAAAAATGGCCCGTTGGTCAGTCACCACTGACCGTTTCTTTTTCGGTGTGGCAGGGCAGGCTATCCTACCATGCTGCCAAATATGTTGAGGCTCGGACCCCTTGACCCCTACAGTAAATACGCTGCAACCAAATAATGTAATGAAGTATATAAAGAAGGCTTCCAGGCTCCTTGTGTTAACCATGGCAGGGCAGGTCTACTTTGCAAATCTTACCACTGCCACTAACATGTAAGGAACGAACCCTTTTATAACTCTGGGCAGTAAGGCTTTCTTCCCCCTGTGGTAGGGTGGGTACTTTCCCTTTGAGCCCCACCTACAGATGTTCAAACTGCCACCAGTTAATATATTTGCTGCCACCAATTGTATCAGATCAGCCACTGATGTGGGGGTTTGTTCTTTTAAGGCTTGTGTTTTAAACAGAACGACATTGGGTGGTGTAATAAAGATGTTCAACAGTTTATTTTATAACAGAGTTCAGAGCTTAGTTGGTTGCAAACAAGTCTTTTAAGAGGTACAAATCCTGCGGTTACAATGTTTCAACAATAGGGTACAGTTTCCACTGTACTTCCTAACACAGAACCAAGCAGTCCTAATAACTAACTGATCCAGCAGGTAAATAGCCAACTCTAGGTTTTACCTATCTATTCAGTTAGTTTTCTACTCTAACTTGGACAAAGTCTGTCTTTCACCTGGGTTTCTCAAACCCATAACCGACTGCTTTCTAAAAGCTCCGAAAGACAGCTTCCCTCCCACCAACCGACAAAACCAACCGACTTATTTTTAAAATCTGAAAGTTCTAAAACAGGTGCAGCTCTAACTTCCATCTCCACGGCAACAGCCTTCACAGGGGCCTGCTGCTCCAACATTCCCCGCCAACCCTCTGTGGCTTGTTAAACATTTTACCATCAAACGTATAGGCAAATAAGCAATAACAAGCTATACATTTATCTTGCAACAAAACAACACGACTTCATCACCAGCCTCCACTCTCTTTGCACACAATGTTTGCCAAAGTGAATGTATTATAGGGACACAGTAAGACAAATGGCCATCCAAATACTGGGGTATACATAGAGGAGAGGACTCGTTGACCAAGGGAAATGGCTCCATCCAAGGGATAGTAGGCCTATTGCAGTCCAGGGAGGCTTGTGTGAGACCTCTAAGTGCTACTATTCCTTCAAGGGCTTCCCTTAGTAAACATTTGCTGTGGAGAATTATTGAATTCCAGCTGCTTTGCAGCTGTAAATCCTTGAATGTCTAATATTTACACAACAGGGGGGAAGTGAGGGTGCTCATTGCTGTATCCCTTCTGCATTCCTTTCTCCATTTGACGACCCCCCCCCCCCCCCCCGCTGCTGCCCATAAAGAAACAAAACAAGACAATTCATTCAGGAAAACTAAAAACAATGTGCTCGAGATAATGAGAAGTCCAACGATACCACAAAATTGCAGCTGCAAGATTCTCAGCAAAGCTATACAAGGCTGGAGAATTTGGAAAGGGGGGGGGCAAGAGGGAGGAAGACATAAAGCTGGTTATTCAACTCTTGGCATCTGAATGTTTTGTCTTGTTTTGCTTAGAGGGTCGGCAGGAGGAGGCAGGCTAGCAGAAGGGGACGCATAGGAATGATGAGTCACTCCACCATCTTAAAATAGCTGGCACATGAACATGTCCATTCAGCAAAAGCACATGCCATAACTCCCGTGAGTACTACAGTTGGCCCTCACTATTTGCAAGTTTGATTTTGTGGATTTGATTATTTCCAGATTTGATTGCACTCTCTAGGAAACTCAGTGTCCTCTAGCATGCCTCTATAACAGCCATGGAAAACTTTGGCCCTCTGGGTGCTTTGGAGTTCAACTTCCACAATTCCTAAGAGCTGGTAAGCTGGTATTTCTGGAAGTTGAAAATACAGGTCTGGCTGTATTTTTGTTTTCTGCTTAATGCTTCACATAATAGTGGCTTGATCCTACCTTAAGGCAGAACGGGTCAACTGCCTAAAAACCCCTTTATCTGTGGAACTAAGGGGTGCGTATATTTGTTAACCTGCTCGTGCCCAAGACACTATGTAGACCAGATGAAACATGAATTACGGATGAGGGTGGGGGAGCATAAATTTAGAATTTCCACAGGGAACAAGGATTCTTTTCTTTATAGGCAATTCAAGACAATACGTAATTTGACACCATATTTTAAATTCTTAAGACTGCAGATAATAGTTCCCAAACCTCATGCAAATTTAAAGGAGACCTTATTATGCAAGGAATTATATTGGATTACCCTCCTTTCTTCAGAACAACCCACAGGTCTCAATGACTCCCTGGGAGTAAACAGCATCTTAGTTTAATTGGACCACTTACATCAGGCCTGTCCAACAGGCGACCCGGGGGCCGCACACAGCCCTCCAGCCCCTTGGATCCGGCCCTCCTACCCTCCTGCAAGAAATCAGCTGTTTAAAAAAAATTTTGAAAAATTGTAGCGGCGGCACAGCTGTCCGCCATTACCTATCCTGGCTCTTCAGCAGACAGGAAATGAGCCAGGACAGGAAATGACGCCGCGGAGCCAAAGGACTACAAGTCCCAGCTTCCCCTCCGCGGCACCATTTCCTTTGAGACTAGAAGAGTACAGGAAGTACTCTTCTGCTGTGTCTTCGGCTCCTGCCTCTGTGTCTTCACCTCTCTCGTGCTCCGGCTCCTGGATCCTCGTTGGAAGAGAAAAGCCAGACCGGAGCAAGGCTGTATGGAGCTCCGTTTGAGCAGCGGTCGTTTGGGAAGGATACCGAACTACGGTAGGCTGAAACAGAGGGCTGGGGTGGGCTCCTTCCTTCATTCCTTCCTTCCTTCAATCCTTCCTTGCTTTTATTCTTGCTTTTATTTATTTTATTTTATTTTATTATTTTATTTTTTTATTTTATTTTATTTTTTTATTTCCTTTTATTCTTGCATTTATTCCTCCCTCATTTCTTCCCTCTATCCATCTTCCTTCCTTCCTCTCTTCCTTTCTTTTATTTTATTTTTATTTATTTTCACACTGCGGCCCCCCAGGTGATCAGTGACCGGAATTCCGGCCCTTGGGCCGGTAGAAGTTGGACAGCCCTGACTTACATTATACTTTCTGGATGAGGCTCACACTTTAGGAGCGGACCTTGACTGATTAGGAGTAGCATTTATAATTTTTATTATTTATTTACGGCATTTTACCCCGCTCTTCTCAACCCCTGAGGGGGGACTCAGAGCGGCTTCCAAAAGGCACAATTTGATGCCTACATCACAATCGCAGTATAAAAACACAATATAAAACCCTCCAGCATTCGACACTAAAATACAATTATATTCACACATCCTATGCATTCACCTATGTTAAAAACAGTGTTCCGTCCATAAAAGCATTGAGCCCTATTCACCAACTTTCCATTAAAACTACTAAAGTGCTGTCCTGTGCTACTATGCGAACGCCTGGTCCCACATCCAGGCTTTCACTTTTTTCCTATAAGCACCGCATGGATTAGGTTCTCCACTGTATTGTCGGTCGGAACCCATATCGGTGAATATCTTTGATGTTTCAGTTGTAAGGGGGTAACTACATGCATTGATTCCTGCCCCCCATTTACTACCATTGCTTTTCTAGGTAACTGATTATTGTTTATTATATTATAGAAATTGGTATTTCTTAACCATATATTGCGGATTTTGAGCTTGGAGCTGCCCTGAGGAAGTGACTTACACAAAATGGGTTGGATCCATATGCAGGTCCCCGTAGGCGGAACTCAAGGCTTCATACAGCGTGGTGAAAGAGGACACCACCCATCCCGGATTATTTATGTGGAAACACCCTTTCACGGCACCACCGAAAGGAGTAAGACCAAGGATTTTCCAGGGCTTGTGGATTACAAAATGTTTTGAATTTGTCCTATTCCATTTTGGATATACAGTTTACTTTGGAGCAACAGTCGTTGAGTTTAGAACACTTAGTGAACGCTATTAAGGAGTGTGAGTAAAAAAAACTGAACACTAACAGTAATTGCTGGAGGTGTTCCTCTTACACGACTGTATTCGTCATATATATTATAAATAAATAATAATAAATAATATATAATAGATATTGCTTATTGAAATATACTTTCTAGGGAAGAGAGAATCATCTCTTTCTTTACTTTATATACATGCTTGACTTTTTGTCTCTTTAGTGCTTGTAGATATTGAACAAGGGGTAGTTAAATTGTTTGTGTTACTGTGTTAGATCCTGGGGATGGCAGCAATAACAACACCATTTGGATAACCCCCTTTGTCAGCAGATGGTACTGCCACATAGACTGCATTCCATCCTAAAGCAAGGATTGGCAACTGCAGAAAGTTTGGGGACCATTTGGACAATTTTCTGCTAAATTATTTCAATGTCCTTGTGAGTCTTGTTGTGGTTTTGAGCTATTTGAGCATCTAGATTGGGCCAAAAGAATTACCATGTGTTTTGTTTTTATGGAAGGTGCCTCTGTGGAGCTCTGGAACCACAAAACAGGGCCCCCAAATCTGAATACAGCCAATGGGCTGTACTTTCCTGGCTCTACAATGATGCTCTTCCTCTCCTTTGGCGACCCCTTGACGTGGGGGAGAGGCTTGCGTACCCTAATGAAGTTGTGAGCTATGCTGGGGGTGGCATAATAGCCACCGGTAGGGCAGACAACCGAAGGGTCTGACAAAGAGCGTCAAAGGGCAGGATGGGCTCTCTAGCCTTTTGGCAACCATCCTAAGAGAAGGAGAACTCTGATTTCTAATCCAGGCAGATGGTGGTCGTCTAACCCTGTAAGGTCAACCATCTAGAGAAGGAAACTCAAACCAAACCTACGACCTGAGGACCTTGCTGCCACTGTCCAAGATTGCTAGGCCCCAGCAGACGAACCTTTGGTTTAATGCAGGGGTGCCCACACTTTGTCAGCACGCGATCTACTTATAATAAAACCAAGTCAGAAAGATCTACCTACATCCTCAAGGCTGGAGAGGGGAGGGGCGAGGCTTGGCGCAACCTGGCTCCGCCCCCCTCTGTCTTCCACTCTACCAGCAGCTTTTCCAGGCTTGAGGATGGCAATGCCAAACCAGTGGTGACATAGCTAGCACAAGGCTGGCTTGGCATTGCCATCCTCAAGCCTGGAGAAGCTGCTGGTAGAGTGGAAGCCAGAGGGGGGCGGAGCCAGGCTGTGCCAAGCCCCTCCCCCTCCCCTCTGGCTTTGGAGCTCCCAGCAGCTTCTCCAGGCTTGAGGATGGCAATGCCAAGCCAGTGGTGACATAGCTAGCACAAGGCTGGCTTGGCACTGCCATCCTCAAACCTAGAGAAGCTGCTGGGAGTGCCGAAGCCGGGGGAGGGTGCAGGGCTTGGCGTGGCCTGGCTCCACCCCCCTCTGAGAAGCGCCCCATCCAACTGGGATCGACCTCCTTCGGTCCCGGGATCAACCGGTCGATCACGATCGACTTCCTGGGCAGCCCTGGTTTAAAGGGTGAGGCCAGTTCTGTGCATGGTGCGCTCCACCAAAAAAATCCTGGCTCAAAGGACACATCCAACCTCTGTCATCAAAGTGCTTGTAGAAAGTGTGGGATGAGTCCTTCCTAAGAACCTTCGTTTGTGAAGTAATGCCAGAGAAAATACTCTTAGGAACAAGGAAATGCACTCTTCTTTTACCAGTGCTGAACTTTTTGGTTGTGTCAGGAGTGACTTGAGAAACAACAAGTCACTTCTGGTGTGAGAGAATTGGCCGTCTGCAAGTACATTGCCCAGGGGACGCCCAGATGTTTTGGTTCCTGCATAAGGAGCTGGAGCTGCATAAGGAGCTCATCTGCGCCCTCCCCAGATTCAAACCTGCAACCTGTCAGTCTTCAGTCCTACTGGCACAAGGGTTTAACTCACTTCGCCAACGGGGCCTCCGTGCTTCAGTGCTGAACTGAAATAGAGCCAGTAGTACTATTATCTGTAGAATGTTTTGCAGGGAGGCATCATTGCATCAGGCATCAAAATGTCTTGGGCTAGGATTGACAGTGCATCTCTGTGGCCAAGCCTCTGCATGGTGCTTACAAAGTAGTTACTAAGTGGTTATGTTACATTCCACTTTTGCTGAATACTGAAATTGTACAATCCACTGTGCACTTGCCAATGTGCCTTTACATTGTCCCATTGTGGACAGGCCCGGATTACTCATAAGGCCACCCTAGGCCATGGCCTAGGCATGCAAGCCGAAGGGGGTGCATATCACGGAAACCCCCCCCCCCCCCAAATGTTGTCTCAGCCCACCCCTGAGGGCGAAACATCAGGAGAGCATGCTTCTGGGAGGAAATAGGGAGAGCGTGCTTCTGGGAGGAAACCTCCAGCAAGGTCTCCTTCCCTCCCAGACGGGCGCCGGCAGAGGAGAGCGCGCCAGGCTGCAGGCGCCTGCCCCAGAGGGAGGCCTCTTCCACTTGGGCAGGGGAGAGGGCCCAGCGGTGGCCTGGGCCAGGAGATCTCTCTCTCTCTCTCTCTCTCTCTCTCTCCACTGAGGAGGCAGCAAAAGGCGGGAAAGGAGGCCACTCACCCAGGACGCTGCCCTTTCGGCGGAGGAAATGGCGCCCGCTTTGGCCGCCCTGCCAGCATCCATTCCCCGCCGACAGCCTTTGCAGCGGGCAAGGAAGGAAAGGCAAAGTGTGGAGAGGAGTCCCTGCAGATCCCCAACCTCGCCGCCTGCGGGTCCTGCGCCTTCCTCCTCGGATTTTGGTGCAACAGGACAAAGAGCCAGCAGCCCCGTCTCTTCTCCTGCCTCCGCCAAAAGGGCAGCGTCCTGGGTGAGTGGCCTCTTTTCCAACCATTTGCTGCCTCCTCAGTGGAGAGGGAGGGAGAGAGAGAGAGAGATCCAGGGCCAGGTTTGCAGAGCGGAAATAAAGCCCCTGTCCTGAGCTCCATTTCTGCTGCCCAGGGCAAGCCTTCTGTAAGGACTCACCCATTCTAGGTAGGCCGGGGCCTGTTTTGCAGTTTGGGTCCCTGGTGGAAATAGCTGGCATCCGTCTTGGGAAGGGAGTTCAGCAGAGCAGACATTAGAGGGAGGGAGTTGCCAGAAACAGGGGGAGTGGTTTAGTTTCTCTTCTGTATAGATACAGTCACTCCCAAGAGATTGGCTGAGAGCCATAGGGGGAGGAGTCTAGCTTTCTAGGAGGGAGGATTCCTGACAGGAATGTTCAGTCTTGTGAGAGGCTTTAGATGAGAAACATCTAAGCCTTAGCAGTCTTGAAGAGGCTTTTGGATAAGCAACATCCAAGCCTCAGATGTGAATCTGAAACAGTCTATTCTTTAGTGGATCACCTAGGAATTAGTCTGTACTAAGGGGTCAGCTAAGCTGACAGTTCTTAGGGACAGGATAGGATTCAGGGGACCACTTAGAAGGGTAGAGCCAGTATACACGTTGGAGTCTCTTGTTATAGAGAAAGGTGGGCTCTTAGACAGGGGGAGCTAGCATGAGTCTGTTAGCCCCATTCAGAAGCAAGACTCAGGGAACTTTAGTGTTAAAGGTTCCTGGTTGAAACAATCTGTTCGCACTAGTTGCAGTTTAGTGGGACAAGGCTTTTCCAGTCACGACTCAGCACTGACTGGGATTGCTGGTTTTAAGATCTAAGATTTAAAGAAACCTCTGTTTGTAACCATACGCTCCAGCACACTTAGATCATTTGGAAACCATACGCTTTTGCCATTAATTGTTTAACCATACGCTCGTTACCTCAAAGTGAATAACTGTAGCACACCAGTTCTCGTTTGTGCCTGGAGGGCAGGGGGCAGCACCGGGGGTCCCACTAGCATTGGAGCCAGTTGATTCGGAAGAGGATTTGGAAGGGCTAGAAGAAGGGGATTTTGAGATAGCTGGGCCTTCTTCTCCCACAGAAAGTCTGGCCTGGGATGACGGCTGGCCTGATCCTTACGAACAGCTGGAAGGCCAGTCGGGATTCGAAAGCAGTGATAGTGAAGATTACGAGCAGCCGGGGGCGAGGCTCGCAAGAGAGGATGTGGGAAACAACCAAGGGAGAGGCCCGGGAAGCGGCTGGGGAGTTCGACTCTCACGAAGATAGGGAACCAGGTGCTGGGAGGCAAGGTCGAACCTTTGATAGGAGACGGAGCATTGAGTCGAGCAGGAGGGGTTGGTTCCACAGCCTAGACAGACCGAGGGCTTGCAGCACAGATTGGAGGAGGAGAAGCCTAGAGCATCGGGGGCCTCGTCAAGGGGATTAAGTATAGGATCCATGGGAACGGATCCTCAGTACTTCGGCCACGTCTCACCTATGCAGATGTGTAGCGAAGCCAAGACCACGTAGCTAAGTTTTGGGCTAGTGGCCTGCCAAGAAGAGTTTTACCTTGTACCCTTGTTTTGTTCCTGATCCGCTAGCTAAGCGGAGCTTTGCCAAGTTTTTGGAAATACTGCCAAGTTTGCCTTTTGGACTATACCTTTACTTTTGGATTACTTTGATACTTTTATGGACAATTACCTTTTCAACTGTTTTTATACTTCAATAAAGTAGTTAGCTGATTATCGTCTCTGTGTGTGTGATTAAGGGGCCGGCCTAGGTCTTGCATCGTGACAATAACCATACGCTCGTTGCCTCGTTAGTAGTTAACCATCAAGCTTGTGCCTAGTTTGTTTGTAAAAGTTAATACTTTCATTTTAACTTTTACCACAGTCTCCATCGCATTTCCTCACAGTTTCCTCACAGCTGTTTATTTAGTTAGGAGCCTAACTGAACATCTTAGTTAATTTTTAAAATCCTAATTAAGTTAATTAGGTTGGTGGCAGTGATTTGAATATTGGGTGCATCCGAAGTCGTCACACCTTCCCCCGCTCCCTGGGGCCCGCAGCAGCATCAGCTCAGGCCCACCGGGGAGGGAGGAGAAGATAAGGTTTTATTTTTAGTGTGGGTCTGAGTGATGTGGGGAGGGGGTGTGCGGTAGGGGGCGTAATTCCAAAGTGTGGCCTAGGGTGCAAAAATTTGTTAATCCGGGCCTGATTGTGGAGTGCAGAAAATACAGAAGTCATTTGTCCAATCTGACTAATGAAAATGGTACATTGAAGGCACTGACAAATAGCTGCATGCCATCCAACTGCATGGCTGTAACCTTGTTGGTCAATCCCACCTAAAATCAATTGATTGCCGAATGGTAAAACAACACACACTAAACTCTAGTTTATTCAAATGGTTCTACTAAAATTTAAATTAAAAATATACCATGCCCACATGAAAATTGAAAACCCTTCTTTCCTCTTCTTAGTCCACTACTTAAAAAAAATTGAATTTTAAGACACATGCACATACACACAGTTTACAATTCCCAGCACCACCACCACAACGATTGTTTTCTTTGTATGTATTAATCCTTTTTTAGATGATCCTTATATGTTTACATATTATATAACAGGGCTGTCCAACTGGCGGCCTGCGGGCCGTATACTGACCCCCAGCCCCTTCCCTACGGCCCCCTACCCTTTTAAAAAAGAAATCGGCTGTTTAAAATAAAATAATGTTATTTTATTTTTTATTATTTTTTAATATATTTTTTTCACAGTGGGGAGGGAGGGAGTAGGAGGAGGAGGGAGCCTGCAGGCTCCCTCCCTCCCCCCCCCCCCATCGGCGCGCTCCGTCTTTGTGAGGCGGAGATGGCGCAGCCTCCTGCTCCTTCTCACGGGTCCCCCTCCCTTCCTTCACTTCAGTGATTGTCCTCACATCCAGAGCTTACTTGCAAGCTCATCCATATATAAACCTCACTTCTTCCTAAACTTTTAAGTGATGGTGACTCAAACTGGATTATGCAAATATTGATACCTGAGCAGAGAAAGGGAAAAATCAAAACCAACCGCCACGAGAAATAAAATTCCAGTTTTGTAAATTTCCGGTTTCAATCCTTTCTAAATAAGCTCCGAAAGGAATGCAAATTAAGGTTCCTGTTATTGGCTGAGTCCCCTCCGCCTTGGCCACGCCCCCTTCCCTTCCATCTCTGCCTAAACTAGTAGAGGATGGGGGTGGGAATATATGGGGCAGAAATATAATAATAATAATAATAATAAATGTATTTAATTTGGAAATAAGGGGAAGATGGGGTTGTGAATATATGGGGCAGAAATATAATAATAATAAATGTATTTAATTTGGAAATAAGGGGAAGATGGGGTGGGAATATATGGGGCAGAAATATAATAATAATAAATGTATTTAATTTGGAAATAAGGGGAAGATGGGGTGGGAATATATGGGGCAGAAATATAATAATAATAATGTATTTAATTTGGAATTGAGGGCTGTTTTGCTAGGGTGGGCTCCTTTCTTCCTAATTCTTGCTTTTATGTTATTTATTTATATTTTTTTATATCCCATATATATTCCAGTTCCTCAATCCATCAACTAGTAATTCTGGGGGGGAGGGGCCAGAGTGGAGGTGGAGCTGGGGCGGAGCCTGGGAGCCTGGGCGGGGCAGAGCCGGGGTGGGACGGAGCTGGGGACGGAGGCAGACCCTAAGGCCCCCCAGGTGATCAGTGACCGGAATTCAGGCCCCCGGTCCGGTAGAAGTTGGACAGCCCTGTTATATAACATTTGCATCATATTTATTATGGCCTGATCTTTAGCATTATTCATAATGAAATTCTTGACCGGGTTGCATCTTTCTTCAATTTCTTGCATTTTTATTTTCATTATTTTTTGACTCACTTAATTTGACATTCATACTCTCGAATTAGAATAATAGACTTCTACAGTTGGAAGAGACTTGGTGGGCCATCTAGCCCAACTCCATTCTGCCAAGAAGCAGGAAAATCACATTCAAAGTACCCCTGAGAGATGGCCATCCAGCCTCTGTTTAGAAGCCTCCAAAGAAAGCACCTCCACCACACTCCATGGAAGAGAGTTCCACTTCTGAACAGCTTCTTATGGAAAGGAAGTTCTTCCTAATGACGTTCAAATGGAATCTTCTTTCTTTCCTGTGGTTTGAGGCCATTATTCTGCATCCTAGTCTCCAGGGCAGCAGGAAACAAGCATGCTCCTTCCTCCCTATGACTTCTCCTCACATCTTGATCTATGGCCCTTATCATATCTCCTCTCAACCCTCTCTTCTGTGGGTTAAATATGCCCATCTCTTGAAGCCACTCCTCATAGGGCTTGTTCTCCAGACCCTTCATCCTTTGAGTCACCCTCCTCTAGACACATTCCAGCTTAGAGTCAACATCTCCCTTCAATTGTGGTGCCCAAAATTGGACACAGTGTGATTCCACGTGTGGCCTGACCAAAGCAGACTAGAGAGGTAGCATGACTTCCCTGGATCTAGGCACTAGACCAGGGGTGGGCAATTATTTTTTCCAAGGGGCCACACGAGAGCCAAAAAATATTATGGAGGGCCGCACTTAAAGGCAGAACTACATTCTAATCTACATTATTTATTTATTTACTTACTATATTTACTATATATTACACATCATTAATATTAACATATTAATATATCAAGAAATATTCATATATTATTAGTATTAATATCATAATTATATTATAGCATATATAGACATTATAATATATTGAAATTATAATATAACATGTTTCAAAATCGAGCCGTATTTAATAAGAAATTCATTACTATTTGTGTATGTGGGCGGAGGTGCAGAGGAATATGTGGCAGCGTTTCGATTGGTTGCCACTGTGGGATTATTTGCATAAAGGACTCTGAATGGCCAGCCTCAGAACTCCAACATTCTAAGGCACCAGACAGAGGGGATTGGTTGCCACTGAGGGAGTATTTGCATAAAGGATCTTTTTTTTTGAAATGAATTTTTATTTAGTTTCTGGTTTGTTGATACATGGAAAGAGGGGGAACATTCAAGGAGATAGAAAAGTAGGAAACAACACCACAACAACAACAGAAAAAAAGAGAAAAAAAGAAAGAAAGAAAAAAAAACACCTCCCCCTTTGCCGAAAAAACGTCCGGGTAGGGGCGGAAGGAGAAAAAAACAACAAAAAAAACAAAAAACAAAGTCTGACTTCCATTTTGAGCTTACTTTGTACTTTTCTCCATTTTTTACTCTCATTGTCCTTTCTTTGTCTCATTTACTTCTTTAAATCTTTGTTTTGTTCATCATAATTCTGGAAAAGATCCCACTGTGTCTCTTTGATTGGGTTTCCCATATGTCTCTTCAAGAAGAAAGTTAGTTTGTCCATATCTTTTATGTCTCTTGCTTTTATTTTCCATTCTTCTATGTCCGGCGTACCTTCCTTCCAACATCTCGCGAAGACCATTCTTGCAGCCGTCGTCATGTAAATAGACAGTTTGTCTTTGTTCTCCTCTAGTATTAATTCCGAGTCTGTAATTCCCAAGAGGTAATACTCCATTTTTTTCTTAAAAGATACCTCTAAGATTTTCTGGATTTCATTGTGTATCTCTGTCCAAAATTTTATGGCTGCTTTGCAATGCCACCACATGTGGAAAAAACTTCATTTGCATAAAGGATCTCGATTGGCCATCTACATTCCAACATTCTAAGGTGACACAGAGGGCAAAGGAAAGGCCTCAGGCAGTCAGTCACTGCGGCCCACAGCAATGACGGATCAGGACCAAACTTGCCACACAGGGGCCCAATTACCCACTTCACAACCTGGTGTGGTTTAGGGCAGGATGGGCCACGAATGATGGGGTTTGCAGTACCTTCACCTGATTCACTTCCCAAACAACACTGTAGCCCCTATAAATCACAGACCAGGCCCAAAATTGACAGCAAGGCTTCCTTAACTTGATTTTCCTGACTAGGCTTCAGGTCATGGGATATTGTTTAGGGCCTGAATTGATAGTAAGGCTTCCTCAACTTGATTTTCCTGACTAGGCCCCTAACAATGACAGAACAAGACCAAACTTGGCACACAGATTCCCCAAGATGCACTCTACATCCTGGTGCAGTTTGAAGGAGAATGGACCATGGATGATGGGACTTGCAGTACTTTAATTCACTTCACTAAAGCACTGTGGCCCACACCAATGACAAATCAGGACCAAACTTGGCACACAGAGGCCCAATGACCCACTTTACAACCTGGTGCGGTTTAAGAACATAAGAACATAAGAAGAGCCATGCTGAATCGGGCCTCAGCCCATCTAGTCCAGCATTCTGTGTCACACAGTGGCCCACTAGTTGTACACAGGGATCTCTAGCAGAAAGGAGGGCAGAACCCTCACCTGCTCCCGACCGCCCACTACCAGTTCCCGGGGTATATCCTGCCTGCCTCCATCAACACAGAGGTGGCACTTGGATGTCCATTTCAGTAACTACTGATTCCCTTGGTATCCATGAATCTGTCTAATCCTGCCTTGAAGCTGTCCAGGCTGACAGCTGTCACAACCTCTTCTGGAAGTGAGTTCCATAACCCAATGACCCTCTGGGTGAAGAAATATTTCCCTTTGTTAGTCCTAACTTTCCTACCTTGAAGCTTCAGGGAGTGCCCCCTAGTCCTAGTGTTGTGTGACAGAGAAAATATTTTTTCTTTATTCACCTTTTCTATCCCATGCATGATTTTATACACTTTTATGACAGGATGGTCCACATATGATGGGATTTCCAGTACCTTCACTCGATTCACTTCCCACAGAACATTGTAGCCCCTACAAATCACAGATCAGGCCCAAACTTGGCAGACAGAGCCCCCTTGACCCACTCTACACCCTGGTGCTGTTTCAAGGGGGATGGACCACAGATGATGGGACTTGAAGTACCTTCACTCACCTTCCAAGACCACTGCAACCCTCATCCAATGAATGATCAAGACCAAACATGACACACAGAGCCCCCATGACCCACTCTATCTTCTACTGCAGTTTGGAGGAGGGTGGACCATGGATGCTGGGACTTGAAGTACCAAAGACCAACCATGGCACACAATGCCTTTCTTAAATAACCTGGGCACTGCCGGGTCCCCAAGCTAGTATATAAATAAACAACGATTTCTCAGCAGAAGTGGGGCCCACTGAATGGGCACAGTCTCTTGTAAGCGAGCATATGAGTGTGACTCAAAGCTGTGTGTGAAGTAAACTTTTGACACGGAATGGAGGCTAAACCCCAATTTCACCACCAGAAACCACCTCCATATACTTGTGGCAATGGAGACCTGAATACCACAAAGAATCATGAATCAGTTCCATGTGGATGCCCTAGAAGTGATGGATAAGCAAAACACTCCTTGTATTGTCAGTCATTCATGGCTGGAAACACTGAGTTGTTGTGAGTTTTCCGGGTTGTATGGCCATGTTCCAGAAGCATTCTCTCCTGACGTTTCACCTGCATCTATGGCAGGGATCCTCAGAGGTTGTGAGATCTGTTGGAAACGAGGCAAGTGGGGTTTATCTATCTATGTATATGATAAAAGTCAGTGTTTGCGGAGGTGCGGAGGGAGGAATATGTGGCAGCGTTCCGATTGGTTGCCACTGTGGGATTATTTGCATAACGCCTCTGATTGCTCAACCACCAACATTCCACCACTCCAAGGACGCAGAGAGGGGATTGTTTAAATACCTATAGAATGTCCAGGGAGGGAGAAAGAACTCTTGTCTGTTTGAGGGAGGTGTGAATATTTCAATTGTACACCTTGATTAGCATTTAATGGCCTAGCAGTTTCAAGATCTGACTTCACACTTACCTCAAACAGGCAAGAGTTGTTTTTCCCACCCTGAACTTTCCACAGATATATAACCCCATTTTCCTAGTTTCCAACAGACGTCGCCACTTCTGAGGATGCCTGCCATAGATGCAGGTGAAACGTCAGGAGAGAATGCTTCTGGAGCATGGCCAGACAGCCTGGAAAACTCACAACAACCCAGTGATTCTGGCCATTAAAGCCTTCAACAATACAAATAGTATTTTGCTGATCCATCACTTATAGGGCGTCCACATGGAACTGATTCATGTTTGTTCATGGTATTAGGTCTCCATTGCCACAAATGTATGGAAAGTCACGCTACCCATCTATCCTGCCTTGGTTATACCACACCTGGAATATTGTGTCCAATTGAAGAGAGATGTTGACAAGCTGGAATGTGTCCAGAGGAGGGCGACTAAATTGATCCAGGGTCAGGAGAACAAGCCCTATGAGGAGCGGCTTAAAGAGCTGGGCATGTTTAGCCTGGAGAAGAGAAGGCTGAGAGGAGACATGATGAGGGTCATGTATAAATCAGGCCCGGATTATCCATTAGGCCAGCAAGGCCGTGGCTTATGGGCGTAAGCCGAGGGGGGCGCCAGATCAAGGCAAAAAAAAAATGGCGATGACTCACGCCGAGTTGTCCCAGCAGCTGCTGCGCAGCGCCCTTCCACGCGGTGCCCCATTCACGCAGCGCAGCTACCGCTGCCTGTGGGACAACTCGGCATGTCCTCAGAAGGAGGGAGGGAGGAGGACTGCATCCTGAGTGATGTCACTTCCTCCAGGGGCAGGGCCAGAGCGACGTCACTCTCTCTGGGGGCGGGGCCAGGGTGATGTCACTCCTCCGGGGGTGGGGCCCGAGCGATGTCACTCCCTCTGGGGGCGGAGCCAGAGTGATGTCACTCTTTCCAGGGGCGGGGCCCGAGTGGCGGCGCGCGAAAGGGGCGTAATTCCAAAGTGTGGCCTAGGGCGCAAAAAGGTCTTAATCCGGACCTGGTAGACATATGTGAGAGGAAGTCACAGGGAGGAGAGAACATGCTTGTTTTCTGCTGCTCTGGAGACTAGGATGCGGAACAATGGCTTTTGTCATTTGGGAATTATAGTTGCTGAGCTGAGGTTTATAGTTCACCTACCATCAAAGAGCATTCTGAACTCCAGCAACAATGGAATTGAACCAAACTTGTCACACAGAACTCCTATGACCAACAGGAAATACTGGAAGGGTCTGATGGGAATTGAGTTTGGGAGTTGTAGTTCACCGACATCCAGAGTTTTAGTTACTGGGATTTATAGTTTTATCTACAATGAAAGAGCATCCTGAACCCCACCAACAAGAGATTTGGGCCAAACTTCCCACAGAGAACCCCCATGACCAACAGAAAAGACTGTGTTTTCTGATGGAGTTTGGAGACCCCTCTGACATCCCCTTGCGACCTCCCCCCAGGGGTCCTGACCCCCAGGTTGAGAAATGCTGGGATAGTTGGAAGAGGGACAGAGAAGTATGCACAGGGGGAACTACAACTCCCAGAATCCCCCCTCTGTAGGTTTTTCCAAACTTCCTTTCCAATCTCTCAGTCACCCAGATTGATTTTGTCATTTGGGAATTATAGTTGCTGAGATTTATAGTTCACCTACCATCAAAGAGCATTCTGAACTCCACAAACAATGGAATTGAACCAAACTTGTCACACAGAACCCCCATGGCCAACAGAAAATACTGTGTTTTCTGATGGACTTTGGAGACCCCTCTGACATCTCCTCACGACCCCCCTCAGGGGTCCCGACCCCCAGGTTGAGAAACGCTGGGATAGTTGGAAGAGGGACAGAGAAGGATGCACAGGGGAAACTGCAACTCCCAGAATCCCCCCTCTGTAGGTTTTTCCAAACTTCCTTTCCAATCCCAGATTGATTTTGTCATTTGGGAATTATAGTTGCTGAGATTTATAGTTCACCTACCATCAAAGAGCATTCTGAACTCCAGCAACAATGGAATTGAACCAAACTGTCACACAGACCTCCTATGACCAACAGGAAATACTGGAAGGGTCTGATGGGAATTGAGTTTGGGAGTTGTAGTTCACCGACATCCAGAGAGCACTGTGAACTCCGACAATGATAGATCTGAACCAAACTTGGCACAGATACTCAATATGCCCAGATGTGAACACTGGTGGAGTTTGGGGGGAAATAGACCTTGACATGCATGAGTTTTAGTTGCTGGGATTTATAGTTCACCTACCATCAAAGAGCATTCTGAACTCCAGCAACAATGGAATTGAACCAAACTTGTCACACAGAACTCCTATGACCAACAGGAAATTCTGGAAGGGTCTGATGGGAATTGAGTTTGGGAGTTGTAGTTCACCGACATCCAGAGAGCACTGTGGACTCCGACAATGATAGATCTGGACCAAACTTTGCACAGATACTCAATATGCCCAGATGTGAACACAAGGATGCACAGGGGGAACTACAACTCCCAGAATCCCCCTCTGTAGGTCCTTCCAAACTTCCTTTCCAATCTCTCAAGTCACCCACATGCCCTCTGTTTGGATGAGCCAAACGCCCTCTTGTCTTGGCACCAGAGTCTCCAAAGGACACCCACCCGTCACCGCCGGGCATTGACACGCTGGCTTCTGGGACAGTTTCCCCTTCAACCCACCCAGAACCGAAGGAGAGCCCAGAAGACACTCACCATCTCTCCGCAGGTGGGACGCCCGCAAGGCTCGGATAGATCCGCTCGGGGCGGCCGGCTCCCCAAAGTTGGCCAAGGCTCCCAGGTGGAGGAGGAGGAAGGCCAGGCGGCGCATCGGGGCGGGGGATGCTCGGCCCAAGGTCTTCTTGGTTGCAGGGAAAGAAGGAGGAGGTGAAGCAGGGAAGGGAGCGAGGAGGACACCTCTCTCGCCGCCCGCCTGCCCGGCCCGCAAGACTCTTGACCGCCCGGGGAGGGCAGGGGAGCTTCTCTCCCTCTCCAAACTCCGCTCCGAAGTCACTCTCCTCCACGAAGGGGCATGAACTTTGGGCGAAGCGGCTGCAGGGCGCCTGAGGGGAAGGAGGCGAAGGAGGGGAGCGCCGCCGCTGCTGCCAAGGAAAAGGGGGAGGCGGGCAGGCAGGTCGGGAGGTCGGTCGCCCGCCCTCCCTCCTTGGGTCCTTTCTCCGCCCTGGCCCCGGAGCCACCCGCCTTGGGAAGAGGAGAGGAGGCAGCACAACACTCACTCCGGAATGATGGGGCTGGGGAGGGAGAGAGAGAGCCGGGAGGGGAGGTGGTTTGGCAAGTCGGAAGGAGTCGCAACGCCCCCGCGCCGCCTTGGAAGGTGCCTGAGGAGCTGCCCCATCCCTTGGAGCAGGCCTGGGCAAACTTTGGCCCTCCAGGTGTTTTGGACTCCAACTCCCACCATTCCTAACAGCCGGTAGTAGGCCATGATTGAAAAGGCCCTTGGCCAAGTTGTCGTCAGGCGAAAGGATCTTAAACTGGGGGCAGGGCCGTAGCCAGGATTTTGATTCGGGGCTGAGTTTATTTATTTATTTATTATTCGGTTTTATATTCCGCTCCCCTCCCAGCAGGCTCGGGCGGATCACAAAATGCAGGTACACAATAAAACAACGATACAGCAATAAACACATCATAAAACATATAATAAAACATACAATAAAAACTCGGTACGTAACCATAGTGAAACGGTCTACGATTCCTACTGAGCGAGACGGGCCCAGCGGCTTAAAATTACCCAAAGGCCAGTCTGAAGAGGGCCGTCTTACATTCCCTTCAGAAAGGGAGGAGTTCAGGGACCACTCGAATGTGGTCAGGGAGCGAGTTCCAGAGTGCTGGAGCCGCCGCAGAGAAAGCTCTCTGTCTTGTACTGGACAAGTGACAGGAGCGGGACGATGGTATAACCAGCAGATTTTGCTCTTCCGAGCGCAGTGATCTCGGGGGAACGTACGGGGTAAGGCGGTCCCTAAGGTACACAGGCCCTAGACCGTGCAAGGCCTTAAAGGTTAAAACCAACACCTTGAAGGCAATCCGGTACTCAATAGGGAGCCAGTGCAGTTGCCGGAGAATGGGAGTAATGTGCTCCCTCACTGGTGCTCCCACCAGCAAGCGAGCAACGGCATTCTGCACCAGCTTGAGTTTCCGGATTGTCGACAAAGGAAGGCCCACGTAGAGGCGTTACAGTAGTCCAGTCTCGAGATGACCGTCGCTTGGATCACCGTGGCCAGGTCGGCCCTGGACAGGTAGGGGGCCAGTCGCCTAGCCTGTCGTAGGTGGAAGAACGACGTCCCGCTGACCATGGAGACCTGGGCCTCCATGGTCAGCAAGGAGTCCAATCTAACACCTAAGCTCTTAACCAAGGGTGACGGGCTAAGTTGCTCGCCATCCAGGGTAGGCAACCGGCACTCATCCAGCCCAGGTCGACCCGGTTTGGTTCAGGGGGGGGGGGGCTGAGACTGGATGGAAGAGGGTCTACCCTAGCAAACCTTTTGTATTGTTATCCCAATAACCCCATTAATGTGGGATATAATGAGCATGGTGATCAGATCATGATATGAATAAACATAACAGTTTAAATAATGTACCAGTAAGGCCTTTTTCGCGGACCACCTTGAGAATTTCGGGGCTGAAGCTTCCTTAGCCCCGGCTACATGCCTGACTGGGGGTGTCTCAAAGGTTCTGATCCTCTGACCCTAACGATCTCGGGGGATTGTATGAGATTAGGCGATCCCTTAAGTCAGTGTTTCCCAACCTTTTTTGAGCTGCGGCACACTTTTAACATTAAAAAAATCCGGGCACACCACCAACCAAAATGACACAAAATGACACTCTAGCATAGAACAGAACGGCTGGGGGATGGTGGTCTGCTGGGAGAAGCTGCTGGGAGTGCCGAAGCTGGGGGAGGGGGCGGAGCCAGGCCACACCATGCCCCACCCCCTCCATGCGGCTTCAGTTCTCCCACAGCTTTGCCAGCCTTGAGGGGCAGTGCCAAGCCAGCGGTGGCACTGCCCCTCAAGGCTGGCAAAGCTGTGGAGCGCTGAGTTGGAGGAGGGAGGCGGGCCAGGCCACGCCATGCCCTGCCCCCTCCCCCCGGCTTCAGTTCTCCCACCGAGGCGACGCAAGAGCGCTGGACAGCCTTCTGTAGGCGGGGCTCCTCCGCCGTGTGGCTTCCGCGAGCGAGGGGTGCGAGTCTTGGCGGGAGTCATGGCGGATTGGAGGCTGGCTGGGGAAACGGCCAAAGGAGGCGGCCCCCCGGCCCCTTCTTCTTTTTCTTCACCACTGCTCGGCCCTTCCTCTTCCCCCAAGCACCAGGAGTTTGGCAGGAGGGGGGGAGGAAGGGGGGCAGAGAGCTTTTCTCGTGGCACAGCAGGAGGTCTGTCATGGCACACTGGTTGAGAAAGACTGCCTTAAGTATACAGGCCATGCCAGACCATGCAAGGCCTTTAAAGGTAAGAACTAATACAGAATTCAATTGGTAACCAGTGCAGATCCCGGAGTATTGGTGTTATGCGACAACCCACAGTCTCCCCTGTGAACAGGGGCGGTCCCACCTCTCCCGGGGGGAGGGGGGTAGGCGAGCCTTATTTTTGTGCCCCCCATGGCTGCTGGACGCTGCGGCGGCCCGCGCGGCAACGTCACACGCAGCTGCGCGGCTGCGTCACGCACAGCTGCGCATGCGCGGTTACGTCACGCGCAGCTGCGCGAGTGTGTCCGGCGCAGCTGCGCCACCGGCGATGGAGGCGCGGGCAGCACTGGCTCCCGGGTAGGAGGCGCGACGGAGGGGCGGGGCACTTACTTGGCGGCCCTACGCGGCCACTTACTTGGCGGAATGGCAAAGGCCGGCACTGCCTGTGAGAAGTCGGCCGCAGCATTCTGCACTAGTCTAAGTTTCCAGATCAGAGTCAAGGGTAAGCCAATGTAAAGAGCGTTACAGTAGTTAAGTCTTTAGGATGACCGTGGCTTGGATTATCATGGCCTCAGTTTGAGCTCTGATTGGGAAGATAAGTCCCAGGGCACCCTGGTAGGGTTGCCATATGTCCCTTATTCTAAGGGACGTCCCTTATTTTGCCACTAAAATTTGTGTCCCTTATTTTCAGGCCCTGTCCCTTATTTTTGACTAGCAGGACAGGACTGGGCGGGGTTGACCAGAGGAAGGTGCGCGCTGCGGTTTCCACGGCAATGCCTGCCCGGGGATTCCAACTCGCAGGGCAGCCTGCGTCCCCGTTGGAAGGAAGAGGCGATACAGGACTTTTTCAAAGTACAGTAGACTAATTAACCGTTACCCAAGGGGAATGTTGGATCATGTTGGATAACGATAGTTTCTGGTTGCTTGAGTTACTCTTAAAATAGGCCTAGCTGTGTATCCCAATACTATACAATGCTGTGTATCCCATACTCTACTATACCATTAACTATTGACATAATAATCATGAAGATGTAATGTCTTATAAAATTTATTTTATTTTAATGTTTAGACAGCGCACTTTTAAAGTCAGCAAAGTCAAGTACTAAATACAGATGGAGAAAATTAGGTAGTTCTAATCATGTTTTTTCTGCATGGCAAAGCATGCAGAAACATACCATGTCCTGTTAAGAGGGTGTAAGTCAGTTTCTTTTGTGAGTTTCAGTCATTATCTTATTCTGTTAATAAAAATATTTCTACCTAATGTTTGAGTTTAAAGTTTTTAATGAAGTGTCCCTTATTTTTGTGAAAAATCCTGTAAATGTCCCTTATTTCTTATATCAAAAATGGCAACCCTACCTCCAGGTGTTTTGGACTCCAACTCCCACCATTCCTAACAGCCGGTAGACCATGATTGAAAAGGCCCTTGGCCAAGTTGTCGTCAGGCGAAAGGATCTTAAACTGGGGATGTCTCAAAGGTTCTGATCCTCTGACCGTAACGGTCTCGGGGGATTGTATGGGATTAGGCGATCCCTTAAATCAGTCTTTCTCAACCAGTGTGCCGTGGCACACTAGTGTGCCGTGACGGACCTCCTGCTGTGCCACGAGAAAAGCTCTCTGCCCCCCTTCCTCCCCCCTCCTGCCAAACTCCTGGTGCTTGGGGGAAGAGGAAGGGCCAGGCAGTGGCGAAGAAAAAGAAGAAGGGGCCGGGGCGCCGCCTCCTTCAGCCGTTTCCCCAGCCAGCCTCCAATCCACCATGACTCCCGCTACGACTCGCACCCCTCGCTCGCTGAAGCCGCGCGGAGGAGGAGCCCCGCCTACTGAAACCCGTCCACCGCTCATGCTTCTCCTCTGTGGGAGAGCTGCAGCTGGGGGAGGGGGCAGGGCATGGCGTGGCCTGGCTCCGCTCCCTCCCCTCCAACTTCAGCGCTCCCACAGCTTTGCCAGCCTTGAGGGGGCAGTGCCAAGCCAGCATTGTGCTGGCTCTGCCACCGCTGGCTTGGCACTGCCCCCCTCAAGGCTGGCAAAGCTGTGGGAGAACTGAAGCCGCATGGAGGGGGCGGGGCATGGTGTGGCCTGGCTCCGCCCCCTCCCCCGGCTTCGGCACTCCCAGCGGCTTCTCCCAGCAGACCACCATCCCCCAGCCGTTCTTTCCTGTGTTAGAGTGTCATTTTGTGTCCTTTTGGTTGGTGGTGTGCCCCCGGATTTTTTTAAAGTGAAAAGTGTGCCGCAACTCAAAAAAGGTTGGGAAACACTGGCTTAGAACTCTAGAGTTGGACGAGACCTGGTGGGCCATCATCCAGGCCAACCCCATTCTGCCAAGAAGAAGCAGCGAAACCGCATTCCAAGCAGCCCCGACAAACGCCCACCCAGCCTCTCTTTCAAGGCCTCCCTAGAAGGAGTCTCTCCACCACACTGTATACATACACACACGCAGATATGTGTTTGGTCATACTGGATGTGTGTCTGTATGCATGCATATGTATACACCAAAATATGTAGACATCCAGATAAGTATGTATAATATATGTACTTGTTTCTGTGGATAAGTATAAACACACTTACATGTTCAGCATTCATTATCCAGAAATATTAAATCCAAAATACTCCAAAATCCAAAATTGTTCACTTGAGAGAGTGATACCTTTACTCTCCAATAGTTCAGTGTGCACAAACTTGGTTTAATGCACAAAATTATTAAAACATTGTGTCTTACATTACCTGCAGGCTATGTGTACAATATGTATATGGAACACAAAATGAACTTTGTATTTGTATTTAGGCCCATCTCTAAGATACACACAAACAAAAGAACAGTGCTGGACTCGTATGGCGGTCACACCTACTACTGATGTTATTTGATGATTGTATACAGATTTGTTGAGACCTTATTGAAGCCACAGATATGTCTGTGTTTACTCTCACCCTGAAGATGGACCCATTGAGGTCCGAAACGGGTGCAGCGCGGCGGTTAATCCCCGTAGGCATATGCTTCGTCTCACCCTAGACATCCCCATCCATCTACATCTGGGGTTGGGGCTACAGAAACAAGCCTGCTACTGATTTTCAGTTTTGTTAGATCTTTTTGCCATATACAGGCTACACAGCCATTTATTGACATTTTCTCATGGTGCTACGGCACATTGGCGCTGTGTGCGGCTTGCTTTCTTCCCCATTAGCCCCCTCCTTCCGAGTGGGCTTCCACCGGCTTCAGCGGCTCCACAGCGACCACGGAGGCTTTACCTTACTGACAAGCTCATCCACATGGCTTATTTGCCCTAGTTTGTCTATTATTTTGGGGCTTCTCCCTTTATCCCAAGAACCATGTTGTCACCCTGCACCTCGAAATGTGTCAAATTGTGTGTTTTTAATGTGTTTTATTCTTTTATTGTAGGGCCCCATGTCTGCGACATGATGCTTATTTATATTGTTGTACCCGCCCCGAGCCTGTGGGGAGGAGCGGTATACAAGATCGAAGAAATAAATAAATAAATAAATAAATAAACTTTACTTTGAATTCGAATGCTACTTGCGCTACGTCACCAACGAGCGACGCTCTCTATCTGTAGACGCGACTCTGGGGCGACTAGCCTACACGTCACGCACCAGTGACGTTGCAGCTCACCAAGCCTACGAGCCTTATTGGGTGAGCCGAGCCTAGTGAGGCGAATACATACATTGTTCAGCCTCCTCCATTGGTCATCATCCATCTGGGACTCTGAGTATCTACTCTTATATTTATTTTGATGCATTTGCCTTATTTACCATGTGTATTTAGTGCGATTGATTTACCCTTCTAGCAACCGCTGGAGCTCTGTGTTGTGATATATTGGTTGCTGTATCTAGCATACGGCTGACTTGATATTTCACTTCGTGACTGCTATGTTTGCACTGTGACTTCCCACCTGGAATGTACTGTATTGGATTATAGACTGTACATGCTAATACTGTATTTCCCCTATTTATATGTATTACTATTGATGATAGACATACTGTCCTATGTTAGGAATTGGGATGCTCTTTTAATGTTTTGTTATACATTGCATTACATTGATATTTTGCTACTCTTGGATGTAGTATCTGGTTATTCAGAGTGTGTTTCCATCTCTAAGATACCCCAGGATGCACTTTTATTCAAGCACCCAGTGGTGCAATTGGTTAAATGCTTGTCCTGGCAGGACCGCAGACTGACAGGTCAGTGGTTCGAGTTCCTGAAGAGTGGGTTGAGCTCCCTCCGAAAGCTCCAGCTCACCATGTTGGGACATGAGAGAAGCCTTCCACAAGGATGGAAAAACTTCGAACATCCAGGCATTCCCTGGGCAACATCCTTGCAGGCAGCCAATTCTCTTGCACCAGAAGCAACTTGCAGTTTCCTAAGTCACTCCTGACACACACACACACACACACACACACTCCCAAACTTTTATTCAAATAGAGGCATGTCAAAATCTGAAGAAATCAGAAATCCCAAACAATTCTGTTCACATGCATTTCAGATGAGGAATACTCAATGACGTTACTATGCTGCACACACTAATGTGCGCACAATATGTGTGTGACATTTTCCCTTTCGGAAGGAAAGTGTGCCGGCGTCAGACAGTTCCCTCGGGAGGAAAGGCCAGGGCAAAAGCGGAGACTCTTTGGGACAGAGACAAGGGGGGGGGGCCTGGGAGAGGATCAGAAGGAGCAGAGTCGGGGTGAGGAAGTCAGGGCCTAAAAAGCCAGAAAAGTGCTTGTACTTGTTGTTGTTTTGCACTGCGACCTGGGAAGTATCTCAACAAATAGATGAAACAATGGTTAAAACAACAGGAGATGTCATTCAAAGTGTAAAGTTGGGCACAATGTGGCATTATGCAATTTGATATCACTTGAACTGCCACAGCTGAATGCTATGGGATCCTGCAATGTATAGGAGGATAAAACACCTAGGACAGTACCTGGGAAAGGTACTTTGGGAACTTACCTTTTGTATTGCCTTTCCAAATTATGGTGGCACTAAGGCAACCCTATTACTGGGTTTGCTTGGCAACATTTGTTAATGTGTGTGTGTTGGGGGGGGGGGGTAGGTTGCTTTTGCCTTTCTTAAATGCTGAGATAATGTGACTTGTGCAAGGTCACCCAGAGGTTATCCATTGCCAAGTGGGGATTTGATCCCCAGTCTCTAGAGTCATAGTCAAGCCCCAAAACCGCAGCTCTCTACTTAGAGGACTACCTCACCCATAATAGGCATCACAGCTTTCGAAACTTAATTTTGGGGCAGTAAAGGGAACATGGATAATGTTTTGGGACTCATCACCCCTAGTCCCCCGACTCTCAGAAAAGTAGCTATTCCAAGCCGTGAGGGATCATCAGGTGTGCCGCTGGAAATTGGGACCTCCAATCCCCTTTCTTCCCCCTTCTGCTGAACACTTTTTCTTCTCCACTCGGGCTCCCTCCTTCCCAGCCTTGCTCTGCTCACTTTGCCTTGCTTTGCTCTGGGGCGAGTCTGCGCAGTAGCGCCTGCACGGGTCACACCTTCCTCCCTCCCCCCTCCCCTCCTGAACATGCTCACGCTGCCCCCTCGGATCAAAATGGCGGCAGAAGCAGCAGTGTAGAAGGAAAAGTAAGTGTTCAGCAGGAGGGGGAAGAAAGGGCATGAAGGGGAAGGGGAGGAAGAGGTCTCTGTCAAAAGCTGGCATGGGCAAACTTGGACCTTCCAAGTGTTTTGGATTCCAACTCCCACCATTCCTAGCAGCCTCAGGCCCTTTTCCCTTCCCCCCCCCCCCCGCCACTTAAGCAGGAAAGGGCCTCAGGCTGTTAGGAATGGTGGGAGTTGAAGTCCAAAGCACCCAGAGGGCCAAAGTTTTCCCATACCTGTTTTAGGGACCTTAAAGTGGTGAGCCTCCCTCCAACGTTGTGATTCTGGATAGAAAACAAACAACAACATAACACAACATTGTTTGAGTCCACAGTGCTCTCTGGGTGTAGGTGAACGACAACTTCCAAACTCAAGGTCAATTCCCAAGCAAACCCTTTCAGTACTTTCTGTTGGTCATGAGAGTTCAATATGCCAAGTTTGGTTCAATTCCATTGTTGCAAGAGTTCAGGATGCTCTTTGATTGTGTGTTAACTAGAAATCCCAGAAACTGTAACTCACAAATGTCAACTCCATCTGTGTTCATATTTGGGCTTATTGAGTATTCATGCCAAGTTTGGTCCTAATCCATCATTGTTTGAGTCCACAGTGCTCTCTTGACAGAGGTGAACTACAACTCCAAAACTCAAGGTCAATGCCCACCAAACTCTTATACCATTTTCTCTTGGTTATGGGAGTTCTGTGTGGGGAGTTTGTGTCTTTCTGCCATTCCTGCCAGGATATCTATGCTGTGTTCATCGAAACAGGCCCAGGTTTCACACTGAGTGTATAAATACATTTAAAAACATATTAACTATGTGTATTACTGTGTTACAGTGTCATTTTGTGTCATTTTTGTTGGTGGTGTGCCCCAGGATTTTGCAAATGTAAAAAGTGTGCCGCGGCTCAAAAAAGGTTGGGAAACACTGCTCTAGAGTCATAGAGTCATAGTCAAGCCGCTAAACCACGGCTCTCTACTTTGAGGACTACATCACCCATAATAGGCATCACATCTTTCAAAACTTAATTTTGGGGCAGTAAAGGGAACATGGATAATGTTTTGGGACTTCAACACCCCTAGTCCCCCAACTTGCAAAAACGTAGCTATTCCAAGCTCTGATAACATTTACTATAAGTAGTAGAACTAACATTTCCCCACAAAAACAAACCTAGAAGTTGATGGAACACTGGCTATTGAAGCTACCCTTTACCCTACACCATAGGGACTGTGTGGCAATCACCAAGTGGAATTGGAATTTCCAGCATTCCTCGTCATTGATTGCGGATAGATAATGTCATGTTTCCATTCTGCTACTGAGCACCATTCAGAGTAGAAAGCCCTAAACGGTTTCAGACCAGCTTACTTGTTTGAACGCATCTCTCTTTATGAGCCAGTTAAAGCATTATGTGAGGCATTGCATTTTTGCCAGGTAGATTTTTGCTTATCCATCAGGTATCCACATGGAACTCACCACAACCCAAAAAAGCTACTTTCCCAGAGGTTACCTGGAAAGGATAGTTAGAAGAGGGACAGAGAAGGATGCACATGGGGAACTACAACTCCCAGAATCCCCCTCCTCTGATGCTGGCAAGATATGGCGAGCTGTAGGTTTTTCCAAACTTCCTTTCCAATCTCTCAGTCACCCAGATTGATTTTGTCATTTGGGAGTTGTAGTTGCTGGGATTTATAGTTCACCTACCATCAAAGAGCATTCTGAACTCCAGCAACAATGGAATTGAACCAAACTTGTCACACAGAACTCCTATGACCAACAGGAAATACTGGAAGGGTCTGATGGGAATTGAGTTTGGGAGTTGTAGTTCACTGACATCCAGAGAGCACTGTGGACTCCGACAATGATAGATCTGGACCAAACTTGGCACAGATACTCAATATGCCCAGATGTGAACACTGGTGGAGTTTGGGAGAAAATAGACCTTGATATGCGTGAGTTTTAGTTGCTGGGATTTATAGTTTTATCTACAATGAAAGAGCTTCCTGAACCCCACCAACAAGAGATTTGGGCCAAACTTCTCACAGAGAACCCCCATGACCAACAGAAAATACTGTGTTTTCTGATGGACTTTGGAGACCCCTCTGACATCCCTTCGCGACCCCCCCCCCCAGGGGTCCCGACCCCCAGGTTGAGAAACGCTGGGTTAGTTGGAAGAGGGACAGAGAAGGATGCACAGGGGGAACTACAACTCCCAGAATCCCCCTCTGTAGGTTTTCCCAAACTTCCTTTCCAATCTCTCAGTCACCCAGATTGATTTTGTCATTTGGGAATTATAGTTGCTGAGATTTATAGTTCACCTACCATCAAAGAGCATTCTGAACTCCAGCAACAATGGACTTGGACCAAACTTGTCACACAGAACCCACATGGCCAACAGAAAATACTGTGTTTTCTGATGGACTTTGGAGATCCCTCTGACATCTCCTCACGACCCCCAGGGTCCCGACCCCAGGTTGAGAAACGCTGGGATAGTTGGAAGAGGGACAGAGAAGGATGCACAGGGAACTGCAACTCCCAGAATCCCCCTCTGTAGGTTTTTCCAAACTTCCTTTCCAATCCCAGATTGATTTTGTCATTTGGGAATTATAGTAGCTGAGATTTATAGTTCACCTACAATCAAAGAGCATTCTGAACTCCAGCAACAATGGAATTGAACCAAACTGTCACACAGACCTCCTAGGACCAACAGGAAATACTGGAAGGGTCTGATGGGAATTGAGGTTGGGAGTTGTAGTTCACCGACATCCAGAGAGCACTGTGAACTCCGACAATGATAGATCTGAACCAAACTTGGCACAGATACTCAATATGCCCAGATGTGAACACTGGTGGAGTTTGGGGGGGGGGGTGGATAGACCTTGACATGCATGAGTTTTAGTTGCTGGGATTTATAGTTCACCTACCATCAAAGAGCATTCTGAACTCCAGCAACAATGGTATTGAACCAAACTTGTCACACAGAACTCCTATGACCAACAGGAAATACTGGTGGGGTCTGTTGGGAATGGAGTTTGGGAGTTGTAGTTCACTGACATCCAGAGAGCACTGTGGACTCCGACAATGATAGATCTGGACCAAACTTGGCACAGATACTCAATATGCCCAGATGTGAACACAAGGATGCACAGGGGGAACTACAACTCCCAGAATCCCCCTCTGTAGGTTTTTCCAAACTTCCTTTCCAATCTCTCAAGTCACCCACATGCCCTCTGTTTGGATGAGCCAAACGCCCTCTTGTCTTGGCACCAGAGTCTCCAAAGGACACCCACCCATCACCGCCGGGCATTGACACGCTGGCTTCTGGGACAGTTTCCCCTTCAACCCACCCAGAACCGGAGGAGAGCCCAAAAGACACTCACCATCTCTCCGCAGGTGGGACGCCCGCAAGGCTCGGATAGATCCGCTCGGGGCGGCCGGCTCCCCAAAGTTGGCCAAGGCTCCCAGGTGGAGGAGGAGGAGGAAGGCCAGGCGGCGCATCGGGGCGGGGGATGCTCGGCCCAAGGTCTTCTTGGTTGCGGGGAAAGAAGGAGGAGGAGAAGCAGGGAAGGGAGCGAGGGGGACACCGCAAGACTCTTGACCGCCCGGGGAGGGCAGCGGAGCTTCTCTCCCTCTCCAAACTCCTCTCCGAAGTCACTCTCCTCCACGAAGGGGCATGAACTTTGGGCGAAGCGGCTGCAGGGCGCCTGAGGGGAAGGAGGCGAAGGAGGGGAGCCGCTGCCAAGGAAAAGGGGGAGGCGGGCAGGCAGGTCGGTCGGTCGCCCGCCCTCCCTCCCTCCTTGGGTCCTTTCTCCGCCCTGGCCCCTGCGCCACCCGCCTTGGGAAGAGGAGAGGAGGCAGGCTCCAAGAGGCAGCTCCACACTCACTCCGGAATGATGGGGCTGGAGAGAGAGAGAGAGAGAGCCGGGAGGGGAGGTGGTTTGGCGAGTCGGAAGCAGTCGCTACGCCCCGCGCGCCGCCTTGGAAGGTGCCTGAGGAGCTGCCCCACCCCTTGGAGAAGGCCTGGGCAAACTTTGGCCCTCCAGGTGTTTTGGACTCCAACTCCCATCATTCCCAACAGCCGGTAGGGCCAGTGTTTCTCAACCTGGGGGTCGGGACCCCTGAGGGGGTCGCAAGGGGGTGTCAGAGGGGTCGCCAAAGACCATCAGAAAGCATAGTATTTTCTGTTGGTCATAGGGGTTCTGTGTGGGAAGTTTGGCCCAATTCTATCGTTGGTGGGATTCAGAATACTCTTTGATTGTAGATGAACTATAAATCCCAGCAACTATAACTCCCAAATGTCAAGGTCTATTGTCTCAAAAGCATTTTGTTTCAATGAACACAACATAGAAATCCTGACAGGAATGGCAGAAAGACACAAACTTCCCACACAGAACTCCCAAAACCAAGAGAAAATGCTATAAGAGTTTGGTGGGCATTGACCTTGAGTTTTGGAGTTGTAGTTCACCTATATCCAGAGAGCACTGTGGACTCAAACAATGTTGGATCAGGACCAAACTTGGCATGAATACTCAATATGCCCAAATATGAACACAGATGGAGTTCAGTGGAAATTGACCTTGACATTTGGGAGTTGTAGTTGCTGGGATGTATAGTTCCCCTACAATCAAAGAGCATTCTGAACCCCACCAATGATAGAACTGGGCCAAACTTCCCACACAGAACCCCCAGGAGGCAAGAGGAGGTCTCTACTTGGGGAAAGGGAAGCAGGCCTTCCCAATGCATGGAGAGGGAGAGACCAAGTAGACAACGGGTGGGGAGTGTTTGTAATTTTGTGCCTTTATCGAGGTAGGTTTCTTAGGGTTTTTATACTTCAACACACTAGACTCCCCCCCCCCCCCTTCCTGGAGGTTCCAATTTCCCACAACACACCTGATGATTGATCACGGCACACTAGTGTGCCCCGGCACACTGGTTGGGAAACACTGCCTTAAGTACACAGGCCATGCCAGACCATGCAAGGCCTTTGAAGGTAAGAACTAATACCTTGAAAGTAATCCAGAATTCAATTGGTAACCAGTGCAGATCCCGGAGTATTGGTGTTATGCGACAACTCACAGGCTCCCCTGTGAGAAGTCAGGCTGCAGCATTCTGCACCAGTCTAAGTTGCCAGATCAGAGCAGGCCCGGATTAGCCTCTTTGGCCGCCTGAGGCCAAGACGCCCCACGCCGCCCACCCAGGGCGTGGGAAGCCACGCCCCCAGGGTGCGGGAAGCCACGCCCCCAGGGCACTGCTGTGCATGTGCGGCAGCAGCCCTGGCCGTGCGGCTTCCTTCGCCGCCTCCTCGCACCCTCCTTCCGTTCGCGGGAGGAGGAGGAGGCTCCCGGTGCCGTGCGGCTATTGTCGCCTCCTCCTCCCGCGACCGGAAGGAGGGCCCGAGGAGGTGGACGGAAGCCGCTCGGCACCGGCCCCGCGGCTTCCGTCCACCTCGCGCTTTCCTTTCGGACGCGGGAGGAGGAGGAGGTGGACGGAACGGAAGCCGCGTGGCACTGCTCATGGAGCTTCCGTCCGCCGCCTCCTCCACCTCCCGTGACCAAAAGGAGGGTGCAAGGAGGAGGCGGGACTTCCTTCCTCCTCTTCGCGCCTTCTTTTCAGTTGCGGGAGGAGGAGGAGGTGGCGGATAGAAGCCCCACGAGCAGTGCCGCGCGGCTTCCATCCACCTCCTCCTCTCGCGACCTAAGGAAGGCGTGAGGAGGAGGAAGGGAAGTCCCGCTCTCCTCGCCACCTGGGCCGCCCCCTTGCAAAGGAAGGAGGCAGCCAGGAGGAGGAGGACGGGAAGCCCACTGGCGGGCATGCGTGTGCATGCATGCATGCATGCCCGCCGGCGGGGCGGGGCTTCCCTTCCTCCTTGCCGCCTCCTTCCTTTGCAAGGGGGCGGCCCAGGCGAGGGTAAGGCGCCATTCCCTCCTTTCCACCCCCTCGCAGCTCTCTGCCCCCGCCTTCTCTCGAGGTATGATGACTCTCTCGGGAGAGGGCGGGGGGAAAGCGCTGCGAGGGGGCGTTTTTTAAAAAAAGTTTTCGGGGACCAAATCCGCTGCCCCCCAAAACCTGCCGCTCGAGGCCATGGCCTAGGCTGGCCTTATGGGTAATCCAGGCCTGGATCAGAGTCAAGGGTAGGCCAATGTAAAGAGCATTACAGTAGTCAAGATGACTGTGGCTTGGATTACCATGGCCTCAGTTTGAGCTCTGATTGGGAAGATAAGTCCCAGGGCACCCTGGTCTCCTGTGTGTTTGTCCCCTTTTAACAGCTAATAGCACCTATGGCAGGGGTGCTCATTAGGTAGCTCGGGAGCTACTAGTAGATCTTCGGCCCTTTTCCAGGGCCTCACCAGCCGGATGGGGCACTCCTACCATGCGCACGCACACCCTGCGCGGACGCACGCTCCTGCTGCTGGCTTCCGCTCTTGCGGTGTTTCTTTCACCTGTGGGGCATTGCGGGAAGGAGGAAGCATGAGTCGAGGTCTCTGGAGGGAGCGCCCTGCCTCTCTCTCGTCCAGAAGCAGCCGTGCAGCCTCGGTTGCCCCGCCTTGTGCTTTCTCCTTCCTGCAATGCCCCGCAGGCGGAAGAAACGCTCCATGGGCAGAAAACAGCAGCAGGAGCACGCGCGATGGCAAAAGCGTGAGGTGGCGGGAGCGCACGGCGGCGGGGGCAGGTAGATCTTTTGGACTTAGTTGCTTTAAGAGTAGTTTGCATGCTGAAAAAGTGTGAGCACCCCTGACCTATGGCAATGATTTGAAGGCCAAAGAAATACATTGATGCTGAAGAAGAAAGGTCCTCATAATGATTCAATCAAAGTTACGAGTTCTTTCTTAAATTACTTTGAATTCTCTTGAAGGTGTTCCAATTGTCATTCCTCCACAGCAAGATTTACATTGTGCATTGTCAAAGCACAGATTTGCAAAACTTCTTTCCAAGTTTGTCTTGGAACTTTGCCACACTTCTCTTCTGTTGGAATCTTTAATCCTGTTAAGGTGATATTGGTATATGGGTGCACCTACACTGGAGCATTAATACAGTTTGACACCGTTTTGACTGTCTTGGCTCAAATCCATGGAATCACGGGAGTTGTAGTTTTAGCACGAGTTTAGCATTCTCTGCCAAAAGGTGTGGGTGTCTCACAAAACTACAAACCCTAGGATTCCGTCCACTTATGGTAGTTCAAGTGGTGCCAAACTGTGTCAATTCTACAATGTAGATCAGGGGTGCTCATTAGGTAGCTCGGGAGCTACTAGTAGATCTTCGGCCCTCTTCCAGGTGATCTTCGGGCCTCACCAGCCAGATGGGGTGCTCCTGCCATGCGCGCACACACCCTGCGTGCTCGCGCGCTGCTGCTGGCTTCCGCTCTCGCGGTGCTTTTTTTGCCTGCGGGGCATTGACGGAAGAAGGAAGCACAAGTCGGGGCCTCTGGAGGGAGACAGGCAGGGTGGAGCGCTCCCTCTGGATGCCCTGCCTCGTGCTTTCTCCTTCCTGCAATGCCCCGTGTAAGGACTCACCCATTCTAGGTAGGCCGGGGCCTGTTTTGCAGTTTGGCTCCCTGGTGGAAATAGCTGGCATCCATCTTGGGAAGGGAGTTCAGCAGAGCCGACATTAGAGTGAGGGAGTTGTCAGAGATAGGGGGAGTGGTTTAGCTGCTCTTCTGTATAGCTACAGACACTCCCAACCGATTGGCTGAGAGCCATGGGGGGAGGAGTCTGGCTTTCTAGGAGGGAGGATTCCTGACAGGAATAGTCAGTCTTGTGAGAGGCTTCAGATGAAAAGCATCTGAGCCTTGTGAGTCTTGTGCTAGGCTGTGACTGAGAAACATCTCAGCCTTAGCAGTCGTGAAGAGGCTTTTGGATAAGCAACATCCTAGCCTCCGAGGTGAATCTGAAACAGTCTATTCTTTAGTGGATGACCTAGGAATTAGTCTGTACTAAGGGGTCAGCTAAGCTGACAGGTCTTAGGGACAGCATAGGATTCAGGGGGCCACTTAGAAGGGTAGAGCCTTGGAGTCTCTTGTTACAGAGAAAGGTGGGCTCTTAGACTGGGGGAGCTAGCACGAGTCTGTTAGCCCCCATTCAGAAGCAAGACTCAGGGAACTTTAGTGGAGGAGGTTCCTGATTGAAACAATCTGTTGGCACTAGTTGCATTTTAGTGGGACAGGGCAATTTCTGTCATGACTCAGCACTGACTGGAATTGCTGGTTTTAAGATCTAAGATATAGAGAACCTCTGTTTGTAACCGTACGCTCCAGCACACTTAGATCTTTTGGAAACCATACGCTTTTGCCATTAATTGTTAACCATACGCTTGTTACCTCAAAGTAGATAACCATACGCTCGTTGCCTCGTTAGTAGTTAACCATCAAGCTTGTGCCTCGTTTGTTTGTAAAAGTTAATAAATACTTTCATTTTAACTTTTACCACAGTCTCCATCGTGTTTCCTCACAGTTTCCTCACAGCTGTTTATTTAATTAGGAGCCTAACTGAACATCTTAGTTAAGTTTTAAAATCCTAATTAGAGTGATTAGGTTGGTGGCAGTGATTTGAATATTGGGTGCATCCAAAGTCATCACACCCTGTAGGCAGAAGAAGTGCTGCGCAGGTGGAAAACAGCAGCAGGAGCACATGCGGCGGCGGGAGTGCGTGGTGGCAGGAGCGCGTGGGAGCGTGCGGCGGCGGGGGCAGGTAGATCTTCTGGACTTGGTTGCTTTAAGAGTAGCTCGCATGCTGAAAAAGTGTGAGCACCCCTGATGTAGATGTTGTCTATAGTTTTTGGTGGCACAGAATATGTACATGTGTGAGTATGTGTGTTTTGAGGCACATATGTAGATACATACACACAAATATCTATATGAGTGTATAAGATATATAGTTCACCTACCTGGGAAGCATCATCTCTTCAGATGCCAAGATTGATAACGAGATAGATCACAGATTAGCCAAGGCATAGAGTGGATTCGGAAGGCTTCACAAAAGAGTCTGGAGCAACAAGCACCTGAGGCAAAGCACCAAAACCAGTGTGTACAGAGCTATTGTACTGTCTGTTCTCCTCTAAGGGTCTGTAACATGGGTCACTTGTCACCAACACCTACGACTCCTCGAACGCTTTCATCAGCGCTGTCTTCGCACAATCCTAAATATACACTGGACCGACTATGTGAGGAATGTTGCTGTCCTTGAGCAAGCAGGGATCACCAGCATTGAGGCCATGCTATTGAGAACACAGCTGCACTGGGCAGGGCACATCTCTAGGATGGAGGACCACCGCCTCCCAAAGATACTACTCTATGGTGAACTCACCACGCGTCAGCGCAAGAGAGGCGCCCCCAAAAAGAGATATAAGGACTTCCTGAAACATCATCTCAGGCTCGGCCAGATTGATCACAAACAATGGTCCACCCTGGCCTCACATCGGGAGGCGTGGAGACGCACTATCCACAATGCTGCAGCCTCTTTCGAGAAGACACGCCGAATGGGTCTCGAAGAGAAACGATGACGCAGAAAGAACCGCAACTTGGAAACAACATCACCCAAGGAGACTTTCTGCTGTGCTTTCTGCAACAGGACTTGCCTATCTCAGATTGGCCTTTTTAGTCATCAATGCGCTTGTAAAAAGCGTGGGATGAGTCCTTCCTAAGAATCTTCGTTCACAAAGTAATGCCGAGATACACACACACACACACACACACACGCAGATATGTGTTTGGTCATACTGGATGTGTGTCTGTATGCATGCACATGTATACACAAAAATATGTAGACATGCAGAAAAGTATGTACAATATATGTACTTGTTTCTGTGGATAAGTATAAACACACTTACATGTTCAGCATCCCTTATCCAGAAATGTTAAATCCAACATACTCCAAAATCCAAAATTGTTCACTTGAGAGAGTGATACCTTTACTCTCCAATAGTTCAGTGTGCACAAACTTGGTTTAATGCACAAAATTATTAAAACATTGTGTCTTACATTACCTTCAGGCTATGTGTACAATATGTATATGGAACACAAAATGAACTTTGTATTTGTATTTGGGCCCCATCCCTAAGATACCCCAGTGGTGCAATGGGTTAAATGCTTGTGCTGGCAGGACCGCAGACTGACAGATCAGTGGTTCGAGTTCGTGAAGAGTGGGTTGAGCTCCCCATGAAAGCTCCAGCTCACCATGTTGGGACATGAGAGAAGCCTTCCACAAGGATGGAAAAACGTCAAACATCCAGGTGTTCCCTGGGCAACATCCTCGCAGACAGCCAATTCTCTTGCACCAGAAGCAACTTGCAGTTTTCCAAGTCACTCCTGACACACACACACACAAACTTTTATTCAAATAGAGGTATGTTAAAATCTGAAGAAATCAGAAATCCCAAACAATTCTGTTCACATGCATTTCAGATGAGGAATACTCGTTACTATGCTGCACACACTCATGTGCACAATATGTGTGTGACATTTTCCCTTTCGGAAGGAAAGTGTGCCGGCGTCAGACAGTTCCCTCGGGAGGAAAGGCCAGGGCAAAAGCGGAGACTCTTTGGGACAGAGACAAGGGGGGCCTGGGAGAGGATCAGAAGGAGCAGAGTCCGGATGAGGAAGTCAGGGTCTAAAATGCCAGAAAGGTGCTTGTGGTTGTTGTTGTTTTGCACTGCAACCTAGGAAGTATCTCAACAAATAGATGAAACAATGGTTAAAACAACAGGAGATATCATTCAAAGTGCAAAGTTGGGCACAATGTAGCATCAATGCAATTTGATATCACTTGAACTGCCACAGCTGAATGCTATGGAATCTTGCAATGTATAGAAGGAGAAAACACCTAGGACAGTACCTGGGAAAGAGACTTTGCAGAACTTATCTTTTGTACTGCCTTTCCAAATTATGGTGGCACTAAGGCAACCCTATCACCAGGCCCGGATCAGGCCCTTTTGGCACCCTAGGCCAAAGGCTCTGAGTCTGCCCCCGCTCCCCCCGCCCCTGCCCCCGGCTCCGCCCCACCCCGACTTCACCCCACCCCCAGCTCCACCCCACCCCGGCTCTGCCCCCGCGCGAGAAGCAGGGAAACACAGGCTGCAGGGGCGCGAGCCGAGGGAGGGATGTAGGAGCGCGTGAGAGAGAGAGAGAGAGAGAGAGAGAGAGAGAGAGGCAGGGAAACACAAACACACAGAGCGACTGAGGCACGCGAGCCGGACAAGGGCGGCAGGGAAACAGACTGAGCGCGCGAGGAGGCAGTGGCGGAGGGGGTGGGTGGCCGTGGATGGCACTTACGCCACTGCACGCATGCGCCCTTTTTTTTTTGGATTTTTTTTAAAAATTAAAAAACTTTGGGGGGGGGGGGGGTCCAGACCTGCTGCCCCCCAAAATGTGCCACCCTAGGGTGGCCTTATGGGTAATCCGGGCCTGTCTATCACCGGGTTTTCTTGGCAACATTTCTTTGTGTGTGTGTGGGGGCGGGGAGGTTGCTTTTGCCTTTCTTAAATGCTGAGATAATGTGACTTGTCCAAGGTCACCCAGAGGTTATCCATTGCCAAGTGGGGATTTGATCCCCGGTCTCTAGAGCAGAGTTTCCCAACAGTGTGCCAGGGCACACTAATGTGCCATGAGCAATCATCAGGTGTGCCTTGGGAAATTGGAACCTCCAGGAGGGGAGGGGGGAGAGTCTAGTGTGTTGAAGTATAAAAATCCTAAGAAACCTACCTCTATAAAGGCACAAAATTACAAACACCCCCCCCCCACCTGTTGTCTACTTGGTCTCTCCCTCTCCATGCATTGGAAAGGCCCACCTCCCTTTCTCCAAGTAGAGACCTCCTCTTGCCTCCCCCGGGCCTAATGCTGGATGGTCCAGTCCAGCACCGGCCCCACCCCTCCCTCCTCTCCCTCCTCCCCGTTGCACATGAAAACGCTTTCAGCCTCCCTCCGGCTCCCTGCTCGCCACTGCTGCCTTCCTTCCTGCCTGCTTCGCCAGCCCCGGGATGCCCACCCGGGCCGCCCCGCTGACCCCCGAGGAGCTGCGCAGGTGGTGAGTGAGGCTCCTGCTCCCCACCACCCCAATTCAAGCCTGGCGAGGAGGGAGGGGGCATCCTAAGTGAGAGGGAGACTGCTGGTCTTTCGAGCCCCCCCCCCTCCAGAAACTGTAACTCCCAAATGTCAAGGTCTATTTTCCCCAAACTCCATCTGTGTTCACATTTGGGCACATTGAATATTCATGGCAAGTTTGGTCCTGATCCAACATTGTTTGAGTCCATAGTGCTCTCTGGAAATAGGTGAACTACAACTCCAAAACTCAAGGTCAATGCCCACCAAACTCTTATAGCATTTTCTCTTGGTTATGGGAGTTCTGTGTGGGAAGAAACAGGCCCAGGTTTCACACTGAGTGTATAAATACATTCAAAAACATATTAACTATATGTATTACTGTGTTAGAGTGTCGTTTTGTGTCATTTTGGTTGGTGGTGTGCCCCAGAATTTTGCAAATGTAAAAAGTGTGCCGCAGCTCAAAAAAGGTTGGGAAACACTGCTCTAGAGTCATAGAGTCATAGTCAAGCCGCTAAACCACAGCTCTCTACTTTGAGGACTACATCACCCATAATAGGCATCACATCTTTCGAAACTTAATTTTGGGGCAGTAAAGGGAACATGGATAATGTTTTGGGACTTCATCACCCCTAGTCCCCCAACTTGCAAAAACGTAGCTATTCCAAACTTTGATAGCATTTACTATAAGTAGTAGAACTAACATTTCCCCACAAAAACAAACCTAGAAGTTGATGGAACACTGGCTATTGAAGCTACCCTTTACCCTACATCATAGGGACTGTGTGGCAATCACCAAGTGGAATTGGAATTTCCAGCATTCCTCGTCATTGATTGCGGATAGATAATGTCATGTTTCCATTCTGCTACTGAGCATCATTCAGAGTATAAAGCCCTAAACGGTTTCAGACCAGCTTACTTGTTTGAACGCATCTCTCTTTATGAGCCAGTTAAAGCATTATGTGAGGCATTGCATTTTTGCCATTTATTGGATGTGAACTGACCAGAAAGTCATGAGTTTGAGGCCTGCCCGGGTCGAGCTGGGCTCTCGACCTATTGTGTAGCCTGTTGTCAACCTTTGCAACCCGAAAGACAGTTGCATCTGTCAAGTAGGAAATAAAGGTACCACTTAGTGGGGAGGCTAAATTTAATTTACGAGGCCATAAAAAAGATCTCCAGAAAACACACTGAGGAATGAAGGAGTGTGACATCTCCCCCTGGTGGCCAGATGTTAAATTGTCTCTGTGTGTCTTGTGTGTTTGTGTGTCACACCTCAACGGCCTCAGGCATCACTTTTGCTTGGGCAGAGCTCCAGTCAGGAGAATCAAGAATCACTTTCCAAGCCAGCTTGCTTTGCTCTCAAGCCCTGTCCAGGCCCCCCATGTCTTTCCCGTGAGAAGACAAGGGATGCAATCATAACAAAAGCCTCTCAAGGTTGTACCATCTTAACTCCCTGATAGAGCAAGCGGGCTACAGGGGCCGAGAGCTCGACTCCCTTTTTGCCCCAAATGTTCTTCGCTAACGAGCACCACATTCCAAGAGTACTGAGTTCACAAAACATACAGGAGACCATCAATCTTTGCTTTTGACGTGCGACGCAACTCAAGAACACTATAACTGCCCTGCAAACCCTTGTGCCAGTGTCTTGTACCAACAACGCATTTGGGAGAAGATCTTGCGGGTTAGGTCAATCAGGCCTTCCACCAAGCCTTGCCAGCCAGCCGCTTCGGGCTGACTTGTTCCAGTGTTGCCTTGTTCCCGTTCATCATCGAAACCCAGGGATTGATCCTGAAAGACTCTTTTGCCTTTTGAACTCTTTGCATCCGGCTTGTGTTCCCGTTTTCTCACTTGTGCTCCTTTTTTACTGCGGAGCACCCACACCTTGCTGATTCCTGTTTGCTGCTAGTTGGAGGCACTATAAGGATTGCCTCCAACCTCTTTCCTATACTTACTTAATAACAATAAAACCCGTTGTACCTCAGCTGCTGTGTGGTTTATCCAGGGGGGTCAGGTTGCCAAGGCCTCAGAGGGCGATATTATGTGTCTAAATGTAATGTGTACACTGTAATCCGTCCTGAGTCCCCTGCGGGGTGAGAAGGACAGAATATAAATGAAGTAAGTAAATAAATAAATAAACTGATACATAAATGCAATAAATAAATATATGGCAAAACGTGAAGACAACAGTGGCCAGTGCGGAGTAGCCTGGAGGTATTAGACAGATAGCACGGCTAGCAGGAAGAGCAAGTGAGGTATAGTGATTTGAGTGTTGGACCATGATTCATGAGACCCATGTATGAATTCATGCTCAGCCATTAAAACCCATTGGGTGATCTTGAGATCCCAACCCCAAAGGGAGTCAATGACAAACCTCTTCTGAACAGATCTTACCAAGAAAACCCTTGGATAGTTTCACCTTAGGATGACCATAGGTTGGAAATGGGTTGAGGGCACGCAACAGCAGGAATAATAAAGCAAGACTTTGGGAAATTATTCAGTTCAGAGCCATCCAGATTGACAGTCATCGCCGTTCTTATGGTACTGAATCCCATAGTTAAATTATATAATGGGTTACAAACATTTGTCACATGTTCTGGGTCTCCTGCATTTCAGATCCAGTGGCTGAATGCTCTGGGCTGAGAAAGGCATTATACAAATATGGTAAATAAATGAATATTTATTTATTTATTTGTCGAATTTCTAGGCCGCCACTCCCGGGAGGCTCGGGGCGACTCACAACAGGGCAATACACAATAAAACACATTAAAACACATTAAGCATTCTAAAATATCCATACATTAAAAACACAATGCGCTGTACGAAATACGAAATGCACAGCATAATCTGTATCTGTATAACTTAATAAAGCGGAATGTTTGCATGTATGTATGTTTGTATGCCTCTGGAGGGCGGAGGGCGGAAGGAAATGTGGCAGCTTTTGGATTGGCTCCCACTGTGGGGTTATTTGCATAAACAACTCCCATTGGCCAGCCAACACGAACATTCAGAGACTCAAAAGTGCCAGAAGGAGGTTAGGAAAAGGCCTGAGCCAGTCAGGCATGGTGGGAGTTTCAGTCCAAAACACTTTGCAGCCCCCAACAATGAGACAACAAAACCAAACTTGGCACACAGAACCCCCAAGACCCACTTTACGTCTTGGTGCACTTTGAGGGAGGATGGGCCATGGATATGCCAGCATTCCAACATCCCAAATCTCAAAGGTGCCAGACAGAGCTCTTTACAAAAAGGCTTCCTTCAGCTGATTTTAAAAACTAGCCCTCAGCCTGAATTGACAGTAAGGCTTCCTCAACTTGATTCTCCTGACTAGGCCTCAGCCGGACCTGAACCAAACTTGGCACACATAACCCCCATGATGCCCTTTACGTCCTGGTGCAGTTTGGGAAAGATGGACCACGGATCATGGGATTTGTAGTACTTCCAAGCGCTTTGCTTCCCAAAGACCATTGTGACCCCCAACAAAGACCGATAAATATCAAACTTGGCACACAGAGCCCCCATGACCCACTCTATGTCCTGGTGCAGTTTGGAGAAGAGCAGAGCATGGATGATGGGGCTTGAAGTACCTCCACTCACTTCCCAAGACCGCTGCGACCCTCATCCAATGACTGATCAAGACCAAACTTGGCACACATAACCCCCATGACTGCCTTCGCATCCTGGTGAGGTTTTGGTGGGGGGGGGGGTGCATGGACATGGATGATGGGACTTGGAGTACTTTCCAACCCTTCTGTTCCCAGAGACCACTGTGGCCCCCAACAAAGACCGATAAAGACCAAACTTGGCACAGAGAGCCCCCATAACCCACTCTACATCCTGGTGCAGTATGAGGGAGGATGGATCATGGATGATGGGACTTGCAGTACTTCAATTCACTTCCTTAGAGCACTGTGGCCCACACCAATGACGAATCAGGACCAAACTGATTATGGGCACACAGAAGCCCATAAACATCTAATAGGAATCAACCTTGGCACACAATGCCTTCCTCAAATAACCCGGGCACTGCCGGGTCCTCAGCTAGTACAGTATAAAAGATAAAATCAACAGGCAAGACTGGGACACTGATGGCATCTTATCAGCCGAAGTCCTGTTGAAAGAGGAAGGCCTTACAGGACCTCCTAAAGGACATAAGATCTTGGAGGGCTCGTGTCTCGGCTGGGAGAGCGTTCCATAAAGTTGGAGCTATCACTGAAAACGCTCTCCTTCGGGTCGCCGTTAGCCTAAGCGCCTTGACAGGGGGAATTGCCAATGGAACTGGCTTAAAATGTGATAGGGAGGTCAGGTTCAGTAGGTGACGCAAAGGCCAAACACAAGTCTCTAATATTTAGAATAGAAGTATAAAACCCTCTCCTCACTCTCTCTTCATTGTGTTTCATTTTGTTCAGCTTTCATGTTCTCCTTTACTTTCCCTTCTTCCAAGCGAAAATGTCCAAGTGTTTGCAACCTGTCCTCATAGCGAAAGTGCTCCACAATCCCTTTCTGCATGTTTTTCTATGTTTGGGTAATGACTACTAGTAGTCTAAGTCAGTGTTTCCCAACCAGTGTGCCGTGAGCGATCATCAGGTGTGCCGTGGGGAACTGGCACTCTTCCACTTCCTAGCAGCTCTTTCTCTCCCTTTCCCTCCCCAAAGATCCTCCCCGAGGCAAAGGAAGGGCTCCGCCAAATGCCAGGGCCAGGCTCGCCTTGAGGAAGCCTTCAGGAGCCTCGACTCAGTATGGCTCCAGCTCCTGCTCAGGGCTGCTTTAGCCTCCTGATGCTCCCATACGTTTCATAGATCTGTCAGGGACCACTTTGACCAGGGACCACTTGACCAGGGACTACTTGACCAGGGACTACTTGACCAGGGACTACTTGAACAGGGACTACTTGACCAGGGACTACTTGACCAGGGACCACTTGAACAGGGACTACTTGACCAGGGACTACTTGACCAGGGACCACTTGACCAGGGACTACTTGGCCAGGGACTACTTGACCAGGGACTACTTGACCAGGGACTACTTGACCAGGGACCACTTTGACCAGGGACTACTTGACCAGGGACTACTTGACCAGGGACTACTTGACCAGGGACTACTTTGACCAGGGACCACTTGACCAGGGACTACTTTGACCAGGGACCACTTGACCAGGGACTACTTGACCAGGGACCACTTGACCAGGGACTACTTGACCAGGGACTACTTTGACCAGGGACCACTTGACCAGGGACTACTTGACCAGGGACTACTTTGACCAGGGACCACTTGACCAGGGACTACTTGACCAGGGACTACTTTGACCAGGGACCACTTGATGAGGGGCTACTTTGACCAGGGGCCACTTGAACGGGGGACCACTTGACCAGGGACCACTTGACCAGGGACTACTTGACCAGGGACTACTTTGACCAGGGACCACTTGACCAGGGACTACTTGACCAGGGACTACTTTGACCAGGGACCACTTGACCAGGGGCTACTTTGACCAGGGATCACTTGACCAGGGACTACTTGACCAGGCACTACTTCGACCAGGGACCACTTGACCAGGGACTACTTGACCAGGGACTACTTGACCAGGGACCACTTGAACAGGGACTACTTAACCAGGGGCTACTTTTACCAGGGACCACTTGACCAGGGACTACTTTGACCAGGGACTACTTGACCAGGGACTACTTGACCAGGGACCACTTGACCAGGGACTACTTGACCAGGGACTACTTTGACCAGGGACCACTTGACCAGGGACTACTTGACCAGGGACTACTTTGACCAGGGACCACTTGATGAGGGGCTACTTTGACCAGGGGCCACTTGAACGGGGGACCACTTGACCAGGGACCACTTGACCAGGGACTACTTGACCAGGGACTACTTTGACCAGGGACCACTTGACCAGGGACTACTTGACCAGGGACTACTTCGACCAGGGACCACTTGACCAGGGGCTACTTTGACCAGGGACCACTTGACCAGGGACTACTTCGACCAGGGACCACTTGACCAGGGACTACTTTGACCAGGGACCACTTGACCAGGGACTACTTTGACCAGGGACCACTTGACCAGGGACCACTTTGACCAGGGACCACTTGACCAGGGACTACTTTGACCAGGGACTACTTGACCAGGGACTACTTGACCAGAGACCACTTGACCAGGGACTACTTGACCAGGGACTACTTTGACCAGGGACCACTTGACCAGGGACTACTTGACCAGGGACTACTTCGACCAGGGACCACTTGACCAGGGGCTACTTTGACCAGGGATCACTTGAACAGGGACTACTTGACCAGGCACTACTTCGACCAGGGACCACTTGACCAGGGGCTACTTTGACCAGGGACCACTTGACCAGGGACTACTTTGACCAGGGACTACTTTGACCAGGGACTACTTTGACCAGGGACTACTTGACCAGGGACTACTTTGACCAGGGACCACTTGACCAGGGACTACTTGACCAGGGACTACTTGACCAGGGACCACTTGACCAGGGACTACTTTGACCAGGGACTACTTGAACAGGGACTACTTGACCAGGGACTACTTTGACTAGGGACCACTTGACTGGGGACCACTTGACCAGGGACTACTTGACCAAGGACCACTTTTGCCAGTGACCACATGACCAGGGACCACTTGACCAGGGGCCACTTTGAACAGGGGCCACTCTCCAGCATTAGTACCAAAAGGGTTACAAATCCATTTTTGGTCAACTTTAGATTCAGAAAATTGCATTGGATTAACCACATCAGCTCTAGTTTCTGATACAGAACACATGCCATGGTCAGCGACAGGGAAGGAGTGGCAGGTGGCATGAAAGATTCAGATATAAACAAAACAAAACAAAATAAATAAAAGAGGAAGGAGGCTCACGGACCAGCTTTTCGACCTCCCGGCTGACTGGTCGTCCACAGCCCACAGGTTAAGAACCACTTCTATAACGGCCCGGATTAACCCCTTTAGGCGCCCTAGGCCACACTTTGCAATTACGCCCCCAAACCAACCTCTACCGCACCCCCCACCTCCTCCTTGCGGCGTCGTGTGCCCTCCTTCCTTGAGTCAAGGAAGGAGGGCGTGCGCAAGGAGAAGGAAGGAAGGGAAGCCCCGCCCCCGGGGCCAATGCCGGTGCTGGCATTCACCCTGGGGCGGGGCGTCCCTCCGCCTCCTCCTCTTTGCGGCGCGCCTCGCGCCCTCCTTCCTTGACAAAGGGGGGGCGCCATTCCCTCCTCCCCCGCTCCCTCGCAGCGCTCTCCCCCGCACTCCCCCGAGAGAGAGAGTTGCGTTGTGTTTTGGGGGGGGGGTCCGTGTGAATTGCGCCCCCTTGGCTTGCGCCCCTAGGCCATGGCCTAGGGTGGCCTTATGGGTAATCCGGGCCTGCTTCTATATGGCAAGGGGTTAGTCCAGATGGCCTTCTTCCATCTCTGTGTTTTTATGATTCATAAATCTTCTGTTTTATGGCAAACAGTTTGTATTTTTTCTCTGTTCAGCTATCTATGCCTGGTGTGAGATGCTCTGATCCTTTATATCTGGTTGCCCACTTGCTTCCAAGTCCAAAGTCTTGGACTTAAGCCTTGCTGGTCTTTGAATGTAAAATGGTTTAGCACTTGCACATAAAAAATGGAAGCTCTTGTATGGGGATATAAGAAAAAATAATGGATATTTAGGGTACTCCACTTTGGTGCTGTACCTGATTCTTTTGAAAGAACAGGATCACCCTGGGAGTTGGCTATAAAAGGGGGAGCAATTCCTATGCTTTATTGTTTCTAGAACTCCTTCAATGATGGGACACCCGAGAAATCCTAATCCAGTTTGCAAAATCCCCTTGAGCAGACTTTTAAGACTGAGAGTGTGCTTACAGACCTCATGGAGACATGCTGCTCTCTCTTTCTAAGACTAACAATAAGCTCTTGGAGAAAAAGCAGGAAGGAAGTAAAGACTAAGAATAGCAATCTCCATTTGAAGAGGCAATTTTTTGGAAAGTCAGGAAAGGAGAATCTGTACTGAGGTCTCTTGATCTCTCTGTCGCCTCCTACTGATGCAAGGTATCAGTCGTGAATATTACGGGTGCATCTACTGTACATTACAGAATTAATGCAATTTGAGACCACTTTAACTGCCGTAGCTCAATGCTATGGAACCTTAGGAATTGCAGTTTGGAGAGGCAACAGCACTCTCTGGCAGCAAAGGTTTAAACTCTTATAAAGCTGCAATCCCACAATTCAATTGGATTGAGCCATGGCGGTTAAAGTGATCTCAAATTGCATTAATTCTGTAATATAGATGCACCCCTAATACTCATGACTGATACCTTGCATCAGTAGGAGGCGACAGTGGTTTTTAGCCTGTACGCCGTGGACCACCAGTGGGCTGTGAGGACAAAAATCTGGTTCGCGAGCCTCGTTCCACTTTATTGTATTGAGTACCTAGCTCGAACCTCTGACAGATCCACCTTCTCATGTGGGGTGCCTCAGGGAGCAATTCTCTCTCCCCTCCTCTTCAATGTCTACATGAGACCTCTTGTCAGCCTCGTGCGGAGCTTTGGTCTGGAGTGCCACCAATATGCAGATGACACCCAGCTGCTTTTACAGCTGGAGCCTAGCGTCACCTCAATACCGGACAATTTCACCATATGTCTTGAGGCTGTATCGAGATGGCTGCGTGCCAGTAGATTGAAGGTGAATCCTACCAAGACTGAGATCTTGTGGTCTGGCCGCCCCCCTGGAGTGGCATCTTCCCTGCCCAACTTCGATGGTGCCCCCCTGCATCCATCTTCCACTGTCAAGAGCTCGGGTGTCGTCCTGGATACACAGTTGACTCTGGAGGCCCAGATCGCTAATGTTAGTAAGCAGGCCTTTTTCCATCTCCGGCAGGCGAGACAGTTGGGACCTTACCTTTCAGAGGAAGCCTTGGCTACAATCATCCATGCAACGGTCACATCTAGACTGGATTATTGTAATGCCTTGTATGTTGGCCTTTCCTTGTCGACTACTCGGAGGATCCACATTATTCAGAATGCGGCAGCCAGGCTACTTGCAAAAACACCTTTGAGATGCCACATAACTCCAACTCTGTGACACTTGCACTGGCTTCCAAGGGAATTCCGGGCCTTGTTTAAGTTGTTGGTTCTGACCTTTAAGGCGCTTCATGGTCAGGGGCCGGCATATCTCAGAGACCGCCTCTCCCCTCTTCGCCGCCAGTGGTCACCATGACTCCTCCAACTAAACTTACTGTATGTTCCAGGCCCCAGGGAAGTACGTCTCGAGAGCACAACACGCAGGGCCTTCTCCACCTCTGCCCCTGTGTTGTGGAACTCCTTGCCTCCCCACTTGAGGGCCATGTGTGACCTGCAACCCTTTGCTCAGGCACTCAAGACCTGGCTATTTAGCAGGACTTTTAATGTTTAATACAGTCTATTTAGTATTATGTATTTTTAATGCTATTGTTTTATGTAAATCACCTGGAGCATTTTAATGGAGGGCGATTAACAAGTGAGAAACCAATGATGATTTTATTTTATTTATTTCTGCTCCTTTCACACCGCCTGCCACTCCTTCCCTGTCGCTGACCATGGCATATGCTCTGTATCAGAAACTAGAGCTTATGTGGTCAATCCAATGCAATTTTCTGAATCAGCAACCCAAACCAAATCTAAAGTTGACCAAAAACTGATTTGTAAGCCTTTTGGTACTAATGTTGGAGAGTGGTCCCTGGTCAAGTGGTCCCTTGTTTTTTTAAAAAAAGGTTGGGAACCACTGTTCTAAGTATAGTAGATCCATTTTTAGTCTCTAACTTCTAATAGGGATAATAGGAATTCTAGGGAATGCACTCCTCAAATAGTTTTCTGTATCCACTTGTAAACCTGTTTATTCAATGTGGACTAGGAAGCCCCCGGTGGCGCAGTGGATTAAAGCGCTGAGCTGCTGAGCTTGTTGACCAAAAGGTCGCAGGTTCGATTCCAGGAAGCAGCATGAGCTTCCGCTGTTAGCCCCACCTTCTGCCAACCTAGCCGTTCAAAAACATGCACATGTGAGTAGATCAATAGGGACCGCTCCGGCAGGAAGGTAACGGCACTCCATGCAGTCATGCTGGCCACATGACCTTTGAGGTGTCTATGGACAATGCCGGCTCATCGGCTTAGCAATGGAGATGAGCACCAGACCCCAGAGTCTGGCACGACTGGACTTCATGTCAGGGGAAAACCTTGACCTAGGAATTTTATTTCACACATTCACTTATTTCACACATTTATACCCTATTCTTCTCACCCTTGAAGAGGGATTCAGGGTGGCCTCACAATAGGCAACAACTAGATGCCAACACATACAATTGTAAAAACAAATATAGTTAAAACAAATAGTTAAATACAGTTAAAACAAATAGTTAAAACATCAATTGAAAACCTCCATTTAAAATTGCGCAAATTCAAAGCCATAATCTAGGGTCTATCCATTTTTGGTCACTACTGCTGAGTCTGCTGCTCAAATGCTTGGTTCCACAACAATACTTTGAGTTTTTTCCTAAAGGACAGGAGGGAGGGGGCTGACCCGATTTCATTTGGGAGGAAGTTCCACAGATGAGGGGCCGTCACTAAGAAGACCTTGTCTCTCGTCCCCACGAGTCACACTTGCTTGGTTCGATTTAGGACTCTTAACCTACGTTCTAAAAAAATATTCCCCCAGGAAGTAGTTATAATCCTCTCTAGGATCTCCAGTATGATTCTCTAATATGCTTCTAGCCCAGGTATATTCAACATTTTGTAGAAAGTTCACTATTATTTACAAATACAGTTATCCACAAGTATTCCCAGTGGATATGATGGACATAAAAATTAATTTTGCTGACTAGTTTTTTGGGGTGAAATAATCACCCTGTTATTACCCCCCTTCAGATACAGAATTGTATAGAGCAGTGATTCCCAACCGCTGTGACGCAGCACAGTAGTGTGCCGTGACGGACCTCCTGCTGTGCCGCGAGAAAAGCCCCCTTGCCCCCTTCCTTCACCCCTCCTCCTGCCAAACTCCTGCTGCTTGGGGAAGGAGGAGGAAGGGCCGGGCGACGGCAAAGAAAAAGAAGAAGGGGCCGAGCCGCCGCCTCATTCGCCCGTTTCCCCAGCCAGCCTCCAATCCGCCATGACTCCCGCCATGATTCTCGCCCCTCACTCGCTGAAGCCGTGCGGAGGAGGAGCCCCACCCACTGAAGCCTGTCCACCGCTCATGCTTCTTCTCCTCCACGCGGCTTCAGCGAGCGAGGGGCAGGAGTCATGGTGGAGAGCGGGGACGGGGGCCATGACTCCCGCCCCTTGCTCACATTGCCCCCTTAAGGCTGGAGAAGCTGTGGGAGAGCTGAAGCCAGGGGAGGGGGAGGGGCATGGTGTGACCTGACTCCGCCCCCTCCCCTTGGCTTCAGCTCTCCCACAGCTGCTCCAGCCTTGAGGGGACAGTGCCAAGCCAGCATTGTGCTGGGTCTGCTACCGCTGGCTTGGCACTGCCCCCTCAAGGCTGGGGAAGCTGTGGGAGAGCTGAAGCCGGGGGGGGAGGGGGGCATGGCACGGCCTGTCTCCTCCCCTCCCCCAGCTTCAGCACTCCCAGCAGCTGCTCCCAGCAGGCCACCATCCCCCAGCCGTTCTTTACTGTGTTAGAGTGTCATTTTGTGTCATTTTGGTTGGTGGTGTGCCCCCAGATTTTTTTAATGTTAAAAGTGTGCGGTGGCTCAAAAAAGGTTGGGGAACACTGGTATAGAGGGTGCTGATATCACATCCATTGTTCTATATTTTCCATTCACTGCTTCCGTTTTGTTTTGTTTTTTGTCTTGATAGAGACTATCAATTGTGCTCCAAAAAGGCAGAATATCTGCATCACTCTTTTTAAAATTAGTAACATCTCAAACCACCATTCCTAGTATTTTTCCCTTTGGAACTTAGGATATAAATATTTCAATGAGTAAGTATTAATTTATGCAAGGGCAACCTATGAATAAAGTGCAGGCAGAGCCTGGGAAATTAGTTTTAAAAGTCATTACTTAAAGTTCAAGACCTAACCAATAATTCATTACATTTATAAATCTGTTTTAAAAAGCTGTTTACCTTCCTGTTTCTTAAAATTAATTGGAACAAGTACTTTTACTTACTTAAAAAAAGTTTGGAAGGCTACAAGCGTCTGCAAGCTTCTACAAGGTTCTTGTTCCTTTAGCATCAACAATTGGGGGAGACAACACAAAGCAGACCTGAACCAGTTGGTATTCCTCCTTCTCTGCTTATTTAGGCCAAAGTTCTGTATAGCAGCACCGTAAAATGAGGGACATGATTCCTAATAAGGATGCAGTTGTACTACAACTGTGGATACACCTTTGCTTTTGGGGAAAATAAAACTAATTCCAAGAAACTAATTATTTGCAACTGGCTACTTCCAAGCTCTGGATGAGACCACTATCCTGTCCATGAAAGGATTTATTTATTTCCAACATTTCTACCCCTCTCTTCTCAACCCCCGAGCTAAAAACAGTGTTCTGTCCATAACAGGGGCATTGAGCCAACTCCATCAACTTGCCATTACAAATCCAGTCCAAAGTGCTGCATTGTGCTAATGCGCAAACGCCTGGTCCCACAGCCAGGACTTCACTCCTTTACTGAATGCCAGGAGGGATGGGGTCGATCGTATGTCGCTTGGGAGCACGTTCCACAGATGGGGAGCCACCACCGAGAAGGCCCTCTCTCTCGTCCCCACCAACTGCGTTTGAGAAGTTGGCGGGAGCGAGAGCAGGGCCGCCCCAGACGATCTTAAATTATGAGGTGGGACGTAGGGGCTGATGCGTTCAGACAAGTAAGCTGGGCCAGAACCGTATAGAGCTTTAAAGGTCAAAACCAGCACTTTGAATTGAGCTCAGAATTGGATTGTCAGCCAGTGGAGTTGACACAACAGGGGTGGTGGTATGCTCCCTGTATGTAGCTCCCGGTTAGTAATCTGGCTGCCGCCCGTTGGACTAATTGTAATTTCCGAACTGTCTTCAAAGGCAGCCCCACGTAGAGCGCATTGCAGTAATCTATTCGGGATGTGACCAGAGCGTGGACGACCGTAGCCAGATCAGACTTCCCAAGGTACGGGCGCAGCTGGCGCACGAGTCTTAACTGTGCAAAAGCTCCCCTGGCCACTGCCGAGACCTGGGGTTCCAGGCTCAGTGGTGAGTCCAGGATCACTCCCAAGCTGCGAACCTGCGTCTTCAGGGGAGTGTAACCCCATCCAACACAGGCTGTAACCCTATGCCCTGTTCGGCCTTACGACTGATATGATAAACTATGGGGCAGGAATTAATTTTTGGCGCCGGTGAACCCAAAATGTAGACTTATCACTCCACAACTGATCCAAGAATTGTACTCAAAGTAGGAGCAGCAATTTGAATTAAACTTGACAGATGTTTTATGGCAACTGATAGAGAGGTTGAGTAAAAGAAATATTTTCCTAAGTTTTGTATAAATACCCCAAAACTCATATTATTGGCATACAAATGAGGAAATTGCACAACGGATACATTGCGTTGACAGGCACAGAAGCAGAGTTGCATGTACAGCAATGCAGAACAATACAGTTGTGCATTGCACATTGTACAACAGTAGTCAGTTTTTAATGTGTGATGCACAATGTTGCCATTCTGCATAGAGATTGTGTAGTTTTGACATAGCATATCTCCACATTATATGCCATGCTGGAGGGACTTTGGATCGCTTCAAGTCAGTGGTAGATCCTGTCAGTAGGTGGTGCCTCCATGCTAGGAATCATAAAGGAGCTATCCATGGTGCTGAACCCTGGTCCTTTACGTATGTTCAGGAATCATCGAATCCTGGAGTTGGAAGAGACCCCAAGGGCTCTCCAGTTCAATCCCCTTCCACACAGGAACACACAGTCAAAACACCCCTAACAGATAGCCATCCAGCCTCTGCTTAAAAACCTCCAGTGACTTAGGATAACTTCTTTAAATTCCAGTCTAAAACCAAGAGTAGTTTTGCCATTCTATCAACTGGGTTCCCATCTTCCAACTGGGTCCTCATCTACCAAATTTGCATGCAATGCAAATGCAATACCACTGAAAGGTTTGTGGTACTATTTATTTAATTATTTATTTATGTTGTATCAAAAGCATTGCATAAAGTAGTATAAAACTGATAAAAATAGAAGGAGCACTGTGCCGTCACGCCTGGGCCTATAAGAAGTGATCTAGGGATTACTATCAAATTCTATGCCCAGGGGATTATGGGGTGTATATAATTTCTCTTTCGGAGAAGAGGGTCCCAGAAACTCAATGGACTACGACTGTGTTTGTGGTCGATTGTGAGCAAACGCGACACCCATCTTGCCGAAAGCTTTCTCATACCCAAGTGATCATTTAAAATTGAAACCACTGAGCCATGTGAGATGCCTGTGGCTTCCACAATCTCTCGCACTTTCAATCTCCGACCGGCCAACACCATATCGTGAATTTTTTCAATTGTTTCGGGTGTAGAGACCTCAACTGGGCGTCCAGAGCGTTCGGCATCTTCCGTGCTTGTACGGCCACAACAAAATTAAGTAAACCACTTTTTCACCATTGAAATTGATGGTGCAGAGTCCCCATCATATTTATCAAGCTTAGCCCTGGTTTGAGTGATGTTTTTTTCTGCAAAAAATAATGCTTAATGAGCACACGAAGTTCACTTTTTTCCATTTTCTCCTCAAATCACGCTATCAATGGCTGTCAAAGACAAACTAAATGACACAGCTTGTTCAAATGTTGACATGAGTCAACTGACAGGTGCCTGTTGATGGGAGCAGTGTTGCCCTTTCAGTTAAGAGGTGGGAAATTCAAAAAGTCACGGACTTATTGACCCACCCCCGTAAAATGCTGAGACAAGAGAAGAAAATGCTTAGTTAGAAGAACCTATTTTGATCTCTGTTTGTTTGATCAGCCACCAAACAGTCCAGCCAAGATAAACAAAACCCTTACAGATTAATATTTATTTTAATTTTAATGGTTGAGATTAAGTTTGATGATCTAATCCTGGGAGAGTTGGTGTTGTGGTTGAGAGTATAAGTTACAAGCTGGAAATCCCCTACTAACGTCTGCTCAAGCAAGCTGTGGTTTCAGCCTCAACAGTGACATAATTGTTGAGACATTGAGCTTTCCTATGAGTTCTTGGTTTTGATGTTCATTTTATACACTGTTTAATGTTTTCATTTGGATGTTGTTATATTGCTTTTGTTCTTATTTTGTTGATATGCATTTTAATGTGTTATGTTTTAACTGTTCTGTTGGGCTTGGCCCCATGTAAGCCACCCTGAGTCCGTTTGGGGAGATGGAGGCGGGGTATAAAAATAAAGTTGTTGTTGCTGCCGCCGTTATTATTATTTCCAACATTTCTCAGATGAAACCTGGGAAATGTATGGCCAAACAGTATCAGGGTGTGACCAAAATGGCAAATGAAGACGAATACATAAGTTACATACTGGAGCAGTTTGCTTTTGCCCGAGTCTGGGATAGTAGTAGTAGTAGTAGTTTTGGAGCACAATACTGCTGATTATGTTAAAAAACCAAATATGGATCATCAAAATAAAGTTGCAATCCCAGGTGACAGCAGGATTGATGAGAAACAACTGGAAAAGTTGACACGATATGAGAATTTAAAGATCGAACTTTAGAGAAAACCTTCCCAAACTGGGTTTGACAGCCCAGGTCTTCCCTCAGCTTCCACTTCATGGCACTCACCACCGGCCGGACCGAGAGCAGAGAGCCCCCCCAGCCACCTCCTCGGCGGCATTAGCTTTAATGCGCATTGGTTCCCAGGTGGTGAGGAGTGGGGGGGGGGGATCCACTCCAATCCTCCTTGCCACCTGGGAACTAACGCACGTTAGCTGGTTCCCAGGTGGCAAGGAAGAATGGGTGGGCATTCACTTCACTCCTCCTTGCCACCTGGGAACTAACGCACGTTAGCTGGTTCCCAGGTGGCGAGGAGTGGAGGGCACCCAGGTTTTACATGGCTTCTGGCCCAGGTTCTTCTTGTGGGAGAGAGGGATCTGGACCAGAAGCCCTGTCAAATCTGGCTTGAAAGTGCTTTTCTTCCCTTCCGTGTCGCAGAGAAGGCCAAAACTCATTACGACGCCTTTACAACAATGGCGCCCAAGGCTTCAAAACTGTGACGTCACTTCCGGGTTGCTTGCCGTGCGTCGAAAATGCTTCTGAAGTAATTTCATAACAAAATATAAATGAAATTCGTTGGGATACGAAAAACTTAACCAGGCCTACTTTATAGGCTAAAGCCAGCACTTTGAATTGTGCCCGGTACCAAACTGGCAGCCAGTGGAGCTGGCACAACAAAGGAATTGAATGCTCCCTGAGCGCTGCCCCTGTTAGCAATGTGGCTGCCGCCCGCTGGACCATTTGAAGCTTCCAAACAGTCTTCAAAGGCAACCCCACATAGAGCGCATTGCAGTAGTCTATACGGGATGTAACCAGAGCGTGTACCAGAGTCAGACTTGCCAAGGTATGGGCACAGCTGGTGCACAAGCTTTAACTGTGGAAATGCTCCCTGGTCACCACCGAAACCTAGGGTTCCAAGCTCAACGATGAATCCAGGATCGCTCCCAAGCTGCAAACCTAGCATGCTGCTACTCATTGTCAGTCACATATATGGAGTTCATTTCTTATGTATTTGTGAGTTCAAGTGTGCAACTATTTGTCTTCAATCTACTACTTCTTGATTCACAAGAAGCAGCCATTGTGCATTCCCCATTGCACAATGGGAGAATAAGCAGGCAGATTGGCAAATGTGTGGTTGGTTGCACTACATTGATATTCAGCGGAAAGATGGTGTAGCACAGTCCCTGCATCAGAGTATGAATATTGATTACTCTGTGCTAGAAGGATTTAAGAATCGTAGCCATTGTTTATTAATATTATCACTTGAATGGAAGCAACAGATCCAGATGCAAATATTTACTGACAAGCAAAAGAGAAGTCATCGGAAGAATATGATTCTTGAGTACTTGCATATTATAAAATATTTGCTTTTTTCCTCTAACCCAGGGGTCGAGAACCTTTTTGACTCAGAGAGCCATGAAAGCAAAATATTTGGAGATTTACTTCAGTGAGAGCCATATAATATATATAATATATTTTAAGACTGAATTCAACTAAATGTGAGCATATATGTACATACGATGAGAAAAGGATTCCCCCGGCAGGATCATGGGACACTTCAGACCTGGCTCTGCAAAAGGCACGCTCAGGACTCTGAGAAGGAAGAGAAGACGGAAGGAAGGAAGGAAGGAAGGAAGAAGAAATAAAGGAGGGAGGGGGAGAGGAAGAAAGAAAAGAAGAACGAACTATGGAAAAGGAAGAAAAGAAAAGCAGGAGAGAGACAAGGAGGGAAAAAGAAAGAAGGAAATGGGAAGGGAGGAAAGGAAAGGGTGGGGAAAAGAAAAGAAAGGGAGTGAGGAAAAAGTAAAATAATGAAGGGAAAAGAAGAAAAGAAAGAAGGGGAGAGAGAGAGGGAAGTGAAAAGGAAGGAAGGAGAAGGAAAGGAAGACTTGGGGGGAAAGAATAGAAGAGAAAGGAAGGAAGAGGGAGGGAGAATGGAGGAAAGAAGGAAGGAGAGAGGGGGGGAAGAAGGAGCAAAGAAAAGGGTGAAGGGGGAAAGAAAGGAAGGAAGGAAGAGGTAGGAAGGAAGGAAAGCAGAGGGAGAATGGAGGAAAGAAGGAAGGGGAGGGGGGAAGTAAGGAGAGAAGGAAAGAGTGGAGAGAAGGAAAGAGTGAAGGGAAAGAAAGAAAGAAAGAAAGGAAGAGGAAGGAATGAAAGCAGAGGGAGAATGGAGGAAAGAAGGAAGGGGAGAGAGGGAGGGAAAAGGAAGGAGAGAAGGAAAGAGTGAAGGGGAAGAAAGGAAGGAAGGAAGAGGAAGGAAGGAAAGCAGAGGGAGAATGGAGGAAAGAAGGAAGGGGAGGGGGGAAGTAAGGAGAGAAGGAAAGAGTGGAGAGAAGGAAAGAGTGAAGGGAAAGAAAGAAAGAAAGAAAGGAAGAGGAAGGAATGAAAGCAGAGGGAGAATGGAGGAAAGAAGGAAGGGGAGAGAGGGAGGGAAAAGGAAGGAGAGAAGGAAAGAGTGAAGGGGAAGAAATAAAGGAAGGAAGAGGAAGGAAGGAAGGAAAGCAGAGGGAGAATGGGGGAAAGAAGGAAGGGGAGAGAGGGAGGGAAAAGGAAGGAGAGAAGGAAAGAGTGAAGGGAAGAAAGAAAGGAAGGAAGAGGAAGGAAGGAAGGAAAGCAGAGGGAGAATGGAGGAAAGAAGGAAGGGGAGAGAGGGAGGGAAAAGGAAGGAGAGAAGGAAAGAGTGAAGGGGAAGAAATAAAGGAAGGAAGAGGAAGGAAGGAAGGAAAGCAGAGGGAGAATGGAGGAAAGAAGGAAGGGGAGAGAGGGAGGGAAAAGGAAGGAGAGAAGGAAAGAGTGAGGGGAAAGAAAGGAAGGAAGGAAGAGGAAGAAAGGAAGGAAAGCAGAGGGAGAATGGAGGAAAGAAGGAAGGGGAGAGAGGGAGGGAAAAGGAAGGAGAGAAGGAAAGAGTGAAGGGGAAGGAAGGAAGGAAGGAAGAGAGAGAATGGAGGAAAGAAGGAAAGCAGAGGGAGAATGGAGGAAAGAAGGAAGGGGAGAGAGGGAGGGAAAAGGAAGGAGAGAAGAAAAGAGTGAAGGGAAAGAAAGAAAGGAAGAGGAAGAAAGGAAGGAAAGCAGAGGGAGAATGGAGGCAAGAAGGAAGGGGAGAGAGGGAGGGAAAAGGAAGGAGAGAAGGAAAGAGTGAAGGGAAAGGAAGGAAGAAAGAGAGAGAATGGAGGAAAGAAGGAAAGCAGAGGGAGAGTGGAGGAAAGAAGGAAGGGGAGAGAGGGAGGGAAAAGGAAGGAGAGAAGGAAAGAGTGAAGGGAAAGAAAGAAAGAAAGAAAGGAAGAGGAAGGAAGGAAAGCAGAGGGAGAATGGAGGAAAGAAGGAAGGGGAGAGAGGGAGGGAAAAGGAAGGAGAGAAGGAAAGAGTGAAGGGAAAGGAAGGAAGGAAGGAAGAGGAAGGAAAGGAAGGAAAGCAGAGGGAGAATGGAGGAAAGAAGGAAGGGGAGAGAGGGAGGGAAAAGGAAGGAGAAAAGGAAAGAGTGAAGGGGAAGAAAGGAAGGAAGGAAGAGAGAATGGAGGAAAGAAGGAAGGGGAGAGAGGGCCCCGAGAGAAGCGGGGGATGAGGAAGAGGCAGCAATGGCGGCGCGGAAGTGGCAGTCGCAGCACATTTGCGTCACTCCTCCCTGCTGCATGCTGGAAAACCGAGGCCCGGGCTGCTCTGGAGAGCCAGATGCAATCATGAAAGGAGCCACATGTGGCTCCCGAGCCATAGGTTCCCTACCCCTGCTCCCCCCCCCCACATCCCTGGTTATAGTACAGGCATGTAAAAGGAAAGCGCAGGATTCACTGGTTAAGAATGCCAAGTCTCCCAAATACCACAAGACCAAAGGGATAAAATGAACTGAAAGGATGACAGCTGTTGGAGGGAAGCCAGTCACATAAAGATATTGGCCACAAATACCAGAAGCGACTGGCGTACTTCCCAAATCAATTACGGAAGATTACTGCCGCATAGGCAGCATACTTCTCTCCGGCAGCAGAAAATGTAGATAAGAAAGCTAAAGAGGAAATGAAGAGAAATGTTAACTAATGAAATCAAGCAAAGAAACCTGTGGATATTTGAATTGCAAAATTAGTTAGGGCATCACTGTTATTGTTTTAATGAATGCAATCTCGGAGGGAAATGTAGCCTGGTGATTTTAATATGACGGTCGGACATGAAATTCTCATGTAATTTGTGTACAGCTGTGACCTTGAGGGCCTGGATACATATGGAAGGGAGGATGTGACAACTGAACCAGCTAGATTTCCGGTACAGTCCACTTGCCTCCTTGTATTCTTCTTTGGAGATACTGAAACATGGGGGAGGTAATAATAATAATCTCTCGGCATTACTTCACGAAGAAAGATTCAGGAAGGACTCATCCCACGCTTTCTACAAGTGCGTTGATGACTAAAAAGGCCAATCTGAGATAGGTAAGTCTGGTTGCAGAAAGGACAGCAGAAAGTCTCCTTGGGTGATGTTGTTTCCAAGTTGCGGTTCTTTCTGCGTTGTCGTTTCTCTTTGAGACCCCGTTTGGCGTGTCCTCTCGAAAGAGGCCACAGCATTGGGGATAGTGCGTCTCCATGCCTCCCGATGTGAGGCCAGGGTGGACCAGTTTTGGTGACCAATCTGGCCGAGCCTGAGATGTTGTTTCAGGGAGTCCTTATATCCCTTTTTCAGGGTGCCTCTCTTGCGCTGACCCCTGGCGAGTTCACGGTAGAGTAGTATCTTTGGGAGGCGGTGGTCCTCCATCCTAGTGACATGCCCTGCCCAGTGCAGCTGTGTTCTCAATAGCATGGCCTCAATGCTGGTGACCCCTGCTTGCTCAAGGACAGCAACATTGGTCACATAGTCGGTCCAGTGTATATTTAGGATTGTGTGGAGACAGTGCTGATGAAAGTGTTCGAGGAGTCGTAGGTGTTGGCGATAGGTGGCCTATGTTTCAGACCCATATGGGAGAATAGACACTACGATAGCTCTGTACACACAGATGTGCCTATGCTGACATGGGGATGATGGTGTTCTTCCTGTGGTGCAGGCTGGTAGAGGACTTCCGTTTTCTTCAGGCTGACTTCCAGCCCAAACAGCTCTGCAGCATAATAGTTGCACTCCATGATCACCATAAGTGTGAAACAATTTGAAGGCACACAAAAACAATTATGTCCTTCACCTCTTATTGAATATTTTTATCTGAGAGTCCATGGCCACTGGAAAAACAGTGGGATCCATTCAATGGGCAAGAAATCCAAAAATATTTTTTCATTTCTCATAACCTTGTCACATGCAAGAGTCTTTTCTGCAAACTCTGACCATGCTTAACGAGAGCATTCTGGGAACTGTAGTTCCAAAAGTAAATCTTCCAGTCTTTGTACTTCTGAACTCAAACCTAGTTGTTGGGAAGAATAGACTGCCACTCGGCTCAGATTGTTCTCTGGGATAACAAAAATGTCTTTTCTGTTTTTCTCATTATAATAATCTCACCTAAAGGTTTAAGAAAGGGAAGCCATTCCGAGGGCTGAAGGGCAGCAAACCATATTGATTGCAATTTATTAAATTGTGTTCCAGATCAACACACTGCTTTCCTATTTACTTGCAGATTTTAACCACTGATTACTGACATATTGATTGGTCCCGAGAAGATTTGGTTCATTCCGGGAATAATTACTGCCGTGCTACCACAGCAACAGAATGGCCGTTTTCTCCAAGCAGACTCACAATTTTCTTTATTAAAAACAAATATTCAATTTGTTTGCTCCCTGTGGGGTTGAGGTTATGTCTTCTCTGAAGAAACAACTCTGGGAAGAGTAATCAGTGATGGAAATGGAAATGGACGAGGAAAGTAGGACTAGCCTACGGCTTTACTGCGGTCCCCCAAGAATAGTAACCAAGTTGGTTTTATAAACAGTGATGTGATATTGAAAGAATGAGGGGAAATTGGGAAACTTTCAAAATCTGCAGCATGCACAGCAGGCAATGGAACCAGGCTCCTTACTAAGACAAATTATGGTTATAAATAACTAGACTTAAATATAAAACACATTTGTATTGTTAGTTTATTTTCGGATATTGTGCAAAGGAGAACCGCAACTTGGAAACAACATCACCCAAGGAGACTTTCTGTTGTGCTTTCTGCAACCGAACTTGCCTATCTCAGATTGGCCTTTTTAGTCATCAACGCGCTTGTAAAAAGCGTGGGATGAGTCCTTCCTAAAGAATCCTCGTTCGCGAAGTAATGCCAGTGCCAAATTGTTTCACACTTATGGTGATCATGGAGTGCAACTATTATATACTTTTCTGGGGATGAGAGCATATGAATAGTCTGGTGGTCACCCAGTAGGGTTTCAAGGCTAGGTGTGGATTCGAACCATATATTGAGGGGAGGTATAATATTAATGACATGTTAATATTTATTGAGTTGAGCGGATGAAAGAGATGAATGATCACAGCAAATGCTGGCTGATAGGTGTAGCAAAAGGAGGGAGCAGTGAAGGTACAAGGCCACAGCTAGTAATATCCCCTCACCTCCATTCAATGTTTGGAAGTCAGCTGGGATTGACAGTCATTCATGTATCTTTTTTGCAGTTGTGGTATCTCTACACTTTTTATCCAACAACATTCTTCAAATGAGTTGATTCATCTTTTTGTCACTCTCTAGTTTTCACAACCATACATAGAAACTGGATGATTCTGACTTCAGTATTTAATAATAAGATGTAGACGCGTGTTTCAGGAATGTTTTAAAAAAATTCTACATTAGTAATTTAAATTAGGGCCTAATCTCCAGGCTGTACAAATATATTTTAGGAATACAACTTAGTAGACAACCAAATAAAAACTGTTATGGTTACGTGGGCCAAAGATTTAGGTAGAAATATTGCTTTCGAAGAATGGGAACATCTTTGGAAAAAGGGGCTGGCTCAATTAGAGAAAATATGTTTAAAATGTTTTACAGAACCTACATAACTCCAGAGTTGTTGGCTAAAAAAGAGAAAACAGGATGCGCTTGCTGGAGATGTGAGAAGGTGAAGGGATCTTTTTCCACATATGGTGGACCTGTAATATAGTTCAAGAATTCTGGAAAAAAGGGGTGAAAGAAACAAACAAGAAAAACCTGGAAATGTGCTTATTAGGAATATTTAGAAGGTGTATTAGCGCAGGAGATGAAGAAACTTCTCATTATTGCTTTGTTGCTGCGAAACTAATAATAGCCAAAACATGGAAGGGGAAAAAGTAATTATCTATTAAAGATCGGAGGGATAAATTAGTAGATTATATGTCAAGGATAAATCATGCAGAGCCAGGTTGGAACTATAAAAGTCCTTTTATTTGTAAAGAAAGCAAAGCATTTTACCGGAGCTTTCTAACAGCCTGCGTCTCAAAGCACATCAATCATGGCGACTGGAGCGTTTCCTTATCTACAAATGTTTACATTCCAAAGGTTGAACATACGGGAACTTTGCTTCCATCACAGACTTGAACTCTCCTTCTCCAGTTAACTCTATAATGGTCTAACTATATCACACAGCTTAGAAAATAGACACATTTAATACAAAACATTTAAAACTCATTCTGTCATACATTCTAGCACTGACATTCTATCCAAATGACCAAACTGACAAATAGCAGCAGAGGAGGGAATAATGAAGAATTCATAAAAAATGGAGGTTGGCACTTGGGTATCTGGAAAAGAAGACAGAAGTAGATTTGAAGATCACCATAAAGGGGATTTAGTGATAGAAGACATGTGGGTAGTTGTGGGTTAGTTATGTGATCCATATTGATGAGGGTCGGAGGTCATGGGGGTCGGGATCACGGGTGTGTGGTTTGAGTGACAATAAATGTTAAGGTATAATAACTGTACAGTAATTTAAATTAAGGATTGAATTTTGTTGATTGGAAGTGTAGAGCAGTGTTTCCCAACCGGTGTGCACACTGTAAGCGATCATCAGGTCTGCCGTGGGAAATTGGAACCTCTTGAGTCTTGAATAAACCACACTCCTTTATTCCCTGTGGGACAATCCCGTCGCGGTGGCCTTGAACTCCCACCCGGCACCAAGATGGCGGCGACGGGACCGGAAGTGCCTTCCCTGAGGGGACCCCAGTGGAGCGGAAGTGCCTCATCTGAGGCGATGCGGCGGCAGCTGTGTCTGGCGGTGCTGGGCTTGGTGACGGGCCTGGCGCTGGTCTGGCCGACTGGGACAATGGAGCCCTTGAGCCTGAACCTGGCCCTGGCCAGCGTCGGTGCCTCTGCCTTCACGGGCTTCCTTTCCTGCTCGCAGCTCTACTGCCTCTTTGCCCACTGCTGCCATGACGTGGGGATCAACGGGGCCCACCTCTGGGCAGGTACGCGAGCGGCCTAACGGGCCTCAGAGACTGTGACATGACGTGGAAGGAGCCTCATGGGTTATATTATTATTGTTGTTATTATGAACTATGTATTAACATAATATTATTATTTTCCCTTAGTATATGCTATTATATTGTTATATTATCAGTATTTGTCATAGTCATGGTGTATATCGTTATTGACTATGAAAGTAATGATAACAGTCAGATTAACTCCTGTGCTTTACTGATAATATATTGTATGTATCTACAGTATACTATTTATATTATTATAATTTAATACAAGATAATACTTTTTAAAAAATACAATATTGAAATTATATATTTTATATTGCTTGTAATAGTACTAATAATATTACAGTATAATGGCATAGTACAATATAGTAAGTTAGAGTGTCATTTTGTGTTCCCAACCTTTTTTGTCATTTTGGTTGGTGGTGTGCCCCAGGATTTTTGTAAATCCAAAAAATGTGCCACGGCTCAAAAAAGGTTGAAAAACACTGGTGTAGAGCAAAAACTATAAGACACAGACAAAGAAAATGCTAAACTTCCTTTTCTTAAAAGAGTGCCCAAGGAGAGTTATGTCTTGTCTAGACACAGAACATATTGAATAAGTGAACAAATGCTTGTGAGGCAAATACCATTTGATCTTGCCACTGTGAGTTGGCTTGTACTCATGAAAAATAATTAGCGAGATATCGTCCAAATACCTTTGTCATTCTGTAAAGAAGGAAAGCCTATTGGAAGGCTGGAAGGTTGGGGACACAGCATTAGAGATGACTTCTGACCAAAGCTGTGAAATCTCTTATGAAGTTTATTTATTTATGGTATTTGTACCCCATAGCTTCTCACCCCCGCAGGGGGACTCAGCACGGCTTACATTTGCAGCACTACAGGCCGCAACACCACAATACAATTTAAAATACACCATATAATCAACATCATTAAAAAACATTAAAAACATTTTAAAAACATTACATTAAAACCACGACATACAACAATAATTAATTAAAGCCATCAAGCGGAACACATTGTCAGTCCAGTCAAGTCCAAAGTGTCAATCCAGTCAAATCTAAAGGCACGATTTACATCTACTGCCCAAAGGCCTGGTCCCAGAACCACAACTTTAGCTTTTTTCTAAAAGCAAGGAGAGATGGAGTCGATCTTATTTCGTTTGGGAGTGCGTTCCATAGGCGAGGGGCCACCGCCGAGAAGGCCCTGTCTCGCGTCCCCACCAGCCACATTTGCGATGCTGGCGGGAGTGAGAGCACGGCCTCCCCAGATGATCTTAGACTGTGAGATGGGACATAGAGGCAGATGCGTTCAGTCAAGTAAGCTGGGCCAGAACTGTATAGAGCTTTATAGGTCAACACCAGCACTGAGGGCTGTGTACCTAATAGATGCTGGATGGTTTTGCACAGGTCTGTTGGGGGCAGTGCTTGGGTCCAGACCAGTGGACCTTGTCTCTCTCACTTTGACCTGGTCAAGTTGACTAAGCTGTTAATGTTAACCACTGTATAGCTGCCACTAGTTAATTGCTGCTGATATTGTCCTGCTGCTAAATTTTTGACTATCCTTCTTGGACTTTAACATTGCACTCCTGCACTTTAGATTATTGACCACCTTGCACTTTATACTGATGATCAATCCTCCATAAGTATTGATGTCACCTTCAAACACTTGGCACTATATAGTTATATGCATACTAGTTTTTAGTGCACTGCCTAAAAACCAAGGCAGACTGGAGGGATGGAGAGATTGCAGGGTGGGGAATAATTTCCTGTACAAAACAGTGTGTGTGTGTGTGTGTGTGTGTGTATGTCCTTAAATTCATAAACCAAGACTGTAGTTCATCTACATCTTTTTGAATAACAACTCCAATCAGCAGGGCCGGATTAGCGGCCTGTGCCGCCCAAGGCCGCCCGGTCTAAACGCCGCCCCCGGGGGTGGGGCCTCTTGCGGGGGGGCAGGGCCAGCATGATGCACAAGGCGCTGCCGGAAGTCCCGCCCCTAGGGCGACTCACGCGGCTTCCCCCGCTGCTGCTGCTGCCCTCCTCCCTTCACTGAAGGGAGGAGGTAGTCTCCACCCTTCCCTCAGTGAAGGGAGGAGGTGGGCGGGCGGCGGCGGCAGCCGCGTGAGTCGCCACTCCGCGACTTGTGCGCCCGTGGGCTCCGCCCCTCCTCCCTTCAGTGAAGGGAGGGGCCTCAGTGAAGGCCCCTACAGCGACTCACGGTTTCCCCACCGCCGCCCGCTCGTGTTTGGGCGGGGGCGGCGGCGGCGAGGCGTGAGTCGGACTTCCAGCGGTGCCTTCTCCTCGCCGGTTCCACCCCCTCCCTTCACTGAAGGGAGGAGACGCGGAGACGCTGCCGGCGTGACGCACAAGGCACCGCCGGAAGTCCCACCCCTAGGGCAACTCACGCGGCTTCCCCCGCCGCCACCCCGCTCGCACTGGCGCACCTCCTCCCTTCACTGAGGGAAGGAGTGGCGCCCGCCGCGTCAATCGCCCTAGGGGCGGCGGGACTTCCCCCCGGCTCCTTGTCCCGCGGGCGGGCGCCACTCCTTCCTTCACCCCTTCCTTCAAAATCCGCCGCCCGAGGCCATGGCCTAGTCTGGCCTTATGGGTAATCTGGGCCTGCCAATCAGGCCCAGCCAGTTCCATCCGTGGCGAGAGTTGATGGAATACTCATTTGGAGCGCCATATAAACTATTTTGAATTCTATGTTTAGACCAATTAAAAGAAGAAAGAAGGTCATTCTGTGAACAGTACAGTCTTCTTAGATGGTTGGTGTCACGTCACCTGTTAATTATAACTGGTGTGAAGTAGTAAAGTGGTAATAAAACTGTTTGTTAGATCTGCAATACCTTTGGATATCCCTTCTATAAGATTAAAGATTCAGTCCACTCTCGAATGGCACATTTTCAGAGATACTTAAGAGATCAAAGCAGTATTTATGCACAATGCATCCGTCATACTAACATGGGTATCCAAATCCCCCAAGATGAAAGCATTCTTGGGAGAAATGTGCCAGGGGAACTCAATTTACGAACAATTTTAATAGGATAGGGGGAAGACACGAAACTTTGCTCCTCAGCTTTAAACTTGAAAGCCGCCGATGTTTCAAGTCCGGCCAGCTCACAGAAGGATATCTGGATCTTACCTGATCTTTATTTGTGGTGCTACACTATGCAGATTTGCAAATATGCAAGTTTCCTGCTTACATAAGGCACCTGCTAGACTAAAGCTGCAGGCTTTGATTCTTTTATAATATATTTTACCTCTAGAACAGCTTTCAACCAGGTCACCCATACAATCTAAATCCCTGCCTCTTGTCAGCAAGTGCAAAGAATGATAGCCATGGTGGAGACTCTCAGGGCCATTTGGTTTAACTCATGGCATGCATGAAACCATAGCTAAAGCATTTCTGAAAGATAACCATTCATGCTTGGTTTAAGGATCTCAAGTGAAAGCAAGTCTACCATGCCCTGAGCCAATCCATTCTACAATCAAACAGCTCTTGCTATCAGGAAATTATTCTAAACGTTTAGATAGACTTCCTTTCCTTGTAATATTTTTCCATTACTTTTTTGTACAATCTCTAGAGCAGCAGAAAACAAGGTTCATACAATGACATTCATTCAGATATAAAAGTGGCCATTATGTCAATTCTCTATTCCAGTGTTTCCCAACCTTTTTGGAGCCGCGGCACATTTTTTACATTTACAAAATCCTGGGGCACACCACCAACCAAAATGACACTCTAACACAGTAATACATATAGTTAATATGTTTTAAAATATATTTATACACTCAGTGAGAAACCTGGGCCTGTTTCGATGAACACAACATAGATATCCTGGCAGGAACGGCAGAAAGACACCAACTTCCCACACAGAACTCCCATAACCAAGAGACAATACTATAAGAGTTTGGTGGGCATTGACCTTGAGTTTTGGAGTTGTAGTTCACCTATATCCAGAGAGCACTGTGGACTCAAACAATGTTGGATCAGGACCAAACTTGGCATGAATACTCAATATGCCCAAATGTGAACACAGATGGAGTTTGGGGAAAATAGATTTTGATATTTGGGAGTTACAGTTTCTGGGATTTATAGTTAACACAAACAAACAAAGAGCATCCTGAACTCTTGCAACAATGGAATTGAACCAAACTTGGCATATTGAACTCTCATTACCAACAGAAAGTACTGAAAGAGTTTGCTTGGGAATTGACCTTGAGTTTGGAAGTTGTAGTTCACCTACACCCAGAGAGCACTGTGGACTCAAACAATGTTATGTTATGTTGCCCCAGAGCAAAGTGAGGCAAAGCGAGCAGAGTGAGGCTGGGAAGAAGGGAGCACGAGTGGAGAAGAAAAAGGGTTCAGCAGGAGGGGGAAGAAAGGGGATTGGAGGTTCCAATTTCCCACGGCACACCTGATGATTGCTCACGGCACACTAGTTGGGAAACACTGCGGTCTATTCTTTCTTCTCCAAGCAAAATTGGTCCATCTCCCTAAGCAGTTTCCCATAGTTGTTTTCCATACCTTTAACCATCTTGGTCATATATTGTGCCATTTTTCTCAAGTTCAGATCTTTGACTTATCAGAAGACAAGCATATCACACATTCAACATTTTGGGTTGTTTCCCCTGTTCCAGTGTACATGTTGTTGTTTATACACAATTGGTGTTCAATTTACATTAGGAAGATTAATTTATGCACACACCTATGAACCTCTAAAACAAACTATGTGTAGTATGAAGAAACAAAAAAAAAACCATGAACCAATGATGTTCAAAGAGACAATTAACCTTGTTTTTTTAAGCCTAGCCTGATTTTTTGGGGCAAATAAATATAAACGGAGTTTCAGAGATTTGGGACCTCTTCACACGGCCCTTTTGGGCTGGATGTTGAACCAACAATCGCTGGCATAAGAGAAGGGGCATGGATCAGCTTGCGACACCCCCCACACTCTCCCTCCTCATGTCATCACATGAAGGGGATGGGAGAGTGCTTTGGCATCCTTTCCCTCCCCACATCAGATGGCAGAAAGGGTGGCAACTCACACTGCCCCGCCACCCTTTCCACCATCACAAGGCAAAAAAGGGGAGGAAAGTGTGGGTGGTCAATTAAAGCAACCCAAACTACACTTTCCTCCACAAAGTGGAGGAGAAAGCACCTTTCACCGCTTCTCCATGTGGGCGGGGCTTGCAGTGCTTCACGTGATGGTGCACGGCAGGCCATAAAAGCAGCAAAATGGAGCAAAAATGCCCCATGTGAAGAGGTCCTTGAGGTCACCACCAAAACAGTCCTGTCCCTTGTATGTAACAATCTAATTGTGTGGAAACACATACTGGGTGGATTCATCCGTTGCTAGTGAAATGTTTTTAAATGTTTTATAATGAAATAAGAAATATAATATAAGTACATTTATAATATTTGTATATAAACATTGAAACATGGGTCACCTATCGCCAACACCTACGACTCTTCAAACGCTTTCATCAGCGCTGTCTTCGCACAATCCTAAATATACACTGGACAAGCATTGAGGCCATGCTATTGGAAACACAGCTGCGCTGGGCAGGGCACGTCTCTAGGATGGAGGACCAGCGCCTCCCCAAGATACTACTCTATGGTGAACTCGCCACGGGTCTGCGCAAGAGAGGCACCCCAAAAAAGAGATATAAGGACTCCCTGAAACAACATCTCAGGCTCGGCCAGATTGATCACCAACAATGGTCCACCCTGGCCTCGCATTGGGAGGCATGGAGACGCACTATTCACAGTGCTGTGGCCTCTTTTGAGAAGATATGCTGAACGGGTCTCAAAGAGAATCAACCACACAGAAAGAATTGCAACTTGGAAACAACATCACCCAAGGAGACTTTCTGCTGTGCTTTCTGCAACCGGACTTGCCTATCTCTGATTGGCCTTCTTAGTCATCAACACGCTTGTAGAAAGTGTGGGATGAGTCCTTCCTGGATCTTTGTTCGTGAAGTAAAGCCAAGATATAAACATTATATACAGTATATACATGCTTGCGGTCTCTCTCTTTTTGTGATATGAAAGTGGCCAGAAAGTGACCAGGGGAGCATTTGCACAGTTAAAACTTGTGCGCCAACTGCGCCCGTACCTTGGGAAGTCTGACTTGGCCACGGTAGTCCACGCTCTGGTTACATCCTGTATAGATTACTGCAACGCATTCTACATGGGACTGCCTTTGAAGACTGTTCGGAAGCTTCAACTGGTCCAACGAACAGCAGCCAGATTGATAACAGGAGTGGCACTCAGGGAGCGCACAACACTTCTGTTGCGCCAGCTCCACTGGCTACCAGTTTGCTACCGGGCACAATTCAAAGTGCTGGCTTTAGCCTTTAAAGCCCTTAATGGTTCTGGTCCAACTTACATGTCCGAACGCATCTCTTCTTATGAACCTTCAAGATGCTTAAGATCATCTGGAGAGGCCCTGCTCTCTGTCCCGCCTGCTTTGCAGGCGCGATTGGTGGGGACGAGAGACAGGGCCTTTTCAGTGGTGGCTCCTCGGCTTTGGAACGCCCTTCCTAATGACATCAGATTAGCCCCCTCCCTCCTGACATTTCGCAGGAAGGTCAAGACCTGGCTATTTGACCGGGCATTTGCAGATGTAGTATGACTATCAAATAGAGACCTAAGGAACGACAACGATGCAATTGGAAATCGACTTAATAATGAGACGCTGATATTGTGTTTTTAACGTTAAATGTTAAATTGTATATGTTGAAATTGTATTGATAATTGTTGATTTGTTTGTCTTGAGCAGTTCCTGCTATTTGTACACCGCATCGAGTCGCCTTCGGGCTGAGAGAGGCGGTCTAGAAGCAAAGTAAATAAATAATTAATAAATAAATAAAGTTTGGAACAGCATTCTTACTACTGTGTCTACTCTCTCATTTTTCTCAGAGGAGAAAAAAGAGTCAGGAAAGTCTACAGTATTATACGCAGCTGTGCCTGACACAAGAAGGATGCCATTATCTCTCCATCCTGATAAGACATTGATAAATGGGATATTATGGATGGGAGAAGCCTGTTGCATACAAAGAACTTGCAAGAATTAAAATAATTCTACACGCTTTACCTTCCACATTTGGTCAGGACAGGCCTGATTAATCTCCAATCATTCCACCTTTTTCAACTGCTTTCTTTCTCCTCTTCCCAGCTACTCTCTTTTTTTCTCAAGTTTGCTTCAATTGTGGCAAACTAAGTTCTCAAGTAGTAGCAGGACATAATGGAAAAGTGGAATCTAGCCCTTTCCATTAGGCTCAAGCAAAATCAAACAGCTACACTCTCTCCTTGTTTGTCCATTGCCATCTTGACCAAACTCAAATGTTACATGTCTTAGTTTTCATTTGAAAAGTTTTGGAGGATGTGTAAGTCCCTGAATGCTCCCGCCAATTTGGCTAGGAGCCAGTTTAATTGAGGTATTCTTTTTAATAACTGTTATCAAATACAATAGAACCTCAGTTAATGGGAACTCAAGCAGCCGGTAAAAATATTGAAGAAATAATACCTTAAATAATAATCTCTCGGCATTACTTCGTGAACGAAGATTCAAGAAGGACTCATCCCACGCTTTTTACAAGCGTGCTGATGACTAAAAAGGCCAATCTGAGATAGGCAAGTTTGGTGGCAGAAAGCACAGCAGAAAGTCTCCTTGGGCGATGTTGTTTCCAAGTTGCGGTTCTTTCTGCGTTATCGTTTCTTTTCGAGCGTGTCTTCTCGAAAGAGGCCTCAGCATTGTGGAGAGTGCATCTCCATGCCTCCCAATGTGAGGCCAGGGTGGACCATTGTTGGTGTTCAATCTGGCCGAGCCTGAGGGGTTGTTTCAGGGAGTCTTTATATCTCTTTTTGGGGGCACCTCTCTTGCGCTGACCTGTGGCGAGTTCACCATAGAGTAGTATATTTGGGAGGCGGTGGTCCTCCATCCTAGAGACGTGCCCTGCCCAGCGCAGCTGTGTTCTCAATAGCAAGGCTTCAACGCTGGTGATCCCTGCTTGCGCAAGGACAGAAACATTAGTCACATAGTCAGTCCAGTGTATATTTAGGATTGTGCGAAGACAGCGCTGATGAAAGCGTTCGAGGAGTCATAGGTGTTGGCGATTGGTGGTATCATGTAGACAATTAGTAAATCCGCTATAAATCTTTTCCCAAGTGGGATACCACAAGTAGGTAATGAAAGTCCAAATCATCCAATATAGTCCAAAACTCTGTATTCAATGTAAATCCCAAATTATAGAGTTCAATATTCATTCAATGGGTATACAGCACAAATGTTCCAAATGAAATGAGGATCAAAAGCAATCTCCGGGATATGGTGTGACCACAGTCCTAAATCAAATTCTTCCGTATAATCCGGTATGGCAGGAGGTGGCAACACTCTTTTACACCCCTGTGGTATACTCAGCCGACGAGCAATAGTTAAACAAGAATTCCATGACTCGTTTCGACCGTGTTCCAGTCTTTTTCAAGGCCCGGTATAGTCCCCTTCATTAGTCCCCAAACGGTACAAATCATTCTGTAATATAATAACAATATATCATTAGTCCCCAAACAGTACAAATCATTCTGTAATATAATAACAATATATCAGCTGATATATTGTTATTATATTACAGAATGATTTGTACCGTTTGGGGACTAATGAAGGGGACTATACCGGGCCTTGAAAAAGACTGGAACACGGTCGAAACGAGTCATGGAATTCTTGTTTAACTATTGCTCGTCGGCTGAGTATACCCCAGGGATGTAAAAGAGTGTTGCCACCTCCCTTTGGGATTTACATTGAATACAGAGTTTTGGACTATATTGGATGATTTGGACTTTCATTACCTACTTGCGGTAATCCCACTTGGGAAAAGATTTATAGCGGATTTACTAATTGTCTAAATGATACGACCCCGTGTCCTGATTGTTTGTGTATGAACTTGCTGCACTCCCCCTTATTCTTTATTATTGTGTTGGCGATTGGTGACCCATGTTTCAGACCCATAGAGGAGAATAGACAGTACGATAGCTCTGTACACAGTGATCTTGTTGCTTTGCCTGAGGTACTTGTTGCTCCAGACTCTTTTCTGAAGCCTTCCGAATGCACTATATGCCTTTGCTAATCCGTGACCTATCTCTTTATCAATCTTGGCGTCTGAAGAGATTATGCTTCCCAGGGAGGTGAACTGCTGAACGGACTTAAGCACAGAATTGCCTATGCTGATGTGGGGATATTGGTGTTCTTCCTGTTGTGCGGGCTGGTACAGAACTTCCGTTTCCTTCAGGCTGACTTCCAGCCCAAACAGCTCTGCAGCTGTTGCAAAGCAGGATGTCAGGCGCTGCAGGGCTGCTTCTGAATGAGCGACAAGGGCAGCATTGTCAGCATAAAGCAGCTAATGGACTAGATAGTTTAGAGTCTTAGTGTGAGCCCTCAGACGGCTTAAGTTGAACAAGGTACCATCAGTACGATAGTGTATATATATATGCCATCTTCTTCTTCTATCAAATACAATAGAACCTCAGTTAATGGGAACTCAAGCAGCTGGTAAAATATTGAAGAAATAATACCTTAAATAATAAAATAAAATCATTTTTATAATACAGTAAAATCAGATTTTATAACACAGTAAAACAGTGTTACATTAGGTTGTCTGCCATTATTTGTCTTAATTTGCTTTTAATTACTGTATCTAAATATTAATATCTAATCAATACACAATTTATGATATAGTGACATTAAGGCAAGATTTGTTCAATGGAGGTTCGCCATGTAAAATATTATCTTTAAAAATAGTTTGAACATTAAAATTAGACATTTAGGATTCTACTTGGAAAGGTAATCTAGAAATGCTTGTGATGCTTCCACTGTAGTGGAAGAAGAATCAGAGATATCACATTGTGCTCAGTTTTCCTAAACACCCAAAGAAGGTGATAAAACACTCCACCCAAGCAGCATTTTGTTACTGTGGCCTACACAAGATAATGTGTACAGTCTTTTGTCATATTATTCGATCTTTATGAGCTTAGGAACACAATGAACATGAGGATCAAACAATGTCCAACCTTTCAAATAAGACAGTCAGAAATTAGCTAATGAGGCAAGTGGGCAACAGAATGGACTATCTCATCCAAATGTTAACTTTTGCTAGCAGGAAAATTCCTGCTGGAATCAAAGCATCTTACCTGGAACAGTACCTAGTGGTGATAAACATGTATAAATTAGAAATATTCTTGTTCCACTCCAGTACGTAGCTCACCTTTAGCTAGCTAAACCAAACTGTATGGGAGCAAACTGGTATGAAACGTGCACCAGTAGAGGACATCATTTGGAAATGTGACTTCTGAGGGGATTCAGAGAGTAAGTTTTAAAAAGTAACTTGTCTAAACTCTGGTCTTGAAGAAAAGTTCAGTTCTTGAGTTGGAGGTCAGATGCATGTTAACAATGTGGCAGAGCACACATACTCTACCAACTGTGGCTGCACTTTGGGAAAGGTGGGGGGTTTCGGGTTTCAATGCTCTGTTTTTTATCCAGCTACAGCCGTGTATTCCTAGTGGTGGGGTTTGACTCCGCTGGATCTTCTGTGAGTTTCAAGCTGCAAGACTGGTATTGTTTCATAAAGATTTGGAGAGGTCCTGTTTCGTTATCCGAATCTCTGAGTAGTCAGGAACACGATACCAGATAACAGGATGCCAAGGTAACAGGATGCCAAGATAAACAGCATGCCAAGATAAACAGCATGCCAGACACAACTCCTTGCCCACCGCAAGGAGTCATTTCCCAAGCCCACAATGTACAACCCTAAAGACCAGATTCATCTGAGTCACACCCTTCCAGATCAGGCGAAGCAGCTGCATTCCTCTCTGCAGCTGACACCCTTTGAGCTTCCCTCCAGGTCTCCCAGCATTTCTCAAAACTTAGTGTTTCCCAGTCATTCCCAGAAGTTTCAGAGGGCCAGTCTTTATCACTGTCAAACCCCATAAACGTGTCACTACTGGAGTCAGTATTACATACATCCTGAACTTCTTTTACCAAAGTCCAATCTAGCTCGGTATCACTCTCTTCTGCCTCCAGTTCCACATCTCCATGAAAATCCTCAAAGGACTCTGAATCCGTGGGAGCTGTAAGTATCTGTCGGATTCTTTTCCTCTGCTCTAACTCATCAGAGCTGGAATTGCTTGCATTCCACTTTCTGCTTACTCCAGTGTCTAAAGCGGGCCTGCCCAACAGGTGGGCCGCGGGCCGTGCACGGCCCACCAGCCCCTTGCCTGCGGCCCGCTCAGCTTTTAAACAAAAAATAAAAATAGAAAATAAAATTAAATAATAATAATAATAAATTACCCACTTCCGGGTTCCGGAGAAAATATCGCGAGACTACGCCAGCCACACAGGATTTTGCTCTCAACGCAGGCATGATCTCGCGTTGAGAGTGAAATCCCGTGTACCTGGCGTAGTCTCGCGATAGTTAATACAGTTGCTGAAATCTCGGGATTCAGCGGCTGTGCCAGGGCGAGGCCGTACAAGGCCAAGGTGAGGCCTGCGAGGAGCTCCGTCTGGGCGTGCTCCAGCTCCTGGCCGCCCTTTTTGGCACCAGCGAGGGCCCGGCCCTGGTTCCCTTCCTGCCCGAGGCCTCCGCCGCCTTCAGGACCCCTTCCCGCCCGCACAGAGGCAGGCCTGCGACACCATCGCCACCTCCGCCTGCGCCTCCCCAGGTAATGAATCCACAACCTCAGGGGTTGGGAGGGTGCTAGTGCTAGTTCAGCCCCTTTCTGTTATTATTATTTAATTAATGTATGTATATTCCCTCCCTCCATCCACATCCCTTTCTGGTATTATTATATTTTATTAATGTATGTATATTCCCTCCCTCCATCCATATCCCTTTCTGATATTATTATATTTTATTAATGTATGTATATTCCCTCCCTCCATTCATATCCCTTTCTGATATTATTATATTTTATTAATGTATGTATATTCCCTCCCTCCTTCCATATCCCTTTCTGATATTATTATATTTTATTAATGTATGTATATTCCCTCCCTCCATCCATATCCCTTTCTGATATTATTATATTTTACTAGTATATGTATATTCCCTCCCTCCATCCATATCCCTTTCTGATATTATTATATTTTATTAGTGTATGTATATTCCCTCCCTCCATCCATATCCCTTTCTGAAATTATTATATTTTATTAATGTATGTATATTCCCTCCCTCCATCCATATCCCTTTCTGATATTATTATATTTTATTAATGTATGTATATTCCCTCCCTCCATCCATGTCCCTTTCTGTTATTATTATATTTTATTAATGTATTTATATTCCCTCCCTGGAGCTGAGGGAGGGGCGGGGATGGGGAGGGGGTGGAGCCAGGGAGGGGGCGGAGGCAGACCGTTTGGCCCCCCAGGTGATCAGTGACCGGAATTCCAGCTCTTGGGCCGGTAGAAGTTGGACAGCCCTGGTCTAAAGTATCATCAGCCCCTCCCAACTGCATGCTACTCCCAGCTGGTGATAAATTTAAAAATTTCCTAAAACTTAGTCGATTGCCAAAATGTTCTGAAACTTGGTAAGTTTAAAGTTGTAAATGTTGCCTATAAGTGTGCTAAATTTTGTTCTGATGGCCATAAAATGACAGCAAAAAAGCCTTGAGATTTTCCCATTGCTAATAGAACAAATCTTAACAAATTTTTTTTACCAAGCTTCAGAGATTCAGATAACGAAACAGGACTTCTCCAAATCTTTATAAAACAAAGGGGGGATCCAAATATCCAAAAACAAATTAATAATCAGATTTCAACCACTTTGCACACCTCTATCCAATGCTCCTTAAAACCCTGAGTTTCTGTGTGTCTGAAAATACAAAAAAAAGTTTTTCTTTTGTTTATCTAATTTCATCTGTAAGATATTGGAGCCCCCTATCACTACCTCACAATCCTCCAGCGTCCCCCATTGCAAATGGTGGTGCATTTTCCAGGCACTTTCCACCTGGATCTTTGTGCCAAACCATGCCAAAGGACCCTTTTCCACATACTAGGACCTTCCACCCTATAACAAAGATCTCCCCAGGTAATTCCAAATTTAGCTGTATGTCATCCACAACAGCATCTATGAGGAAATAGACTTGTTTATTTATTTATTTACGACATGTATATGCCGCCCTTCTCACCCTGAAGGGGACTCAGAGCGACTTACAAATAAAATGTAAATACAATGTTGTAATTCAGCCCTCGGTGATGCCAGATAGCATAGCTGTAGAAGACACTGAGTTATCACCAGCTGGGAGTAGCATGCAGTTGGGAGGGGCTGATGATACTTCAGACGCTGGAGTAAGCAGAAAGAGGAATGATTCTGAGCTGGGGGAAGAGTGTAGGGCATCCCCTCGCCTCCTCCTTCCCTGCTGAGAACTAACGCGTGATAGCCTTGATGCGCGTTAGTTCTCATCAGGGAAGGAGGAGGAGAGGGGATGCCCTCCACCCCTAGGGTTCCCATATGTCCCTTATTCTAAGGGACGTCCCTTATTTTGGCCCTAAAATTTGTGTCCCTTATTTTCAGGCCCTGTCCCTTATTTTTGACTAGCAGGACAGGACTGGGCGGGGTTGACCAGAGGAAGGTGCACGCTGTGGTTTCCACGGCAATGCCTGCCCGGGGATTCCAACTCGCAGGGAAGCCTGCGTCCCCGTTGGAAGGAAGAGGCGATACAGGACTTTTCAAAGTACCGTTACCCAAGGGGAATGTTGGATCATGTTGGATAAAGATAGTTTCTGGTTGCTTGAGAGTTACTCTTAAAATAGGCCTAGCTGTGAATCCCAATACTATACAATGCTGTGTACCCCATACTATACTATACCATTAACTATCGACATAATAATCATGAAGATGTACTGTCTTATAAAATTTATTATATTTTAACGTTTAGACAGTACACTTTTAAAGTCAGCAAAGTCAAGTACTAAATACAGATGGAGAAAATTAGGTATTTCTAATAATGTTTTTTCTGCATGACAAAGCATGCAGAAACATACCATGTCCTGTTAAGAGGGTGTAAGTCAGTTTCTTTTGTGAGTTTCAATCATTATCTTATTCTGTTAATAAAACTATTTCTACTTAATGTTTGAGTTTCAAGTTTTTAATGAAGTGTCCCTTATTTTTGTGAAAAATCCCGTAAATGTCCCTTATTTCTTATATCAAAAAATGGCAACCCTATCCACCCCTCCTTCCCTGCTGAGAACTAACGCGCGCCAAGGCTATTGCGCATTAGTTCTCAGCAGGGAAGGAGGTGCGGAGGGCATCCCCTCGCCTCCTCCTTCCCAGCTGAGAAGTAATGCCCAATAGCGCCTTCAGCGTTCTGCTCACCCCCACCCCTCCTTGCCAGCTGGGAACTAATGACCGGGGGTTGATTCCCAGCTGGCGTAACGAATAATAACGAATTTTGTTATTAATTACTTTTCAATTTCAAAATTATTACAAAATTTTTCAGAACACTTTCTATTTAGAAACAACGGCGGCAATTCCCCCCCACATGAGTTTAGAAACAATTTTTTTATGGATCAACCACCCCTAGTAGTTACATTGGGTCAGTTTAGATTGAAAGCCTGCTGACATAAAGTTGTTTTGCAGGCTCTTCGGCTGAGCCTCCTGGGGAAAAAAGAGCCTACCCCATACCTGACTGTGTTAATTTAGAGAAAAGTAATTATGTATTTAAACTCAGTTTCTAGCAGTAGAAATAATCTGATGATAAAACAGAAAAGTGCAAGAAGAAGAAATACACCAGGACATTTCGAATGCTGCTGAATGAGTTAGGTGGCAGATGATTAATCAGGACAGCCAAATGTGGACAGTTGGACATTATGAGACTACACTTTCCCCACTCCTGCATTAAGGGGCAAGAAAAGTCTATACATGACACCCATTCACCCATTCATGTAAAAACCCATTCACACTTGGAAGTAATCAGAATGCTGCAGCCATTAAGTGAAGGATATGCATGCAATTTGCAAAATCCCCTTTACAACAAGTGTTAGGCCAGGTCTATGTCGCTACTTCAATGGACTTTGCAATAATTTGCTCAAAAGTCATTTACTTTTTTACATTATATTTTTTTAAAAAAGCAATTTAATTAAGAGAAGAATCTGACTGAATGACATCTGATGGAAAGACCTAAGGCTTAGGATTAAAAAAAAGTCAACGCTAGAATAACGGATGGCCTCATCAAGGATATGCCGTGATGTCCCTGGCAGACCAATAGTCTCCTGCAGCGGGGGTCTCTTGCAACCACTGCGCTGTATTTGGATTCTTTGTTGCAACCCAAAGTACAGTCCAAGCCAGCCTACATTAGGGGACAGCAGAGACCTCATCTGTAAATTGGAACATTTCCCAGTTGATGATGGTGACCTACTGGTGGTATGCGATGTAGGGGCCTTGTATACCAATGTCCCATTGAGGACGCTAGGCTTGTACTTATGGACACTTTTGATCAGCTACAACCTCTGATTCAGGACATTCCACCTACTTCCTTTCTCATGGATCTGCTGGATTGCTGTCTGGACTACAACTATTTCATGTTTAACCATGATTTCTTCTTGCAAATTTGGGGCGTGGCCATGGGTAGCCCCATCGGGCCTACCGTCGCCAATTTGTATATGGATTCCCGGAGCAAACCCAGATTTTCGGGCCCAATCCGCACCCACTGGCAGCCCAGATCAAGTTTTACAGCCGGTACATCGATGATGTAATACTACTCGTGAGGAGAGGTACACCTATGGAACCCTTCAAGTCTTGGATGAACTCCTGGGCAGAATTTATCAATTTCACGTTCAGCGTCAGTGAGGCTTCTGTCAATTTTTTGGATCTCAACATCTATGTACAGAACAGCGAACTCCATATGAAGTGCTACCACAAGCCCACCGACAAAAACGCCTCTTACACTTTAAGAGCTTTCATAGTCATCCACTTAAAAGGAATCTCCCTTTTTCACAATTACTTCGACTGAAGCGCAATTCCTCCTCCTCCTCCGATTTCCACCTGGAAGCCTCCCACTTGATTAACAAGTTGCGCATTAGGGGCTATCCTGATCAAGTCTTACAGTCTGCATATGCTAGGGCTCAACGGGTGCCTAGGCCCCAATTACTATCCCACTCCACCCCCAGGAATTCAAGGGACCGTCTCGTGTGGCCGCTCACTCTCACCATGAACTCTTCCAATTTGAAACAGATCGTGTGCAGATATTGGCCCATCCTCAGGGACATTCCCGGCCTATCTAAACCACCCATCATTGCGCATAAGCGCACCCAGAACATTAGGGACTTAGTTGTGCATTCCGACATTCGTACCCCCCGCCTGAGGAGCACCTTTACTCCCAAGACACATCGATGCGGACATTGCGCACAGTGCGACTATGTTTTTCCCGGCAAACAAATTTATATACCTGGACGGGCCGCGACTTCGGCGTCAGGGAATTCTTTACATGCCAGTCTGAATCCTGCATTTATGGACTCCAGTGCCCATGTGGCCTAGTCTACGTGGGGATGACACGACGGACGATGGGAGTTAGAGTTTCGAACACCGTCAAGGATTAGGAATTTGTCGGAGGATTCTCCGCTGTACCATCACTTTAAATCGACAGCGCATGGCCCTGATAGCCTACGCTTCTTCGGCATTGAGAAAATTAAGCCTCCACCCCATGCTGATGTTGATTGCCTCCTTCGCCGCCATGAAACCCGTTGGATTTTGTCTTTAAATTGCGAAACCCCCTGCCGGTTTAAACGAAAAGGTCCATATCACTGACCTACTCCACTAATTAATCGCATCACCTGTGACGCACACTCCCTCTTTTGCCTACTTATTCTCACCCACTCCTATAGCCTTTTGCTACACGCCCTGACTCTGCTACTGAGTGATTTCCTCTAGTTTGGTGAGCATCCTCCTTCTCGCCTGATTTTCCATATTGCTGTTGTTAATATTGTACCCTTATGATTTAGCATTATCGCTTTATGATGATCTATATACTTACCTTAATATGCTTGGTTACTTACTTATCTTGGATAATTACTGGTTGCATTGGATACCTAGTGTCCTCTCTTCTGTATGTTATGTTTATTACTATCACTGAACGGAACTGTGTATTTTACTTTAGGCATGTCCAGCCATGACCTTCACCACTATTTGATGGGATAATTCTGGCCTTGACAAAGACCCGTATTGGGTCGAAACGAGCTTTGGATCCCATACTTCTACTCGTCGGCCTGACTATACAGCCAGTGGATTATAAATACACCCGCTTGGGGTGTCGGATTCCTATTCTCCGGCTTGTCTATACAGCCAGTGGATTATAAATACACCCAACCGGGGTGTTGGATTACAATTCTCCACCGTTTTGGCTACTCTCCATCCGTGGTCTCCATTTGGATTGCTTTATTTGGATCATGGACTAACCTTGGGTATTCCACCCACCTATAAGTTGGACACTATTATTAGTACTTTGGCATATAACTCCTATCTCTGCTTACTATTTACAGCCCGTGGGGCCTCCAATGTTTACAGCGCCTTGGCGCTTTTTGTTGCTATTCGCTATTCGCAGCCTGCGGGTCTCTCCACGTTTACGTTGCCTCTTATATAAACTTTATTACTACTTATTGACTATTTGTTTGTATCCTTCTTGATACTCAGTTAATGAATGTAGCCATTTGGGCAGCAATTTTATACCAAATCACTTTTTCCAACGAGTGTTATTGAGGGAGTTTTCATCTTCCTTCTCCTGAAATCTGAGTAATGCCTCTGATTAATCTCTCCGTCCCTTTTAGCTGCAAAAGTTTACAGAGTGTCTGAGGCAACCCAGATTCAACTTCATTTCCTCAGCTTGTTGCCATCCTTTGCTTAAACCAAGCGGGGGGCAGGGACGGCTGATGGTGGAAGTGAAGTGCGTGTGTGTGTATTGTTTCAGGGAAACCATGTTCATTGACCTTTCAAGAGCCTACTCGATACATATTGGTGTTCAGGAGACATTTCCAGCTGGGTAAGAGCTTATTAAGAGCCATCTCGTCTTTAACATTTAACCTTTCCCCCCACTTCTAGATGGAGCTAAACAAAAGTAATCATTCAGAAATTTGCCTATATTAGAGTGCATCCCATCTGTAGGTTGCAAATATCGTTCTGAGGCCAATTACTAGTCATGGCGCATCTCCCAAACTGCTTGGCTGATTTGCACAGACAAGACATCATTTGAAAGCAATACGTGTGTGTTTTTTAGCAAAAATTGCATGATGAAATGAAGCACTGTAGCTCCCTTCTTTTACTTCGGTATACTATCAGATCAGGAAGCTCTTAGATCAGGGGTCAGGAACCTTTTTGACTCCGAGAGTCGTAAAAGCAAAATATTCAGAAATTTATTTCTGTGAGAGCCATATCTATATCTATGTATCTATATCTATAATAAAAGAGAATGTATGTATGTATGTATGTGGAGGTGTTTGTGGATATGTGCCAGCTTTCTGATTGTCTGCCACTGTGGGATTATTTGCATGAAGGACTCTGATTGACCAGCCTCAGAACTCCAACATTCTAAGGCACCAAACAGAGGGAATTGGTTGCCACTGAGGGAGTATTTGCATAAAGGACTCTGATTGGCCATCTACATTCCAACATTCTAAGGTGACGCAGAGGGAAAAGGAAAGGCCTCCGGCAGTCAGTCACTCTGGCCCACAGCAATGATGGATCAGGACCAAACTTGGCACACAGGGACCCAATGGCCCACTTCACAACCTGGTGTGGTTTAGGGCAGGATGGGCCACAAATGATGGGATTTGCAGTACCTTCACCTGATTCACTTCCCAAACAACACTGTAGCCCCTATAAATCACAGACCAGGCCCAAAATTGACAGTAAGGCTTCATTAACTTAATTTTCCCGACTAGGCCTCAGCTCACAGGACATTGCGTATGGCCTGAATTGAGAGTAACCTACCTTGGCACACAGAGCCCCTATGGCTCACGCTACATTCTACTGCAGTTTGGAGGAGGGTGGACCATGGATGATGGGACTTGATGTAACTTTCCTGGATTATGGGATTTGTAGTACTTTCAAACCCATCATTCCCCACACATGACTACGGCCCAGAACCAAGATCGATAAAGACCAAACTTGGCACACAATGCCCCATGTGATGAGGTGGATATTTATGTGTAAATGCATGTGCTGTATGTTGATCACATGTTTGCTTATATGGTTTAGAAGGGACATTTGTATTTGAAATGGGGTTGAATGTTAGACAGACCCTAACGGGTTAACTATGATAGTAAAGGCATTTCCCCTCCTAGGGGAATGTGTTGTCATAGTAACAGTGGGCGGAGCCAGCCAAGGCTAGCTTTAGAATGTGGAGTTTAAAAAATGACAGTTGGGAGTTAGCCAGCTGCTGTGGGCAGAGTGGGTGCTGAGAGCTCAGAGAGAGCAGTTGTGTTTAGACCAGCTCAAGGAGCTGAGAGGTGGCTAATTAATCCAGTCCAACTCAAGGAGTTGAGAAGGTGTTAGGATACTCAGCCTAGGATAAAAGCTGAGGGAAGAAGTTAAGGATAACTTCTATCAGTTAAAAGGAACAGTCCAGAGGTTTGGCTGGGAGAGCCAACCTGTAGTTTATGCTGATGCATAAAAGTGGCAAGAAAAGCCTAATTCAAGACTGTGTAACGTTTAAGAAAGAACCTCTGTGGAAGAATAACCGTTAAGCATTGTACCTCTGAGAAAGAATATTGAAACTTCGTAACCAGCAAGCTAAAGTTCACATTTAAAAATAAACTTGTGACAGTTTCTTGGTTCATAAGCCTCCTGGTGTTTATATTATAAAAGACAAGCCTCACTCTGAAGCCTAACAGTGATTAACACATCATCTCTCTTTACAAACGGTGGTCAAATAGTTACCTCAGTATTAAAATGGTGGCAGCAAGATAATTAATAATAAAAGAAAGAAAACTGTGATAGCTGGTGGCTGCCCTGCCACCGTACTACACGGTTCACGCAGTTTGGTGTGCGAATAGGCGAAGATCGACGCCAAGCTTTGTCACGATGCACGGACTTGGCCAGCCCCTTAATCACACACACAGAGACGGACTGAAGGCTAACTAGTTTATTGAATATAAAAACAGCTCAAAGATATTGTCCATAAGAATGATGAAAACAATCCAAAAGGTTGAAAGTAACAATGTCCAAGAAACGTGGCAAACAAGCTAAAAGTTCAGCAAGGCTTAAAGTTCTGCAAGGCTCCACACAACTGTATGGATCAGGATACAAGACAAGGCTCCGCTAAACCGTGCGGATCAGGAAACAAGGCAAGGCAAGGCTTGATGACCACGGGCTAGCTTAGCTTCGTGGTCCCACTCCGCTTCACGCCTATTCAGCAAAGACGTGGCCAGAGCACTGAGGATTCGTTCCCACGGATCCTATACTTAATCCTTCGGCCGAGGTCCCCGACGCTCTAGGCTCCTTCGTCTCCAATCGCTGCTCACGGACCTCGGCCGGTCTATGCTCTTAGACCATTCCCTTCTGCTAGACTCTATGTTCCGTCTCCTATCAAAGGTTCGACCTTGTCTCTCCGCAGCTGTGTTTCTATCTCCCTGGGAGCTCTCCTCCCTAACCATTTCCCATGCGCCTTCTTCCATGTTTTCCTCCGGAGGCTCCTGAGAATTCCTCCCACCTGGGTATTCATACGATCCCGAATCGCTATCCATCTGCACCTGGTTATCTATGTCCCCGCTCGGGCCAAACAACATTTCTTCCCATGCCAAGCTCTCTGTGGGCGAAAGAGGCCCATCAGGGGAAAGCTGCCCTTCGCCCCAGTCATCTAGCTCATCCTCTGAATCCATTTCTGGCACTGCTGGTTCTAATGCTAATGGGACCCCAGGTCCTGACCCCTGCCCTCCAGGCACAAACGAGAACTGCTGTGCTACAAGCTTTAGGCGGCGTTTCGATTCATTTCACCCCAAGACACACATTCCCTCATCCAGTGATTTAGGAAGACCACACTTCGCACACAAAGCCCCCATGACCCATGTTACATCCTGGTGCAGTTTGGAGGAGGGTGGACCACGAATGATGGGACTTGAGGTACCTTCACTCATTTCCCGAGACTGCTGCGACTCTCATCCAATGACTGATCAAGACCAAACTTGGCACACAGAGCCCCCATGGCCCACTTTACATTCGGATGCAATTTGTAGGAGGATGGACCATGGATTATGGGACTTGAAGTACCTTCACACACTTCCCGAAACCACTGCAAGCCAAATAAACAACTGATAAGGACCAAACTTGACACACAATGTCTTTCTCAAATAACCTGGGCATGGCCAGGTCCCCAAGCTAGTATAATATATTTTAATATTGAAATCAACTAAATGTGAGTATAATAACCCTCTGAATTTATTCTTTTAAATACTGTTGTAATAATACTCACCATAATAATAATAACAATAATAATTACAAACTTTATTTATACCCCACCACCAACTCCCAGTAAATAAAGAGCAACACTAAAAACACAGGGGAATTCCTGACAAGAAACGATCAGGGCCAGCTTAGCCTAGCGGTTCCTTCGAATTTTCTGCAAAAAATCTCCTGATGATTCAGTTCAAGTCCCGCGGGCGCTGCCTGGCCTTTTGGGCCAGCTTAGCCTAGCGGTTCCTTTGAATTTTCTGCAAAAAAATCTCCTGAAGAAACAATCAGGGTCAGCCAACCCATCCCAACAAAAGATTCTCCCAGGCAGGAAGCAGCCAGGCTTTGCAACTGAAAGGCCATTCAATGCCCATCGAGGTGACCAATTGCAACATTCTCACTCACCTCAAGCAGACAAGAGTATTTTTTCCCACCCTGGACATTGCACAGATATACAAACACCACTTGCCTAGTTTTCAACAGACCTCACAACCTCTGAGGCTGCATGGAGGGAGGGGAGAGGAGGAAGAGGGGGAGGGGCCGCAGGGAGGGTGGTACATGCCGATCACCCCTCCCACCTCTTGCACCCTTGGGCTGGTGAGAGAGAGAGAAAGCCCACACTGCCTTTGCCTCCTCTGCCTCCACCGATGTTCTGGAGCAGTGGTTCTCAACCTGGCAATTTCTGAGGGGTCGTGGCACCAAAGAGCCAGATGCAATCATCAAAAGAGCCAGATATGGCTCGCAAGCCATAGGTTCCCGACCCCTGTCTTAGACCAAAAGATTTCATGGGCAAAACATGAGGTTGGTTGGGGGAAAGTGTTTGCTGATGTCACTGAGACAGGGCTTGGTATTATGATTAGATATGATACCTCAAAATCAACTACAGTTGTTCAGACCATGCCATTCAGTCAAAAAAAGATTACCATTGAAACAAAGAATGAAAAAGAGAAAACATAGTCTCTGCAGAACTTAGAGCAGCTATTCTGGGGCATTCTAAACTTTCAAAACTTCACTATTATTTCATTATTGGTGATTTTTAAGACAGAACCAATTAGGAACTGCCATTTCTAATTAAATTTTGAAAGTTTTGTTAGAGTTCTGAAATGTTCACTACCAGAACTTTAGCAACACTGTAGAAGCAAAGCACCAGTGCCACCTAGTTTTCACCACCGGAATATTTCTTCACCACCGAAATATTTCTTCACCCAGAGGGTCATTGGGTTATGGAACTCACTTCCAGAGGAGGTTGTGACAGCTGTCAGCCTGGACAGCTTCAAGGCAGGATTAGACAGATTCATGGATACCAAGTGTATCGGTAGTTACTGAAATGGACATCCAAGTGCCACCTCTGTGTTGATGGAGGCAGGCAGGATTTTCCCGGGTACTGGTTGTGGGGGTCGGCAGCAGGTGAGGGTTTTGCCCTCCTTTCTGCAAAGCACCAGAGATCCCTGTGTACAACTAGTGGGCCAGTGCCACACAGAATGCTGGACTAGATGGGCTGAGGCCCGATTCAGCATGGCTCTTCTTATGTTCTTATGTTCTTATAACTTTAGCAACACTATAGAAGCAAAGCACCAGCGCCACCTAGTTTTAACTTCCAGAACTTTAGCATCACTGTAGAAGCAAAGCACTAGCACCACCTAGTTTTCACCACCAGAACTTTAGCAACACTATAGAAGCAAATCACCAGCGCCACCTAGTTTTCACCACCAGAACTTTAGCAACACTGTAGAAGCAAAGCACCAGCGCCCCCTAGCGTTCACCACCAGAACTTTAGCAACACTGTAGAAGCAAAGCAAAGCACCAGTGCCACCTAGTTTTCACCACCGGAACTTTAGCAACACTATAGAAGCAAAGCACCAGCGCCACCTAGTTTTCACCACCAGAACTTTAGCAACACTATAGAAGCAAATCACCAGCGCCACCTAGTTTTCACCACCAGAACTTTAGCAACACTGTAGAAGCAAAGCACCAGCGCCACCTAGTTTTAACTTCCAGAACTTTAGCAACACTATAGAAGCAAATCACCAGCGCCACCTAGTTTTCACCACCAGAACTTTAGCAACACTGTAGAAGCAAAGCACCAGCGCGACCTAGTATTCACCACCAGAACTTTAGCAACATTATAGAAGCAAAGCACCAGCGCCACCTAGTTTTCACCACCAGAACTTTAGCAACACTGTAGAAGCAAAGCACCAGCGCCACCTAGTTTTAACCACCAGAACTTTAGTTTTGTAAGTACTTTGGAACCATTTAGACCCATGATTGCCCAGGCCTACTATTTAGGACTAACAACAGGATTCAAGTCAGTATTTACATCTGTAGAAACCCAGGAAAAATGCATTGTACAACAGATAGTACAACAGCATGTGCATGAGAGATGACAGTGACAGGAATTCAATCTGGGCGTAGCTAAAACACAAATGGCAGAGTTCAAATTATTTTTATTGAGAAGAAGGCACTGCAAGAAAACAACATTGCAGTGCTGTGATAGAATATAATGAAAATTGCTTGGAAAAAGTCATTTCCAAGCTAGCCATCAGGCATGCTTTATTAGTGCCTCATTGCCTGACCTTTGTGGCACAGCTGAATTGATTTATAAGCTTTCCCTGTCTGTGTGACACATTTTATTTGTCAACCCTGTCATTGGCCTGGTTTGTTCCCGATTAATTTATCATGGCATCATTCAATGCAGAACTGATTTGGTAGAAAATTGATTATTGCCTTTGATGAGATGGCACGTTTGTCTTCCCTGCGCCAAAAGTGGTGAGTCATCTTTCTCTGTCAGTGAAACAGCTGTAACGGAATTAGAAATGTGTGCACGACACTATTGGCATCAATGAGCAGCATGGGTTTGTTTTCTGTTCCAGGAACATCTTTTGCAGGCAGATAGGTATTTGCAACGACAGCTGGCAGTTATTATTTCTAAATGTATTTGGAAGAGCAAAGTGGAATTTTGAATAATAATTTGATACTAGGTTTCTCATTTCTAATGGTATCACCTTCTATGTGAGCAGTGAAAAAGAGAACAACTGCTCATTGAGATAAAATTGGGGATGGGAAGCAGGTGCGGATTAACGCACTCGGCGGAGTAGGTGACCGCCGAGAGTGCCAGATCCGCAGGGGCGCACTGCCAGCTGGAAACCGTCAGCTGGAAACTCCGCCTACGCGTCTGCTGTGTTTCCAGCAGGCGCGGAGGTGGTGTTACCAGCCGGCGCGGAGGCAGAGTTCCCAGCATGCGTGGATGTGGTGCTCCAGCCTGGTCAGCCCAGAGTCAGAGTCAGGTACCGTGGGTCCCAGCTGATCAGGATCAGATCCCAGCTGATCAGGGGCAGTTTGGAGATGACGAATGGCCAGATGGGTATGGGTCTCCAAACGAGAGTTTGCAATGGGATGATGAATGTCTGGAGGGATATAGGACTGCAGATGAGTTTACTGAGGATTCCATGGAAGAGGATTCTGCATCAGACTATGAGAGGCCCGGTGGACTTGGTTCCTAAGGGAGAGTTTCTACTCCCTTCCCGGGTGGGCATTCCGGAGAAGAGGAGTTTCCTGCTTCTCACTCTGATAGTGGTGCACCTAGGCCTGCTAACGAGCCGGTGTTTGATAGAAGGGCGAACATCAGAGATTCTAGGAAATCGTGGAATCTAAGGAAGGGGGTGAGATGGGCCCATCGAGACTAGCTTCCTTATTAGTCTGTGCTCCCGGGCTTCTGGTCAGACCTGAAGCCACGTTCAGCTTGATCAAGTCTCACGTTCAAGTCTCCAAGCTCACGCCGACCGCTGGAGTGGTTCGGACTCAGGTTCATGTTGACCGCCATTGCGGTTTGCCTCAAATACCACGTTTGACCGCTGGAGCGTTTTGCCTTGCTTTGGAACTTTGCTTTCCTTGGGAATTAAGCCGTTTGGGCTTGCAGCTACAGAACTTAATTGGATTGCTTTATTCTTACTTCCTTGGACTATTCTTAATCCTTTATTGTAAAGAAAAGAACCTTTATTGCATCTGCCTGTGTGGGTGTGATCTGGGGGGGGGGGCTGTCCGAGTTCTGAGGTGCAACAGTGGACGTGGAAACTCCGCCTCTGCACCGGTTGGTAACTCTGCCTCCACGCCTGCTCCAGGTTTGGTTTTTTTTAATGGGGGGGGGGGGGGATGGCGCCAAAATAATTTTCACCTACCATTTAAAATTACATTGGGCCGCCTCTGATGGGAAGAGGAGTTCTAGACTCATTTGTGCATATTTCCAAAACTTGAATATTCTTACTTCTATTTCACTACCTAGTTGAAGAGACGTTCTTCAGAATCCTATGCAAGTGGTTGCATTTTTTGGAAGGAAGGTAATAAAAGGTGCCCATGCAGCTCCTGGTGGTGCAAATATTCTCTCCTTGATGTACTTAACTTTTAAACTTGGAGTTTCATCCATTCTGGTATTTTATTGTAGTGAAGTCTTTTATATTTATTCCATATTCTTATCAATGAGTTTCTTATCTGGTGTTTATTAAAGTTAAAGTTGTCTTCCTTTTTGTCACATATCAAATATGCATGCCATACTGTTACTCACAAATGGCAAAAATCTTGGTCATGCATCTTATTATCTTACAAATCATATATTTTTGAAAATATAAATGAAAGGATATATATACAGTGTGTGTGTGTGCGTGTGTGTGTGTGTGTGTGTATATATATATATATATATATATATATATATATATGTATGTATCCTTTCATTTATATCTTTGTTCGCGAAGTAATGCCGAGGAATTCAGTTTTACCAGCAAACCAGAGGTAAGATATATAAGAACATAAGAACATAAGAAGAGCCATGCTGAATTGGACCTCAGCCCATCTAGTCCAGCATTCTGTATCACACAGTGGCCCCCAGTTGTACACGGGGATCTCGAGCAGAAGGGAGGGCAAAACCCTGACCTGCTCCCGACCCCCCACAACCAGTACCCGGGGAAATCCTGCCTACCTCAACCAACTCCGAGGTGGCACTTGAATGTCCTTTTCAGTAACTACCGATACACTTGGTATCCATGAATCTGTCTAATCCTGCCTTGAAGCTGTCCAGGCTGACCGCTGTCACAACCTCTTCTGGAAGTGAGTTCCATAACCCAATGACCCTCTGGGTGAATAAATATTTCCCTTTATTAGTCCAAATTTTCCTACCTTGGAGCTTTAGGGAGTGCCCCCTAGTCCTAGTGTTTTGTGACAAAGAAAATAATTTTTCTTTATTCACCTTTTCTATCCCATGCATGATTTTATACACTTCGATCAAGTCACCTCTTAAACGCCGTCTTTCAAGGCTGAAAAGACCAAGGCGTTGCAACCTGATTTCATAGATATATATCACCTCTGGTTTGCAAGTAAAACTGAATTCCTTGGCATTACTTCGTGAACGAAGATTATTAGGAAGGACTCATTCCACTTTTAACATGTGCGTTGATGACTAAAAAGGCCAATCTGAGATAGGCAAGTTTGGTTGCAGAAAGCACAGCAGAAAGTCTCCTTGGGTGATGTTGTTTCCAAGTTGCGGTTCTTTCTGCGTTGTCGTTTCTTTTCGACACCCATTTGGCATGTCTTCTTGAAAGATGCCGCAACATTGTGGATAGTGCGTCTTCATGCCTCCCGATGTGAGGCCATTGTGGACCATTGTTGGTGATCAATCTGACCGAGCCTGAGATGTTGTTTCAGGGAGTCCTTATATCTCTTCTTTGAGGCGCCTCTCTTGCGCTGACCCATGGCAAGATCACCATAGTGTCTTTGGGAGGCAGTGGTCCTCCATCCTAGAGATGTGCCCTGCCCAGCCCAGTTGTGTTTTCAATAGCATGACCTCAATGCTGGTGATCCCTGCTTGCTCAAGGACAACAACGTTCGTCACATAGTTGGTCCAACGTCTATTTAGGATTGTGCGCAGATAGCACTGATGAAAGCGTTCGAGGAGTCGTAGGTGTTGGCGATAGGTGACCCATGTTTCAGACCCATAGAGGAGAATATACAGTACGATAGCTCTGATTTTGGTGCGTTGCCTCATGTGCTTGTTGCTCCAGACACTTTTGTGAAGCCTTCCGAATGCACTATATGCCTTTGCTAATCTGTGATCTATCTCTTTATCAATCTTGGCATCTGAAGAGATGTTGCTTCCCAGGTAGGTGAACTGCTGAACGGACTTAAGCACAGATTTGCCTCTGCTGATGTGGGGGTGATGGTGTTCTTCCTGTGGTGCGGGCTGGTAGAGGACCTCCGTTTTCTTCAGGCTGACTTCCAGCCCAAACAGCTCTGCAGCTGTTGCAAAGCAGGAGGTTAGGCGCTGCAGAGCTGCTTCTGAATGGGCGACAAGGGCAGTATCGTCTGCAACAAGCAGCTCACAGACTAGATAGTTTAGAGTCTTCATGCGAGCCCTCAGAGGGCTTAAGTTGAACAAGCTACCATCAGTACGATAGCGTATATATATGCCGTCTTCTTCTTCTTCGAGGTCTGCCGTAGCCCTTTGGAGCATCATGCTGAAGAAGATTGCAAATAGGGTTGGTGCAAGAACACAACCTTGTTTCACTCCATTAGTTATTAGAAATGGCTCTGAGAGAGCATCGTCGTATCTGACTTGATACGTGCCGGCCCTCATGTAACAGGATAATCATTTTGAGGAATGTGGGGAAATGATGCACACCTAAAAAGTGTGTCAGCAACATTCAAAGTTTGGAAAGCTCTATTCTAGGATATGCATTTATAACTCACCAACAAGATTCTGTCCATTGTTATTGGAGAGTGCTCTGATTGTGTGTTCCTGCGTGGCAGGGGGTTGGACTGGGTGACCCTAGCAGTTTCTTCCAACTCTATGATTCTATTATTCTATTTCTCCAGCTTATTATTGATGGGGCAATTTGCTCCATCATTTCAGTGCATTTAATTCTGCTCTTTTATCCATTGTCATTTGACTGCTGTTTTATTATTGCCACTTTTCATTTTTATTGCCCTCGTTGAAAATAGTCTTTCACCGAGGAACAGAATATATATTGATAAAATAAATCAATATAATCATACATTTTTAAAAAGAGAAGTTTACAGAATGGCATAAGCTGGAGACTCAAGTTCAAAAAGCATCCCAGTCAAATTGATATGACTCATTCGGCCAAGCTTCCTGTCTCTACTTGCAGAGATTGGTACACAACTCATGTGTCTCTGGAATGGAATAACTTTATTGTCATTGCACAAGGAAATGTAATGATTTCCCCAGCACACATCACAAAATCAACACCCCCATCCCTCCACACTCCAACCATCACCAGGCCCGGATCAGGCCCTTTTGCCACCCTAGGCCAAAGGGTCTGCCTTCGCCCCTCCCCGCCCCCAGGCTCTGCCCCTCCCCTGGCTCCGCCCCTCCTCGCCGGATTGAAGGAAGGAGGGCGGGGCGAGGAGGAGAAAGAAGCGCCCTCCCGCCGCGTGTCCTGCGCGCCATCCACCCCTTTTCGGCAGGGCTGGCGCGACACAAGGGGCGGTGGCGGGACTCCTCTCTGCCTCCTCCCTGGCGTGACATGGCATCGCCAGGCAGGGAGGAGGAGGCAAAGCCGCGCCGCCGCCACTCCTCCCTTGCGTGGCGTGACGACGCAAGGGAGGAGGGCCGGCAGCGTGAATTCTCTCCGCCTCCTCCTCCCTGCCTGGCCACACCATGCCACGCCAGGGAGGAGGCAGAGAGGAGTCCCGCCCCCGCCCCTCCTCCCTTGTGTCGCGCCAGCCCTACCGAAAAGGGGTGGGCAGCGCGCAGGACACGTGGTGGGAGGGTGCCTCTTTCTCCTCCTCGCCAAGCCTTCCTTCCTTCAATCCGGCGAGGAGGCGGGAAGGGGCGGAGTAAGGAGCGGAGCCGATCCTCCCTCCCTCCTAAAGCAGAGCAAAGGGAGGGGGCGGCTGCGCATGCGTTTTGGGGGGGGGTCTTTTAAAAAAAATTGGGGGGTCTGGATCCGCTGCCCCCCCAAACATGCCACCCGAGGCCATGGCCTCGGGTGGCCTTATGGGTAATCCGGGCCTGACAATCACTACATCAGCGTGAAACCATGGAGTTCAATATAGTTACAGTTCTAGGAGAAAAGCTATCTCTCAGTCTGTTTGTCCTTGTCTTTGTCATCCTGTACCATCTGTCATATAGTAATAATTCAAAAAATAATAGGCTGGGTGAGATGGATCCTTAAGAATTCTCTGAGCTTTCTTAAGGCTGCGGGACTTCTTCCAAAGAGGGAGGAGGACAACCAGTGATTCTCTGGGCAGTAGTGGTGACCTTTTAGAGCGTCTTCCTATCTGCCCCTGTGCAGTTACCAAACCATGCACAGATGCAGTAGGCTAGGACACTCTCTATAGCAGTGTTTCCCAACCAGTGTGCCATGAGAGATCATCAGGTGTGCCGCAGGAAATTAGATTCTTATCTATCTGATGTCATGTATAAAGCCTGCTACTCTGTCTCCGGAACCTCAGCCCTTGGAACCTCTGTGTTGCCACAGAACCTCCTGTTTCCAGGAGGGCCGCACAGTAGGGCGGACCTGTTTGGGCCCGTTCCCTTCCATTTTGTTCCGGCGGGGAGCACGTCCAGTCCAGCCCAGCCCTGTTGGCGCTATGCGAGGTGTGAGTCAGAGACCAGCAGAGCCCGAGCACTGAAGGCAGGCAGGCAGGCAAGCAGGGAGTCAGCCAGCTAACGGGGGAAAAGGAGGGAAGGGAACTCGTGGGAGAAATATGGGTCCCCCAAAGGCCATCCAGCCTGACCCCCTTCAGCCAAGCAGGAAGGCATCACCCAAGCCCTCCCAACCGATGGGCATGGAGACTCTGGCTATACATTAAGGCAGGCAGCATTTTTATTAAGGGCTTGGAAGAAGGTTTAGACTAGATATGGTCAAACCTGGGCCTTCCTCCAGGTGTTTTGGACTTCAACTAATATTGCGATAGAATTGTTATAATACAATGTGGTATGTAATTGTTGTACTGTGACAATGACATAGTATGTTGTATTTGATATTATAGTAATATATGTATATTGTGTATACATATAATATTGATAATGTTGTAATGTAATGCAATATAATAATAATATACTATATAACTATATATGTTGTGTTTATCGAAGCAGGCCCAGGTTTCACACTAAGTGAGTGTATAAATACATTAAAAACATATTTACTATATGTACAGGGGCGGTCCGTCCATGTAAGCAACCTACGCGGCCGCGTCGGGTGCCATCTTGGAGGGGCGCTGCCACGCCGGCTGCACCGCCGGCCGCACCGCCGTAACAAACCTCCCTGCTGCCTGCAGCAGCTTCTGAGCATGCACGGAGATTTTCGTGCATGCCCAGAACCTCCGGAGCGCTCTCCCGCCCTCTGCAATGCCCCGTGGGTGGGGCTGGCAGGGGAAACCAGGAAGCGTGAGGAGGGGCCTTCGAAGGCCTCTCCTAGCGCTTCCTGGTGCCCGCTGCCGGCCCCTCCCACGGGGCATTGCACAGGGCAAGGGAGAGCGCTCTCCCGCCCTCTGCAACACCCCATGGGTGGGGCTGGCAGGGGAAACCAGGAAGCGTGAGGAGGGGCCTTCGAAGGCCTTCAAATTGTACAGGGAAGGAGCGGCGGCGCGTGGGAGGAATGGAAGGAGCGCGCGCAAGGTACCAAGAAAAAATTTGGGGAGGGGGCACAAAAATAATGTTTGGGGGGGGGGCGGGGGGTCAAAATAATGTGTTTTGGGGAGGGCGCCGAAATAATTTTCGCCTACCATGCGAAATTACCTTAGACCACCCCTGTATATGTATTACTGTGTTAGAGTGTCATTTTGTGTCATTTTGGTTGGCTTTGTGCCCCAGGATTTTGTAAATGTAAAAAATGTGCCACGGCTCAAAAAAGGTTGAAAAACATTGCTCTATAGCACATCGGTAGAAAGTCACCACAGTTTTTCATTCAGTTGTTGGTTCCTTAGAAGTCTTAGATAGTACAATCTCTATCATTAGTGGTCTATAAGATGTTGGCAACTATGATACATTGATCTTCTGATCCAGGCTTATGCAACTTTTATGGATTTTCTAAATACCTTGAGGGCCCTACAAGCGCCAGATCCCACCTGATCTTGGAAGCTATATGTAATGATGTTGATTATTTGTGTGTAAATGTTGTGTGACATGTGTTAAAATGTATGTTGTTTTGAATGTTCTATGGTTTGTTTCTGTGGGTGAAACAGAAGGGAGGCATGGCAGAAGCTTAGAAGAGCTGTCGCCATGGCAACCAGGGCTAGAGGCTAGTAGAATGTTCAGGTTTGAATTCTACAGTTGGAAAAGAGCGGGAAGCCAACTGCCAAATGAGAGGGGGAGGAGTTATGTTCTAGTTTAGAGTGTCCTAAGGACTGAAAGAGAACGGTCCAGTGTTAGTGTGTGTCTTAAGGTCTGCTAGTGAGCAGTCCAGTTAAAGGGTATAGAGACCCTAGTTAAAGTTGCAGGGGTTATAGAGGTTTAGTGGAAACCCTATAATAGGTCCCCATTGTGTTATGTAACAGAAAAAGTTGTGCCTCTAAGGAAGTTTGAAACCAACCAAGATTGTACCCATTTGTGTCAAAATAAATTGTTTGCATCTTAAAAGGAAAACACCTCTCCTGATTCTTTTATTGGTGGTGGCCCTCAAAGTCAGTGGTCAGCCGGATAAATGGTGGCAGCGTGGTCAAGTGGTCACTGAGAAGTTTTAAAACTCCAGTCAGTTAAATGGTGAAGGGGTGAGACAGTACCCTGCCAATAAACGTGAAGTTGCTGAGGTAACTTCGAGGTTTCCTTGGATTGGAGGTCAGCAGTGTGGACATAGAAAGATTGTCCAGTCTGAGGCCGGTCAAGAAGTGGAGTGGTCACATATTGGCGGCAGCGGTGGGATCTTTAAGAGAGGGTCCACCCTGTCCAGCCGGTTGATTTGAACGTAGCTTCACCGCACTATACATCAAATTCTGCATCTTCATAAGACAATTTTCGCTTTCACTATTATTTTCGCTTTCTTACCACCATCACTAAGATTGGAGCCCCTGGTGATGCAATGGGTTAAATCCTTGTGCCGGCAGGACACGAAAGGTTGGTGGATTGAATCTTGGGAGCGTGGTGAGCTCCCTTCTGTCAGCTCCAGCTTCTCATGCTGGGACATGAGAGAAGCCTCCCACAGGATGATAAATATCCGGTTATCCCCTGGGCAACATCTTTGCAGACAGCCAATTCTCTCACATCAGATGCGACTTGCAGATTCTCAAGTCGCTCCTGACATGAAAAAATGTCACCAACGTTTGACAGCATAAATAACTAGAAATATAAAAATATTCACTTCTAGTTTTCAAAAGAAATCACTTTCTACTTTGAATAAGGTGCATAAATGTAAGCAAACCATAATGGAGACTAGAATTTCACTTCCCAAAGCACAATTGAATTCTAAGGGACCTTCTTCATGGTCCAAATGTGTAGATGCAGAGGTGAATGGACTTCATGGTCCATGTGTGATAAGAGATGTTATTCTATGTGCTGTGTTTAATAATTTATTTATTTCCTTTATTTATTTACTTATTTCTATTCCGTCCTTCTCACCCCGAAGGAGACTCAGAGCGGATTACAGGTACACATACTAGCAGACAATTCCTGCCGTTTTCCACAATACACAACATATAGACGAACAGAGGCAAACTCTGGCCACCAGGGGGAGCTGACGCATGCCTCATCTCTCAGCGTTCCCAGCGTCCCTTGTTGTTCCTTCTGCATTCCTCAGCGTTCCTGGAGTTCTTTAATGGCCTCATAATTCAGTCAAAATTTGCCTCCCCACTTGATGTGGTACCTTAATCTCCTACATGACTGTCTTTCGGGCTGCAAAGGTCGACAGCAGGCTACACTTAAAGGTCGAGCACCCACCTCGACCCGGGCAGGCCTCGAACTCATGACCTACTGGTCAGAGAGATCTTATGCAGCTGACACTTAGCCAGCTGCGCCACATTCCCGGTGTTAATAATGTTTAATATTTTATCAGGGAAGGGCCAATTTTGATATTTTATACCATTTTTTAAAATCAATGGCATTGAATTGTTGCCAACACTGTGAATCCAAATTAAAAAATTCTCCCACATTTCAAAGACTACATGGAAACCTACAAACACACAAAAAGTTTGTAAAGTAGTCTTTTATTTTGCCAAGACACACACCATTTCCTTATAATGTTCATAATTTCAAACTTCAGAGCACACAAGTGACAAGCTACCATACTTTGGTATACCCTTGACAATGCCTGAAAATAGGGAAGTTAAGATGAGAAATGACAACACTGGGTTCCCAGTAGGTACTGAGTAGTACATGGTTCATAGCATCACTTCTGCAAGATGTGCAGCTGCATGACAACAAATTGCAAGCAGACACAAAAAACGCTCCTTCCAGAGACTGAAAAGGTCTCCAATGAATTCTGAGCAGCATCCACTACTTTAGTCAACATGACCCAAGATAGAATAGAGTTATTAAAGCAATGAGAATGTGGTAGTCAACAGTTACTTACGTTCCACCGATTCAATGGGCTACTATATTTGGGATTGACAATTGGATTTTGATCAATTAGTCTGAATTGCATTGTATTTATTTATTTACTTTATTTACTTTATTTATATTCCGCTCTTCTCACCCCGAAGGGGACTCAGGACGGATTACAGTACACATACTTGCAGACAATCCATGTAGTTCAACATATGACATATAAACATGTGACATTTATCACAGTACAGTACATTTTGACATATTACACACATATATAGACGAACAGAGGCAAATTCTGGCCACCGGTGGGAGCTGACGCACTCCTCATCTCTCAGCATTTCCCAGCGTCCCTTGTTGCTTCTTCCGCATTCCTCAGTGATTCCTGGGTTCTTTTTAATGGCCTCATAAATCAGTCAAAATTTGCCTCCCCTCTTAATGTGGTACCTTTATCTCGTACTTGACAAATGTAGCTGTCTTTCGGGCTGCAAAGGTCGACAGCAGGCTACACTTAAGGTCGAGAATCCACCTCGACCCGGGCAGTCCTTGAACTCATAACCTACTGGTCAGAGAGATTTTATGCAGCTGACACTTAGCCAGCTGTGCCACATTCCCGGTGCTCACAGCTACTCCACAGAATTTTGTCACACAGTGGCAGAGGCATGCATCTTAGATTAGTACTGCCCCATATATGAAATTTAATTCTTTTCTGATTTCATTATTAAATAAAGCACAATAATTTTAGCAATATTTAATGTCGAAATAAAATTAGTAATTTTCAAATATTATTGACAGTTTGGGATATCATGCACAAAATTTGCACATGAGGGTTTTTTTGTTCTAAAAACATATTTTCTGTGCAAAAATGGACCTATTCAGCAGGTATGCGAATGTGCATATTTGCATAGGATCTTCTGTGCAAGAATCAAGAGGAATCAAGAAAGAATCAAGAGGAGGGGGGGAAGCAACAGATTGGTCACTGATTAAAAAAAACTACATGACACAAGAAAAAATAACACTGATAGTAAATTTGTAAGGAGAATGTAAAAAAATCAGTGTCCTCCAGAAGAAGTTAGAAAAGGAGAAAGGAATATTATCATAAAGGGAAAAACAAAGACAACCACAGTGGAGAAGATTGGAAGCCGAATTCTCTAACCCACATTTGTGATCACCCTACTTCAATGATGGAAGGGTTATGCTATTCTTGTGGATACTATTGATACATTGGACGCCATATTACCTATTGTTTATGCCTTGACAATGCCAGCAATGGTGAAATGGTTTTTTGACCTACTAAACTGCATCTGCTGACCGTTGGCTTGATTTCCTGAGCCTCCTACACCTTCGAGGGCTTCATCTTTTCCCTCCGCGTCCACGGTGTCTCCCTATTTCTGGGAAGATCACCACATACCGCTCCCATCTGGAGCCCTCCGTATTTCTGTGGAACCTTACAAATATCTTGCATTGGCAAGATTTGGAGCCTTATTTTTGCTTGTGGAATTTATACAGATTTGATTTTGCCTATATTGGATTATGTCTTCGGGCAATTGAATTACTCCTTACGAAACTTACCTTATGGATTGGCCACCACTGTATTTCAGTCAAAGTAACACTACAAGGTCAATTCAATATAAAAGTATTATTTAATACTTTTATATTGAATTGATCTTGTAGTGTTACTTTGACTGTCTCTTTAACCCATACTCTGTGATTTTGTGTTGCACCACTGTATTTCACCAGCTCTCAGACTGCAGTCGGTATGAGTTAATATCGTCAAACTCTTTATATCTTTATTGTGAATTTATACTAATACAATTTGCATTATTGATTCATTGAGATATTGTGTTGTTTGTGTACACCAGGGCTGCTCAGGACGGTGATCGCGATCAACCGGGTGATCTTTGGGCCTCATCCAGGTGATCTTCAGGCCCTGACCAGGTCAATTTACCTGTCGCTGCTGTGCGCGCACACTCCCAGCGCCACATTCCTCCACTCGCATGGCTTTGGAGACCACTTCGAGCGCTGGCGCATGCGGGCTGAGCGGAAGCGGATGGAGGCAGAGCGTGGAGCTCTTGAGGTGCGGGCTGGGAAGGGCAGGGCGGTGACAGAGGAGGAGGAAGCCGAAGCAGCCCGAGGGGAAAGAACCAGTGCCGAAACAGCCCGAGGGGGGAAAGAGCCAGGCCCGGCTCGGCCTCGGAGGGCTCAGCCTCCTGAGGGGTGATGCGATTGACAGCCGGCTAAGAAGGAAGAAGCCGCGCTGGCGGAAGAAGGCTGCGGTGGGAGAGCATGCGGGGCCTCCACCCTGCCTCTCGTCCAGAAGCTGCGTTGAGAGAGGCTGGAAGCCTCCTGCGCTCTCCCACCGCAGCCTTCTCCCGCCAGCACGCCGCCTTTAAGGGGGCCGTGTATGATTGGCCATTTAGGAGGGGTCGTGTGGCTGTCTTCTTTGGCCCTGCCCCCTTCACTTTGACCCCCACACGCAGTGCAGTGTGAAGGCTGCAGGGCAAAGGCCTCTGCATCCTGTAGCAGAGGCTCCCCGGCGGTGGCGGAGGGAGCAAGAGAACCCGGGGCTTTTGCAGGGAGAGCAGGCCTCACTTCTTCGTCCCCTCAGGCCATGGCTGCCTGTCCCCTCAGAGCCCTCTCCAGCAGAAGTCAGAGCTGAATCGATTGAAGGTACTGCAAATCCCATCATCCGTTGTCCATACTCCCCCAAACATATTGTTTTTGTGATTAATCACTATGCTTTGATTATGTTCAATTTGTAACAATGAAAATACATCCTGCATATTAGATACTTGGATTAGAATTCGTAAGAGTCGCAAAATTATTTATGAAGTAGCAACGAAAATATGGTTGGGGGTCACCACAACAGGAGGAACCTTATTTAGGGATCACGGCATTAGAAAGGTTGAGAACCAGTGCATTAAGACATATATCTTTCTGTTTAATTGCTATTACATTTTTTAAAAAAATTAATTTCTAGGGGGGCGGTGAGTAAATTTTTTTCTGGAAAGGGGGTGGTAGGCCAAAAAAGTTTGGAAACCACTGTTCTAAAAAGTAAACTTTAAACCATAATATTTGAATTTACATTTGTAGAATTAAGGGATGATGGGAGCTAGAGTCAAACAATATATGGGGGGGGGGTGAGCATGCTTACAGTAGAGTTAAACATTTGTGGTATGCTCCCAATGAATGAAAAGAGTTACTGATGTTATCTACCATCAAGTTGACTTTGACTTATGATGACGCTACGAATGAGAGACTTTCAAAAGCTCTAGTGAACTTCACTGTTCTGGTCTTGTGAATTCAGGCAGTGAGTTCCCTGATTGAATCAATAATCCCAAAGAGTGAAAGACTAGTATAACTGTAATTTCATGGAAAGAAACATTTCAGTGGCTTTCTTATGTAATTATGCCCCTGCTGCTATTATATGGTATAAGAATTCTGTCCTCCTAATCCATAACATATCAAGAAAGCAGTCAGGGCCACACTGTACATTAACAACATTGTGTTTTGTTCAAACAGACATCACTGAAGGGCTTCAAAGACATAACTGAAATGTTCAAAGTTTCATAATATTGAAAATGCACCATCATGCATTAATGCTTTACATACAATCTCTCTGTCATCTCTATGTTCAACTATTTCATAGTTATCACCTGCTCAACAGCTGCATATTGGAGCAGGCTGATAATGGATATACCGGGGCATTTGATTTTCATCAAAGCACTTCTGTAAATATAAATAGCACCTGATCATCTGGATGGAAATAGCTCTCAAGACAATACCTGGGCCATCTGTCTGAATCTTGGCAGAATGGATTCAGTCAAGTCTAATAAATGACAATCAAGCACCTATGAACATATATCCTGTGATGGGAATCAAGGAAATTCTACCTTGCCAGAATTTTTAAATTTGTGTCCAGAATATTACCCTTATTCACCTTGGCATTTTCCAATCTTGGAAACTGTAAGAATATGTGAAGAAACATTTACTATTGTACTAGAGCCAGGATTCACAGGACCTAAGTGTTGGGGTTTTGGAGGAGCAGAATTAGTAGTAGCATTTATCACCTCCCTTTCCCCATTACTTACAATTCTGGTATGGGATAAATTTTTCTACCTGTATTTTTATATTGTTGAATTATCTCTGTTTTTATCTATATATATAAAAAGAGACGGTCCGTTTTTGACGCTTATGCACGGGAAAACTATAGGCCCCCCAACCACAAAACCCACCCAACACATTCCCCCAGACCACAGGGTACAATCATGGCACAAAAACCCACCTCCCTACCTTTCAACCCCCGCAAAAACGACCCCCAAAAACCACCCATTGCATCCCATTCTGAACTGGCCGCGAGCGCAGGAGAGAGGGAGAGCAATCACGCAGGTGCACTCAGACCCCCCCAACCCACCAACCCATCCCGTCGCCCTCTCTCCTCACTCACCGGGACCTTCACAGCCCACCTCCCTACCTTTAACCCCCCCCCAAACGGCCCCCAAAACCTCACTGAGCCAGGTCGCGCGGCCGCCGCCCGTCCCGCCTCCTCCGCTGCCTTCTCACCCTCCTCCGTCGCCTTCCAGGGGTTTAAGGACCTGCGCGCCGCTCCTCCGCCCGGGTGCTCCGGCCGGTGTTGTCGCCCCCTCCTCCTCTGCCTCCTCGGCCTCCTTGCCTGTCTCCCTGCCGTTCGGGCGCCACCGGGACCACCTGGAAAGCGAGCGAGGAGGCCGTGGAACAGCCACCCACAACACCGCAAACACCACCCGGGTCCAGCCGCGGCCCCCGGGTCCGCCAGCCCCTCGAGGACGCTGGAGGACGCCTAAGAGCAAGCGCAGGAGGCAGGAACGGCGCCACCCGCACACCCCCCATCTCGGAGCATCTCTGGGGTGCCGAACTACACTTCCCAGAAACCTCCGTGGCCGGAAATAGCCCTGCGGGGCCTTCTGGGAAGTGTAGTCCCATGGAGCACTTCTCCCCAGGAGAGGCGGAACTTCGAGAGAGAGAGAGAGAGGGTGAGTGATAGAGAGAGAGTGAGAAAGAGAGGGGGGAGTGAGAGAGTGAGTGAGAGAGACGGGGGAGTGAGAGAGTGAGTGAGAGAGGGGGGGAGTGATAGAGAGAGAGGGGGAGAGAGAGAGAGAGAGAGGGAAATGAGAGTGTGAGAGAGAGAGGAGAGAGAAAGAGGGGGAGGAGAGAGTGAGGGGGAGAGAGAGAGAGAGAATGAAAGAGAGAGAGAGGGGGGCAGGAGGAGAGAGAGAGAGAGGGGGAGTGATACAGAGAGAAGACAGAGAGAGAAAGAGGGGGGAGTGAGAGAGAGGGGGGAGTGAGAGAGAGAGAGGGGGGAGGAGAGAGGGCAGGAGTGAGAGAGGGGGGGAGGGAGTGATAGATAGGAATAGAGAGAGAGTGAGTGGTAGATAGAGATTGGGTGATACACACAGAGTGAGTACACAGACATAGAGAGACACACAGAGAGCGAGTGATAGAGAGAGTGTGTGATGGAGAATAATATACACAGAGAGAGACAGTGATAGATAAGGATAGGGATAGATAGATAGATAGAGTGAGAGACAGACAGACAGACACAGGAACAGAGAGAGAGAGAGGTAGAGAGAGAGAGAGAGGGAGAGAGAGAGAGAGAGAGAGAGAGATAGACTGAGAGACAGAGAGAGAGAGAGACATGGCACAGCAATGCGTGACGGGTTCAGCTAGTATTATTATAAGACCCTTGAGGCCATACAGCAGATGAAAAATGGCAAGACAGCTGGGATCGATGGAATCCCACCTGAAGCTTGGAAACAGGGAGGTCATGTACTTCATGCTAAATTCCACGAGCTCCTTGTGAGTTTCTGGGGAAAAGGTGAACTGCCATCAGATCTCCGAGATGCAGTTATCATCACCCTGTTTAAGAAAAAAGGAACAAAATCCGATTGCGCAAACTATCGAGGTATAACACTGCTCTCCATTGCTGGAAAAATCCTTGCATGGATACTCCTGAACATATTAGTTCCTGCTATTGCAGAAGAACTTCTCTCGGAAAGCCAATGCGGCTTCAGAGCTAATAGGAGCACCACAGATATGGTTTTTGCCCTTAGACAACTGCAAGAGAAATGTAGAGAGCAGAACAAAGGACTCTACGTAACATTTGTCAACCGCACCAAAGCCTTTGACACTGTGAGCAGAAAAGGTCTGTGGCAGATCCTGGAACGTCTAGGATGTCCCCCCAAATTCCTCAAAATGATTATCCTGTTACATGAGGGCCAGCGTGGTCAAGTCAGATACGCTGATGCTCTCCCAGAGGCCTTTCTAATAACTAACGGAGTGAAACAAGGTTGTGTTCTTGGACCAACCCTATTTACAATCTTCTTCAGCATGATGCTCCAAAGGGCTACGGCAGACCTCGAAGAAGAAGAAGACGGCATATATATATACGCTATCGTACTGATGGTAGCTTGTTCAACTTAAGCCGTCTGAGGGCTCGCACTAAGACTCTAAACTATCTAATCCGCGAGCTGCTTTTTGCTGATGATGCTGCCCTTGTTGCCCATTCAGAAGCAGCTCTGCAGCACCTCACATCCTGCTTTGCAGCAGCTGCAGAGCTGTTTGGGCTGGAAGTCAGCCTGAAGAAAACGGAAGTTCTCTACCAGCGCGCACTACAGGAAGAACACCATCATCCCCACATCAGCATAGGCAAATCTGTGCTTAAGTCCATTCAGCAGTTCACCTACCTGGGAAGAATAATCTCTTCAGACGCCAAGATTGACAAAGAGATAGATCACAGATTAGCATATAGCGCATTCGGAAGAGTCTGGAGCAACAAGCCCCTGAGGCAAAGCAGTGTGTACAGAGCTATCATAATGTCTATTCTCCTTTATGAGTCTGAAACATGGGTCACCTATCGCCAGCACCTACGACTCCTCGAACGCTGTCTTCGCACAATCCTAAATATACACTGGACCGACTATGTGACGAATGTTGCTGTCCTTGAGTAAGCAGGGATCACCATTGAAGCCATTCTATTGAAAACACAACTGCGCTAGGCATGGAGGACCTCCGCCTCCCAAAGATACTACTGTACGGTGAACTCGCCACGGGTCGGTGCAAGAGAGGCACCTCAAAAAAGAGATATAAGGACTCCCTGAAACAACATCTCAGGCTTGGCCAGATTGATCACCAACAATGGTCCACCCTGGCCTCACATCGGGAGGCATGGAGACGCATTATCCACAATGCTGAGGCCTCTTTCGAGAAGACACGCCGAACAGTTCTCAAAGAGAAACGACAATGCAGAAAGAACCACAACTTGGAAACAACAGCACCCAAGGAGACTTTCTGCTGTGCTCTCTGCAACTGGGCTTGCCTAGCTCAGATTGGCCTTTTTAGTCATCAACGCGCTTGTAAAAAGCGTAGGATGAGTCCTTCCTAAGAATCTTCGTTCACGAAGTAATGCCGAGAGATATTGTTGAATTATCCTTGCTTTTATATACATTGTTTTAGGGTTGTAAGCCAGTGTGATATAATGTTCTGAGTGATGGACGAGGACTCTGGGAGCCCAGCATTTGACTCCCTGCTCAGCCATGGAAACCCACTGGGTGACATTGTTAGACTCTCTCACTCTCTCTCAGCAAGTTATATTCTCTCAGTCTCAGAAGAAGATAAAGATAAACCCACTCTGAACAAATCCTGCAAAGATGATAAGTGCTAAATTAGCCTTAGGTTGCCATAAGTCAGAAATTATTTGAAGACACAGCAGCAACTGCTGAGATACCATTTCTTGGTTAAGATAATAAATAGTACAAATATTCTTTATGTTCCTGTACTTGGTGTGTGAGCCACAAATCCTCTCTTGAGCTTGGAAAACACATGGCAAAAGGTGGGCGTAGTGTAGCCTGCAGACTGAAGGGCTTCCCTTACAATAGGTACCCCCAAAGCCCCCAACCCTCTTTTTTCTTTTTCATTTGTAATTTACAGTAGTCTTTGTTGAAAGTTTTAATGGCTGATCCCAATAACAATATCACTGTGGAAATAAAACAAACAAACTCTCGGCATTACTTCGCGAATGAAGATTCTTAGGAAGGACTCATCCCACGGTTTTTACAAGTGCGTTGATGACTAAAAAGACCAATCTGAGATAGGCAAGTCCGGTTGCAGAAAGCACAGCAGAAAGTCTCCTTGGGTGATGGTGTTTCCAAGTTGCAGTTCTTTCTGCGTTGTCGTTTCTCTTCGAGACCCATTCGGCATGTCTTCTCGAAAGAGGCCTCAGCATTGTGGAGAGTGCGTCTCCATGCCTCCCGATGTGAGGCCAGGGTGCACCGTTGTTGGTGATCAATCTGGCCGAGCCTGAGATGTTGTTTCAGGGAGTCCTTCTATCTCTTTTTGGGGGCGCCTCTCTTGCGCTGACCCGTGGCGAGTTCACCATAGAGTAGTATCTTTGGGAGGTGGTGGTTCTCCGTCCTAGAGACTTGCCCTGCCCAGCGCAGCTGTGTTTTCAATAGCTTGGCCTCAATGCTGGTGACTCCGGCTTGCTCAAGGACAGCAACATTCGTCACATAGTAAGTCCAGTGTATATTTAGGATTGTGTGAAGACAGCACTTATGAAAGCATTCGAGGAGTCATAGGTGTTGGCGAAAGGTGACCCATGTTTCAGACCCATAAAGGAGAATAGACAGTATGATAATTCTGTACACACTAATTTTGGTGCTTTGCCTCAGGTGCTTGTTACTCCAGACTCTTTTTGTGAAGCCTTCCAAATGCACTCTATGCCTTTGCTAATCTGTGATCTATCTCTTTATCAATCTTGGCGTCTGAAGAGATGATGCTTCCCGGGTAGGTGAAGTGCTGGACGGACTTAAGCACAGATTTGCCTATGGTGACGTGGGGATGATGGTGTTCTTCCTGTGGTGTGGGCTGGTAGAGGACTTCCGTTTTCTTCAGGCTGACTTCCAGCCCGAACAAGTCTGCAACTGTTGCAAAGCAGGATGTTAGGCTCTGCAGGGTTGCTTCTGAATGGACGACAAAGGCAGCAGCATCAGCAGCAAAAAGCAGCTCACGGACTGACCCGTGGTGAGTTCACCATAGAGTAGTATCTTTGGGAGGCAGTAGTCCTCCATCCTAGAGACGTGCCCTGCCCAGTGTAGCTGTGTTCTCAATAGCATGGCCTCAATGCTGGTGATCCCTACTTGCTCAAGGACAGCAACATTCGTCACATGCTCGGTCCAGTGTACATTTAGGATTGTGCAAAGACAGTGCTGATGAAAGTGTTCGAGGAGTCGTAGGTGTTGGCGATAGGGGAAGCAAACAAATAATCAATCAATAAAAGTAGTAATACTGCTCCGATCTACTAGGATTGTAATTTAATTGTGGTAAAATTGCCAATAATATGTTTATACACATCTTGAATTTTTTGTGTGTGTGTGGTCAGTACATTGATCAATACAAGCCATCAATCTGTCTGTCTCAGGCACTGGAAAAGTTGCCTTTTTTAAAAAAAATTACAGTTTAAAAAAAACCTCACCCTGAGAGCAATGCTCCAAAAAATTCAAATATTCAACCGCTGGAAACATGTGCAAAAGAGAGAATTTGTTAGTCCTCTGTTATTTTGAAATTACAAGTCTTCGAACATACCCAATTTATCCTCACCATTTTGACTAGCTTTAAGTATGGTAAGTTATATTTATGTAATCAGACATGAAAGATGTTCTTTCTTTATAGTTGAAATGCAGATGAAAACATTTTGAAAATGTTTGTCATTGAATAGATTATAGGGGAGGAATTAGGAATGAATCGTTAGATCTTTTTGTTAAGTGATTTGCTGGTGGTCGGAAGGGCAACAGATATCTTGTGCCTAAAGACCTTCTTTTGTAGCAAGAAACTTTGTGGTAATAAGCTAAGAACACAAGAGAAACCCCTTCAAACAAGGCACGGACAAATAATATTGCATATATAACTGAGCTGTCCAACTTCTACGGGCCCAAGGGCTGGAATTCCGGTCACTGATCACCTGGGGAGCTGAAGGGTCTGCCTCCGCCCCCGGCTCTGCCCCCTCCCCCAGCTCTGCCCCCTCCCCCAGCTCCGCCCCCTCCCCGGCTCCAATTTACTTACAATTGACCTTGAGTTGTGGAGTTGTAGTTCACCTCCATCCAGAGAGCACTGTGGACTCAAATAATGATGGATCTGGACCAAACTTGGCATGAATACTCAATATGCCCAAATGGGAACACTGGTGGACTTGGGGGAATGTTTCCTAATACCTTTGAGTTATTTGAGTCCACACTCAAATTGGGACACACCAAAAAAAAAAACCAAACCCCTCAATGCCGTCGCAGGGCTTGATGGGGCCTCCTTTCCCAGAGGCGGGTGGAGAAGGCCCAAAGAGCTCCCTCCCTCCCTGAAGGGAAAACAAGCCGTGGGGGCAGGCGCAAAGGAAGCCACGTTGCGCCCTGCATGCGGGGGAAGGCAGCACAACAAGGGGGAGGGGCGGAGGAGGAGGAAGGAAGTGTCGCCAAGGAAACCGCCGCTGAGGACCCCTCCCCCTCACCCAGCGTCCCCACTGTTTTTAGATTGATTGATTCGAGCCAGGCCCTTCCTTACCCATACTGCGGAGACCCACCACAGGGCCAAGCGCCAACGCCAACGCCGTCCCGAAGAGCCCGCTGGAGCCGAGGCCAAGCTCAGGCCCGGGCGCGGCGGCTCTCCCATCCGTGGGGCGGGAAGCGAGGGCCCTCCACAGGAAGAGGACGGAGCCAGGAGGGGCTTTCCCTGCCTCACTCCCCTCCTCCCTCTCTCTGAGGGAATGGGGGCTGGCCTGGAAGCAGCCACAAGGGAGGAGGAGGCGCGCGCCCTGGCCGGCCGCAAATCCCACGGGACCCGAGATTTCAGCAGCTATCGCGAGACTACGCAGCCACAGATTGGATTTCGACCTCCCTCGAAATCCCGTCTGTGGCTGGAGTAGTCTCGCAATGCTTGCCTAAACCCAAAAGTAGGTATTTTTTAAAAAAATTAAATTTTATTTTTTATTTTTTATTTGTATTTTATTAAAACAAGTTAGGGGGCCATAGGGAAGGGGCTCGTGGGCCGTGTATGGCCCCAGGGCCGCCTGTTGGACAGCCCTGATACATAACATTAAAGAGCATTGTTTGTTTGTTCAGTCGCTTCTGACTCTTTGTGACCTCATGGACCAGCCCACGCCAGAGCTCCCTGTCGGCCGTCACCACCCCCAGCTCCTTCAAGATCAAGCCAGTCACTTAATGCAGTGTTTCCTAACTGGTGTGCTGCGGCACACTAGTGTGCCGTGAGCGATCATCAGGTGTGCCATGGGAAATTGGCACTCTTCCCCCTCCTAGCAGCTCTTTCTCCCTCTTTCCCTCCCCAAAATCCTCCCTGAGGCAACGGAAGGGCTCCGCCGAATGCCAGGGCCAGACCCGCCTTGAGGAAGCCTTCAGGAGCCTCGACTCAGCATGGATCCAGCTCCCGCTCAGGGCTGCTTCAGCCTCCCGATGCTCCCAGGTTTGCTCATGGCCCAATTCACCGACGTGGAGCTTCTGACTTTGGCTGTTCTTGCAAGAAATCCAAGCCAACGCGAAAACGCCGACTCAATCACCCAGTGCTCTGCTTTTGTGGAGGGAGGAGGGAGGCAGGGAAAGAGGCCACACAGATCTATGAAACAAATACACTCTATACATTTCATAGATCTGTGTGGCCTCTTTGCTGCCTCCCTCCTCCCTCCACAAAAGCAGAGCACTGGGCAGAAGAATTGAGTTGGCGTTTTTCGCGGCTTGGATTTCTCACGAGAACAGCCAAAGCCGGAAGCTCCACGTCGGTGAATTGGGCAGTGAACAAACCTGGGAGCATCGGGAGGCTGAATCATACACAGGTTTCCAAGAAACAAATTGAGCCTCTCCGCTTGGAAATGTTTTTTTTACTATTTTACTGGATTTTTCAAGAGTTGCCTCCCCCCCTCCCCAAAAGAACTGTTTATAACAGCTTCATGTCATCCATAGTTAACTGGAAGCAAGTTTCACTCAGGGTGAAATTTCACAAGGGTCTGGAGAACAAGCCCTATGAGGAGCGGCTTGACGAGCTGGGCATGTTTAGCCTGAAGAAGAGAAGGCTGAGAGAAGACATGATAGCCATGTATAAGTATGTGAGAGGAAGTCATATTATTTATTTATTTAATTATTTATTGTTCAGTCTTGTATTCCGCTCCTCCCTGCAGGCTCGGGGCGGATAACAGCATATAAAACAGGCAGCATGTACCAACCATGCGGCCATACAGTAAAAACATAAAAACACGCTTCACATCTCGAGGTACAAGATAAAATACAGTGGCATTTCCTTGAACCAGAGGTATTGTTACATAAGGCAATTTTACTAGGCCGGTTTGCCTAGTTGAAGGCTAGTCTAAAGAGGGCGGTCTTGCAAGCCCTTCGGAAAGGGATGAGCTCTGGGATGGCTCGGGTGTCATCTGGGAGGGAGTTCCATAACTCCCATATGTTGTGTTCATCGAAACAGGTCCAGGTTTCACGCTGTGTATAAATACATTTTAAAACATATTAACTATATGTATGACTGTGTTAGAGTGTCGTTTTGTGTCATTTTGGTTGGTGGTGTGCCCCAGGATTTTGTAAATGTAAAAAATGTGCCGTGGCTCAAGAAAGGTTGGGAAACACTGACTTAATGAGCATAATTATTGCTTTTTGAAAAGTTATGATTTTGGGATTTTAAAGATGATAGTAGTTTATGATCTGAGAAGGAGCTGTAAATGTAATGGATGATTGTAAAATAATGAATCGATTGGAATCAGGGTTGGAGTCCTGTTGGTGGCTTTTGTCACTGGAAAGGTCATAGATAAGTTGGCCCATGCCCAGAGAGGGGTAAGCAAAATGGCAAAATGTCTAGAAACAAAGTCATTTGAGAAATTGTTGTGGGAATTGTGTGTGTTCAGTGTAGAGAAAAGAAGGCTGAGAAGTGACATGATAGCTATCCTTAAATATCTGAAGGGTTATGACACAGAATATGGAGCTTATTCTCTGTTGATCCTGAGGTAGTGCCCAAAGCAAGAGATACAGGTTGCAAGAAAAATGGTTCTGAGTATAGACTGTTGTGAAGGGAAGTCTTTAGAGCAGTGTTTCCCAACCTTTTTTGAGCCGCGGCACACTTTTCACATTTACAAAATCCTGGGGCAGACCACCAACCAAAATGACACAAAATGACACTTCTACACAGACATGCTTCCCTGTGTAGTTTGCTTTTTCCGCCTGCGCTGTTGTGCGCCCTCTCTCTCTCTCTCTCTCTCTCTCTCTCTCTCTCTCTCTCGATATATGTATATACTAGGCATGGTTTAGAACCCAAAAATAGGAAATCAAAAATCTAATGGGGGGGGGGGATTTTTTTGATTAGTAATAGGAAGACTTACAAAAAATTTTCCAAAAAAATTCTAAAATGTAACTTAATTACTAACGAAATTCGTTAGTAGTTCGTATGCCAGCGCATGCGCATTCCAGATGGTTTTGGCCTACAACTCCCAGAAATCCTAACAGCTGGGAAATTGGCTGGAATTTCTGGGAGTTGTAGGCCAAAACTTGAATAAATCACACTGAATTCTAGATGGGACTCTCCAAATAGGAAGGAGGGAGGGAGGGAGGGGGGGTATTCTATTCTTGGAAGCAGCAAAAAAAGGAGGAGGAGGCCCCCTGGCTCCTCGCTGCCTCTCTCTCACCCCGATCCCGAGGGAGCGAGGGCCCAAGTTTGCCCAGGCTGGTCATATACCTACATTCCATGCAGATGCAATAATACAGCAGTAATAACAATGGGTATAAGAAGAGGTAAAATTCAAACCGTATTCTGACTGGTCCCTGCCTCATGCAGTGCAAACGGGCTCTTCTCTGTGAGCCAGGGAAAAGCCAGCGTTTTCTGCTTGGGTGCACACACATACATATTCTTGGGGGATTTGCTGCAGAATCTTCTCTATGAGCCCTGGATTCTGCAGCAAATCCCCCGAATATGTATGTGTGTGTTCCCAAGCAGCAACGCTGGCTTTTCCTGGCTAATTTCCCGGGCTAATAAGAGAAGAGCCCGTTTGCACCGCATGAGGAGAGACCAGTCAGAATACTTCGGTTTGAATTTTACCTCTTGTTATTGTTATTACTGCTGTATTATTGCATGTGCATGGAATGTAGGTATGACCAGTTGGATTACTTATAATATTAGGCACTTACAGTAGCATTCATTCTATTATACATTAGGTTGGTATCTCACCCCAATACTCTTTGATGCTTTAGATCCTGGCAGGCAGGAGAGGCAGGGAAGCCTGGAAAAAATGTAAACAGAGAGTTTACTCAGAAGTAAATCCACAAAGGAGGGCCCTTCATCCAAAGTGCCCTCCTTTGCAGATTTACTTCTGAGTAAACCTCTCTGTTTACATTTTTTCCAGTCTTCCTTCCAGCCGAAAGAAGGAGTGAGTTTAGGGCTTGCCTTGCCATAATACTTATTGGCAAGGGAGGCGGGAGGGTGGTGAGAGAGAAGGAGGGTGCCCCCCCTTATGACCTAATAACGACACTTAAGAAAATCCTGGCCCCCGAAGTTCGAAAAAGAAAGTCCACTTCCTGGTTGGCGTTCCAGGTGCGGAAATACTCGAAAGTAGCATTTCTTACGAATTTCTTATGAAAAAAATCATTTTCATAACTTTTTTCTCATGCCTAATATATACATATATATAGGTGTTACTTCTAACTTTCAAGGCCTTATATGGTTTGGGGCCAGTGTACCTGAAGGAGCGGCTTACCCCATATGTGCCCAGAGGATCACTGCGTTCTGAGGGGCTCAATCTACTAGAGGTGCCTGGTATTAAGACCTACCGATTGTCGAGTACGCGGCAGAGGGCATTCACAGTGGCTGCGCCGAGCCTCTGGAATACGCTGCCCGAGGAGACGCGACCCTTATCGGGCTTGCTGGCATTCCGCAAGTCTGTAAAGACATGGCTTTTCAGACAGGCGTTCGGTCCTGACTGAGGCCGTTGCAATCTGCCATCCTGCCGCATCTTGCCGCTTGTACTGTTATCGATCTGCTGGGTTTTTATTGTTCGGAGCGGGCTTCAGTGGTTAGAATGTTATTTTATGTGTTTTATCTGTTTTTATCTGGTTTTAATTGTTGTAAACCGCTCTGGGCTCCGGAGAGAGCGGTCTACAAAATCGAATAAATAAATAAATAAATACTGTATACGTAATAATGACTGGCCTCTCCACTGGCTCCCCCTTGTCATGGGGAAGAGGCTTGTGTACCCTAATGAAGTTGTGAGCTATGCTGGCGGTGGCATAATAGCCCCCGGTAGGGCCTCCCATGCCAGACAGGTCACAACCGAAGGGTCTGACAAAGAGCGTCAACAGGCAGGATGGGCTCTCTAGACTTTTGGCAACCATCCTAAGAGAAGGAAAACTCTAAATTCAACCCCGGACAGATGGTGCTCATCTAATCCTATAAGGTCAACCATCTAAGAGAAGGAAACCCGAACCAAACCTACAACCTGAGGACCTTGCTGCCACTGTCTCAGCTTGCTAGGCCCCGGAAGACGAACCTTTGTTTTAAAGCATGAGGCCAGTTCTGTGCACGCTGCGCTCCACCAGAAAAATCCATTGCACAGGCTGGAAGGACACATCCAACCTCCGAAAAAGCATCAACGTGCTTGCAGAAAGTGTGGGATGAGTCCTTCCTAAGTATCTTCTTTCGCGAAGTAATGCCAGAGAGAGGAATAATGACTGGTGTGGTTGGTTGCTGGGAAAGGTATCCACTAAATCCTGAGAAAATTCTTGGCATTTGCAATCAACTACCTATCACCTCATATATTAAGTTAAATGAAAAAAATGACTCAGTTTTCAGTATTACTAGAGTAGTGTTAAATCTCCCAGTATTGAGTTGCTTCACTCCCCAAAAGGGCATAATCTAACAGAGTGGATGTGCCAACATGCAGTGTTTTGACAGAACTGGCTATAATCCAAGAATAATTCAACACAGAATTCCCTAGAGGGCTTTTCCTCAGCCTTAAAATGTCCCTGACATATATGTTTTTAAACCATTCTTGTAATGTTTTACGGTAAATGATAAAATCTCAAAAAGAGAGGGGGGGGGGGCAGGGGGAAATAATAATAATAATAATATCCTGCCCCATCTCCTCGAAGGGCATACTTCTGTAATAATTTATATATTTCTTAATTCATTTTCGTGTTGATCTCCTAAAAATAGATTTTGCTTTTAATTATTTTTATTTCTATTTTTAATTTCATTATATTTTTGGTTTTTGTATTCTGGCATTTTAAAGCTATACAGTAGCTTTGACATAAGAGCAGTATTTTGCATTAAGAGCTAGTTTGAGAGGGGAAACTAGCGTGACAAGGAGGATGAGAAGGGGCAATAGTGCGAGAGTGCAGGGCTTTAGGGTTTCAAGGGAGCAGCTGCTGTGTCTTGTTCCTCGGTGCCTCATGCTCTTGTCCACTTTGGGAGATTTATTACTGTTTTTCTCTTGTCTGCTCTGAGGAACTTTGTGTTAGTTGATTTTGTGTGGCTTTTATCATATTTGGTTTTACCAAGAGAGAGAGGGAGGGAGGGAGAGAGCCAGAGAGGGAGGGAGGCTGAAATGACCAAAGTTTGAAAAAATACCTCTTCACTTTGTGCTTTGTGCATCCTTGCCACAACTTTGTGCTTCTACCACCATGCCCAGGGCCAGACTAAGGTAATTTAAAATAGTAAGCAAACCTTATTTTGGCGCCCCCTTGCTCTCTGGCCCTTGTTCTCTGACCCCCCTCACTCTCCATCCTCAGTTTTCCACCTTGTGGAGGGTGTGCATGCGTGCCCGGCAGTCGGCGTCGCTATGGCCCACATGGGAGCCATTCACGGTGTGCATGGCTCCCATGCCTTTTCTGCCGCCATGACGTCATGCACGCCATTTTCCTTACCATTTTGGCGGGAATGAGAAGGGGCATGCCCGGGGGCGGAGCCATGTCCCCTCTCGTTCCCGCCGAAATGGTAGGGGAAATGGCGCGTGTGACATCATGGCGGCGGAAAGGGCATGGGAGCCATTGCCCAGGCAACTGGCAGAAGTGGGAATGGGCCCTGGCCCCTTTGGGTGATCTGGCTGGCTGTGGCTGGTGGCTGCCACTCCTTCTCTCGCCCCCTCCTTCCCTCTGCGCTCTGCCCTCCTTCTCCCTTCCTTCGGCTCCTCCGGACCTCAGGCTACACTGCTCATGTTCAGAGTCGGCATGGAGGCGGACACCGCGTGGACTAGCCAGCGGCAGCGGGGAGTCGGAGGGGGCTGGGGACAACTAAGATGCGCCCCTGAATGGGGCGAGTGGTAAGCACGTGCCTACCTTGGTTACCGCAAGATCCGGCCCTGACCATGCCACAACTTTGTGTTTCTATCATTTTAAAGTTGATCTTTCTTTTTTATTGTTCCATGTGAATGTGTATTTTTTGGCATCATTTGTTATTTATAAAGTGCATTTTCTTATGTTAAAACATGTAATAAAAATGGCGTGGAGGGCTCAGGGGTTGAACTGATTAATAGCATTTCAATGGGAAAATTTGCTTTGAGGTATGCATGTTTTGAGTTAAGAGCAGCCAGAGAACGAATATTCAAGGTATCACTGACTAGTTCTTAACTTTTGTAAGTTGCCTTCCATTCTCCAAAAATAGATGGTAGAAGGGAGAAAGATAACTTAATAAATAAAATGTTCATTCAGGAGAGGGCACTGTGGGCCACATGTAGCGATCATGGCAATTTTGGGTTCCTGAGTTCCCCAGCCCCCCCCCCCCCAAATACACACAAATACCTCCAGGTCAGTGTAAAGCAGGGGTGCCCACACTTTTTCAGCATGCGAGCTACTTATAAAACAACCAAGTCAAAAAGATGTACCTACCCATATTTTGATAGAAGAAATAAGGGACATTTACGTGATTTTTCGCAAAAATAAGGGACACCTCATAAAATGCATCCGGACAAGAGTTCCTTCTCCCGCCCTGACATCATTCCACTGATATAAACAGGCAGAATGAAAGCACACAGACCTTTCAGCTGCAAGGCCATTCAATGCTGATCAATGTGGCCAATGGGACCTTCCAAAATGCATCCAGACAAGAGTTCCTTCTCCCACCCTGACATCATTCCACTGATATAAACAGGCAGAATGTAAGCAAACAGACCTTTCAGCTGCAAGGCCATTCAATGCTGATCAAAGTGGCCAATGGGACATTCAAAAATGCATCCAGACAAGAGTTCCTTTTCCCACCTTGACATCATTCCACAGATATAAACAGGCAGAATGAAAGCACACAGACCTTTCAGCTGCAAGGCCATTCAATGCTGATCAAAGTGGCCAATGGGACATTCCAAAATGCATCCAGACAAGAGTTCCTTTTCCCACCCTGACATCATTCCACAGATATAAACAGGCAGAATGAAAGCACACAGACCTTTCAGCTGCAAGGCCATTCAATGCTGATCAAAGTGGCCAATGGGACATTCCAAAATGCATCCAGACAAGAGTTCCTTCTCCCGCCCTGACATCATTCCACTGATATAAACAGGCAGAATGGAAGCAAACAGACCTTTCAGCTGCAAGGCCATTCAATGCTGATCAAAGTGGCCAATGGGACATTCAAAAATGCATCCAGACAAGAGTTCCTTTTCCCACCCTGACATCATTCCACAGATATAAACAGGCAGAATGAAAGCACACAGACCTTTCAGCTGCAAGGCCATTCAATGCTGATCAAAGTGGCCAATGGGACATTCCAAAATGCATCCAGACAAGAGTTCCTTTTCCCACCCTGACATCATTCCACAGATATAAACAGGCAGAATGAAAGCACACAGACCTTTCAGCTGCAAGGCCATTCAATGCTGATCAAAGTGGCCAATGGGACATTCCAAAATGCATCCAGACAAGAGTTCCTTCTCCCGCCCTGACATCATTCCACTGATATAAACAGGCAGAATGGAAGCAAACAGACCTTTCAGCTGCAAGGCCATTCAATGCTGATCAAAGTGGCCAATGGGACATTAAAAATGCATCCAGACAAGAGTTCCTTTTCCCACCCTGACATCATTCCACAGATATAAACAGGCAGAATGAAAGCACACAGACCTTTCAGCTGCAAGGCCATTCAATGCTGATCAATGTGGCCAATGGGACATTCCAAAATGCATCCAGACAAGAGTTCCTTTTCCCACCCTGACATCATTCCACAGATATAAACAGGCAGAATGAAAGCACACAGACCTTTCAGCTGCAAGGCCATTCAATGCTGATCAATGCTGCTGTGCAGATGAACTCCTCGCAGTCGCAGATCTTAGGCTTTGGCAGAAAATGGCTGCCAAGGCCACTTGTTGTCCTCCTGCATGGCCTGTCTTCGTGCGCCACCACACGCTCCAAATGTGCATGCGCGGGCCAGGCGCCCGCCCCCCTCCTTCCCTCTGCTGCCCTCCTTATTCTCCCTCCCTCCTCCTCAGGCCACGCTGCGACGGCACTGAGGATGGAGGCAGGGGAGTCGCGTCAGGGACAGCCTGAGAAAGTCCGGAGGAAGATGTGCGCCGCACATGGGGCAGAACCACCCCTCTGAAATCCGGCTGCAATTGACCAGTCCCAGGTCTACGATCGACTGGTCAATCGCGATCGACGTTGTGAGCAGCCCTGGTGTAAAGGTTTGCTTTTCGGTGTTATCAGAAGAGACACCCGAACCTAATCCCTCCCACAAATGAAACCAAAAGTGTTCAGCTGCTTCTGTAGCGGATTTTTGTTGTTGTTGTTAATGGAACTTAAAGGCAGATCTATGTGCCTAGCACATTACTTCATACTTTATCATCTGTTTTCTAAATTCTTTAGAAGCTGAAGTCAAGTTCACTGTACTGTTTAGATGTTGGCAAATGTCTAATTTTTTTAAAGAAGAAAGAAATATTTCAGAGGAATGGGAATTAGTAAGCAAGCAGCATAGTGTCATGTTCTGCCTGCTACCTTCAGGATCTTGGCCATTGTGAGATATGACATGTTCCAAGCAGCAACACTACATGGAAACAATGCTCTTGTTTTCCTGTCTACAATGATATCATTCAGACATGTTGTCAGTCTGTTTGGAATTATTCCCAGAGTATCTATTGCTACTGGAATCATGTGTGCTTCCTTTTCCCAGAATTCATGGTGAAGATTTATATTGTATCTTTTTCCCACTCAGCTCAAAGTGACTCAACATGACTCCTGGGCCCCTTCTACACTGCCAAATAATCCAGTTCAAAGCAGATAATTTGGATTTTATATGGCGTTCTAGACAGGGACCTCTTCTCCCCCATTTTATGCATTGTGGGGTAGCTTAAGCAGAGATCGTGATTTGCCCACTGTCACCCAGTTATATGGCTCAAGTGTAACCAAATGAGTTTTGTACTCCCAACTCAAGTATGGAAAATGGATTGTTGGTAGACGGGAAAAGAGATTTAAATATGGGTTTAAAGACAACCTTAACAACTGTGGCATAGACACTGACAACTGGGAAGACCTGGCCCTTGAGGTCAGCTGTGACCAGCAGTGTTGCAGAATTCAAAGAGGCACAAATGGAGGGAGAGACTTGCCAAGAGGAAGGCAAAAATTTATGAGGCCATAAAAAGAATTCCAGTCACGTTGAGGAATGCGGAAGGAACAGCGAGGGACGTTGAGATGAAGAGTGCGTCAGCTCTCCCTGGTGGCCAGATTTGCCAGATTTGCCTCTGTTCATTTATATGTTTGTTTAGATGTGTGTAATATGTCAAAAATGTATGTACTGTACTGTGATAAACAACAGGGATTGTCTGCTTGTATGTGTACCTGTAATCATGCCCAGATTACCCATAAGGCCAACATAGGCCATGGCCTAGGGGGCGCAAGCTGAGGGGGGCACAGATCAAGGACCAAAAAAACCCTGTTCTGTGCCCCTCTTTCCCCCTTTCTCATGCCCCTCCTTGCTCCTTCTCCCGGCAAAGTCCTAAGATTTGTAGTTTCTTGAGGAGCCAAACCTTTTGGCAGAGAAGGCTAAAGTCCTTGTAAAGCGATGACTATGATTCCACACCATTGACCCATGGGCATTAAAATGGTGTCAAACTGTGGTGTAGCTGGCTGGGTGTCAGCTGCATAAGATCTCTACTGACCAGAAGGTCATGAGTTTGAGGCCTGCTCGGGTCGAGGTGGGCTTTCGACCTATTGTGTAGCCTGTTGTCGACCTTTCCAACCCGAAAGACAGTTGCATCTGTCAAGTAGGAAATTAAGGTACCACTTTGTGGGGAGGCTACATTTAACTGATTTACGAGGCCATTAAAAAGATCTCCAGAAAACAGCCCTGGACAGCTCCCCTGGTGGCCAGATGCTAAATTGCCTCTGTCTGTCTTGTGTGTTTGTGTGCCTAAATGTAATGTGTACATTGTAATCCACCCTGAGTCCCCTGCGGGGTGAGAAGGGCGGAATAGAAATACTGTAAATAAATAAATGAATAAATAAATTATATGATGTATATGCCCCCTAAAATGCACCCCTTATATGGCATCTGTCAATGAAAATTTGTTTTGAATAGTAATTATTATATCACTAGCTGAGGACCCGGCGGTGCCTGGGTTATTTGAGGAAGGCATTGTGTGCCAAGGTTGGTTCCTATTAGATGTTTATGTGGCTTGCAGTGGTCTCAGGAACTTAGTGAAGGTACTGCGAGGGGGGCATGGTGCATCCCCCTCCAAACAGCACCAGGATGTTGAGTAGGTCATGGGGGCTGTGTGTGTCACATTTTGTCTTGATCATTCTCTGGATGAGGGTTGCAGTGCTGTCTGGAAGTGAGGGAAGGTACTTCAAATCCCATCATCCGTGGTCTGTCCCACTCAAAACTGCACCAGGATGTAGAGTGGGTCATGGGTACTCTGTGTGCCAAGTTTGGGTCTGGTCTGTGATGTATTGGGGCTGCAGTGTTGTTTGGGAAGTGAATGAGGTGAAGGTACTGCAAATCCCATCATTCGTGGCCCATCCTGCCCTAAACCACACCAGGTTGTGAAGTGAGCCATTGGTCCTTTGTTTGCCATGTTTGGTCCTGATCCGTCATGGCTGTGGGGTGCAGTGGCTGACTGCCTGAGGCCTTTTGCTTTCCGTCTGAGTCACCTTAGAAGTGTATTGGGTGAAGGGACTGAACATTCCATTTCCAACAGAAAGAACTGTCAACTGGCTAACTTCAACTCCAGCCATTTATGCCTGCCTCGGGCCCTTCCCTTTCCTCTCTGTGCTGTGTTGGAATGTTGGGAGGCTGGCCAGTCACAGCCATTTATGCAAATAATCCCACAGTTGCAGCCAATCGAAATGCTGGCACATATTCGCTCGGTCGCACCACCCACCCACCGCCCGCAAACACTGACTTTTATTTATATACATACATAGATTAAAGATACATTCCTGGGGAAAGGACAGACATATGAGTCTATACAAGGAGTCATAACTTGTAAACTTGCAAGTGTGTGCATGGCGCCCAATGCTGAGAAATTCATCAAGGTCATGTGAGTTATCTTTCTGTTCTGTCTCATCATTTATTTGAGATGTCATTTTAGATATATTTTCATTTCACTAAAGAAATGTTGAACTGAAGCAACAAACTTGTAATCTTTGGAACTTCTTTTTCTTTTCTTTTTTCCCAATATCTTTTAAAAGCTAGATCAGATGGTCTTCTGTTTGAAGAAAGCAATAACAGCAGAACTGTGGAGATTTGCAGGCAATTATTTCCAAACTTCAATAAGAAACCCAGTAAAATATACCGAGATGTACCAACCGTATTGTGCTAAAAAAAGAACCCGTAGCAGATGCTTAATTCCAAGCAACTAAACATTGTTAAAATGTCCTGGCGTTGTGCTATGAATGTTATTCTACATTTAAAAAGTAGTTGGACTTGTAGGAAATAATACATTTTTGTTACTAGCTCCCAGGAACTTGGAGAAGTTTAGGGTTTTTGGATTATAAGTTCCTGACTTACACGCTTTAACAGACAAGGACTGTTTGTCCCCATAGGTCAGCATTTGCCTATTAAGAGATTCTTCTCCAGATGCCCCCACCATTGTGAGAGCGCCTTGGACCGTGACCAGTCCACACTTCAGGAAATAAAGCCCGACTGCTCATTTTTTTTCGTGTTTAAATTTTTATTGTACATTTCACATTTTTCAACATACATTGACACAGTAGGAAACAAGGGGTAGGGGGAAAGGGAAAAAGGAAAAAAGGGGTTGTGTTGACTTCCGTTCTTATTCCATACTATTCATATATTTCAGTGCTGTCCAACTTCTTCCGGCCCAAGGGCCGGAAGAAGTGTCACTGATCACCTGGGGGGCCGCAGGTGATCAGTGAGCAGGGGCGGGGCCGATAGCGGGGCGGGGCGGGGCGGGGCCAGCTGACTTCCTCCTCCTTCGCCCCTTCCTCCTCCCCGCGGACGCGCCGGTGCGGGGAAGGAGGAGGGGCGAAAGGAGGAGGAGCCAGCTGTCTTCCTCCTGCCTGGATCGCCCCCTCCGTCCCTCTCTCGGCGCTGCCGTTGCAAGGCAGTTCGCAGCGGCGGCGCCGAGAAAGGGAGAAGGGGCGATCCAGGCAGGAGGAAGATAGCTGGCCCTCCTCCCTGTACCGCCGCCTTGTCCCTTTCTCGGCGGCGCCGCTGCAAACTGCCTCGCAACGGCGGCGCTGAGAGAGGGAGAGAGGCGATCAGGCAGGGAGGAGGAGCCAGCTGTCTTCCTCCTGCCTGGATCGCCCCTCCTTCCTCTCTCTCGGCGGCGCCGCTGCAAACTGCTTCGCAATGGGGCGCCGAGAGAGGGAGAAAGGGCGATCCAGGCAGGAGGAAGAGAGCTGGCTCCTCCTCCCTGCCTGGATCGCTTCTCCGTCCCTCTCGGTGCCGAAAAAGGAAGAAGCGGCGCCAACGGCAGCGCGTCACAGGCCTGGCATGATGCGCTGCCCCTTGGCACGCCTTACTCCTCCTTTCGGCGCCCCCCCCTTCCTAGGCCGGGGGAGCCGCCGAAAAGGAGGAGGAGGCGGTGCCAAGAGCAGCGCGCCACGCCAGGCCTGTGACGCGCTGCTCTTGGCGCCGCCTTCTGCCCTTTGTCGGCCCCTCGCCCTAGGTAGGGAGGGGGGGCGCCGAAAAGGAGGAGCTAGCTCTCTTCCTCCTCCCTGCCCCGCCTCCCCCTCCCCCCCAGCCGCCATTTTAAAAAAAAAATCAATTTTTTTTAAAAAAATTAAAAATGGCAGCTGAGGGCATAGGTGGGGCCGTGTCCAACAGGCTACGGGGCCGGATCCGGCCCCGGGGCCGCCAGTTGGACAGCCCTGATATATTTCATCGAGATTTCGTTATGTCACAAGAGGCTTCCCCATTGCTCTTAATTGTCCTAATCAATTACTGACAGTGGTCTTTTCTTTATCTTATGTTCTTGACATGCTCATCAATCAAAGTCCAATCTGTCTTAATAACACCTTTGCCATTATTCTGCCGTTGCCAATAGGTCAATTCATCCATATCCTTTATTTCCATAATTTTTGCTAGCCATTGCTCTTTCGTGGGAAGGAGGTTCTGCTCATTGAAGGGAAGAGTATTAGAGGTAAAGATGAAGTACTTTGGCCACATCATGAAAAGACAGGAAAGCTTAGAGAATGCAATGATGCTGGGGAAAATGGAAGGAAAAAGGAAGAGGGGCCGGCCAAGGGCAAGACGGATGGTATCCTTGAAGTGACTGACTTGACACTGAAGCTGGGGGTGGTGACGGCTGACAGGGAGCTCTGGCGTGGGCTAGTCCATGAGGTCACCAAGAGTCGGAAGCGACTGAATGAATAAACAACAACAACAGCATGAAGTCACACACAGAGCCCTGAAGATTATTTATTTATTTATTTATTTATTATTTTGATTTGCTAAACCGCCCTTCCCGAGGCTCAGGGCGGTTTCCAAACATATAAAAACGCATCAAAATTTAAGAACATCCTAAAATATCCTAAAATATCCTAAAATACCATAAAACAATCCTAACTAATTACAATCACATAAAAACACATAAAATCACATGAATCATGATAAAAGGCATGGCTAGGCAGGGGTTAACAGATCAGGCACTGGTCAGTCACCAAATGCTTGCCTGAACAACCAGGTCTTGCAAGACCTACGGAAGGCCATCAGGTCCCACAGGGCCCATGTCTCGGCTGGCAGTGAGTTCCACAGGATCGGAGCAGCCACCGAGAATGCTCTCTGCCGTGTGCTGGAAAGCCTATAGAGCTTCAGACCTGGGACCTCAAGCATGTTAAGACCCTCTGAACGCAGTGATCTTCTGGGTATGTATGGGGTAAGCCGCTCCTTCAAGTACACTGTCCCCAAACCATGTAAGGCCTTGAAAGTCAAAACTAACACTTTGAAGGAGACCCGGAATTCAATTGGCAACCAGTGCAGTTCGCACAGGAGAGGTGTTATATGGGATGTTCTAGTGGCTCCTAGCAGCAGGCGGGCTGCCGCATTTTGCACTAGTTTAAGTTTCCGGATTGCCGACAAAGGTAGGCCAATGTACAACGTGTTACAGTAGTCGAGCCTCGAGATGACCGTGGCTTGGATCACCATGGCCAGGTCGCAACGGGAGAGATAGGGAGCCAGACATTTTGCTTGCTGCAGATGGTAGAAGGCTGTCTTGCAGGCACAAGCAATTTGTGCCTCCATAGACAGCTGAGGGTCCAGTCGGACCCCAAGGCTCTTAACTAAAGACTGCGGGCACAATGCCACGCCGTCAAGTGTTGGCAGCTGGATCTCCCCCCCCCCCCCCTGGGCGGAGTAGCAGAGTACTTCCAGAACTTAGGAAGGGAAGGAAGGGAGACAAGGATATACTATTGTTTTATATGCACTGGTGCTGATTTTCAACAGGACACTTGATAGTCATAGCAAGGGTTGCAACGGAAATCAACAGAGGGCAGTACATGCTGCAAAAGCAAGAAAGGGAGCATAGCACCTGTAACCCACCCAATGCCAATGCATCAACTGCACCAAAGGTTCTTAACCTTTTTTTTTTTTACAGACCCCTTTGCCGGTCAGGTAAAAGCCACAGGCCTCTTGTTAGAATATAGTGGCAGATAGCTTTATAACACTCAACCATAGCATATATCTAAATTAAATTGTCAGATTATTCAAAAATTATGTTTTACGGATATAATAGGTGGATTTATTTTTTTTTCCGTTCAAGCTTACAGACTCTATGAAAGTTTTCCATGGACCCCCCAAGAGATCCATGAACTTCTGATTACGAAACCCTGAACTACACCAAAATGACTCTTCAATTCATCTCTCTCTCTCTCTCTCTCTCTCTCTCTCTCTCCCTGTGGCATTACTTCGCAAACGAAGATTCTTAGGAAGGACTCATCCAACGCTTTTCACAAGCGCATTGATGACTAAATTGCATTAAATGTCCTTCGAGCCTGTCCGATGGATTTTTCTGGTGGAGCGCAGCGTGCACAGAACTGGCCTCACCCTTTAAACCAAAGGTTCATCTGCCAGAGCCTAGCAAGCTTAGGACGGTGGCAGCAAGGGCCTCAGGTCATAGGTTTGATTTGAGTTTCCTACTCTTAGATGGTTGACCTTACAGAGTTAGACGAGCACCATCTGCCCGGGTTTGAAGTGAGAGTTTTCCTTCTCTTAGGATGGTTGCCAATATAGCTTGGTTATTGGTGGTGGGGGTTAGGGGTGTTATGATTCTATAGCATTTGGAATACAGATATACAGGGTTATAAAGAATATTTACTTTTTTCCTTATTTACAGCCTTAGTACATCTTTTTTTAATTTTCTGAAAGCTTGTTACAGTTTTACACATGAAATATTGGGGTTTTTATGCACAAGCACACACAAACCTTATATTTTGCAGAGAAATAGTGATTTTTGCCCAAAAATCTCTTTGCAAAATTTTCATGAGAAAATCCAAAATTGCAAAAAGAAAGAAAGAAAAAGAAAACCTGTGCTGAAATCTCATTGTTTTTCTTCAAGTCATTTGTAATTTATGCTGACCCTATGCCAAACCTCTCATCTTTGCGAGATTTGTTGAGATGGGGTTTTTCTTTCACCTTCCTGTGATGCTGAGAATGTGTGACTTGCTCAAAGTCATCCAATGGGTTTCCATTCTGGCCTCCAGAGTCACAGCCCAATGTTCAAACCATTACACTACACAGACTCTCATGGTGTTACCTAAATGCAACATAATGTTTACATTGTGAAGTCTTTCATGTAAATATTTTATTCTTATAGTATATATAATCACATTAATATTCTGTCAGATGAAATGTTTTTGAACCCATAGTAATCTTATCCCAGTATTTAAACTGAAAGATCATAGGTAGTGTGTTATGGAACAGAGACTTAAGCAGCCATGTCCAGGAGTTAAAAAGGTAACAAAAGTTTATTGGCACAACAAATGGGAGGAGGACTAACAAAAAAATAGCCAAAACCCGGCTTTAAAACCCACAAAAAATCCCAGGAATGTTCAAAAAGAAATGCTGTGGAGAAGAAACCAAAACAAACACAAGACGTCCGTCTGCGTCATCTGACAGGGGGCGTACACGAAGAGAGGTCCAACAGCCAGTCCAAAGGTCATAGGGTAGGAGAGTGACAGATGGAAAAGGAGGAGACGTTCCAGGGTCGACAGGAGCTGAGTATACAGAAAGCACATAATTCACAGCCCCCATTAAACACAGCGTCTACCTCCCTCCATGTAATACGATACCAACACTCTGCAGCAGGAACTCACAGCAGTCATAGCGAAGGTCAAGAGGTACACGGCAGCAGCTAAACAGAGAAGCAGACATTGAATCCCAACCCCCCCCTTTTCCCAATATCAGCTAGAGCTGCCATAGCAGCTCACCCAAGGAACAAAGTGGAGAAGTAACCCATAACTCACGAGTAACTGGAACCAGGATCAAAGGTACACGAAATCACGAACCAGAATAACAACTCCTTGACCACCGTGAGGGCCAAGCCAAATGCCCACTGCTTTTATAACACTAAACATCAGAATCATCTGAGACCCCGCCCTGTTCCAGAGCAACAGCATCTTCATTCCTTGCAGCTGTTGAACTATCCACAGACCTCCAAGCTAACCAACGATCTTGCTGACTTAAAGTGTCCCACTCAGCTTCTGAATGTGTAGACGGCCAATCCTGATCCGTCTCAAACCCCAGGAACGTGCTGTCGCCAGAGTCTGCATTACATACATCTCTCACTTTCTGAACTAATGACGAATCTAAGTCCGTATCACTCTCTTCTGACTGTAGTTCTGCATTCCCAGAAAACCCTTCAAAGGTATCTGACTCAGTAGGATCCCTAAGTATATGCTGGACCTTTCTCCTCTGTTCACTGCCTTCCAGGCTTGAGTCACTAGCAGCCCTCTTGATCCCAGCTGCAGGAGCCTGATCATCCAGAGCCGTGCCCAAATCCATGCTACTGTTAGATGCTACTGACTCAGCATCTTCCCCAATGCTACTAGCTGTAGTAGCTGAAGGCTCACTCACAACACATGGTGTTACCCAAATGCAACATAATGTTTACATTGTGAAGTCTTTCATGTAAATATTTTATTCTTATAGTATATATAATCACATTAATATTCTGTCAGATGAAATGTTTTTGAACCCATAGTAATCTTATCCCAGTATTTAAACTGAAAGATCATAGGTAGTGATTCCAAGCAGATAAGACTAAGAGAACAAACCACAGATGCTGTTAAAATGGAATTTAAGATAAAAGAAGATTTATCCTGACATGAATACATGGAGGAGAGAACCCCAATTTACTTTGTTGAACAGTAAGCAAAATATTTGTAACAAGCAAGACTTATTGCTTAATCTTTGGTAAACCCTTTTATACTGTCGGAAATCCATCTCTGGGTAAATAAAAGCAAGCCAGTGATTGCAAACTGAGCCTAAATGAAATGCTGCAATATTGGATATTAACTGCAGGGAGAAGATTTGCTTTGCTACATCCAGTGATGGACTCCCTTGAGTTTATTACAGAATGTAATCAAGGGATGCAGCCATTCTGGCTTGCCAGTCCAACACCATTACTATCCATTGGTGCCATGTCTCCATTTTCCTACACAGGATCCTATTTCTTGTCCTCGTCTGCACAATTTCTTAGATGAATGGTTCATGGCCACCTTAAAAGAAAGTGTCCATTTATCAGCACTGGTTTACTTTAGCCCAATTCAAGGGTGACTAAAAACAGGCCATTTAGTTTGAATGATCATCTAGAGATGAAAGGAATAACTATAGATAAATGAGATCCCAGGCTGCAATGCTACTGCCTCCTAGTAGAGATTGTGGGCAGATCTACAACATCTTGCTATCCTAGAACTGATCTGGAGTAGCTTAGACCAGTGTTTCCCAACCTTTTTTGAGCCACGGCACACTTTTTACATTTGCAAAATCCTGGGGCACACCACCAACCAAAATGACACAAAATGACACTCTTAACACAGTAATACATGTAGCGAATATGTTTTTAAAATGTATTTCTACACTCAGTGTGAAACCTGGACCTGTTTCGATGAACACAACATAGATATCCTGGCAGGAATGGCAGAAAGACACAAACTTCTCACACAGAACTCCCATAACCAAGACAAAATGCTATAAGAGTTTGGTGGGCATTGACCTTGAGTTTTGGAGTTGTAGTTCACCTATATTCAGAGAGCACTGTGAACTCAAACAATGTAGGATCAGGACCAAATTTGGCATGAATACTCAATATGCCCAAATATGAATACAGATGGAGTTCAGGGGAAATAGACCTTGACATTTGAGAGTTGTAGTTGCTGGGATTTATAGTTCCCCTACAATCAAAGAGCATTCTGAACCCCACCAATGATAGAACTGGGCCAAACTTCCCACACAGAACCCCCAGGAGGCAAGAGGAGGTCTCTACTTGGGGAAAGGGAGGCGGGCCTTCCCAATGCAGGGAGAGGGAGAGACCAAGTAGACAACGGGTGGGGAGGGGGGCGGTGTTTGTAATTTTGTGCCTTTATCGAGGTAGGTTTCTTAGGGTTTTTATACTTCAACACACTAGACTGTCCCCCCCCCCCCTTTTCCTGGAGGTTCCAATTTCCCAAGGCACACCTGATGATCGCTCATGGCACACTAGTGTGCCCCGGTGCCCCGGCACACTGGTTGGGAAACACTGGCTTAGACCATGTCAGCCCTGGGTCAGACAGACAGTAGAGCGATTATTTTTTAATCTCACCATAATATTCCTTCCAAATAAAATTTTTGAAATGTATGAAGAAGCATTGCTCTGAAATGTTAAGGTTTTGGAGAAATATTTGCTTCTCTACACATAGCTTGACTTGTCTGGTCTCAATTGAGAAATCTGTCAATGATTTCACTATACATGGCTCAGAAAATGTAGGGTAACATTGGGCGATTTACTGGCAAGCCCTTGGAGCCTGATCTCACTGTTTTCTTCACAGGGTGGGGTGAATTATCCAAAGGGCAGAGAAGTGTGAGTTGCCTTTCCTGTGACATTTCCATGAGATGTTCAAAATGAAGTAATTTTTTCCAGCTATATGAATTGAGCACAATGCAGATCCCTTCTACATTGCCAGATTATCAAAGCAGGGTTGGTCAGTCGCAAGGTCGAACAGGGCATAGGGTTACAGCTTGTGTTGGACGGGATCGCACTTCCCCTGAAGACGCAGGTTCGCAGTCTGGAGCCCCAGGTTTTGGCAGTGAACAGGGGAGCATTTGCACAGTTAAAACTTGTGCACCAGCTGTGCCCGTACCTTGAGAAGTCTGACTTGGCCACGGTAGTCCACGCTCTGGTTACATCCCATATAGATTACTGCAACACGCTATATGTGGGGCTGCCTTTGAAGACTGTTTGGAAGCTTTAATTGGTCCAATGGATAGCAGCCAGGTTGATAACAGGAGCGGCACTCAGGGAGCATACAACTCCTCTGTTGCGCCAGCTCTACTTGCTGCCAGTTTGCTACCGGGCACAATTCAAAGTGCTGGCTTTAGTCTTCAAAGCCCTAAACGGTTCTGGTCCAGCTTATCTGTCCGAACGCACCTCTCCCTATGAACCATCAAAGTGTTTAAGCTCATCTGGAGAGGCCCTGCTCTCGGCCCCGCCTTTTTCGCAGACCCGATTGGCGGGGACGAGAGACAGGGCCTTCTCAGCAGTGGCCCCTTGGCTATGGAACGCCCTCCCTAGGGACATTAGATCGGCCCCCTCCCTCCTAACATTCCAGAAAAAAGTCAAGACCTGGCTGCTTGAGCAGGCTTTTGCAGAAGAAATGTAATTATGGAATTGAGACCTATGGGACGATGACGATGCAATGGAAACCGATCCGAATAAGGAGATGCTGAGATTTGTATTTTATATTTTTAACTGTGAATTTTTGCTTGTATATGGTTGTTTTATAAATTGTTATGTATTTATCCGTGGGCATTTGTTTGCCAATGCACACCGCATCGAGTCGCCTTCAGGCTGAGAGGGGTGGTATAAAAGTATCTGTATATATTATAAAAAATAATGTTTGTATGTATGTGTGTGTGTGTTTGTATGTATGTACACTATGTGGCAGTGTTCTGATTGACTCCCGGCCTCTACATTACGACAACATGATTGGTTGCCAGTGAGGGAGCATTTGCATAACGCCTCTATTGGCCAGCCAACACGAACATTCCAACCCTCTAAACTGGAAGAGGAGGAGAAGGCAAAGGCCTGAGGCAATCGCCAACATGAACATTCCGACGCTCTAAAGTGGCAGAGGGGGAAAGGAAAAGGCCTGAGGCAGTCAGGCATGGTGGGAGTTTCAGAACAAAACACTTTGCGACCCCTTTGCGACCCCAAACAATGAGAGAACAAGACCAAACTTGGCACACAGAACCCTCAAGACCTACTCTACATCCTGGTGCAGTTTGAGGGAGGATGGACCATGGATGACAGGACTTGCAGTACTTTAACTCACTTGCTTAGAGCACTGTGGCCCACACCATAGAAGAATCAGGACCACACTTGGCCCACAGATGCCCACTGGCCCACTTTACAACCTGGTGCAGTGTAGGGCAGGATGGGCCACAAATGATGGGATTTGCAGTACCTTCACCCGATTCATTTCCCACAGAACATTGAAGCCCCTACAAATCACAGACCAGGCCCAAACTTGGCACACAGAGTACCCATGACCCACTCTACATCCTGCTGCAGTTTTGAGTGGGACGGACCACGGATGATAGGAGTTGAAGTACCTTCACTCACTTTCTGAGACCACTGCGCCCTCATCCAATTACCAAAAAAGAACAAACTAGGCACACAGAGCCTCCATGACCCACTTTACATCCTGGTGCAGCTTGGAGGAGGGCAGACCATGCATGATGGGACTTGAAGTACCTTCACTCCCCAAAACTGCTGCAAACCTAATCCAATGACTGATCAAGACCAAACCTGACACACAGAGCCCTCATGACCCACTCTACATCCTGGTGCCATTCGAAGGAGAATGGACCATGGATGATGGGACTTGAAGTACCTTCACTAACTTCCTAAGACCACTGCAAGCCATGTAAACATCTCATAAGGACCACCCACAATGGTCCTTTCTCAAATAATCCGGGCAGGGCCGGGTCCCCAAGCTAGTAGTAAATAAATTATAAAACATCCCAGGAGTAGTAGCTGCTCAACAGCAGAACAACAGAAGAGCTTGTGTCAAGAGATCGCTTCTCCTTTGTTAGGTATTCTAAAGTAGGACTGAACATTTGCCTGTCAGGGATGTGATGACATCACAAACTTTCTGCAACCGCAGGGGTTTTATTGGACGATCTTGGAGTCCCACCCGACTATGCTTCTGCACCATTTTAAAGGCATTTTAAAAGAGGAAAGGCAGAGAAAAGATACAACAAAGGACAGAACTTCAATGGTATCCAATTTTGGCTGATGCAGATTTTCTTATCTCTGAGAAGCAAGTTGTGCTTGGCAAAATTCCAATATTATTTATTGAAGAGAGGAAAAATCCACTTTTCTGTCTGCTTCTTAGTGAGTCAGGCAGGGCCGATGGACAAACAGGCATGCAGTTAAAAACATTTTGACTAGATGCCATGTTACCCATTGGAGATTTTAAAAAACTGGTTAATAAAAGAAAGAGAGAGAGAGAGAGGACTACCAATACATACCTAGTATGGCTCAACATCTGTGTTCCTCAGGAAGAGCAATAATTTAGGAATAAACTCAATTCATATTCTGGAATCTTAATCCTGTTTTTTTAAAATATAACTTGCACAGGTTGTTAAATCTGTATCTGTATACCTTTATAAAACGGAATGTTTGTATGTGTGTATGTGTGTATGCGGAGGGCGGAAGGGCGGATATGTGGCAGCTATTTGCATAAAGTCCTTTGATTGGACAGCCTCGCCACTCCAAAATTCTAAGGCACCAGACAGAGGGCATTGATAGCCACTGATTAGCCAGCAACCCAGAATCCAGGCCTCTACATTCAAACAACAGGATTTCTTCCCACTGAGGGGAAAAATGCACCATCAACATTCCCTCCCCACTTGGCTCTGTGAAAACAAAATTGATTCCTGTATTCTCCTCCCCCCTCAGCTTTTAGAAAACGGCTGCCTGCCATGCACCATTTTAAAGTTACCAATAGCAGGCCATAACATTACAGGCCCCAAAATAGAGTTTAGGGCAGGATGGCCGACGAATGATGGGATTTGCATCCCAATTCACTTCCCAGAAAACATTGTAGCCCCTACAAATCCCCTTCTCCCAGAGAGGCCCAAAAGAGGCATCCATCTTCCCTCTTCAACACAGTGTCAGAGAAAGGCAGCTTCTGACAGGATCTTTAGAACAGGCACTGTCACTCTACAAGGTAAGGCCCTACTTCACTCAAAAGACACAAGAGAAAACAATAAATACCTTTCTCTAATGCCTTTTAATGCTTACATAAATAATTCTGGCCCAAAGCCCCCTCACCCAGCCTCATTGGACCTTACTGCTAATTCCATGCAGGCCTTTTCCATTTTTTTTACTCCTTTCTGTTTTACACCGGTATACTTTCATAGGCCAGGGCGGATATGTGGCAGCCACTTTCACAGGCCACAGCGACCAGCGCGGGTGATGGACCTGCACCAAACTTGGTACACATAACCCCCCTATGACATGACCCACGTATTATGGGATTTGTAGTACTTTCCAAGACTTTGGTTCCCACAGACCACTGAGGCCACCAAAAAGGACCAATACAGACCACACTCAGCACACACAGCCCCCATGACCCACTCTACGTCCTGGTGCAGTTCGGAGGAGGGTGGGCCATGGATGATGGGACTTGAAGTGCCTCTACTCACTTCCAAAGTCCGCTGCAACCCTCATCCAATCACTGATCGAGACCAAACTTGCCATACATAATCCCCATGACTGCCTTCACGTCCTGGTGAGGTTTGGGGGAGGACTGACAATGGATGATGGGATTTGTAGTACTTTTACACCCCTCTGTTCCCACAGACCACTGTGGCCCCCAGCAAACACCGAGAAAGTCCACACTTGGCACACAGAGCCCCAGTGACCCACTCTACATCCTACTGAAGTTTGGAGGGGGACAGAACATGGATGATGGGACTTGCAGTACCTTCCCTCACTTCCCAATCCTGCTACAAACCTAATCCAATGACTGATCAACACCAAATCTGGCACACAGAGCCCTCATGACCCACTCTACAGCCTGGTGCAGTTTACTGTGAGATGGACCACGGATGATGGGACTTGAAGTACCTTCACTCACTTCCGAAAAACAATGCATCCCTCATCCATTCACCAATACAGACCAAACTTAGCACACAGAGCCCCCATGACCCAATCTACATCCTACTACACTTTGGGGGGGACGGGACACACAGAGATGATGGGACTTGCACTACCTTCAGTAATTTCATGATACCACTGCAACTCCCAATAATGATGGATCAAGACTAAACATGGCACACAGAGCCCCCATGACCCACTCTACATCCTGCTGCACTTCTCAAATGACCCGGGCAGGGCCGGGTCCCCAAGCTAGTAACTAATAAACCTTAAAAGGGATGAAAACTCTATTCCATTTGGGATAATAAAGTTGCTCCTTTGTGGTTCCTCCAGTTGTTTTTTTATCTCCTTTCTTTCCAGAAACTTTCTGCTATGATTCGTCCAACGTGGTTCCAGTGACTTCTTCTTCTTGGGCATAGCTTGGAAGAGTGTGGGAAAGAGTGCCATCTGGTGAGTCCTACTCCACAAAGACATATTGCATTCATACTTTACCTCACATGTACAATGGGATACCTCTCAGTTGGCGCCCCCTTGTTGTGGGGGAGAGGCTTGTGTACTAGGAGTGGTTGATCCATGAAAAATTTGATTCTAAACTTGGTTGGGGGGGGTGTCATTTTTTGGTTCGTTATAGAAATTAATACAAATTTTTAAAAATAAATTTTGTGATTGAAACGTTATTAATAACGAATTTTCGTTGTTATTCTTTATGCCAGTTGGGAGGCTAGAATGGAGGGCTTGCTCTCCCTTCTTCCCTCCCTCCCCCCTTGGCTCAGAAGCATCACGCATTTCAGTGGTGGCTCCTCGGCTTTGGAATGCCCTCCCTAAAGACATCAGATTGGCCCCCTCCCTCCTGACGTTTCACAAGAAAGTCAAGACCTGGTTATTTGAGCAGGCATTTGTTGATGAAATATAAGGCTTAATTGGCTATAAGGAATGCCGACGATGTGATGGAAACTGATTTCAACATGACGCTGAGGCTGCAATTGTATGTTTTTAATTGTTAAATTGTTATTATATGTTTTTTTCTGGGGGGTTGACTTGTTGCTGTGTTGTATTGAGGGCAGAGACTGTCTGTGTAAACCGTCCCGAGTCGCCTTCGGGCTGAGAGGGGTGGTATAGAAACGTGACAAATAAATAAATAATGTGTGATGCCTGTCAGCTGGGATGGGCAAGGAGGTAAGAAGGGAGTGCTCCCCCCTCCTCCCCTGTATGGGAATAACTCGCTTCATTCCCATCCAGGGGGGGGGGGTTCGTCTGCCCTCCTCCTTCCCTGGATGGGAATAACTCGCGTTATTCCTATCCAGGGGAGGAGGGGGGTTCGCCTGATCTCCTCCTTCCCTGGATGGGTATAACTCGCGTTATTCCTATCCAGGAGAGGAGGGGGGATTCACGTCGCCTCCTCCTCCTGTCTTTGGGAAAGACTCGGGTTATTCCCAGAGACAGGAGGAGGCACGGGGCCGCGAATCCCCACCTCCTCCTGTCTTTGGCAATAAACTGAGACCCTTGTCCCGGTTTATTGCCAAGGACAGAAGGAGGAAGGGGATTCGCAGCCTCACCCTTCCTTCCCTGCTTGTAAATAACGCGGGGCAACCCTTGTGGGTGCCAGAAGTTAGCCTCGTATTGTGCCAGCGGCACCCCTTGTGTGTTTTGGTATTGGTTAGCAACGGGCTGACCAATCCTGATCCAGATCCCATGCGTGGCAGCCAACCCATGTTCCTGTAACCAATAAAGAAGTTGTGGCCATTTTCTTCCCAACTTGGTGTTGTGTCTTCTGTAGGCTGCTGGCAGGAGGTGGGTCGCCCACCCACACGCAACAATGGATAGTGGGCTAGAAATTGATTGTGGCAGAAGCCACAGTGCTATCTGTCTTAAATATAACTTTTATGGCTTTGTAGTTTCACATAAAGAAGATTATTCCAAAAGTTTCCTAGAAAAATGTGTTCTGTATTGCGGATTTAAGTCCATAAACTTGTATAGGTTAACTCACATCCCAAATTGGATGAGAGTACATCCAGATGGATTCAAAAGATCAGAACACCATAGATTTTGTTCCTGTTCTTTCCAATTTTATTTTTGGAGAATCAAACACAGGTTTTTATTTATCTCAGAACATTTTCTGTTAGTTTCTATTATGATCAGAAACTTTCTATACCATTTCTTTAAGATGGTTTCTTTTAATCCACATTAAAATTGGAAAGGAGAAATCTAGGACTTTTCAACCAGTCTGGGTGGAGGCAACAGCACTCCATGCAGTCATGTCGTTGTAACCAAGTGTAAATTTAGGGGGTCCTGCCTTAAGGGCGGGGACCCTATGCTCCTCTAAGGTGAGGGTCTTGATGGAAAAACCTTGGCGAGCAATCCAAAAGCGCTTTGGAAAACCCCAAATCCCCAGAGCAATATCTCACCAAGATCCGGAAGTGTGTCAACGAGAGAGGTCTATCCCAGCTGAGAAAGGATGACAGCAGCAATCATTCGTCATGCTGACATGTTTGTTTCAAAAATTTTCAGTATGTTATACATTTTCCAAAACAGACAGTTTTCAAACCTCCCGCCCGCCTGCCTCAATTGGCTGTGGTTCTGAGCCAATGGGAAGAGAGAGGGGGAAATGGATGGAACAATGAGGTCGGAACTTCTAGTAACGAGCTTATGATTATGCTAATGAAGATTTGGCTGGCAAGAGAGGTTCCCTGGGGTCCTCAATCGCGTCACCTATTGTCAATAAATGGTTTTCTGATTGCTTTTTCGTAGGGTCCGGAATTTGTCTTTGGTATTTTCAGGGTATTTCACAGGAGCGGTCTCACCATGTAAGCAAACTACGCTGTTGCGTGGGGCGCCATCTTGGATGGGCGCTGCCACGCCGGCCGCGTCGCCCACGCCGCCGTAGCAAAGCTCCCTGAACTTCAGCTCCAGAGCTTCTGGGCATGCGCGAAAACCTCTGCGCATGCCCACAAGCTCCTGCAGGCAGCAGCAGGGAGGTTTGCTACGGCGGCGCCCATCCCTGCTGCTGCCTGCAGAAGCTTCTGGGCATGCGCAGAAGTTTTTGTGCATGCACATGTGCGAAAACCTCCGCATATGCCCAGAAGTGATGTTGGACGCCGCTTCTAGTTCTCCTACCCGCTCTTCCGCCTTTGCACTGCTCCACTTCCTGGCCTCCCGGAGGGGGGGGGGTGCCAAAATAATGTTTTTTGGGGGGGGCGCAAAAATAGTGCTTGCTTACCACTTAAAATTATCTTAGACCGCCCCTGGTGTTTCATTATAGGGTTGTGAAAGGAGATATGGCAGTTTCGGGCCTCGGAAGATGGCCCTTTGTGATAAGTGACAAAGCTGCCAGGTGGCCTATAGACCCCATGATAGACGAATCTCAGAAATTAAGTCTCCATAGGCCGGTGATGACCAATTTGTTTGCCCTGAGACAGATCAGGAAAGAACGGATTATCACCTATTTCCATGCAAAAAGAGTTCTGGCATGTTTTGAATTACACAGTTTGGTCAGCAGTTGCGGCTTTGCTATTTTTAAGAGGATACATTTCATGGGAGAGGAGGTGGGGCATGCAGGGAGAAATACAATGACTTTTAGGGTGAAAAGCATCATTTTATATCCTGTCCCTCATTTAGATCATTTCATTTTCCTTTATTTTTCACTGAAGGGGAGTCTAGGCAGTATTGGGGAGATCTGAGCTTTAGAATCCACGAAAACGTCCCTTGGGAGGAGACGGGGGGAGGGGGGTTCAGGGGTTCAATTCATGTAGGCAGAAGTCTTTAGATAAAGTCCAGGAAGGGAAAATTCATAAGTCCATATAGTTGCAGGAAAAAGTTCAATGTTCTGTTGCTTCAGGAGAGTCCTTAGTACTTGGAAAACTAAAGATCTCAAACTTGTCATTAAGTCAGGCATTGTGGGGTTTAAAAAGTGGGGGAAGGGTCTTTGGTGCACAAGGTATCACTATGGAAAGGAGAAAAGTTGCACATAGAGGTTTCCTTTTTTGGGGGGAAGATTAGCTAGATCAGTGTGTCTCAAACCTGGGGGTCGGGACCCCTGGAGGGGTCACGAGGGAGTGTCAGAGGGGTCGCCAAACACCATCAGAAACACAGCATTTTCTGTTGATCATGGTGTGTGTGTGTGTGTGTGTGTGAAGTTTAGCCCAATTCTATCTGTGGTGGAGTTCAGAAGGCTATTTGATTGTAGGTGAACTATAAATCCCAGCAACTACAACTTCTTCTTTTTTTTTTTTTATAATAGTTTTTTATTAGCCTTTTTCCATACATAAAAATCACAAACTAGGGGATCTGGGGGTATGGAATGAGTTGTGTGGGGGGAGAGGGAAGATGGGGAGTAAGGTAGAGGGTATTGGATAGGGATAGGGTTGATATGGATGGTTAGGGGAAGGTGGGTGGGGTTAAGGGGATTCTGACTTCCGAGCTATCTCTCGGGCGTTGTTTGTCCTTTTCGATTGATTCTTCTTCTTCTTCAGTTACGGGCTTCTCTTCTCTATATATATATATTTGTTCTGGGTCATTTAAACAGTCTTAGTCGTTTTTTAAACGATTTATTCTAAATTCTTCATATAAGTCCCAATTCGTATTCTTTATTGGTCTACCATACGATATCTTTAGGGCATACGTTAACTTATCCATGTCTTTATCTCTTCTATTTTGAACATCCAGTCCTCCATGGTTGCTATTTCCTTTTGTTTCCATTTTTTTGCATGAGTTATTCTGGCCGCTGTTGTCAGGTATGAGAATAAGATATCTTCATTGTGGTCTAACTCCAGCTCTTCATCTATAATTCCTAGTAGGAAATATTCTGGTTTTAGTGGTATTTTCTTTTTTTAGTATTTTTTCACAACCTTCCCGAACATCTTTCCAAAACTTATTCACTTTCGGGCACGTCCACCACATATGGTAGAATGTACCCACTTCTTTCTCACACTTCCAGCATTTGTTATTGGCTGATTTGTACATTTGACCTAATTTATATGGGGTTATATACCACCTATAGAACATCTTATACCAGTTCTCTTTCATATCTGTGGCATAAGTATATTTTATTTTTTTCTTCCATATTTGTTCCCAGTCTTTGAACTGTATTGGTTTGCCAATGTTTCTGGCCCATGCTACCATGCATTCCTTTACTGTTTCTTTCTCCGTTGCCCAGGATAGTAATACATTATACATGCTTGTAATATGTTTCTTTTCTCTTTTGACCACTTTTTCGTAGAACATATCTTTATCCGCAAAACCTATTTGTTTGTCTTTGGTCCAATCTTCATTAATTTGCATATACTGTAACCATGAGAGGGATTTAAATCTTTTTGTTATTTCCTCCTTCGTTTTTAAAGAAAATTCCTGCTTCTCTTTTTTCACCAGGTCTCTGTATGTTGGCCATTGAGACCACCCCAATAGTCTTCTTTGTCTAGCCTCCATAGGGGATAGCCACCAAGGGGTTTTTTCATAGAGTCTATTCTTGTATTTCTGCCAGATTTTTAGGAGTGATGCCCTAATAAAATGATTGTTGAAGTTCTTTTCCTTTTTCTCCTGGTCATACCAGAGGTAGGCATGCCAGCCTACTCTGAGATCGAATCCTTCGAGGGCTAGGAGCTTCTCCCTTTTTAGTGTAATCCAGTCTTTGATCCATACTAGTCCCGCCGCATCATAATAGAGCCTCAGGTCCGGCAACCCAAACCCTCCTCTCTCCTTTATATCTGTCAAATTTGTATATTTTATTCTCGGCTTTTTCCCTTTCCATATAAACTTCATTATTACTTTATTCCAGTCTTTAAACAATTTATTTGTCCTGATTACTGGGAGGTTCTGGAATAAGAAGAGGAGTTTTGGGAGAACATTCGTTTTGATTGTCGCTATTCTTCCCATCAGGGAGAGATTTAGCGAGCCCCATCTTATCAAGTCCTTTTGTATCTCCTTCCACTTCTCTTCATAATTATTTTTTATCAGTTGGGAGTTCTTAGCTGTAATAGTTATTCCGAGATATCTGATTTTGGGAGTGATCTTCATCCCTGTCATTTTCTCTAATTCCTCTTGGTTTTTCTTCGAGATGTTTTTTGTCAATATTGCAGTTTTTGTTTTATTCAATTTCAGCCCCGCCCATTTTCCATACTCCTCTATTTTGTCTATCCATTTTTAATATTTGTTCTGGGGTCTTCTACTATACACAGCAAGTCATCTGCAAATGCTCTGTACTTGTATCCGTGTTTCCCCACTTTCATGGCAGGGATATTCTGGTCCTCTCTGATGTCGCGGAGAAGGATCTCTAGTGCCATTATATAGATTAGGGGGGAGAGCGGGCAGCCTTGCCTTGTTCCCTTCTCTATTTTTATCTCCTTTGAGGGCTGTCCGTTTATCCAAAGAACCGCCTTCTGTGAGTTGTAGATCGCTTCCACCGCTGTTAAAAATTGAAAGCCAATATCGATTTCTTTCATAATTCCTTTGAAAAAGTCCCAGCTTAAATTGTCGAAGGCTTTCTCCGCGTCAATAGCTATAAGCGCTAATTCCGATTGGTGGTGATGTTCATAGTATTCGAGGGTGTTCAAGATGTTTCTTAAGTTATCTCTTATTTGTCTACCTGGCAAAAATCCCGCTTGTTCCTCCCCTATCCAGCCATTCAAGAAGATCTTCATTCTATCACTCAGGATTTGCATGAATATTTTATAGTCCAAATTTAATAAGGAGATTGGCCTATAGTTTTTTACATCTGTACCTTCAGTATTTTCTTTGTGTATAAAAATTATGTTGGCCGATTTCCAGGTCTCCGGGACAATTCCCTCCTTTAGTATTTTATTCAGGAGCTCTTTGAGGTGGGGCATTAACTCTTCCCTCATTACTTTATAATATGTTGCCGTAAACCCATCTGGTCCCGGAGCTTTACTAGGGTTTAGTTTGTTGATTGCTTTCTTTATCTCTAGTTCCGTTATTTCCTTATTTAATGCTTCTCGCTCTTCTTCTGATATTTTCGCCAGGTGTTGTCTCCCTATATACTCCATGATATCCTCTTTGTTTCTGTCTTCTTTTTTGTAAAGTTCTCCATAGAATTGCTGAAATTCCTCCAATATTTCTTTGTCGGTTACTGCCACCTTATCCCTCGTCTTTATTTTTATTATTTGATTATTTTGCCTTTTTTTCTTTAATCTCCCGGCCAGGAGTTTGCCAGGTTTATTCGCATTTTGGAATTCCCTTTGTTTTAAAAATTTTAATTGTTTCGCTAGTTCTTCGACTTCTAAGCTGTCTTTTCGCTTTCTCCAGTATTGTAGCTTCTTTTCTGTCCCTTTATCCTTTGGTGCTGTCTTAAGCTTTTTTTCTTCTTTCTCTATCTCTCTGGTGATTCTTTGGAGTTCTTCTCTCTTTAATCTATTTTTCTTGGCCTTTTTCTGTATAAATATACCTCTCATTACAGCCTTCCCTGCGTCCCAGAGATTTTCAATAGTTGTCTCCTCATTTTTGTTTAACTCGAAGTATTCCTTGAGTAGGCTTTTAGTTTCTATTATCTCCTGTTCTGTTTTCAGAACTACAACTTCTAAATGTCATCTATTTTCCCCAAACTCCACCAGCATTCACATTTGGGCATATTGATATTCATGCCAAGTTTGGTCCAAATCCATCATTGTTTTGAGTTGACAGTGCTCTAGGGATGTAGGTGAACTACAACTCCAAAACTTAAGGTCAATGCCCACCAAAACCTTCCAGTATTTTCTGTTGGTCATGGGAATTCTGTGTCCCAAGTTGGATTCAATTCCATCATTGGTGGAGTTCAGAATGCTCTTTCATTGTAGGTGAACTAGAAATCCCAGCAAATTTGCCAAATTTGGTCAAGTGAATGAAAATACATCCTGCATATCAGAAATTTACATTATGCTTCATAACAATAGCAAAATCACAGTTGTGAAGTAGCAATTAAATAATATGATTGGGGGTCACTACAACATGAGGAACTGTATTAAGGGGTCACAGCATTAGGAAGGTTGAGAACCACTGAGCTAGATGTTAAGGGAAGGGAAGGAAAAGCAAGGCAGGAACAGATCTATGGAGGCTGCTGCTGTAAACACGCTACCCAGCCATGCTGGTCCAATGGGGCACTGTGGAACTGTGGAACTCCCTGCTGCAGGCCAATCCAACTTGGAAGCAGGGGGTCCTCTGGGGGGCTCGACTTCACAGTCCACATGACCTTGGAGGTGTCTATGTGTTACCGAAATCTGACTAGGGGCCGTTCCCTTAAGGGGACAGAGCCCAGGCCACCCCTAAAAGCGAGGATCGAGGCCCAAATCTGGATGATCTTTCCAGAACTACAAATCCCAAAGAAACCCAGATCAATGCTCACCCAGACGGAAGTACGCCACTACCGAGAGAAGAATCTAATTCAGCTGAATAGGATGCAATGCCACGCCAAGGTTCCAAGGGCAAAAACATAGTCTTTAATGGAAAAGCAGTCCAATATATAGAAAAGCAGTCATTTACATTTGAATCGGGCGCCCTCCCCTCCCACGTGTAGCCACAGCTGATTGGCCGCGCTGTCAAAGTCAGCTGGGCCAGGAGGAGACCGGCGCGCTTTAGCCAATAGGAGAAGGCGCGCCAGAATTCAAACGAACCTATCCTGGCCGGCTATGCAGGGCGGGAAAGGACACAAAGGGAAAAACGACTGGGTGGAGGAAGTAACTTGTGGCTGAATACCTCACGGCCGGAGGGCTCCCGATGTGGAAGCCCACCTTCCTGTTTTATTGTCTGTCTTGAATTCCTTAATGGCAGTCTTTTGTCCTGGCCGAAAACTCCTTTGTCTGGGAGTTTCAGTCTAGCGGGGAGCATGGTTTCTCAGTTCAAAATGGTCAAAGCATAACTTATTGCAGCCGGTAAGTGGGGTTCCGAAGCCCACTCTGGTCCAGCTATGGGGTGACTGTGTGACTTGGGGTTGCCAGAGCCCATGCGTCCTTGGGGGTCCAGCTCCGAGGCCAAGGGGGGACACGAGCGGGGGGATCCAGGCCCATAATGGCGGAATCTATGTTCCACAGAACACCTGACCTCCCCCCAATATTGGCGAAAAGCATCATATGGCCAGAAAAAATGTATTATTTGTTTACCAGGGGAACTCTCCGCAGAGGGAGCCCTGGCAGGGTTTGGAAGCATGGTTGCTCAGTCAAAATAGTCCGGAAAGGTAGCTATTGGGGCTGGCTGCGAGGTTCCGAAGCTCGCATGGATCAGCCATGTTTTGGGTCTGTTTATATGACCATTACATATTCCCTATCATTGGCCAAGCTCCGAGAATGACAGGGACATATGTGGGGGAGTCTTGGGCATAAAGAGTGGGCCTCACCCCACGAAGAAACCCAACGTCCCTCCCCCCAAGGTTATTATTTGTGCAAGGTAAAATTGGGTAGAAAAGTGGATTATTGTGCACTGTTAATCCCTGGAACTCTCTGCTGAGGGCTTTTCTTAGAAGTTACATTGACACAAAAGGGAACACACATAAGGGGTACAAAATAGACAAGGCAATACAGAGATCCCCAGCAATTATCCCCAGTACATTCCCATACAGTTCTTGCTCCCAGAGAAATGATCTTAAAAACAGGCAACACAATGCTGCTTTCTTCCTGGGAGTTGTAGTCCTCCACTGTCCTTGGGAACTGCAGAGCCTTTGGGGCTGGGGTGCCAAGCAGAGGCAAAGTCATTGAGGGTCCATGATGTGAAGGGGGAAAGCAGGAAATGTCCAACTGAAGAAACGTCCTTGGGGAAACTACAAAGTCCGCTATCAGGGGAGAGAGTCTGAGGGTAGAGATCCTGGGTGAGCCCGCATGGGGCTGAGCTCAAAGCAGTGAGAATGGCAGTAAGATAGAGTCCATGATCAGTGTCCTTGGGTGAACTTCAGGTCTCAGCTGGCACAGACCTGGGTTAGGAGTTCGAGGCCTCCCTACTCGCATAGATCCCTTCCCAGAACCCTCCTGAAGGCGATCCACCAAGGCAAAGGCATCTTCCCTCCCCCCGTAGGCCCTGGTTGTTCTTTGGGTCCCCTGGCAGTTTCCAGCCAGGCAAAGGGACCTTGAGTTCGTTCAAGGAAGAAGTGGTCAAAAAGCAGAGAGAAATGAGTTCGGGTACTTGGGCTCCAAGCTCCCCGTGATGGCAAAAGGCTTGGGGTGCCTTTCCCCCCTTCAGGATCCCTATAGTCCAAAATCACTGATTTGCTGCCGGTTTTGGATTCACTATTGCTGCTTGAGTTGATGGAACGTAATGCGAAAAAAGGTGGGGGCCGATTGTCCTCAGATGAACTGAGCGAGCTAGCGGTAGATTCCAGGCCGCTGATTGCGAGCGGCTGCTTTCCTGGGCTTCCCTCAGGCATGGGAGGGAAAACGGGGAGAAGAAAGAGTGGAGACAAGATAGGAGGAAGAGGCAGAGTGCTTTGGGCCAACAACGGGGCAAATCGGGGAAACTTTCAAAATGGTGGATACTGAATCCATTGGTTCCTATGGCGATCTCACTTATCCGCAGATCGCTCCCTCCCCCTCCCTTTGGGGGTGCTCTCCCCCCCCCTTTCCAAGATGGCGACGGGGCGAGCGGGCGTGCAGGAAATGCCGTCCGCTCGCCGGGCCCCCCGTTAGAGGCCGGTTGCAGCACGGACGATCGGTGAAGGGGCAGAGACCAAAGGTAGGAACAGGGGGGAGGTCTGAAGGGGTTTGTTTATTGTTTTGGGTGTTTTTGGTTTGTTTTGGGATTTTTCTTTTTAGCGGTAGAGGGTGGGACGGGCGTTTCGGCCCTGGTGGTGGGTGGTGGTACTGCAGCGGCCTTGCACAGGCCTGGGAGGAGATTAGCCAGTCGGTTGTGGCTTAGTGGCATGGAAGAGAGTTTGTGATTTTCAAACAGGAGTTTGCTTATGGGATTGGGAGGGTTATTACAATGTGTGGGACTGTGTGGGCGCTGGGAGAAATGTTCTATTCTATTGTTTTGCAATGTTATGTGGAGTATTTCTAATGTATGCTTTGGTGCTCTGGGGACTGAATGGGAGGGAAAATGTATTTGGCTTTTGTCTTGCTGTGGGCAGCTTATGGAGTTCAATGTGTTGTTGTAGTGTGTAAGGTTCTGGTGGGTGCTGGGGGAAATGTCCTGGTTTTATTGTTTTGCTGTTTGATGTTTGCTAAAAATGTCTTCCATGTACTATTGGCTATGTAAATGTTGTGTAGATGGGGTGAGGGGAAGCAATGGTGGCCAGGTGTACTGGGAGGGACGAATTTGGTGCAGTGTGATGTGAACTGAGTGGGGCAGAAGTGGGGGAAAAAAGGTCTGGTACTGGTGCAACTTAGGCCATGGGCCAAGAGGAATACTGGGGACTCTCTGCTGTTGGATCTCCTGGATTTGGGGCTTCCTGGTTCGGTCATATATGGACAACGCTGGCTCTTCGGCTTAGAAATGGAGATGAGCACCAACCCCCAGAGTTGGGCATGGCTGGACTTAATGTCAGGGGAAAAACTTAGGGCATATTACACATGGAAAGATAGTGGATAACAGAGGGAGAACGAGGGCGAGGGGGAGAAGGGAGACAATATTAAAAATGCCAAAATATTAAGCCCTAAACACAAAGTAAACCAAAATGCTTACACAAGGTATATTAAAACCATTTGTCATGTGGCAATAATTGTTTTGCTCGCTTTGCTTTCGTGTTATTAAATATCAAATGATAACATGGTTAAATGTAATAATGCCCCTATGTAAGATATGCCTAGAAGATGTATGCTCAAAAAGTAGGTTTCAAAATAATTCCCTCATTTTAAAACACCCATTGATATATAACAGTATACTGTCCGGGTTTTTCCATTTTCCCGATATTTACAGAAAATAATTCAAAAGCAGAATGGGTTGGTGCTGGTGGAGTTGTGCATTAGTGATGCTGTATTGCTTCTGAGTGCGGCTATATGGGGAAAATTTAAGGAGATGAGCAATTGCTAAGAAGCAGAAATCAGGTTATTTTTCATGACTAAGTCTCCCAGAATCCTTTCCTTTTGGGGTAGTTTCCTGTGGTTACCTTCCTCCAGTGTCAGCAAGCCAACAGATGCCATCCATGATCTCGGTATACATATGAAATCAGAATGGCATTTGGAAGCAACGGTGGGCATAGGGCAGTGATTTTCAACCTTTTTTGAGCCGCGGCACATTTTTTACATTTCCAAAATCCTGCGGCACACCACCAACCAAAATGACACAAAATGACACTCTAACACAGTAATACATATAGTTAATATGTTTTAAAATGTATTTATACACTCACTTAGTGTGAAACCTGGCCCTGTTTCGATGAACACAAAATAGATATCCTGGCAGGAATGGTAGAAAGACACACACGAAGCTCTTGCTCAGCAGCTGTCAGTTTTTTTCTTTTGTCCACTACTCATATTAGGGCCTTCATCTGTGTCATAATTTTGTCCAGGGCCCTGTTCGGCATTTGCATTTTCCCTTCTCAAAAACTTCTCCATCACTGTCACTCGCTTGTCTTGCTGTGATCCCAAATTGCCACCGTCACTTGACTCGCAGCTGCAGCACTAACTCTAACTTTGTTTACCTAGCCGCGTCTGAGCGAATCCAAGATGGCGCGACCATAGCACTCTCGCGTCACTTCTTAGGTGACGCGAGAGTGCTATGGCTCCATTTCTTAAAGGGACAGATGCGCCTTATAGTCTATATATGAATGAAGTTCGAAAATAATTTCCCACGGCACACCTGATGATCTCTCACGGCACACTAGTGTTCTGCGGCACATAGGTTGAAAATCACTGGCATAGTACAACAAAGTGCACCAGGAAAAGTTCATTTGGAAATGAGATGAATTATTTTGTGCCCAAATTACAAATCTGATCGGTGCTTATTGTATACCCTCATGCATAAATTGACATCATGCATAAATTGAGGACAGATTTTAGGGCCAAAATTATGGATTTTGACATGAACCATGAGGATTTTGAGGGTCATTCTGTGGAGAGGGGAAAACACCAATGCTACCTCATGGTCCAGCCACTTCTAGCTGTCACCTCCATTTCCATATCCAAACATTCAAAATTGCCAAAAGCAATGCCATGATAGAAATAGTTCTTTTAGGTTCTCCCATAATAAAGTAAGGCCCCTTCTACACTGCCATAAAAATCCAGATTATCTGCTTTGAACTGTGTAGTGTAGAAGGGGCCTAAGGCCTATATCCCAGCATATGATCCCAAATAATCTGCTTATTCCAGAGTATCTGGCAGTGGAGATTCTGGTCCCTTCTAGACTGCCATGTACTCTATAACAGGGCTGTCCAACTGGTGGCCCCGGGGCCGGATCCGGCCCCGTAGCCTGTTGGACACGGCCCCACCTATGCCCTCAGCCGCCATTTTTAAATTTTTTTTAAAAAATCGATTTTTTTAAAAAATGGTGGCCGGGGCCGGGGGAGGGGAGGGGGCCAGGGAGGAGGAAGAGAGCTAGCTCCTCCACCTTTTTGGTGCCCCCCCTCCCTACCTAGGGCGGGGGAGCCACCGAAAAAGGCAGAAGGTGGCGCCAAGAGCAGCGCGTCACAGGCCTGGCGTGACGCGCTGCCCCTTGGCGCCGCCTTCTGCCTCCCAGCGGCGGCTCCCGGCTAGGTAGGAGGGGCACCGAAGGAGGAGTGGCGGCGCCAAGAGCAGCGCGTCACGCCAGGCCTGTGACGCGCTGCTCTTGGCGCCGCCTACTCCTCCTTTTCGCGCCCCCTACCTAGGGCGGGAGCCGCCAAAAGGGCAGAAGGTGGCGCCAAGAGCAGCGCGTCACAGGCCTGGCGTGACGCGCTGCCCTGGCGCCGCCTGCTCCTCCTTTTCGGCGCCCCCTCCGCCCTAGGAAGGGAGGGGGCGCCGAAAAGGAGGAGTAGGCGGTGCCAAGGGGCAGCGCGTCATGCCAGGCCTGTGACGCGCTGCTCTTGGCGCCGACTTCTGCCCTTTTTCGGCCGTTTTAGGAGGGGGCGGGGCCTGGGGTTGGGGCGGGGCCTGGGGCGGGGCCGAGCGGCCCCCTAGGTCATCAGTGACCTCTTATCCGGCCCTGGACCCCGTAGAAGTTGGACAGCACTGCTCTAGATTATATCAAACCAGATAATCCACGTTATCTGCTTTGAACTGGAATATATGAGTCTACACTGCCGAGTTTTCGTGGACTGGTAGTGAGCTGGTGGCACCAAGGCCCGCAAGCGTCTTCGGACAACAGCGGGTGGTCCGACCCCGGATCCAGGACCCATGCATGGCTGCCAACCTTCCTTCCTGTTATCAATAAATGAGTTGCGGTCAATTTTATCCCAACAAATTGTGTCTGTGTGTTATTGGTTATTAGGCGGGAGGTTGTATCACCCATGCACACGCAACCACCAGAAGTGGCAGAACATTGTGAGGACTGCCAGAATCAAGTCACAGCATGTATGGATTTTTAAGGCCATGTAGATGAGTCCCTAGTGGGAAAATAAACAACTACCCTTAAAGTGTGGATTCAGATAAGCCAGTTCAAAGCAGGTATTGTAGGATTTTCTGCCTTGGTATTCTGGGATATAGGGCTGTGTGGAAGGGCTCTGAGTAGTGCCAGCAAAATTGAAGGTTGGTGAGTATGAAGACAGATGGTGAGACACATGGGTTAGCTCAGTGTTTCTCAATCCCTGTGACGTGGCACACTAGTGTGCCATGACGGACCTCCTGCTGTGCCGCGAGAAAAGCTCTCTGCCCCCTTCCTTCCTCCCTCCTCCTGCCGAACTCCTGCTGCTTGGGGGAGGAGGAGGAAGGGCTGGGTGGCGGCGAAGAAAAAGAAGAAGGCGCCAAAGCTGGGGGAGGGGGCGGAGCCAGGCCGTGCCCCTCCCCCGGCTTCGACACTCCCAGCAGCTGCTCCAGCCTTGAGGGGGCAGTGCCAAGCCAGCATTGTGCTGGCTCTGCCACCGCTGGCTTGGCACTGCCCCCCCAAGGCTGAAGAAGCTGCTGGCAGAGCTGAAGCCGGGGGAGGGGCGGGGCATGGCACGGCCTGGCTCCGCCCCCTCCCCTGGTTTTGGCACTCCCAGCAGCTGCTCCAGCCTTGAGGGGGCAGTGCCAAACCAGCATTGTGCTGGCTCTGCCACCGCTGGCTTGGTACTGCCCCCTCAAGGCTGAAGAAGCTGCTGGCAGAGCTGAAGCCGGAGGGAGGGGCGGGGCATGGCACGGCCTGGCTCCGCCCCCTCCCCTGGTTTTGGCACTCCCAGCAGCTGCTCCCAGCAGGCCACCATCCCCCAGCCATTCTTTACTGTGCTAGAGTGTCATTTTGTGTCATTTTGGTTGGTGGTGTGCCCCCAGATTTTTTTAATGTTAAAAGTGTGCCGCGGCTCAAAAAAGGTTGGGAAACACTGGGTTAGCTGAACTAAGCTAAGAAGGGGAACTTATTTACAGTTCATAGATACTTAAGTAGCAGCTTTTTGCTTGGTCAGACCATTGATTTATGTAGCTTAAATACTGTCAACTGTAACTGGAAGTATCTCTCCAGAGTCCCCGTTCAATTCTTCAGTAACACTACCTGGAGATCCCTCGCATTCCCCGGTGGCCTGGTCTCCAATCCAAGTACTAAACAACCACAATGTTGCCTGCTTAGTCACTTTCAAATCAAAATTGGATCTAAAACGTCACTGTAATCTCTTGCCAGAAAGGCTTCTAAATTATATAACCACCCCCATCCCCTTAAAATTGAAATGCAGAGGCATAGGCTTCTCTAAATCAAGGATTATAATGTTATTTTCCATTGAGAAAATTCAGCATTTTAGAAAATTAGAAAATTCCTCAAATATATTATCTTCTTTTTTTCTAATGATCTGTTTAAATAATCATTATATCATTTAGACATTACTAATTTTATAGACTGGTAAGTGATAAATCTTTCAAGGTTACATTTCATTTATCAAGAAATGAAATTCGTTTTAATTTATTTTCACAAAGAGGATCGGAGCGATTTGTATGCAAAGCACAATTAGTCTCATTGTGCGAGGCTGCCGTGATTGCAGTTTCCTGTAATATTAATTTTCATGTAATTTGCTTCTCTTCCATTTTCTGACCGACCATTATTTGCTTTCTCCTCTCCTCTCCTCCCTTTAAACTCTAGTCTTAGCTTGATTCTCTTATTGTTCCAAATGTCTTGAAATTCGGTTCTGCATTCTGACTTGAATATGTCGGCGTTCGTTCTTTGCTTGATAGCAAATCATTCAAGTGAGTATAAACTGCTGAAATCCTGAGCAATTGGAATGCAAATTAAATCAATACAATCTCTTGGAAGAATTTTGTCCTTGGAGGGACTACAGTTTCTCAGCTGTTCAGAAATGCTGTATTGAAAGGAATTGCTTGGACTTAAAAATCACATAAGATCCTTTGTGGAATATGCTACTTGATCCCAAAAAGGTGGGAAAGAATCCTAATTGAGATGAGTAGAACAATTGCATTGTCTTTCAGGCCCTTCTACGCAGGCCTTAACTGCAGATTTCTTCTTCTTATCTTTTCTTCGCAAACGAAGATCCAGGAAGGACTCATCCCATGCTTTCTACAAGCGCGTTGATGACTAAAATGGCCGATCCGAGACAGGCAAGTTCGGTTGCAGAAAGCACGGCAGAAAGTCTCCTTGGGTGATGTTGTTTCTAGGTTGCGGTTCTTTCTTCATTGTCGTTTCACTTCGAGACTCGCTCGGTGTGACTTCTCGAAAGAGGCCGCAGCATTATGGATAGTGCGTCTCCATGCCTCTCGATGTGAGGCCAGGGTGGGCCATTGTTGGTGATCAATCTGGCCGAGCCTGAGATGTTGTTTCAGGGAGTCCTTGTATCTCTTTTTGGGGCACCTCTCTTGTGCTGACCCATGGCGAGTTCACCATAGAGTAGTATCTTTGGGAGGTGGTGGTCCTCCATCCTAGAGACGTGCCCTGCCCAGTGCAGCTGTGTTCTCAATAGCATGGCCTCAATGCTGGTGATCCCTTCTTGCTCAAGGACAGCAACATTCGTCACAAAGTCAGTCCAGTGTATATTTAGGATTGTGCGAAGACGAAAGCGTTCGAGGAGTCGTAGGTGTTGGTGATAGGTAACCCATGTTTCAGACCCATAGAGGAGAATAGACAGTACGATAGCTATGTTCACACTGATTTTGGTGCTTTGCCTCAGGTGTTTGTTGCTCCAGACTCTTTTGTGAAGCATTCCAAATGCACTATATGCTAATCTGTGATCTATGTCTTTCTCAATCTTGACGCCTGAAGAGATGGTGCTTCCCAGGTAGGTGAACTGCTGAACGGACTTAAGCACAGATTTGCCTATGCTGACGTGGGGATGATGGTGTTCTTCCTGTGGTGCAGGCTGGTAGAGGACTTCTGTTTTCTTCAGGCTGACTTCCAGCCCAAACAGCTCTGCAGCTGTTGCAAAGCAGGATGTCAGGCGCTGCAGGGCTGTTTCTGAATGGGCGACAAGGGCAGCATCATCAGCAAAAAGCACTGCAAGGGGCTGCCAATGGAGCGGTATTAGATACCAAAAATGCACACTGGATCGCACGATGGCATGAAAAATGTGTGATAAAAAGATTCACTTAAAATCCGTGATTGGGCAAAAAATGCACTCCTACAGAGTATTGTATATCCCTGGTGTAGACTGTTGAAACAGCTGATGCGGGATATAAACAGATGGAGCCAAATGGGAGCACAAGAGGAAAGCAATTCCCATGAGAACTCTCTCCAACCATTCCTTTGTTTTCATATTTCTGAAATTAAACAGAGTTTGAATTTACATAGTGGGCACCAGCATGGAAGATAAGTGACCTCAAACGGAAATGAGGTTCAAGAGGGCAAACATAAAGGCACCACGAGGGGGAGGAGAGACGATGACAGGAAATCTGCTTGTGTGCACTGTTATATTCACATCAGTGCTTATGAAGAGCAGTGCATCTCGGAGCATCAATAAGATTTTTTTTTAAAAAAAGAAAACAACTTCCAGAGGATGTCTCGTACCTTTTCTGGTTCCCTTCAATCTTCATTATCCAAACCTTTCTGGAAGCTCTGGGACCATTTACTGGTCTAATGGCTCCGTGTGAGGACTCTCCTTAAGGTCTCTCTCGGCATTACTTCGTGAACAAAGATACTTAGGAAGGACTCATCCCACACTTTTTACAAGCGTGTTGATGACTAAAAAGGCCAATCTGAGATAGGAAAGTTTGGTTGCAGAAAGCACAGAAAGTCTCCTTGGGTGATGTTGTTTCCAAGTTGCGGTTCTTTCTGAGTTGTCGTTTCTCTTCGAGACCCATTTGGCGTGCCTTCTCGAAAGAGGCCGCAGCATTGTGGATAGTGCGTCTCCATGCCTCCCGATGTGAGGCCAGGGTGGATCGTTGTTGGTGATCAATCAGGCCGAACCCGAGATGTTGTTTTAGGGAGTCCTTATATCTCTTTTTCAGGGCGCCTCTCTTGCACTGACCCGTGGCGAGTTCACCATAGAGTAGTATCTTTGGGAGGTGGTGGTTCTCCATCCTAGAGACCTCGTGCCCTGCCCAGTGCAGCTGAGTTCCCAATAGAATGGCCTCAATGCTGGTGATCCCTGCTTGCTCAAGGACAGCAACATTTGTCACATAGTCGGTCCAGGGTTTTAAATCCCATTTTCTTACTCAAGATTGAGCGCCTGTTTGGAAGGGCCCCTAACTTCTTAATTCTTTCAACTTCCCTCTGTTTTTCCCAGTAAATCTTTGTCCCCGTGTTACATGAATGTGCATTTATCTGCCTTCATGTTGCCTGTCAATTTAAGGAGACTCTATAAATTGTATAGGGTTTACTCAGGCAAGGAATGCCCAGTGGTGGTTTTGCCAGATCATATAGTACTTGGTATTTATTGACAATCTTCCATCCATGTACTGACCAGGGTTGACCCTGGTTAACTTACAAGATCAGTTACCTTTGAAAGAAATTATTTGGTCTTAGAATTTAAAACTTTGATCAGAGAAAAAAGTATACAGTATAAAACCATACAACATACAACATTAGATAATAACAGTTAAAATTAAACAATGTTACATCCACAAAACCTACATTAAAAAACAATGTTACGTCCACAAACCCACGTTTAAAAAAGTACGCCATGTTCTTATCTGTTAGCTTGCCAGTCCTATTCCAGTTCAAAGTGCTGCTTTCTGCTATTGTATAAAGTCCTGGTCCTATAGCCACAATTTTACTTTTTTTCCTAAATGCTAGCAGGCCCGGATTACCCATAAGGCCACCCTAGTCCATCGCATAGGGTGGCAGCTATGGGGGGCAGCAGATCCAAACCCCCAACATTGAAAAAAAATAATTTTGTTTTTAAAAAATCCGATCTTTGGGCGCTTGCTTCTTCGCCTGCGCAGTGAGAAGGAGCGAGCGAGAAGGAGCCAGGGGAAGTCCCGCCCCTAGGGCATCTGACGTGGCTTCCCCCCGCTGCCTCTTCGCTCGCGTGGGCGGGCGCCACCCCTTCCTTCAGTGAAGGAAGGAGGGGCGCCCGTGCGAACGAGGAGGCGGTGGGGGGAAGCCACGTCAAATGCCCTAGGAGTAGGACTTCCCCTGGCTCCTTCTCCCTCGCCCTGGGTGCACCCCCCACAAGCGGCTCCACCCCCGCAAGCCGCCCCACCCCCCAGGGGCAGCATTTACAGAGTGTGGCCTAGGGCGCCACAAAACGATAATCCGGGCCTGAATGCTAGGAGGGATGGGGTTGATCATATTTCACTTTGAAGCGCACTCCACAGGCGGGGAGCTACAGCCAAGAAGCCCCTGTCTCTTGTCCTCACCAGCAGCATTTGAGATGCTGATGGAAGCGAGAGCAGGGCCTCCCCGGATGATCTTAAATTACAAGGTAGGACATAGAGGCAGATGCGTTTGGACAAGTAAGCTGGGCCAGAACCGTATAGAGCTTTATAGGTCAAAACCAGCACCTTAAATTGAGCTCGGAGGTGAACAGGCAGCCAGTGAAGCTGACATAACAAGAGGGTGGTATGCTCCCTGTATGTAGCTCCTGTTAGTAATCTGACTGCTGCCCGTTGGACTAGTTGCAATTTCCGAACTGTCTTCAAAGGCAGCCCTACGTAGAGTGCATTGCAGTAATCTATCCTAAACCGGAAGTCCACTGTTTTTGTCTTTTCATGATGACAGCAAACAATTAATAATTCACTTTTTTTAATTTGAGGACCAATACTTTGGTAAATCTGAACTTCTTAATCCATGTTCTCTTCCATCATTCGTGAAGATTTAGGAAAATTGTGAAGATAAACTTTTTAATATTCAAATTCTTCGTTGTTGATTTCAAAAATGCCCTGTGATTCTCAATCATGCAAGAGGACAGGCCCCTTACAATGGAAGACAGTGGGAGGTCTTTGAATAGCTGCTGGGTCAGGACATGATAGAACTATGTCTCCCACTCAATTGCTAGAGGGATGGCAGTTGAAGACAATGGAAGTTGCTGCCACCAGCTGCTGGGCCAGGACTTATGGCTGGCCAGGAACACTAATTGCATTTTTCTATATCCACCTCCATTATTATGAAATATGCCTGAGGTGTGATGTTTGATCTCATCAGTGTGTCTGAGGAAATTGATTGAAATCTATGAAGGTCAGCATTTATTTTTAACATCAGCCAGTTTGAGAGGTGCTCCTGGGTGCTTCCTTCCTTTTCTTTTTTTCTTTTCTTTTTTTTTGCCTTTTTATCCTACTCATTGTTACTAAAAGAAGATCTCATCATGCCTAATGGGGCTTACTCCGAGGAAACTATTCTCCAGCTCTGTTAACTAGGACAGTGGGTAATGGAAAGCGAGAAGAAATAAATTCAATCCCTGTTTCCTTGAGACGATGTAAACAACAAGAAAAATTGAAAGCAAAGAACAATACCCAGAGGTTCAATGTTACCATATCACAATCCTATAAACAGCCAAGCACAAGTCTTTGTTTTATTTATTATAGTAGGTTTGCCCTGCCCTTTTATCCACACAGCCCACCAAGGCAGCTACAATAAATCAGACATAAAGTAAAGGGAATAGGAGATACACACACACACACACACACACACACACACACACTGTGTAATGTATTCTGCAGTGCCTATTCCACAGTCTTTTTCAGGGACTGAGAGCTGTCATTGCACAGACCTAGTACCCCTTGTTCAGAAATCTAAAACCTGAAAGACTCCAAAGTCCAAAACGATCCACATGGATGGCTGACATAGTCTCACCTTTGCTCTCTGTTGGTTAGATGTAGGGTTGCCAACTGTCCCTTATTCTTAGGGACGTCCCTTATTTCGGCCCCAAATTTCATGTCCCTTATTTTCAGCTCCTGTTCCTTATTTTCAGCTTCTGTATTGACAGGAGAGGTGGCAGCAGGAGGCGAGGCTGGGCCAGTACATATACACACATACTTCCTTCCTCCTCCTCCTCCATCCTGCTACCCATTTTGGCTCCTCCCATTTCCTCTCGCCTCCCCGCGAGTGGTCGGGAATTGTAGTCCAAGGCTGCCTCCTCTTTATTGAGGGACGCGTGCGGCCCTTTTGGGCGGGACTCCATTTCCTAAGAGCCCTCGCTCCCAGGGGGAGGAGGAGGAGGTAAAGGAAGAGGGAGAAGGGGGCCTGCCAGTCTTCATGGCACCGCCGGTGAAGCTGCGGGGAGATGCGGACTCACATGGAGCTGCTGATCATGGAGACCCATGGAGACCCAGAGCCAGGTCTGCAATGCACTCGCCCACCTCGACCGCCTTCACCATTGACCGCTGGGAAAGGAAGGAAGGTGACCCCCTGCCAGGCACACAAATCACAGCCATACCGGGCTGAGGGGTGGTGGGGGTCTCTGGAGGGCTTTTGAGCCAGACAGGCATCTGTCGGGAGGGCTTGGGTTTTGCCTCCTTGGCCCATGTAGATGATATTGCCCTGCATGCATGTGAAAGGAGGCTTCTGTTCGACCCCAGTCTAAAGATCAGTCAACAGTGCGATGCCGCAGCTGAAAAAGCCAAGGCTGCATCAAAAGGAGTTGCCTAACGTTTGATTTTCAAGTTTTTATGAAGTGTCCCTTATTTTTGTGAAAAATCCCGTATTTTTAGGTAAATGTCCCTTATTTCTTATATCAAAAAGTGGCAACCCTAGTTAGATGTACACAAACTTTGTTTCATACAAAAATTCAAAAAATGTATAAAATTACCGTCAGGTTATGCAGATATGAAATGTAAATGAATTTCATGTTTCAATTTCAGTCCCATCTCCAAGATATTTCATTTTATATATGCAAATATTCCATTTTTTTATTTAAAAATTTCCCAAATTGAAAAGATTTCTGCTCCTAATAATTTCAAATAAGGAATGTGCAACCTGTACACTCAGGACCTTTCTAGACTGCCACATAATCCAGTTTATTGGATTAGCGGACTGGTTGGATCTCTTGCAGTCCAAGGTACTCTCAGAATTTTCCTCCAACACCACAGTTCAAAACATTACAGCTAAATATATAAAAATAAATGTGTCCTGACTTAAACTTGTAATTTTTTTTCTAAGCCGCTAGCTTTCATGGACTAATTTCAAAAACTAATTTTCATGTGTAAAGGGAAGAAAAGACTCACCCGAAAAATAGTGCCTTGCTCTTTAATGTACAAGTTGTTTTCTGTGAGCTTGATTAACTACAAGTAGGTAGGTAATATAGAGATTTAAATATTTAGTGATATGAGCATATTGCACCCCATTGTTCTTTCCCCATCAGAGGTTCGGCATGCTCCCTGATTTCGTATTAAAAGGTCAGTGGTGAAATCCTACATTAACCACTTGGATAATTTTCAATACAATTGAAGGCTATGGCCTCTTTTTAAAAAGTTATTTCCTTTTAGCATGCAGGGCTATTTAATGTGGCCATCAGAAAGTCTTATGCATTCATCTGCAAATGCCTGAAATTGATTTTCTACTTGAATTCCCAAGGTTGCTCAGTGGTCATAAATGGCTGCAGAAATATAATTTCTGGTAGACTTCCAAGCATCCTATGAGACAGGACGCTTTGATCTTTCCACACCTCTTGTCTTGGATCTTTCACAGAGGAATGCCATTAATTGACTTTTAGTTATCCAAAGTGTTTAGCAGTCTGGCCCTGCCATTCATTTCCTATCAAGGCCTAGTTTACATGTTACCTTCAGCATTAAGTTGACACTAGGCATGAGAAAAAAGTTATGAAAATGATTCGTTTCGTAAGAAATTAAATAAGAAATGCTACTCCCGCGCTTTTCCGCACCTGGACGCCAACCAGGAAGTGGACTTAATTTTTCGAACTTGGGGGCCAGGATTTTCTTAAGTGTCGTTATTAGGTCGTAAGGGGGGGCATAAGGGGGGGCACCCTCCTTCTCTCTCACCACCCTCCCGCCTCCCTTGCCAATATTATGGCAAGGCAAGCCCTAAACTCGCTCCTTCGCTCGGCTGGAAGGAAGCCTGGAAAAAATGTAAACAGAGAGGATTACTCAGAAGTAAATCTGCAAAGGAGGGCACTTTGGATGAAGGGCCCTTCTTTGTGGATTTACTTCTGAGTAATCCTCTGTTTACATTTTTTCCAGGCTTCCCTGCCTCTCCTGCCTGCCAGGATCTAAGGCATCAAAGAGTATTGGGGTGAGAAACCAACCTAATGTATAATACAATGAATGCTACTGTAAGTGCCATTGCCTAATATTATAAGTAATCCAACTGGTCATACCTACATTCCATGCACATGCAATAATACAGCAGTAATAACAATAACAAGAGGTAAAATTCAAACCGAAGTATTCTGACTGGTCTCTCCTCATGCAGTGCAAGCGGGGCTCGGGAAATTAGCCGGGAAAAGCCAGCGTTTTCTGCTTGGGAGCACACACATACATATTCTTGGGAGGGGATTTGCTGCAGAATCTTCTCTATGAGGCCGGGATTCTGCAGCAAATCCCCCAAAGAATATGTATGTGTGTGCACCCAAGCAGGAAACGCTGTCTTTTCCGGGCTAATTTCGGGCTCCCAGAGAAGACCCGTTTGCACCGCATGAGGCAGGGACCAGTCAGAATACTTCAGTTTGAATTTTACCTATTCTTATACCCATTGTTATTACTGCTGTATTATTGCATGTGCATAGAATGTAGGTATATGACCAGCCTGGGCAAACTTGTGCCCTCGCTCCTGGGGATCGGGGTGAGAGAGAGGCGAGGAGCCGGGGGCTCCTCCTCCTTTTGCTGCTTCCAAGAATAGAATACCCCCTCCCTCCCTCCCTCCTTCCTATTTGGAGAGTCCCATCTAGAATTCAGTGTGATTTATTCAAGTTTTGGTCTACAACTCCCAGAAATCCCAGCCAATTTACCAGCTGTTAGGATTTCTGGGAGTGGTAGGCCAAACCATCTGAATGCGCAGGCTCTGGCATACGAATTACTAACAAATTTCGTTAGTACTTAAGTTACATTTCCGAAATTTTTGGGAAATTTTTGTAAGTCTTTGATATACTAATCAAAAAAAAAATCCCCCCCCCCTCATTTGATATAAGAATCGCCATTTTAGGATTCTAAAACATGCCTAGTTGACACTGAGGCTGGAATCTCACAATTCTGAAAGAAAAAACATAAACAGATGGCTTTTTATTATAAAGTTGGGATAGTTGCCATGTTAACAATGCCTGTGCCATTAGAATGTGTTTGATTTGCATTTAACATAGCCACTAGTTCTTACCATCCATTATGTTATATCATAATCTACTCATGTGTGCTGCAACAAACCAGATGTGTGCGTGTGTGTGCGGGGGGGGGGGGAGAGATAGGCAGAACTTTTGCCACAGAACAGCTAGGCACCACCACACACACAAGAAGGAGGACAAAAAGCAAACAACAAGGCTTGGACCAAGGCGAGGCCATTAGGGAAATCAGAGTCCACACACAGCCTCACTCATACAACGCCGGACAGTGGGAAACCACCACTGTATATTATATTTTGCCTTTGCTTTCTCCAATTACTTATTAAAGATTTCTTTGACTGTCACCAATTTATTATTTCATTAGGCCACCTCCTTGACTGGAATGTCCATAAAGCCACATGAAGACTTCAGTTAGAATGGAGCACGAATATGTTGCTTATTTTTGAACAGTTAATAAGCGTAATGGTTGGAGATAACTTATCAGGCTTTTCTTGTTACAGAGGATGGTACTTCTATCTTGAATTTCTTTAAAACAAAGTTCCACACATAGGAATTCAAACAGGAATCTTTTAAAAAAATAACGAAACCTCCCTTCATCCCTTCAGCACTCTAAACACTATAGAGGCCTATTAACTATTATTCTTTTCTTAGTACCACTATGTTTTTTGGTTGGACCCTTAGAGTTATTTGATTTCTTTGTTTTGGTTTTCTTTCCCTCTGAATGTTGTTTTTCTTGTTGAGGTCCTTGTTGTTGTGATTGGTTTGTTATGTCTGTCCTCATTGTCTTGAGGGTTATTTGTGAAAAGGATTCTGTCTTTATTAAAGATTCAGTTAAAGTTGTAGGTAGACCATGACATTCTGACAAGTAGGTCTTAACCGCCTGTATGTCCTTCCTCATATCTGTGGCGTAGGTTATTAGGTGTTCTAACGGTGTAAGATCCTTTGCATTATTTGTTGCTCCACATGTTCTAACTGCACTGTTGGCTTCCGCCCTGTGAGCAGAGTTTGGTTCATTCGCTGGAGGATCCAGGGAAAAGCAGCTATCCTCCCTACGGGAGCAGTTGTTTTGAGTTTTCTCAGGAAAAATGAATTCCTCTGCTAAGCATATTCCATTTATTTCATTTGTTTCATAGGGGTTAAACAGTATATTTCTGTGATCAAGTGTCCAGTCAAGTCCTATTTCAGAGGGTAATTCTGGTACAGGGTCTCTTATTTTAACCAGTGGTGAAAAGTATGTCTCAATTTCAGTTTGCTTGGATGTATTTTTCTTCTTTTTAACAGGAGATGACTCAAGTTGTATTTCTGGTAGACCAAGGTTTTAATGAGTTTTTCTTGTTATAATTACCATTATTATTGTTGCACCTCAGAACGCTGGCAGTCCCCCCTAGATCACACACACCAGGCAGATTTAGAATAAAGAATAAAGGATAGTCCAAGATGTAGAAGGAAAGCAATCAAAAATAGTCCAAAAGGTTCTCGAGCCGCAAGCTCAATTGGCTTAAATCCAAAAGGAAAACAAAGGTCCAAAGACAAGACAAACCGTTCCTGCGGTCAACGTGAAACTTGAGGCAAACCGCTCCTGCAGTCTACGGGAACGTAGAGACTTGAACTTGAGACTTTCCAAGCTGAACGTAGCTTCAAGTCTGACTAGAATAACCCAGTCACATAGAAATTACTTTCTATGTGACCAACACACCCCCTTTCTCAAACTCCAATCTTTTCGGGAGGATCTGATACTGGCTCTCCTGTCAAATTCCTCTTCATTAGCAGCCCCAGGTGCAGACCTCTCGTCCTGAGAAACTCGATCCTCCCTAACTTCCATATCCTCAGAATGCTCATCTGGCAAGGGAGTAAAAAAGCCTTCGTGAGAATCAAGGTCACTCGGCCTCTCACTATCCAGTTCAGAACTGACTTCCGTGGAGTCATCAATATTCTCATTTGCAGTATCATACCCATGTAGCCAGCCATCATCCCAGGCTAAGTCTTCACCTGAAGACCCATACCCATCCGGCCACCCGTCCTCCTCTTGATCCGGGGCGGCTGGGACCCCCGGAGTCTGTCTCTGACCACTAGGCTGGAACACGACAATTATGGTTAAAGGAAAACCTACAGCTGGCTCTGAGTTTTGTTTATCAATCTCTCATTAGTGTTGTTGGTCAAGTTGTTTGCTTAGAGAGAGTTGTGTAGAAAACTTAGGGAGAGGCTTTCTTCAATTCCTCCAAATAATGATTAAAATCTCATCCAGATAGCAATTACAACCTTCTCCAGATGGCAATTCAGAACTGAAAGTAAACTAACTGCTGTTTGCAACCAAGGAGTACGGAATAATATATAACATTACGTAACAGGATTTACTTCAGTAGGTTGCAGTGGGTTGCAGAGTAGTCTGTTATGGCAATATTATATTCACTGTTTAAGCTCAAAAAAGAATAAGTAGCAGTAAGAGTGAAAGATTGTGAAAGTTCGGAGCACACACAGATACTCATGCCAGCGTCAGCTAGTTACTAGTAATAGGAACTTCTTTTCCCTTTACCAAGAGAATGTTGTTTAAAAGTAAACTAAGCATACTCTGGTTTCTCTTCAGATCGTATAAATCTTTCGCCTTCTAAAAGTAAACTAAGCACAGTCCTTCTGATAAAATCCCAGTAAGATGAGAGCAGTTCTTCTGATAAAGTCTCAGGTCTCAAAATGTTCCAGATAGAGAACAAATAAGCAAAGTAAACAAAATAATAATAATAATACACTTTATTTATATTCCGCTCTTCTCACCCTGAAGGGGACTCAGAGCGGATTACATCACACATACGACAGACAGTCCCTGCCGGATCCACATACAATTACATACAACATACAAACATATGGCAAGTACAATTTTTAGAAGGATTTTTCTTCAGGCTGCATCACAGGGTGCGTCACAGGGTGTGGTTGTTCCATTACATCATCACGTCACAAGGGGGTGCTGTTGCTTCATCCTCGTGACGGAGAGCCTCTGTTTACCGCATTCCACCTTCCGACAGCCGATCTTACTTTTTATTTAGACGTTGTAAGTCCTTCTTTGAAAAATTCATCCCCGCTAGGTGGTTCCCAGTTTTATCTAATCACAGCTGAGCTGTTTTCGAACTTTTGGGTGAACAGTGGACAGGGCTCACAGCTGGGTGTCCAGGCCAGCCCGGGATTCGAACTTGCAATCTTCAGATCTTCAGATTGCTAGCACAGCTGCTGTTACCGCTATACTATCTCTCCGGCCCAGAAGAACTTGCCTTGGAGTGACAGGGGGAAGTGTCTTTCTCCCTTCAGAGCTCCACCCATTAACTATTACTCCAAGAAATTTCCTTCATATAACACCAAACTCCTAACTGCTTAAAAAATGGCTGCTATCTGCTTTCTTTTGCCTCGGCTCTGCCCATCTCCAGCTACTGATCTTTTCCCTCCAATTTCATCAGCCAATCAGACTACTCTTCTGGCATAGAAACTGCATAGAGACTGTCTGATTGCTCCACCACCCATATCTGCTTAGCTTTAGCAAGCTGGGCCTGGCTTCTGCCTTTTACATCCACCCTTATACGCCAACCCTTCAGGGTAGACCAATCTGTTACATGTGCCATTTAGGGGTATGGAAAACTCTGTCTCAAATTTCATTCCAATTCACTGTGGTGTTCCAGCCTAGCAGTGTGATGCCCCAGCCTAGTGGTCAGAGACAGGCACCAGTGGTGCCAATGGATCAGGGCCAGGATGGGGAAGATGAATGGCCAGATGGGGATGTTTCTGTAAATGAGGATTTGGCTTGGGATAATGACTGGCTGCATGGGTATTGGCCTGAAGAAGGGGTTAATGATGATTCAATGGAAGTTAGTTTCGAGACAGCTAGCGAGAACTCCAGTAACCTTGACTCTCACGGGAACTTGACTCCCTTGCTGGCTGAGCTCCCAGGAAATAGGGAGGAAGAGCTTTCTCAGCAAGATAGGAATCCACTTGGGCCCGCTAACGAGTTGTTGGATTTTGATAGAAGGGCTAGTATCAGATCCTCCCAGAGGGACTGGAATTTGCGACAGGGAATTCAGTGGTCCCACAGAAAATAGATTCCTTTAAGAGACTGGCCCGGGGAAGATCTTGCCAGAGCTGAAGCTACATTTGGCTTGGATAGTTCATGCTCAAGATCCCAGGTTCAAGTTGGGTGCAGGAGCGGGTTTGCCCTGCTGAGCTACGTTCCCGTTTGACCATTGCCACGGTTTGCTTTGGACTCTAAGTTCCTGTTTCGGCCGCCGGAGCGGCCTGCCATGGTTTTGGATTTGCTTTCCTTGGGATTTACTCCAGTTTAAGGACTTTTCAAGATTTACCTGTGGACTTACTTTTTGCATTACTTCTTTAATCCTATAGACTATTCTTATTCTAAATAAAAGTATTTTACAGAGTTTGCTTGTGTGTATGATCTATGTACGTTCCAGATCTGAGGTGCAACATCCACTGAATTCTACCTCCATTTTTCTATCCTTATTGTGTACCATTTTTTAAGACTTTGTGGAGATTTTTTACATGAAACTGTGAATTTTGGTACACGTGGCCAAGATTCTACATCGGTTTTAATCTACACCCATGTATTTAAAGGGATAGTTGTCCTACACCAAACTTCAGCTGAATACTAGGCATGGTTTCGAATCCAAAAATGGCGATTCTAAAATCAAATGGGGGGATTTTTTGATCAGTAAAAGAAAGACTTACAAAAATTTTCCAAAAATTTCTAAAATGTAACTTAAGTACTAACGAAATTCGTTAGTAATTCGTATGCCAGAGCATGCGCATTCAGATGAGTTTGGCCTACAACTCCCAGAAATCCTAACAGCTGGTAAATTGGCTGGGATTTCTGGGAGTTGTAGGCCAAAACTTGAATAAACCACACTGAATTCTAGATGGGACTCTCCAAATAGGAAGGAGGGAGGGAAGGAGGAAGGGAGGAGGGGGGGGTATTCTATTCTTGGAAGCAGCAAAAAAAAAAAAGGAGGAGGAGGCCCCCTCGCTCCTCGCTGCCTCTCTCTCACCCCGATCCTGAGGGAGCGAGGGCCCAAGTTTGCCCAGGCTGAGAGGAAAAGGAAGAGGCCTGAGGCTGTCAGGAATGGTGGGAGTTGAAGTCCAAAACACGTACCTGGAGGGCTGAAGCTGGCCCCTGCGATGGGGCATGGCAGCAGAGCAACGGGGAAGAGAAGCATCTGAGAGCGCAGGGAGAGAGGAGGAGAAGCGCCGCGTGTGTGTGTGTGAAGCTGGCCCTTGCGATGGGGCATGGCAGCAGAGCAACGGGGAAGAGAAGGAGGGGGGGGAAAGCGTGGAGGACTACACTTTCCAGAATGCATTGCCTACCTAGCAGCAGCGTCACTTCCAGTTCCCCATAGAAATGCGGGAAAAAGCTGAATGAAGGCGGGAAGGAAATGAGGGGGAGAAGACAGGGAGAAGTGAGTACATAGTACAATAATTAATTAATTAATAATTAAGAATTTATTACGATCATAACGCAAATTGTTGGCCTCAAGGACCGTAAAAGGAAGTCTACTTCTGGGTTCGCGGCAACGATCCGTAAAAGCTCAAAAGTCCCATTACATACGAATCTCTTACGAATCCTTTTAATTTCCGTTTCATTTTTCTCATGCCTACTGAATACCATCATTGTGCCACCTCTTACATATCTGTCAAGAGCCTTGGTTTTTGCTTCTTTATGCAGTAGAGAAGGCAGTGAATGAAATAGTACACTGAAGGCACTGATAATTGCTTAGACAAGTCCCCGAATGTATAATTTCATGTGAAAAGATTACATCTGTGGGACACTTGCTTACACCACCTTGAATTGAATACGGATGTTTTGCAATGACAAAAAAGTACACTTACAAGTGTAAAGGAACGTTGTTATTATTAACTGTCATCAAGTTGACTTCAACTTATGGTGACTCTTTGAATGGGAGACACCCAATTCACTCTGTCCTCAACCACCCTGATCAGTTCCTTGATTGAATCGAGCTATCTTAAGTGCAGTCTTCCTCTTTTCTATTTTCTACATGATACCCTTTTGCTCACTGTCTTGGAATTCACAAATTGTATAAATCTGAAATATATTTGTTTTATATTAATTTCCATAATTAGCTGCAATACAACCAGATACCTTAAACAGCACATTCAGATCTTTCATCTGTTGTTATGGTCATGATAAGAACTAAGCATTGCATGTTTCTTGAGCAGTAAAGAGTAAGGCATAACACTCTAGAGATTAAGACACTCAAAAATAGGGTTTATTTCAAAAATAGTAAAATCACATGGCCATATGCATAAGAATGTTCCTGCATATGTATATCAATAGCATTCAGGAAAAAAACAGCAGCACTTTTTGTTTAAATCTATAGGGAATGTACAAAATGAAGAAAACCTAGGCATGACACAGCACTATGCAAATGATATTTAAATATACCACAACATGGTTTAAAAGATGGCTCTCAATTGACTTCTGCTAGTTTCAGTCTAACACTTTTGGAGAATCACATCGTCTCCAGCTTTCACCTAGGTCACATCCAGACAGCCCCTTTAATGCAGGAGTTGATGCAATAAAAAGGGGGCTATCCAGATGACGCCCTGGACAAACCCAAATTAATTCATCACAAACCAGGAAAACCTATTCCCCCATTTTTACTGGTGTACATGTCAGGAAAGCTCCTAATGGAGGCCAGGGCTGCATCCAGACAGCCTCTTTATTGTGGTAACTTCCGCAATAAAGAAGGGGCTATCCAGATGACGTCCTGAACAATCCTGAGGGTGCAGGGAGGAGGAAGATCACTCTGCCCGCCAATCTCCTGGCTCGTCATTTCTACGCACCGGGAGAGGTGCTGCAACACTCTACCGGAGCCAGGTAAGTTTTTTTTACTTTTCAAAGGGGTTTGGGGGCTTTGGGGGAGGAGGAGGATCCCCAGATGTTCTGCCGGACTAGTGTGAGCTTTCTGGGATGGGTGTAGACAGACCCACAGAAACATCAGTGTTTTTAAAACTTGAGTGATCCTGGGGTAAATGGCTGTCTGGAACTGCCCCAGGTAAGTTCTTTTGTTTTTTGCACTGCTTTGGGAGGTCTTTTGGGGAAGGGGGTTAGAGTGTCCAGTAGGCATGAGAAAAAAGTTATGAAAATGAAAAGAAATCGGAAGGGATTCGTATGTAATGGGACTTCCAAGTTTATACGGATCCCAAGGCCAATCCCGGAAGTGGACTTTCTTTTCCGCACCCCCTGGGCCCAAAATTTCGTTAGATTATTAAATTTTTCGGATGCCCCCCCAACAGGAAAATTTCCCCCTCCAAAATAGCTTTGCAGACATAACTCACAGTCAGATCGGGGCCTTTCCATGCTTGAAGCCTAATTAGAGTGAAAGGCCTCCTCCAGGAAGTGAAAAAGGAGCCGGAAACGATAGAGAGATCCAGATCGGGACTCCTAGAGGGGCTGGAGGACTGACGAAAAAAGGGATTTAAACACCCAGGAAGGGGGTTTAGATAGAAGGACAGAGTAGAAGGACATAAGAACTGCTGAGAGAAGGGCAGCAGGAGTGAAAAGAGCACGGAGAGGAGAAGGAAGAGTTCAGAATCAAGAAAAGCCAGAGTTCGAACGGAGGTCCTAGACTGCTATGGTAAAACTGAATGGGAGTGAGGAGTGAGGAGAACTCTAGCAAGGCCTGCACCAGAGGTATTTAATAATATTAATAATAATATATTAATGCATTATATCTCCCTGCAAGGAAACCAAGGGAAATGTTGCCCTTGATTTGCCTGTGCTTAAAACAGTATCAGTCCTGTTTCCTGCTTTGCCTACTTTAGAACTACTAACGAATTTCGTTAGTAATTAAGTTACATTTGAGAATTTTTGGAATTTTTTTGTAAGTCTTTTTTTTTTACTAATCAAAAAATCCCCCATTAGATTTTCGATTCCCTATTTTTGGGTTCGAAACCATGCCTAGTGTCCAGGTGTTCTCCCAGTAAGTTCTGAGGAAACATCTGGACACCAAACCCCAAAAGCACGTGCTTTCTGGGTGGGGGAGTGGAAAGGGGCCCAGGAACATTCGCATTTTTAAAATGTGAAAGCTCCTGGGATAATGGGCTGTGTGGAAGCGCCCTTAAACTACCAGTGTGGTGCTAGTTCAACACAGAGCTTGGAAATGTGTGTTTGCGCTTTCAAGACACCTTTCAATCTATGATGTCCCCTTCAATTTCACAGAGTTTTTGTAGAAAATAAATACGCAGAGGTTGTTCTACCAGTTTCTTCCTCTGAAATACTGGCCTCACTTACAGCAGCTGATATTCATAGGCAGTCTTCCATCTAAGGACCCTTCTACACTGCCCTTTATCCCAGGATCTGATTCCAGATTATCTGCTTAAACTGGAATATATAAGTCCCCACTACCAGATAACCTAGGATATATGGCTGAGTACTAGGTCTATTTTCAAATGTCGGATATATCCAAATTTCAGATGTTTTTCTTGTATTTCTAACTAATGAATCGACTATGAAGAGAGTTAGGCAAACAGGAGTTGGATTCGCCATTTTGAAGTTTCTGTCGCCATACACGGATAGGGTTCGGATGTCATTTCCGCCCTTCTCTGGCTGCCTCTCCTCATTGGCAAAACGCCTGCTTTGGATATGGCTTTACTTCCTGCCTTGGAGGGAATGAAAGCCTTGTCCAAACGGGGAGTTTAACCCGCTTCTGTATTACTGTGACAGTTTGAGGCCCTATTGGTTTTCTCTTTAACAGTAAAGAAGCCTTCCGAATTTCAGAAGTATATCTGAATGAATTTCGAGGATAATGCTGAAAACTTTGGAAGTCTATCAGATACGAAGCGCCAGCGCCCCTTACATCTTAAGCGACTTTTGAACCATTATTTTCCCTTCTAAAACAGGCCTACTAAGTACTTAGGAAAACAATAAAGCGCTTTTGTGGCAATACATATTGGCAGGATCATACCAGCCAGAGAAACATTGCAATAGTCACAGAGACAGTGGCAATGGCATCACTGAAGGTAATGCATAAACCAGGTCACAGACTTATATAATGGGACCCAATGGGAAGATTACTTCCTTACATCTGAAGGACTGATCACAGGAGAGCTGCAGGCACCCTCTGCTCAAGTGCATGTCATTAGATATAATGAGATGAATTCAAACTAGAAAACTAAATCAATGGAAGAACTGTTTTTTCTGACTTGGAACAGCTGTTTCATAGTTGTGAATCAAATCAGAAATGTTGTTTACAGAGGCAAAGTGGATTCTCACAGCACACAAATCTTGCATGACAAGTGATGCTGGCTGCCTAACCTCATAGCTAAATGTTGAGTAGATGTCTGTAATGTTTGTCTAGTTTGCTGGTTGAGCTCCTTCCTTGTGGTTGGATGAAGTACTGCTTTTTGTAAGTATGTCCTTCAGGATAAGTGTGTGATGGCCCCTAATCCATTTGTCCATTACTTTCCACAAAACCATGCCACACACAACTCCTTATCGGTCACCAGATGGCCAATATCTTTGACCACTAATCTTCATCAGTCACCTTCAGATTCCTACAACAAAAAAGTCAAGAACCAGAAAATCAGAGGCATTTACATTCAGGCCTCTTCTACACAACTGTATAAAATCCACATTATCTGCTTTGAACTGGATTATATGGCAGTGTACACTAAAACAATCCAGTTCAAATCAGATAATGTGGATCTTCTGCTTTGATGACCTTGATTATCTGGCAGTGTAGAAGGGGCCTCAGTCGTGATTGTGCTTACTTAGTTACTTAGGCAATTCCTTGTTGTCCAAGTAAGATTGTCCTCCAAGTTCGGTGTACTGGCGGTCGATACGTACTGGGTGACTGTGGAGCCCTATTCTTGACCCACATGTTCTCCTGCAGTGAGGGCATTGGTTTCCAGGTGGAAGGTGGTCCCAGTCGGGGTTGGCTTGACATGCCTCCCTCTTGATACATTTCTCTCTTTCACCCTCTGTTCATGCCTCTTCAAATTTCACAGCACTGCTGGTCCCAGCTGACCTCCAGTTAGAGCGCTCAAGGGCCAGGACTTCCCAGTTTTCAGTGTCTATGCCACAGTTTTTAAGGTTGGCTTTGAGCCCATCTTTCAATCTCTTTTCCTGTCCTCCAACATTCCATTTTCCATTCTTGAGTTCGGAGTAGAACAACTGCTTTGGGAGACAGAGGTCAGGCATTCAGACACTGTGGCCGGTACAGTGGAGTTGATAGTGGAGGACCATCGCTTCAATGCTTCTTCTGTAAGTGTGCACCTCTTTATAAAGAAGCTGAATTTGGTCTATGTGTTTCCCTCACTAGACCACTGCCAATTCATTTTATCCTCACAACAACTCCATGTCAGAATGAGACAAAGTAATTACAGTCAGATATATATACACCTATATATCTAATTGACCTTGAGATTCCTAGAAAGAACATTTTAACAAAATATGTGAATAATCAAATCTGCAAATGTCAAAGGCAGCATGTATATCATGGGCCAGCTATACTTCTTTCCCTAAATCATTGCTTCAGTTTCATGAATGAGTGACGTTCAGAGCCTAGGCTTCCACGTATTGATACTCTTTTGTAAGACTGCAATGATGGCCTTGGTGCATATGGTCTTCCTGATATAAACTCTCGGCATTAGGCAGAAGCACCTTATCAAACTCTCATTCCCATAACCTCTCTTCTATAGGACTCCAAACTATAAACAATGAAAAGATCATTATTCTTAAGGCAACCCAAAACTGTAACGACTCCACAATACACGGTAGGGACACACGTAGACGTCTTCTTGGTCCAACACGATTTTATTGAAGGTACGCCACCCGTAAAGCTAAAGCGCCGGCCCGCCACCCAAACACACCTTAAATACCCCGGTAGCCCCTCCCCTACCCAATGCAATGTCCAAGCAGGGTGTCATCATGCTCCGATGAATCAGCAATCCCAGTAGTCCATAGGGGCATGACCCCAGGGTCACATAAGTGACGTCATGAGTCCAAATGTCCAATGTCCATGCCAGGAGGAGTTACCTCACTTCCCTCTCTGGCACCAGGAAGTTACTCCACTCCCAGGCTGATTCAGCAATTCTGAGCACACATGGCCAAGGTCACTCCAGGAACTGGGCTAAAGGTCGTTGCAGTTTCATGACAGGTTGGGAACATGATCTCCCTCAAAGCTCAGGTTCCCCAAACCTGACATAACGGTCTCCTCCACTTCATCCTCCCCCTGAGGGAAACAAAACATCATTCAATCCCGTGGAGGAAATGGGCACACATATTTCTTCAAATAACTGCAATGAAAAGTTGGGTGTACTTTCCCTAAACTCTTGGGCAACAGGAGAGTATATGACACCTTATTTACAACCCTGTCAACCTTAAAAGGTCCTATGAATTTCGGACTTAATTTCTTCGACTTGTATCCCAATTTTAAATTCTCCGTGGACAGCCACACCAAATCCCCCTCTGCATACTCCTCCCCCTCTTGCCGCTTGTGATCTCCAAACAGCTTATACGAGCGCTGTGCTTTCCTCAACGCCTCCGTCACTTCTCTCCACACTCCTTCAGCTCGCCCCCTCCATTCCCCCTTGCCTTCTCCCCCCTCTATCTCCACCAGCTGCGGCAAAGGGGCCACCTCTTGCCCATACACAATCTCAAAGGGCGATTTCCCGGTCGAAGAATGGATGGAACTGTTGTAGGCTACCTCAGCATAAGGAAGGAGATCTGACCAATTATTTTGTTCCTGATTACTGAAAATCCTTAAATAGGTCCCCAAAGACTTCTGTACTCTCTCCGCAGCACCATTACAGCAAGGATGATAACCAGACGTCAGTTTTCTTTGCGCCCCTAACTCTTCCAAAAATCTGCCCCAAAACCGAGCAGTAAACTGGACACCTCGATCACTCAACACTTGTTCTGGGCAACCATGTAACCTATAAACATGCTGCACATACAACTCTGCCAATCGCTCCGCCGATGGCAACCCCCTCAACGGAATAAAATGAGCCTGTTTAGAAAACATATCTATAACAGTCCAAATATACCGATATCCTCTACTTGACGGTAACTCTCCTACAAAATCGGTACTAACATGTGTCCATGGCCTTATCGGATCAGCAACCACCTGTATCAACCCCTGCGGTCGGGCAGAGGGAACCTTATTCTTAGCACACACTTCACAACTTGCTACATGGTGCCTAATCTCCACTTTCATACCTGGCCACCAGTACCTCTTCTTAATAGCCAACATGGTCTTAGTGACTCCCCAATGTCCAGCAGTCTTATAATCATGATGCATTTCCAACACCTTTCTTCTCAACGTCTGAGGCACATACACCTTACCACCTACCATCCACAACCCTTTCAATTTCACACACTCCTTCTCATGTTCCATCAACCACAAGTCCCCTGCATATCCTTCTTGTAATTCTAGACTCCATCCATCCACTGCTTTCCCTTCTTCCTTAACCTCTAACCCCTTCTGGGACCGGATTTGCACTGCACAACCCCACTGCTCTTTTGAAAAAACCTCTCCTTCTTTATGCAGCCCCTCTGCTCCTACACTCGGATATCTAGACAAAGCATCTGCCACCACATTTTCCTTCCCCTTGATATGCTTCAACTTAAAATTGAACCTGTTGAAAAATTGCGACCACCTTACTAACTTTGGAGATAACTTCTGAGGGTTACGTAAATAACCCAAATTCTGATGGTCCGTCATAACCACAAATGGGAACGCTGCCCCTTCCAAAACTGACGCCAGGTCACCAGCGCGTTCTTCACTGCAAATGCCTCTTTCTCCCACACAGGCCATTTACGCTCATGCTCGCCAAACTTTTTTGAAAAGTAAGCACAAGGTCGCAATTTCCCTTGACCATCCTCCTGCAACAGAGCACCCCCATAAGCCCAAGCGGAGGCGTCACATTGAACTACAAAAGGTCGATTCACATCTGGATGTAGCAATAAAGGGCCCTCAGTGAAAGCCCTCTTCAATCTAACAAATGCTTCTTGACAATCCGAGTCCAGTCTAACACTGCACCTGGAGATTTGACCTTTCTGGACTCCCCTTTACCCTTCGTCTTCAACAGCTCAGTAAGCGAGAGGGCTATCGCCGCAAACCCCGGAATAAAAGTCCGGTAAAAATTTGCTAACCCTAGAAAAGCTTGCAATTGCCGGCGTGTGCGCGGAGCTTCCCAGCTCAACACGTCCTCCACCTTTGCCGGATCCATAGACACTCCATTCTCTCCAATCCTGTACCCTAAAAATCAATCTGACTCTTACTAAATTCACATTTACTCAACTTAACAAATAACTTCGCCGCCTCAACCGCTCTAATACCTCGCGCACCAACTTCACATGCTCTTCTTTCGTACGGGTCGCTACTACGATGTCATCTAAATAGACAAACACCCCTTTATACAAAAGGGGTGCAACACCTCGTTAATTAACTGCATAAACAGACCCGGAGACCGGCCAAACCGAATGGCATGACGAGCCATTCGAACAACCCTAGGGGGCACGAAAATGCGGTCTTCCATTGGTCACTTTCTTTCACCCTAATCATATGAAACGCATCAATTAAATCCAGTTTTGTAAAAAACTTACAGCCTCCCAACAATCCTAACAGATCCTTTATCAACGGCAAGGGGTAGCAGTTTGTCGTACTAACAGCATTTAACCCCGGTAGTCAATGCACAACCTCAGTTTCCCATCTTTCTTCTCTCTGAACAGCGCTGGCGCAGCCAAAGGGGATTCTGAACGCCTGATAAACCCTTTCCTCAAATAATCGTCAATTTGCTCCCTTAATGCTACTTTTCCCTGACCGTCATTGCATAGATCTTCGGCTTAGGTAAAACTGCTCCCTCCTTCACTTCAATGCTACATTGCACATTCCTCATAGGTGGGAGTCTCTGGGCTAACTTAGGATTAAATACGTCAGCGTAATCCCAATATTCTTGGGGCACCCCTTTCACTTCTTTGCAAATGCCCTTCTCTACCTTTGGGATACATTGCACAGTCCCAGCTCTCCAGTCGATCTTGGGGTTCACCTTCTCTAACCAGGGCATGCCCAACACCACCTCATGGCCTTGTATGGGAGCCATAACAAAATTAATCTCCCCCTCCCATGGTCCTACTTGCCCTGTTAACCCCTTCGTCCCCACAGAGAAAGGACCTCCTTCAATTGTAGTCCCATCTAATTGTTTAAAGGTGACTGGAGTTTCTAGCGGTTCTGTGTCACCACCCAATTCCTCTACTAATTGCGGAGACATGATATTCTCTGAACATCCACAATCTACTAGTGCTTTCTTTTTTACAATAAGATCCCCTTTAATCAATCCCAAATCACATTGGATACTACTTCTCACCCCAATGTTTTGGTTTTCAACATTGTCCACCATTGCAGCCTTTGCGGCAGCCATTCTCACTGCAAGCTTCTGAGGGCATTGATACGCATAATGTCCGGACTGGTTACAAGCATAACAGCGGACTCGGCTTAATGCAGGCTTCTTGCTGCCACTGGGACGGCTGTCGCTGACTCGCTTAACGTCCATATTTCTGGGTTTGTTCTCACTCCAAGCACGACCCACGCCTCGCGACCTCATCGGTTGGCCTCGCCGCCTCTGCACCTGTGCCAGGATCCCTTCTACATTGCCAGCCAGTTGAACCCATCCGTCCATGTCTCCTGGGTCATCTCGGTGAAGACACCACTCCAGAACCTCTTTGCGCAGCCCATCTTTGAACAGTTCTAGCAAGGTAGCTTGCGACCATTCAGCCACTTTTCCAGCAAGACCCATAAATTCTTCAGCATACTCAGTCACTGACTTGGCACCTTGGGTCAAGCACCTTAACGCCTCCTTCGCTTTGATCCTTTCCAAAGGATCACGAAATCTGTTCTTGATGGCATGCAGGAACCTCCTCACCGAGCCCAGGCAAGGATCTCGTCGATCGTGGCACTGCACATACCACTCAGCAGCCCTACTCTTAAACACAGCCCCAATAGCTCTAACTTGGCTGCTTTCGCTGGGGTACAAATGTCCATAATCTTCCATATGGTCCTGTACAGCCGCAATAAAAAAGGCCACTTTGGATGCCTCTTCCTCAAATTCCACACGCAATGGCTCCTTTTTCATCCGGCTTCCAAACTCTTGAGAAGCCACTCTCGGCCCAGGCAAACTTCTCGGCCTAGTAATACCTCTTCCCAACCCTGCTGGTTGGACTCTAGGACCCCTCTCCGGACTCCTCTGGCACTCCTCTCCCATCATCCTCACTCTCGACGGAGATCTAGGACACTCCGGGATCAGATTCTCTCGGTTTCGGCTTTGGTTCCTCACTCCCGAAGGAGATCTAGGACGCTCACTGAAAGCCCCGTCCATCCAGGAGAAATAGGTGAAGTCTCCACCTCCCGGGGCCTGCCACATCGTCTCTCTCTGGTCCCTCTCATCCAATCTCTGGGTCACCCGGCTTACCATCTGCACCATTGCTTCCACTTTGCAGTTCAACACATCCATCTCAGATGGTGGCTCCGGTTCCGTGGTCTCACTACCACCTCCTGTTGCCAGGTTCAACAGCTCTCTCTGAGACCGCTTCTCAGGATCTTCCTGGATCCCTTCCAGACGAGCGCCTTTGCACTCCACCGCCTGGTCTTCCGAGCGAGCCTCTCGGTGCTCCGCCGCTTGAACAGCGCTCCTGCGCACCTCCAATTTCCAAGCCTCACCCCTCTCCTTCGCTCGGCTCGCCATCATTTCATCCACCCGAGTTTGCCACAGTTGCTCTCCTTCACGGAGTCTCCCCTCCTGGGCCGTCATCTCAGGGGACCCATCTGGACCTTCCACACGGTCAAGAGTGGTCCACTCCCACTCCTGAGTTCTCCGGATTTCTTCATTATCCTCCAAAATCCAGCTGTCCAGATACTTCTCTTCGCTCCACGCCAACCTCGCCATCGCTGGGATAGTTGGTCCGGGGCTTTAGCTTCTGTAACGACTCCACAATACACGGTAGGGACACACGTAGACGTCTTCTTGGTCCAACACGATTTTATTGAAGGTACGCCACCCGTAAAGCTAAAGCGCCGGCCCGCCACCCAAACACACCTTAAATACCCCGGTAGCCCCTCCCCTACCCAATGCAATGTCCAAGCAGGGTGTCATCATGCTCCGATGAATCAGCAATCCCAGTAGTCCATAGGGGCATGACCCCAGGGTCACATAAGTGACGTCATGAGTCCAAATGTCCAATGTCCATGCCAGGAGGAGTTACCTCACTTCCCTCTCTGGCACCAGGAAGTTACTCCACTCCCAGGCTGATTCAGCAATTCTGAGCACACATGGCCAAGGTCACTCCAGGAACTGGGCTAAAGGTCGTTGCAGTTTCATGACAGGTTGGGAACATGATCTCCCTCAAAGCTCAGGTTCCCCAAACCTGACACTATCCTCACATTTATTTATTTATTTATATTAAACTTTTGTACCCCGACCTTCTCACCTCTATCAAGGGACTCAGACCGGCATAACAGCAAAAATTCAATGCTATACAATTTAAAAACAACTACAACAACATATTAAAATACATAAAAATCCCAGCATAAAACCACATCGCCATTAAAACAATTCCACACATCTGTAAACGTGGTCATACATTCAGACAATAGCCCATCTCAGCCTATTCTGGGAAGGCTTGGTTCCATACCCAAGTCTTCGCCAGCCTCCTAAAGGACAACAGAGAGGGGGCAGATCTAGTATCACTTGGTGGAGAGTTCCACAGCCGAGGGGCCACCACAGAGAAGGCCCTGTCTCTCGTCCCCACCAGCCGCGCTTGTGAAGATGGTGGGACCAAGAGCAGGGCCTCTCTGGAGGATCTTAATGTCCTTGATGGTTCGTAGGGGAGAATCCATTCGGACAGGTAAACAGGGCCAGAACTGTATAGGGTTTTGTAGGTTAAAACCAGCACTTTGAATTGTGCCCAGAAGCTAATTGGCAGCCAGTGGAGCTGGCGCAGCAAAGGGGTTGTATGCTCCCTGTGCCCCGCTCCTGTTAGTAACCTGGCTCCCGAACCTTGGACTAATTGCAGCTTCCGAGCAGTCTTCAGAGGCAACCCCACGTAGAGAGCATTGCAGGAGTCTATTCGGGATGTAACAAGAGCATGGACCACCGTGGCCAAATCAGACTTGCACAAGCTTTAACTGTGCAAAAGCTCTCCCGGCCACTGCCGAGACCTGGGGCTCCAGGCTCAGCGTTGAATCCAGGATCACTCCCAGACTGCAAACTTGGACAAGTTTCTTTTTTACTGTAACTCTCAGAATCCTCCAGAGAGTGCTACCACTTGTTCAAAGGGTAAATCTACTTACTCTTGAAGCAACATTCAGTTTCTCATGGTGAGTTCTGCAAATAGAACTAGGAAAGGACATGGCGGTAGATCCTTCCCAGCTGCTAATGCTCTCTTAACTGGCATTTTTAGTAATGAACTTGGTTACTACTTTTTATGGGCTACATACTGCCAGATATGAGCAACAGAACCACAGCTTTTTGATTGTTTCCTAACCACTCATACAAAGGGCTTTTAGCTCAACTGAGCCAGTCTTACATACCTACGAGGAAAAGAGGACAAATAGCTTTTCAAAGAGTTTGGTCAGCTACAGTCAGTTAAGGAGGCTGTATCCACACTGCAGAATTATACCAATTTACTCATACATTAACATCATGACTCAATGCCATGGAATTCTGGGATTTGTATTTTTGTCCTTCTCATTCATAGAGCTCTGGTGCAATAACAAACTACCAATCCCAAAATCCCATAGGATGGAGCTAAGGCAGTGGAAGTGGCATCAAACTGCTATAATTTTTTAAACAGAAGATAAAGTGCAGTTCTTCTTGTTAAGAAATAGATACAGTCCCAATGTTATAATGGTTTGTAATTTGCTGGATTAAAGAGAAAAGAGAAAGGAAAGGAGGGACATTTTTCAGCATGACCTTGAATGAACAGCAGACAAAACATTTCATTTATTTACAAAACATCTCCGTGAAGACTTGCTAAATATAGGAGCTTGTTCATAAAAGACATGTATTAGAAAATCTTGTCAAAATATGACTTTAGTGGACAAAAGTGTTTACATAACAAATTCAAGATTTGGTTTATACATCCTAAAATGAAGAAAGGAAAATGACACAATAATATATCGTCAAAATGTATAGAATTTATGAAGCAACTGGAAATTCTGGATGGATTAACCAATAGTGCCAATGCTAACAATAAGCTGGATTGAATAAACACCACCTTGAAGAATTCTCTAGTGGCCTCCAAGGAAGGACAATTGAAATTGGAAAAGCAATATGAGTGGGTGGGGGGATAAGAAGGAAAAAATGGGAGGAGAAATTGAAGATAAACAAATAAAGAATCATGAAGAAGGAATCCAGAGGTGAGTTTAATTGTGTTTAGTTGGTAATAAACACAACTACTAATCAATAGGCAAAGGTGTCTGAGTTTCGTCTACCTTTGTGCCATTGATTAATAGGCAAAACTATTTCTATATTTCATAAACGGCCACCTCTATCAGCCTCGGAAACTGGTACATGTCTACACTTCTTCATTTGTTTACCATCCAAAGAACTGAGACCCTGCAGCAATATATTAATCTGTGTCTATCAAACAGAGAAAAACACATATGAGGACATCAACCAAAGGACAATAGAATTGCCCATCCTGAGAACAACAAGGTTCTTGCTGAACACTTGGCCACTTGATCTACATATTTAATCCCATCAAAATGTTTTCCTGTCTTCATTGTACTACTCATCACTCACCACTTCACCCCCATTGGCTGGAAACCGAAAGAAGATGCAGCCAGCAAGATTCCATCCAATCAACCCAAAGCTGGTCTGGGGGCGGGAAGTGGGAAATTTGAATCTGTAACCTTATAAAATTGCATGTTTTTCCAATGTAACTTTTATGTCAGCATTGACGAATGATTGTGGCTGTCATCCTTCCCAGCTGGTCTGAATAAACACCTCAATGGTACTCCTTCAACTTGGTAAGCTTTTTATTGGGAAATTCCAGGAAAAATTGGGATTGGGCTTCCTTTCTCACCAGGGTTAATATGGATCCTATTTGGTGGGTCTAGCTGGTCTGCCTTCATGGCAAGACCCCCCCCCCCAATTCTGTTCAGTAACACCCCTACCATACACTTTGAATATATATATATATATATATGTGTGTGTGTGTGTGTGTGTGTGTGTGTGTGTGTGTGTGTTGAAGGGGTAAAAGGAGGCAGAGCCTGCAACTGGCCTTAGAGTTTTCGAATTCAAACTTGGGAAGTGGAAGTCAAAGGAGAGAATCCATTTTAGTCAGCTGTCAGCTAGTTTTTAAAAGGACTCTGACTCTACTCTGTGAGAGAGTAGAAGAAAAGCTGTGTTTGAACTGCTAGGAAAGCAGATGGGTTTAAAGGACAAGCAGTTTGTGTAAAGACTGCTGAGCTATTGGTTCAGGGAGTACAGCTATATAGTATCAAGTTGCATCTCCATAGTTAGAATTGTAACCTTAAGATACGTGCCTCTAAGAAGATACTGTAACCACCAGGCATGGTTTAGAACCCAAAAATAGGGAATCAAAAATCTAATGGGGGGGGGGATTTTTTAAATTAGTAATAGAAAGACTTACAAAAAATTCCAAAAATTTCTAAAATGTAACGTAATTACTAACGAAATTCGTTAGTAGTTTTAAAGTAGGCAAAGAAGGGAAACAGGACTGACACTGTTTTAAGCACAGGCAAATCAAGTGGCAACATTTCCCTGGGTTTCCTTGCAGGAGATATAATGCATAAATATATTATTATTAATATTATTATTAATATTATTAAAGGACAGGGTTTCTTTGCAGGGACATATAATGCATTAATATATTATTATTAATATTATTAAATAAAATAGTTGCAATGCCCACCTCTGGTGCAGGCCTTGCTAATCTGTAGAGTTCTCCTCACTCCAGCTTTTTCCCATTCAGTTTTACCATAGCAGTCTAGGACCTCCTTTGAACTCTATGGCTTTTCTTGATTCTGAACTCTTCCTTCTCCTCTCCGTGCTCTTTTCACTCCTGCTGCCCTTCTCTCAGCAGTTCTTATGTCCTTCTACTCTGTCCTTCTATCTAAACCCCCTTCCTGGGTGTTTAAATCGCTTTTTTTGTCAATCCTCCAGCCCCTCTAGGAGTCCCGATCTGGATCTCTCTATCGTTTCCGGCTCCTTTTTCACTTCCTGGAGGAGGCCTTTCACTCTAATTAGGCTCCAAGCATGGAAAGGCCCCGATTTGACTGTGAGTTATGTCTGCAAAGCTATTTTGGAGGGGGAAATTTTCCTGTTGGGGGGGCATCCGAAATAGTTACTAATCTAATGAAAATTTGGGCCCAGGGGGTGCGGAAAAGAAAGTCCATTTCCGGGATTGGCCCTGCGATGTGTATAAACTTGAAAGTCCCATACATACGAATCCCTTCCGATTTCTTTTCATTTTCATAACTTTTTTCTCCGAACTCCGAAACCTCCATGCTTAGAACACTGTTTGAATAAACTTTGCAGTTCTTTAACAAAGATATCTCCCTGCATAGATACTTCACACACAAGCCTCAAAAACAAATTCTTCCTAGTGGGCAGCCAAGTATAGTGAATGGTGGCAGCGAAAGTTAACAAACAGTGTCAGTGGGAGTTTGGGTTAGAGAAATACCCTGCCCTGACACAGTAATCGAAAGGTCAGTGGGAAAGCTGACCTGTGTGAATACTTATTACATTATATGGTGGCAGCAAGTAGAAATAGGAGAAGTCTTTATATAAATTGGTGGTCATAGTAGAATAAGAAAACTTCCCTGTCACAGTTCAAAGTGAAATATAGAGAGTCCTCACATATTTTGGTGGCAGCAGTGGGATAGCCTGCCCTGTCACAATTCTCCACAGTTTTGAGTTCGAATCTTCACAAATTGACGCCAGCTGTAAGCTGCGTCCTCACACCACTGTATTCTGATTTTGGAAGCAATGACTACTGGCCTTGAGTTGCCCAAAGTTATCATAAACCTTATACTGCTAATTTTATGGTGTGATGTCAATCCAAACTATATGGTGTGTACCTGAACATAGCGTAAGCAAATAAGCAGGAGCCTATAACTTTCTTTAGAAAGTAGCTGCATTTGCGAATGACTGCCCTTAAATCTGGTTCGTCTGATAATATTTTAAAGCTGACTTTGAATTTCTTTATGAATGGACTCGCCTCCTAGGTTCATAATGGAGAGTTGACAGTTTTGAACTGGAGAATGGGGCAACTGATGAATTGAAGAGTGTGCCTTCTATTTAGATAAGCACTTTCCTCTCTCCTATAGCTGCTCTCCCATAAATGATGCATAGAGCTTTTTATGAATTGTGCACTTTCAATATCCAATATTTATAACCCAAACCGTGAAATCTCCCTCTTTTTTTTTACGCATCTCCTCCTAGTGGGACAAATTTATACATTTTCAAACCCATTTATTAGGAAAAACTCACCGGCCTTCCCTTAGCTCAGCCGACTGCTTTAGTTAGACTAAGGATTTTCACAAATGAGATCACATGAAATTTACATCTTCAGTGAGGCTTCTCGGTGTATTCATTTTCTCCACATCCGCTTTACATAATTACATTACAAGTAAAACACAATAGCAAGGCACATATGGTGCCATGATTCATTCTTGCATATTGCAGCATAAGCTATGGGTTCATCATTTACCCATTGCTGGCTGTTTCTCCCTTTACACGGCACATCAAGAATATGGCCACCGGCTTTAATGGAGAAGTATAGAGATGCCTATTGAAAGGGAAACCTGTATGTCAAATAACATTTGTGGAAGACTTTTGTCTTTTCCTACTCCCTATTAGTTTTTGAAGCAAAGAACAAAATGGAACAATTTCTTTAAAATCAAATATATTGTCTTATGAAACATTATCAATTCACTAGTCTGAGAAACCAAAATCCTTCCTGAAGACAGGCCAAGTTTCTACATCAGCTATCAGTGTTTCCCAACCAGTGTGCCGTGAGCGATCATCACGTGGGAAATTGGAACCTCTTGAGTCTTGAATAAGCTACGCTCCTTTATTCCCCGAGGGCTAATCCTGTCGCGGTGGTCTTGAACTCCCGCCTGGCACCAAGATGGTGGCAGCGGAGGCGGCGGGACTGGAAGCGCCTTCCCTGATGTAAATGGGGCCGTTCAGTTCTCTCCAGATCTGAAAGGCTCTACGGGGGGAAAGAAAGCCCCTTTCAGATTCGGATCTAAATGGCCCTGCGGGGGGGGGGGCGTCCAAAGCGGGGCCTTTCAGATCTGGAAGGAAGGCATGGGCCTAAGGGAAGATCTGGAGGGAAGGCATGGAAGCTTAAGGTGGCTTCCGACCCAGTTTGCAGGCGGAGGGAAGAAATCCACACAGAAGGGAAGGTGAACTGCTGAACGGACTTAAGCACAGATTTGCCTATGCTGACGTGGGAATGATGGTGTTCTTCCTGTAGCGCGGGCTGGTGGAGGACTTCTGTTTTCTTCAGGCTGACTTCCAGCCCAAACAGGGCTGCTTCTGAATGGGCGACAAGGGCAGCATCGTCAGCAAAAAGCAGCTCACGGACTAGATAGTTTAGAGTCTTAGTGCGAGCCCTCAGACGGCTTAAGTTGAACAAGCTACCATCAGTACGATAGCGTATATATATGCCGTCTTCCTCTTCGAGGTCTGTCGTAGCCCTTTGGAGCATCATGCTGAAGAAGATTGTCAATAGGGTTGGTGCAAGAACACAACCTTGTTTCACACCATTAGTTACTAGAAAGGGCTCAGAGAGAGCATCGCTGTATCTGACTTGACCGCGCTGTCCCTCATGTAACAGGATAATCATTTTGAGGAATTTGGGGGGACATCCTAGACGTTCCAGGATCTGCCACACACCTTTTCTGCTCACAGTGTCAAAGGCTTTGGTGACATAGAGTCCTTTGTTCTGCTCTCTACATTTCTCTTGCAGTTGTCTAAGGGCAAAAACCATATCTGTGGTGCTCCTATGAGCTCTGAATCCGCATTGTATCACCTAAAGTAGCACTGTTTAAAAAATCTCTAAGGAGGGCCACTTCTAAAATGTCAGCTCAATGCTGAAAGCACACGGGTTTTCTAAGCACTGGACTAAATGAAAGGTTCTTTCCCAAACTCAAACATTATTAGCTATGGATACAATGAATGTCCTTGTCTTTATAATGCAAAACCTTACAAATCTCGCTCTAGTCATCCTTCCCTCCTGCCGCAGGACTATCATTGCTTTATATCTCAAATATTTCTTTTGCAAATTGCCCCAAGAAAGGGCGACTTTCACATTTCTTCCTCATCCGCCAGATAAGATTCAGATCAATAACAGTAGTGTTGACTGAAACAGTAAAGCCCCTAAAAGTCATTTCCATTTGTATGCTCAACATGCTCTATTGCATTACAAAATGTGCTGCTAAGATCGGAGGTCATGGCTTCTTTGCTTACCTTGCATTTCAAAAGGAATTGTTTACAGCCGATCTTCAGTCATCCGGCCTCAAGGCGAAGAGAAAGGCTTCTGAGAAACAGGTTACGTGACTCCCAAAATATTACGCACCCTACTTCCCGACTGCTTGCTCCATATTTCAAAGGATTTTCAAGTGACGGTAAGTGATGATCAGTTTCTCAATAGCACTGATTGTCAGTAGGTTGTGTAGAGCTGGCAAACGGAAGCACGACTTCACATAATTTATGATCGATTTTTCAACTGAATATTACCGACTGCCTCTAGTTTAGATCATATTTAGGAAAGACAAGTTGGAATTTTGCCCACTATATGCTGCAATCCCTGGTGTGTGTGTGTGTGTACCACACACACACACACACACACACACCTGTTTCTGGGTTGTAAGTTTTTCGGGCTGTATGGCCATGTTCCAAAAGCATTCTCTTCTGATTTTTCACTCATATCTATGACAGGCATTCTCAAAGATTTTGATATCTGTTAGAAACTGGTTCTATTGTTATGGGCTTGGGAGCAGTGTTGCCCAATAATTTCAATACCGGGAATGTGGCACAGCTGGCTGGGTGTCAGCTGCATAAGATCTCTACTGACCAGAAGGTCATGAGTTCAAGGCCTGCCCGGGTCAGGGTGAGCGCTCGACCAATTGTGTAGCTTGTTGTTGACCTTTGCAACCCAAAAGACAGTTGTATCTGTCAAGTAGGAAATTTAGGTACCACTTGAGTGGGGAGGCTTAATTTAACTGATTTACGAGGCTATAAAATATCCAGGAAACACACACACAAGGAGTAAAGGAGTGCGACAGCTCCTCCTGGTGGCCAGAAAAGCTGGAATGTTAAATTGCCTCTGTGTCTGTCTTATATGTTGTATGCCAAATGGCATTGAATGTTTGCCTGTATATGTGCGTTGTGATCTGCCCTGAGTCTCCTGCGGGGTGAGAAGGGCGGAATATAAATGATGTAAATACATAAATAAATTATTTTTTTTAGAAGGAGACCTGGGGGTTCCTAGATGATCTGAGTCAGGATACCCAGCTTTCTATGCATGCCCAGGAGTGCATTTGAACAGTTACTCGTATATTATAGTACCATTATCCTGTTTTTTTTAACTTCCATGGCAACATCATATGGAATTCTAGGGAGGGGCATTTGGGAATTGTCATCCTTGGGGAGGACTAAAATATAGATCTTCGGATTCAACATAATGTTGCCATGTCAGTCAAGGTGAAATACAGTGCTATACAGAGGCGGATTAACGCGTTTGGCAGGGTAGGCGCCCGCCGAGAGCGGCAGATCCATAGGGGCGCACCACCGCTGGCTGTAAACTCTGCCTCCACGCATGCTGTAAAATCCGCCTCCACGCCAGCTGGTAACTCCGGGAGGCGGAGTTACCAGCTGGCACGGAGGCAGAGTTTACAGCATGTGGGGCCTCCAGGCCGGCTGGTAACTCCATGCATTTGAGCACGGGGGGAGGGGGGCAAACTAATGCTTGCCTACCATTTGAAATTTCCTAGGGCCGCCTTTGGTGCTTTAGCAATGTAGTTGTCTTAAAACAAGGCCCCTGAAAATGCTGCGGTCTGGGAATGTTTGCAAGTTACATCACTCAAAAGACCGCGCAAGAATGATGCATACTCAATCCACACAGCCAGCTCCCCATTCCTTTGACTCATAGGTACTGACAAAGTTGCAGCCTTATCCTCTGGAAAAATGAGCTGTGAGAATGCCTCATTTCCAGTCTTCTATACAATAAGATATTCCCTGGAAATCAGAAATTTTTTTTTATCAAATAAAGCCCATCCTGTAATTGACACACTCCCTGGAGACAGAAAGGGGAGATGTGGATGCAAGAGATAGACTTGGGAATTCATTCAAAAAAATCTTTATTACGTTTCACGCCACACCATGCACCAATCACACACTGTAAATAAATTGACTTTTTAAAACAAATAAAGCCATGGTTTGTAATTTGCACCAATCACATCAAATGTCCACTCTTTCAAATGTCTGGAATCTCTGGCATTACTTTGCCAATGAAGATTCTTAGGAAGGATTCATCCCACGCTTTCTACAAGTGCGTTGATGATGGAGGTTGGATGTGTCCTTCGAGCCTGTGCAATCGATTTTTCTGGTGGAGTGCAGCGTGCACAGAACTGGCCTCACCCTTTAAACCAAAGGTTCATCTGCCAGGGTCTAGCAAACTTGGATGGTGACAGCGAGGTCCTCAGGTGGTAGGTTTGATTTGAATTTCCTTCTCTTAGATGGTTGACCTTACAGGGTTAGATGAGCACCATCTGCCTGGGTTTGAAATCAAAGTTTTCCTTCTCTTAGGATGGTTGCCAAAAGGCTACAGAGCCCATCCTGCCCGTTGATGCTCTTTGTCAGACCCTTCGGTTGTGACCTGTCTGGCATGGGAGGCCCTACCAGTGTCTATTATGCCACCACCAGCATAGCTCACAACTACATTAGGGTACGCAAGCCTCTACCCCGCGACAAGAGGGCGCCAATGGAGAGGTACTATAAACTATCTATAAAATGCCCATGCTTGTAAATGAGATTTATGTCCGATTTAAGAAATTCCCAATGGCTGGGGAAACTCTCCTAACATCTTGGCCAATAATAATCACAAACAAAGTACAATATAAGACTGTGTTTAGTAAACACTAGAAACACGCTGAGTTAAGTTAGACCAGGGGTGCCCACACTTTTTCAGCATGCGAGCAACTTATAATAAATCGAAGACAGAAAGATCTACCTTGAGAGAAGCAGGGCGGAGCTGGGGTGGGGCGGGGCCTGGTTCAGCTTGGCTCCGCCCCCTCCACCCCCTGGCTGGAGCTCTACCACAGCTTCTCCAGGGCAGAGGGGGGTATGCCAAGCCAGTGATGGTTAGCTATGCCACCACTGGCTTGGCATACCCCCCCCCCTCTGCCCTGGAGAAGCTGTGGTACAGCTAAAGCTGGTGGGGAGGGGGCGGGGCCTGGCACCGCTTGGCTCTGCCCCCTCCTCCCCCTGGCTGGAGCTCTACCACAACTTCTCCAGGGCAGAGGAGGGTATGCCAAGCCAGTGATGGCATAGCTAGCCACCACTGACTTGGTAATACCCTCCTCTACCCTTCTCAACGTTGCAGAAGCTGTGGTAGAGCTAAAGCCGGTGAGGAGGGGGCGGGGCCTGGCGCAGCTTGGCTCCGCCCCCTCTAGAAGTGTCGCATCAGCTGGGATCGACTCCAGATGGCCTCAGGATCGACCAGTCGATCGCGATCAACGTCCTGAGCACCCCTGAGTTAGACTATAATAAGTATATAATATCACAAAATATATGTAGAACAAAATTATATAGCCAATACTTATATAATCACAACTATACAATAATAAACCAGATCCGTCCAATAGCAGCAATCAATCATGAACATAACGATCATTCAAGTGGACAATGAGTGTGGGAATAGTCTGTATCATGAGTAAAGGAGTCAAGGTTGCTGCTGGGAGACCCTAGTCCATATGGGAAAGATAAACGTCCAAAAACGCCAGAAAAATCACGGGACGACGTACTGACATCAGGAGCGTATGTCACGCCCCCTGATTTATCTGAGCTCATCACAATGCTGAGAGTGGAGACAACACCGTTTATTGAGTTGTGTCCATTTATTTTGAGATTTTTCTGAAGTTTTTGGACGTTTATCTTTTCCATATGGACTAGGGACTCTCCCAGCACCAACCTTGACTCCTTTTCTCAAGATACGGACTAATCCCACACTCATTGTCCACTTGAATGATCATTATGTTCATGATTGATTGCTGCTATTGGACGAACCTGGTTTATTATTATTTTTTTTAAATAAATTTTTATTGTGAAATTTTTCAATATGCAGTGGTACAAAGACAAAACCGTGAAGTGGGAGGGTGGGGGACAATGGGATAATACAGAAAGAAAAAAGAAAAAAAGAAAAAAAAAGAAAAAAAAAAAAAGAACAGCAACCAACAAACAATTGACAATATATAAAATATACTTCCAAATTTGTATGTACCGTCAGGAACATTTCATTATTCCTTTAGTAAATCAATCCATAAAAACCTAAGATGTTTTACACAGATCCTTTGTTATTGTGATATAGCTACTTTAATATTCCAACTGCCTTTAGCTTTCCTTTGTAGTAGCCAGGTATGGCTATCCTCCTGGCTGGTGTTTCGCTTGACCTGTTGACAAGTAGTCCTCATACAGTGACCAGTCCGTTAGTTTAATAGGTTTCCCATTGCTCTGTTTCAGGAGAAAGGTTAACCTATCCATATCTCTTATTTCCCACATTTTATTATGCCACGCGTCCATGTCTGGTGTTTTTTCCATTTTCCAGAGGGTGGCGTAGACTAGTCTAGCCGCCGTTATTATATATATAAAAAGTCTATCTTCGTTTGCACTCCATACCGTCGCATTGTCCGTCAGGCCCAAGAGGAAGAGTTCTGGTAACAGTGGTATTTGTTTTTTTAAAAAATTTTGTGCTGCCTCTTGGATATTTTGCCAGAATTTATTTGCTTTCTCGCAAGTCCACCATATATGGTAGAAACTGCCCTCATGTGTTTTACACTTCCAGCATAGGCTGGAGCTATTTTTATACATTTTACTGAGTTTCTTTGGGGTCAGATACCATCTATGGAAGATCTTAAGCCAATTTTCTTTTAGATTTGCCGCATACGTATATTTGAGTTTTTTGGTCCATATTCTTTGCCAGTCTTCTAACTTTATCTGGTGGCCCACATTCTTTGCCCAATTTATCATGCAGTTTTTAACCACCTCTGGTTCTGTTTCCCAATCCAATAGTTTATTATATAACGCAGTAATAATCTTACGGTTCCGTACCATCAGTTTCTCCCAGAACTCTTCCTTATCCACAAAGCCTTTCAAGTTGTCCTTTTTATAGCTCTCCTTTATCTGAGTGTATTGTAACCATGACATATTTTTGAATTTCAGTCTCAGTTCCTCTATAGTCCTTAATTCCAGACCCTCTTTGCCTTTCCTAAGGAGGTCCTTATAGGTTGGCCACTCTTGCCATCCTAGGAGTCTCCTTTGTTTGGCTTCTAACGGTGAGAGCCAAAGTGGTGTTTTTAAGTAGAAAAAGGGTTTGAATTTGCTCCAAACTTTGAGCAGTGCTGACCTTATAAAGTGGTTCCCGAATTTTTTTTCAATTTTTGCTTGTTCATACCATAAGTATGAGTGCCAGCCCACCCTGAGATTAAAGCCCTCCAGGGTGAGTAGTTTGCTATTTTTTAATGAGATCCATTCTTTGACCCACGAAAGTGCACTGGCCTCAAAATATGACTTAAGGTCAGGGAGACCAAAGCCCCCCCTGGTAGTCCTGTCGATCATAACTCCTAGTTTTATCCTAGGTTTTCGTCCATTCCAAATAAAATTTGTTAAGTCCTTGTTCCAATTTTTAAATATTTTTGAGTTTCTAATTATCGGGATATTTTGGAATAAATATAAAAGTTTTGGGAGAACATTCATTTTAATGATCGCTATTCTCCCTAGTAGTGAGAGATTCAATACTTTCCAGTTCTTTAAATCCTTTTTTATCTCCTTCCACTTTTCTTCATAATTGTTTTGTAGAAGCTGTGAATTTTTTGCCGTTATCCAGATCCCTAAGTATTTAATTTTCTTTTTAACCTGGAGCCCCGTTTGGGTTTCCAGTATATCTTGATTTTTCTTTGTCATATTTTTGGTAAGTAGAACAGTCTTTTTTTATTGAGTTTAAATCCGGCCAATAGTCCGAATTCTTCCAGCTTCCTTAACCATTTTTGAATATTTTTAATTGGATCATCAATTACACAGATGATGTCATCCGCAAAAGCTCTTGTTTTATAAGTATAGTTGGCCACTTTTAGGCCAACTAACTCTTTATCATTCCTTATCCCTCTTAAAAGGATTTCGATCGACAGGATAAAAAGCAGGGGGGACAGAGGGCAACCCTGTCTTGTACCCTTACTAATTTGAAATTTCTCTGATAGCTCATTGTTTATTTTTAATCGGGCTTCTTGTTTCGAGTAAATGGCGCCATAGGCATTTCTAAAGCCATAGCCCAGGTCTAATTCATTCATGATGGCATCTATAAACTCCCAGTTGATGTTATCAAAGCCCTCTTCCGCGTCTACCGACAGAAAGGCCATCTCCTCTTGTGAGTTTATATCATAGTATTCTATGATATCTATGATTGTTCTTAGATTATCTTTGGTACCTCTATTGGGTAAGAACCCTGCTTGTTCCTCACCCACCCAATTCTGCAGGAAACCTTTTAGCCTTTTTGCTAAGATATTTGCAAATATTTTGTAGTCGCAGTTCAATAGGGAAATAGGCCGGTAATTTTTAACATCCGATCGGTCCAAATTTTCTTTTTGTATCATCACTATCTCTGCCTCTCTCCATGTATTCGGGATTGCATTGTTTTCTAAAATTTGGTTCATAATTTTTTTCAAATGTGGGATAAGTTCACTCTGCATTGTTTTATAAAAGATAGCAGTGAACCCATCTGGGCCAGGTGCTTTGTTGTTATCGAGCTTATTTATTGCTTCACGGATTTCCTCCTCTGATATTTCCTTATTCATACTCTCTCTATCTTCCTTTGATATTTTATTTAACCCTTGTTTGGATATGAAGGTTGTGACCTCGTCCATAGATTTTTTTTTTTTTATTAAATTTTATTATTTAAAACACATTAACATGACAACAACATTACACCAACAATATCGGACATTGCGTTACTAACACACCTGGTGGTGTCCAAGCGCATTGTTACATCTGTCCGACAACATACAATTAAAATACATACAAATCACGAATTGACTTCACCCTTCAACTACGAACCTACTACTTATTACATCATAAGCTAAGAGATAGGGAAAAAGAAGAGAAAAATAATAGAAGATCAGCACAATTTCCATTTTCCGGCACCTTAAGTGCTACAACCAATAACCCTTTAACTCTTCTTTTTTCTCACTTTTAATATACAAAATAAATGGGTTCCATGTTTTCTCAAACAATATCGCGGAGCCTCTCTTGACTACATAGGTCAGCTTGTCTGATTCTGCTATATCCAGTAGCTTAAAGATAATTTCCTCGATTTCTGGTGATATTTTCTCTCTCCAGTGTTTTGCCCAACAGATCCTGGCGGCCGTGATTATATATATCAGAAGTGTCCTCTGTCCTTTTTCCAATTTCTCCGTATCTATAATATTTAACAAAAAAACCTCGGGCTTAAATTCAATTTTCACATGTAACAGTTTCTCCGCCCAGCTGTGAACTTTTTTCCAATATTTACTCGCCTCAGGGCAAGACCACCATTGGTGATAAAAAGTTCCTCTTGTAGCTTGGCATTTCCAACATGAATCGACTCCGGTCTTATATATTTTCCCTATTTTGGCAGGGGTCAGGTACCATCTGTAAACCATCTTTAAGAGATTCTCTCTTAACGAGTATGCGCAAGTAAACTTTAAATTAAATTGCCATGCTTTCATCCAATTTTCCTGGGGGATTCTATATCCCAAATTGTCCGTCCACTTCTTCATATATTCTTTTACCGGGTTCTTGTCATGTTTAGTTTTAAGGATCCGTTTATATAATTTACTAACTCTCTTAGATTCCGAGTTTATCATAATCTTTCCTCCCTCTGTTAATTTGTCCTCCCATCCTCTTTCTTTATCCTTCACAAATCTGGCCCTTAGCTGATTATATTGGAACCAATTTATATTGTATTGGGTCAGTTCCTCCTGTGTCTTCAAAGTATAATTGTGCCCCTCCTTCTTGAGTAGGTTTTCATAAGTTGGCCAGGGCCTCTCACCTAATTTATACAATGCAAAGGCTTCTAAGGGTGAGACCCATAATGGCAGTTTATTGCCCATTAGGTTTTTGTGTTTTTCCCACACCTTATAAAGTGGGGCTTTTATAATATGATTTTTAAAATTCTTATCTTGTTTTATCTTCTCATAAAACAAATAAGCGTGCCACCCCGCTTTATTTTCCCACCCTTCCACCGACAGTAAATCTTTGTCTGTCATGTCTATCCATGTTTTTAGGCTGTCTAGGCAATTTGCTTCGTAATATCCCACTAGATCCGGAAGTCCAAAGCCTCCGTTCTCTGGAAGCTCCTGAAGATATTTCTGTCTAATCCTTGGCTTTTTGCCTTGCCATATAAAGGTTGAGAGGTCAGTTGCCACCTTTTGATCAGAGTCTGGTTTTTCAAAATTGGTAACGTTTGAAAAAGAAAATTAAGTTTGGGGAATATTTTCATTTTGATAGTGGAAATTCTTCCTAATAACGATAAATTAAAATTTTTCCATTTACTCAAATCTACCTTAATCCCATTCCACATTTTTTCATAATTCTTTTCAATCATCTGGGCCTCTTTATTTTCTATATTTTTGGTTAGCATTTGTGATTTTAATTTATTTAATTTGAATCCTGAAATTTTACCAAATTTGTCCAATTTGTCCATCCACTTATCTATATTTTCTAGTGGGTTAGAGATTACACAGGCTAGGTCATCCATAAACGCGAGTACCTTGTATTCCCTGTTTTTGATTGTCAATCCTTTTATTTCAATATCTTTCTCCATCTCCTTTAATAATAGATCAAGGACGAAATTAAATATTAAAGGTGACAGGGGGCATCCCTGCCTCGTACCCCTATTTATTAGGATCTTTTTTGAATTCTGGCCATTCACTATCACCTGGGCCCTTTGGGTCTTGTATATTGCCTTTATCGCTGTTTGAAAATTATATCCCATGTCTAACTCAGTCATTAAGCCTTCTATTAGTCCCCAGTTTATCCGATCGAACGCCTTTTCGGCGCGAGGAATGCTATCATTGCTTTTTTGTCTATATTTTTATCTAAATATTCTATGATATTTATTATTAGTCTGATATTTCTTTTCATATGTCTTTTAGGGAGAAAGCCCGTCTGTGACTGGGAGATCCATGTATTTAAGAACTCTTTTAATCTTTCGGCTATTATATTTGCATATAATTTGTAATCTATATTTAATAAAGCAATCGGCCTATAATTTTGGACCCATTCCGGATCTTTCCCTTCTTTATAGATCACTGTAATTTCAGCATCTTTCCAACTTTCTGGCATCGTACCCCTTTTTAAAATTTCATTCATTACCCTCTTTAGGTATGGAGTTAAGTCTTTCTTCAGTCTCTTATAGTATATATCGGTTATTCCATCCGGGCCCGGGGCTTTCCCTGCTTTTAATTTATCTATAGCTTTATATATCTCTTTTTCCGTAATTTCTACATTCAATTTCTCTCTTTGTATTTCTGTTATGTGGGGTAATCTTTGTTTGTTCAGATATTCCTGGATATCTTCTCTATTTATATTATCCTTCTGGTATAGTTCTTGGTAATATCTTTCAAATTCCATTAAGATTTCTTCTTGTTTTGTATATAGCTTTTCCCCCCGTCTTATTTTGGTTATCATATTTTTTTGCTTCTCCTTCCTAAATTGATAGGCCAACCATTTCCCTGCCTTATTTCCGCATTCAAAATTCTTCTGCTTTAAAAATTTTAGCTTTTTTTCAATTTCCTTAGTTTCTAACATTTTTATCTGATTTTGGAGAGTTTTTATTTTGAATTCCAACCTTTTGTCTTTAGGATTGGTCTTTAATTTTTTTTCTAGAACTGCCAATTCTTTTTGGGTCTTATCCACTTCCAGCCTTTGTTGTTTCCTTTTAGCACTGGCCTGTGCGATAAAATTTCCCCTCATGACGGCTTTACTTGCCTCCCATATTGTAAATATGTCCGTCTCCGCCTGGTCATTTAATTGGAAATATTCCTTAATCAGATTTATATTCTTCTGGATGTCTTCTTCTGTTCTAAGTAATGTTTCGTTTAGCCTCCATTTATATTGTCTCATCCCCCAGTTTAGTGTAATTGTCACTGGTGAATGGTCTGAATGGATTCTTTCTAGGATTTTAGCTTTAGATGTTTTGCCTGCTAAGTTTTTCGAGGTTAGGATCATGTCGATCCTGGTCCAATTTTTCCTTCTACCTGAGTAGAATGTATAGTCCTCGGCTTTCTCATTTTGCTCTCTCCATATATCCACTAACATATTTTCTCTAACTAATTTGAAAAATGTATTTGGTAGTTTATTCTTCGTGCCATAGCCTTGGGGATTCTGGATCTTTTTATCAATTTTTGGATTATATATTCCATTAAAATCTCCCATTACTATGCACTCTTCCCATTCTATTGCGGAGATCTTTTCATTCAACTTTGCATAGAATTCACTTTTACAATTATTAGGAGCATAAATACAGACAAATAAAATTTTTATACTTCCCCTTAATCCCATCACCGCCACCATTCTACCCTCCTCATCAGAAAATTGCTTCTGTGGGTTCAGACTAGAATTTATGTATAGGGCAACTCCCCTTTGTTTCCTTTCTATTCCTGAAGTGAATAGCACTCCCAGTTTTTTCTTTTCTAAAAGGTCTCTCCTCGATTCTTTCATATGTGTTTCTTGGAGGGCATAGACCTGGGCCTTTTGTTTCAAAAGATAATGAAAAACCTGTCTCCTTTTCTCCGGGATGTTCATCCCGTTAATATTGACAGAAAAACAATTTACTTCCATACCCTGATTTAGTCTTCGCCCTCTTCCTCCGAGTCTTGTCCCTCCTCAACCGATTCTCCCTCCAGTTCAGAGTCTTGTCCAGTAGCTAGGTCGATTAGGCTGACCTCCTCTTGTATCTTGTCCGAATATTTAGTCTCTTTATCCTGGTCCTTTGTAGGTTCTCTTTTCGTTCTCTCTCTTTGGTCCCTTTTTTCTTGGTCTCTCCTTTGTTCTTTAGGGTGGAATCTCCTTGTCTCCTGGGGGCTTTCCTTCTTCCCTCTTGTTGCCCGTGTATCTTCATTTAAAGGATCGATTATATGACTCCACTTCTTGTAGAATTCCCCTGCTGCCTGCTCCGAATCAACCCAGTATTTTATTCCTCTGAATGTAAATTGTAACCCTTCTATTTTATTCCATTTAAATTTGATATCATTGTCTTTTAATCTGTCCGTCAAAAAATAATATTTCTTTCTGTTATCTAATACTGCAGCCGGAATTTCTCTCAAGATTCTAATTGTTTTTCCTTTGTATACGTATGGATTGTCATAATGGTTTTTTATGATTTTTTCCTTGATCTTAGAGGAACTGTACTGGACTATAATGTCTCTTTCCGTTTTGTTGTGTCTCGAATAGGCTGTACTGATCCTATAAGCCTTTTCAATTAATTCTTCCATTATCTCATCGCCTTTTTGCAATAGCTGTGCTGACATATTGACCATTAACTTCATCGTGTCCTCCGATTTTTCCCTGTCCACTTCTGGCATTCCTCTGATTCTCAGAATATAGTCTTTTTGATGGGCTTCCAATTGAATTGTTTTCTTTATAAGGTCCTGTTGTATATTGTTTAGCTCTCTCATCCTTTTCTGTTCCACCTGGATTTTAGTCGTTGTCTCCTCCTCTTGTTTTTGCAGTGCGTCTACTTTCTCGTTTAAATGTGCCACATCCTTCCTTATAGTGGTCACATCCTTTTTCATTTCCTTTCTTAGGGCTTGTATCCCTTCTTTAATTTGTTTTCTTTCTTCAATTCCTTTTCCTACTAATTCATTAATTTTCCTCATTTCACATATCATTTCGTTTTTCATCTCCATCACAATCTCTTTCATCTGGTCTCTGAGGCTCATTTCCTCCTGATATGAATCTCTTCTCCCTATTGGGATTCTAGTATCTTTTTCTCCTTTGTCTCCTTTCTTTCTTGTTGCCATCATGCCCTTCTGGAATTGCCAGTAGCGGGGGATTTGTCTGTCCTTATATTTTCTTGCCTTGGATGTTTACCTTTGATATTTGGCTTATTTCCGTGTTGATATCTTTTAAAAGTTTCTGGACACTTTATGTTATGATCTTCTGGCTTCTAGTTTCTCTGTGGGGTATGCAGCGTTTGGCCTCTCTTTCCTCTCTTTTCCTCCCGTTGGAATATTCTTATGATATTGCTAGTAATAGTATTATTTTGTGGCTATGTAATTTATAGTGCCTTCTTCACTCTCCCTATCTCTCACTATCTCCACCGCTTTTTGCAAACTCCTCTTAGCCTTAGCCTCTTAGCCTCTTAGCCTCTTGATGTTTTAGTGTCTCTTGCGCCCTTCCATGTATTGTGCGCACCCTGCAGTCTTTCTGTTATTTATATTATCTTCATAGCCTAGCATTGGGCTCTTCGCATCTGTCTTCGGGAGTTTCCGGGGGTTTCTGAGAGTTTTCAGCTGCTCTATCCTTTTCGTAGCTCTGAGGGCTCTCTGAAGGCGCTGCAGCAATACTGTTCAATTGGATTGGAGATCAGGCCTGTCAATCAACGCCGATAGCGTCACGCTCCTCAGGAAATTCCGCCTCTTTCGCCGCGTTCACCTCCACTCGAGTAGACTGGTAAGTTTGCTTATTTCTGGCTCCTTATTTCTTCTTTCTTTTCTTTCTTCTTTTTCTTTCTTGTATTCTATTCTTGTATTCTCCAGCTATAATCGCTACCTCTTTTACTTCTTCAGGGGTTTGCTTTAATGCTATTCTGCCGCTTTACCCTATCTCCGCTAGTGTTCATTCCCTCCGTCTCACGCTTTGGGTTCGGTCTTGGGGTCCCGAGGGTATCTTCCTTCCTTCTTGCTGGTCCCTCTTCTAACCCTCTTTGTCCCTCTTGTTCGTGTAGGGCCGTCTGGGGGATTGGGGTGCTGTGTCTCCTTCCCAATGGGTGCGGGGACCGCTCTACACTGTCGGCCCTATGCCCAGGTCTGCTCGGGGGTTTCTTCCCTTTCGGGGTTCACCCTCTTCACCAACACACCTGGACTTGGGTACCTTCCCTTCCTTCGGAAGGAATCGGGCTCTGGTTTTGTCACCCGGCCTTGCTCAGCGTGAGTTCAGCTCTCGGAGCTCACCTTTCAGGCGTCCACCTCCATTCACACCCAGACCGGAAGCTCATCACCTCGTCCATAGATATATTGTCCTTAGTGTATAGTTGTTTGTAAAAATCTAGAAATTGTGTTTGAATATCTTTATTCGTGGTAAATACCCTTTCCCCATTTTTGATCTTAGTGATAGTTTGGGTTTGTTTTTCTTCCTGACCTTTCTGGCTAGCCATTTCCCAGATTTGTTTGCATTCTCGAAATGGTGCTGTTTAATAAATTTATACTTCTTTGCTAGAGCTTCCATATCTAGATGTTGTTTTCTTTTGATCATCTGTTTCAATTTGTTGCAAATTCCTTTTTTATTTGGGTATCTTTTTAATTTCCTTTCCAGGGATGCTATGTTATCCTCCAGATCCCTTAACTCCTTGTTCCTTACTTTGCGTTTGAGAGCGTTCTGTTGTATAAGGTTTCCTCTCATCACTGCCTTCATTGTGTCCCACAGTATCTGCGGATTTATCTCATCTGTATCATTAAACTTGAAAAACTCCCTTAACTGGTCTTTGTTCTTATTAATGTCCGTTTCAGTTTTTAGTAAGTTTTCGTCAAGTCTCCAGTACCTTCTCTTTTGCTTATTGTTCAGTAGTAGTTCGATAGGGCAGTGGTCTGAGTATATACGTGGAAGTATATTAACCTTACTAATTTTGGGTATTAAAGGGGAGGAGAGCCACACCATATCTATCCTCGACCACGAATTGTGGCGCGCGGAATAGAAGGTGTAGTCCCTCTCCTCTCCATGTATTGTTCTCCACGCATCTTCCAGTGCCATCTCCTCCTTCAATGAGATAAAGGATCTGGGAAGAAGACCAGCATCTTTATTCTCCGCCTTTTTCCCCATTCTATTTTTATCCAATTTATTGTCCAAAATCCCATTGAAGTCTCCCAATAGGATTATTTGGTCACATTCATTATTTTCTAGATTTTCTTTTAAATATTTAATAAATTTCGTCTTTGGGCCATTTGGAACATACACATTGCAAATCAATATTTTTTCATTATTTTGGGTAATTTGAACCGCTATTACTCTTCCCTCTTTATCCTTGAATTTCAGTTCTGAAGTTAAATCCTCACTCACATACAATGCCACCCCTCTTTTTTTTGTGTCAAAGGATGAGTAATATAATTTACCCATTTTCTTGTTCTCCATATGGGAGACATGCTTGTGAGTGATATGAGTCTCCTGAAATGCTATAATTTGGTACTTAATTTTATTGAAATGGTTAAAAATTCGGTTTCTCTTGGATGGCGAGTTCAGCCCATTCACATTTAACGTACAGATACTCAAGGGTGTCTCAGTCATTGCCTATCTCCTCTCCCTCCTCTCCATCCTCTCCATCCTCGTCTTCTTCCTTTCCCAGGTTCTCTCCTCTTGGGTCTATCTCTAGGGCGGTTGCTTGGCTTTCTTTCAACTCTTCTATCTCCTCTGGTGATTTGAGTCTCGGCCTCTTCTTTGTCATGCCGTCCCCTGTTGGAGCGTCTGGATATTTTTTTTGACCCTCCTTCCTCAATTTTTCTAAGAAGTCTTTGGCCTTTTCTTCTGTTGTTATCCAGATCCTCTTCTCATTGTAAGTTGCCATTAGGCCTTCTACCTTCTCCCATCTGAATTTGATTTTTCATTTTTTCAATTCTTCTGTTAGGAAGCTGTATTTCTTTCTTTGTTGTAGGACTTGTTGCGGGATCTCTTTCAGGACAACAATTTTCTTTCCTGCCTGAATGATAGGCTTTCTGCTAGTTAGTCTTAGAATATTATCTCTAGAGACCTTGCGGACAAAGTTCACGATGATATCCCGAGGGGTCTTGTGTTGTCTTGCATATGCCGACTGAATTCTATAAGCTCTGTCCACCTCCGCCTCCACCTCATTGAATCCCCTTTCCAGATATGATGCCAGTAATTTGATGATCTTCAATCTTGTGTTCTCCTTGGCTTCTTCTTCCACGTTTCTGAAGCGGAGTTGCCCGTCCATTTCACTTATTTGCAGCCTATCTACTCTGTTCTCCATTTTCTCATTCTTATTTTGGATTTCTCCAATATTCCTTTTCATTTGTTTTTGGTTTTCTTCCAGAGTATTAGTTTTTATCTTCACCTCGTCTATTCGGACGAAGGCCGCAACCAGATCTTTTTTTAAGTGTTGGATTTCTTCCTTAATATCCGTCTTCATACTGTCCATTTTTTCTTCCAATTTCTTGTTCTGATTCGCCAGGATCATTTTAAATTCTTTTTGATTTTCTTGCTGGTCTTCTCTTATTTTTTGCATCTCTTTTAGTAGCTCTCTCATACTGGAGTCTTCACCACTACTCCCCCCCATAGAGCCCCTTCGTTGTGCAAGGGACATTGGCGGTTTGGGATCCTTCCAATCCTTGGAAGTGTTCTTGGGGGTCGTCATTGGCCTCCGCCTATGCTGTTGCTGTTTCTTGGGTGTATAGAGGTGGTGTATGGAAGCAGGACGCGGTCTTACTGTTCTTCAGTCAGTTTGGTCATCGCCCTACTTGTTCTTCTTTTTCTTGCTTCTCCTTCTCTGGGATCAGTGCCCTAGCAAATGCAGCCCCCAGCAGCCCCTGCAACCGCCTCTGGCCACTCTCCTCACCACCCTGGGACTCCGTTGGGCTTCCGCTGTGTTTAGAACACCCGCTATTGGTAATTACTGTAGTTGCTGTTGCCCAGCTGTGTGTTCTATAGTTTCCTGTATCTATGTTCCCTCACGGGATTTCCAGCACTCGCGAGAGCCCGTCGTTTACTCGTCCGGCACGACCGCTGGTTAGCTGCCGCAGATCTCGCGAGTTTTAGTACCCTCCGCAACTTCCTGCTTGTCCTCGCGCCTTTCTCGGCTCTCCTCGTTTATTTACAAGAAAGTCTGGAGATAGTCAAAACAACATGGCTCCCAAGGTCAAGCCGAGACTACAGTTAACTGTCTTCCTCTGGCTGCTTCTTTAGAATTCAGGTGCGAGTTTGAGCTTCCCCCCTTGATCGCGTTTCCCTCTCACTTGGTCTCCTCTCTCCTTAAGAGCTCGGTTTTGTTTAATCTAGGGTCTTCCTTTGAGCCACTGGTCTTAAGCTCCCCCGTTGACTTACAGTTTTGGGCTTTCTTAGTGCTCTCTTCTGCCGTCGTAGCTAAGCGTCCTGATCTTTCTTAGACCCGTGTCGCGGGTGGTATGCATATTCTTCTGGACAGGGGCCGGTAGTTTGTGCGGATCTGGGTCCGCTTCCCTCGGAGTCGCTTGCACGCCCTGGCGCCTCCTGGGCCCCCGGCACCCTTCCCTTGAGGGGAAGGATGGCTTATAGGCCGTCAGGAGTACACCAGGTGCTTTGCAATCCTCCCGGAATCGATCCACCGGGAGAGAGGAGCTGGGCTCCTACCCAGCGACTCAACGAGGATGGGAAAGCAGGAGCCCTGTCTTTCCCGTGCCTACCGCCATCACTGTCCGCCGGAAGTCCTCGAACCTGGTTTATTATTGTATAGTTGTGATTACATAAGTATTGGTATATAACTTTGTCCTACATATATTTTGCAATAATAATCACCACCACCACCATCATCTTTATTTTTACCTCACCCTCTCTTCCCAAAGGGACTCAATGACGCAATGATGCAATCAATCCTTCTCTGGGTCTCTGTGCATTATCATTGGAGCAGTTTGGAGCCAGCATGCCAGGAAATGGACTCTGAGGTTTCAGACATAATGGTGTGATAAGGAAATAACAGAAAAATACCTAGTCATTACACAGAAGGGGAGTGGGGAAAAAAAGAGTTTCTGAGGCACAGTCAACTGAGGAGTTACATCTCAGTAACAAGAAAATGTTGGTTTTGCACATTTGGATCTGCCTTCTTGTTCTAGCCACAATGCAACCACGATGGCTACCCATCACCAGGCCTGGATTAACACCTTTTTGGGCCCTAGACCATACTTTGGAATTACGCCCCTTTAAGCCAACCTCTACCGCACCCCCCCCCCTCCACATCCTTTCATCCACTCGTCCCCCTTAGGGCCCCACATCCAGCTCTCCCGGTGTGGCCCCACTAGGTCTGCCACAGGAGTTTCTCTCTCAGCAGGCACTATGGAAGGGGGGGGAGCCTCCTCCCCGATGCCACGGCTTGAGGTACTTGGCTCCTACCCGGCATCGGGGATTGCGCATGCGTTGTAGTCAGCAGCTGTACCAATGCCGCTTTTCTCCCCGATACCGGGGCTTGTCGTGTTGGGCTTCTCTCCTGTACTGGGGTTTGTGCATGTGCCGTAGCCGGCAGTTGCGCTTCTCTCTCCAGTAAGGAGGAGTCTCCTCCTTGTGTTGGAGGAGGAATACCAGCTTTCATGGTGTTAGGGCATGCGCAGACTGCGCAATGGAGTTTCCTGTACTTGTACTGAAGGAGCCAGCAAGTGGATGCTGTCGGCATCGAGGGAGTTAATTGTTCCTCCTGTCGATGTCGACGCCAGTGTCGAGAGCCTCTGCGCATACGCCGTTTGCCCAACAATAGCAGAGGCAGGAGCTGGTATTCAGGAAGGGGCAGGGGCGGCACCAAAAAGGAGGACCTCCGCTATCCTTCCTTCCTCATCTCCATGCGCGTTGCGTTTTTATTTGTTTCAACATTTTTTTTGGTCCATGAACTGCACCCCCCCCCCCTTGCCTTGCACCCCTAGGCCAGTGTTTCCCAACCTTTTTTGAGCTGCGGTACACTTTTTTTACATTTACAAAATCCTGGGGCACACCACCAACCAAAATGACACAAAATGACACTCTCACACAGTAATACATAAAGTTAATATGTATTTAAATGTATTTATACACTCAGTGTGAAACATGGGCCTGTTTCGATGAACGCATAGATATCCTGGCAGGAATGGCAGAAAGACACAAACTTCCCACACAGAACTCCCATAACCAAGAGAAAATGCTATAAGAGTTTGGTGGGCATTGACCTTGAGTTTTGGAGTTGTAGTTCACCTCCATCCAGAGAGCACTCTGGACTCAAACAAAGTTAGATCAGGACCAAACTTGGCATGAATACTCAATATGCCCAAATGTGAACACAGATGGAGTTTGGAAAAAATAAACCTTGACATTTGGGAGTTACAGTTTCTGGGATTCATAGTTAACACACAAACAAAGAGCATCCTGAACTCTTGCAACAATGGAATTGAACCAAACTTCCTTCTCCCAAGGCACACCTGATGATCGGCCGCGGCACAGTAGTGTGCCACGGCACAGCTGTTGGGAAACACTGCCCTAGGCCATGGCCTAGGTTGGCCTTATGGGTAACCCTGGCCCGCCCATCACCGCCACACTCTCATGACTCCTTTCACACCTTCTCTCCACCTGATTTTCATTTTTTCCATCCTGTTCTTCACCACCTGCCAACATTGGCCCATGAAGCTTTGCTACCTCGTGGTACTTCTTCTAATTCAACTTTCAGAAAGTGGAGGCTGAATCTTACTTCAACAGCAGAACGAGGACAGGCCTTCCACCTGATGGCAGCAGGGTATCTTATAAAACACAAGAGAAGCAGAGTGGCACAGAGTGGAAATATATTGATCTTTCCATTGCTTTGTACTTTGTTCTAGTAGCTTCACTGTGCCCCCTTTGCTGAGTTTTGCATTGAGTCCTTCTGTTTCTTTTCCTCCTCGTTTTTTGACCACCTTGGTGAGAGGAAGGGTGGTTGCAAATATTTTTACTAAATTAGGTCACATGACTACTTAAGTCTTGGTGGCTTCACACCTCAGCTGTGCATCTGAATGCACCCAAGGACAATTAGAAGAAGGATTTTGTGGGGAAATGATTTTCGAGGTAATTAGTTTTGCTGCTTATAGAACCTTGTATGATTTGTACTCTGTAGGATTATTAACAATGTTCACAGAATCTGATGAGCAAATTACTCAGCTAATTTATCTATTTTCCCCCTTCATGCTCTACAAACTGGGGGGGAAAATAAATAAGGTGGGGAGAAAAATAATTACATTATTCATGTGGTAAATAATCATGCCATTTGATGAATAAATTATTCAGATAATATTATTCATAACCCTTTCCTTTTGGGTCACTGTTAATAAGTTAATGGGAAACCATCTGTGAAGAAATTCTCCGGGGGAACAAGAGGCAAGCTCATACACAAAAGGCATTTTATCACATCTTCTAATGCAAATGGCAGGAAAGCCAGGGACTTAGGGAGATTTAAAGATCTCTTTCCAACCTTGGCACAGGTAAATTATCTATTTTTTAAATGACGTTACTCAGTTCTTATGTTTCACACATGCTGTGTTGAGCTGCTGCATCCGTTTCACTTGATGTTGTTCCCAAATTGCAACAGAATTTGATCTACAGGGGTACATTCTTACAAAAAGACAGTTTTCTAAGTAAAAAAAATCAAGTGGGCCCTTGGTATCTACTTGGGTTTGGTACTAGAATCCCATAGTGTTGTGATTGAGCCTCCAGCTGCTACTGATAGTAGTGATTCAGAATACTCTGATGGCTCAGCATCTGGGGAGAGTATGGAACTGGGTGAGGCTGTTTGTAACAAGGAGTACAGGTGTTTGCAGAAAAAGGCTTACTTGTGAGTCAAGTGAAGAGGATCACTTGCAACTCAAGAGAGTCAAGCAAATAATTACAGCACCTACAGACTCGGAGACATTTGAGGGATTCTCTGGGAATGATGGGAGTCAGAGTACAGAGGACACGTCTACTGAAACGGATTGGACTCAAGTAAGAGAAATTCAGAGGGCTTGTGAGGAGCCCACAAGTTCAGACACCTGGGTAGGATTCACTGATGATCAGGATTGGCCCTCAGAGTCCCCAGACAATGGGTGGGATGTTCTAAGTCTTAACCACAGGTGGAAATCTTGGAGGGTCAGTCAAAGGGCAGCAGCTGCTGGGAGAGTAACACCTGAGGATGATGATGATAGGGCGTCGACCTCATCAAGTGGATCTGACTTGTAGTGAGCTTAAAAGATGGGCATTTTGGGACTAACCTCTGTGGCTAGCAAAGAGTTGCCTTTGGATCCTAGGACTCTTGTATCTTGTATCCTGTCATCTTGCATCTTGAAGCCTTGTTTCCAGACTGATTCTGCTGCTTCCTGTAGTGGGGTTTGAACTCCACTGGATTGCTCCCCAGTTGGACTGTGGGTTGTGTCTTTGCTTCTACATCTATCTCCTCTCCTTGACCTTGGCCTGGCTCCTGGATTACATCTCTCCTACGCCCCTTTGGATGCCTTCTTGGACAACCCTTTGATGACTTCAATGCTGAAGTCATCATACTTGCTGTATAGCAAGTATACCTTGGATTGATTCTGAGGACAGCATCTCCTCTGCTGCCCTCTTCGTGCCTTTCTCTGTTTGTCTTGCTTTGATTTTGCTAAAGAGTTTTTGGTGTTTTGAATGCAGGCTTTTTCTCCCTGTTTGTTTTCATGCCGGTTAAGGCTTCCTTTTGTTAGCGTTTTCACTGACCATTAAGTGCTTTTGTTTTGCAAATACTTATCTCCAGAGACTCTGTGAACATTAAAACAAACTATTTACAATTGGGTTTGGCTCTCTAAACTGGCGTCTTGCTGCGACACCTATGGATATCAAAATCCATGGCTGCTGAAATCACATTATATACAATACTATAGAATGTGAATGGTGTCCCTTATATGAATTGGCACAATTGGTTTTGTTTTTAGATTGGGGGGGGGGGATATTTTCAAGGCATTGCTGATGGAATCCATAGATGCACAATTCATGGATATGGACTGACTGTATAGCAGGTATTTACAATCTTCTTCAGCATGATGCTCCAAAGGGCTATGGCAGACCTCGAATATATACACTATCGTACTGATGGTAGCTTGTTCAACATAAGCCATCTGAGGGCTCGTACTAAGACTCTAAACTATCTAGTCCGTGAGCTGCATTTTGCTGACGATGCTGCCCTTGTCGCCCATTCAGAAGCAGCCCTGCAGAGCCTCACATCCTGCTTTGCAGCAGCTGCAGACCTGTTTAGGCTGGAAGTCAGCCTGAAGAAAACGGAAGTTCTCTACCAGCCCACACGACAGGAAGAACACCATCATCCCCACGTCAGCATAGGCACATCTGTGCTTAAGTCCGTTCAGCAGTTCACCTACCTAGGGAGCATCATCTCTTCAGACGCCAAGAATGACAAAGAGATAGATCACAGATTATCAAAGGCATATAGTGCATTTGGAAGGCTTCACAAAAGAGTCTGGAGCAACAAGCACCTGAGGCAAAGTACCAAAATCAGTGTGTAAAGAGCTATCGTACTGTCCATCCTCCTCTATGGGTCTGAAACATGGGTCACCTATCACCAACACCTACGACTCCTCGAACGCTTTCATCAGCGCTGTCTTTGCACAATCCTAAATATACACTGGACCGACTATGTGACTAATGTTGCTGTCCTTGAGCAAGCAGGGATCACCAGCATTGAGGCCATGCTATTGAGAACACAGCTACGCTGGGCAGGGCACGTCTCTAGGATGGAGGACCACCACCTCCCAAAAACACTACTCTATGATGAACTCGCCACGGGTCAGCGCAAGAGAGGTGCCCCCAAAAAGAGATATAAGAACTCCCTGAAACAACATCTCAGGCTCAGCCAGATTGATCACCAACAATGGTCCACCCTGGTCTCACATCAGGAGGCATGGAGACGCACTATCCACAATGCTGCGGCCTCCTTCGAGAAGACACGCCGAATGAGTTTGGAAGAGAAATGACAATGCAGAAAGAACCGCAACTTGGAAACAACATCACCCAAGGAGACTTTCTCCTGTGCTTTCTGCAACCGAACTTGCCTATCTCAGACTGGCCTTTTAGTCATCAGCGTGCTTGTAAAAAGCGTGGGATGAGTCCTTCCTGAATCTTCGTTTGCGAAGTAATGCTGAGAGAGAGATAACAGGTATACCAAGCCTAAAAGAGGGTGATCTGAAGACAGAATCCAAACAAAAAAGAACCAACAAGTTTTAATTGGCATTGGCTTTCACGGACTGATGAAATGAGCTGTGAAGTACAAATAGATCATCTCAAATAAAATTTGTTAGACCTTGAGGTGCTCCAAGAATGTTTGCTATTACCTGGAAGGTTAGTAAGTCATAAAATAATTTTGGCTGCAAATACTGCTGGACATTCCTGCTGGACATAATTGTGTATTTAGATTACTGTTTTAAGTGCATATTGCATTGACAAGGTTTGATTGACGTTGACCTGTAGAACTCTCAAAGCCTATAGCTAATAGGGTGGAAGGTACTTCAGAAAAATATGGTTAAACATATCATTGGTGGAGCATGGCATGTAGCCAGGGGGGTGGGGCTTGAGGGGCTTCAGGCCCCCCTCCCCCAAGTTCTCAGGGTGGTCTGCGAGAAAGCCTCACTGGTACATTATTTAAACTGTTTGTTTGTTTGTTTATTTACTTTATTTATATTCCGCTCTTCTCACCCCGAAGGGGACTCAGAGCGGATTACAGATACACATACTTTAGCAGACAATTCCTGCTATTTCACAAACACACATATAAACGAACACATATAAACGAACCAAGGCAAACTCTGGCCACCAGGGGGAGCTGATGCACTCCTCATCTCTCAACTGTCTTTCGGGCTGCAAAGGTCGACAGCAGGCTACACTTAAAGGTCGAGCACCCACCTCGACCCGGGCAGCCTGGAACTCATGACCTACTGGTCAGAAAGACCTTATGCAGCTGACACTTAGCCAGCTGCACCACATTCCCGGTGTGTTATGTTTATTCATATCATGATCTGATCAACATGCTCATTATATCCCATATGCATGGGGGTATTTGGGATGATGATACAAAAGATTTGCTAGGGTAGATCCTCTCTCACTCAGACTGAGCCCCCCCCCCCCAATCAAACTCAACCCCTCCCGAATCAAAATCCTGGCTACGGCCCTGTGTATATGCATATTCATGTGATTGTGTGTGTCTTTAATTGAGAATCATAGAGTTGGAAGGAGGCCAGGTTGATGACTGAAGCTCTTAGAAGTCTTATTCATATTGTCACTATACGTTGAAGTCATATTGACAAGAAATAACAACAATTATTAAGAGTCAAATCCCCATATTTTTAAATTTTTTAATAGTTGACATAACTCCTATATCTATCAGACAAGGGCAAAATTTATTGGCAGTGATTTTATATAGAAGGATCCAAATTGTGGCACTCTTGTTTAAATCACAAAAGGGCAAGTGACCTTTTTTCTAACATTTCACCCGAGTCTGCTGAAATCAGTTATATCATTTGCATTGTGACTGCTGAGCCCCAGGTTTTTCCAAGGAAATGTTTCCTGTATAATTCGATTCCCCTCTTGCTGAGGACAAGATTTCTTTTTCCGAAGGAGTGCGTGAAAGGGAAAGGATCAAATGTAAAGCTTTAGTACAGTGTACTTTGGAGAAAATACAGCTCCTGTGTCGCACACTGGACGTGAACCAGGGCCCTTTGAATATTCACACAACCACAGCTGGAAATAACAGTCTATTTATTGAAGTAAACAATGTCCAAAAAAATAATAACAGTAAACATGAAAATAGCCAAGGCAAAAAACATTCGAGAAAATCCCAGGAAATGTTCCCAAAGCCTCAGGCTAATTAGGTTTATTTATTTATTTATGTTTCAAACTTCTATACCGCCACTCCCCGGAGGCTCGGAGCAGTTTACAGTTTGATTCATAACACAATAACAATACTGTCACACCTCAAGGGCCTCAGGCATCACTTTTGCTTGAGCAAGACTTTAGTCAAGACAGCAATAAGGTGCTGTCCAAGCCAGCTTGCTTTACTCTCAAACTTTGCCCTGGGCCTCCCGTTCTTTCCCGTGAGAAGCAAGGAATGAATGCATAACATAGGCAGCTCAAGGCTAGGCCATCCAGCCTCCCTGATAGCGAGGCGCTCCGAAGGAACCGAGAGATCGCCTCCCTTCTGTCCAGATGGTAGCCACTAACGAGCTGTGCATACCAGGAAGGCTGAGGTAACAAAACATATAGCCATCCATCGATCATTGGGCAGTAACACTTGACACAACTACATCAAAGCCAGGGAATACTATAATTGCCAAGAGATGCCCCATTGCCAGTATCTCGTAACAATGCCGCAATAAGGAGACGCTAAGGAGAAGAGGCCTCAGCGGGCCTCCCAGCCAAGCTTGTGCCAGCCAGCCTACACTGGGCTGACTTGATCCAGCGTTCTGCCTTGTTCCTGCTCATCGTCGAGACCCGGTGATTGTTCCTGAAAGACTTTGCTGCCTAAAGAACTCTTTGCTTTAAACCAACCCAGCCTTATTGCTCCGGCTGGGATTCCTTTGAAAGACCTTCCTTGCATCCGGCTTGAGTTCCCGTTTTTTTCGGCCTGTGATCCTGTTGCTACGGATCACACTTCCCTGCTACTCCTTGACTTTGGCTGCTATTTGGAGGCACCATAAGGACTGCCTCCAAACCATTTAATCAACTTATTAATCAATAAAGCTTGGTGTACCTCCGCTGCCATGTGGTTTATCCAGGGAGGTCAGGTCCCAAGGCCCAAGGGGGCGACAAATACAGAACAGACATTACAACAGAAGCAAAACAGGGGTGGAACATAAATAAGGGAGGAAACATAAGGATCACATACATTCGGCAATGGAATGGGGATAGGGATTGGATAGAACCAGGGTCCATACCGATTGACCCCTTACTGAGATTGTCCTATGGTGGCCGTTGGCGACCATCAAAGGGAGGCAGCCACGGGACTCCCAAAGAGCTCTGTAGGATCACAAGTTTGGGAAGGAGAAGGAGATCATCTCCGACCCTTGGGCCCTGTGTTCTCAAAGGCTGTCTCTGTACAAGTCCAGCGACCTGACTCGAGGGCTGGCAGCTCTCCGAAGGACGTTTCGAAGCTCCAAAGTTTGAACTCCATAAAGTCCTCGAATGAAATGTCCTCTGGGTCCCCAAGCTAAACACTCTGGTCCTCTTCCACTGTTGAAGACCTACAGCATTCGCAGCAGTCCTGGGGACTCTGTAATCACGATGAGTCATTGATCCAATCCTGGGCTGGGCGATCTGGTTGGTTTCTCGGTGTAAGGTCTTGGAATATAAATCCACTAAGAAGCAACAGAACTTAAAACTAGGATAGTCCCAAAAAAGGCAAGTTCAAAGTTCTGTCAGGAATGACCAAAAAATCATGAAACCAGGAGTTCATGGAACTGCTTGCAGTAGAATCGAAAGTTGACCAGGAACTGAATTCCAAACTTCACAGGGCTAATAACAAGATCTCAACATTCGAACATTTCCCTCCCTTTTCCCTGGGAAAGTAACCGCTGCGGCTAGAATCAGCAAGCCCGGTGTCTCAATTCCCGCCCACTGGACTCTCAGAAAAACAAAATCCCTTAACTGCTTTTCCAGAGTTTCATCACCTTGGCCCGGCACTGAAAATCACACAGATCCCTGCACACCACCACAAACCACAACCCCTGAAGCCACAGAAGCCACAGGCCCAACATCCTGTAATTCTAACTGTAAAACCCAAGAAAGCACGTTGACATTTTTCTAGGATTATGTCAAGTCAGAACACATACTTGCACTGTCCATGTTGTTGGGGATCTTGGCAAAGTTTAGTTATATCTAGCCGAGGAATAAACTTGATTCTAGGATTTTACAAAGGTTCTTACATCCTTTGTAAGAGAAATAGTGAACTTCCCAACTCTTTTTCAACGTTTTACACCCCTTTGCTTCCAGACCATGCCTACACAGGCCCGGATTACCCATAAGACCACCCTAGGCCATGGCCTAGGGTGGCAGCTTTGGGGGGGGCAGCAGATCCAGACCCCCAAAATTGAAATAATAATAATAAAATTTCAGTCTGAACTTTGGGCGCTTGCTTCTGCGCCTGCGCACTGAGAAGGAGCGAGGGAGAAGGAGCCGTGGGAAGTTCCGCCACCCCTAGGGCGTCTGACGTGGCTTCCCCCGCCGCCTCCTTGCTCGCGTGGGCGGGTGCCGCTCCTTCCTTCAGTGATGGGAGGAGAGGCGCCCGTGCGAGCGAGGCGGCGGGGGAAGCCACGTCCGACGCCCTAGGGGCGGGACTTCCCTCGGCTCCTTCTTTCTTGTGCCGGCTCCGCCCCTCCTCCCTTCAGTGAAGGAAGGAGTGCCGCCCGCGCGAGGGAGAAGGAGCTGGGGGGAAGCCCCGCTGCCCCTAGGGCGACTGACGTGGCTTCGCTCGCCCGTGTGAGAGAGGAGGTGGCGGGGGAAGCCACGTCAGTCACCCTAGGGGCGGAACTTCCCCCCGGCTCCTTCTCCCTCATGCCGGCTCCACCCCCTGCAAGAGACCCCCCTGCAAGAGGCCCCGCCCCCTCAAGCGGGCCCACCCCCCAGGGTCGGCATTTAGAGAGTGTGGCCTAGGGCGCCACAAACCATTAATCCGGGCCTGTGCCTACAACCATGACAAGATATTCTCATATCACTGTTTCAGAAATTAAACATTTGTCTCATAATCTGTATTTTTGCTTGTTATATGCAGAACCTTGGATTATTTTTAGGATCTTTCTAACACTGTAATAGTGTTCCAGATTTTCCATCTCTTGTCAGGAACCAACTCTATGATAACCCACAAGATTACTCTTTTTTGTTCCATTTGGGCAAGAATTGTAACTGATATTGCAGTTGATTGTTCTGGGGATGTAATTATCCTATTATAGCTGCAATGTTTATATTCTAGTGTTTTAAGCTTTAATAATAATAATAATACAATTTATTTATATTCCGCCCTTCTCACCCCGAAGGGACAAGCAGACAATCCCTGCCGTTTTTGCATTTGACATACAAGACATACAACATACAACATGTACAGTAGGAGGATCTTAGAGCATCGGTTCTGGGACTACAATTCCCACTCATTTGATTCAGTATTCGCTTTGAAAGCTTACAGTTTGGGGAGAGAGCCATTCACGCCTGGGATCAAGCGAGTATGTTGGACTCTTAAAGAGACAGCGCACTGATCCACCTCAGTTATATATGTGTTTTTGATGAATTAACCACAGGAGACGATATCCAATATACTTATGATTTATTGATTTCTACTTGGGGATTTACCCATCAGCTATTAAGCTATTAAATACAATATTATTTGCACCATTATTGACTTCTTGGCTTCATCATTTAGGACTGTATTTCAGTAACAGTGGACACATATTTTTTTCTATCCCTTGCCATTGTGTGCCACAAAGGGTGCTGTTGTTTCATCTTCCTATGTTGAAGAGCTTGCCAAACAAGCTTCCACCTTCCGGTAGTCAGTCTTCCTTTATTTTTATGGCGTTATAAAAGTCCTCTCCCGCAAGCGGTTCCCAATTTCTATACTCACAGCTAGGCTTGGTTTTGACTGCTTGGGTAAACAGGGGCAAGGCTCACAGCTGGCTGCCCAAGCCAGCCCGGGGTCTCGAACCTGTAACGTTCGGTTGATAAGATCTTCGCACAGCTGTTGTTACTGCTGTGGTAAACCTCTGGCCCTTGTGCTAAACCTCCGGCTTTGTGATTTTTAAACTTTTCTTGATCTAAATGCTATTCATTCCATATTGTATACATTTATTTTGTACATAAATGGTCTATAGTCCAAGCAATAATTAATTTACTATAGCATATTCCTTCCTTAGCCAGTACAGGAACTAGATACACTTTCGGACTCTAACAACATCCCTGGTGATATTTAGTGTGCAATTTGAGGAGCTAGAGTCCAAAAGATGACATTTCCATGATTCTAATTTTGTCTTGAATCCTGGAAATACGTTTTCCCTTTACCAGTAGCCCTTCAAACTCATAAAACACCCTCTGAGATATTTTTGACAAATGTGAAATAGAACAATGGATCTCTCAAAGAGAACAATTAATTGGCTAGATCTGATGAATTTACAGTTCCATACACACAGGTCTACCAGAGTCAGTAAGGAAACTTAAGGCTTATTTTCACAAGCCTGTAAATCTGAAGTCCTCTCCGTTGGTGCCCCCTTGTTGTGGGGGAGAGGCTTGCGTGCCCTAATGAAGTTGTGAGCTATGCTGGCAGTGGCATAATATCCACCGGTAGGGCCTCCCATGCCAGACAGGTCACAACCGAAGGGTCTGACAAAGAGCCTCAACGGGCAGGATGGGCTCTCTAGCCTTTTGGCAACCATCCTAAGAGAAGGAAAACTCTTATTTCAAACCCGGGCAGATGGTGCTTGTCTAACCCTGTAAGGTCAACCATCTAAGAGAAGGAAACTCAAATCAAACCTACGACCTGAGGACCTCGCTGCAACCGTCCCAGCTTGCTAGATCTGTTTGGTTTAAAGGGTGAGGCCTAGGGTTCCCATATGTCCCTTATTCTAAAGGACGTCCCTTATTCTGGCCCTAAAATTTGTATCCCTTATTTTCAGGCCCTGTCCCTTATTTTTGACTAGCAGACAGGACTGGGCGGGGTTGACCAGAGGAAGGTGCGTGCTGTGGTTTCCACAGCAATGCCTGCCCGGGGATTCCAACTCGCAGGGCAGCCTGGGTCCCCGTTGGATGGAAGAGGCGATACAGGCCTTTTTCAAAGTACAGTAGACTAATTAACCGTTACCCAAGGGGAATGTTGGATCATGTTGGATAAAGATAGTTTCTGGTTGCTTGAGTTACTCTTAAAATAGGCCTAGCTGTGCATCCCAATACTATACAATGCTGTGTATCCCATACTATACTATACCATTAACTATTGACAGAATAATCATGAGGATGTACTGTCTTATAAAATTTATTTTGTTTTAATATTTAGACAGTGCACTTTTAAAGTCAGCAAAGTCAAGTACTAAATACAGATGGAGAAAATAAGGTAGTTCTAATAATGTTTTTTCTGCATGACAAAGCATGCAGAAACTTACCATGTCCTGTTAAGAGGGTGTAAGTCAGTTTCTTTTGTGAGTTTCAATCATTATCTTATTCTGTTAATAAAACTATTTATACCTAATGTTTGATTTTCTAGTTTTTATGAAGTGTCCCTTATTTTTGTGAAAAATCCCGTAAATGTCCCTTATTTCTTATATCAAAAATGGCAACCCTAGTGAGGCCAGTCCTGTGCACGCTGCGCTCCACCAGAGAAATCCATTGCACAGGCTCGAAGGACACGTCCAACTTCCGAAAAAGCATCAACGCGCTTGTAGAAAGCGTGGGATGAGTCCTTCCTAAGTATCTTCGTACGCGAAGTCATGCCAGAGAGAGAGAAATGTGGATGAGATGCTGTCCCTAGAACTCCACATGACACCCAAAGACTTCTGGTCCCTAACATGGGGTAAACAGGGTTTAGTCTACATTAAGAAAAGTCAAGGAATACTCCCTGGATTTCGACCAGAGTGCAGAGAGCAGATCGGCACCAGTCAATACCTGCCTGCTGTCTGCATGGGCCAGTGCCACTATTCCCTTTTTTTTTGCCACTATTCCCTTTTTGCCCTTCCTTCTACCTGATCATGTGGGTGCCATTGCTGATGTCAGTAAACACACCCAGCAGTCAATAGGAGCGCTCCTGGAACTCTGCAACCAAGGGCAAAGGTGATGGCATCTGGAAAGGTAAAGTGACAATCCAGTGGGCTGAGCTGGCCTTCAAGCTTCTTTGCTAAAGAGAGTGCTCATGTCTCATCAAACTACAAATCCCAGGATTCCATAGCATTGAGCCATGGTAGTTAAAATAGTGTTGAACTGCATTAATTTACAGCGTCAATGCACTCTAAGTGTAACAGGTGCATGCCTGCACATATCCATAAAATAGATTGCCTTTCCAAAGGTTGTATTTCAAGGCCATGCAATTTATTGAGAACACAGCTGCGCTGGGCAGGGCACATGGTCTCTAGGATGGAGGACCACCGCCTCCCAAAGATACTACTTTATGGTGAACTCGCCGTGGGTCAGCACAAGAGAGGTGCCCCCAAAAAGAGATATAAGGACTCCCTGAAACAACATCCCAGGCTTGGCCAGATTGATCACTAACAATGGTCCACCCTGGTCTCACATCGGGAGGCATGGAGACGCACTATCCACAATGCTGCGGCTTCTTTAGAGAAGAAACGGCGTACGGGTCTCAAAGAGAAACGACAATGCAGAAAGAGCCGCAACTTGGAAACAACATCACCCAAGGAGACTTTCTGCTGTGCTTTCTGCAAGTGGGCTTGCCTATCTCAGATTGGCCTTTTTAGTCATCAATGCGCTTGTAAAAAGCGTGGGATGAGTCCTTCCTAAGAATCTTCGTTCGTGAAGTAATGCCGAGAGACAATGTCAAGCCATATTTCTTGTTTCCTGGGCTATGACATGATCATTTCTCAAATTATGCATTGCAAACTTTTTTTTCCTTACAAAGTTTCAATGCAAGGAGAATCAAAGTACATCAACACATTACTGAGTCTTTTTTTTTATTACCCAAATCGAATGCAAGGAGCCAGCTAGACTGGAGCATTGCGCTTCTCCTGATAAAGAGTCCTAATCCTTATAAGCTTGGAAGAAACATTCTCTGTTGTTTAATTCCCATGTCATCTTCTGATTAAAGAATTCAGCTGATTTGCTGCCAAGTTCTTGTACGTTCACACCTGATAAAAACAATATTGGTTTCAAAAAGGCCTCGGAGACACTCATGATTCAGCAGACTCAATTTTCCAGTCTCTAACAGCAGTTGAAAATCTTGAGTAATTCCATTTAAGAGAAGGTTTCTGAAAAAAGAACTCAAATTAATGTGTCTTATGATTGCTTATTCAATTAACCCTCTGTTACAATAATCCGATATAAACATAAGGCATTTTGGCATTATATGTGGGAACAAGAGGGTGAAACTGGCTGAAATAAAAGTGGTACTCCTCAAGATATACAGAAACACTTTGAAAAGGGAGAAAGGATGGGGAGAAAAAAGAAATGTGGTAACAATTTTAGGACTTAATAGTCTTTATTTTTGCAAGAGTTTTCATGGATACAAACCTGCTTCTTGGGAACTTCTGTAAGAAATCCTTTTGTTGCTCTTTAAACTCTTGACTTTCTCTTTCCTTTCTTAAACATCTTTGCCTGTTGAAATTGCCTGTGACTCTTTCATAGATACGTGTACTACACAAGGTAAGCTGTAGAAATACAACTAGCAACCACAACGTGGGACAAAGAGTATGCAAAAATTACAATATAATGTGTTATTAATCGTTAGTTTGGCACTTCAAGCCAAAACACAAAAAATAGTGCATTTCACAACTATACAGTACATATTTACATACAAATAACCATATTCCGATAACCAAAAGACACAATGCCACTGGGATGACAGTACCTCGGGAAAAGATCGTGGGAAAGGTAAGTCCGGACAGAATGCAAGGTTAGTCTCTGTAAGGATAATGGTAGTTCCAAAAATAATCCAATAAATCCAATATCATGGTGGAACAGGTCCCAAAATCAGTCCGGTTCCTGGTATAATCCACAGTGGTTTGAAAGGTCCATGTCCTGGGATGGGATGCCAGAAGACGCTGGGCATGCCACAACAGTAAGAGCTGCAGGGCCCTATCCGTTGCGCCCCGGAGTGGGCTTTTTCAAGCGGCACAATGTAAGACAATGAACATGCGTCACAGGATAAAACGGTTCTGTAATAATAACATTACAATAACAAAGTTGTCCAATTTCTACAGCGTAAGTGCTAGGAATTGAAAGTAAACAAATCACATACCATGCTGGAGATGGATATATGTGCGGTATATCTTGTGGACCCAAAGGTAATCTAATACCGCAGTCATTCAGTGTTATATAGACACAGGGTGAATGTAATACAGCTGTACTCACAGTTGGAGAGCATTAAGGGATAGGGGCTCATTTAACCCATTTGGGTGTTCAGAATTGAGTAGGGTGATCCAATGGGATTCACTCCTAATGAGGAGATCATGATTGTTGCTGTGGGGTTGTGTAAAAACTTTCTCTAGGTCCAGGGCCGTAGCCAGGATTTTGATTCAGGGGGGCTGAGTTTGAAACGGGGGGCTGAGACTGCGTGACATTTTGTATTGTTATCCCAAAACCCCCATGAATGTGGGATATAATGAGCATGGTGATCAGATCATGATATGAATGAACATAACAGTTTAAATAATGTACCAGTAAGGCCTTCTCGCGGACCACCCTGAGAATTCCAGGGGGCTGGAGCCCCCTAAGCCCCCCCCCCCCCGGGCTACATGCCTGTCTAGGCCTGTAAATTTAAAGGAGCCAGGAGAATGACCCGCAGTCAGAAAATGTTTACATAATATGGTATTATCCATTCTATTTCGTATGCGGGAACGGTGTTATCGTAATATGGTTATTTGTACGTAAATATGTATAGTTGTGAAATGCACTATTTATTGTGTTTCGGCTTGAAGTGCCGAACTAACAATTGATAACCCATTATATTGTATATTGCATAATCTTTTATAGATGACAGTTCTCTGCTCTTATGTTCGACTTGGATACCCCTAAAGACTTTCTAATTCAGCTACACAGTGGGATCCAACATGGAGTAGTAGATCCTACTCAGCTGGAGATACCCACTGGGTGACCATGGACAAGTCATATTCTCATCCTCAGAGGAAGGCAGTGGCAAGCCTTTCAATCTTGCACTAAAAACACCCTGTGATAAACTTGCCAAATTGGAGTCAACTTGAAGGCAAGTCACAACATCCTTCAGCAATGATGCTCTTAGCCTTTGATCCTAATGTTTATCCATTGTTGGTGGGGGGGGGGGTCATCCTTCCTAAGTATAAGCAATTCTTTATTGCTTCCTGGATTGTGTCAGCCAAATGTTTATTATTTATTTTATTTATTTGCTATGCTTCTATACCGCCTCGCTCAGCCCGAAGGCGACTCAACGCGGTGAATAAGCGGTGGCAAGTGCCCACATATAAAACACATCATAATATGATAAAAACAGTCATATAAAACCATACAAATTAAGAGTTAAAAACTACAAAATACAAATCTCAGCACCTCATTCTTAAAATAGGTTTCCATTGTATCATCATAATCCATTGGTCTCGATTAATTAAAGTTCGTCTGCGAATGAATGCTCCAACAGCCAAGTCTTGACTTTCTTACGAAATATCAGGAGGTAGGGGGCCCAATCTGATGTCACTAGGAAGGGCGTTCCAAAGCCGAGGAGCCACCACTGAAAAAGCCCTGTCTCTCATCCTCGCCAGATGCGCATGCGAAGCAGGCGGGACCGAAAGCAGGGCCTCTCCATATGATCTTAAACATCTTGATGGTTCATAGGGAGAGATGCGTTCATAGGGAGAGATGCATTTTGGATAAATGGTCTCTAATGTTTGTATATCTCATGTTGACATTTATGGCGTGACTTAAGGAGCCATATCATATTATTATTATTTTAACTATTATATTTATTTTACCTTACTTTTTGCTCAGAATATTTGAAGCAGTTCACACTTGAAAAGCAATGCAATTAAAATGTACAAAAGGTAACATGAAACATAGGATCGCTTCACATGTGCTGCTGGAATCGCCACGGAATTTCCACGGATTGTGTTGATTCTGGTGGAGCCTGTCCAAGGGCATCTGGAACCTGTCTCACCTGTTGCCACTGTAGCAGCATCCACTGCTTCACCTTCCCTTTTATGATGGAGCCTCACCAGAAGTTGTAGTGCATTGTGGGATGGGAGCTAGCAAGCTCCATTGTAAAAGGAAAACATGCTGCTGAATTTATCCTAATGTGATGAGGTCACTATACAAGTATCATAAGAAAGAATAATAACAATAATAAACTATTTTTATACCCCGCCCCATCTCCCCAATGGGGACTCGGGGTGGCTCACACGAGGCCAAGTCCAAAAAACAAATTACAATAAAATAAAATCAAAACACCAGCAATGAACACAATAAAAAGATACATACTTATAAATAAGAAACAATATACAACTAGATATCTAAAATCACAAAGACAGGGCGGGCTGCAAGCACATATATAAAAGGTTAAAATGTTAAAACTCAGGGTGGGATACTCGAAATAGCATCCTTTACAGGGAAAACCTCCTTTATGGGGGGAGCGGGGTTGGACTCAGAGAACGGGGACATTAAGAAATTTAATAACTAGTCTCCGAAAGCACAGCAGAAGAGCCATGTTTTCAGGTGTTTTTTTAAAGGTCTCCAGATTAGGGGCTTTCCTAATCTCTCCGGACAAGGAATTCCAGAGTCTGGGGGCCACAGGGGAGAAGTCTCTCTTCCTCGTGCCCACCAAACAAGTCTGTGAGACTGGCAGGGGCAACAGAAGGGCCTCCCCCGAGAAGCGGAGGGTTCGAGCTGGTTCATGGAGGAAGATCCGGTCACGGGGGTAGGCGGGCCTCGAAACATTTAGGGCTTTGTAGGTGATCACCTGTACCTTGAATTGGGACCAGAAAATAAATGGCAGCCAGTGCAGATCTTTAAACAGGGGGGTTGACCGCTCCCTGTAATCTGCCCCAGTTATTAATCTGGCTGCTGATCGCTGGACAAGTTGAAGTTTCTGGGCTGTCTTCAAGGGTAGCCCCACATAGAGTGAATTGCAGTAATGCAGTCTAGAGATAACCAAGGCATGGATCACCATGGTCAGGTCAGACTTCACGAGGAATGGTCGCAGTTGGCGCACGAGTTTTAACTGTGCGCAGGCCCAGTTATGAAGGCCCAGTTAAGATATGAAAATGTAATGAAAATAAACAAATACTAAGCTTTTAAAACTAATTCACTGCTGCCTGGCATGAAATGCTGCCGTGGCCCAGGTGGCCCCACCCCTTGCCTGGCTTGAAAGGCTGCTGCGGCCCTCCTGGCCATGCCCCTCTTCATCTGGCCACGTCTCTGCCTCTCACTCTGCTGCCTGGCGTGAAAGGCTGCTGCAACCGGGGTGGCCCCGCCCCTCTCCCTGTGGCCCTGCCCCCTGCCTGGCTTGAAAGGCTGCTGCAGCCCTCTTGGCCCTGCCCCTCTCTCTGGCCCCGCCCCCACACCTGGCCCCACCCCCACAGCCTCTCCAATGAAGCCCAAAAAGGTTTTAAAGAACAACACAAAGGAAGTGCCAGAGTTGAGCAATCTATTCAGACCAAAAAGCAAGAATTATCATAAATCAGGGAAAATCCGAAAGAATAAAAATCCAAAAGGGTGTAAGACAGGGATGCCCGCTGTCCCCATTATTATTTATATTAATTTTGGAAGTCTTGTTGGAGAATATCAGAAAGGACAATAAAATAAAAGGAATACAAATCAAAAATGAAAAGATAAAAACCCAAGCTTTCACAGACGACCTGGTCCAAATCCTAGAAAATCCCAGGGAATCCATATTATATTGGCTAGAAAAAATTGAACAATTCGGAAAAATTGCAGGTTTCAAAATTAATAAAGAAAAAACACAGATATTAGTAAAAAAAACTATGAAGAAAAAGGTGATACAAGAACTACAAGAAAAATCAGGAATCAAAGTAACAAAAAAAGTGAAATATCTAGGGATATATGTAACCCCGAAGAACTCTGAACTATTCAAGAATAATTATGAAGCTAAATGGAAAGGAATAATTAGAGAATTAGAAACATGGAAAAAAATTGAATCTGTCCCTGCTAGGCAGAATTGCAATGATAGAAATGATGATGCTACCCAAAATGAATTTCTTATTCTCAACCCTTCCAATTTTAAAAAAAGAAAATCAATTTGATATTTGGGGAAGAGACATAACGAGATTCATTTGGGGAGGGAAAAAACCAAGAGTAAAGATGAAATATCTCCAAGATTCAAAAGAAAGAGGAGTCTGGGAAAGACTGGGAGTCCCAAACCTTAAACTATACTACGAAGCAAACTGCCTGGCATGGATACAGGAATGTTGCAAGTTGGAAAATAATAGTTTATTAAATCTTGAGGGGTTTGACTTAAAATTCGGTTTCCACGCATATATCTGCTACAATAAAATAAAAGCAGATGCAAATTTCTGAAACCACTACATCAGAAGAGCTCTAATAAAAACTTGGATAAAATATCATAAGAAAATACATACTTCAGTATGAAAATCTGGTTAAAATACAAAGACTATATGTATACTAAGATACCATTATGGCTGTCACCTCTAGAAGCTAATCAAAGACGGTTATTAGGTTGGACAGAGTGGCCAAAGTACAAAGATGTATTGATACAAAAGGAAGGTGTATTAGTTATGAAAACACATGAAGAAATTGTCAAAATGTATCGCAATGTCTTGTGGTTACATTACTTTCACATGAGGGAAAGTTTCAACAAAGATAAGGTTAAAGGTTTTAGTGTTGCAGAAGGACCATGGGATATAATCCTTAAAAATGGGGAAAAAATCATATCTAAAACATACTCTATGCTTCTGAATTGGGCAACAGAGGAGGAAGTAACTAAACAATCTATGATAAAGTGGGCACAGAACATTGGAAGACCCATTCAGTTAAAGCAGTGCTGTCCAACTTCTACTGGACCTAGGGCCGGACTTCCAGTCACTGATGACCTGGGGGGCCACTCTGCCCCGGCCCCACCCCCAGCCACGCCCCGGCCACGCTCCCAGCCCCTCCTCCTAAAGTGTCACGCCAGCCTCAGAAGCGGCGATTTCGCTTCTGAGGCTGGCGTGACCCTTTAGGAGGGAGGGCAAAGCCAAGGGGAGCCTTCCATGGCTTCTCCCTCCCTCCTAAAGTGTCACGCCAGCCTCCTCCTCTGTTCTGCCTCTCCCACCGGCGCACCGATCAGGGCGCTGGTGGGAGAGGCAGAACGGAGAAGGCAGGCCTAAAGAGGAGGAAGGCAAGCGCTTGCCTTCCTCCTCTTTAGGCACGCCTCCTCCCTCCCTGGCTCCTCCTCCCTGCACCGCCCCTTGTCCCTCTCTCTCCGGTGCCGATGCAAATCGGTTTGCATCGGCGCCGGCGAGAGAGGGAAGAAGAGGGCGGTGCAGGGAGGAGGAGCTGGCTCCCTTCCTTCTCCCTGCCCCGCCTCCTCCTCCTCCCCTCCCTCCCCGCCCCGCCCCTGCGATCTCGCAGTGGCAGCACGGAGAGAGGGACGGAGGGCGGTGCAGGAGGAGGAGCTGGCTCCCGGCCGCAATTTTTTAAAAAATTTTTTTTAAATTTTTTAAAAAAAATTTAATGGTGGCAGGGGCATAGCGGGGGCCATGTTCAACAGGCTGGGGGGCCGTGTACGGCCCCGGGGCCTCCAGTTGGACAGCCCTGAGTTAAAGGAATGGGAAAGGCTGTGGACAAAGCAGCTCAAAATTACATATGCAACTGATCTAAAAGAAAATTGGCTTAAAATGATTCATCGATGGTATATCACCCCCAAGAAATTAAATATAATGTATAAAAATGTGGGAAATAGGTGCTGGAAATGTGAGAAGCAAGAAGGTTCCTTTTTTCACATGTGGTGGACCTGCCCCAAAACCAAGGAATATTGGAATTTAATTCATAAAGAGTGTAAGGAATTTTTTAAGGTAGAGTTCCAAATGAAACCGGAGTTATACCTACTTGGCATTATTGACAAAGAAACTTTTAATAATGACAACACAGAAAAACTCTTTATCTTCCTGTTAACGGCGGCGAGGATTTTATTTGCGAAAATGTGGAAAACCAATCTCTTACCAACAAAGGACCAATGGAAAGAGAAGATATTAAAAATTAAAGATATGGATGAACTTACCTTCTGGCTTAGGCAGAACAATGGCAAGGGGAATATTAGAACAGACTGGATAGAGGTTGTTGATTTTGCTAGAACTATAGATTGAATTACAGATTGGAATGAATAATATGATAAGAGTGATTATCAAGATATAAAAATAAGAGCATAAGGGATGCTCCACTGTAAAAGACTTGGTAAAAGAATTACTGCTAATGGTGTGGAACGAGAGCGGAAGTCATTTTATTCCACTTCCCCTTTGCCTATGTATGTTAATATTTTGTGTTTATATGTTGTTTGTGTAAAATACGAAAACTTGCAATAAAAACATTTTTTTAAAAAAGAAAATACATACTAGGTAAATTCCAATGTGGGAATCCACAAAGGAGGCATTTAGAATCAGACAAATTGATGATTCTAAATGGACTACATACAAAGAGCTGCTCTGGTGGAATGGGTCTGGATTTGCATTGAAATCTAAGCAACAACTTGCCTCAGAAAATCAAGAAATGAACTGGTTTTCCTATCATCAAATAAATGAAATTTTTAAAAAAGATAAAGAAATTGGATTTGAAAATCAAAACAAGGAATTAGATGAATTACTATTGGGCAAAGATCAAAAACTAGTTGGGAAAAATCTATAAAGTACTACTTAGATGGGAAAACGAAAAAAGATCAAAATAAAGACTTTATGAGGAAGTGGTCCAGAAATATTGGCTACAAAATAAATCTAGAGAGCTGGAAATCAATCTGGAAAAATAATATAAATATTTCATACTGTCAACAATATAAAGAAAACTGGATCAACCTCATCTATAGGTGGTACTTAGCACCTGAGAGACTCGCAAAAATCTACCCAAATACAAGACCCAATTGCTGGAACTGCAATGGGAAAAATGGAACCTTTTTCCACCTTTGGTGGTTGTGCCCCAAAGTTGCGAAATTTTAGAAACTGATTCATAAAGAAATTGAGAAAATTTTAAATAAGGAAATAGTAGGGAAACCAGAGGAATTCCTCTTGGGGATAATGGACCCTGACTTAAATAAGGAAGAAAAAGAAGCATTCCTAATAACAACAACTGCTGCAAAAATGCTATTGGCAAAATACTGGAAGTCAAAAAACAGCCCAACAAAAGAGGAATGTTAATAAAGATTATAGAGACAGTACAAATGGAGGAATTGACAGAGAAACTAAGAGATAAAGAAAGAAAAAATACAGAAACTTGTTTGGATAGGTGGAATTTAATTAAATTATATTGTAAAACAGAATACAATATAGAGATCAACTTTAAATGGTAATTATTTAGAGGGAAGAAATGTTACGATTTGTGTAATATAAACTAAAATACATAAATATAATAGGTTAGAAATATTAATATGCTTTCGTTATTTTATAGGTGATGTGATGACCAATACTATGTAAGAAGAAAATATTCTTGCTGAGAGATTGCTTTTTTTCCTTTCGCTTACATGATTAATAGAGAAACTTTTTGACATCTTCCTATCTTTAAAGACAAGATAGAATCAAAAGACCCTACTCCTTCTACTTTTTAAAGCACCTTCATAACTTGACCTTTGCACTCTTCGCTCCCATCTTTTTTCCTCTCCCCTGTCCTTTGTCCCTTCTCCTGTCCTTTGATCCTTTCTGTAAAGTACTCTATTCACCGTTCAACTTTTTCTTTTAACGTGGCAGGGCAGGCAATCCTCATCCACTGCCACTTTACTATGCAAATATTTATTCTTCAAACTGCTGCCACCATTTTATGAGAGAGAAACCAACTGGAACACTTTTGTGGGGAAAGCTATTTGTGAGGGTAACGAGGGTTCTTCTGAGACAGGAATAAACTTTTAAACCGAGGCTTGACTTTGAAATCAATGGCACAGAGAGGTTTTTAGATGAAATAACAAAAAACAGTTTATTCTGGCACAAAAGCTTGGTTTGATATTTTGTATAACTCTTCCGAGGAGGCACAATTTAAAAAGGTTACAAATGTTCTAGTGATGGCAAATACAAAGTTACAATGCTTAACTATTGCTATCACTCAGCTAGATCAGCTTCTAACTTTTTCAACACATAGGCACTCTGGCCTTCTTCAGACACTTGTCTTTATTTAGCCCTCAGGCTTTACTATAAACTAGCTGGCTTGCAAACTCAGCTCACCAAGACTGTATTCTCACAGCCTTAAACGTCGATTCCTAACCCTGCTCTCTCTAGAGCTGGTCAGACCTAACTGCTCTCTCTGAGCTCTCAGCACTAACTGACTTAGAGCTGGTCTGACAGTTAAACTGTCAAAATTCAAACTTCCCCAGAATTCTATTCTTGGCTCTGGCAGAAGCCGTTGACTCCTCCCACTACTGCCTCAGAGCCACGTTGCTATGGCAACTCTGCTCTCCCTGCAGAGATGTGCTCTTAATATCAGCTCTCTCTCTCTGGCTCACATTCTCCCAACATTACAATACATTCATTCCTATAATAAAATTAAACACTTCAACACACTTTCCTTCTTCATCTTCTCTTTTATGTAACTATGTTATTGTCATTTCCCATGGTGAATATAGAAGTAAAAGTTGAGGTAAAAATTTCCTCAAAATTCCTCAATGGAGGAAATATAATTGTAAAATGGTGTCTACTGTTACATCGTTACATGTATGTATACCTTGACATTGATTTCTATTACTTTTATGGAAACTTAATAAAGAAGTTTAAAAAAAGGAAGTGCCAGAGTTGAGGGGCAGCCACCAAAAAGGCCATCTATCCAACTGCACCATTTATGCTTGTGATGGTGATGGGATTGAGAGAAAGGCCTTTCCTGACGATCTCAGAGCCTGGGCTGACTAATAGAAGGAGATACAATCTGCCTAATAGCCTTGTTATATTATATAACATGGTAGAAGTATTTCCCATTGGAGGCATGCTTTGCATGTGAAAACATCCTGCTTCTCTTTATTACGATTTAGCCTATGCTAGCAAAAAAAATGCTAGTAGTTGAGCTGTTCAAATTATACCAAAATTTAAATTGCCATAAAAAACTCTTTTGCGATACACTATCATTGAATCTTTTTAAAGACATTATAAAGGGATTCAAAGAGAAGGTTGAAAGTTAATGTTTCCTCCTAAATAAGAGAATGATCAAAATGATGCAGAGGCCTATTTTGAAAAGTGAAGCGATAAAATAAGAACTGCATTCACATTGCACGCTTTTTCATGATGGCCGTACAGGGAATTCACTGCAGCAAGGCAAGGTATAACTATTTGTGCCAGAATGATTGCATATTATATCTCACCATTATTTATTTGCCATATAAGAACAATTGGAGATTAAATTTAGGATTAAAGAAGATAAAATATTTAGGAGTGTGGATACATAAAAATCTAAAGAGTATAGTTGAGGGGAATTATAAACAAAAATGGAAAATAATAGAGAAACAACTTAAGAAGTGGGAAGGGAAAACGTTAGCAAGAGTGGATAGAATAAGGGTATTGAAAATGTTCGTAATACCAAAAGCATTATATCTATTCCAAACATTACCAAATGCAGTAGAGAGGAAGACATTAAAGACATGGGATAGAAGAATAAAAACATGGGCAGTTGGAGGGAAAAAACCCAGAATAAGGGACAAATGGTTAAATGCCAAAGAGGAAGAGGGAGGCTGGGGGATCCCAAGTTTAGAGGTTTACCATGATGCATTTCAAATACAAAGATTGTTGGAAATACAGTACACGGGGAAAATGGGTAAATATGGAAAAAATAATAAATAATATTAAAGGAAAAGAAATAATATTTATGGAATGGAAGAGGAGAGAGGAAACTGAATTTAAGGAACCCTTTAAAGGAACAGTAAAAGTGTGGGGAAAAAGAAAGAAGAAGTTAAACCCAGGCAACGAAAGTAAGGTGGCAACTATATGGCAAATGAATTATAATAATGATGAAAGCATAGGTAGAACACTGAGATTAATCGAAAGTAGAGGGAAAAGGTGAGTGGAGGATCTGTACACAGAGGATAGAAACCCTGTAGAACAAAAAGAAATTCAGAACTGGATCGGGTCAGGGAACTGGATGCAAAGCTGGGCCATAAGACAGGAAATTTTCAGACGAAGGGAAAAAAAAATAAGAGAACGGGATAGTCCGTTTGAGAAGGTGATTAGGAAATGTTTGAGAGGGGAGAAGAAAGTGGCAGGAGATCTGTACGAACAAATCATAACAGTAATAGAAGAAATAATAGAGGAAATTTTCCATACATGGAGCTTGGATATGGAAATAGAGAGGGAAGACATCCAGAGGGAAATAAGTAATATAGCAAAAGAAAAGTATAATGCATTAAGGGAAGCCAGAAGGAAAATGTTACAAAAATGGTACAGAACTCCTGCACAACTTTCACACTTTGTACCAGGGATGAAAGATAAGTGTTGGCACGGCTGTGAACAAAGAGGGGTGTTCAATCATATTTATTTATTTATTTATTATTTCACATTTGTCTGTCGCCCCCCCCCCCCCAACGGCTCGGGGCGACTTACAACAGTTCGTAAAATACAATTGTCAGATAACTCATAATAACTCACAGTAATACCATTAAGATGGAATTACAATTAGAACAGTTGAAACAACAAATGGAGTCGCAGTGGGCTGACAGCTAGGCGGTGCGAGCTAAAGTTTAGCTAACTCTGAAGGCTTGTTGGAACAGCAATGTCTTAACTGCTCTCCTGAACGGGAGGAGGCCCTGGGTGGCATGGATGCCGGCGGGCAGTGCGTTCCACATGGTAGGGGCTGCAACAGAGAAAGCCCGCCGGCGGGTTGCGGACAGATGGTAGGTCCTCACATTTGGGATGACCAGGAGGTTTAGCTCTTCGGGGCGCAGTGATCTGGTGGGATGATATGGGACGAGGCGGTCCCGCAGGTACACTGGCCCCAGACCATGTAAGGCCTTAAAAGTCAGGACTAACACTTTGAAGGCAATCCGGCATTCAATTGGGAGCCAGTGCAGTTCGCGCAGGATTGGCGTGATGTGGTGGCCAATCGGGACCCCTGCCAGGAGTCGCGCTGCAGCGTTCTGCACCAGCTTGAGTCTCCGGATTACCGACAGAGGAAGGCCAATGTAAAGAGCGTTACAGTAGTCCAGCCTCGAGATGACCGTGGCTTGGATCACTGTGGCTAAGTCACGCCGGGACAAATAGGGGGCCAGCTTCCTCGCCTGGCGAAGATGGAAAAATGCTACCCTGCTGACGCTGGAGACGTGGGCCTCCATTGACAACAGGGGGTCCAAGGTTACTCCTAAGCTCTTAACAGAGGGCGACGGGCATAATGTCACGCCGTCCAGGGTTGGAAGCTGAACATCCCTACAGCCCAGAGGACCCAGCCACAGGATCTCCGTCTTTGCCGGATTCACCTTCAACCTACTGGCTCGCAGCCATCCAGTGACGGCTGATATGATATGGGAATGTGATAGAGTGCAAGATTACTGGAAAATGATCGAAGGAGAAATCAATAGAATGTTAGATTTACATATAGTAATGGTTAATAGAAATGTATTACATGCACGGATAATAGGAGTGAAGAATATGCAAAAAGAAAAATTGATTGACAAATTAATAGCGTGTGCACATATAGTTTTAGTGAGGGGTTGGAAGGATAAAACAAAATGGACATTGACCAACTGGTATAACTATATAATTAATATGTTAAATGTGGAAATAACAAATTGTAAATGGAATAATATAGATAAAATTGAAAAGATAATAATAACAAAGAGGATGTGGGAACCAGTTAGAAATTATTTAGAAAATGTGTTAAGAGGTGGAGTAGAAAAATTAAGACTGAGACTGATATTTCAAATGTAACCTCTGTAGTTTGATGTATAAACTGTATGTACAAGGAGGGGAGGGTGGGAGAGGGGGGGAACCAATAAAAACCTTTAAAAAAAGATACATTTTATGGAAAAGGGATTTTGAACACTGGAAAATGCCAGAGCATTTTTCTTCACTTCTCATCGAGAAAAACATTTCATATACACTTATGCAGCTAAATCTTCAATTTAATAAATCAAGTTAATACAAATTACATGCATGTTTTATTTATTAATTATTTTATTTATTTAGCACATTTGTATACTGCTCCCTCTCAACCCGAAGGTGACTCGGGGAGGTTTAAAAGGCAACAAATTGAATGCCAACAGCATCCTAAAAAACCTTTTTGGCCTACCGCCCCCTTTCCAGAAAATTATTTACTCACCGCCCCCTAGAAATTAATTTTTCTAAAATTTAATAGCAATTAAACAGAAAGATATATGTATTAATGCAGTGGTTCTCAACCTTCCTAATGACGTGACCCCTAAATAAGGTTCCTCATGTTGTGGTGACCCCCAACCATATTTTTGTTGCTACTTCATAAATAATTTTGCTACTCTTACGAATTTTAATGCAAATATCTAATATGCAGGATCAGGGCCGTAGCCAGGATTTTGATTCCGGGGGGGCTGAGTTTGGTTCGGGGCTGAGACTGGGTGGAAGAGGGTCTACCTTAGCAAACCTTTTGTAATGTTATCCCAATAACCCCATTAACCCCATTGTAATGTTATCCCAATAACCCCATTAATGTGGGATATTATGAATTAACATAACAGTTTAAATAATGTACCAGTAAGGCCTTTTCGCGGACCACCCTGAGAATTTCGGGGGCTGAAGCCCCCTTAGCCCCCCCGGCTACATGCCTGTGCAGGATGCAGTTTCATTGTTACAAATTGAACATAATTAAAGCATAGTGATTAATCACAAAAACAATCTGTTTGGGGGAGTGTGGCCAACAGATGATGGGATTTGCAGTACCTTCAACCAATTCAGCTCTGACTTCCACAGACCACTGAAACCCTAAATTACAGAACTGGACCAAACTTGGCACAGAGAACCCACATGACCAACAGAAAATACTGGAGGGGTTTGGGAGGAATTGACAGTGATTTAGGGGAGATGTAGTTCACCTACATCTGGAGAGAACCGAGAACCCAAACAACTATGGATCTGGACCAAACTTGACACGAATACTCAATATGCCCAAATTTGAACACTGGTTTTGAGAAAATAGCCCTTCTCATTTGGGAGTTGTAGTTACTGGGATTTTGCCCTTTCCCTGCCTACGCAGTGGGCGGAGAAAGGTTATTACCTCCTCGCACGAAGGGAGACTATTGGTTCCTTGGGAATCTTCTGGGAGTGGGCGGAGGCTGCCTATTTTGGGGCAGCCTCCTGCTCCATTCCTGTTTGAGGTGTTGACCCACCACTCCCGCCCGGTTACAGTATAGTGGTCGCCTTAGGGGCCGGGTAGGAATTTTTTCCCCTTCTACGAAAGAAATAATAATAATAAAAAATAGGGGGGGGGGTTGCCTACCCTGTACTGTTACTGGGACTTTCTGGGATGGCGGTTCTATAAATAGGACAGCGTAAATAGTTTAGGGTAATCCATAGACCCATATTCACTCATGCACTCTTCAAAGTTGTTTGGGCCAGTGCACAAATACACTCAGGTGGACGTCTGCTCAGGGTGAGGGGGATGCCATTGGTCCAGAAATTTTGAGAGCCGGTTAAGTATTTCCAGAGAGGTTTTCTTGTGTTTTCCTTGAAAGGTTGCCCAGTTTTGTGTTGCTGGGGACTCAGGAGAGTTTCCCAGTGTTGCCGAGGGGTCGTTCGCTCGCGGACGATATCTCGGCTTAGCTACACCTTGTTCCCTTGACACCTGAGTTTAGTGAGGTTAAACTTAAATTGGTAACTTTAAAATAAATAAAAGTTGCCCTAATTTAATCCAATTACTGTTGTCTGTCTCGTTATTTCGGGGGTTGGAAGGTAAATGGTTTACCTACAATCAAAGAGCATTTTGAATTCCACCAACAATGGAATTGGGTCAAACTTGGCACACAGAACCCCCATGACCCACAGAAAATACTGGGGAATTGGAATGAATTGCCTCCACAGGGGAAGGCCACATTTTCTTCTGCGGTGACGGGGAGGCTCCGCTGGAGGACGCGGAGGCCTTTGCACTGCAGCCTTCGCACTGCGTTGCGTGTGGGGTAAAAGCGAAGGGGGCGGGGTCAAAGAAGAGACCTCTCCTAAATGGCCATTTGTTCACCGCCCCCTTAATGGACTGATTTGGATTATGTTTTGAACCGACAAATTGTTTTTTAGTTGAATGCTTTTTAAATTGTTTAAATTGTGTTAATTTATTTATTTATTTATTATTCAATTTTATATTCCGCTCCTCCCTGCAGGCTCGGGGCGGATCACAACAATCAATAAAACATACAATAAAACGTCAAATAAAAACATAAAACGTCAGATAAAACTTAATACATGACAAAATGCCAATAGATTACAATTCAAAGACAGGCGGAAGTGTGCCATCCACATTCAGATTTAGCCAAACGCCAGCCTAAAGAGGGTCATGCAGGCCCTTCTCTGGGGCAAGTTCTTGAATAGTCCGAACATGGCTAGGAAGTGAGTTCCAAATCGCAGGAGCCGCGGCAGAGAAGGCCCGTTGTCTCGTACTGGACAAATGGCAGGAACGGGATGATGGTACAACCAACAAATTCTGCTCTTCCGAGCGTAGTGATCTCGGGGGAACATACGGGGTAAGGCGGTCCCTTAGGTACACAGGCCCTAGACCGTACAAGGCCTTAAAGGTTAAAACCAGCACCTTGAAGGCAATCCGACTTTCGATAGGAAGCCAGTGCAGTTGCGAAGGATGGAGTGATGTGCTCCCTCACTGGTGCTCCCACCAGTAAACTTTGAGCAGCAGCATTCTGCACCAGCAGCTTGAGTTTCCGGATCGTCGACAAGGGAAGGCCTACGTGAGGCGTTAGAGTAGTCCAGCCTCGAGATGACCGTCGCTTGGATCACCGTGGCCAGGTTGTCCCTGGAAAGGTAGGGGGCCAGTCGCCTAGCCTGTCGTAGATGGAAAAACGACGTTTTGCTAACCATGGAGACCTGGGCCTCCATGGATAGCAAAAGGTCCAATTGGACACCTAGGCTCTTAACAAGGGATGACAGGCTAAGTTGCTCGCCATCCAGGGTAGGCAACCGGCTCTAATCCAGCCCAGGAATTGTAACTGTGTGTTTTAATGTATTGTTTTTGACATCTAATGACTACCTGCTGTAAGCCGTCCTGTGTCCCTCTTCGGAAGTGAGAAGGATGGGATAGAAATGCCCCCAAATAAATAAATAAATAAATAAATAACACGATTTTAATTATGCTGGATACATAGAGATGTTCTGGTTACTCGGCCTGTAAACGCAGCACACTTTCCGTAAGGGCGATGGAGGACGGAATGGGAAAGAACAATTAGAACCAAATAAGAAGTCGTATTAAGAAGGGGGGCAGTCTTATGGGGCTTGGTTGACATTAGAAGAAATTACTGCATGCTGGGTCTGTCAGATAAGAAAAGCCTGGAGGGAAAGCAATGATTTCTCTGCATAGTACAGCTGCTGCTTTTCTGCCTCAGAAACATATGATTTAGATACTGTTTTGGGGGAAGTAGATCTATCTAAGCATCCATGTACCCTGAAAAATACTTCTCCCATGGAGATCTAAATACATTCTTGTAGTCGCCCTTTTTTCTCCCCCAGATAACGAGAGACTAAAAGAGATGTGGGGAGGTCTTGAAGTAAGAGATAGTATTGAAAGACTGGGTTTGATAGTGCTTGGTCAAAATAAATTTAAAAAAGGAAACAGATGAGGTAAAGCTTATGATCATTCAAAATGGAAGGGACTCTTTCGAAGGGGAGGAGGGTGGTTAGATTGCTAAATTTAAGATCCTGTTTCCCAAGGCTGCAAAGAACATCAGCTGGGATATTTCTAGTGATAGAGGATGTAGTGTAAAACATGAATAGATGTGTTACAGAGAGAACATGCTCAACTTTTCAGGATTATATTATAGAACAGGCCTGGGCAAACTCCGGCCCTCCAGGTGTTTTGGACTCCAACTCCCACAATTCCTAACAGCCGATGTAACAAAATTACACACACCCCCTCCTCACCCATTGTCTTCTTGGTCTCTCCCTCTCCATGCATTGTGAAGGCCTGCCTCCCTTTCCCCAAGTAGAGACCTCCTCTTGTCTCCTGGGGGTTCTGTGGGGGAAGTTTGGCCCAGTTCTATCATTGGTGGGGTTCAGAATGCTCTTTGATTGTAGGGGAACTATAAATCCCAGTAACTACAACTCCCAAATGTCAAGGTCTATTTCCCCTGAACTCCATGTGTGTTCACATTTGGGCATATTTGGGTATTCATGCCAAGTTTGGTCCTGATCCAACATTGTTTGAGTCCACAGTGCTCTTTGGATATAGGTGAACTACAATTCCAAATCTCAAGGTCAATGCCCACCAAACTCTTATAGTATTTTCTCTTGGTTATGGGAGTTGTGTGTGGGAAGTTTCAGTCTTTCTGCCATTCCTGCCAGGATATCTATGTTGTGTTCATCGAAACAGGTCCAGGTTTCACACTGAGTGTATAAATACATTTTAAAAACATGTTAACTATATCTATTACTGTGTTAGAGTGTCATTTTGTGTCATTTTGGTTGGTGGTGTGCCCCAGGATTTTGTAAACGTAAACAGTGTGCCGCAGCTCAAAAAAGGTTGGGAAACACTGCTCTACAGAGCCTGCCCATTTTTGTCTAATTCTCACACAATAAAGCAGAAAGCAGGCAGCTGTGGCAATACTGAGAGATGTGAATGGTGGTGCCTCACCTTCCATCTGCTACAGGTCAAATACATTTTAAAAATCTGAGATTTTCTCTTTCTTTTTAATTCGCCATCCGTGTTTTTAAAAGAAGGCCATTTTGATGACATTTCGGTGCATACCTTCCATCAATCACAGGGATAATGGCTGCTATTTTTGCTCACATGCTTTACATGCAACTATACTTTGGGAACATGAGCTGCTCCAAGGTGCTGCAGCTAAGACTGGTCCTAGGAGCTGGTTATTGATGTAAACAGAGCTGTGGCAAAGGAGCAAAATCAAAACAAACTCACAGAGATAGCTCAGACAGCCAATGTTATCAGTCCATGGTCGTAAAATTCAAATACAAGGAAGCAGCAGATTATGTAAAAGTCCAGATTCAGAAGCACAAAAGTTCAAACAAACAATCATGCCAGAGCCAAAAGGTAATAACAAACCAAGAAACAGCAGAGTCAGGTCCCAGGTCTAGAGGAAACATGTTTTGGACTCAAGCCAAGTAACATTGTCCACCCAGGCCCGGATTAACACTTTTTTGCACCCTAGGCCACACTTTGGAATTAGCCCCCCCACACACACACACACACCACTCAGACCCACACTTGGCTGGCTTTCGCCATGGTGCCTCCGGAGCAGAAGAGAAAGGCAAGTAGGCACCATCCCACCACCTCCAAGGTCCCCATGCGTTCCCACCGGCTGGAAAGCTCCATTGTGCTCTGAAGGTCTCCTCGGGAGTCGGGAGGCTTGGAGAGAGTGCAGCGGGTGCAAACTCGCTCCAAAGGCACGTGTGAGAGAGAGAGCGTGCGCGTGCGAGAGAGAGTGTGCACGCACGCGCATGCGAGAGAGAGACGGAGCAGAGACTTTGCCGGGAGAAGGAGCTAGGAGGGGCATGATAAGGGGGAAAGAGGGTCGCGGACCAGGGTTTTTTGGTCCGTGATCAACCCCCCCCCCCCTCAGTTTGCACCCCTAGGCCACGGCCTCGTTGGCCTTATGGGTAATCCGGGCATGTGTCCACCACAAAGGAGTTACAACACTGAGGGCTTTATATCTTAAGATCTCAGCTGGTGTTTGATTACAAATCACTTCTCAGCTAATCTCTGAGACCTGCAATACCCTGCCCATTGATTCCTATTCTCTAGAGGTGTGTGTATGTTTAACCCTTTTGTAGCTTGTTCAGATGTCCTCACTTCATCTTCATTTAAAGGGGCATGCTCAAAATGTTTGGGAATGTTGCTCAGCATTTGTTAGTGTTTTATGTTTCTGCAGAGCTGTTTGGGCTGGAAGTCAGTCTGAAGAAAACTGAAGTCCTCTACCAGCCTGCACCACAGGAAGAACACCATCATCCCCACGTCAGCATAGGCACATCTGTGCTTAAGTCCGTTCAGCAGTTCACTTCCCTGGGAAGTATCATCTCTTCAGACGCAAAGATTGACAAAGAGAGAGATTACAAATTAGCAAAGGCATAGAGTGCATTCGGAAGGCTTCACAAAAGAGTCTGGAGCAACAAGCACCTGAGGCAATGCACCAAAATCAGTGTGTACAGAGCTATTGTACTGTCTATTCTCCTATATGGGTCTGAAACATGGGTCACCTATTGCCAACACTTACGACGCCTCGAACGCTTTTATCAGCGCTGACTTCGCACAATCGTAAATATACACTGGACCGACTATGTGACTAATGTTGCTGTCCTTGAGCAAGCAGGGATCACCAGCATTGAGGCCATGCTATTGAGAACACAACTGCGCTGGGCAGGGCATGTCTTTAGGATGGAGGACCACCACCTCCCAAAGATACTACTATACGGTGAACTCGCAAGAGAGGCGCCCCCCAAAAGAGATATAAGGACTCCCTGATACAACATCTCAGGCTCGGCCAGATTGATCTCCAAAAATGGTCCACCCTGGCCTCACATTGGGAGGTATGGAGACGCACTATCCACAATGCTGCAGCCTCTTTCGAGAAGACACGCCGTAGGGTCTCGAAGAGAAACAACGCAGAAAGAACCGCAACTTGGAAACAGCATCACCCAAGGAGACTTTCTGCTGTGCTTTCTGCAACCGGACTTGCCTATCTCAGATTGGCCTTTCTAGTCATCAACGCGCTTGTAAAAAGCGTGGAATGACTCCTTCCTAAGGAATCTTTGTTCGCGAAGTAATGCCGAGAGATGTTTTGGTTAGTGTTTATTGTTTTACATTAATTATTTGGTAGTATGTTTCATCTTTCGTTTAAGCTTTGTTGATGCTGTTGTCTGCCTTCCAGTCATTTTTGAGTTATGGCGACCCTAAGGCAAACCTATCACAGGTGCTGAGAGTGTGTGAATTGCTCAGGGTCACACAGTCAGTTTTCCTGGCTTGGTGGGATATTCAGAATTTTCTTTCTTTCCGTCCAGTGTACTATTTTGAAGTTCTCAGACTTGGATCTCACATCCTGCTGAGTTAAACGCAGAGATTTGACAATGTCCCTGCTGCTATGTCACTTGATAAAGTTGAAATGTAATGAACAGCAACTCCTTGGAAGAATGGGCTCCCAGCTATAATTCTTTACTGCTTGAGCTCACATGCTCTTGAAACAGCAAACAGACATTAGCATTTGTTCAAATGAAATCTCCACAATCAGCCTCAAAAGGAGCATACCAAGGACAAGAGTAAATACAGTGGGGTAAAAAATTGTGACAGAACTATTTTATTTATTTATAATTTACTTTATTTATATTCTGCTCTTCTCACCCCGAAGGGGACTCAGGGCGGATTACAATGTACATATACAGGCAAACATTCAATGCCATAGACCAGTGTTTCCCAACCTTTTTTGAGCCGCGGCACACTTTTTACATTTGCAAAATCCTGGGGCACACCACCAACCAAAATGACACTCTAACACAATAATACATATAGTTAATATGTTTTTAAAATATATTTATACACTCGGTGTGAAACCTAGGCCTGTTTCAATGAACTCAACATAGATATCCTGGCAGGAATGGCAGAAAGACACAAACTTCCCACACAGAACTCCCATAACCAAGAGAAAATGCTATAAGAGTTTGGTGGGCATTGACCTTGAGTTATGGAGTTGTAGTTCACAGTGCCAGAGAGCACTGTGGACTGAAACAATGTTGGATTGGGACAATGTTGGATCGGGACCAAACTTGGCATGAATACTCAATATGCCCTAATATGAACGCAGATGGCGTTCAGGGGAAATAGACCTTGACATTTGGAAGTTGTAGTTGCTGGGATTTATAGTTCCCCTACAATCAAAGAGCATTCTGAACCCCACCAATGATAGAACTGGGTCAAACTTCCCACACAGAACCCCCAGGAGTAAGAGGAGGTCTCTACTTGGGGAAAGGGAGGCGGGCCTTCCCAATGCATGGAGAGGGAGAGACCAAGTAGACAACGGGTGAGGGGGGGGGGTTGTAATGTTGTGCCTTTAACAAGGTAGGTTTCTTAGGGTTTTTATACTTCAACACACTAGACTCTCCACCCCCCACCCGGGAGGTTCCAATTTCCCACGGCACACCTGATGATCGCTCACGGCACACTAGTGTGCCCCAGCACACTGGTTGGGAAACACTGCTGTAGAGTGTAGTGTTGGTCAACAAAATAGGTGTTTCTTTGGTTGTGTATTCCTTTCTTTGGTTGTGTATTCCTAACATGGCATTGGACTAACTGGATGGCCCTGTGGTTTCCTCCAAATCTTTAATTCTATTATTCTCAGGGCCCTTCCACACAGCTGAATAAAACTCCATATTATCTGCTTTGAACTGGAATATATGGCAGTGTGGACTCGGATAACCCAGTTCAAAGAAGATATTGTGGGATTTTCTGCCTTGATATTCAGGTTATATGGCTGTGTCCTCAGATGTAAATGTTGTCTTCTTCTCAGCATAATGAGAAAATCTGCTTGTGAAGATACGTTATGTCAGCCCTATGTAATCATTCCCTCCCCACCCATGCATAACACAGAAGTGAAACAGTCTCATTGCACAAGTTAGGTGACAGGAACATTGCAGGATTGACATCTAGTTACGTCTTTTCCCCCATCAATAGCAGGGGACAGGATACTCACAGCAACCAGGCAGACAGGCAATGAGATCTGTCACTCCTTCCCTCCTGTTACTAAGGAGGCTGTTCACAACTTAAACTGGTGCTTGGCTGCTGTGTCGGACCGGATGAGAGCTAACAAATTGAAATTGAATCCAGACAAGACAGAGGCACTCCTGGTCAGTCGAAAGGTCATAGGGTTACATCCTGTGTTGGATGGGGTTACACTTGCCTTGAAGACGCAGGTTCGCAGTCTGGGAGTGACCCTGGATTCATCGTTGAGCCTGGAACCCCAGGTCTCGGTGGTGGCTGGGAGAGCTTTTGCACAATTAAGACTCATGTGCCAGCTGCGCCCGTACTTTGGGAAGTCTGACTTGGCCACCGTAGTCCACGCTCTGGTTATATCCCGTTTAAATTACTGCAACACACTCTACATGGGGCTGCCTTTGAAGACTGTCTGGAAGCTTCAACTTGTCCAACGGATGGCAGCCAGCTTGCTAACAGGAAATTTCAGTTAGTACAACGGTCAGCAGCCAGATTACTAACTGGGGCGACATACAGGGAGCATACCACCCCTGTTGTGTCGGCTCCACTGGCTGCCGGTCCATCTCCGAGCCCAATTCAAAGTGCTGGTTTTGACCTATAAAGCTCTATACCAGGGGTACTCACACTTTTTCAGCATGTGAGCTACTTATAAAACTGATTTATAATCTAATTCAAAGCAGATAACATGGGATTTTATTCAACTGTGTGGGAAGGACCTCAGATAACCCAGGGCCGGCAGCATTTGGGCAGCGTCAGGAGCCTGCGGGGCAGGACTGAGCCTTCCTCCCGCTCTGCCTGCAATCTACCAGGACGCCCTACGTGATCTACCAGTAGATCACGATCTACCTAATGAGCACCCCTGGTCTATACGGTTCTAGCCCACCTTACTTGTCCGAATGCAACCCCACCCCTATGTCCCACCTTGAAATCTAAGATCATCCGGGGAGGCCCTGCTCTCACTTCCGCCAACAGCTCAAATGCGCCTGGTGGAAAAGAGGGACAGGGCCTTCTCGGCGGTGGCTCCCCGACTATGGAATACTCTTCCAACTGAATTAAGATCAGTCCCCTCCCTCCTGGTTTTCCGAAATAAATTAAAGGCATGGTTTTGGGATCAGGTTTTTGGGCAACAGATGTAGCATCACTTTAAGGGACAAATTGCAATTGTAATATGCTGGTTTTTATTGTTCAATTTGTGTATGGTTGTTAACTATGTATTGTTTTTATGATGTGATGTTTTAGTATGTGATTTTATTATTGTAATTTTGTAATAGCCTCTAATTGGGCTTAATTCTAATGCCGTCCTGAGTCCCCCTTTGGGGGTTGAGAAGTGACGGGATATTAATGCGATAAATGAATACATAAATAAATGCGCATACTTTTGTGCGATAGGGATTTTTGCCTTCGATGCCTGTTTGCCTCCCTGATGCGGCAAAGACCTTAAGGCCAACGCCTTCCCTGGCCTAACGGGAGATCCAAAGGAGTTCCTGAGAAATGATGGCTGAGCTCTCGATCAATGCAACGCTCCTCACCACAGCACATTGCCCATTCCTTTACATGCAGCACATTCCCTGCATTGACTGTGACAGAGCCATTTATTTGGGGCGTAATCTCATCCAGCTAAAGAGAGAGAAAAGATACCCCATGGTAGAAATGAATATTAATTCTCCAGGAAGTAATGAAACAGAGATACAAATTGCTGTGCAATTAGAGATCAATGAATACATTAATTACCAAACAGAGTAAAAGGAATATTTCTATCAAAATTGCTTTTGCCTTTTCCTTTTTTGGTGAGCCTTTTAAGTATAAGGCTGCCAACAAGCGATTAACCAGTTAAGGTCAGAGCTTGTTAGCTCAATGATACTACTGGAAGAGTTACAAATGGAATAATTAATTTCTTGCCACTGGTAGTGCTCTCTGGGAAGGAAATCTGCTTTCTTGAAGAGCAGAATTGGAACCGGGGCGATTAATTGAACACAGAACACTTTCAAGCACACTCACTTGGAAAAGGATTTCTTAAATTGCTTTTACACTATATAAGATTAAGAGTGAAAAAAATATTTTAACTACGCCCAGAGGAGCAAGCCTGCCCCCCTTCCCTCCAAGCCGCCTTGGTCACTCACATGTCATCAAGCAGCAACTAAGCTGCCCTAAGTGGGGATTTTCTTTCTTAGGGGCAGGGGATTTGGGGTGCTGGGGGAAGTGGTGTGTAGCAACTCAGCCTCCGTTCCAGCCGGGGGGGTGGGGTGCCACCCTGGGGCTCCCGATTGCTTTGGACCAAGATGGAGGTGATGCGGGGGCTGATGGGCATGCATCACCGACTGACAGTTTACAATGGGATGACACCTGGCCTTCTGCTTATTCGGATGATGAAGGCCAGCCGGATTCCGGATCAGATTGTGAATATGAGGAACCAGGAGGTTTCGGTTCTCAGGAGCGCTTGTTTCCACCAGCTGCGGAGGAAGAGATGGAAACCAAGTTGGAGGCACTTTCCCAGGAAGGTAAACGGGGCAGATGGCGCTGAACCTGCGAGGAGCTTCGACCGGAGGAGTAGTATTGTGGCTACGCGGAAAGAGTGGAAGCGGAGCCTGGAGAGGCGCTGGTCTCACAAGGGTGGGAATTAAGTACACACTCTGTGGGAAAGTTCCTCAGTTTAGCGGCCACGTCTTTGCTGGACAGACACATCGGTGGTCTGCTGCTCCCTGGAAGCCATAGTTTGGCTCACCTTGCCAAGTACTACCTAGAGACCTTGCTATCCCACGAACCTTGGATTGCCTTGTTTGCCTATGGACTAAGTTTGCTTCGGATCAACTTGCCTTGTTTTTATGGACATTGCTTTTTGAGATTCCCTGCTGTTTTGGATTTGCTTTTTGGACACTAATTGCTAATTACCTTGGACTATTTGATCTCTTTCTTTTTGGACATTCTACCTTTTTCAGCTGCAAACATTTGTGCTTAATAAATAGTTAATTGATACCGTCTGTGTGTGTGTGATTAAGGGGCAGGGGCAGGTCCCGCGTTGTGACATGGTGGTAGAATCCTGCCCCATTCCCAACTGAGCCAGTTTCAACATGGCTGGACTTTGGGGTCTCTCTCCCACCCCATGCCCGGATTAACCATAAGGCCAATGAGGCCATGGCCTAGGGGTGCAAGCCCGGGGGGGGGGGGCGCAGATCACGGACCAAAAACAACCAAAACTGGTATGCGCCCCTCTTCCTCCCTTTCTCATGCCCCTCCTCGCTCCTTCTCCTGGCAAAGTCTCTACTCCGTCCCCTCAGTCTCTCTCTCTCTCTCTCTCTCTCTCGTGCACTCTCTCTCTCTCTCTCTCTCGCACACTGTCGCACCCAAGACACTTGGAACCTCCCTTAGTAAACCACAGAGTCCAGCTGAGGTACAATGGTTTATTTAGAATAACTGGTTAAAGGAAAGAGGCTAGGAATCAATCTAAGATGCCTTTAAGTAGCACCGGCAAAATAGCAGCAATGTTCAATGAAAGCAGCAAAGTCCCAGGATAGTAGCAATGGAAGATAGTCCTTTGGCAATCAGGATTCAAGCAAGCAAAGTCTCTGTGCCCAAAGCGGGCCAACTCCAAACAGGGCATCCAGCAAGCTGGGCAGGCAAAGTTCTTAAGCAGGAAGGCCCAATAGGCCTGTTCAGGAATCCATGGTGTTGAGATGCAAAGTTGGCTCGAGATGGGGATGGATGCTAAGGCCCAGTGTTTTATAGTTCTCTAAGGCTTTGAAGCTTTTGACGTATTTGCGTCGAGTGTCAGTTCACACAGGATGGATCTCAGCTGCTGTTTAGATCTTCTCACCAGCAAGGTATGTAACCCCAATTAACTCTGGACATCTGGGCAAACAGGAGTCGCCCCATCTCTTAGCTCCCAGCGCCTGCTTATCAGCACCGGCTGGAACAACAGTAGTGGCCTTGAATGTTTGAACCTGCCTGCCTTGCAGTTGGTTTGCAGGAAAAGGGCAGACAGGCCTGTATGGCAATTTAATGCCATCATGGCTGGAGCTTGGTTCTAGGGAAACTAAGGCCTGGGGCCTGACACACACGCTCTCTCTCTCTCTCTCTCTCTCTCTCTCTCTCTCTCTCACACACACACACACACACACTCTCTCTCTCTCTCTCTCTCTCTCTCACACACACACACACACACACACACGCTCTCTCTCTCTCATGCGTGCGTGCTCTCTCTCTCGTGCGCACTCTCTCTCTCTCTCTTGTGCATGCCTTTGGAGCGAGTTTGCCTCCGCTGCGCTCTCCCCAAGCCTCCCGACTCCCAACGAGACCTTCAGAGTACAGCGGAGCTTTGCAGCCAGTGGGAATGAGGACCTTGGAGGTGGCGGGAGGTTGGCTTAAAGGGGGCGTAATTCCAAACTGTGGCCTAGGGCGCAAAAAAGTGTTAATCCGGGCCTGTCCCACACCGGAGGCAGTTGACAGCATACAGTGTGACCACAATGCACCCCAACTGGTATGTTTCTTACCAGTTGGAGCTGCATTATATGCCTGTAAAGAATTGTCCTAGAAAAAATATTGGAGATCTAGGAGAAACAATCCTCCCCAATAATAATAAAAAATGAATATTCCCACTCCAAATACTGTTATATAAATTACTACCATTACCAAAAGGGACACATTTCAATTGAAAATTGAAAGTGAATAGTGTTTGACATGGTACTAAATATGACTATGAGGAAAAATACTAAAACAGCAATGGAAGGGAATGCATAAATACTAAATTTATATCACACTAAACCAATCTCTGTATGAATTTTGGAAGAAGGTTTAAATTGCCTCTATAAGGTTCAAAGTATTTTGTTTACTTCTTCAAGGCTAACCTGATTTGGTTGTTTTAAAATCAGTGGTTCTCAAAGTGGGCGGTACTGCCCCCTGGTGGGTGGTGGGGCATTCCAGGGGGGCTCTGGGAGGCTCAGGCGAATTTGGGGGGTGCTGAACCCCTGTAAGGGGGGGGCGGTGAGCCAGTCGACAGGCTCCCCACAGTGCCCGCCCCCTGCCTCCGAGGGAAGCACAAGCAGCTCCGCCCCTCCTTGCTTGTTACAAATTTAACATAATGAAAGCATAGTGATTTAGTGAAGGGGTTATGGCAGGGAGAGGAGGAGGAGGCAGAGTTGGGCCCATTCAATTTGGGTCACTTGTTGAATGGCCCATCGAGCAGCGTGATTGGCTCGACCCAAGAGCCTGTGGCCTCCTTTCCTGCCTTGGCGTTGATGGGTTAGGGTTAAAAAGTTGAGGCCCAGGGGGCTGCAAGGCCTCGCTCTCTCTTTGAAGCGCCACCTCTGGCTCCTCCCCTTCAGCCCGGGATGGAGGGGCTCAAGAGGTGGCACGAAAGGGAGGAAGAGGAAGAAGGAATGGCACCAGCAATGGCATTGAGAAGAGGAGGAGGAGCCCAGGAGGTGGCGGGAGAGGGCCACAGAGGAGTCTCTGGACTGGACCTTCGTCGACATGGAGACAGTGATGTCGCTGCAGGACTTCCCTGCTGCCCTCATTGCCTGCAGGCTGCAACCTTCTGCTGCCTGTCTTCTTCCCCGACGGACCCTGCAGGGTGAGACCCTATAGGCTTGCCTGCCCCACATTGGCATTTTGTGGGGAGCCATGCTGCAGAGGTGCTTCTCTGGCAAACTTGGGACCTCCAGGTGTTTTGGACTTTTTGCCCAAACTCCACCATTGTTCAAATTTGGGCATATTGAGTATTCATGCCAAGTTTGGTCCAGATCCATAGTCGTTTGGGTTCACAGTGGTTTTCAAATGTAGGTGAACTACATCTCTCATAAATCACTGTCAATTCCTTCAACCTTCTCCCATATTTTCTGTTGGTCATGGAAGTTCTGTGTGCCAAGTTTGGCCCAGGTCTGTAATTTGTGGGGAATCTCACTGGTCTGTGGAAGTCAGAGCCCCTCCCCTTCCCCTCCACGCTGCTTGCCTGCCTGCGTGCCTGCTTCTTCCGTTTACTTCTTCAACATGTAGCCGCCCCACTGGGAGTTCGCCGCCCTCTCTTCAGGACGAAGCCTTGAGGAAGCCAAGGGCCGGACAGCATCAGCTGCCAGGCCGGATCCGGCCCGCGGGCCATAGGTTGCCCACCCCTGCTTTAAAGCTATGTCTATAATGTGTCCATGAAGCACAAATGAATCTCACATTAAGGCTTGGGTTCCATCTCCAAGATATTTCATTGTATGTGCAGACACAGGTATTCCAAAATCTCAAAAAGATCTAAAATACAAGCCATTTCTGATTCCAAGTATTTCAGATATCTCTATTATGCAGCTCTGTGAATATTTTTCCAAATGCAGATGTTCAGAGGCATTTTAATTTTATTATTTACTTTCCCCTTCAATGATTTTGTGGGAGCATGGCACAAAGCATGCAGGTTTCTCACAAAAAGGCAAGCTTAAACGCTTTCAAGGGTTAAAAGAAGGAGCCTTAAAATAGCACCTATGTTACCAGAGGAATCTTTTTATAAATTTGTTCTGCTTCACAGTGATTAGATATCATGCTGATGGATGTCGTCAGAATCCCTCCTTCGATAGACAGAGAGGTAATAATCAGCATCCTGCTATTTTACTTGAAATCCTCAACATGTTGATGATGAGCAACATCCTACCTTAATGTCAATAGCTAGAGAATTTGATGACAAATCAGGAAATTAACTTCATGTTTTTGGGTGTGGTAAAAGGGATTCTTATAACAGTTACCAAAATCAACAAAAGTTTGGATCCAAATCTTGGGTTGCTGTGAGTTTTCTGGGCTGTCTGGCTATGTTCCAGAAGCATTCTCTCCTGATGTTTCATCCACACCTATGGCAGGCATCCTCATGTGGGTGAAACATCAGGAGAGAATGCTTCTGGAACATAGCCTTACAGCCTGGAAAAAAAATCACAGAAACCCCGTGATTCCGGCCATTAAAGCCTTCAACAAGAAATCCAAATATTAAATTCATTTCATATAATAGTAATACAGGCATGTAGCCATTAAAGCCCCGAAATTCAACAAGAAAAGGCCTTACCAAATATTAAATTCATTTCATTATAATAGTAATAATAAACTTTATTTATAGCCCCCCAACCAAACTCACCCCTGAATCAAAAATCCTGGCTACCACCATCTATCTCCCCAAGGGAACTCGGGGCGGCTTACATGAGGCAAGCCCGATAACACATAATAAGACAACGCAACAGCACTGCTGGATTTGCCACGATGCATGGTGATTCCGGCGGCCCAGCTGATGAGGTTATCAGATTGTGTTGGGCCTAGGTCCTCAGCAGAGATTGTGGGCTCTACTGTGCAAGGGCTTGTGGGATCCACAGGGCAGGATGGAGATGGAATTTTTGCAAAGGCATGGCAAAGACAGCGTTTGGGAAAAGCTGTTAGGGAGGGCAGTTCTCCTGAGAGTCATCAGTGCACAGATAAAGCACCTGGATGTGGGACTTGGAATAGAAAGAAGGAATGTGTTAATTGGCTCAAGGTCTTTCCTTCTAGCAGTGGTTTCGGTTTGCCAAGTAAGGGAGGGAAATCTCTCTCTCGGCATTACTTTGCAAACGAAGATTCTTAGGAAGGACTCATCCCACACTTTTTTACAAGCACGTTGATGACTAAAAAGGCCAATCTGAGATAGGCAAGTTCAGTTGCAGAAAGCACAGCAGAAAGTCTCCTTGGGTGATGTTGTTTCCAAGTTGCGGTTCTTTCTGTGTTGTCGTTTCTCTTCAAGACCCATTCGGCATGTCTTCTCGAAAGAGGCCGCAGCATTGTGGATAGTGCATCTCCATGCCTCTCGATGTGAGGCCAGGGTGGACCATTGTTGGTGATAAATCTGGCCGAGCCTGAGATGTTGTTTCAGGGAGTCCTTATATCTCTTTTTGGGGGTGCCTCTCTTGCGCTGACCTGTGGTGAGTTCACCATAGAGTAGGATATTTGGGAGGCGGTGGTCCACCATCCTAGAGACGTGCCCTGCCCAGCGCAGCTGTGTTCTCAATAGCATGGCCTCAATGCTGGTGATCCCTGCTTGCTCAAGGACAGCAACATTAGTCACATAGTCGGTCCAGTGTATATTTAGGATTTGCAGTTTGAATCTCAGATTTAGGTCAACGTTTGCAATAAGCTCATGTATTTCAAGCCTTCTGTATTTTAGCTCAAGTACTCAAGTCTGGACTTTGATTTTTCTTGGAAACTCTTTGGACATTATCAGCATCCTTAGGATTTTATCTGCTACTGAAACTTGCCTGCTTTGGATTACTAAATGACTCTGCAGCATACCTATTGCCTTTGGGCTTTTGGAACTATTCCTTGGACTATTGATTGGATTATATATCTCTTCTTATATATTTATACTGCCTATATTGCTTGCTGTTTGCTTCAATAAAATACTATTCTTTCAGCTGGAGTTGTTGTAATTCAGCCCTTGCCGTTGCCTGATAGCAGAGCTGTAGAAGACGCTATCACCAGCTGGGGGTAGCATGCAGTTGGGAGGGGCTGATGATACTTCAGATGCTGGAGTAAGCAGAAAGAGGAATGCAAGTAATTCCAGCTCTGATGAGTTAGAGCAGAAGAGAAGAATTTGGCAGATACTTACATCTCCCATGGATTCAGAGTCCTTGGGGGTTTTCATGTAGATGTGGAACTGGAGTCAGAAGAGAGTGATACCGAGCTAAATTGGATTTTGGTAAAAGAAGTTCAGGATGTATGTAATGCTGACTCCAATAGTGACACGTTTATGGGGTTAGACAGTGACAAAGATTGGCCCTCTGAAACTTCTGGGAATGACTGGGAAACACTAAGTTTTGAGAAATGCTGGGAGACCTGGAGAGACTCTCAAAGGATGTCAGCTGGAGAGAGAAATGCAGCTGCTTAGCCTGAGCTGGGTGTGACTCAGACGAGTCTGATCTTTAGACTTTGATAAATTGTGGGCTTGGGAAATGACTCCTTGCGGCGGGCAAGGAGTTGTGTCTAGTATCCTGTTACCTTGATATCTTGTTATCTTGACATCCTGTTACCTTGGCATCCTTTCATCTGGTATCGTGTTCCTGGCTACTCCTACAGCCGTGTGTTCCTAGTGGCGGGGTTTGACTCTGCTGGATCTTCTCTCCTGTTGAAACTTGGACTATCTCCTCGTTTTCCTCCATCATTCTCCTGCCCCTGACTTTGGACCGGTTACAGACTACGCTTTTGGATCATCCCATGAAGGACGTCGCAGAAGATGTCCTGAGTTTGTTTTGGCTTCTCCTGCAGTGGTTTTTTTGGGCTTTCCCTGGGTTTTTGTGGGTTTTTGCCGGTTTGGCTAGGTTTTTGTTAGTCCCGTTCCCATTCCTTGTAAAATAAACCTTTTGTTACCCCCTTTTACATCTGGGCTTGGTTCTAATTGGTGTTTGATTTACAACAGGAGTTGTGTGTTTGGATTCTAAGGGCTCAGGTCTACGCTGGTGTGTGACAGATTGGAATTGAGGGATTCCATGTTTAATTGTCGGCCTCTTGGCTTGAATCTAGAATTATTTTGATAGCTTTTTTATTTTGAAAGCGGTTTTGGTAATTGTGGAGCTGATCAAAAAGATACAAAATCCATATAAACAAATTTTACAAGAATTGTGGGGTAAATATCTGGATACGCACTTTTTTGCAATTTCTCAAGCCCTGTACTGAAGTGGCCTGCTGCATTTTGATATTTTTCAGTGTTAACTATGCCACTGGCTGGGACCTCACGCTGTGAAGACTGTGTGTTGATTGGCTGTGCACCAACCTCCACACATTAAAAAAAAACATCGTGCACAGGCATCTTCCAAGAGCTGAATCTAGGTACAATTTGTCATAACTGAAATCCCATAGACCTCAACAAGAATACACTCCAGCTTTCTCAGTCTGACTTTCAGCCCGATGTGATTTCCTAATGTCTTCCAAAGAGTTGTACTCCATCAGTTCTTTTAGCTTTGCATTTCTAGCTCAAGTTGAACAGGATTGGCATCTGGTGAATGGATGCTTTAATTTCCAGAAGAAGATAAGTGTATTATGTGCACTATTTTAATGAGGTACAGCTGAATATTAACCACTCTGAAGCCTATTGCAAATGTTTGATTACAGTGCTAATATGTTTGGGTGGAAATGCAAATTGGGTTATTTCAAAGGAGTTGTGGAAATGGAAATGTATATAGGGCAGCATCTGTCCTTTGATAGGATGTACATTTGTTAAGACATTAAAGCTTTATGGTAATGAGATTTTTAAATGGAAAGTTCAGCAATAAAACTATTATAAACAATGGAGGCAACAATTACACAGCAAAGATTTCTCTTTAAATAACGTCCAGATCACAGAAGAGAGAATGAAACAGCCCTACATGCAATTTTCAATTACAAGCTGTAATATAAATTTTTAAAAGTGTATATTATTTCTCTAAAAGCCGCCCTGAGTCCCCCTGTGGGAGAAGAGCAAAGAGAGAAAGGTGGGTTGGAAAGAAAGTTAATAATAAATAAATAAATAAATAAAAGATTCACTATAAAAATAAACACTTGCTGAACAATGCATAGGTCATTACCAGCAGCAGTCTAATGCTAACTTCCAAAACTAGTAACACATATGTGGAAATGTCAAATAATAGAGTTGAACCAAGACCTTTTGAACCAAGATGGCGCTGTCTGCCCATTACAGAAGGCAACGGGACTTGAGATTGCATTTTACAGAAATTGATATATTTATTTATTATTGTTTATTTATTATTTACATTTATATACCACCCTTCCCAGGAAGGCTCAGGGTGGTTTACAACAACAACCAACACAATCACAGTAAAAGATTAAAACATAAAAACAGCTTTAGACCAGAGTGGACTATGCAGCATTAAAGGTTAAATGCCTGTCCAATACTGGCTCTGGGGAGAAAGGGGAAGGCTTAAAAGTGGGAATAAACCTATGGGGATCCAGATCCTAAATGAGAGGGGAGAGTTATAAATTAAAGAGTAGCTAAAAAATAAGAAGATTGATAATAACTAATTGTTGATACAGGGGGGTTTATATTGGGATGGATTGTACTTAAACTTACTTGGGAATGAATCGTGGTTGCAACTAAATAATTAATTGATTAAGAGATTTTAAAGTGTAAGAATTGCCAATTGCGAATCGTTAACCCAAGTGGAATATTGATTGATTGATACCCTCCTGGAACAGGTGAGATAGGTAAAAGTCTGTTAAATTAGACTCTAAGTATAAAAATTCAGAAGCAAGCTTGGGAAAAGGTAGAAACCATAGAAACGAGGAACATAGCCATGGAAAGAAGGTAGGAAAGTCTTGATTTCAGTGAGATGGAGTACTAATCCACATTAAGAAATGCTGGGGAACAAGAAGGAGTAAATATTAAAGAAACATTAAAGAAACGGTAAAGCTACCGATCTTAAAAGTAAGGGGAAAGTTATAGGCAGAAGTTTACAGGGAAGTGGAAATTTTTTTCAGAACCCAGACTAACCACACAAAAGAATAATGTCCCTAGGGACACCAAAATGAATTTATATGAAAAGAATATGTGAGGTGGTCTGGAGGAAAACTAACACCTACCCTACAAAACTTAGAGAAGTGAGAGAACTGACCCTTCGAAAATTCCCTACTAGTATGTAAAAGAGAAGATGAAAGTATCTCTCTCACACTAATGAACTCAAGTAACTGAATACTAGCCCAGAGGGGGTAGAAATGGCAGAGATATGATGATTTATAAGGATGAGGAAACCTAGTCCAAAGAAGGAAGGAGATTAGAATAGGAAAAGGTATGAAACTTGCCCAGCCCATCGGGGAAAGAGAGGCTTCAACACTTCCCAAGTCCTGAGAGGCGGTTGTCTCGGAAGCTGCCCTCGAGAGCCCACCAGAGGGGAAAGAAAAAGAAGGAGAGGATGAGGAGAATATCTCAATCTGAGATAGAAGACTAAACAATGAATGAGAGCTGTAACCTTGTGATGATTGGTAATTAAAATATATAGAATGATAATATAGAGTAACCTTTGTGCCCCTCATATCCGAGGCTAGGATTGTATTTGTGAAGTTGCGCCATAAGAACCTCCTATTCAAAAAAAAGAGGAAAAGTAGAAATAATAGAGAGAATTACGGAGTAAAAAAAGAAAAAAAAAGAAATGTATGAATTAAAATATGGGTTGTGATAGAAATATGGTAAAGGTATTATAAAGACAGATCGGATTGTGATTAATGAATATCTAGAGAATATTAAATTAGTAATATACCACTGTCAGATATTTATTAGTAAGAATAAGAGCACTGGGGATGTTCTGTGTTTAAAATGAAATTGAAGAATATATCTAACAGTGTGGAACTAGAATGGAAGTCAAAATACTCCTTTTTCCCTTTCCCTTTCCCCTTTTCCTATTGTGATCTTGTATGTTTTATAAAATAGAAATTCTTAATAAAAAGTATTTCAAAAAAAAAAGATTAAATGCCTGTCGAAAAAGGTAGGTCTTCCAGGCCCTCCTGAAGGCCTGCAGGTCAGTTATTGATCGGGTCTCCTCAGGAAGGGCGTTCCAGAGAACAGGCGCTACTGCAGAAAAAGCGTGCTGCCGCGTCGATAATAAGCGACAGACCTTGAGAGATGGAATCTCCAATAGATTTTGATCCATGAACCATAGTGGCCTCTGGGGAATGTGCGGGGAAAGACGGCCTTTCGGGTACACTGGCCCCAGACCATGCAAAACCTTAAAGGTTAGCACCATCACTTTGAAGGCAATCCGGCTCTCAATTGGGAGCCAGTACAAATGTTGCACGACTGGCGTGATGTGGCATGATAGTGTCACTCCAGCCAGAAGTCGAGCCACATCATTTTGCACCAGCTTAAGTTTCCGGATTACTGACAAAGGAAGGCCAATGTAAAGGCCGTTACAGTAGTCCAGTCTTGAAATGACCGTGGCCTGGATCACCGTAGCCAGGCCGTCACCGGAGAGGTAGGGCGCCAGCCGCCTTGCCTGGCGCAGATGGCCGGGGGAGCTTTTGCACAGTTAAGACTCGTGCGCCAGTTGTGCCCGTACCTTGGGAAGTCTGATCTGGCTACGGTCGTCCACGCTCTGGTCACATCCCGAATAGATTACTGCAACGCGCGCTCTGGGGCTGCCTTTGAAGACAGTTCGGAAATTACAACTAGTCCAACGGGTGGCAGCCAGACTACTAACTGGAGCTACATACAGGGAGCATACCACCCCCCTGTTGTGTCAGCTCCACTGGCTGCCGGTCCAATTCCGGGCTCAATTCAAAGTGATGCAACACTCAATTGGATGATGCAACATGGCTTGACCCCTTCCAGTCCGGCTTCCGCTCGGGGCACAGGACGGAGACGGTCCTGGTCTCCATCACAGATCAACTCCGCTGCCAGCTTGACCAAGGCGGGTCTGCGCTGCTCGTGTTATTGGACCTCACGGCAGCGTTTGACACGGCCGACCACAATCTTTTGATCCACCGCCTGGCCAAGGCCGGAGTGAGGGGGACAGCCCTTAAATGGCTGGCCTCCTTCCTCCGCCAGCGGTCTCAGCGTGTGAGGAGGGGCGGGGTGGTCTCTGAGGTTCCCCACTGATTTGTGGGGTCCCTCAAGGGGCCATCCTCTCCCCTCTGTTATTTAACATCTACATGCAGCCGCTTGCACAGTTGGTGCGGAGTTATGGGCTGACCTGTCACCAATATGCTGATGACACTCAGCTCATTCTGAGGATAGAGGGCAGGCCGGAGTCCGTCCCCGATAACTTTCAACATTGCCTTGAAGCCGTCACTGGATGGCTGCGAGCCAGTAGGTTGAGGGTGAATCCGGCGAAGACGGAGATCTTGTGGCTGGGCCGCCCGGGCGGGATGGGTGCCCGGCTTCCGACCCTGGACGGTGCGGCACTACATCCAGCGCCCGTCAGTGAGGAGCCTTGGCGTCCATCTGGACTCCCAGCTGACCATGGAGGCCCAGGTCTCCATGGCCAGCAAGGCTGCCTTTTTTCACCTCCGCCAGGCAAGGAGGCTGGCCCCCTATCTCTCCCGGAACGACCTTGCCACGGTGATCCAAGCCACGGTCATCTCGAGGCTAGATTACTGTAACGCGCTCTACGTTGGCCTGCCTATGTCGCCGATCCGGAAGCTCAAGCTGGTGCAGAACACCGCCGCCCGGCTCCTGTCTGGGGCTCCAGCAGGTTGCCGAATAACTCAATCTTGCGGGATCTGCACTGGCTGCCTATTGAGCACCGGGTCGCCTTCAAAGTGTTGGTTCTTACCTTTAAGGCCATTCACGGCCTGGGGCCAGCGTACCTGAGGGACCGTCTCGCCCTATATTGCCCACCGAGATCACTACGGTCTGTAGAGGCCAACTTGCTGGCAGTTCCATCTGCCAAGCTAGCTCGCTTAACATCCACTCGCCGGAGGGCGTTCTCCGTGATAGCTCCTACGCTATGGAACGCCCTCCCGGCTGAGGCCAGAGCCCTGAGGGACCTACTCCCTTCAGACGGGCCTGCAAAACCTATCTGTTTAAGCAGGCCTTTGGGAGTAGGCCCTTACTCACGCCCGGTCCAATTTATCGGCTACCGCTGCTGTTTTAATTGCTGTTTTAACTGTTTTAATTGTTTTAATTGTATTGCCTGTTTTTAATTTGAGCTACATCTTTTGTGTTCTATGTTTTTATGCTGTACCTCTGGCACTGAGCCTTTAGTATGTGAGCCGCCGCGAGCCCTCGGGAGTCGGCGACGCAGAAATCGCAATAAATAAATAAATAAATAAATAAAGTGCTGGTGTTGACCTTTAAAGCTCTATACGGTTCTGGCCCAGCTTACTTGTCCAAACGCATCTGCCGCTACGTCCCACCTCGTACTTTAAGATCATCCGGGGAGGCCCTGCTCTTGCTCCCGCCGGCTTCCCAGGTGCGGCTGGTGGGGACGAGGGAGGACAGCACTTTAGTAGTTTTAATGGAAAGTTGGTGAATAGGGCTCAATGCTTTTATGGACGGAACACTGTTTTTAACATAGGTGAATGCGTAGGATGTGTGAATATAATTATATTTTAATGTATTTTAGTGTCAAATGCTGGAGGGTTTTATATTGTGTTTTCTACTGCAATTGTGATGTAGGCATCAAATTATGCCTTTTGGAAGCCGCTCTGAGTCCCCCCTCAGGGGTTGAGAAGAGCGGGGTAAAATGCCATAAATAAATGAATAAAAAGATGGAAAAACGCTGTTCTGCTCACGGTGGAGACCTGAGCCTCCATCGTCAGCAGAGGGTCCAGTTGGACCCCCAGGCTTTTAACCAAGGGTGACGGGGTAACCACCCCACCATCCATGATTGGCAACCGGTGCTCCCGGGATGGCCCAGCCACTTCGACGGGTTCATCTTCAACTTGCTGGCCTGTAGCCACCCAGTCACGGCTTCAAGGCACAGATGGAAATAATCGGGTACAGAGTCTGGTCGGCCATCCATCCTCAGCACCAGCTGGGTGTCATCAACATACTGATGACACTCCAGACCAAAACTTTGCATCAGTTGGGCCAGTGGACGCATATAGATGTTAAATAATAGATATATAGATATAGCAATAGAGACAGATGTATAGATACTAGGGTTGGTCTCTGCGGTTTAAAAATTATTTGAAATCGGATTAAATTCGTATAAAAGTTAATTTAATTGTTTTTTGAACTATGTGCTCCAACCTGGAAGTATAATTTCTTTACCGAACCTGGGGGCCGCCATTTTTCTTAATTATTGTAATTAGATCGTATCTTCTTTCTCAGTTATTCTAACAGGAATATTTATCTCCTCCAAAATAGCTTTTCAGCATACTTACAGACATATCACGGCCTTTTGCCTGGTCGGAGGATAATTAAAGTAAAAGGCCTTCCTGGAGGAAGTGAAGAAGCAAGGGGGAACTATAGAGAATAAACGGGGGCTCCTAGAGCACCTTGGAGGACTGAAGGGAAAATAGCACTTTAAACATCCAGAAAATCAGGGTAGATAGAAGGAAAGGAGAAGCAGAGAATAAAGGCTGAAAGAAGAGGAGGAGGGAGTGACAAGACCACAGAGTGAAGAAGGAAAAACTACAGAAACCATAGAGAAGAACCAGGACTTCTAGAGCACCTTGGAGAACTGAAGGGGAAAAAGCCTTCGCATGCTTTTCCTCCAACCAAGCAGAAGGGCCACACAGCACTGTGATACTCTGTAAGTCACCCTAAAAAACAATTTTGGAGAAGGTTGATATATTCCTGTCACAAGAACCTCATACTGTATAAGTTGGTAGTACCATTTCTATATGTTATAAATCTTCAGCTCCAGTCAATTGCACTCCAGAAGTGAAGGCAAATGTTTCCCTCTTGATTTGCTTGTGATGTCAGCCCTGTTTTCCTGCTGTGCGCATGCGCTGGAATAAGAACTAATAACAAATGTCGTTATTAATTAATTACATACCAATTAAGAAGTTTTTGGGAAAAAAATTGTAAGTATTTCTATTACTAATACCCCCTCCCATTGTATTTTAGAACCACTTTTTTATGGATCAACCAAACCTAATAGATACACAAAGTGCATATGATTGAGGTGGGAGTTAAAAGGAAAATTGATTTACCACCATGATGAAAAAACTAGGAGGTGACATTATAGCTATATTTAAATATCTGAAGGGACAGCATGTCATGCAGAAGACGAAGCAGACCTGTGCAATTCATTGTTTTCTGCTGCTCCAGAGACTAGACACAGAGCAGTGTATTCAAACCGGAGGCAAATAGGTTCCACTTATAGATTAGGAAAAACGTATTGATGGGAAAGAACTTTTTGACAACAGAATACTCTGCTTTGGCATATTCTGTGATCCGAATTTAATCATCCTTGGATTTTAATGGCCGAAACTCCATTTCCACCCCAATTATACTGTGTATAACCTGTCATACTTTGCTTATCTAGTCCTGTGCGCTATAGTGCACAAATGCTCATGTCATCAATGTGTTATTCTCTAACTATGGTGCTTCGGGAGTCTTATCTGGATGTGTTTTTCTCCTGCCACTCATTTATGCAGCTACTTCTTTTGAATTTGGGTCTTGGATGCCGTCTTTAGCTGTCAAACAGTTATCAGTAGATCTGCCCTCCGTAAATGTGCCAATGTCACATTTTTAAAGGGATACACATTATTGTGCTGTTCTTCCAAGACCGACTTCTCCTCTCTCCTCTTAGTGTTCGTGTCAGAGGAGTTGATCTTTGGGCTTCACCAGCCGGATGGGGCGCTCCCGCCATGTGCAAGCACACCCTGTGCACACGCGTGCTCCTGCTCTGGTTTCTGCTCTCGCGGTGCTTCTTCCGCCTGCTGTGTTGCTTCGGGAACACCCACTACAGCCTTGCTCTCCTTCTCCTCCTCTGACTCAAGCCAAGCCCACCTGAGCCTCGAAGGGGTGGCAAAAGGCGTCAGACCCGCCTCAGGATCCCCCTTCCTTTGATGACGGAGAGTTCCCCGGTGACATCACGCTAGGATCTTCCTCTCCTCTTTCTCCGGCATCTTCTCCTCACTGCCGCCGCCTCACGCCCCCTCCCTTTCATCGCGTGACGGAGAAGCATCCCTCTCTCTCGCGCACGCTAGAAGCAGAAAGCCTTGCTTTGGCTTTGGAGGGGGGGAGGCGTGCGCTGCATTCCCCGCCCATGCACCCGAGGAAGGAGACTGGGCGGCAGTTCGAAGAATGCTCTCTTCCGCCTTGCGCTCCTTCCTTCCCACAATGCCCCGTGGGCGGAAAAAGTGCCACACAGGTGGAAAACGGCGGTGATGGGAGCGCGTGCGCAGTGAGGGGAATGCGCGTGTGGCAACAGGAGCACGCGCGCAGCGAGGGGAGAACACACAGGTAGATCTTTGTGACTTGCTTCCTTTAAAAGTAGCTCGCATGCTGAAAAAGTGTGGGCACCCCTGTTGTAAAACTACAATTTCCATGATTCCATAGTATGAAGCTATGGCATCAAGTGGTGTCAAACTTATTCATTGTCCAGTACAGTATATAGATGTAATCTATTAATGGCAGGAAAACCATTTGGAACCAGGTTAAAAGTATAGAGAAATCTATACTCTCTAGTTCAGCAGTTTATCTTCCAAAAGTTCGAACCAGCTTGGTAAACTGTCAGGAATTTTGGGAGCTGAAGTCCAATGCATCCAGTGGATGGGGGTTGGCTATCACTGTTCTTCCACCCAAACTTTCCACCTAAACTTTCACATGTCATGAACTCTGGAAGAAATGCATGGCCTTTTAAGACTTCTCAGTTTGACATTCCAAATATAATCATGAAACAATCATATCAATACTGTGAAGGGGAAATCAAAGCAAGAGGCTGAGAGGGGCCTCGGAGTACATTAATGCAGGGAAAGATCCCCAGGTGGCATCTTTGCCTTGTGCCAAATGAGATGCAGCTGGTGTAATGTAAATACCAAAAACAAGGAAGAAGAGTTCTTTAATTAGCTTTCCAAAAGAGAAGCAAGGCCACTCTAAGAACACACCTGACACTAAGCAGGGCAAGACAAACCCATTCCAGGCAGCTGTTGTCAAACTGGCTGTTGGAAGGCAGAGTGCTGCTATTTTGTGCAAACAATACAAAATGTTTTGGGAAGCTACAATTAGCATCAACATACATAGAGCCAATGAATGGAGACTGATGGTGTTTACTCAGTGTGTGGGACTGATGGAGTGGAGGTGGAGAAGGGAGAAATAGTAAGCAGTTCACCAGAACTAGAAATGTAAATCTTGCCCTATTTCATTCTAATATGTGAGAAAGAAACATTTCCAAAAGTATTTTCCATGCTAAGCCAGGTTTTATTTCTCTCGATCTCTCCCAATTCATGATATTGGGAGCAAAAGAAGAACTATGTATTGTAGATGAGCCTTTGAGTAGCACTGAGAGTATGGAATTGGAAGCTAGGAAGGGAAAGCGGGTTACTCATGAGCAGGAATCAGACGAAGAGCAACAAAGGAAAAGGAACCGGCAAATGCTTGGGGAATCTACTGATGAAGACTCTTTTGAGGGTTTCTCTGGGGATGATGGGTCTGTCAGTGAGGAGTCAACTATGGGAAGTTTGGCTGGGAATCCTGAGGAAGGTTCTAGTGGGATAGACTGGACTAGAGTGCAGGAGGTGAGCGATGGTTGTGCAGGGACAACAAGTAGTGATACTTTTTGGGAGGGGGGGTGTCTCAGGGATGGGAATTTGAGTTCTGAAGATCAGGTTTATAATGAATATTATTATTATAATTATTATAAAATGCCTGGGGAACCCTTGCAGGGAAATATAATGAATTATTATGATATTATTATAAAATGCCTGGGGAACCCTTGCAGGGAAATACAATGAATTATTATTATATTATTATTATAAAATGCCTGGGGAACCCTTGCAGGGAAATATAATGAATATTATTATTATTATTATTATAAAATGCCTGGGGAACCCTTGCAGGGAAATATAATGAATTATTATTATTATTATTATTATTATTATAAAATGCCTGGGGAACCCTTGCAGGGAAATATAATGAATATTATTATTATTATTATTATTATAAAATGCCTGGGGAACCCTTGCAGGGAAATATAATGAATTATTATTATTATTAATATTATTATAAAATAGTTGCCCACCTCTGGTCTAGGACTTGCTTCTCTAGTGCTCTTCTCCTCCCTCACTCCAGCTTTTCCCCTTCAGTTTTCCAAACCACTCTAGGAACCTCCGTTTGTTCTCTATGGTTTCTCTTTCTTCTGAAGTTTTCCTTCTTCTCTCCGTGCTCTTCTCACTCCCTGCTCCCCTTCTTTCAGCCTCACTTATGTCCTTCTCCTCTTTCCTTCTATCTAGCCTAATTCCCTGGGGGTTTAAACGGCTTTTTTTCTTCTCAGTCCTCCCAGCCGCTCTAGGACTAGCGCTGTGGGTTCTCTATGGTTCTGGTTGCTTTTTCACTTCCTGGAGGAAGGCCTTTCACTTAATTTAGGCTCCAACCATGCAAAGGCCCTGATCTGACTGTGAGTAATGTCTGGAAAGCTATTTTGGAGGGGATAATTTTCCTGTTAGAGGGGCATATGAAATAATTACAATAATAATGAAAATATGGGCCCATGAAGTTCGGTAGACAAAGTCCACTTCCGGTTTGGCGGGAGAAGTGCGGTAAAGCTCAAAATCAGTATTTTGAACGGATCGAATACGAACTAATTTAATTTCTTCATCCGAATACCCAACCCTAATCTTTAATAATGAGTGCTAGACTCAAAATAGTGAACCAAACCAAGATTTATTTAATAACAACCAGTAAAAATACTGGTGGCCCAAAATGCTTGTAGTTGGTTCCAAAAGAAAGGTCCTTGAAAAAGGGGGCGATCATTTGCCTCTTTGTTTGCAGAGTGATGGTACTTTCTTTGATCCCAGGTTTCCTGTTGCCTTCAATGGTACCTTTGACTCGTGAAGTTCTCTGGTTCCCCAAAATCTACAGGCTTTGCGTGAAGGCTGATCTTCCTTTGTCCCTGTAAACTTTGGCCAAAAGCGTAGGTTGGCTAGTTGCAGATGAACTAAGATGCTTTTGTCGCAGCAATGGCTTAGATTTCACCTTGCTGTGTCCGTGTGTTCTCTGGAATGAGGCCAGAGAGGAAGTCCTGCCTCTCAGGTAAACTCCGGAAGAGGAGGAGTTAAGGGTGGTGATGTCAGGTTTGGAGCCAAGACACAGCCCCTCCTATTTGTCCACATGGTAGAAAGGTTGAACAAAGGCCCATGCAGGTAAAGGGCAAACATGTACACAATACAGATGCAAAACAAGCCCCGTGGGCAAAGGGCTACACCTGAGGCTGCCGTCGCAGCTGAAAGCACTAATGAGAGGGTGTTAGCTAGTTCCAGCTACTATGAAGAATTGTGAATAAAAAGGGGCTTGAAATCTGGGGTTGTTTGCAGTTAGCAAGGTGTTACTGGGTCTTGTCCTATATGTTGTGCTTTTCCTTTGTGTAGTGATTTCCTTTGGGATTTAATGTGGGTTTTCCAGTGATATAATCCAGATTTTATGTTCTATTGGCTCTTTGACCATTTGGTCATTGTTTGTTTACTTGTTTTGCCATTCACGCTGAAGTTAAAGTGTTCCTGGCTCTTTTTGCCATTTTTTGAGTTGACTGGGCTGTTTTGAAATAAACTGTGTTTGACTTATTACCCAGTCTGTCTCTTTAAGACTTACTGTGTTGCGACACTATGTGCAAAACACAAGTTTTGTGCAAAATGCAACTTTAAAAAACGATTGGTTTCTGCCCAAACACACCAGCATTTTTTGAAGAACATGGGGCCAAAGAAATCTCACATCAGGCTGTAAAAATACTTTAGTGAGATGATTTGCTATTCTAAAACCATTAAGGAAAAATTGTCATTGTGTTTTGAAAAGGTGAAGACTCCAGGAAGACTCCCTTTTGTGAACGAGAGCCAATTTCTTTATGCTCAATGGTTCTGATATATTGATATATTCCTAGCCAACAATGTGCTGCTATTGATGACTTATTTTTCATCATCATCATCATCACTATCATTTGGATTTCATATCTTTTGGAAATAATTCACAATTATGTATTTTATGCAAGGGGCTGAATTTAGTTTCAGCAAAAGCACAAGTAATTTCAACTGGGGGATAGAATGGGAAAAGGGCACACAAAAAAATTATAATTCTAGGTATTCATAATTTGTTGTTGAAGCTATACTACCTTTTTGTTCACCATGACTCCCAGCATTTTTTGTACATATTTTATGCAGTTCACAGAAGACGTGAATTTCAGTGTTTGGTGATTCTCACCTGTTATTTCTCAAGTATATAATATAATCTCTTCAGACACCAAGATTGATAAAGAGATAGATCACAGATTAGCAAAGGCATAGAGTGCAATTGGAAAGCTTCACAAAAGAGTCTGTAGTAACAAGCACATGAGGCAAAGCACAAAAGTCAATGTGTACAGAGCTATCATACTGTCTATTCTCCTCTATGGGTCTGAAACATGGGTCACCTATCGCCAACACCTATGACTCCTGAACGCTTTTCATCAGCGCTGTCTTCGCACAATCCTAAATATACACTGGACCGACTATGTGACGAATGTTGCTGTCCTTGAGCAAGCAGGGATCACCAGCATTGAGGCCATGCTATTGAGAACACAGCTGCGCTGGGCAGGGTACGTCTCTAGGATGGAGGACCACCGCCTCCCAAATATCCATGTGTTGGGAAAAGCGTTTCTGAGAGGAAGCTGTGCGCGGGATGACAGATTTGCCTTGCAGCCCTTCTCTTTTCTCTTAAATGCCAGGCAAAGAGGGCTGCTTCACTTGGTCTTTGTTATGAGGACCTTAGAGAGAATGCTTCTCTAGGAATCTCTAGTTTTGCCCAATGAGATTCAATAGCCAGACTTTTTTTATTCATGGTTTTTCATCTAATGGGTCTCTTATGTCTCTAACCTCAGCAAATATGGGGAGCTAACTGTACTCACATTCCTTTCTACCAGAAATCAGCCAGTGGGGGGGCAGCAAACTGACAACATATCCATACCCAATGAACATTATGATCTCCCTGGGCCTGTATATTTTTTGCATGTTGCATTTTTCACAAAAAACTGCTTTCAAATTTTACTTTGCCAAAAAAAAAATCTGAGTAGGTGAGGAAAGAAAAACAAACAACTGCTTTATTTATGATCCAGCTCCATCCTGTATTCTGTATTGATGGTGAAAAACTGGCATGCATATTAACAGCTGTAGAACAAGGTGTTTAGTGATAATTCTTCAACAGCACCGCAGGTAGCTGATGAAAAATTTAGCTGGAATTGACTTAAGGAATAATTTTGCCCAGAAAATGCTCTTGAAAATACAAGCTAACATATAATCAGGCGATGGTATTGGTATGTGTGTACAGGTTCCGGTTTTATTGGCTAAGTAGAATGAATTAATAATGTTTACCCCCAGGACTCTTGTGTCCAATGTTTTACTCATGGTGCGTACATCTTTCTTATAGTTGTTAGTACAAGTTAGATTACTTCCCCATAACCAAAATACAAATGGTGATGGTAACTCACACTCATTACCATTTATATCACTATAGTACTGTCGCCTCCTAGGGCCTTGGCACACTTGACCTCCCTGAACAAACCACACAGCTTTGAGGTACAACACGGTTTTATTGTGCAGGAAATAAGGAAAGCGTGAAGGCTAGTACAAAGCCTTAAAGTAGCAGCAAACAGGAACAGCAGGTAGGTATAGTCCTGCAGCAGGGATTCCAAGCCGGATGCACAGGTAGAGTCTCCAAACAGATTCCCTCCGATTCCGCAAATGGGCAACTTGGAAAGCAAGGACGTTCAAGCAACAGAGTCTTTACAGGAACAAGGCTTGGGCAAGACGCACGCAGAGTTCGGCGAACCAAGGCAGCCCGTTGGAAAGGGCGGGTGTAGCTTAAGGCAGGCCGGTCACGGCCGGTGCTTCAGAGTAGCATCTTTCCTTAGCAAAAGTTGATCCGAGATGATCCCTATGGTGAGGGGACCACAGATATAGGGTTTGCTGACCAGTTCCGGTGCGTCGAACATCAAGCCCAATGATTAATGAGAAACTATATGTTTATTGTTACCTAAGGTCCATCGGAATGCGCCTGCCAATTACTGGGTGCAGATGTTCTGTAGGGAGTACTTTATGGCCTCTCCGAAGCGCCTTGCAGCAGGGAGGCAAAGTTTAGGTAACCTTGGGGAAAGCTGTCTGCACATTCCGTGCCAGTTTCACACGAGAATGCAAAGAGGCCCTGATAAGGCCTGGACAGCATCAACCTGACTAGTTAATTGTTTTACAGCCCTAGTGGCTCAATGTAGACCCAAGCAAAAGTACTGCCTGAAATCCCTGTGGTGTGACAAGTACTCATCTAGATATACCAGCTCTTTCCTCTGAAACATAGAAGAAACTCTGGAGACTGCATGTGTGGGGTGGACTGATGAGTGGAGAAGTGGAAGTGCCCTTTCTGGGTACATGCGCACTAGGTCCCAGGGATGACAGACACATTCATCTTCATTCTGTGGCGGTGAAGGAAGCGAAGGAGCCAGCTGCTTCTGGAGGCGCCACGGCTCGACCCTGCTGCGTCCCAGGTGAGGCCCCGGGGTGACCTTCCCTTCAGCCTCCCCCTCCCCCGAAGCCCCTCGGGGAGGAAGGGCCCCAAAGGGGAGAAGGGGCCTTCCTTGGCGGGGGAAGGGTCAGGGCCTGGCAGGAGGGCCCTCGGAGGAAGGAAAGGCTGGGATTCCGTGAGGGACTCCCTTGCCAGCCAGCCTTCCTCCCAAATGTCAAGGTCTATTTTTCCCACACTCCATCTGTGTTCACATTTTGGCATATTGAGTATTCATGCCAAGTTTGGTCCTGATCCAACATCTTTAAATGTTTTAGAACAAGCAGATGTAACCAAAGATGTAAAGGTAATTGGTTGCAAGTGGGTATTTAAAAGGAAAACACAAGTTGATGGTTCATTATTGTACAAAGCAAGATTGGTTGCACAAGGTTTTGGTCAAATTTACAATCAAAATTATGATGAGGTATATGCTCCAACGATTAGACCTGAAACAATTAGGACTGCTTTAGGCATCGGTGTGCAAAGAAAGTATGTTATAAGGCACTTTGACATTGCCACAGCTTATTTAAACGCAGAACTGACTGACAATGTATATATGAGAGCAATACCTGGTTTTGAAAAAGATACTCCAACTGGTGTGTATCGACTACGGAAAGCATTATACGGGCTAAAGCAAGCAGCAAGATGCTGGAACCAGTGTATAGACGAAAAAGTTAAAGGGTCTTGGCTTCGAAAGAAGCAGTGTAGATACATGTCTATATAAGAAAGGAAAAGAGTCTAAAAAGCAAACATTTGTTTTGGTGTTTGTCGATGATCTCTTAGTACTAGCACCATCCAAAAGGGATGTGGAACAAGTTTTTAAGGGACTAAACTCAAGTATGACTGTAAAAGATCTTGGAGAAGTCCGGAAATACTTAGGCGTAAATGTAACTAGAACTGAAAAAGATATTTGTCTAGATCAGAAAGACAAAATTTTTGAGTTACTTGAGAGAACAAGATTGACTCTGTGTAAAACAGGAGCAACTCCAATGGTACCAGATTTTTAAAGCTTGATCGAGGTGAAATGTTTGACAATCAAACATTGTATAGATCAGTGGTTGGGAGCCTCTTGTATTTGGCAAATTGACTAGGCCTGACATCGCCTATGCCACTAATGTACTAAGCAGGAGAGTGAATGAACCAACGTTGACTGATTGGCAAGCTGTAAAACGAGTGTTAAGATATTTGAAAGGAACATGTGACAAAAAGCTAAATATTTGTCCAAAAGAAAGCGGTATGAAGGGGTTTGCAGACGCAAGTTTTGGTGACAACGAACAAAACTTGTCATGTTCCGGGTATCTAATTAGTTTTAATGGGATACAAGTGACATGGAAATCTCGTAAACAGTCACACGTTTGTTTATCCACGGCAGAAGCCGAATTTTCTGCTTTGTCTGACTGTTGTACAGAACTAGAGTGGATAAAGGCTCTAGTAAACGAGTTCCAAAGTTTTGAAGATAAGATATCTTTATTTACTGATTCTCAATCTTGTATAGCAATATCAAATGCTGAAGGATTAAAGCAGAGAACAAAATATATTGGGGTAAGGTACCAAAATGTTAGAAAGTTAGTACAGGATGGTTTTATTAATCCTGTGTATGTCCAGTCAGATGAGAATATGGCTGATATGTTTACAAAATCATTGACTAATTGTAAATTAAATGTATTTTGTAAGAAGATATTGTTATTATAAGTAATGTGTGTACTTGTGTTGCTCATGAAGGAGGAGTGTCAGATTATTGCATTTTTAATGGCAATTCATGAGTCAGCACAAGATGTATTTTCTGCAGTGTGACATGTTTGACACCAGATGGCGCTGTCTCAAGACTGATGAATAGAATCTTGAGGAATGACAGTTGGGATCTGACAGTTGGGAATTGTCCATTGAAGAGGACAGTTTGGATTAAATATCTGTGAGGATAGGATGTTTTAGAAAGGTAGCTGTGATTGCTGTTGTTTTTCCATGCTTAGCTTGTTATTGTTAAATTCAATTCAATACAAAGTTATATTTTTACCTTGTGAATTGAATGAGAGTGTCATTATTCACACGAACAGAGACTGGAGTTTATTGGGCCGATGGGGAATTAAACTTCTATATTTCTGTTGCCTATTCTGCTGTGGCATAAATACTCGACGCCGAAGAGGAGTTTGCGCCTGCACAGTGTGCGCAGCAGGCGATGGTGGCGAAGCCCTGAGTGCTGGCATGGGTGCCGGCATAAACTCCTCTTGCTCCAATACTGGAGTTTGTGCCTGTGCAGTGTGCGCAGCGGGCAACGGTGGTGAAGCCCCGAGTGCTGGCATGGATGGCACCAAAAACTCCTCTTGCTCCAATACTGGAGTTTGCACCTGCGCAGTGTGTGCAGTGTGCGATGGTGACGAAGCCCTGAGTGCAGCATCGGCAGTGCCGTAAATTCCTCTTGCTTCAATATTGGAGTGTGCACCTGTGCAGTGTGCGCAGCGGGTGATAGCAGCAAAGCCCTGAGTGCCAGCATGGGCAGCGCCGTAAACTTCTTCCTTGTGCCAATACCGGCATAACTTTTGCAAAGGTCCAGCCGGTGGCGGCGTGCTCCTACGGATGCGGGCGCTCTCGGCGGCCGCCTACTTTGTGGAGCAGCTTGAGCCGCCTTTGGGTGGGATACAGAGGGGGGTCCATCTAGCGAACATTAATCCTTGGGCAGAGACATTCCCTCAAATATAATAGTGTAGCCATAAAGGCTGTCAATGTTTTTACAAGCACCTTGAATTCAGACTAAAATGTACTTTTAAGAATCCAATTTTTAATTAAAGATCTGGGTGCAATAAATGCACAAAAAAACCCATCCAATTAATATTTGTATCTGAAAGGAGGAAAGAGAGAATAAATAGAAAACACAAGTTTCTAGAATCACTTACACAGAATGCTGCCTACAGTATTGTAGGCATTTGGGTTTAGTTTTCAAAAAAAAAAGAAAGAAAGAATCCTTCCCAAGCTCTGCTCAGAGGCAAGAAGTGCGCTATGCAGCATTATCTAGCTCCTGCTGTACAACACTGGACTGTGAATCAAAGTAGAGCAATAAAGCAAACCAATGTCAAGCCACAGGCTATATTTCTTCTCCAAAGGCATGGCACATTGACTCTTGCATCACATCTTGCCACCTCTCTCCTTTCATCATTAAATTTGTCATTTGGCACCGGGCATGAGGATTTCTCGATACAACCACTAATGAATTCTCAGCAGAATGTCAGGACTGCAGTAGCACCTAAGCTGTTATTCAAAGGGAAAGCTCTCATGGAGCTGAACAATATTTGATCAGGAAGTGTTGTCCCACAAGAAATGTGGCACAATGCTTTCACCCGGTTATATAAATAATAATAATAATAACAACAACTGTGTGTTGGTATCACACTCTCAAACACTTTCTGTAATCCTGCAAAAAGGCTGAGAGAGCCTCTATCTACCCAGTTTTCCTATGCTTTACATGATTTGTGCCAATCTTAAATGTTTTAAATGTTCTGTACCAGTGTGTAGCGGTCTATAAGTGAGGGAAAGGGAATCCCCCAAGTTTTGCCTGTCCCATTTGCAGGTTTTTGCGCATTGCGCATGCATGGACGCCATTAACGAATTAATTCCGAATTTCAGAATATTTCCGAATCAATTTTGAAATTTTCACTGAAAAATTTGGAAGTCTATCAGATTCGAAGCACCAGCGTCCCCTAGATCCGAAGCGAGTTTTGAACCAGTCCTACTATATATATGTTGGCATATTGACAACAGAGTGTTAGGGAGGCTGGCATCACAGAATTGGAAGGAACTGCAAGGGCCATCCAATCCTTATCGTGTAGGAAGACATAGCCAAGGCATTCCCAAGAAAAATCCATTCAACCACTCAACCACTCTTCAAAAACCTCCAAAGAAAGGGAATTCAACACTCTCTAAAACAGTGTTTTTCAACCATTTTTGAGCCGCGGCACATTTTTGACCTTTACAAAATCCTGGGGCACACCACCAACCAAAATGACACAAAATGACACTCTAACACAGTAATGCATATAGTTAATATGTTATTAAATGTATTTATACAGTAAGTGCGAAACCTGGGCCTGTTTCGATGAACACAACATAGATATCCTGGCAGGAATGGCAGAAAGACCCATACGAAGGTCTTGCTCAACAGCTGTCATTCTCTCTCTGTTTTTAGTTTTTATCGCAGTCAAATTAGAGAAGCTCATCTCACACAGATATGTGGTTGAAAACAGGAGCAATGTCAAAATAGCTTTGTTGACCAGAATGGGGAACTCCCTGGCAACAGATAACCAAAAACTGTGCAAAGGAAGATCAGCAAATTTTAGCTTTAAACTACGATCTTGTTTCAGTTCAATTTATAGTTAACACACAATCAAAGAGCATCCTGAACTCTTGCAATAATGGAATTGAACCAAACTTGGCATATTGAACTCTCATTACCAACAGAAAGTACTGAAAGGGTTTGCTTGGGAACTGACCTTGAGTTTGGAAGTTGTAGTTCACCTATACCCCGGTTCCAATTTCCCACAGCACACCTGATGATTGCTCACGGCACACTAGTGTGCCCCGGCACACTGGTTGGGAAACACGGCTCTAAAACAATCTATTCCACCATAGAACACATCTTACCATCTTACCATCAACAGTTTCTTAATGTTTAGGTGGAATATCATTTCTTGTAATTTGAATCCATCTATTTATGTAGCAGAGATTTTTCCATCTTCTGCATCAAACACTTTCAAATAATACGGCTAGTGTATGACCTTTCAGTCTTCTCTAGCTTAACACTCCTTGCTTCACAACCTGTTCTTATAGGTCTTGTTTCCAGATTCCCCATTCTGTGGGGACAGTATAGCTTTTCAATATTCTTCACAAATGCTGGACTTTGAACTGGACACAGTATTCCAAGTGAGATTTGGCCAAAGCAGAATACAGGGAGGCTGTTACTACCTGTTGACTACATTGGCTGTTTTGGCTACCACAACACACATCATATAACCAAATCTTTATATAGACTCAGTGACCAGTAGAGAATCTGACCTTACAATCATCTATCTACATTAGGTTAAAATGTAACAGTATTATAAAATATATTTATAAGACCCAACTCTGACTATAGCTTTTGAAAAGATAGCCTAGACCTTAAAACTATAACATGTTATAAGTATCTTGCCCTGTCACTTCGCATCATATGATTAAAACCATAGTATGCAATTTAATAAAGCTTAAAATGTATTTAAAATTCGATGTATATTTTCAAAAGTAAACTGTAATGTGTTTTATTTATTTTTATTTATTTATTTATTATTTGGACTTGTACGCCGCCACTCCCCGAGGGCTCGGAGCGGCTTACAAACATATAAAAGCATCACAGGAGTAAAAACAGCATGTTAAACTAGACCAGTAAAGATTTTCCAGTTTAGCGATCAAAGGCTAGCCGGAAAAGGTGGGTCTTGCAGGCCTTGCGGAAAGAGAGTAGATCATGCAAAGCCCGCACATCACTTGGAAGGGTGTTCCAGATTGACAGCGCTACTACAGAAAATTCTCTGCACCGGGTCGATGTGAGGCAAATTGCTTTAAAAGTTGGCATTTCCGGGAGATTCATTTGTTCGGATCGAAGTGACCTCTGGGGTTGTTGGGGGAAGAGACGGTCCCTCAGATACAGCGGCCCCAGACCATGCAAGGCCTTGAAGGTGATCCGGTGCTCGACCAGAAGCCAATGGAGCTGGTGGAGAATAGGTGTTATGTGACATCTTACTGGGGTCCCAGTGAGAAGTCGGGCAGCGGCATTCTGGATGAGCTTTAGTTTCCGAATCACTGACAAGGGCAGGCCAATGTAAAGGGCATTACAGTAGTCTAGTCTCGAGATGACCATGGCTTGTAGCACCGCGGCCAGATCGTCTCTGGATAAGTAGGGGGCCAAGCGCTTAGCTTGCCGCAGATGGAAGAAAGCGGTTTTGCTGACGGTGGAGACCTGGGCTTCCATCGACAGCAACGGGTCTAAGACGACCCCAAGGCTCTTTACTGAGAATGTCGGGCGTAATGCCTCGCCATCCAAGCTAGGCAATTGGGTCTCCCCACCAACCGGGCGGCCCAGCCACAGTATCTCCGTCTTTGCTGGATTCACCCTCAATCTACTGGCACGCAGCCAACCAGTAACGGCTTCAAGGTACTGCTGGAAACAAGAGGGTATGGAGTCCGGTCGGCCTTCCATTTTCAGAACGAGCTGGGTGTCATCAGCGTACTGGTAACATTCCAGCCCAAAGCTTCGGACCAGACCAGCAAGTGGTCGCATATAGATGTTAAATAATAAAGGTTTCATAAAATAAACTTCAGAGGAAGGTTTCATAAAATAACACAGTAAAATAAGCAACTTTTTATGTTGGCAAGCAAATTTGAGTAATGCAACTCCTCTTTTGCCCTCTCTTGCCCTCCTCTCTTTCTTTCTCCAACATCTTTTAAATAAATTCTGCATCTCTGGAGGTAGTAAAAAATAGGGTATGTGTCATTTTCCTTCTAGTAATGCTACATGTTTTCAAAGTAAAATACTTAAGTGATTCTAAGGCACAACACACTCATTTGTTTCTCACACAAAAGGAAACTTCTTCCCACACATACAATAATGCTACTATATTTAGGCTGCAATCTTAGGCAAGAATTTTAGTTGGGTAATCATGTGATGTTCCAGATGTTGTTGAACTGCATCTCCTGGAATGTATCATGGTTACATATGCTGACTACTGACTAGAGCTATTTCAACAACATCTGGTGGACCATGTGATCGCCATCTTGCCTAATTTCAACTCTTAGGCCTGTATCTAGGGTAGACCTACTGAATCAGCAGAAACAACCAGCAGAAGCAGTGACATACCAATTTTTTTTTACTGATTCACTGGGGACCTGTTCACATTGGCCCAAACCCTAAATGTGACTAGAAGTCTCCCCTAGACTTCTGATCCATGATGCAGGATTATCCCAGTTTTACTGATGATCTACATCGGGAGCTCGACAGGAGGAGTGTGTCCCTGTTGGTTCTGCTGGACCTCTCAGTGGCTTTCAATACCGTTGACCACGGTATCCTTCTGGGTCGCCTTGCAGATATGGGGCTTGGGGGTACTGCTTTGCAGTGGCTCCAATCCTTCCAGGAGGGTCGTACCCAGAAGGTGTTACTGGGTGACACCTGTTCAGCTCCGCAAACTTTGTCTTGTGGAGTCCCGCAGGGTTCAGTACTGTCCCCGATGTTATTTAACATCTACATGAAACCGCTGGGAGAGATCATTCGGAGTTTCAGAGTAAGGTGTTATCTGTATGCAGACGAATTAGCAAAGGCATATAGTGCAATTGGAAAGCTTCACAAAAAAGTCTGGAGCAACAAGCACCTGAGGCAAAGCACAACAATCAGTGTGTACAGAGCTATCATACTGTCTATTCTCCTATATGGGTCTGAAACATGGGTCACCTATCGCCAACACCTACGACTCCTCGAACGCTTTCATCAGCGCTGTCTTCACACAATCCTAAATATACACTGGACCGACTATGTGACGAATGTTGCTGTCCTTGAGCAAGCAGGGATCACCAGCGTTAAGGCCATGCTATTGAGAACACAGCTGTGCTGGGCAGGGCACGTCTCTAGGATGGAGGACCACCACCTCCCAAAGATAGTACTCTACGGTGAACTCGCCACGGGTCAGCACAAGAGAGGCACCCCAAAAAGAGATATAAGGACTCCCTGAAACAACATCTCAGGCTCGGCCAGATTGATCACCAACAATGGTCCACCCTGGCCTCACATCGGGAGGCATGGAGATGCACTATCCATGATGCTATGGCCTCTTTCAAGAAGACACGTTGAATGGGTCTCGAAGAGAAACGACAACGCAGAAAGAACCGCAACTTGGAAACAACTTCACCCAAGGAGACTTTCTGCTGTGCTTTCTGCAACCGAACTTTCCTATCTCAGATTGGCCTTTTTAGTCATCAACGCACTTGTAAAAAGCGTGGGATGAGTCCTTCCTAAAGAATCTTCATTCACAAAGTAATGCCAAGATATAATATAAATAGATTGGTATGAGAACAATGTTCTTTCCCAGCATCTGTTCATCCCTGCTTGGTGATACTTCAATTTTTTTGCCCCAAGAAAAAATAAATGTTTTTTACCTCCCTCTCATCTGGAAGAGACTGCAGATAACTAAGAGCAAAATTAGTATAATTATGCATTCTCATCAAGTCACATATTTATTTATTTATAGTATTATATTCTGCCCTTCTCACCCCGAAAGGGACTCGGGGCAGAGCACAGAACACACATAAGGCTGATTATACAGTGACAAAACAGACAACAGATACTTTTTTCCTCATCATTCGGCATCTTTGGAAGCTGTGTTTGGTTCCGGCCACAGGGGGTGCTATCGCTCAACCTCCTTGCTGAAGAGCTTTCATTGTTTGTAATCTTTCCGCTGAAATTGTTGCACCTCAGGCAGGAATTACTCCTCTGGAATCACAAACACCAGACAGTGCTTGAAAAACTAGTTCTTTTATTGAAGCAAAATATAGTTCCAGTGAAAAGGTTAAAAAGGAAATAAAGGCAATTCAATGATAAACAGTCCAGCAAAGTCAATCAGTTCAGAAATATGAATATAAAGCTGTTATAATCCAATAACCTGAAGCAAAGGTTAAAAAAAGGCAGTCCAATGCTCACAAAACAAAGAAACCAATGAACAAGGCATCAGACAATCCAAAATCCATGGGCTAGGAACAAAGATTTCTTTAACGTGATGTCTATTCTAAACAAAGCCTGGAATCTGAGTATTGGCCTGATTCTTTCTCTCCTACGCTGACCTTGAGCAAGCTGTCTTCTCTCACAGAAATCCGCCCTGTGATCTATCTGCAATTCAGCCTCCTCTGACTCCCCTTCCGGCTCATTAAAATTCCCACCTGTTACTTTATCAGGAAGGGGAACTTCTGTTTCCCTGACCAAAGAATTCTTATCTACAGAGGCACTGGGAACCACGACTTCATTTTGCACATTTAATTCGCTGTCAGAATTCCCATTGAAACCAGCATCATGAGCTTGAGAACCAGGCTGAAACACCACAGAAATGCTGTGCCTAAAATACCTCCTCACTTAAGGTGGTTCCTATTCATCTACTCGCATTGCTGTTTTTTATCCACTAGGTGGGCAGGGAGCTGGGCTGAAGGTCAGGAGGTCACCATGTCCTGGCTTAGTAATGTCAACCTTTTGGTTGGTGAGATTCACTGCAGCTGCAGCTGGTGATTAACCTGCTGTGCTAAAGCCGGCCCATACTCTCAGCTTTAGAAAAGCCCATAATTGGATAGCCAAGTTTAAGACACACAACAACACATGTTAATTATTGCATTCTTAAAATGACTAAAAAGCCCTTGTAGGGTGGGGGCTGCGAGATGGTTTCTGAAAAAAAAATTAGATTTCTTAGGTGAATTTTTGGGCAAGCAGTTTTTTCATAACAACATAATAACAGCAACATAATAATTGCTGCTACTTTATGGTATAAATATTTGAAAAATGTAAGTTCTGAATGGAGCATTAGCCATCGTTGTGGTAATAATCCTGCCCTTTTGTCTTGCTCATCTGTCACCATGCAGAGGTTTCCCCTCCAAACTCTGATTACTATTTGTAGACATTTTATTACTAGCATTCATTCTATAGAAACCATTTTGAAATTTTACTTCCTTATACATACCTGTATTTTTATTACTCATTTTACATAACTCCCCTTCAAACACAATAGATAAACCATGGTCTGCAAGTTGTTTCACCCCTAGAACATTGTGTTCTAGCTCAGGAACTAAATAAACATTGTCTAACTTTAGACTAAGTTGACCAATTTCAACTTCTCCCTGTGTTAAAACCTTGCACCTTTGACCATTGGCTAGACTCACACAACTTTGCATAGAACCAGATAAAGGTTCCTTCTCTGCTAACAATTTACTATCCTTAACAAAACTCTTTTCACTCCCAGAGTCAATAATCCAGGGTACCTGAGGAATAAAATCATTGTTACATTGTAAACTCATCAACAGACAGCCTGAATCAGAGTCTTTTCTTGAATTGTTGATCTGTTCTTTCTTGCTCTGTGTTGATTTTCTCTTCTTAAACTTGTTCTGATGACATTGTCTAGCTTTGTGTCCTCTTTTATTACAAATGTAACAGATGATGTCACACTGGATTGTCTCTTTCCTCTTCATATTGAAGCCTTTGTTGACCGTCTTTTCCGTTGAAAGTTGCTGGGCATTTCTTCTGTAACAAGCCCAGTTCTCCAATCTAGTCGAAACTAAGTCGAGGTTGATGTCCTCTTCTTTCACAGATTGCATGGAGTCAATGAATGAGTTGTAGCTCTGCCCCAAACTGCTTAGTAGAATTAAGCCTCTCTGATCTTCTGTAAAATTTGTGCCCCTTGCTGCTAAATCATTAAATATGCTTAGCATTTTACTCAAATGAGTCTCTCTGACACAATCTTCAATTGACAGAAGCTTCAGTGAAAACAGTTCTCTGCTCAATAAAACTTTTGAGCCTCCAGTAGCCTGCTGATACAGCTTTTCAAGCCTTTTCCAACAGTCAGCGGCTGTTTCTTCCAGAGCTAAATATGTGAGGTTCCTATCGTCAACTGACAGGATGATGGTAGCCCTTGCCTTGCCATCTTTCAACCATTCTGCATCAGAAATAGGTCGATGTGTTAAGCAAGATAACAGCTCCTCCTTTGCCAAAACTGCTCGCACTTTGGTAGCCCATATTAAATAATTTGAGCTGCTTCTGAGTTTTTCTAAATGATGCTGTGCTCCAAATAATGCCATCTCTCTTCACACTACAGATGCTCCTGGCAAAAATTCACTTCAGCTTTTTTCTCTAACACTGAGGTAAACAGCGACTTCTGCTGCAATTTCTAGTGTTATTCAAAAACTTTTTCTATGAATTATGGGTTATGTAGTATCTCTGTGCCTCTGCAATTCTGGATTCTGTGTTCTGGGATCTGGGCCCATAACCTCTTCGGCATCGAGTATTTATGCCACAGCGGAATAGGCAACAGAAATATAGAAGTTTAATTCCCCATCGGCCCAATAAACTCCAGTCTCTGTTCGTGTGAATAATGACACTCTCATTCAATTCACAAGGTAAAAATATAACTTTGTATTGAATTGAATTTAACAATAACAAGCTAAGCATGGAAAAACAACAGCAATCACAGCTACCTTTCTAAAACATCCTATCCTCACAGATATTTAATCCAAACTGTCCTCTTCAATGGACAATTCCCAACTGTCAGATCCCAACTGTCATTCCTCAAGATTCTATTCATCAGTCTTGAGACAGCGCCATCTGGTGTCAAACATGTCACACTGCAGAAAATACATCTTGTGCTGACTCATGAATTGCCATTAAAAATGCAATAATCTGACAACTCCAGTATTGGAGCAAGAGGAGTTTACTGCGCCACCCATGCCGGCACTCAGGGCTTTGCTGCCATCACCCACTGCGCACACTGCGCAGGTGCAAACTCCAGCATTGGAGCAAGAGGAGTTTACGGCGCTGCCCATTCCAGGACTCAAAGCTTCGCCACCATCGCCTGCTGCGCACACTGTGCAGGCGCAAACTCCAGTAATGGAGCAAGAAAAGTTTACAGCGCCACCCATGCTGGCACTCAGGGCTTCAGCGCCGGTGCCTGTTGCACACATTGCACAGGTGCAAACTTCTGTATCTGCACAGGACTCTACAGCACTGCCCATGCTGGCAATCATGGCCTCCGGCAGTTGGGCATCCTTCAAGATGAGCTCACTAACCCATCCATGCTGAGGTCCCTGGAGGAAGGGGAACGGAGCCCTCGGCGCTGGCCCAGGAAGGCTGCCAAAGGTAAACAAAGCAGAGAGGAGGGTAGCCCATGTAATGTAAACACCAGCTCAAGATTGGGGGGTTGTGGGGGAATAATGTTCGCCTACCACTTAAAAGTACCTAGGACGGCCACTGATCCTACCAATCAATCAAGACACTGTATCGGAACACAGGAGAGTGCCTTCTCAGCTCAGGTGCACTGTGGAAATTTCTTCCCCTGGAGGCCTAACTGATGTCAACAAGCTTGTTTCCTGCTGCCCTGGAGACTAGAATGTGGAACAATGGCTTCAAACACTTGAACATTAGGAAGAACTTCGTAATGGTGAGAGCTGTTTAGCAGTGATGGAAGCTCCTTCTTTGGAGGCTTTAATACAGAAGCTGGATGGCCATCTGTCTGCAGTGCTTTAAATGTGATTTCCCTGCTTCTTGGCAGGGGGTTGGACTTTATGGCCTATGAGGTCACTTCCAACTCTATGATTCTATGATTCTAAACACCTCAAATCCAACATTGACTGATTTTTCCTCCAAATGAGACACAGTCATCTCGACTTGCAATTCCTAGTAAACACCCATCTCAGCTTCTCATGCAGGGACATGAGAGAAGCCTCTCACATGATAATAACACATCCAGGCATCCCCTGGGCAACGTCCTTGGAGATGGCCAATTTTCTCACACCAGAAGCCACTTGTCGTATATTCTCAATTTACTTCTGACACAATAAAAAAACCTCTATATCCGAATTGCCTGATTCATTCCTATCCTGGGGCAATATTTTACACTTTATTGCAATGTTTTGCAATAGGTATTCTGGATCTTGCAATACTCTCCCAACTGAGAAACTGACACCTTAACATGGGGTCCTCATAAAACACCTATCTATTATGCACAGATATCTATATTGCAATGAAATGAAAATGGTTTCAATAGAAATTGACAATTCAAGAACAATTTTTTGTCTTGCTTTACAGTCCCAACTGGGTACTACTTATTGCTATATTGTAACTCCTTAACATAGTCTACATCAGTGTTTCCCAACCTTTTTTGAGCCGTGGCACACTTTTAACATTAAAAAATCCGGGGCACACCACCAACCAAAATGACACAAAATGACACTCTAACGCAGTAAAGAATGGCTGGGGGATGGTGGCCTGCTGGGAGCAGCTCCTGGGAGTGCCAAAGCCAGGGGAGGGGGTGGAGCCAGACAGTGTCCTGCCCCACCCCCTCCCCCGGCTTCAGCTTTCCCACAGCTTCTCCAGCCTTGAGGGGGCAATGCCAAGCCAGCGGTGGCAGAACCAGCACAATATTGGCTTGGCACTGTCCCCTCAAGGCTGGAGAAGCTGTGGGAGAGCGGAAGCTGTGGGAGGGGACGGAGCCAGGCTGCGCCATGCCCCTCCCCCCCCAGCTTCCTCCTCCGCGCGGCTTCAGGGAGCAAGGGACGAGACTCATGGAGAGAGTCATGGAGGATTGGAGGCTGGCTGGGGAAACGGCCGAAGGAGGTGGTTCCCTTCTTCTTTTTCTTCGCCGCCGCCTGGCCCTTCCTCATCCTTCCCCAAGCAGCAGGAGGAGGGAGGAAGGAAGGGGGACAGAGAGCTTTTCTCACGGCACAGCAGGAGGTCCGTCACAGCACACTATAGTACCGCGTCACAGCGGTTGGGAAACACTGGTCTACATAAACATATGTATGTATTTATTTATTTACTGTACTTATACCCTGCCCTTCTCACCCCACAAGGGGACTCAGGGTGGCTTACAAACTATGCCAATAATTCAATTCCAGATTCAGATAATAACAATATCAACAGAATACAATATTATAAAACTGTTTAAAAAAACACCCCACATCAATTAAAATAGTCTTTCAAATGATTTAAACATATCAAACTTACATTGCATTGAAGCACGATTACAGATCTTAAATAAGAGCTTAACACCCTCAAAACCCAAGCTCCCACCACCTAAAATTAGTCCAATCCACCCCATACTCAATTGTCCTTAAAGAATGCCCAAGAGGCTGATGAAAGATTCCCAAAAAGGCATCCAGCTGGTCCAGTCTATTTAGCCCAGACCAGTCCATTTGTTCCAGGAGTGCAGGCAAAGGGGGTGGCTTGCTAATAAAAGTTCAAACGTTGAGGGATGGTAAGCCACAGCATCTCCTCCAAGGGCAACAATGACAATGGTGGTTGAGCAAGCCAGTGGTGGAATACAGCAGCCAATGGCAATGGTGGAGAGGTCCCAAGACTGCCTGTCTGGTTTGAATGCTGCAGCAGTGTTTGTCTATAGAGCACTTCTGAGGGGACAGAAAATTCGCCATGGTACATTTCTACTAGATAAACATGCCTCCCCTGGTAGCTAAGAATTATCACTAGACTGAGCTCTCAGATCATCCCCCACTCTTAGCCGGGGAGAAGTGTGATGATGTACATCATTTGCTTCACTTGGAAAATGTGTCAAAAGTATATATATTCTCTATGACAAAAGGTCTTTAATTATTATATTTTAATGAGTAGTACCAAGATTTATTGAGGAATTAAAATTAATTGGTTTTTAAGACAGGATATATAGAGTCTGACAATGTGTGTGTGTGTGTAATGGTGTCTCGTGGGTATGATGCAGCAATTGTAATTAAACTTTAAGGTTCTAACAATAAATCCCAGCCTTCACACAAACAAATCCCAAACACCAAAGAAGATATTTTTGTAACTAAGTGTTTCAAATATTTTTTAGCACAACACAGATTCAGCAGAATATTTGGGGCTGTGTTGCTGGAAATACCTGATTAAAAATGAAACAAATACTGTTGTTGCTGTATATTGTTTATGTGGAGTTGGCAACTAGTACTATCATTTTAAGCACTATCTTCGAATATTTGTGTGCCCCTGGATTATATTCTGACATGGATCCATGTATAAACTAACTGGGGTAAGTTGTTCAAACCAAGCACTAAAAGGGTACCTAGAGTAACAATTAAATATGTAACTGTTATATGCAATATTAAGTGGTAGGCGAAATCCGTATATATTCTTAATGCATAATTCACAAGTAGGAGCTATATAACACAATCATTCCCTATCGGTTACCATTGAAAACGAGGTGTGGTTCCGCCAATAGAGTTCATACACAGTCCCGGAGAAAAGCGGATTATAATAACAGGGTAATCCAATGGTATTGCGAGTCCATGTAAAGTAACACCAAACAGTCCACACCACGTAATCCTTAAATATTGGAAGTCCTCACTCCTATCAGAGTTATAATCCGAAAGTTCATGTTCCAATGCTCTGTGGTCTTGAAAAAGATCCAATAGGATCGAAACGAGTGAGGAGTCCTGAGTATCTACATCCTCGTCGGCCCTCTACTCTATATATTGTTGGCGTTGTGATGACTACATCGGATTATCTCACTACAATAATATGATGCGCACCATCGATTTCAATGCAGGGTTGCTGCTGAATGTCTGGCTGACATTGGATTATAACTCTGATACGAGTGAGAAACTTATCCTTTATTTATATATTGCCTACTACCGGGTCAAACACTATTTTGGGATACACGCGGTTTGCATACCATGGAAGGAAACTCCCACAACCTTGAACGCACTTTCCTATGAACCCCTTTCAGGATACTTACCATCTTATATTTTTACCGTGGATACCCATACTTGGATTATTACTGGACTTCCAATATTTAAGGATTACGTGGTGTGGACTGTTTGGTGTTACTTTACATGGACTCGCAACACCATTGAATTACCCTGTTATTATAATCCGCTGAACTCTATTGACGGAACCACACCTCATTTTCAATGGAAACCGGTAGGCAATGATTGTGTTATATAGCTCCTACTTGTGAATTATGCATTAAGAATATATAAGGATTTTGCATACCACTTAATATTGTGTATATCACTTACATATTTAATTGTTACTCTAAGTACCCTTTTAGTTCATGGATCCATGTACAGGCACATGAAATCTTTCAAGTAGGCTCTTTATGAACCTAACAAAAATGATGGAAATAATATTTTTAAAAATGTTTGAAAATTATCAGAACATGTTCCAAATACTGGTAAACTTTTGGATCATCTACAGCAGACAGTTTAGCCCGGGGAAAATATGCTCAGATTAGCCATGGGACTGACTCAGAAAACTGGGCACTTACTCTGTATGTTGGTGATAAAATTTTGTGTGGGGAGGAGCATTTTCTGTGGAAAAAATATTTCTATGCAGAGATATTATTTTCTGTGCAGAAATATTATTTTCTGTGCAGAAATATTATTTTCTGTGCAGAAAATCATGTTTCTTGTATAGGCTATGCTATTTTCTGTGCAAAACAATCTTGTGTTAATTGTGTTGAATAAGTGTAGAATTGTGTATAGATTTCAAAAACTGTGCAATTTTCAAAGCGTTTCCCGCAACCAAAAAATATTAGCAAATAACTCATTTTTCCTTCAAGAAGAATCTTGGTGAAGAATTACATCAATTCCATTGCAAATCGCTTCAATCCAAAGTAATGCAAACAAAGTCCAAAACAAAAAAAGATAAGATCACTGAACACACACATACATAAGGTTAGTTGAAGAACTAACACAAACTGGGGATGTACAGGTGCTGCTACTGTAGTGTTTTGAATGAGAGTGATAAAATGCAGCTGAACCAGTTCATTTCTGGACACAACTCAAAGTGTTGCTCACAAAGTATAAAGCTCTGTAAGACTCATCCAAAAGACTGTATCTCCTTATCAAAAACTGACAGAACTTTAGAATGCTCAGCGGAAAGCTTTCTCTCAGTTCTACCACCATCACAGCCTCATTTGGTAAGCACATGTGAGAGAGAGAGCTCTCTCAATGGCTGCTCCTATCCATGGATTTCTCCCTCTCTGCTTTCCTTTTTCTGACAAACAAAGCTCTTTCTGTTAAAGCAGGATTTTAATATGTAATTCAGTTGACCCTCCACATTAGCAAATTTCACTTTTCAAAATGGGATTATTTCTGAATTTCATTAATACGTTTGCTCTCTCCAGGAATCTCTAGGTTCTTTAGTATAGTGTTTCTCAACCTTTTTTGAGCCGCGGCACACTTTTAACATGAAAAAAAATCCGGGGGCACACCACCAACCAAAATAACACAGTAAAGAACGGCTGGGGGTTGGTGGACTGCTGGGAACAGCTGCTGGGAGTGCCAAAGCTGGGGAGGGGGCGAGCCAGGCTGCTCCATGCCCCACCCCCTACCCCCGGCTTCATCTCTCCCAGCAGCTGCTCCAGCCTTGAGGGGGCAGTGCCAAGCCAGCGGTGCCAGAGCCAGCACAATGCTGGCTTGGCACTGTCCCCTCAAGGCTGGAGCAGCTGCTGTGAGTGCCGAAGCTGGGGGAGGGGGCAGAGCCAGGCCGCGCCATGCCCCGCCCCCTCCCCCCAGCTTCAGCTCTCCTACAGAGGAGGAGCATGAGCGGTGGACGGGCTTCAGTGGGCGAGGCTCCTCTTCCACACGGCTTCAGCGAGCGACGGGCGAGAGTCATGGCGGATTGGAGGCTGGCTGGGGAAACTGCCAAAGGAGGTGGCGCCCCGGTCCCTTCTTCTTTTTCTTCGCCACTGCCCGGCCCTTCCTCCTCCCCCAAGCAGCAGGAGTTCGGCAGGAGGGGGGAGGAAGGGGGGCAGAGAGCTTTTCTTGCGGCACAGCAGGAGGTCCGTCACGGCACACTGGTTGAGAAAGACTGCTTTAGTACAATTGTGGGATCAACTTGTTATGGATGTTATCTATAGAGTTATGCTGGAGGACCTTGATATTCCTAGAAAAGTGTTTTCTTGGGTAAAAAAAATCACTTGGTGTTTTGCTCATTGGTTTGACACTTAGCGAGCTGCGCCACATTCCCGGTGCAGTACAGTGGGGACTGTCTTATTGTGTTTTATTGTGGTTTTATAGATGTTTTATTGTTGTTTTATTATGTTTCTACTGCATATGTTCATTGTGTGAACCACCCCGAGCCTATGGGAATGGAGCGGTATATAAAATGGATTAACTAATTAATTAATTATCGGAGTGAATTATCGCACAAATTAAGGGAAACTGAATGGGAGGGAAGTACTCATGTTTGTCTTCAGTTATGTTGTTTGTGAGTGTATTGTTTTATTTTGTGTATTTTGAAAAGCTAATAAAATACAATTTTTAAAAAACATCAAACGTTGACCATGGAGGTGCCTGGCATTAAGGTTTACAAACTCGCTAGTCGCAGAGGGCGTTCGCCGTGGCCGCACCAACCTTGTGGAACACACCCCCTGAGGAAATACGAGTCATCCGGGACCTGATGCCGTTCCGCAGAGCCGTTAAGACCTGGCTATTCAGACAGGCATTTGGCCCATAACCAGTGCCCATTATCATCAGCACTCTGTTGTGCCGCTGCCATCGCATTTCTGCTCTCTTATTGCAGTTTTGCTGGAAACAGGGTTTTCACTGGGGGTTTTAAATTTGGTTTTATTGTGTTTTATGTGTTTTATCTGCTATTTTAATTCTGTAAACCGCTCTGGGCTCCAGAGAGAGCGGTATATCAAGTTGAACTAATAAATAAATAAATAAATATAGTCATATTGGAGGACATAAAGATGTCTAGAGAGAACATCTCCCTAAGAATATATGGTTACTCCGGACTGGTTTTATAGTCAACTTCTGGAGGGCCTAGAGATTCCTAGACAGGTGTTCTTTCCAGTAAGTGTTATCTTTCTTTATTTTGCATTTTCCCACCTTCCTGTGGCCCTAACACCACCAAATGTAAAGAGCTTATTGTATTCTCCCCTGAATTTGACTGTCAAAAGGATGGATATCGTAGGAGGCAATATGTGACAAAAACACAAAGGTTATTCAGGGATTTTAAAAGAAACGTTGTAGAGCTAAAGTCAATGGCTCTGTGTTTCCATGTTTCCAAATAATTATTTCTTTTGGTAAATTGATTTATCCTAGTACCAGCTCACACTGGCAGCAAGCTCTTATTAAATCTTGGTGTATTTTAGCAAAATCCTTAGAGACAGCCAAACCGCTTCCATTTGTGCTCTGACTAAACTTGGCAGTATATTCCCAGAAACGAAGCACACAAGATTGTTAACGTGACAGTCCTGTGAGGCGGTGCATTTAATCTGTCAAGAAGGAAACCTTTGTGGAATTACTGCTAGCAAAGATAAAATATTTTAATTTTATACCATTTCCTTCTCCAAAGGAATTGGAATAATCTCAGCAAATGCTCCCAAGTCGCAGTATGTGTGCACGATGTATCATTTGTGTGTGTGTGTGTGTGTGTGTGTGTGTGTATGAGAGAGAAAGCTTTGAATATTTATATTCTCAATTGTATTTGTTTTCACTTTTTTGTTTTAAATGTTCAAGTTGAAAGGCTGTACTTGTTTATTCTCCCTCTTTTTATTTTATGGATTAGGAAAAAAAACATCTTAGCCTCCCCACTGCTTATGTTTTCAAGGTCATTTTAATTAATTTTAGCTTCATATAAACACACATTTTACCTTTATGTGTTTCTTGCTTTGTCATCCTAAAAGATGCCAAGAGACACTTAGGGCTCCAATTAACTCACAACTTTTTGTGAAATAACTTATTGCACCAATACAGGTCATTGCCCCTGATGTAAACAAAGGCAGATTATGAAATGCTTCAACCTCCAGCCCCAGACAAGTGGTGACAGCGAGAAGAGAAGGTGACCAGCTAAGGGCCTGTTATTTCTTAAATACCTGGCTTTGAGGGATCTTCAGAGCCAGGCATGTAGCCGGGGGGCTAAGGGGCTTCAGCCCCGAAAATTCTCAGGGTGGTCCGCAAAAGGCCTTACTGGTACATTATTTAAACTGTTATGTTTATTCATATCATGATCTGATCACCATGCTCATTATATCCCATATTAATGGGGTTATTGGGATAACAATACAAAAGGTTTGCTAGGGTAGACCCTCTTCCGCCCAGTCTCAGCCCCCCCCCCCGTACCAAACTCAGCCCCCCCCCAAATCAAAATCCTGGCTACGGCCCTGTTCGAGGTTTAGAACTAAAAATGATTCCTCAGTTTTATATGCACATTTCAAGGAAAATCATAGATACGATGACTTTAAAGTTCTGGTCCTGGAACAAATCAAACCCAAGCCCCACCAAGATATCAAATTAGCATTAAGGAAACGTGAATGTTTCTGGATCACGGCCCTAAAATCCGAATCCCCAAGGGGATTAAACGACCGTTTATCCATAGGGGAGATTCTATTATGATATTCACCTGGCGCCAAGTGCGGAGGGGCCTTTCTTAAGCCGTGGCTTTTTTCAGTTGTGTTGTCCGACTGCATGGAGTAGTGGCTGCGTCACACACACACACACACACACACACATATATATATATATATATATATATATATATATATGATTTTTGGGTATGTATAGATTACCTCTTGCCTTCTTGGGGATTGTTTTTCTTATGTGGGAACACGCCTAATGTTTTTAGGTTATAAATATATGTAATGCTATACCGGATTATATATTATAAGACCCTTTTGATGTTTCATTTAATAGATACTGGACCAGTGGATTTATGCAGTGGATTATTATATGACAGGTCCCGAAGAAGCCGGAAGCGGCGAAACAGCAGGGCCTTATAGACTGTCGACCTGATATTGGCATTAATCCGGATTATATAAAATGATGATGTACCAGATTTTTGGATTATAATTTTGTGAAGGATAGATAATGCCAATGGTTTGATGTCAAAGACGATCGGCATTCCACTATCCACTTAAAAATTTTGAAGATAAAAGGAAAATAAATCAATTCTGATTGAAGACAAAGTGTTTTTCCGCATTTATTTTTGATACGGCCCTGTTCAGAGCCAAGGCAATCTGGAAAATATGGCTCAGCACTTGTTGCTGTAATTTTTATTATATTTTGTGATCTTATCCAGTGTAAGATATTTAAGTTACTCTCTTTTAAATCATATGCATAAAGATAGTTTGAATGTTTGTCCCAGAATCTCTCCCACTGTATCAATGGCACCTCATGCCCAAAATTCTGGGCCCATTTAATCACAGTCCTTTATCGTTTCTTTCTCAGTCTGTCCTTCTAGAATTTTTTATATAAGAGGGATATCCCCCCCCTCTTGTTCATCAAATCTTCCCAGAAGTTTTTTTCCTCATTAAACCTTCCAATCTCCCCTATTTGGGCAAAGTCATGGAACGTGTGGTGGCTTCGCAACTCCAGGGGTTCTTGGTAGACACTGATTATCTTGATCCGGCACAGTCTGGCTTCAGGCTGGGACATGATACTGAAACAGCCTTGGTCGCCTTGGTAGATGATCTACGCTGGGAGCTCGACAGGGGGAGTGTGTCCCTGTTGGTTCTGCTGGACCTTTCAGCGGCTTTCGATACTGCTGACCACGGTATCCTTCTGGGTCGCCTTGCAGATATGGGGCTTGGGGGTACTGCCTTGCAGTGGCTCCAATCCTTCCTGGAGGGTCGTACCCAGAAGGTGTCATTGGGTGACACCTGTTCAGCTCCACAACCGTTGTCTTGTGGAGTCCCTCAGGGTTCAGTTCTGTCCCCGATGTTATTTAACATCTACATGAAACCGCTGGGAGAGATCATTCGGAGTTTCGGAGTAAGGTGTTATCTGTATGCAGATGACGTCCAGATCTGTCGCTCCTTCCCACCTGTCACTAAGGAGGCTGTCCAGACTTTAAACCGGTGCTTGGCTGCTGTGTCGGACCGGATGAGGGCTAGCAAATTGAAACTTAATCCAGACAAGACAGAGGTCCTCCTGGTCAGTCAAAAGGCCGAACAGGGCATAGGGTTACAGCCTGTGTTGGATGGGATTACACCACCCCTGAAGACACAGGTTCACAGCTTGGGAGTGATCCTGGACTCATCGCTGAGCCTGGAAGCCCAGGTCTCGGCGGTGGCCAGGGGAGCTTTTGCACAGTTAAGACTCGTGTGCCAGCTGCGCCCGTACCTTGGGAAGTCTGATCTGGCTACGGTCGTCCACACTCTGGTCACATCCCGAATAGATTACTGCAATGCACTCTATGTTGGGCTGCCTTTGAAGACAGTTCGGAAACTGCAATTAGTCCAACGAGCGGCAGCCAGATTACTAATGGGAGCTACATACAGGGAGCATACCACCCCCCTGCTGTGTCAGCTCCACTGGCTGCCTGTCCAATTCCGAACTCAATTCAAAGTGCTGGTTTTGACCTTTAAAGCTCTAAACGGTTCAGGCCCAGCTTACTTGTCCGAACGCATCAGCCGCTACATCCCACCTCATAATTTAAACTCATCTGGGGAGGCCCTGCTCTCACTCCTGCCTACTTCTCAAACACGGTTGGTGGGGATGAGAGACAGGGCCTTCTCGGTGGTGGCTCCCCGTCTGTGGAATGCGCTCCCTATGGATATACAATCTACTGTGTTTTTGGCCAGTGTTTCTCTTGCAATCTAGTCTTACAGCAAATACATTTTATCTGAGTGTATAAATACATTTAAAAACATATTAACTATATGTATTACTGTGTTAGAGTGTCATTTTGTGTCATTTTGGTTGGTGGGGTGCCCCAGGATTTTGTAAATGTAAAAAATGTGTTGCGGCCCCAAAAAAAGTTGAAAAACACCGATCTACAGGTCTGTTTGATGATCTGTAACTGATACTTTGCACATACAACTGATTCCAATGCATTCTTATGGCCACCTTGTAATAAATGTAAATAAAACAACAACAAAGTTACAGTTAGACATTTGCGAATTTGACTTGCAGATTTGATTGCTCATGGATTTGCTTGATATGTTATCTCCAGGAATCATTAGGTCCTCCAGCATGCCTCTGTAATCAATTTGCAATGGAAGCTGATGATCTAGATCAGGATGCTCACACTTTTTCAGCATGCGAGCTACTTATAAAACAACCAAGTCAAAATGATCTCCCTACCCACTACCTTTCAGTGAGAGCCATATAATATATTTTAAGACTGAATTCAACTAAATGTGAGTATAATAAGTCCCTGAATTTATTCATAATAATAATGATGATGATATTCATTCAGCCTCTGCTGCTGCTACTACTACTACTAATAATAATAATAATAGTAACAACAACAACAGGTTCCTAGAGTAGAAGGAGACCTCCAAGGGCCATCCAGTCCAACCTCCTTCTGCCATAAGGAAAAGCACAATCAAAGCATTCCTCACAGATGGCCATTCAGCCTCTGATGATGATAATAATAATAATAATAACAATGGGTTCCTAGAATAGGAGGAGACCTCCAAGGGCCATCCAGTCCAACCTCCTCCTGCACCTGGGCAGCATCGGGAAGCACAGGACTGAGCCTTCCTCCCACCCTGCCTGCGATCTACCAGGACGTCCTGATAACAACAACTACCAGTAGAACAACGGGTTCCTAGAATGGGCAAGGGACCTCCAAAGATAGGCCAACCTCCTCCTGCACCTGGGAAGTGGCGCCATCCTGGCCGCATGGGACAGAGCCATCCTGGCCCTGCCGATGTTCCTCAGACATTTACATTTACATTGGGATCCTAATTTTGGACTTATGGGAGACTGATCTAGAAATTTCAAGAGAGATATTTTTTCAAGTTTAAAAATAGCAACTTTTTATCCACATTTCCCCTTGTTTGTAAGGCTCCTGAACCCGGTACATCTTGGAGGGCCCACTGTAATTCATTTCCCCAAAATGAAACTTGAAACTTTTAAAACTTAGAGGCTCATAAAACATAAATCACTTAAAAGGCTTCGGTGGAAAGAAACCTTATCTTCTGATGCCTGAATGTCCACAGGGATGGTGGCAGATAATCCTTCCTGGGAAAGCTGATCCCTAAAATTCAGTGCTGCCATTAAAAAGGAACATTTTGGTACGTGGTCTTTATATTGCAAAATATAATAAAATCCTTGTTTCATAGAGTGAATGGCCCATGGGTTTGTCTAATCTATCTGCTTGAAATGTTCCCACACAGCCATCTCTAGCAGCATGGGATTCACTTTGGGAAATGTCCAAAACCTGGAAAATTTACTTTTGGGTACTGTAACTCTCAGAATTTGGTCTCTAGCCATGATAGTTAGAAAAACCTGAAAGTTAAGGTCCAAAACATAACTTTCTAAAGTTCCCAAACTGGTTTGCACTTCATGATTTGAAAGAAGACACAGAGTGTGTGCGTCTCAGACCTCTTTTTAAGGACACATTGAGAATCTCTTGAATGTGATAGCAAGACATAATGGAAATAATTCCCAAGAGCGTGCTATGGAGAGAAGCTGGTCTTAATGGCCTTGCTTGCTTGTAGTAATTTATTTTTAAAAAATCTTATCTTAATTTATTGTTTGCCTGCTACTAATATCCTCATTTGTCTTGATTGTTCCTACAAGTAGCTCCCGAGGTCTCTTTGACAGTAGCAATGGAACGAAGAGAAGGTTCTCCTTAAAAGATCTGCTCCCCTTAATTATTGTTGTCAGAGGGAAAAAATGATTTTAATGGCTACAGCAGTGTTTCCCAACCAGTGTGCCGTGGCACACTAGTGTGCCGTGAGCGATCATCAGGTGTGCCATGGGAAATTGGAACCTCCAATACCCTTTCTTCCCCCTCCTGCCTAACACTTTTTCCCAAGCAAAACCTTTCAGTACCTTCTGTTGGTAATGAAAGTTCAATATGCCAAGTTTGGTTCAATTCCATTGTTGCAAGAGTTCAGGATCCTCTTTGATTGTGTGTTAACTATAAATCCCAGAAACTGTAACTCCCAAATGTCAAGGTCTATTTTCCCCAAACTCCATCTGTGTTCACATTTGGGCATATTGAGTATTCATGCGAAGTTGGGTCCTGATCCAACATTGTTTGAGTCCACAGTGCTCTCTGGATATAGGTGAACTACAACTCCAAAGCCCAAGGTCAATGCCCACCAAACTCTTATAGTATTTTCTCTTGGTTATGGGAGTTCTGTGTGGGAAGTTTGTGTCTTTCCGCCATTCCTGCCAGGATATCTATGTTGTGTGCATCGAAACAGGCCCAGGTTTCACACTGATTGTATAAATACATTTAAAAACATATTAACTATATGTATTACTGTGTTAGAGTGTCATTTTGTGTCATTTTGGTTGGTGGTGTGCCTCAGGATTATGTAAATGTAAAAAGTGTTGAAAAACACTGGGCTACAGAATTTCAACAGGTATTGCTTATTACTTGGTTAGGTGATCAGCAAACCTTTTACACAACTGCTAAAGGTGCAATCCCTCTCCAGTTTACAATCTGGTATTCCTAAACCCATTGACAGTATACGATTATACCAATATAGTCTAAGACCTCCATATTCATGGGGGATATGGATCATGGTTCATGATTTGAAGAGAAAATGGAAAAAAGTGAATTTTGTGTGCTCATTAAGCATTAGTTTTTGTGGTGGGGAAACCACAACTCAAACCAAGGCTAAGCTCGATAAATACTATGGGGACTCTGCACCATCAATTTCAATGCTAAAAAAAAGTGGTTTACTGAATTTTGTTGTGGCCGTACAAGCACGGAAGATGGCGAGCGTTCTTGTCGCCCTCTGGACATCTGGAAACCTCCCTTGATAAACCACAGAGTTCAGCTGAGGTATAACAGGTTTATTTAGAATAACTGGTTAAAAGAAAGAGGCTAGAAGTCAATCTAAGATGCCTTGAATAGCACCAGCAAAATAGCAGCAGTATTCCAGGAAGGTGGCAATGGATTATTGTCCCGTGGCAATCAGGATTCAAAGCAGGATTCAAACAGGCAAAGTCTCTCACTGGCAACAGTGAGTTGCACTCCTTTAGCAATCAGGAACAAAGCAAACGAAGCAAAGGCTTGCGCCCAAACGGGCCGGATCCAAGCAAGGTAGCCCGCAAGCGGGACAGAAAAAGTTCTTAGCATGAAGGCCGCAAGGCCTGTTCAGGAATCCATGGTCTTGAGATGCAAAAGTTGGCTCGAGATGGAGAGCCCTTCCAATACCAAACGGTTATAGTTCTGTAACCCTTTGATCTTACGACGTAGTTTACGTCGAGTGTCATGGTTCACACGATGGACTGCAGCTGCTGTTTAGCTGACCTCAGCAGCAAAGGTATGTGAGCCCAATTAGTGCCCACATCTGTGGAAAGGAGTCTACCCAAGTTCTGGTCTCCAGCGTCTCTGCTTATCACCAGGCAAAACAGTCATGGCCTTGAATGTTTGAACCTGCGTGCCTTGCATTGGATTCACATGAGAAAGGCAGACAGGCTTGGAGGATTTCTTGATGCCAACATGGCTGAAGTGTGGTTCTGGGGAAACTAGGGAAACCGAGGCCTGGGGCCTGACAGTTCTGGACGCCCAGTTGAGGTCTCTACACCTGAAAATTGAAAAAAATCACAATATGGTGTTGGTCGATCAGAGATTGAAAGTGCGAGAGATTGTGGAAGCCATAGGCATCTCACGTGGCTCAGTGGTTTCAATTTTAAATGATCACTTGGGTATGAGAAAGCTTTCCGCAAGATGGGTTCCGCGTTTGCTCACAACTGACCACAAACGCAATCGTGTGACAATTTCGCAGGAGTGTTTGGTGTTGTTCAACTGCAATATGGATGAGTTTTTGCGCCATTTCATAACCGTGGACGAAGCGTGGATCCACCACAACACACCAGAGACCAAACAGCAGTCAAAACAGTGGGTTTCTCGGGGTGAAGCGGCGCCAAAGAAGGCCAAGGTGGGCTTGTCAGCCAATAAAGTCATGCCGACTGTTTTTTGGGATGCACACGGTATAATCCACATTGACTACCTTTAAAAGGGTAAAACAATCAATGACGAATATTATGCCAACTTATTGGGACGATTTAATGAGGATTTGAAAATAAATTACCGCATTTGGCCAAGAAAAAAGTTCTTTTGCACCAGGACAATGCAAGGGTGCACACATGTGCAGTTGCCATGGCAACAATCCATGAATTGGGATACGAACTGCTCCCTCATCTGCCCTATTCTCCGGATTTAGCCCGAGTGACTATTTCTTGTTTCCAAACCTGAAGAAATGGCTTGGCGGAAAAAGATATTTGACTCCAACGATGAAATCATCTCACAAACAAATACCTATTTTGATGACCTCGACAAATCTTATTTTTTGGAAGGGATAAAAAAGTTGGAGAAACGTTGGACAAAGTGTATAGAGCTCAAAGGAGACGACATTGAAAAATAAAATGATTTTTTAATCCAAAAACCTGTGTTTCACTCAAAAAGTCACGGACTTATTTACCTGCCCTCATATTCCTGTGCGTGGAACATTGCTTTTAAGGAACTTAAGTTAAAAGTTAAAAGACCATTATCTGTAAAGCTTAGCTGACATTTTATTGAAACCATTGCACTTCTTTACTGTTTAAGAAAAAAAACCAACAACATATTCTTGTTTCATTTCACCTGAAGAGATTGTGCGGCTTCTTAAACATTCTGGCAAGGAGGTAGCATATAAAACAATAGAAGGTGGCAGCAAAAGATATCTTATTACGTATTTGGTGGCAGCGCTGGCTTGTCGTTTTTGTTACAATGGTCTTACAGTATAGTGAGCTTTTAATATTCATTGGGGTTTGGTTTCAAGACCCCCCGATGGACACCAAACACCAGGGTGCTCAAATCCCATTACAGATATAATGAAACAGTAAAACTGTATCTCTTACATAAAATGGCAAAATCAAAATTTGCCTTCAGGGTTTTTGTTAGAATATTTTCAAGCCATAGATGGTAAGATACATGGATGCTGAATCCATAGGTGTGGATGACTATTTAACTTCCATAGCAACAGTCCATGGAATCCTGTAATTTGTAGTTTGCTAAGGCAGTGTTTTTCAACCTTTTTTGAGCCACGGCACATTTTTTACATTTACAAAATCCAGGGGCACACCACCAACCAAAATTACACAAAATTACACTCTGTCATTTTACTAACTGTCACCCTCCCCCCTCATGACGCCGCTGCTTCCGTCAAACCCCCCTCCCCCAGAAGGCCCACACGCAGGGGGCCCATCACCGTCCTGCAGGGGAGGGCTGCGCTGAGTGGCCAAAGCGTGCGCGGGCTCGGCTGAGCAGGACAAATAGGAATTGAGCACACGGGGTGGCTCCGGGCCTCGGAACAAACTCCAGCGGAGGCTCGCAGCCATCGCCACCCCCAGCCCTCCTTCCCGAAGGGGTTCAGCCCCCTCCCCGGAATGTCTCCCTCCTCCGTGTCCCATTGGCTTCCCTGCTGTTGCTTTGGGGCCAGATCGGGAAGGAACCAAGCTGGGCTGTGGAGCTGCGCATCCTGGCCTCTGCTCTGCAGTGAACCCGGAGCCCAGCCAGGAGAGGCCAGGAGATGAGGGGTTGCTCCCTTTCCCCGGTGCGGAGGGGCTAGAGGGCAGAAAGCCTCGCCTCGAGCCTCCGGGAGAGGGGTCGGATGGGGGCAGCTCCCGCGGACTCCTCCTCCCTCTCCTCCTCCTTGCTGCCAGAGGGGAGGAGGGCAGAAGAGTGCCCAAAAGCCAGAAAGCAGGAGGAGCCGCAGCCCAGTCAGGTAGCCCTTGGCATGCAGAGGGAGTGAAGGAAGGGAAGGAGAGAGAGAGGAGGGAGGGAGGAAAGTTCTGGACGCCGAGGGCTCTCCCTGACTGCAGCCAGGCTGGCTGGCATTGCTGCTTCGGCCAGGAAAGCCTCATTTCCGCTGTCTGAAGTTTCCTGCTAGGTTCTCTCTCTCTCTCTCTCTCTCTCTCTCTTTTTTTCCTCTCTTTCTCTCTCCACTGTAATTTCCCACGGCACACCTGATGATCGCTCATGACACACTAGTGTGCCCCTGCACTCTGGTTGGGAAACACTGTGCTAAGGTACTAGAGCTCTCTGACTGAGAATTCAAATTATTCCTCTGCAAATCTCCATGAGATTTGACTATGGCAAAGTGAAACACAACACTATAATTTTGTAGTGTGAATTTCTCTTTTGACAGGTTAATGGGGCAAATGAAAGCTTCAAAGTATCTTGTCATAGCACACCTTAGATGTCATAACAAATAATGAATTGGAAGCCAGTGAGGCTGTTGCAACAAGGGGGTCACATGCTCTGCATAATATTAGACTTCCAGGGATACCAAAGAATGTATCTAGAGAAGAGATAGGAAATGTAATTCAGAAGTCAGGCTTTTATGGAGAGGAGTTGATGCTGAATCAGAGATAGAGTGAAAACTTGGACAAAGGAGCTATTGCTCAACCCAGTCTGCGGGAAAAAAGCACAGAAGAAAAGCTCGACAGATAGCTTTGGAGATAGAAAGGAAAGAAGAACTAATAAATGCCAGTCTTTATATGGAAAAGCTACAGTTAAGATAAATGTCTGCAGATGCAGCAAAACCTCCTTGGAGGATTTCTGGTGTGATTCATAAACCTGAGACTCCATCAGTCTCAGTCGCTGCATCCGTACCCAATCCTCTTTTCTCTTTCGAGGTAGAAAAAGCAAACAGTCATTTATGTTTGACTGGGCTAGGGTTCGTTGAGATGGAAAACCTGTGTATTGATGATACTGTTTCGGAGTGTTTGGGGGGGGAATTCATAGGTTTAAATGAATGGGTTAGGTTAGCTAGTTTTCAGTTGCAATTGATCCTTTTTCTCCAGTAGCAGGCCCATAGCCAGGATTTTCATTCCGGGGGGGGGGGAGTTTGAGCAAGAGAGGATCTACCCTAGCAAACCTTTTGTATCGTTATCCCAACACCCCATGCATATGGGATATATTGAGCATGGTGATCTGATCATGATATGAATACACATAACAGTTTAAACAATAAATGTTATTTATTTACTTTCAGTAACAAAATGTTTAGAATACTTTTTGACTTATTTTTTTACTTTACAGCAAAAGTCTTCTTTTCCGTCGTGTTATCTATTTCTTGTCTCTTCCGCCCTTCTATGGGCTTCTATGGGCTACTGTCCGGATATCCGGTACTTTTGGGTCTGCCTGGGCTTCTCGTGATATTTCTCGTTGAAAAGCTTCTTCTTGTTTACAAAGACGGTTTCTTGTAGACTAAACAATGATGGCGTCAAGGTCAGATCTTTTCTTTCTATATTTCTGTACTTTGTATATTTGTTCTCCTTAAAGTTTTAAAGAGCACTAATATATATAAAAAATATTAAAATCCTTCTTATAATGTCCTTGAGAGTTAAAGCTAGGATTTCCTTACGTTTGATCAAGCTCTTGTTTAGGAGGTTTTGTCCTCCCTTAAAGAAGAATTTTTCCTTAGAAACTTACGTTTCCTATTTCGGCCCGTGGCCACTTTCTTTCTTGATTTCTTTGTTTTATATTTTTTGTGAGTGGGGCTGGCAGTAATTGCGTCTCCTGGTTTTGTGCGAGGTTCGCTTCCCATGGAGTCGTCTGCACATCCTCGGCTACTCGAGTCCCTTATCACCTCACCCTTGGGGGGGGGGGGAGATTTTGGGGACCCAAGTATGCCGCTGGACTCCTGCGTTCTCCCCGGAGTCGATCTACCGGGGGAGGGGAGCTAGCGCTCAACCTGACGACTGCTACGTGGTTGGGACTGTCGGAGCTCCTACAGTCCTGTGCCTGCCGCCATCGCCACCCACCTGGAAGTCCAATTACTTTTTTTGTTTTGATAGTGATGTCTCGATAAATGGAAATCATTGCTAGTCCACTAAGTCTGTGGTCTGTCATTCAACTTCTAGATACACTTTTCACTCTCTTCACAGTTGAAAACGATCTTTCCACACTGCACGTTGTTACTGCTAGAGTAGCTAACATAATCAAAAGGAAATTTATTGACCAATAGTAGGTTTTGTCACACAGTTCCAACACTTTAAGTACCTCAGTATCTTTCTTAATGGATGGTGTAATATTACACCACATTATGCCTTGACGGAAGCAAGTGCTGTGTCATTTTCAAAGTATTCTGACAGTTGTTCCATATGGTGAACTTTGTCTAGACCTGAAAACCCACTCTTTACTGCAACTTCTCTGGCCCACAAATGAAGATGTTACCAAAAAAATAATGGTATGGTGAAATAATTGCTTAAGTGCTGTTATCAGAAGCTTACTTAACAAGGCAATATTTTCCTGAAAAAGCATGCCTTCCTATAAGTCTCTTATCAATTGTTGTTGTTGTTGTTGTTGTTATGTCCCACTGAAACTTGACTTCCAGATGAATTGTAGACAATGTAGGTAACATCCATCATACTACTTTCTACTTACTTTTAAAAATACTATTATATTTAATTCTGTTTTAATGTTTGTATATTTTCAGATTTTAAGTTGCATTGAAATGCTTTTAATGTTGAGTGTCCTTGTGAAGAGAAAAAAGTGGGAAATAATAATAATAATAATAGATAAGAGACTTCTAGGAAGGCATACGTTTTCAGGAAAATGTTGCCTTGTTAAGTAAGCTTCCGATAACTGCATTTAAGCAATTATTTCACCATACCGTAACGTCTTAATTTGTGGGCCAGAGAAGTTGCAGCAAAGAGTGGGAGAAATATTTTCAGTCTTGAAACTGGTTCTTCTTGTCTTCCTCCCACCTCAAAACCACAAGCCCATCTCAGACTGAGAAATTGCAGGGCATGCGGTTCTGCAATTGTGTTGACCTAGCTAAAATCCATTCCCAACCTCTATCTGGTTCCAAGATGTCATTTAAAAAAAAAACCTGATACAGTTCTTAAGACTTTCCAAACTTTAATCTATCCTTCCACTTTTCAGATGTCATACAGTTCTGGGAGATCAGTCTGTTCTTTTTTTCTGGGCTGACTAATCCTTTCTCACAATATATGAGTCTAAAGGAGTTTAAGTTCCTAAATCTCAACTGTTGCAATCTTACAATTCACTTTCAAACAATTTTCAGTCCCAGCATACAAAATTGTGGGTTAGAGTTATTCCAAAGGTACAGCTATACAATAGTACCGATATTGAATGTTATTTCTAACTGGTTTTTCCACCATCATGTACGGAGTGGGTTCAATGTGCATTTAAAGAATGATAGATACATCTTTGGTTCAGTCAGATTAAAAAACTTCTCCAAAAAAAATACTTTGCTGCCCCTTCAGAGTCTGAAAAACTGAGATTATTTTTGTCCTAGGGCTATTTTTATAGACATACCCATATTTAGTTATTTATTATTTATTTAAAACTTTTGTATCCCGACCTTCTCACCTCTATCGAGGGACTCAGACCGGCATAACAGCAAAAATTCAGTGCTATACAATTTAAAAACAACTACAATAACATATTTAAATACATAAAAATCCCAGCATAAAACCACATCGCTATTAAAACAATTCCACTCAATCTGTAAACGTGGTCGTACATTCAGACAATAGACAATCTCAGCCTATTCTGGGAAGGCTTGGTTCCACATCCAGGTCTTCACCAGCCTCCTAAAGGACAACAGAGCGGGGGCAGACCTAGCATCACTTGGGAGAGAGTTCCACAGCCGAGGGGCCACCACAGAGAAGGCCCTGTCTCTCATCCCCACCAGCCATGCTTGCGAAGCCGGCGGGACTGAGAGCAGGGCCTCTCCGGAGGGTCTTAATGTTCTTGATGGTTCGTAGGGGAGAATCCGTTCGGACAGGTAAACTGGGCCAGAACCATATAGGGCTTTGTAGGTTAGAACCAGCACTTTGAATTGTGCTCGGAAGCTAATTGGCAGCCAGTGGAGCTGCTGCAACAAGGGAGTTGGATGCTCCCTGTGCCTCGCTCCTGTTAGTAACCTGGCTGCCGAACGTTGGACTAATTGCAGCTTCCGAGCAGTCTTCAGAGGCAACCCCACGTAGAGAGCGTTGCAGTAGTCTATTCGGGATGTAACCAGAGCGTGGACCACCGTGGCCAAGTCAGACTTCCCAAGATACGGGCGCAGCTGGTGCACAAGCTTTAACTGTGCAAAAGCTCTCCCAACCACCGCCGAGACCTGGGGCTCCAGGCTCAGCGATAAATTCAGGATCACTCCCAGACTGCAAACCTGTGCCTTCAGGGGGAGCGTAACCCCGTCAAGCACAGGCTGTAACCCTATGCCCTGTTCGGCCTTTCGACTGACTAGGAGGACCTCTGTCTTGTCTGGATTTAGTTTCAATGTGTTAGCCCTCATCCAGTCCGTTACAGCAGCCAAGCACCGGTTCAGGACTTGAACAGCCTCCTTAGTAGCAGGTGGAAAGGAATGACAGAGCTGGACATCATCTGCGTACAGATGACACCACACCCCGAAACTCCGAAACCATATTGATTATATTTCAGCACAGCATGATTCCCTTATCCGTGGCTCAATATTGTTGCTTCATTTATCCAAGCTTCAAAAATATTTTTTTTTGAAAGGGCGCTTCCAGACAGCACCAAAAACCGTGTTTTAAATCTAAGACAAAAATTCCTGAGACTTAAGAGCAGGTCCACACAAAGATCTGACAGTCCTGGGATATTGTCCCCCACAGTTCTCACAGTCTTTCTCTGTAGCAGATCAAGGTGGAGGGTGGAAGGGGGAAGCACGTGTGAATATTGTAATATTATTAGGGCGGGTCAATAAGTCCATGAATTTTTGAATTTCTCACCTCTTAACTGAAAGGGCAACATTGCTCCTGTCAACAGGCATCTGTCAGTTGACTCTTGTCAAAATCTGAACAAGCTGTGTCATTTAGTTTGTGTTTGACAGCCATTGATAGCAGACTAGCGCGTGATTTGAGGAGAAAATGGAAAAAAGTGAATTTCGTGTGCTCATTAAGCATTATTTTTTGCGGAAAAAACCCATCACTCAAACCAAGGCTAAGCTTGATAAATACGATGGGGACTCTGCACCATCAATTTCAATGGTAAAAAGTGGTTTAATGAATTTTGTTGTGGTCGTACAAGCACGGAAAATGGCAAACGTTCTGGATGCCCAGTTGAGGTCTCTACACCCGAAACAATTGAAAAAATTCACAATACGGTGTTGGCCAATCGGAGATTGAAAGTGCGAGAGATTGTGGAAGCCATAGGCATCTCACGTGGCTCAGTGGTTTCAATTTTAAATGATCATTTGGGTATGAGAAAGCTTTCCGCAAGATGGGTGCCGTGTTTGCTCACAAACGCAATCGTGTGAAAATTTCAATTGTGTTGTTCAACCGCAATATTTATGAGTTTTTGTGCCATTTCATAACCGTGGATGAAACGTGGATCCACCACAACACACCAGAGACCAAACAGCACTCAAAACAGTGGGTTTCTTGGGCTGAATCGGCACCAAAGAAGGTGGGTTTGCCAGCCAATAAAGTCATTGTGACCCTTTTTTTTGGGATGCACACGGTATAATCCACATTGACTACCTTCAAAATGGTAAAACACTCAATGGCAATTTATTATGCCAACTTATTGGGACGATTTAATGAGGATTTGGAAAGAAACGACCACATTTGGCCAAGAAAAAAGTTCTTTTGCACCAGGACAATGCAAGGGTGCGCACATGTGCACACATGTGCAGTTGCTATGGCAACAATCCATGAATTGGGATACGAATGGCTTCCTCATCCACCCTATTCTCCTGATTTAGCCCCGAGTGACTATTTCTTGTTTCCAAACCTAAAGAAATGGCTCGGCGGAAAGAGATTTGATTCCAACAATGAAATCATCTTACAAACAAGACATCGACAAATCTTATTTTTTGGGATAAAAAAATTTGGAAAAACGTTGGGCAAAGTGTATAGAGCTCAAAGGAGATGACGTTGAAAAAACCTGTGTTTCACTCAAAAAGTCACTGACTTATTGACCCGCCCTCATATCATTCAGTATCAGTTCTACTTCCACCAGATGGGTACTTTCACTGGGTTGTGGTAGAAAAAATATACATGTCCTGAAATCTTTTATCAAGTGTACTGATACATTCTGGACTTGCTGAAAATGCTGAAACCTAGAAGGAAGAATAGTACATAACTTTAATGAATGTGGACATTTTAATTTTAAAGAAACATAGGAAGCTGCATTATACTGTAACTACATGGTCTGTTTCCAAAGTAATGACAATGATTTTTTTTGGCACAGTGCAGTAGGGCCAGAAAAGGAAAGTGAAGGTTGAGGGAGGTGAAGGAGGATCACATGAGATACTTTTTGGAGGCATGTGCTGGTTCAGCAATACTTTTGTGATGAAGCCCGCCAGCTCCCATCCCATGACATAGAACAACTTCCAGCAGGGCTCCACTGCCATTTTTTTTTACAAGAAGCCATTTTAAAGGTTTTTTTAAAAACCTTAAAATAAATCTCAAATCCATTGCAAATATTGACAAACTGGTGCATGATGCTGTGGCAGCAACATGGGAGGCTTCCATGTTGCATTGGATCAATAGAGGAAGGTGGGTGGCAGATGCTTCCCCCAGTGGGATGGGGCAATGGGTTAGCTAGGCGATATGGTGTGTGGAGCAATGAGTTCCCCACACCACCGATGAGTGATGGGTTCCCCACATACCCCAACAATGAATGGACATACTGGCGGCAAGTCTGATGAAGTTAAAACTGTAATTGCATTTTTTTTATTTAAAAAAATCATTCCTATTACTTTGGGACAGACCATGTATAATGTAAGCAATGTTTCAAGCCCCAAAGTAGATTTAAATAGCTATCCATTAAAAACAACTAACTAACCTTGGCTCCCAAATGGTAGTCTAATGACTAGATTACATTTTGTAAATGTAGTTAATGAGTAAGTCCCACAATTTGCAAATATTATAAATTTTGAATATTATTAATGCAGATAAATAAACGAATCTATAATCTAATCCTATAGTTAATTAATGATCTCTTAATAATGCATGAAGCTTACACACACTTTTCCTAACTGAAATTATTTATTTAAAAAACACTAGCTAAGTAATGGCTGGGATTGTACATCAGAGGCTACAACATGTCTATCTTCAATTACATAGTCATGTCTCTGACATGATAGGAAGACACAATGCTAGTGAATTGCACTGATGCAGAGAAGGACATTGTGCAAGTTGCCCCATCACTTGATGAGAGCTCCCATTTCACAATAGGTCACAATGGATGGTGACCCAATACGCAGTGGGAGCTGCCACTGAACAGGACCCATAATACAATAAAATGCATATTGAACATAAGGGCTGTGCAAAAAGGTAATGTGTACCTTGTATGTGAGATCTATTTCATAAGATTCATACGTATAATGTTGTGATTGAGCCTTGAGCTACTACAGCTAGTAGCATTGGGGAAGATGCTGAGTCAGTAGCATCAAACAGTAGCATGGATTTGGGCGCGGCTCTGGATGATCAGGCTCCTGCAGCTGGGATCAAGAGGGCTGCTAGTGACTCAAGCCTTGAAGGCAGGGAACAGAGGAGAAAGGTCCAGCATATACTTGGGAATCCTACTGAGTCAGATACCTTTGAAGGGTTTTCTGGGAATGCAGAACTACGGTCAGAAGAGAGTGATACGGACTTAGATTCGTCATTAGTTCAGGAAGTGAGAGATGTATGTAATGCAGACTCTGGTGACAGCACATTCCTGGGGTTTGAGACGGATCAGGATTGGCCGTCTACACATTCAGAAGCGGAATGGGGCACTTTAAGTCAGCAAGATCATTGGTTAGCTTGGAGGTCTGGGCATAGTTCAACAGCTGCAAGGAATGAAGCAGCTGTTGCTCTGGAACAGGGCGGGTTTTCAGATGACTCTGATGTTTAGTGTTATAAAAGAAGTGGGCATTTGACTTGGCCCTCACGGTGGTCAAGGAGTTGCTATTCTGGTTCGTGATCCTGTGTTCCTGACTTCGTGTACCTTTGATCCTGGTTCCAGTTACTCCTGCTGCCGTGTACCTCTTGACCTTCGCTGTGACTGCTCTCCCATCGACCCTGGAATGTCTCCTCCTTTTCCATCTGTCACTCTCCTACCCTACGACCTTTGGACTGGCTGTTGGGCCTCTCTTCGTGTACGCCCCCTGTCGGACGACGCAGATGGACGTCTTGTGTTTGTTTTGATTTTCTTCTCCACAGCAATTCTTTTTGGGCATTCCTGGGATTTTTGTGGGTTTTAAAGCCGGATTTAGGCTGTTTTTTGTTAGTCCTCTTCCAATTTGTTGTGCAAATAAACCTTTGTTACCTTTTTAACTCCTGGACTTGGCTGCTTAAGTCTCTGTTCCATAACATATAAGGTGATATTAAGAAATGTGGGGTGGCACCCATGCAGAAAAGATTTTAAAAACTGACCTATGACTTTTTGGAAGATGTAAATCTCATAAGTGGCTCAAGTTTGGGGTCTCCGCTTCTCCCCTCAAAAGGTTGGGTTTGATTCCCGCAAAGGGTCCTGAGGCTCTTTCTCCAAAAGGGGGGCAAGGAGGGCCTTTGTGGGTAATCGGGAAGGAGGGAGGGATACCTGGCTGGATGGCTGGGCAAGGAAGAAGCCCCTCCAGCACATGACTGGCCCAAGGAGAGACAGACAGGGACCATCACATTGAAGCTGGGAAAAGTAAGTTAGGACAGGGCCTTTTGAATTTTGTGCCACAGGGGCCCTCACCTTCCCAGACTACATTTCCCAGAATTTTACTTACCGCCTTGTGCCTCCTCCTCTCTGAAGGTTTTGGTGAGGGAAAACCTGTGTTCATTTTCTAAAGAGATTTTGAGATAAAAAGCCCTTTGTTGGGAATTCAATCAACCCTGTGAGGTAGGCAAAGTGGAGAGGTAGTAACTCCAAAATTTACCTAGTAAGTTTCCTGTTGTTGTTATTTCAAGGACTGGATTGGCATTCCAAAAATTAGTGGATGTGTGAAATGTTCTGAAACGTTTCACACAAAATGTGTTCTACCATTGTGGCATGTTTTATTCCAATAGCTCTAACAATGAGGGAGAAAGGAGCCCTGGAAGCTTCCGCACATACACAATTACTTAATGAAAAAGTAGCAGAAATGTTATTATTTATTTATTATTTATTTACATTATTTCTACCCCGCTCTTCTCAACCCCCGAGGGGAGAATCAGAGCGGCTTGACAAAAGGCAGCAATTTGATGCCGATACACAATATACAATATAAAACCATAAACATTCAGCATTAAAATACAGTTAACATTGAACACGTAATACACACTCACTTGAGTTAAAACAGCTTTGTAGTCATGATACAGACCCCTTACAATATTTTTTTTAATAATCTTCATTGCATTTTCACATGATAGATTAAAAAGAGATAAAACACACAACATACAATAACATACGGTCACAGAGTGTTAAAATGAAAATGTTGAAAAGAGAAAGTACTAGTAAAGTCAAAGAGAAAGTTAGATAAAAGAACGTGCAAAGAAAATATATGGGATGGTGAATCTTATGAGTCCTTTCAAGTTGAGCCTTTCCGGCTTAAATTTCTTTCATTCTTGTCTTGTCGTAAAATTCACTAAGTTACCCAAAATCAAAAAAAGATTCCTACATCTCTTAAATACTCTTATCTTCTAAGATTTCTATTTTACTTATTTGCTCTTACTTATTTACATCCTTGATCATTAGTTCCAGTTTAGTTTTAATGTAATATCATACTCTCTCTTGCAGTAGTCCTGAACCACCGTCCAATCACATTTTTTGTCCGAAGCTGTTTTGTTATTACTTTTGTTTATTGCTGTTGTCAACCATTCCATCTGAATGGCATCTATACAGTTCACCAGCCATTCGTCCTTCGTCGATTGTTCTTCCGCTTTCCAGAATTTCGCGTAGGTTAACTTAGCAGCAGTTGTTAACAATAGAAAAATTCTTTTTTCATTATCACTCAAGTTAAGCTTGGGGTCCACTATCCCCAGTAGGAATAAGTCTGGTTTCCTTTTGAACTTTTTATTTAATACTAGCTTGGGGACCCGGTGGTGCCCGGGTTATTTGAGGAAGGCATTGTGTGTGTTCGTCATTGGTGTGGGCCACAGTGCTCTAAGGAAGTGAATCATCCATGGTCCATCCTTCCTCAAAGTGCACCAGGATGTAAGGTGCATCTTGGGGGTCTGTGTGCCAAGTTTGGTCTTGTTTTGTCATTGTTGGGGGCCTAGTCAGGAAAATCAAGTTGAGGAAGCCTAACAACATCCCATGAGCTGAGGCCTAGTCAGGAAAATCAAGTTAAGGAAGCCTTGTTGTCAATTTTGCGCCTGGTCTGTGATTTATAGGGGCTGCAGTGTTGTCTCGGAAGTGAATGAGGTGAAGCTACTGCAAATCCCATCATTTGTGGCCCGTCCTGCCCTAAACCAAACCAGGTTGTGAAGTGGGCCATTGGTCCCTTGTTTGCCATGTTTGGTCCTGATCCGTCATTGCCTGAGGCCTTTTGCCTTCCCCCTGAGTCACCTTAGAAGTGTATTGGGTGAAGGTACTGAACATTCCATTTCCAACAGAAAAAACTGTCAACTGGCTAACTTCAACTCCAGCCATTTATGCCTGCCTCAGGCCCTTCCCTTCCCTCTCTGTGCTGTGTTGGAATGTTGGGAGGCTGGCCAGTCACAGCCATTTATGCAAATAATCCGACAGTTGCAGCCAATCAAAATGCTGGCACATATTCACTCAGTCGCACCACCCAACGGCCGCAAACACTGACTTTTATATATACAGTATACATAGATAGATTTTTCCCAGTTCATTTTTGATCATGCTCCAAAATTTCCCAGCTTTTTTACACAACCACCATAGATGGAAAAAGGTGCCATGCTTCTCGCCACAGTTCCAACAGTTAGTTTTAGAGTTCTTGTATATTCTTGCTATTTTATCTGGAGTAAGGTACCATCTGTATATCAGCTTCAGCCAGTTCTCTTTTAACCTATGGGATACTGATATATTTATGTTTCTTCTCCAGATATTTTTCCAAGTTTCTAGCCTAATCTTATATTCGATATTCCTATTCCACTTTCTCATATATTCTTTGGGATTACTATCGGACTCTAATTGTAATATATATTTATATATTTTTCCAACCAATTTTTTGTCCTCCCCCTGTAGTATTTTTTTCCAATTCACAAGGATCATTTTCAAAACCAATCTTTTCATCCTTTTTGAATTTCTGCATGATCTGATAGTATGGGAACCAGCTTATTTGCACTCCTTCTTCTATTAACTGTTGTCTGGATTTCAATGTGTACATACGACCATTCCATACTGTTATCTCTCTATAAGTGATCCATTTAATTTTGTCTAATTGTCTTATTCTATAAGCTTCATTTGGAGAAAGCCATAATGGCATTTTTTTTGTATAACTTTTTATGATATTTTGTCCAAATTTTTAGTAATGGATCCCTTATATATTGATTTCTAAAATTTGAGTCTGCCTTTACTAGGTTGTAACACATGTATCCATGAAATCCAAATTTTGAGTCAAACCCCTCCAAGTTTAATAATCTGTTATTTTCCAATCTGCACCACTCGCCTATCCAGGCCAAACAATTGGCCTCATAATACATCTTAAAGTTTGGGACACCCAATCCTCCTCTGTCTTTTGGTTCTTGCAATATTTTCATTTTCACTCTTGGTTTCTTCCCTCCCTATATAAATCTGGAGATGTCTTTCATCCAAGAGTTGAATTGTGTGTCTTTTTTAATGATAGGGAGTGTGGCATATTTTAGAAACACTTTTGAAATTAATTGCTGCCACCCTTAATTTAATTATGAGTATTACAACTTTTTACACTAATCGCATGCACAGGCCTAACATCGTCATTCCCATTGGATACCACAACTCACAAATGATATGAACAAGCTGGAAGGGAAACCAAAACAATCAGTGTCTGGAGGCCAAGTCTTAAGGGAAGCAGTTTAGGGAGCACAATTTTTTCTAGCTTAGAGGATAGAAGGTTAAGTGGTAATCTGATCATCATGTTTAAATATTTGACATGATTTCATATTGAACTTGGAGTAGTTTGTATATTGCTGAAACAATGACATGAAACAATGGATTCAAATGGCAGAAAAAGCGATTTCACCAAAACATTAGAATAGTAAGAGTTTGGCGTGGATAGGTGAGTGGTAAGAGTAAGGGAATCAAAAATAGGTCAGCAAATGTTGTATTACCTCTCTACAAATCTATGGTGAGGCCACATCTGGAGTACTGTGTACAATTCTGGTCTCCGCGCCTTAAGAAGGATATAACGGACCTGGAACAGGTAGAAAGACGGGCAACAGAAATGAGCCAAGGGCTGGAGCAGCTCCCTTAGGAACTCGGGGTGCCACGCCTTGGTCTTTTCAGCCTTGAAAGACGGCGTCTAAGAGGTGACTTGATCGAAGTGTATAAAATCATGCATGGGATAGAAAAGGTGAATAAAGAAAAATATTTTCTTTGTCACAAAACACTAGGACTAGGGGCACTCCTGAAGCTCCAAGGTAGGAAAATTAGGACTAATAAAGGGAAATATTTCTTCACCCAGAGGGTCATTGGGTTATGGAACTCACTTCCAGAAGAGTTTGTGACAGCTGTCAGCCTGAACAACTTCAAGGCAGGATTAGACAGATTCATGGATACCAAGTGTATCGGTAGTTACTGAAAAGGACATTCAAGTGCCACCTCGGAGTTGGTTGAGATAGGCAGGATTTCCCTGGGTACTGGTTGTTAGGGTTTTGCCCTCCCTTCTGCTCGAGATCCCCGTGTACAACTAGGGGCCACTGTGTGATACAGAATGCTGGACTAGATGGGCTGAGGTCCGATTCAGAATGGCTCTTCTTATGTTCTTAGCTTTTCAATAGTACAATAGGCTGCCTCACAGTGTGGTGGAGTCTTCTTCTCTAGAGGTTTTTTACTAGGGTTGGTCTCTGCGGTTTAAAAATTATTTGAAATCGAATTAAATTCATATAAAAAGTTAATTTAATTGTTTTTTGGACCATATGCTTCAACCCGGAAATGTAATTTATTTACCGAACCTGGGGGCCACCAATTTTCTTAATTATTGTAATTAATTCGTATCTCCCCTCTCAGTTATTCTAACAGGAATATTTATCTCCTCCAAAATAGCTTTTCAGGGTACTTACAGATATATCAGGACCCTTTGCCTGGTCAGAGGATAATTACAGTAAAAGGCCTTCCTGGAGGAAGTGAAGAAGCAAGCAGAACCATAGAGAAAAAACAGAGGTTCCTAGAGCGCCTGGAGGACTGAAGGGAAAATAGCACTTTAAACATCCATAAAATCGGGGTAGATAGAAGGAAAAGAGGAGAAGCGGAGATAAAGGCTGAAAGAAGAGGAGGGAGTGACAAGAGCACAGAGTGAAGAAGGAAAAACTACAGAAGAAAAAACTACAGAGAAAAAACAGAGGTTCCTAGAGCGCCTGGAGGACTGAAGGAAAAAACAGCCTCCGTGCGCTTTTTCTCCGACCAAGTCCAAGCCCCTTCTGCCAGGAAGGAAAGGCACAGCTCAATCCCTCCCCACAGATGGCCATCCAGCCCCTGCCCAATAATAATAATAGACTCCTAGAGTTGGAAGGGAGCCCCCAAAGGGCACCCAGCCCAACCCCCTTGTGCTTTGATGTAGGAAGGCACAAGCAAAGCCCTCCCCACAGGTGGCTACCCAGCCCACTTCATCATCGTCATCACCATGCCACAGAATCCAAGGCATAGGAGGGACCCCCACAGGACATCCAGTCCAAGCCCCTTCTGCCAGGAAAGAAATGCACAGCTCTGTGATACTCTGTAAGTCACCCTAAAAAGCAATTTTGGAGAAGGTTGATATATTCCTGTTACAAGAACCTCATACTGTATAAGTTGGTGGTACCATTTCTATATGCTATAAATCTTCAGCTCCAGTCAATTGCACTCCAGAAGTGAAGGGTAATGTTTCCCCCTTGATTTGCCTGTGATGTCAGCCCTGTAGTGTCTTCCTGCTGTGCGCATGCACTGGAATAAGAACTAATAACGAATTTTGTTATTAATTCCATTACATTTAAGAAATTTTTGGAAATTTTTTTGTAAGTATTTCCATTACTAATAAAAAATACCCCCCCCCCCAATAGAATTTTAGAACCATGATTTTTCTTGGATCAACCAAGCCTAGTTTTTACATAAATGTTGGATCACTATCTGTCATGAGGGCTTTAATTGTGTATTCCTGCATGGCAGGGGATTTGATTGGATAGCCCTTGTGGGCTCTTCCAACTCCATGATTCTAGAAATACACTGTTTCACAACAGCCACAAGTTCTGGATCGACATAAACAATGATCACAACAGATATCAGTGTCTCCGCTCTCTCCCTGGGAAGATTAACATTATAGGAGAATGTAATACAACTTTATGTGATCATAAGTCTGTTTACTATGACATGATTCCACAGCAGGAAGCCAGTCAACATTTTAATATACCTGGGGAGATCTGATTTCTCCACTTTCCCATTTACAGTGCTCAAAAGTTACAGGGCAACATCATGACTATTGTTCTTGAATTAAGTTGTGCAAGCGTTTTCCGGGTAAATTACTCAGAAGGCTGCAAGGTAGGTCATACAAATCAAGACAACAAAAGGAATCTTACTAATTCTGGTGGAGTATTTTGAGCTCTGGATAACCATCCCCCAAAGCAGGGTCTTTGCAGGGTCTGAGACCCCATTATTTATTTAGTGTGTCTATTCATTAGTTATCTGCTCTATTAAAGCCACCTAACATGCTTGGAGCAATATACAATAAACACATCAGAGTTTCACATAAAACAAGAAAGAATAGAAAAGAAGAAAACTGCAGAGTAAAATTTATGAGCAGCAATTAAAATTAAAGAGTAGCAAAACATTAAATATTAAATGCCTGATGGGAAAGGAAAGCTGTTATGGCCTGTCTAAAGTGGAACAAGGACAAATGTCACTAATATTGTAACAATCGCTTCTTATGAAAAGAGAGAGACAAGACACTGCAATACGCATTATTCAGTCTAGAGTAATGAGTAGTAACAAGGCTGATCTGGAGTAATTTGGAACATATCCTTATAGATTACACAGTGCTTTGGAGACTTTGGCACTGGGAAAAGGGGATGAAAAAAACCAAGAGGGTGCTTTATGATATCCCTGGGTATGGTTTAAAAAAACCCAGTTCTGGGCTGAATTTACTAACTTGTCATTTGTTGATTCTGTTGACTACAACAAGCTAAGACTAACATAATGAAGTCAGAGTCTTTAACTGTTCTTTTTGGGGTGAAATTCAAGAGCAAGGGCAGGCAGTGGTGACTGCAGATATTGTAGGACTGCAACATCAATCAGTTGGGTAACACAGTAAAGTCTGATGGTGTCACGATGCACGGACTTGACCGGCCCCTTAATCACACACACAGAGACGTTATGAAGGCTAACTACTTTATTGAATATATAGAAAACAGTTCAAAAGGTAAATTGTCCATTAAAATAGCAAAAGCAAATCCAAAGGCAAAAGGTGGTCAATTGTCCAAAACAACTCGGTAAGTTTCCAAAGGCTTGGCAAGGCTCCGCTCAGCAAAGCGGATCAAAGGAACAAAGCAAGGTTGCAAGATACAAAACAAGACTTGAATAGGCCACTAGCCAAACTTAGCTCCGTGGTCGAGCTTCGCTACACGTCTGCTCAGATGAGACGTGGCTGAAGTACTGAGGATCCGTTCCCACGGATCCTATACTTAATCTTTCTGCCGAGGTCCCCGACGCTCTAGGCTTCTTCGTCTCCAATCTCTGCTCTGGGACCTCGGCCTGTCTAGGCTATGAAACCAGCCCCTCCTGCTAGCCTCAATGCTCCGTCTCCTATCGAAGGTTCGACCTTGTCTCCCAGCACCTGGTTCTCTATCTCCGTGAGAGCCGGCTTCCATATCTTCTTCCCAGCCACCCTCCTCCAGGTCTTCAGGCATTCTTTCTTGGGAACCTCTCCCTCCCGGCCGTTCATAAGCTTCGCTATCACTGCTTTCACTTTGCACCTGGCTTTCCATATCCTCGTAAGGATCAGGCCAGCCTTCATCCCATGCCAAACTTTCTGTGGGAGAAGAAGGCCCAGCAATGGCAAAATCTCCTTCATCCAGGCCCTCCAAATCCTCTTCAGAATCTATCTCAGCCGCTGCTGGCCCTACTGCAAATGGGGCCCCCGGTTCTGCCCCTTGCCCCCCAGGCACAAAAGAGAACTGCTGTGCTACAGATGGAAGTGGCAGGCCACCAAAGTTTGGAGGGTCACAAATTCCCCACCTTGATTCAAAAGTTTCTTTGGGTCCATTGTTGTTATGTGACATAAACTTGCCTTTGAATTGCAGAGACCCTATCAATCAGAAACCATACAAATTTATTTCCTCAGTCAGTACATTTCCCTTAGCTAGCTGTAAAGTATGCCCTGTTTTAAACTTATGTACTGTGATGTACACTGTTTTAAACTTAACTATGTACTGTGATGTTGTTTAAATGTTTTAAATGTCATTTTATGGTTTTTATATTGTATTAGTCATCACATTGTTGCCTTGTTGCCGCCCTGAGTCCTCCTTCGGGGGTGAGAAGGGCAGGGTAAAAGTATTGCAAATAAATAAATAAATAAATTCTGAAAGCTGAATAATGAAAGAAGAAATTCACATTTGAAATCTCGTGCCGGACAAGAGTTCTACCGATACAATGGACTCCCAAAAGGTGAGACAAATGCATCTGAGAGCACATCAAGCCTGAACTCTTCTTGAAAGTGAAAATGGCCAAGTTAGGGCTGTTGTACTTTGGACACAACTTGAGTGTCCGGCCCCAGGCCTTAGTTTCCCTAGAACCAAACCACATCCATGATGGCAATAGTTGCCCTCCAGGCCTGTTTGCCTTTCTCCTGTAAACCAACTGCAAAGCAGGCAGGGTGAAACATTCAAGGCCGCTACTGTTATTCCAGGTGATAAGCAAAGGCGCTGGGATCTTGGAGATGGGGCGCCTCCTTCCTACAGATGTCAGCGTTAATTGGGCTCACATACCTTGCTGCTGAGGTTTGCTAAACAGCAGCTGCAAGCCATCATCGGAACCATGACATTCGACGTAAACTACGTCGTAACTTCAAAGCCTAGCAGAACTATAAACGCTGGGTCTTAGAATGGATCCCCATCTCGAGCCAACTTTGCATTTCAAGACCATGGATTCCTGAATAGGCCTTTGGGCCTTCCTGCTTAAGAACTTTGCCTGCCAAGCTTACCTGTTTCATTCCATGGATTTGGCCCACTTGGGCACAAGGACTTTTGCCTTGCTTTGAATCCTGCTTCTTAAAGGACTATAACCAATTGCTGCTTCCATTGAACATTGCTGCTATTTGCGGGTGCTATTTAAGGCATCATATACTATTTCCTAGTCTCTTTCCTATAACCAGTTATTCTAAATAAACCATTGTACCTCAGCTGGACTCTGTGGTTTACTAAGGGAGGTTCCAAGTGTCTTGGGCGCGACATTGAGATGATATATAAATGGCCCTGAGACCTTTGATATAAGGCAGGGTATAAATATTTTGATAATAATGATGATGTTTGGGAAAAGAAAATAATACTCAGTAAAGTAGAAGGCTGTGAGAAAGAGAAATACAATACAGATGGGATAATAATAATAATAAACTTTATTTATACTCCGCCCCATCTCCCCAATGGGGACTTGGGGCGGCTCACACGAGGCCAAGCCCAAACAGCAAATTACAATAAAATAAAATCAAAACACCAGTAATGAACACAATAAAAAAGATACATACATATACATAAAAATAATATACAACTAGATATCTAAAATCACAAAGACAGGGCAGGCTGCAAGCACATATATAAAATGTTAAAATCATCATCATCATGTTTTTCTCACTTGTTAATCGCCCTCCATTAAAATGCTCCAGGCAATTTACATAAACAATTGCATTAAAAATACACAATACTAAATAGACTATATTAAACATTAAAAGCTCTGCTAAAAAGCCAGATCTTGAGCGCCTGAGCAAAGGGTCGCAGGTCACGCATGGCCCTCAAGTGGGGAGGCAAGGAGTTCCCCAAGACAGGGGCAGAGATGGAGAAGGCCCTGCATCTTGTGCTCTCGAGACGTACTTCCCTGGGGCCTGGAACATACAGTAAGTTTAGTTGGAGGAGTCGTGGCGACCTCTGGCGGCGAAGAGGGGAGAGGCGGTCCCTGAGATATGCTGGCCCCTGACCATAAAGCGCCTTAAAGGTCAGAACCAACAACTTAAACAAGGCCCAGAATTCCCTTGGAAGCTGGTGCAAGTGTCACAGAGTTGGAGTTATGTGGCATCTCAAAGGTGTTTTTGCAAGTAGCCTGGCAGCCGTATTCTGAACAATGCGGATCCTCCAAGTAGTCGACAGGGGAAGGCCAACATACAAGGCGTTACAATAATCCAGTCGCATGGATGATTGTAGCCAAGGTTTCCTCTGAAAGGTAAGGTGCCAGCTGTCTCGCCTGCCGGAGATGGAAAAAGGCCTGCTTACTAACATTAGCGGTCTGGGCCTCCATAGTCAACTTGGAATACAGGATGACACCCAAGCTCTTGACAGTGGAAGATGGATGAAGGGGGGCACCATCGAAGTTGGGCAGGGAGGGCGCCATTCCAGGCGGGCGGCCAGGCCACAAAATCTCAGTCTTAGTAGGATTCACCTTCAACCTACTGGCACGCAGCCATCTCGATACAGCATCAAGGCATACGGTGAAATTGTCTGGTATTGAGGTGACTCCAGGCTCCAGTCATAAAAGCAGCTGGGTATCATCTGCATATTGGTGGCACTCCAGACCAAAGCTCCGAACAAAGCTGGCAAGAGGTCTCACGTAGACGTTGAAGAGGAAGGGAGATATAATTGCTCCCTGAGGCACCCCACATGAGAGGGTGGATCTTATTTATTTATTTATTTATTTATTTCTTCGGTTTTGTATACCGCTCCTCCCTGCAGGCTCGGGGCGGGGATACATCAACAGAATACATGGGCAGCATGTCCTCGACATGTAGCCCTACAAATACATAAAACGAGATTAAAACACAGTCCAACGAATTCGAATACAGGGCATATTTAGCAATATGCTGACCATTGAAGCCTAAGGGAATGCCAGTCCGAAGAGGACTGGCATTTCTGTATTGATCTGAGTATTGTTTTTGTTAATTAAGCTGGCTCTCTGTAGTCAAAAAATTCAAGAGTCATTTGTTTTAAAAATAAAGCTCTTTAAATGAAATATGTTCAGGCACAATTAAACGACAGTATTAGCAAACAAATAGTCCATAAGAAACAACATAAACCTTCCGTCTTCTTTTCGACGTCCTCCTCTGCAAAGTTGCTGGCTTCTTCAAAACAAAATTCCTCACCCCAGGTCAGTCTCTCAGCACCTTTTTCCAGCACCTTCTGGAGGCTTCTGGCTTCAAGTAAGTTTGCAACAAACTTACTCCAAGTAGTCCCATTTAAAATAAACACATATTTTACATTATTCTTACATTTTACAATATAATTTGCCCACTTACATTTTTAATCTCAACAGGCTCCTTTCTAATTATATTGTACAAATGATAACTAACAAAACCATTTAAACACAACAGACTACATTTTATGCACTAACAGCAATTAACCCGATTTTTGCACATAACACTTTATGTTGCATGGCTGGTAAAGCTTTGGTGAATATATCAGCAACATTTTCTTCAGATCTACAAAACTGTAGAACAATCATACCCTGTTTTAACAAATGCCTCACATTCTGATATTTTACTGCAATGTATTTCGTTTTGCTTTTCATGCTCTCATTCATGGCCAAAGCTATGCAGGTCTGTGAGTCTTCATTCACCACTATGGGTTTTTCAAACTTTAAACCCAGGTCAATTAACAACTGCTGAATCCAAATTAACTCATTCCCTACTTCCGAAAGAGCAGCAAATTCTGATTCCGCTGTAGACACAGCAACTGAACTTTGTTTTCTGGATCTCCAACAAATAGGTTTGTCCCCATACTTGATAAAATAACCTGTCACTGATTTCCTGTCTCCCTCATCAGCAAACGAACTGTCAACAAAAACTTCCAGCTTCTCACTTTCCAACAAAGGATAAAACAAACTATAACTCACAGTTCCTTTTAAATACCTAAGTACTCTCTTCAAACCCAAATCTTTTGGTTGTAGGACAAGCCACTTTTCTACTTAAAATGCCAACTGCATAAGCAATGTCAGGCCGTGTCCAGTTTGCAATATGCAAAACACTACCTATCACTGAATGGTACAACTGTACATTTGGAAAACGTTCTTCACATGTCTGACTCAAAAAATCTTCAATCATTGGAGTCTGTACTGGATTTATCTTTCAGCCCAACTTTTTCTATCAACTGATGTATCTTCTTTTTCTGACTAAGGAACACACCTTGAGTGGAATTCAACACTTCTACTCCAAGATACTCTTTAACACTTCCAAGATCTTTCAATTTAAATACTTACTTAATTCCTTAAAATTTTTATTAAGGACGTCATCTGACTTAGCCACCAAACACAAGTCATCTACATAAATCAAAATAAAGACTTGTTCTACTCCTTTACTTCTTGTATAAACACATGAATCAGCCACACTAGAAACAAACCTAATTTCAACAAAACTTCATTGATGCACAAATGCCAACATCTGGCTGACTGACGTAAACCGTACAAGGCCTTTCTCAGTCGATACACATTGTTGTGGCTGACTTTACAACCTGGTGCAGGTTCTAAGTAAATCTCTTCATCAAGTTTAGCATTCAAATAGGCCGTCTCAAAAATCAAAATGTCTCATTTTGAAATCATACTGTTCTGCTAAGGCCACTAACATCCTCAATGACTCTGCCTTCGCAGTAGGAGCGAATGTCTCATCATACGACTCATGCATAACCTGTGAACAACCCTGTGCAACTAACCTTGCCTTGTATTTAAAAGAACCATCAGACAATACCTTTTTCTTGAATACCCAACGAGAACCAATTACTGGTTTCCCAACAGGTCTGGACACAATCTCAAAAACTCCTAAATCAACTAAAGATTTATACTCAGTGTCCATAGCCTTTTTCCAATGACCTCTTTCCACTGAATCACATTTCAACACATCACTGTACGTTCGAGGCTCAATACACACACCTTGATTCTCTTCAGTCAATACACACTGTACCATGAACCTATATGGTGGCACTCCTTTATTGGAGCGCTGACTCCTTCTCAAAACTAATTCAGGTTCCACTTCAACCTCAACACTTTCCTGTTGCTCACTGCTAGCCATTTCTTCAGGTACAACACCAGACTCTTCAGACACTTCTTCAACTACTTCTGCTTTTATCCCACTACTGGGCCCAGCTGTTTTAGCTAACTCTGAACCCTGGGATACTGGTCTCTGATGAAATGGGAAGAATACTTCAGAATTTTGATGAATATCAACCCATCCCTGATGTTTCTCAAAATTCGCACTTCTTGAAATCAAAACCTTTCCATTTCCTAAATCAAAACGAAAATCTCTAGTTTTTTCAGCATAACCCAAAAATCTTAGATTCCTCCACTTACGTTGATTCTTATTCCTACACTGTGATAGAATATGAACATTGGCAAAACATCCAAAATTATGAAAATACGAAAAAAATAGGTTTCCTTTTGAACAACAGGAAATATGGTGTTTCATTTTCCACTGAACTCCATGATCTGTTTACAATGTGTACAGCCATATTTATAGCTTCTGCCCAGTACTTTTCACTCATCTTAGCATCATTTAACATACAATTTTCACCGATTTTTCTTTCTGCCGTGCCATTTTCTTCCGGGCTGTATGGATTCGTAAGTTGATGTCGAATCCCGGTGGCAGTTAACCAATTCTCTAACCACTTCACAGTGAACTCACCACCCCTGTCTGTCTGGAAACACCCCACCTTGTGGTTAAAACTCCTTTCAACCATGTTAACCCATTCCTTTATTTTGTACCCAGCTTGGGACTTTTGTTTCAAAAAAATAACAATAAGTATAGCGGGTAAAATCATCCACTAGCACAAGAAAATAAGATGCATTTCCAAAACTCTTGCACATTGGACCCGCCAGATCTATATGAACAAGCTCAAATGGCTTTGTTGTTTGCCTATTGCTTTGCTTTGGAATGGAACACCTTTTACTTTCTCCTTAGAACAGACAGCACAGTCAAATAATTATCACAGGACTTAAATTTTAAATTGGTTACTTTAGCAAGCTGTCTTATAGCTTTAAAGCTAACATGTCCCAACACTCTATGATAATAGTGAATACACTCATCATGAAGAGGCTTGTTTTCAGTTCCTTGCACTTTAAACACTTTCTCTCCTTTAGGAATCTGATACATTTTGTTTACCAATCTGCCCGTAACACAATGCTTTCCTTTAAAGGACACTTCACATTCTTTTGCCCTAAAGCACACTTCATACCCTTCAGCACATAGGCTGGAAATGCTAATTAAACAACAATCCAATTTCTCAATTAACAAAACCTTTTTAAGCATTCTATTTAGCCCAGGTACATAAACATCCCCCTGGATCTCACATTTAATTTTTGACCCATCTGCAAGAGTAACATTTGTTACTTCAGCTTCTTCCACATTTTTATAACAACATCAGATCATTTACACAAGGCTCTGTACACCCAGAATCTAACAGCCACACCCGACTTATTACATTCTCTTCTTTAGTACTTTTTGTTACCAAAACATGAGCACCCTATTGGAAGAAAAGCCCTTCCTTTGCCTGCTTTTTCATCTTATTGGGACAATCTCTTATTACATGAGAAACTGCTCCGCATCCATAACACCTTCTAACACTATATACTGCTCCTGACTGCTGGGCGTTTCTACTTTGAGACCCTTTTGCAGGAGATGCTGTTTCTTTAAGGAACACATTTCTTTTCTCCTGCTCCATAAGCCTGGAACAAACAAAATTAAGTGAAAGCTCAGCTTCAGGAACGTTCTGCATTGAAAACACAAAATTGTCCCACGACACATCCAAACTGGAAAGCAACACACATGCTTGGTGTGAGTTCGAAAAACTCATCTCTCTTTCCTCCAGTTCCACGAACAGGCGACGCATTGTATCAATATGCTTCATTACATCTTCTCCTTTATGAAGCTTTAAATTATAAAGTTGCCGGGTGAGGATTATCTTTGCACTGGCTGTTGAAGCACGATAAATATCTGTAAACTTCAGCCAGGCCTCGTGTGCCATGAGAACTCCATGCACAAATGCCAGCTGGGAGTTGTCCACACACAACAAGATTGTTGCTAGTGCTTTATCATTCGCCCTCTTCACAGCCGCTGTGGCATCATCTGCTAAAGGCGATGATGTAACATCCCATAAATCTTCTCTGATGAGCACACTTTTCATCTTTACGGCCCAAGTAGCATAATTGGAGGCTGTAAGACGCTCCAACGCCAGACCGCCCAGGGAAACAGATGATAAACTCATCTTCACAAGAATGTCTTTCTCCTTTGCAGCTCCTGTATACTGTCTGTGCCAAAAAAAACAACTAACAGAGAGTACTTGACCAGCTTCCAACAAAAACAGAAACTCCAACCATCCTCTGCTACCACCTGTTGAGTTTCTGTATTGATCTGAGTATTGTTTTTGTTAATTAAGCTGGCTCTCTGTAGTCAAAAAATTCAAGAGTCATTTGTTTTAAAAAATAAAGCTCTTTAAATGAAATATGTTCAGGCACAATTAAACGACAGTATTAGCAAACAAATAGTTCATAAGAAACAACATAAACCTTCCGTCTTCTTTTCGACGTCCTCCTCTGCAAAGTTGCTGGCTTCTTCAAAACAAAATTCCTCACCCCAGGTCAGTCTCTCAGCTGCCTTATTTTATACAGGGATAGCTGCAAAACACCTACAGCTGTAACTTTTTCCAGCACCTTCTGGAGGCTTCTGGCTTCAAGTAAGTTTGTAACAAACTTACTCCAAGTAGTCCCATTTAAAATAAACACATATTTTACATTATTCTTATATTTTACAATATAATTTGCCCACTTACATTTTTAATCTCAACAGATCTGTCAGAGGTTCGAGCTAGGTACTCGACACATTGAGACCGGACTCAAAGAAATGTGTCAAACCAGCTGAGTGCCCGACCACGAACTCCCGCCAAGTCGAGTCTATGGATCAGCAGGTCATGGTCGACAGTGTCGATTGCAGCTGTAAGATCCAGGAGTATCAGGAGTGCCGACCCCCCTCTATCAAGCTGACAACGAAGTGCATCAGTAATAGCACTGTTAAAACTCAGGGTGGAATACTCGAAATAGCAACCTTTACAGGGAAATCATCCTTTATGCTTGGAAGGGGGATGGACTCCGAGAACGGGACATTGAGAAGAGCCATGATAGAAATTAAATAACTACTCTCCGAAAGCATAACACAATAAAGGGATAACACAATAAAGGAAGTCATAGCAACAACCTTAGAAGACTTGTAATGTAGATGAATGATGGGCTCACCATAATTCAAAGTTAACTAGACACAAATAACAACAAAGCAACTTTATATCAACAGCGGTGCTTTTGTCTTAAGCAAAGGAATAATTGGCAACCTACTTGGCCAAGGGTTGGAAAGTATATTTCATATCTTTCTATGGAAAATCCTGTTCATACTAAAAACCAGGAATGGTTTCACCATCCAGTTGATATGGGTCACTAATGAAAACTTTCCTTTGGTTTTGAATGGAAAACTTCAACCAGCTGCAGTCTATTCTCCGCACACATGTTCAAGTACAGTATTGTGAAAGAACTGGAGTGTCACCTTGGAGCATTTATTACTTGTTGTTTTGTTCCTTCAAGTGATTTTCAACTTACGGTGACCCCAAGGCAAGGATGTGGCATATGCATGGCACAATACCTGCTTTTTTATATTAAAAAATCCCCGATATATTCAAATTCGGTATGTGTGTCAAATATTTGCTGGATGAGGAAGCAATTTACTACAGCGCAGCTTCAACACCTTCTTGAGTCAACATCTACTGTGTTTGCCTAATTTGCTCAATAGGATGTATTGACGTTTATGCCTTCAACCAGCTGGTTCACTCATGATTAAATAATGCACGATTAAATAATGCCCATTTCCCACTCACAAGGATTAAAGATTTTATTGAAATGGCATTCACAAGTGCTTAGTGTGCTAAGTGTGTATTAATTTGTTTCCTTCCCCTTCAGTGCTATGTTATGAATTGAGAATTCAGTGCAAGGATAGCAGGATGAAGGTCTTTGGAAAAAAGTGAAAGGAAATAGTGGAAGGAAACTGATGGAAGACAGTAGATTTTTTTAAAGTATCTGTTACAATGAACTATATATTAGGGGTGGATATCTCCAATTTAAATACTTTGAAACCCGTTACTATTTCGTATTTGAAATTATTTTGACCTTATATCGACCCTCGGCATCCAATCCGGAAGTGAAGTTTCAAAACCGAACCCGGGATCGCCATTTTTTTTGTAAAGGTCACATTATTAGGTCGTTTTCCCCCCTCCTCAGTTCTCAACTCGCAAGAGGAGACTGGAGGGCAGCAGCACACTCCTCTCGCCAGCTGAGAGCTGAGGCGGGCGCTTTGGAAGCAGCCCGGCCGAGCTTTCCTCCGTTTCCCCAGGCTCTCCCTCACAAGTGGAGGGAGAGCCTGGATCTCGGAGTTAGTTCTCAGCAGGGAAGGAGGATGCGAGGGGATGACCTCCACACCTCTTTCCCTGCAAAGAACTGAAGCCTTGGCGTCCGCACCTCCTTCCTTGCCAAGAACTAAACCACACCAAGGCTTGGCGCGGTTTAGATCTTAGCGGGGGTGTCTGCTCCTCCTTCCCTGCCAAGATCTAAACCGCAGGGCATAAAGGGGCAGATCTATGGGAATAAAGGTGTAGACACGTCTTTGAGGTAAAAATCACAGGTATAATCATATGAACAAATTCAAGTGCTAAATAGCATAGCAATCTCACAAAAAGCACAATGCAATGCAATTCATTCACAGTGTTCCAGATTCACATAATAACAATAGTAGTGCCCCTACAATGGTATAGGGCCAAGTACAATATTCCAATAGAGTCTGTGTTCCCCTATCAATAGTCAAGAGTATAATAACTCATAGGCTAACGACTGAGTCAGAAAGGGAGCCTTGGTGGGTTGAAGTGCTGGCAAGCTGCTGGATGGGCAGGCGCCAACGGCTGGAGGTAAGCTGACGACGGCAAGATGGCCGTTTCGCGTAAACGCCGCTTCCTCAGGGCACTCAAAACTTCTGACTGCTCCTCCCCAGTGTTGTAGTAACACAATAAGGACTCAAAGTCGATACAGGAGATTTCGCGTTTCCACGTTCTAATACATGTCAATGCTGTGAGTCATCTCCCGGGCTGGAAAACGCGAGGGGATGACCTCCACACCTCTTTCCCTGCAAAGAACTGAACCGCATCAAGCCTTGGCGTCCGCACCTCCTTCCTTGCCAAGAACTAAACCACGCCAAGGCTTGGCGCGGTTTAGATCTTAGCGGGGGAGGGGCATCTGCTCCTCCTTCCCTGCCAAGATCTAAACCGCTCTAATTCACTGAGTCTTGGGTTAGCGCATACGTCAAACAGGTCACAAGACTAGAGTATCAAATTCTCTATTTCATATTCATATAAAACACAGTCATGGGATATACAGGTGTATCATATGTACTCGGGCACGTTGTATACAGGATTAGGGGGCAAGCATAACATATACAACATCCAAAAATGTAGATCAGAAAGCGTAACTCCCAAAAGTAAATATAGAGAAACTCAGTATGTCAGATCTAAGCTACCATGAGCCGTGAAGTCCAAACAGCTGGTGATACAGGGACAAAGGAGGCAAAAATGAGCTCCAAATAATAAGTTCAGAAGTTGGCCGACGGGCTGGCGTGCCAAACTTTTTCGGGCCACCCCCGTTTCGCCCCCGGGCGGGGCTTTCTCAAGGCCATAAATGATGATTCCGTAGTCCAAATATCATTCAGCGAAGCGTTCAGGCTTAACCTTACTCAGGAAGCAAGGTGACCATAAAGGTAAGGTTAAGCCTGAACGCTTCGCTGAATGATATTTGGACTACGGAATCATCATTTATGGCCTTGAGAAAGCCCCGCCGAGCGAAACGGGAGTGGCCCCGAAAAGTTTGGCATCGCCAGCCGTCGACCAACTTCTGAACTTATTATTTGGAGCTCATTTTTGCCTCCTTTTGTCCCTGTATCACCAGCTGTTTGGACTTCACGGCTCATGGTAGCTTAGATCTGACATACTCGGAGTTTCTCTATATTTACTTTGGGGAGTTACGCTTGATCTACATTTTTGGATGTTGTATATGTTATGCTTGCCCCAATCCTGTATACAACGTGCCCGCCCTGCACCTGTATATCCCATGACTGTGTTTTATATGAATATGAAATAGAGAATTTGATACTCTAGTCTTGTGACTTGTTTGACGTAAGATCTAAACCGCGTCAAGGCTTGGCACGGTTTAGTTCTTGGCAGGGAAGGAGGGGCGGACCATCCACTCCTCCGTTCCTCCCCCCGCTCCGCAAGCTCAGGGGCATCCCGGGTTATATTTAACCACGATGCTTCTTAGCTGGGGAGGGAGGAAAGAGGGGAAGGCTTGCTCTCCTTCTTCCTTCCCTGCCCCTCCCAGCAGAGAGGCATCGCACATTAAATATAATGCACGATGCTTCTGAGCTCTCGGGTGGGAGGGAGGGAAGAAGGGAGTGCTTGCTCTTCCTTCTTCCTTCCTGTCCCCCCAGTTGAGAGCCATCGCACATTAAATATAATGTGCAATGCTTCTGAGCTCGGGGGGGGGCGGGGGAAGCAAGCCCTCCATTCCAGCCTCACAGGTGGCGTAACGAATAAAAACAATAATTCATTAGTAATTACATTTCAATTACGAAATTTACTTAGAATTTTTTGAATAATTTCTATAACGACCCAGCAAAGGAAATCCCCCCCCCACAAGTTTAGAATCAATTTTTTTATGGATCAACCACCCCTACTATATATGTGTGTGTGTGTGAGTGTTTGCGGTTGTGTGTGAGGCAGTGACTCTGTGGGTGTGTGCATGTGTGTGCGTGTGTGTGTGTGTGAGAGAGAACTCTTTTGTGGATTCCTTCTTAGAGAAATAGGAAAATAATTCTTGTTTAAATGGATGTGAGAGAGAACAAAACTGATAGATTTGCCCTTTCAGGCAGAGAGTTTTGAATGCTTAGGTTGTCAAAATTTGACTTTGAAACTCTGTGTATTCCATTGTTGGTGCTGAATGAGAGTTGCTCCTTCTTTCTCTTGTTGTTCTTGTCAAACTCCTTGTCTTTAACAGGCAGTTATAACGTGATCTCCTTCACTTCAAGAATTGCTATACCTATTGGTTTTGGTCAGTGAAGACAGCTGAAAATGTATTTTGAGCTCATTCAGAAACAGTAACAAAAAAGGTCTTTCGATTTATCCAGAATTTCCAGTTATTTTTGTTCTGATTTTGTCTTCCATCCTTTATAAACATTTTTTAGCCCAGGGACACTCCTCAAGCTCCTTTAAATTTGCAGGCTTAGAACGTGTAACCATTCGCATTCATGGAAAGAACCACAATTCGTTTATCAGAAGCGAATCCCGGTGGATTTCCCTCAATTTCCCTACTGAGTCTCCAAAAGAACTTAATGATCCTTTGTCTTTGAATGCTCTTGTTGTAATTCCAGCTGATCTAATTTGTGTATCCCCTATATCAGTGTTTCCCAGCCGGTGTGCCGCGGCACACTAGTGTGCCGTGAGCGATCATCAGGTGTGCCATGGGAAATTGGAACCTCCAATACCCTTTCTTCCCCCTCATAGCAGCTCTTTCTCCCTCTTTCCCTGCCCAAAGATCTTCCCCAAGGCAAAGTAAGGGCTGTGCCGAATGCCAGGGCCAGGCCCACCTTGAGGAAGCCTTCAGGAGCCTTGACACACCATGGCTCCCGCTCAGAGCTGCTTCAGCCTCCCGATGCTCCCAGGTTCACTCACTGCCCAATTCACCGACATGGAGCTTCCGGTTTTGGCTGTTCTCGCGAGAAATCCAAGCCAACGCGAAAACGCCAACTCAATCATTTCCGCCCAGGAGGGAGGAGGGAGGCAGCGAAAGAGGCCACACAGATCTATGAAACGTATAGACTACCCATTCACAGGTTTCCAAGAAACAAATTGAGCCTCTCTGCTTGATTTTTTTTTTGCTATTTTACTGGTTTTTTCGAGAATTGTCTCCCCCCCCCCCCCCCAAGGAACTATTTATATCAGCTTCATGACATCCATAGTTAACTGGAAGCAAGTTTCACTCAGGGTGAAATTTCACAAGGGTCTGGAGACCAAGCCCTATGAGGAGCAGCTTGAATAGCTGGGCATGTTTAGCCTGAAGAAGAAAAGGCTGAGAGAAGACATGATAGCCATGTATAAGTATGCGAGAGGAAGTCATATATATGTTGTATTCATCGAAAAAGGCCCAGGTTTCACACTGAGTGTATAAATACATTTAAAAACATATTAACTATATGTATGACTGTGTTAGAGTGTCATTTTGTGTCATTTTGGTTGGTGGTGTGCCCCAGGATTTTTTAAATGTAAAAAATGTGCAGTGGCTCAAAAAAGGTTGAAAAACACTGCCCTATATATATCTCTTGGGTCCAGCACGAACTTACCTTCAGGTCATGAGGATATACTATGTATATTTCCACCCATATGACGGTATGTATTACGTTCCCTCTGTGTGTATCCCTACTGTAGGACTGGGATGTATATTTAATTACTATTATTGTTATTGCAGAACTAAGTATATCCAGGACACTTAGCATTTTGCCATATAGTCATCCGCTTGAGAAAGCCCATTTTAGGGCGAAACGGATCAGGCCTTGCAGTTCCACCGTTGCGGCTGAGTCTGGCGTCCTTTGGCGTTTCCCAGGACATGGAGTATATTTCCATCATCACCGCTGCTTTTCCATTGAAGTATGCGAAGTCGGGAATTGGATATATTACTGAACATTCCATAGCCATTTGGCTCACAGACATTATCTATTGAACTCTATTGGATTTAGCCACCCACGATCTTTCTACGCTACTTCTGAGGTACTGTGATCTCAGAGGACTGTGTATCACACTTGGTCTTGTATATTGCAAATTGATATGGAATTTAATTGACTATGAGTATTGAATTGTGTGCTGCTGATATTGTTGTATTTACTGTATAACGGGTTTTTGCATCATATGCTTTTTGATAAACATTGTATATTGTGATATTTAGTAGGCTTGTTTTTAGCCACCTATATATCTTGGTATCCCACGTAGTTGTGCTTTGTTGTAGTTCCTACAGCTTACTCTAGTTTGCTAACAGACACATACAACATATGAAAATTTGATTTGTACCAATTTTTACTTGCTCTATGTTGGGTCCATATCCTGGAAACTATAAATATGCTTATTAGCCATGACCATCTTAACTACTTCTGGGACAATACAAACAGATAAACAATTACAAATACATTTCTTTTTGGAAGATAGTTAATTTGAACTAACCTGGCAAGTAGGGTGAAAAATCTTTGGTAATGCCAGGAATTATTTTAATTATGTTAGTTTGAATCTTATTTATTTATTTATTTATTTACTATATTTTTATATCGCCCCTCTCAGCCCGAAGGTGACTCGAGGCGGTGCACACATGGCAACGAATGCCCACAGATAAAATACATAACACTTAATAAAACAATCATATAAAAGCAAAAAATTCACAGTTAAAAATATAAAATACAAATCTCAGCGTCTCATTATTGAAATCGGTTTTTCCGTTGCATCGTCGTCGTTCCAAAGGTCTCAATTAAATAATTACATTTCATCTGCAAAGGCCTGCTCAAACAGTCAGGTTTTGACTTTCTTCCAAAATGTTAGAAGGGAAGGGGCCAATCTAATGTCCCTAGTGACATCATTCCATAACCGAGAGGCCACCACGGAGGAAGCCCTGTCTCTTGTCCCCGCCAGTTGAATCTGCGCAGAAGGCGGGGCTGAGAGCAGGGCATCTCCGGAAGATCTTAAACACCTAGATGGTTCATAGGGAAAGATGCGTTCGGACAGTTAAGCTGGACCAGAACCATGTAGGGCTTTAAAGCAGTGGTTCTCAACCTGTGTGTCCCCAGATGTTTTGGCCTTCAACTCCCAGAAATCCAAACAGATGGTAAACTGGCTGGGATTTATGGGAGTTGTAGGCCAAAACAACTGGGGCACTTAGCATTTAAAGTCTGCTTTAAAGACTAAAGCCAGCACTTTGAATTCTGCCCGGTAGCAAACTGGCAGCCAGTGGAGCTGGTGAAGCAGAGGAGTAGTGTGCTCCCTGAGTTGTGCGCTCCCACTCCTTTTATTTACCTGGCTGCTGTCCATTGGACCAATTGTAGCTTCTGAACAGTCTTCAAAGGCAGCCCCACGTAGAGCGTGTTGCAGTAATCTATACGGGATGTAACCAGAGCGTGGAGTACTGTGGCTAAGTCAGACTTCCCAAGGTATGGGCGCGGCTGAATCTGATGCTACACACCTTAGTCTTTGGAGCTGGAAAAAACAAGCTTACTTCCTCCTTAATATGACATTATTTCAAATATTTAAAAAATCCTATCACATTACTTCTTAGCCTTCTCCAGGCTAAACATACTCAACTCCTTAAGTGAGGGGTCCTGAAACTTTTTAAACAGAGGGACAGTTCTTCGGTCCCTCAGACTGCTGGGGGGCTGGACTATATGGCTGGGCCGACTTACCGGCCAGTGGTGAAGCAAAGGAAAAACTGTTCCACATATACAGCAATACAGAAGGGAAAGATA